>JALPQD010000006.1:7728508-8949758 GCA_023101885.1 Typhlomys cinereus | reverse complement strand
CATCCAGAAGCTTCTCCAACTACAAGTGTGTTGTCGGAAGCCCCTCCTAACCTCATCCCCTCATCTTTTTTCTCTCCTCACTCCCTCCGTGTGAAGAAAGTCAGTATCACTGACTCCATGCAAGCCATTTAGCTCAATGCTGCCTGACAGCTTGTATCCTTTCCCAGAATCTTGAAGTTGGAACTTCAGAGAAAATAGATATATTTTACATTTTTAAATGCAGTCTTTCTGTTAAAAGTGCATTCTTCTGCCAATATTGATAATAGTAAAAGGTTAATGAAAAAAAATATAAAGACTGAGCCAGCCACTAAGACTCCAGGCAGAAAGAAAATTGTCTGGCCAGATGATATAATTCCAAAAAGATAAAAGGGGTTGAGACTCCACTTAGTCAACTACAGTAACAGGACACTAATAGGACACTGAAGTTCTGAAAACTAGCTTTGATAGAGGTAAGCAAGAAAGGACCACACTGTCATTTAGAAAGTGAAAAAAAAACTTTGGAGGTAAGGCAAAGAGGTGACTGTGTGTAGTAACCGTTGTCTCGGGTGCACACTGTGGCCTGCCCACCAGATTTTGCCTGTAACCGCCACAGCCAATTTGAAATATGTTGCTTTAATGTATATTTTGTGCTTCTTGTTGCTAAGTTCCAGGAACATCCTTAGATGTGGTATAAGTCACTGATCATTTTTATTTTATCTTACCCATTCTTTTCTTTGCAGGATGGTTCTCTCATTGTTAATATTATGCCATGATTTTAGGGGTCTCAGAGTGTTCATACTTTGCTTATTAGATCCTCTTGTTTTTACATTTTATTTATTTACTTGAGAGAGAAAGGAGGAGAGGGAGAGGTGTACACAGGCCCTCAAGGGTGCACAGGTGGAGTCAAAGAACGACTGGACAACTTTTGGAAATCAATTCTCTCCTTCCGTCATGTGGGCGGGATTGAATTAAGTCACTGGACTTGCGAGCAGGAATCTCACCTGGTGAGCTACTGACCGGGACTTTTCTGGCTTCTGTATTGTTTTGTTTTGATTTGAGACAGGTCATAGACAGGCTCACACTCTCTGTGCAGACAAGACTGGCCTTGAACTTCCGTCAGTCTCCTTGCCTCTGCTTCTCCAGTGTTGGCTTTCAGGCATGTTCTGCGTATGCCCAGCTCACTTACTAGAACGTGTGTGTGTGTGTGTGTGTGTGCGTGTGTGTGTGTGAAAGAAATCTCGAGCAACACAAAGATGACACAAGTGTCTTGGGAGTTAACACCTAAAAATGTCTTTTATTCATTCATTCATTCATTCATTCATTCATTCATTCATTCATTCAGTGTGTGTGTGTATGTGTGTGTGTGTGTGTCTGTCTGTCTCTCTGTCTCTGTCTCTGTCTCTGTCTCTGTCTCTGTCTCTGTCTCTGTCTCTGTCTCTGTCTCTGTGAGTATCAGAGGCACTGCATGTTTTTTGTGGAGGCCCAAGGGTGATTTTGGTAATCACCTTGGCTTGTGATACTTCCTCTTTGCTTTGTTCTGAAGTTTCCCAGGCTCTGCCGGTTCTGCCTGGACTTTTCACGTGGGATTTGGGATCTGAACTCAGGACCTTTTGCTTGCAAGGCAGAGACTTACCTGCTGAGCCATCTCTCCAGCCCCTAGATCCTTTTAAAAAGGAGAATTTGCTCTAGTCTTTATCTCCTGAATCACATATTATTTCCAATCAGCACAAGTCATTGAAATCAAGCCAGCTTCTCTGTGCTTTACAAGTATGCTGGAAATGGCTGGACAGAAGGAAAACAACAATAAAGACCTAACTGTGAGAACCTGGTGGCCACATGAAGATGTGTTCCACTACAGTCTTGGTAATTTTACCAAGCTGTTGTGCTGCATCACGAATTACTTATGAATGGGAATGGAGACTTTTATTCTCGTATTTTATTGATCCCTGATCAAGCAATTCAGGGTGAAGCATGAGATGTTCTTGATATTTAAATAATGATCTTGTCTGGCTGACCTTGTCCACTGACCCTCTGAAAGTAAGTAATGAAGTCTAAAATAGTTTTAAAAGCTCAGTTTTTCTTAAGAAAAGAACATGCAAGATCTTCTAGCAGAGGAAGCTCGCTGATTGTAGCCATGGTGAAAGATAGTGGATATATTCCTTGACTTTCTTATAAAATCACTTCTGTTTTTAATTCCAAAAAACAACTCATATAGGTACCTGGTGAGAGTGAGGGGGTACATCTGGGTCACCCTTTACATCTGGTAGTTTTATTGTAGTTTTTGAACAATTTAGAGTAGTTTGAAGATTTATAAATAAATTATTTCCTGTGAATGAATGTGCATATCCACCTTTTCTATTGGTGTTATGTGTGACAACTAAGCTTTCAGAACACTATTTCCATGGAATTTAGAAGATTCCTGAGAGACTTTCCCCTCATAATCCTAAAAATGTTTCAGGAGCAACAATCAACTAAAGAATGAGCACAGGTCTTGCTCCATAGGAATGTAGTGGGGGGTCAGGTCAGTGGGGCATCAGGTCAGTGGTCTTCCCAGTTGGGAAGCCCAAGTCAACAGAAGACTTCATTCCCGGAAACAGAAGCTGATATCAAGAAAAGCCTCACCTCATGTATTGAGTTCTCTGAGAAGAAGACTAGGAAAGGACTGAGTTGTATAAGCAGTCCTTAGAAAGGAAAAGAGGCCAACAAGATCCGGCAGTACATGCCCCCGAGGTGTGACCCCACCCTGACAACAACCTTACACCAGACCAGCCCCACAGAGGTGTCTGCAGCTGCCGCCATCTTTTAAAGTGGTCCTGCTGTCTGTCTAAATGACCTTCAATTTTCATCAATGCTTCATGAGCCGCCTGAAATGGAATCTGCTGCTTCTGGGTACCCCAAAGTCTGTTATGCAGCCTGGGAAGGGAGAGCAAAGACCAAACTGTGAAGAGGGGTACCCTCTTGCTCCCTCCTAGGAATTATGTATGAGTGGAGACAGAGATTTTAATCAGGAATAGAAATGTCAAGGTCCGAGTGGGCTTCCTGTGAATCCGGTGGAGAAGTTCTTTGAAGCTGAAATGTGCCAGAAGGGGCCGCTGGCTGAAGTCTGCCAACCAACCGGGCCCTGCCAACCAACCGGGCCCTGCCAACCAGCTGGGGTCTGTAGCAGATGTGACAAAAAAAAAACCTTTCTGGAGAGACTTATGAAGCAAGCACCATCTTTAAGGGAGATGTTTGAAAGCACATCATGGTGTCGAGATGATTTTATACTCTATACCCTCATGCTACATTACATGGGAAAATGAAACTTAAGAGCAGTCTTGTGAATAAAATAATTCATTAAGTAAACAGCAGCATTTCCATGTACACCTTAATTGGACATTAATCTCTACATTAATTTTGTTCTACATGAAAAAAGCTTTCACTTGACTTCAAGCCTTCCTGTTTGCTCCATCTTGCCACAAATGACAAGATGTCATTTTTCTTTGCAGATCAATAATATTCCACTGCATACATCTTGTATATAGCAGAGATATCGCTGTGAAGCCTTTCACATGGATAATGCTTGCACACAAATAAGAAGCAAAATCCAGAAGGTTTTCTAGCATTCTTTTCCCAAGTAGTATGAGATACGTATCCTGACAATACACAATAACAAACTTGTTTTGTGACATTTGAGAGTTGTCAGTCAGTACATGTCCAATTGAGAGAATTTCAGGGATGTTTCAAGTATGATGTGGTAAACTGTGGAGTCCACTTAATTTCCAAAAATCCTGAGATAGGATGCATATCTGATGGAAATGAATTGAGCTCACCAATAGGAAACCTACATACTCACATTTGTAGCAGTACTATTTATAACACCAAAAGAGTCCAGAAACAAAGAAAATGGGGGTGACCTGCCTAATAGGGTGCTATTTGGCTTTTGAAGAAATGTGTTATCATATGGAATAACAGAGATGAGTTTGGAAGACACTGTGTTAAGCAAAACAACCAGGCACAGAGAGCAAATGCAGTGTGGAATTGGAAAATTCCATCTGAAAGAAGCAGAGAACAGAATGATACTTAAAAGAGACTGAGTTTTTTAAGAGGGAGGAGAAATGGAAACATTAGCCAAAGGATGCATAAGATGACTTTATTTCAAGAGATTCATTGTACAGCAAAGAGACTGTAATTAATGACCATGTGTTACATTCTTACAAATGCAGAAATTAGATTCTAAGTGCTCTTACCACAAAAATGATAACTAGATGAGGTAATGCATTTATTAGATAGATTAAACAATTCTCATACATATAAAGCCTGCAAAAAGTCACACCACACAATCATACAAGGTTATCTGCCAAATTAAAATAAATAACTTTGAAGCAAAATGTTCAAGATACTATCAAAATACTCTCTCATGTTCCTCATGCAATGAACCAGCAATCTTTTAGGATATTTAAATATTTGTCTTTTAAAGTTTTAAGGACTTACCTGAGAGTCTTAGGAGCTATAGGAGTCTTGAATTATTTAGTTACTTTTCTTTTTGTCTTTGAAAAAAATACCCGAGGAAAAGTCATTTTAAAAAAAGTGTGGTTTGATATTGTGGCTCACAGTTGAACAAGGTACAATCTGTCAAAGAAGGACAGGTATGTTAGCAGAAACTGGTCATATACAGTAAGCAGAGAAGTGTGTAGTCTGGTGTTCAAGTGACTTTTCCATTTTACTCAGGGTAGGAGACGATCCCATGGATCTGTGATGCCCATGGACAAGGTGGGTTCTCCTACCTCAGATAACCCAATCTGGAAATTTCCTCATAGACATATTATCATAGTTAGATAGGTGTCAGCTTGACGGTTGAGTGTTCAAGCTCACATTTGTAGATAATGAGTAGTTGAGTAAAGTCGAGAGTAAACCTGCAAAGACTGTCTTGATGATGGGGAAGGTCAAACCCAGGGACTATGGGACTAGACCCTGGACAGGTAGAAAAAATACAGCACGTTGGTTGAAGAAGTTGGCATCCTTCTGTGTACTTGACCTGGTGTGTTGGTCTGGCAAGTAAAGATCTTCCCTCTCTCAGTTGTTATGCGGAGATGAGGAGGGACAGTCCCTTGTCTCAGGCTTGTGAGCCCTCCTGCCAACTGGACTAAGAACTGTAACCAGACAATAAATAATAAATAATAAATAAATAAATAATAAAGCCCCTTGTTTCCTTAAACTGTTTGGTGGTCATTTATCAGCAACACTTCAGGGGACCTGCGCACAGCTCAGATGTTTATCTGCTAGGCGAATATAAAGCCCGTAAAGCTAACAACCAGTTGTGACATGCGACTCACTATTGTTCTCTAATACAACAAGTAGTAACCTTCTACTACTATAATCGGATATAAGCAGTTTGGGAGTTTTAGCCTTAAATTATTCTTTTACAGATTTTCTTTCCCTCTGGGCATTTTGTAATTACAACAGAATATCTTCTCTGGAGAACACAAGAAAAAATATTGTCACCCTGACCAGTTGCACTCAGTGTAAATGTGTGGCCCCACAGGGCGAAGAACATCTCCTTAAGGACTTTACCTGGGCTGAATTTCCTGTGTTGTGTACTCTGCAGAGTTCAGGTGATCACTGCCAAATCCTCCACCCAAACCCTGGGAGATCCTGCCAAGTTGATCTCGTCCAAGGGTAAACCTTGGTTATTTTGTTCCTCATTTACCTGCACTATAAATATTATTAAACCGGTTTAGGAACTGTCTGATTGCCTTGGGGGTGTGTTTGGCTCCCTCTCTGCGCCCCACATTTTTCTGAATTCCGGTTATTGGAAAGATTTGCTTTCCTTGTGATTCCAGGCACAGACTTAATTCTTTTTTCTTGGGGTGGGGGAGCAGGTGTGGGGAATGTGTGGCAGCGAAGGAGGAATCTGAGGGTGGGTGAGTTCTGACACATTGTCATCGACAGCTGCTGTGACTCCACGGCCTTAATCCCGCCCAGATCTCAGCAGAAATTTAACACCACCCTGCTGACCCTGGACGTACCACAGAGCCTGCAGTCACCAAATAAGGTAAATCGTTTGTCATCTGAGCCATAAATATTTACATCCACGGGTGACAAATGTATGAAGCGTGTGGGGTGACTGTGTGACTTCAGCTGCTGCGGTCAAGCCTGCCAGAACTTTCTCTTATCTCCTGAAAGGCAGGTGACTGAGGTCTGCCGGGGAATAAGAATGTTGGCTCCAGCTGGTTAACCTTCTCTAATTGTTCATCCTGCGCCCACATTAGTCACCTAGGAAGCTTTTATTTTCCTTTTTAATTTAGGGCCCTTGGCACACACATTTGTTAGGTAGGCTGGCAAGCAGCTTTCCCCTGCTTCCTCCTTTCCACGCTGTGCTCTACTCGCAATAAGCCCAGAAGATTTCACTACTCTTTTTCTTCTCTTGGTTAAATAATGACAACACAATTCGCCAGTGCCCAGCCTGCAGACTCCTACGTATAAATGACTTAGAGAGTAAGCCTTGGCTTTGGGTCTAAGTAAAACTTAGCAATAGGCCCAAAGTTTCTAATGCTAACGATACTGGTGACTAGACTACAAAACTAGAAAATTTTGTATTCATTGGCCTGAAATTAAAAGGTCCCATTTGAGTCTTTTGTCAAGAGCAGAACTAGTAAGGAAAATGGAAGACTCACACTGAGGGATTTTGTACCTACTCAGTCATTATGTTAAGTTTAGTAGACAAAGGGCTGGAGAGATGACTCAGGCGCTAAGACTGCCTCCCAAGCACAAGGTCTTCAGTTCAGATCCCAGGTCACACATAAAAACAAAACAAAACAAAACAAAACAAAACAAAAATCACCAGGTAGAAAAGGTAGCAGCTGGTATTTCCGGTCCCTGTGGGTGATGCCAAAAAAAAAACAAAAAAAAACCCGAAGTTGAAGCAACCCTGGATGATTCCCAGAGTCACTCTTGGGGCTCCACAGAGACACACAGTGCCCTCTGACACACACACACACACACACACACACACACACACACACACACACACACTCACACACACACACACACACACTCACACACACACACATTGAATAAATAAAGTTTAAAAAAAAGTTTAGTATTCAGAAAATGGCTACATGTAACTCTTTGTGACAAAAACATAATTTAAGACTAGGGAGCTGTTTCTGCGCGTGAAGCACTTGCTGTGAAAGCGTGAATCTGGTTTCCAATCCCAGAACTCTTCCGGAAGCTGGGTGTGCGAGTGTGGACAGAACACAGCACTCCTGTGAGGAAATGGGAGACAGAGACAGGAAAACTTCCAGAAGTTCTCAGGCCAGCTAACGTGTCATACACACTCCCTGGGAAGTGATGAAAAATGGATCCTATCTCAAGCAATGTGAAGGTGAAGTCTGCATCCTTAGGTTGTCCTCTGACCTCCACGCACATGCCTTGCCATGTTCATACTTACATATGAACATGTGGAGACATGCGTGCTCACATACATCATACAGACACGGAGCATAGTTACTATGAAATAGGAGCAATATTTGAACAATTATTTGAATAATTTAACTTTCAAAGAATTTCTGTTTTCCTAAGAATGAGATGACGGGTATTGATTTCCTGTGCATACGCCGTCATGATAGGCATACTTTGGAGAAACACAGCCACAAATTTGCCTAATGCATTACAAAGGTTTTGGTAAAGTATATACAAGGAACTTGCCCAAGTAAATATAAAATACAAATAGATTAAGCACTGTGAACTCAGGCAAAAGTTTTAACCGCAAGACAAAACCTGTTTGTTCACCAAATGGAAAAAGTTCAAGTTACTCACTAACAAGCAGGATACATTTTCCAATTACTCAATAGGTTTGGGGGTACTAGTCATGGTTCTTTAAATCGCTTTTTTGTGATTTCAGACAGCTTTCTCAGATGATAAACATCTCAGCAAACAGTTAGTCAGGAGACGTCCTGGCATTATCCTGTAGCTGGTGGGCTTTCCTCTAGTGATAAGGTAAGTGGATGAAGGACAGAAACATTCCATGTATAGCTGAGGAGCAGGCAGAAGAACTAGATGGCTTTAATGGATTAAGGGTCTGAGACACATTGTCTCTTGCAACTTGTAAGACCCTTGGTTTCTATTTCAGCTTGATGGTTTAAATACAATGACTAAATAGTGGTTCCATTATTTACACTATTGCATTACACTATTATATTAGCCCCTGTCTGACTTCTTCTGAAGGGAGAACTCATGATAATTTGCAGAAATTTGAATCACAGCTGAAAATGAAGACATAGCTAACATGACTCCCCTTTAGCTTCTGAACATCCTGGTTTTGAGAAATACCACCCTGTCTTGCCTCCTGCCATTCCATACCCGCAACTCTCGAGCACTGACACTAGGATGTGAACCTCTAATGCAATCACTTATTGATGCATTTCAAAATCTCTAAAATATGCCACAATACTTTGCAAAAACACTGAACAGAGAGATATTTGTTGCATGGATGAGTGAGAAGGGAATTTGAAAAGACATAAAGAAAAAAAGGACATTAAGACCTTGAGACCTTTTAAGGTCAGACTATACAAGTGTCAAAAATCTAGATTATCTTCCCCATTAGTGTGTGTGTATGTGGCTGGGAGGTACAGTTGGCCACTCCCAAGTACATCACAATAATATTAAAATACACTGTTTCTGATGATTAATTAGGATGCTACAGATCAGATGCAAAGGTAGAACTCACTGAAAAGGACTTGCATTTGTAGTCAAAGTAGCTACAGACAACAAATAATTTTCTTTCATTTTAATAACTTTTATTGAATTTGTTCTTTGACAGTTACACGGATGTATGTATCACATTCTGATAACTATAACCCCAATCTCTGCTCTACTCCTATTACTCCCCCACTTTCCTTTCAGCCCTTTAGTCACATTCATGTCCCTTTGTTTGGCTTTGAGACTCACAGAGGTCTGTGTGACCATGAGTTAACAACTCTCCACGAGGGCACGGTGGGCTTCTCAATGGGTTAACATTGAAGACAATGACTGCCCTTCCCCTAGAGTCCATGCGTAGCCAAAAGCTCAGCATACAGGAGCAGAGCCCCCCTATTCATGGTAAACTGCTGACAGATCCGTGTGTACAGATTATTCTTACAGACACGTGGCTCACACCAGCCCACAAACAAACGGAGCTTGAATCCAGCATGACACTCCCCACTCACCCCCTGCCTCCTACTTTCCAAGCACCGAGTCTTCTTAATACTAACTAAACAAATTTTCTCTCTTCCCATGGGGGAATTAATATTCTGAAACCTCCAAAGTTACGTTTCATTCTTCTCCATCCAGAAAACTCTTAGAAATCTCCCATTTCGTGAATTACTTGTTTTCTGCTCCAGATTCATGAGACAATCAAAGTAACTATTACTGTGACTTACAAATTTGATTCTTGCTGGATATTTGCTTTCTGCAAGAAGGCTTTGCAAATCCTAATCAATTTCTAATTATTCACATCTTTTCGTTGGATGATATTATTTGATTGAAAGAACTTCCTATAGCCCCTGCCTACTAGCTAGCTGCCTAATAGCTGTGGTTTTTATTTTCATTTTTTTCTTTTCCTGTGTGTGTAGATGGGGTGTGTATGTGCCTATGCATAGCCACATGTGTCTGGGCATGTATGTGTGCACGCATGTGTGTGCTAACGAAGGTCCGAGGTGCATATTGAGAATTATCCACAATTACTTTTCCACCTTATTGTTTTGATACAGCATCTTTGATCCAAGCTAGACTTTATCTATACAGACAATCTGGTGAGCCAGCTTGCTCTGGGAATTCCCAGTCTCTGTCTTCTGAGGGTGAGATTACAGAAGCGTCTACATACTTTGGAATCTGGGATCTGAACTCTGGCCATCCTGCTTTGGTCAAGCACTTTAACAGCTAAGCTAATGCCCTAGTTGTTTATGGGTACTCAGAATAGAGTCATCTTGGTCTATATGGTTGCCACTAAACTTAAAGAGTTCCAATTCATGGAGCTTTTCTGGAAGCTAAAAATATGACCAATTTCTCCCCATGAAGACTTTTATTTAGATCATGACTCATTCGTAAAATAAGTTAGAATCTGTCGTGTCGTATTTTAAAGTGTCAACTTTGACTTCGAAAGCTTGTCTCTGAATATTAAAGGGCATTTCAAAGCTGCACCTGTGTCAGGTGAGCAATGAGGAGAGGCTCTGTGGTCAGAGTCACATGATGAGTGTGAAAATTGATCAGCCGGAATTACTGCACATCCACTTGAGAGCAAGCTGATTTTACTTTTTTGCTTTTTAGCTAATATCACTCTTTATGTAAGGGCTTTCCAAAGACAACAGTGCCTGTTACTCATGTGCATGGACTGTTTCTATCTTGAGTTGATTCGATATATTACTTTATACTTGTTCAGACAAGTCTTGTACCTGCTTCAGTGCAATGGATACCTGTCCAGTGAGATTTCTTTTTAAGAACACTTGATGAAGAAGTCATGAAGAAAACATATTGTATAGCTAGAGACACCTACTCGTGTTGCTGCTTGATGGGTCCTTGAAAATACCAGTGACACAAGAAATATCATTGGGGGTATCTTTGTGGGTGTGTGTGTGCGTGTGTGTGTTCCTGAAATGCTTCATTATTCATACATTATGAACTGTTCATGGGACTTGGCTTGATCAGGCACTCTGGTCTCCGGTGACCTGTTAAAATGAGCTTAGCACATTCACAAGGCTTTTCATTGCAGTCCAGCCTGTTTGTAGAAGCGATCCATCAATATCATATTCAGATGACAGTCTAAGCAGGACCTGCTTGCTTATCCAGTGCACCTGATGCTAAGAGCAGAGACTTCTACCCAGGAATGACATCTTGAAAAAGTTTGGGTTGGGGCATATTGCATTCTTCTTCAAGACTAATTTTTTTCTCCTCTTCAGACATTTCCTTGCTTTTACAAGGCTATAAAAATAGGAACACATTTTTCTTTGCTTTGAAATGATGTCTGCCCTGGTGTTGCTCTTCTCTGGGGTGCAAGATAATTAAATCTGCATGCAATGCAGGAAATATTTACAAAGTCAGGATCTTGATGCCATACATTTGCATCCAACCCTGATGTCTGTGACAGCCCATCTGGCTTACTTGTTGACATCAGCTGAATTACTGGGCTGCCATTTATGGAGGCTTCTACATGTGGGGCTTTACAGCTGTCCCCCAACGTCACAGGCAAAGGAGTCCTCCAAAGGTGGTTTTCACAATTGTCACCTGCATCTTGGCTGATTCTTTTCTTTGCAGGAAGAGACATGACTAATTAGAATTAAAAATAGTCCAGCAGACTGTGGGGGGCGGATCTGGGTGATGGTCCATCTCTGGTCCGGAGGCTGCAGCCGCATCTACTCCCTTTATCAACTGTTAATTGAGCCTCCTCTTGAATTCGTGCGCATCTTTTCCTCTTACAGGGTGGGTTGAGCTGACACACAGTATGCACCTTTTCCCTAGATGTGGTGCTTGGAAAGGGGTCCTGCCTTTCTGCCTCAAGCACTAAACCATTCAAACCATTCAAGATGCAAATGTCCCCCTCTTGTCATGGTTTGAACATATGTTGTCCTCTGCAGGCTCATGAGGTTGAATCAAGTGTTTGGGAAGGTCGCGGCATCTTTGGGAGGTGGAGCCTTGCTGGAGGGAGGCACATCCCGGTGCTGGGCCTTGAGGGGAGTAGCCCCGCCCTGTTTCCGTGAAAAGTCTGCTCTTACAGGTTGCTCTGTCAGCCTCCATGATGAATGTGACTTAAGTCCCCTTCAGCTCCTGCCCGCCGACCATGCCTTTTCTACCATAATGGACGGTGTCTTTCCTTTTGAACTGTAAACTGAATAAGCTTCCTTTTCTCCCCCTTTAAGTGGTGATTGAGTGTTGTCTCACAGCAACAGAGAAGTGCAACTGGTAAACTTCCCAAAACACAACTTCATAGTCCAAAGAAATCCAAAGGGGATACTAGATTTTGTATACCACGCATTTTGTAGTCCACAGTGACCCCAACTGCTGCTTCTACTCTTAGAAGACTCTCAGGAGACAGGATGCAGATAGAGACATAGAAAGAGGGCACCACACTTAGCACCTCCTCTTTGTGGCAGGGCTCGGGGCATGCTATGCATTGTACTTGTATCTATCTGTGATCACCCTCTATGCAATCCTTCCATTATGCGTGCTCAGAATTGTACAACATGCTCATCCACAATTCTATAGGGAGCAAGCTATTTTTATCCCCATTCTACAGTTATTGAAAGTGAGACTGATTTTTTTTTCCTAAGACAAGAAAGCTCCAGTGGGAAATGGTATTTGCCACCAAGCTCAATGACTTGAGTGGCCTACCTGGAGCCACTTGGTTGAAGAAGACAAACTGACTTCTGAAAGTTGTCCCTTGAACACACATGAACGATGCACCAAAGCAACACGTGTCCTTCTCCACACACACACACACACACACACACACACACACACATATACACATACACACACATGCACATGCTCACAAGATAAATAAATTAATTAATTTAAAATCAAAAGATTTGAGGGAACCTAGCTGTTGCAGGTCACCTGCATGGTTGTTGATAAATCGCCATCAAATGGCTTAAGGGAACAAGGGGTTTATTGTCTCTTATGATTGTCTGGTTACAGTTCTTAGTCCAGCTTGACAGGAGAGCTCAAACCAACACCAGGGCCAAGGGAACTGGCCATACCATCAGCATATAACAGCTGAAGAGAGGGACAATCCTTACTTGCCAGACCAGCATGTCTGGCCAAGTGTACACAAGGATGCCGACTCTCTCAACCAGCTCTCTGTATTTTATTCCAGGGCCTAGTCCCCCCCCACCATGAGCTAGACAATCTCCTGCAGGTTTGCTGTGGGCTTAACTCAACTACTAATTCTCTACAAATGTTCCCAGAGCTCAAACCCTCAACTGTCAAGTTGACACCTGTGCCTAGCTATGACATTATCCAAGGCATAAAGAGGTCAAGGTCAGCTGTGCCTGCCTCTCAAGTCCTATGAACCCGAATACTTTATTACACAGCATTCTTGTAATCACAGAGCAAGAAAGAACTGTGTATTTTCAGTGTTCCACTTAAGATCAAGTGAAACAAGATTTGTGGCCCATAATTTCATCTCAGAACTAGGTCTCAAAAGTGTCCTGCTCCCTAGCTCCCAGTCCACATCCTGAGCAACAATCCCTGTAGCAGTGCCAGTGGGTCCTTGAAGATGCTCTTCGGCTATAGAACGTCATCTCCATCGCATGCAGATCCATTGTTCTGGGCCTAGACTGACAATCACTAGGAATCCATCACTTCTGTATTCTAAGATGCAGAATCCCAAGTTCAAGCCATAAAATACTTTCCTGCTTCCAGTTGTGTCTCATCACTGATCTACACAGACACTCCCCTCTGGTCATGTTTCATAACTTTTTCTTTTTTGAAGATTAGATATGCCTTTTGTTTATTTTGTTCTGTCTTGAGGCATGATCTTACTCTGCAGCCAAGGTTACCCTTAGCTTCTCAATCCTCCTATGGCAGCCTCCTCGGTGCTGGAATTTTTGGCTTGTGGACCTTGTAGTGTTATTGACTCAGCTTTCCCACACGTTTTCTTCTGTCTAACTTACAAAATTGGAATTATCATTATGCTGTGAAGGAGGTGGCTAGGACTTGGAGAGGTAAACAAATTGTTGGACTCATTTCATTCCATTGCTTATAAGAGAAGCATCAGCTTGGTCGTGTTCAGAGAGTGTGAGGGACGCTCCTGCCCCACTGCCAAACCGAAAAGGATTTGAAGAGCAAATTTAGTGGATTTCTTCCACTTTCCTAAACAGGGCTCCCCCCCCCACCACCATTTGAGAAACTGGGTAAAGATTCTCAGGTTATTGGATTGGAAGGCTCAAGCGAGACGGTTAGAGAAGCATCTGGCAAAGAGAAGCTTCCAATGTTTACTTTACTCTGCTTTTATCTTACATGAAAATATTCAAGAAACATTCGTCAGGGACAAGCCTTTAATCCAAAGTCTCATTAAAAGAGAACAACCTAAGCCAACTATGTACACTGACAGAGAAGCACTGCGGGTCCAGTTAGAGAAAACAAATTGGACTGGAACAGGAGAGTAGAAGGAACACCTCCCTCCACAGTCACTCCCACACCTATGCTAAGGAGACTAAATCATCCTCTGTTCAGGAAGGAATGTGACTGGAATGTGGGGCAGGCAGGAAGAAAAGCAGAGGAGATAAGGACGCTCCCCGGATGAACAGGTGAATCTCTTTTGGGCTTGTGATTATTGGATAGATGGGTTCTATTCAGGGGCTCAAGCCCCAAAGTTTAACAAGCCCCATCCATAAACGCAGCTCCCTCAAAGTCAGCATTTGATCTGATGATAAAAGGACACGGATTTGAATGGTCATAAACTCATTTGTAGTAGACTTCAGCATGCAGATGACAATTCCAGGCCTTAGCGGTTAGTAGCTGACAGGAAGAAATGAGGAACGATCCCTAAATCAACCAGCCCCGAACTCCCATCTGTGGAAGCCTTGACTGATGTATTTGCCTACACCTGCCCTTCAGCCAACAATACTAACGACAATGAACTCTTACAGCCTTTCTGGCAGCCATGACCACAAGTCCCTTCCAAAAGCAAGAACTAACACTGATGCGATGAACTGTGTGTCCTCCGCCTAAGGAGTGGATGAAACTGTCCTGGGAGAGCTGAAGCCATGTTCTCTTTCTTTTATAAATGAAAGCATCATGCTGGTAATGTGACGATAGGATTCATGACTCTAATCTCTCCTTTTCTGTCTTGATAACCTCAGAAGAAGAGAGCTAGAGCTAATTTTTTTCCCTCTGAAGAATCAGTTTAAATTTCTATGGAAAAGTTTTTGTATGGATTTTAGGTCTATATTGGAGACACAGGAGCATTTAGCAATTATTTTGCTCAAGAAATCTTTCATCAGGATTTTATAGAAATTACTGGGTTGCTAAGCTGTGAAGATGTATTACTAAAATGGTGTTGTTTGAAAAAAACAATAAAATGAAAATTGATGCCCAATTCAGAGTAAATTCTTAATATCATCAAATATGTGTTTTCTTCAGGACTGATTCTTTTTTCTACTGTTGAGTGATTAGACAATTTAACGAATGGTACACAACTGACACTTTACAAAGAAAGGAAGGCTAATGCCTTTGTCAGTATAAGGCTAAGTTTTGCTGCGGTAAGAACTCCAAAAAGCTATGTTCTGACATAACAACTCTCCCATTCAAATTAAGTGAGCAAATAAAATAGTCAGTAAGAAGACTCCATTCATCATGGATGGACTTTGGGTCTTGAAACTTCCCCAAGATGAAGCACAATCACTTCTGGCCCACACCACAGGCCAAAGCCAATCTCATGGTCATGCTTTATTTAAAATAATAGACAAGGAACTGGTAAGATGGTTCAGTTGTTCAAGTATTTGCCTCATAAACAAAAGGATCTGAGTTCAGATTCCAAGATCCCTCCTAAAATGCCAGGCAGGTGTGGCTGTCTCCCTGTAATTCTAGCCCTGGAAGATGGAGCCTAGGAATCTCCAGCTGGCTATCCAGACTACTGTGTCCTCTGAGTTTAGAGGCCAGACTCACAACAACAAGACAGAAGAGATCAAGGATGATTCCTGATATCACCCTTGGGTAACCATAAACACACACTCTCAAGTGCACTTACCTGAATTGGTGCAGTTCTCTGGTATCTTTTTAAGTGTCCAAGTTCTTGTATTTGGGAGTCAAAGACAAACCAGAGCACACGTAGGGGATTAAGGCAAATTTATTAGAGGACAGAAAGAACGGAACTCATGGACGTGAATCTGTTAGGAACAAGAGACCCACCAAGAACTCAGAGACCCCAGGCATGGAACCCATGCCGGCCAGGGAGTCAGTGGCTTTCAGGGTCAGGGATATTTATAGGATTAGATAAGCCCTGGAAAAGTGGCTTTTCCTCATTGCTTAGCTCCATAGAGCTTTCGGTCCTCTACATTTCATTGGTCTATTCATATTGGGTCCTCTATATTTCATTGGTCTATTCATATTGGGACCCAACCCAGTCTATTTTGTGGTCCACATCCTAGTTGAACTTATCTTCAAAGGAGAACTCATATCAGGAAGTTGTCTGACCTCTTTGACTACGTTCTCCATGAGCGAAAAGCAGCAAAATTTTATGTATTGGAGAGCAATCTTGAAGTCCTAGTTTTTGAAAAGATGCTGGACGAATCTCAGTCAGTAAGTCCTCTTAAGCTCCCTTGTGTTTCACTGTTGAGCTTCGCTTAGATTGACTAGCAAATAAAGAGCTAAGCAGGAAAGCATGGAGTTACTTTCTAAATTCAAGGCCCTTTGCTTCCTTACCTTTCAGGATACAGTATATATTCCTCTCTTCTCACAGAAAAGATATAGGTAACATGCCAAAAATAATTAAGTCATGTTAGGAACTGTTAATGTGATGATTTTCTAAGTTCAAATATAGCAAATAAGTTGCTTTTTAATATAAACATGACCCTGTTATTGAATCACATGAAAACTCAGCTGTAAGATTCAGTGGCGGTTACAGAGAAGAACACTGGTCAAATTGGATAATAACAGCAGACATAAAGAGGAATTGAGTACAGTACACACAGGAAGGCCTTCTGTGGAATTACATCCAAAGAAATATTAGCTTATTAGTATTTACTACTTGTACACCTGAACTAATTATTCTCAAAATGTTATTCCTTTTAGGAAAAGAAAATCAATATATCTCATAAAAACTGTTCTTATTTTTAGTCATACTTTATGTTTTAACTTACATTACCTTCTGATTCCCAAGCCCCCTCCATCAGGAAGAGAAAATAGGAATTCCTAGTTATTAAATATGAAAACCAAGTAATGAAGTGAGAACTGATGACAACATAGCCAGCATCCCTGTGGAAGTTTCCATTTCGGTCTTTCCCGATGGAATAATACAAAATGTCACGCAATCATTTTGTCTTTACTCTATAACATATGTGATTATGTGACAATGATATACTCCTATAACTAAGGTAGCTGACCTATTTTTGGAAGCAATCCAACACAAGTTCAGGGTATGCTAAAGTTCGTATATGCTTTTTAGTGAGTCATTTCAAGATTGATGTCAAGATAGCATTTGGTTAGAAGCATCTGCAACTCTACAATACTAACAGTCGTCACCTTTCCCCCACAAAGAGAAGCAATTCACCAAAGGGAGATGGATGACGGAACATTAATATCACTCTGAGGATCAGACCGACCATGAGAATGGAATTCCTCTGTGGAATATCCATATTATTTTTCCCTCCCCTAGCTGAGGGTCATTCTAGATGATCCAAAGCATTTTCAGTAGCTAAGTCTGCCAGATAAAACTGCACATTCACGATTAAAAGAAGAATACATAACCGTAGGAATCTCTCTCTTCATACTCTCTGAGCGTCCAGAGTGATTCACAGTAACAGTTAGCATAAAATAGGCTTAAGCAAATAAGACATCTATGTAGGTGAACTGTAGCTCAGAATGGCGTAGATGACAGTGATTCTGCATTTCTTAAAATCATTACTTGACTAACTTGCATTTATGCCCAGAGGTACAATGTTTGTCAATTCAAACACATGACACAGTGAGCCCTCTTACTACATACATGTAATAAAGGCTTTGTGCTAACATGTTCTGCATCTTTTGAGGACTGGGTGAGATTAAGAACATCAACTACTTAGAACTGAATTTAGAGCGCAACAGGGATGAAAACAATATTTACAGTTGGGGAAATGGTTCAATGGATAGGGACACTTGCCTAGGACTGTCTCCTCTAGAAAAAGGCAGCAACGCCTGTAACCTCAGCACAGTGGAGGGCAGAGAAAGGAGGACCTGAGGTTGCTGCCCACTAGCCCACCTCCAGTGTCGGTGAGCGACACCGTCTTCACAGAGACAACGTCTCCTCAGGACCCTGTGCATGCTCTGCACTACACACGTCTACCACAAATACACACGCACATAAATATTTGTAGCATTAATTTCCATGTTAAAGAACACCTGCCATTCCTTTGTCTTACCAAGCACAGCTAATTAACTTGCTAGGATACCCTAGTCTTGTTTAAGTATTGTTAAGAACTTTGCATATTACCCGTTGTTGAGAAATTTGAATATTACCCATTGTTTTAAACTCTTTGCTTTGTTTTGATGACTGACTTAGGTGCAGACTTCCTCTCAAATATGTTGGCCTTTTTGATGTGATTTCCAATATTTCAATCAGTGCACATTAGCTATTACACTAACAACGTAGTTTTGGTCTTCAGATAAGTCACAAACTCTGAAAATATACAAGGATCTTACATGTCTATGAACTGTTAATAGTCCCTTTAAGGAATTCCTATCTACCATAATGCATTCTGTCAATCTGCATTTTAAGTGACAGTCAGCTAATCATGTTTTAAAATTCTGCCATTTTTATCTCAATGTGAAAATATGATAAATATATATTTTCTGAAATGTATGTATCATCTTCACTTATTTGAGTCAACTGGTCCAACATGGAATTTGTTAAACACTTTAAAATACTAGGCTTAATAAATTCTTCAACTACTTTTTCTCATTTCATTAAATTACACTTGGAAGTACTGGCTGATTAACCACTTTACAGAGAAGTTAAAGTTATTAAAATGTCTTCATTGCCTTGGAGGAAGTGCATTATTTAGAGAAATAACCAAAATTGAATTGCTTGTATCTCTAGCCATTGAATTTTTTTCCTTCTTCCTGTCGCCCTCTCTGCAATACCTGTATTACTCTGAGGACTCTGGATACCTGAAGGATTTGGTTTCTTATTCTCTTGTATTTTGGAAATGCTTAATCCACTTGTAAATGTGATTTTGACTGTTCTGAGAGCAGGGACTTAAAATTTAGTTTGAAATACAGCTTTTCCCTAATTTTGGATATATTTAGGTGGAGGGTTCATATGTGTGTCATGCATATTATCAATTTTCAAAACATTAGAACAAAAAGTTTTGAGGTTTAGATTTCATATAATACAATTTTTCTGTAATGATTCAGAAAATATTCAAAAGCGCACTACTTCTGGTCAGTATCATGAACATAAATAGTCATAAACGTCCTAATGTTACATAGTCTTCTGAGGCGATCAGCAAACAGCACACTCGACCAATCAGGTATAATAATGTCATTCCTTTCGAGAATCATAATGGAGAGCAGCAATCTGTAAATGGAGACTTCCAGAGCAATGACATCATCTCCAGCAGCCTTGGGCCCTTCTTCCCAGTCCCTGAATCGGTAAGTCCAAAGGGGTTTCAGCAGCTTGTATTTCCATCTCTCCAAATGACGCAAAGACAGCTGGATATGGAAACCCACGATTTAGGCATTCACTGTGAGGGAGAGGCGAGAAGCACGCCTTTATGTTCTGGATCCTTCGTGCCACTCCTGGGTGGAACAGCTCCTGGTCAGGTGTCCTGTTAGAGTGGATGATGCTGAGGTGTCCATTAAGCTGAAATGTGTGGGGAAGGAGTTCTGTCTTCACTAAGGTCACGCGAGTGTTCCAAGGCCCAAGAAATCTCCTGAGCAGCATAGCTTCAGATGGAAACTTTTATGAAAGCTTAACTCTCAAATGCTTCACTTTGAATGTCTCAGTTTCAGGTTCCCCTTAGATGGGATGGACTAACTCAAGAGTGTTCAAGGTTATGACTCCCTAAATTATCTTGGAGGTTCATCTGGATATCTGCTATTCTTTAGGAAGGAAGTGAAGAGCTATATAGGGGTGTGTGTGTGTGTGTGTGTGTGTGTGTGTGTGTGTGTGTGTGTGTGTGTGCACATACATGCACACATGTGTGGCAGTCAGAGGTCAACCTCTGGTGTTGTTCCTCAATGCTCATTCACATTGATTTCTGAGACTGTCTCACTAGGACCTAGAGTTCACCAATTAGGCTATGCTGACTAGCTGCAAGACATCTATTTGTCTCCAACATGCTGGCACTGGAATGATAAACTCTCACCCCATGCCTGTCTTTTTATACAGATGTTGGGATCGAATTCAGGTCCTCATGCTTCCACGGCAAGCACTTTAATGACTGAGCTTCTCCTTAGCGTCCACATTTTAAGACTGCAACAAAGGGCAAATCGATTATAGAAAGTCTTTAACTGAGTATATGTGACAGTTAATCCTGGGTGTCAAGGTGACACACCTGACATTAATTAAGATCAGCTGAGACCACCTGAAGAGATTATCTGGATCAATACATTTACAATAAAAGACCCATCCTAGATCTGATTGGAACCTCCCCAGATCTCATTGGAACGTTCTAGTAGCTGACCAGATAAAAGGAGCCACAGAACAGAAGACTAGAAGAAGAGAGACTCTCCAGGAATCCTCCAGCCTTCAGCCACGTGGATGGGAATGACTTAGCTTGCCAGCTTCAGTCACCAGCCCTGTCTCCTCTGCCATGAAAGTCTGTTTCTCTCCTCTGGAAATGTAAATTAAATAAATCTCCCTTTCTCCCTTAAGATGTTTGACTTTGAATGCTCTCTCACAGCAATAGCTAAGAGTAACATTACAGTATACATTTATGAGATAAAATAAAGAATATTGTATTCAGTTGGAATTTCAGATAAACCACAAATGATTTCATTAGTGTGAGTATGACCCGTGAATTCTTTTGGCTTATGAATATTAAAATGGTGCTTGTTACCTGGATGAAACTCCAACTTAACATGGCGTCCTGTTAGCTAGATCTGGAAAATTGTTCATCACAATATTCTTTGCTGTGCCAGACATACTGTGTTTAGTAAAACTACATATCTCCTGATTTGTTGCTATATTTTCTTAACGGTTTTTGGATTTGCTTTAATTAGCAAATATCATCAATATATGAAGCTTTTGAAAATATTCACTTGATAGGAGAAGCCAAAACTGACATATAAAAGGGGCTTGTATGCTTTTGTATGGATTACCTTTACTTAGAAAATTATGTTGCCTCTTATGACTTCATTAGATATCAGATAAATAGGTCTCCTCTCATCTTCCTTTCTGATAAGCAAAGCATTTTATTGAATGTAGAAAATGTAATTATTTTAAATAAATAATGTTGTAAATAAACATTGGAAATAAATATTTTTAATGTAGGTGAGGAATAGTTTTGAGAGTGAAGAGAAAGCTGTCTTTGAATTATTGCAAGAACACTTCTTATCTGCACAATATTAGAGGGACAATACCCCTCACAGATACTGTATCTCAGATTTTTAGTGTGACCCGCAAGGCTTACCATACACCATGGGATACTATGCTTTACTATGCAAACCATCTTACAAATAATGAAGCTGAGGTGGAGAAAGGCAGTGGTTTTCCTAAGATCATGTTGTGGAGAATTAGTCTCTCTATATATTTATGAAAAAAATCTCATATTCTTATACTAAACTTAACCTTACTGGCTTATGCTGCTGGATCTTCAGAAATACAACACGTGATAAAGTTGAGTTATATTTTGTTCTCTTTGCAAGTAATGAACTGTAACCTCACAGAAACAACTAGTGCAATGACACAGGCATTAAGTAACAATGCCAGGATTTATGGATAGCGCAGGGTCCCCCTTATGATTTGAGTTTGGAACTTTCTCCCACAGGCTCTTGTTTTGAGCCTCTGTTTCCCCAGCTAGGGCATGAATTGGGAAGGGGACCCTGTGGAGCATTTGGAGGTCGGAAGAAGGCGGTAATCTGCTCTGTCATCTTCCACGTGTGAACAGCCGCCACCTCACACTTCTGCCCCGTGGCTGGAGCTTCTCTACCATGATGTACTTAGAGAAATCATGAAACTTCCTTCCTTGAAGTAGTTTCTGCAGGTCTTGTGTTTTGTTTCCTGTGATGTGAAAGCACACAGTCCCATCAATAAAGGGAGAAGTAAAATGATCCCGAGGCACATTCAGAATCTATTTTATGCTTTGGAAATGGAAATTATTTCGTGGTTTGGAAGCTACCAATATGTCCGCACAATTGAGGTTTCCTGAAATGTTGCTTTTACCCTATAAAGAACTCCTAAGATGAGACAATATATGGTATAAGTGCTTGATTAATAATTTTCTCATGATAGCATTGAATTAGATACCAAACGTTGAAAATTACTCTTCACATAACAACCCATGAAATCATGAAAACAGAAAAATGAAGGCTGCCTCCTGTCCCCATTTAAACTCTTCTATCTGTGTGAGATCTAGAAAGTTGGGAGGAAGATTTTTGGCACCCTGACAAGCCAAACAAAACTGAACTGTCTGCAAAGTGATTAATTTTTATAAATGCATCAGAGACCTGAAGATGCGGCACAACCAGATTCCCAGAAATGTGAGAAAAGAGAAGCGTCTACAGGGGCAGAGAGTGAAATGTGGACTTCCTGGAGAACGTCAGCACCAGGGAGAGAGGGGCTTCAAGGAGACCCCCTGTCACCCATATGGAAGCAGCCAAAGGCTTCGCTGAGTGCATTTCATGAATATCAGGTAGGGCCTGGATGATGATGATAGAACATCCGCAGACACACATTGGTTTGCACACACAGAACTTCCCGCCTTCTAGTGGGAAGAGTGCTCTTGGAAAGGGGCACTTTCTGGAGATGAAAGGCACGGCAGAATCCAGTTCTCTCCTGTCTTCCATCTGATGTGAATGTTTCATACCTTTGTAGGGAAAAAAATTGTCTTTGGGCATGCGCAGGAGAAAAAACATTGGGAACAGGGAAAAGAAAAAGGGAAAAGTTCTCATTGATGGAAGAGCAGATTAGAGCCCATTAGAGAGTTCTACATCAGTGTAGCAGAAGCAATAGAAAAGTCAGTCACTTAAAGCTTGTTGCAGATATAAGGTGATGCTTGAGACTTAGAGGAAGACAGCATAAAGATGATAAGGTCACCAACCAGAGATGAAGGACGCAGAGGCAGAACATCAGATGGACCGACTGCCTGGAGACCATCTTTAGGCCGCGTCGTGGTTTGAAATGTGTCCTCCACAGTCTCATGTGCTTGGCAAGGTCATGGTACCTTGAAAGGTGGAGCCTTGCTGGAGGAAGGCAGTCACAAGGGTGGGCCTTAGGTGGATTAGTCCCATCCTATTTCCAGAAGTCTGCCTTTGCTGCAAGCAGTCTGCAGCTCTCTGCTTCCAAGATGTCTGCAGTGACGTGGCCTCCTCCAGCTTTGGCCAGCCAGCCATGCCACCTCCGCCACGAGAGACTGTATCTCCCCTCTGGAACCATAAGCTGAATAAACCTCCCTTTCTCCCTTAAATTGCTTGACTTTGAGTGTTTTCTCACAGCAATAGTTAAGAGTAAGCGCTACAGGCTGGAAAGTATGAAGAAACATGATGTATTCCAGCAGACATGCTGGAATCTGAAGACAGGCTGTCCCTGGCAGCTTTCTGTGCGGGAAACCCAGAAGTTGCTTATCGACTGGTAATACTGATTGCGATGTTCTGCCAGCCCAACCTCCAACCTAGAAAGGAGAAACACAAAGGGGATTTGAAACTGTGCAGTGTACTGACGGCATGCAGAGGAACCGTGGCAAACAGAACTCCACTCAGTTCCTGATGAGATGTCTGTCTGCTCACAGCAAGGACCGCTCAGAGCAGTGAACGCTCTCGGGTCACACAGAGCCGCTATGCATTCTATTAGCCACTGTCTCACCGATCGTTCATCTTTTAAGAAAATGTTTCATGATATGTAATAAATAAATAAAAGCACCCTCATGAGTCTATGCAGAGACTGGGCACATGGTACATGTCTTTAACTCCAACTACTGGGAGGACAGAGCAGGAGGACTGCAAATTGAATGCCAGATTGAGAGTCTTCTCTGATAAGAGAATATATATGTATAGAGAAAGAGAATACACACACACACACACACACACACACACACACACACACACACACACACATATAGTCATAGTTAGGCACAGGTGTCAACTTGATAGTTGAGGATTTGAGCTCTGGGCACATTTATAAAGAATTGGTAGTTGAGTTAAACCCAAAGCAAAGCTGCAGGAGATTGTCTAGTGGATGGGGAAGGTTCAACCCATGGTGGGTGGGACTAGGATCTGGACAGTGAATAAAATACAAAAAGCTGATTGAGGAAATTGGCATCTTTGTATATATTTGACTAGACATACTGGTCTGGCAAGTAAGGATCATCTTTCTCTCAGCTATTATGTGGATATTATGTGGCCAGTTCCTTCAACTTTGGTGTGGATGTAGCTCTCCTGTCAAGCTGGGCCAAGAATTGTAACAAGACAATTATAAGAGAATAAACCCCTTGCTCCCTTAAGCAATTTTGTCTGATTTTATCAGCAACATGCAGGCTAACTGCAATATATATATATACACACACACACACATATATACACACATATATATACACACACACACATACATTACACATATATATATACACACACATATACATATACACATGTATATGTATATATATATCAGAGAATTGACATAACGGGGTTGAAACATCATTGAGACACTGGAGTTATCTGAAAAAAATTAATGTGTGTGTGTGTGTATGTCTTTGTGTGTATGTATTTGTATGCTTGCGACTTTGAAAAGAAACTTTGTGGCACAGAGTAGTCATGCTTCTCCCTGCAGGACATACAGAAAAATGGGGCAGTCAGAGAGAATGGTCTCTCAACTATCTCCATCCCTCATTTCTCCACTTTTGTGGTTTCTAGTGAAATTTTCATTTTCTTGGCTACTCTGATTTATCTGCCTGACAAAAACTACCACCAATTCCATTCAACTTTTATCATATAGCATTTAATTAAAGTTGCTCTCTGCAGAACTCTGAGCAGTAGAATAAGGCCAACCAGCAATATGAAACTTAAATTCCTGAACTAGCCAGGAGGTCCTTCTTAAAAATCCAGGTGGTTTTGTTCCTACATTTCTGAATTAAGTTTTCTCTTTAGCTTTAGGCACTAATCAAGGTTCAGTGAGGAATATGGGGGACCACACAACTCCATCTTGTCCCACAGGTGAAAATCTATAACAATTCAGTCTACCCCTCCACCCTGGAGAATGTGTGGCAACTAAATTGGATGTCGTCGAGGGACGAAGAGCTGTCTGTGATTACCTCTTTCAGCCAAGTCAGAAGCAGTATACTTTCTACTTTTTCTGGTTCACAGATGTCATTATAGAGATATACATCCAACAGGAGATCATAAATTTAGAATCAGCTATCACTCCAGGAAGTTCTACTGAATAACCAAAAGTAATCCGCTGTGGAGAGATATCTGCAATGATCTTTGGTATATATGACTTTATTACAGTTTCAGTGAGAGTTGCCTCCCATAATCCCATACCTTTGCAATTTGTATCTCTTTTTAGTGCTAACGTTTGGGAAGGTAGTAAGTTTGGGAAAGTGGAGCTTTGCAAGAGGTGGATCTTGAGGTTGGATAATCCTGTCCTACTTCCTGTCCGTTTGTTCTTGTTCTCAGCCTTGATGGGCAGAATGACTCGAGCCATCCATCTACTTCTGCCCTGAGCATGCTTTTTCATATTAATCTCCATTATAAGGCACTATATTCCCTCTGGAATCATAAGCCAAATAAATTTCTCTTTTCCCTCTAACTTGTGTGTGAGTTTTGTTTCACAGCAGTAAGAAGAAAAGTGATTGCAACGGACATCTACTGATTATGTTTCCCTAAACCTTTTGGCACAGGTTCTTTAACCTATTAATTCTTATACTTGAGATGTGGGATTCTAGACACACATATGAGGAACTGTTTAGTTAAAACACGCCTCTTGGAAAGCCAACAGGAGTGCGTCTTAATTTCATAGCCATGTACGGAGATTCATCTCATGGTGAGTGGGACTATTCCCTGGGCAAGGATAAGATAGAAGGAACCACTTAAGAAGACAGCAAGCTCATATGCATCAGTCTCTATCCTTCAGTCTTGCTGTGGGTGTGTTGTGGTCCATTCCCTCGGTCTAGAGGGTGGTGTGACTATCCTTATACGATCATCTGTAGCCTGGAATCATGAGCATGAATAAAAGCCCCTGTGTCCCCTAAATTGCTCTGCTCATGTATTTGCTACAACATTGAAACTGCAGAAATAAGACACAAGTCAACATCCCTGAAATACAGATCATTGTTTTGGGAAGGAAGCAAGATAATGGCCGGCTTCCATGCAAAAAGTGGAGCCCCAAGGATGCCAGTGGCAAATGTAGAATGCACTTAACCTTAAGCGGCACCAAGCTGAATCTTCCTCAGTAGGAAAAACACAGGTTAGTATTGCTTCTGTGTAATACCAGGTGAGCTTTCAGGTTCTGGGTTCAATTTGAATTACTGACATTAGCCTGCTGTTTTAGTTGAGCTCTGAGAGCCGTCAATCCCGTCTGCATTTCTCCACATCATCAGCCAATTAGTTTGTGCTTAACTTGCAGAGTGACTGAGTGATGGAAACTGTACTGCTGGTGGCAAAATCATGGTGCACACTGACATTGTGTGGTGGAAATCCATTTGTCTGCCTGATGGGATCTAGAATCACCTAGGAGACAGATCTCTGGGCATGCTCGGAGGACTGTCTTGATTGGGTTAGACCCTGGGCTGGAATTCTGAGCTACATCAAAATGAGTGAGCTTTGCACAGGCATAGACATGCATTGCTTTCGTCCTGACTATAGGTGCAGTGTGACCCAATGCTTCAAGCTTCTGCTACCTTGCTTTCCTCAAACTGTGAAATCAAATGAGTCTTTGCTTAAACTACTTTCAGGCAGAAATTTTATTAGCAACAGGAAAGTAAGTAAAACAGAGGAGTGGAGACTGGAACCACTTAAGACAATGAAAGGTCACATGAGTTTGAGCTGTGTTTTTGAGGTGATGGAATGAGCAGTCACTGCAAAGGATCTTATAACGCATTGTCCTTCATGAGTTGACCTTCAGAAGCAATTCTGAAAGATGAAAGCATGAAGACTCCTGCTTTCTTTTTCTTTCTTCATCTCTCTCATTCTGCTTCTTTCTCCCTCCATCTATCTCTTTATCTGTCCATCTCTCACTCCTTCCTCTCAAAACTTTTTTTTTCTCTCAAAACTTTTGACAACTGTAGTTTTATCTCCATGACTGCAATGGTTTTGTTTTGCATCCCATATTCAAAATTGGCATTTCTGAATTCCACGGTCATCATTGTATGTTTTAATAAAAAGCATTCTCTTTTCTTACACAAACATTTTTGACCGGAAGAGTCATGTAGAATGTAGGCAGCATAAGTTAATCAGATACTTGAGAGTATGACAGAATAACAGATTCTATTGCATACCTTGAATGAACCAGCATACTGTAACTGGTTTTGAAGGATGCAAACAGCACGCATTAATATTAAGGGTCTTTGCGATATGGCTACAGCTGGCTTATGTTACAGAAATGAAACAGGGACCCAGTCTCTTCAGCAGTAAGGCATTACTGGTAGTCCAAAGTGAAATGTTGAAAAGTTCAACAAAGCTTACTAGGGATAGGTAGAAGCCTCATTCTATGGTTTATGGCCTTCCTTACCACAGAGGTCAAGTTTGGCAGGAGCAATTGTTTCTCATCTACATTAAATATTTCTGAACCGACACATAGGCACTTTCCTTTGCAGCCAGCCTGCAATGATGGGTGTGTTGCTGTGTCTAGTAGCATGACGGATATGAGCCGCCACGGTGCAATTTGGAATGTTCAGGCTTGATCAGCAGTTTGATTCTACGCAGTCTTCTCAGGGAGTGAGATCTTACAGCAGACGTCCACACGAGCCCCCGGTAAAGTTTGATCCATTGCCATGATTTACAGCTGTGGTTCACAGCTCCAAACATAGAGATCTTTAATTTCCCAATCTACTTCTTTCTACAACCACTAGGTCACTGGCAGGGAGTCAGTACAAATGAAAGAAGGGGCAGCCAGAGGTGTAATGGTGACTCTTGGCTCCTTCCACCCCACAGAATAACCACAGCCCTTTTTTGCTTTGCGTAGCTGTGGCAGAGGTTGACCAGCTGTGGCAGAGGTTGACCAGGTGCAGCAGCAATGAGCACCAGCCTTCAGCTTACACAGATCATCAGAACACATGGCAAAGGCTGCCAGAAACCTCTGCGAACGAAGAACATCCGGATTCAGCTTCTTCACACAGGGGAGTGTGCAGGATAGGATTTCCCACACAGGGGCAGCAGCTTCAGCTTAACATAGCAAGGCCAAAATGTTCTGAAGCTGGGGTTGCTCTTTTTTTTTTTTAATTATCCTTCTGTTGTTTCATTCACGAATACAGTGAATTTACAATAGCTTCAAACCTTAATTCCCTGCCTATCTTCCCTTGCTAAGGTTGTTCCTAAATATACTATTGGCATTGGGAGGTGAAACTGCAAGGCAGTGTCAGGAGACCTGCATGGCTCCAGGCTTCGATGTTGACTACAACGCAGTGGGAAGCAAGGAGCTGTTTCTCAGGAAGGGTGTGTGATTGGGTCGCAGAGACAAGGAGTGAAACCCTGAGCAAAGATTGCTTTCCTTTCTCTCTCTCTCTCTCTCTCTCTCTCTCTGTGTGTGTGTGTGTGTGTGTGTGTGTGTGTGTGTGTGTGTGTGTGTTTACAAGAGGACACTTCAGTGTGTGTGCCTTTGGAGACCCAGGGGTCACATGAGGAAGCATCATCCTGGATTGCTCCACCTCCTTGTTCTGCTCTGGTCTTCTCAGGCTCCGCCCTCAGAGCCAGAGGTGCAGGCCATTGCCAAGTCTACCACGTGCGCTTTTATGTGGGATCAGAACTCTGGTCCCTGACGTGAGGCAAAGGCTTTAACCCCTGAGCCCTCTCCCCAGCCCCAGGCTGCTTTCCTTTGATAGTGGTGATAGTCACGGATATGCACTGGGTGTGGGGTCCCGGCTCTGCCTACCACAGTTTTTCAGATGGTTTCTAACAGGATCAGTCCAGTTGGGCCCTCAAAATACACTGATTTGTGTCTTGGCCAACACTGAGGACCAGGTAGGATGGCCAAGGTGGGCACATGCTGAATCTGCTACTGAAATCATTGTAGAACGAGTTGGTCCCAGTTTGGTCTTTTGGTGTCTAACACTGTGAATAGACTGATAACAGCCTCTAGAAATTTCTACTGGAGACTTATGTGCTGTCTTCTTGTTCTAGGGGAAGCAATATTCTGAGACTTACAGCTATGGAAGGGAGCCTTCCCTCCCCCAAAAAAGGACAGTCAGATCTTGTGCTCGCAAGAGGGACCGAAATGAGAGCAAGCCATAGATACTCACTGAAAAGGGTGAATTTTGTTTCCTGTACCTTACATCCGGCTGCCAAAACAAACCAAAAAAAAGCTTGTTCTTGCGCTCATTTGAGAATTCAGGTGGGGAAATGGAATGATCTAGAAATGGCTTCTCATAGTCCTTAATGAGTCTGTTTCCTCTGAGAGACATGTGTATATGCAGTTGTGTTGCATAAAACGGAATCTTGAACACAGGAATCAAAACCATGCAGGTTCTTGAGTAAAAGCACCTTGCGAGATGCCGAGTAAGTAACCCAGTGTCATCAGCCTTAAGTGCCTGAAGCTGAATCCACTCAGATCTGCGTCCCCTTCCACGTGCAGAAAGATGAGTAAGTACAGATCCTGTGACATCATCATCGCTGGCTACTCTCAGATAATGCAGCATTACAATGATCTATTTATTAACTTTCTTGATCTGTAAGAAATAAACTTTGAAGAACTCCACAGAATAACTGGAGGCTCCCATCATTTGGTGCTTCTCAGACACCTGATAGTTTTGTTTTATTTATTTATTTATTTATTTATTATTTATTCAATTGTGGGTGTATGCGTGTGTGTGCGTGTGTGCGTGTGTGCGTGTGTGTGTAGAACCACGGGCGAATTCAGGAACCACCATGGACGCCTCCACCTCCGCCTTGTTTATTCTGCCCCGGGATTCACAGGCTCCGCCCTACCAGGACCAGAAATGCAGGCCGCCCCGCTTCTGCCTGGGATCTGGGATCCAAACTCAGGACCTTCCGCCTGCAAGGCAGAGGCTTAACCTCTGAGCCACCTCTCCAGCCCACCTGATAGTTTTTAAAACAAAATTTTCCACAGTGTTCTAGACACAAGGGTTTGTGGGTCTATAGCTCGTCTCAATGGTTCTCAATGCTGGCTGCTTATAAGAGTTACCTGAGGAGCTTTAAAAATCCTTGCTCATAGATTGGGCCCTAATTGTCATGGGGTGGGGCTCCTGGGGCCCAGTGTTCTTTAAATTCCTGAGTCATTCTAACTTTGCAGCCAGGGGTGAGCGCCACTGGCCTGTGCAAAGTGGAACATGCAGTTGAGTAATTTGCTTTCCTTCCTGGATCTGGGAGACCACTTACACGCAGGGCCCTTAGAGGTATTGAATTACATCAAAAATAAACCTACATCAAACATTTGAAGAAGTTTATGGCTTTGACTTTGAAATTCAAAATGAAAGGTGAGAGCCAAAATGTCCCATTCATTTCTTTCCGTAGTTCCTCACTTGATAGAGGTGGGGGCAGGTGAGAAGGTAAATCTGAACCACCTGGGTCATTTTTTATTTTCCAAATTAAAATAGCTGAGTTCATAGCAGGAGATTCTAATATCTGGAGAGGTATGTTGGGGAGGGGAATGTGTACATTTTAAAAATTTCTCCAGGTGATTTTGATTCCCACCCAGCTACAAGCACTTCATATTTTGTGGACATCCCCTGGCTTTCTTCTTGGGCTTCTAACTTGCTGGAGGAGGAGTTAGTAGATGTCACAGCTCCCAGTGGTCAGCCACAAGTCTTTACCCTCTCGTTATATGATCAGCTTCGTCATTTAGCAAGCCTCAAAATACAAGGCTTAAAACAGAAACATGATTGCTTGGGAAAGACATCACGAATCAAAGCAATTTAGGCACAAATGTAGCCACACATAAAATAAAATAATAAAATAAAATAAATAAAATAAAATTATAAAATAAAAAATCATTCTAAAGAACACTGCAAATACATATATGCATCTTAGGAAATACAAAATTCACACATTGCAAATAAAGAAAGATAGTATCAGAGGCTAGTGTGCACACTTATCAATAGCTTTTGGCTGCTTAGGATAAAACACAAAATCAAAATTATTTCTAAGGTCCAAATCAAGCAGAACTTTGCTATATACAAATATAGAGAAGAGGTCATCCAGGAGACTCCTACCTGGGCTATCCAAAGTCTTGCCTATCACTTGGGATTGTCATAGAACAGAAGTTTAGTCTTACCCCACTAAGAATATGATCTTAACAACATCCTCTAGTGGCGTGTACATACATTGAACTTTTTACAGGTCCTGTCACTATTAGGACCCCAACTATCATAGTTAGGCACAGGTGTCAACTTGACAGTTGAGGGTTTAAGCTCTGGACACATTTGTAGAGAATTAGTGGTTGAATTAAGCCCAGAACAAACCTGCAGGAGAGAACTACTTGAGGAAGTTGGCATCCTTGTGCACACTTGGCCAGACATGCTGGTCTGGCAAGTAAGGATGGTCCCTCTCTCAGCTGTTATGTGGTGATGGTGCGGCCAGTTCCCTTGACCCTGGTGTTGGTGTGCTCTCCCATCAAGCTGGACTACAAACTGTAACTGGACTATCATAAGAAAATAAACCCCTTGTTCCCTTAACCCATTTGATGGTGACTTATCAGCAATCCTGCAGGCAGCTGAAACAGCAACTCAGTATCTGCTGTGACAAGGAACAGGTGCTCCAAGGACAAAGGTGAGAGCCTCGCAAATCTTTCTCCCCTACCAGGCTTGCAAAGAACTCTTAAAAACCTGATCTAGGGGAACTCTCCTCTTTGACCCTCAGCGGGTTAGAGAAGCAGTGATATAGCTACTGCTGGTGTGAGAGGCGTGCTCATCTTTCCTTGTTCTCCTTCTCATCTCAGTCCTCCATTTCTGTTTTTTTTTTTTTCAAGTGAACCCAACTTGCTATAATTTGCTAACAAGCTCTCGGGGGAAAAATAGAACCAGAGAACACAACCATGGATTTTACAAGTTTGCTTTTATTCTAAATCAATGCTGCGTAATGCTGTTTGTCCAGACAGAGCATCCAGAGGGAGCAGGCAGGAGCCCCATGGAAAGGTGTTGTCTTAAACGAAGAAAGGGACTTTGTTTTCTAGAACTGCTAATAAAAACCAAGCTCTTGGGCCCAAAAGAAGCACCCCCAATTTAAGCAACAAGACCATAAGTAACAAAACAATACTCACGAGAGTCTTCCCAATTTTTTAACATTTCATTTATTAGAAGGAAGGTGGGGAGAAGGGAGTATGCATGTCAGGAAGACAAAACACAGCTTTCAGAAATCAGTATGTTCTTCCTACTATGCAAGCATTCTGAGGATCAAATTCAGGTCACAAGGTGAACCCACAGACGCCTTTCCCCTGAGCCATCCTGATTTTGATGCTGCATTCTCTATCATCTTGGGTATTGTTACACCATGACCGCCATGCGAGAATGCTTTCATGTTATTTTTCTCTCTTAGTAAATGATGAATCGTGTCTCAAAGTGGTCTTTGTTTTAAGGGTCTGTGCTTAGACCATTTCACTTTGTGCATAACCTTTTCATACTCGGGCAGCCATAAAGATCCCCTTGGCCCCTTTCATAGTGTATAAAACACAGAACTTAATACTTAAGTAAGTTAGGTCTGGGTGGATAATTACATAACTAATAAGCACCATGACGAAGGGTAGCCCATACACTATGTGTTGAGTAAAGCCACGGAAATCCGTGCCAATGTGTGGACTGAGTGCATGAAGGCCAAACTCTAATAAAGAACATGCCTTCTGCCGAATGCGGAGTGTATTTGTGTGGCATACATGGAAACAGGTCTGACTCTCAAAGTGACACCTTGTGCCAAGACTCTTGAGACATTTGGCTCACAGCCACTATATATATATATATATATATATATATATATATATATGACTCTCAGACTCTACCACTGTATTTCTGCAATGATTCTTGTCCAGTTTTATAATCTCCATAAAGAAAAGACTGAAAAGAATAGAAACAGTTAAAAGAGAAGTTAGAATAAAACGTTCTATCAAATCACTACTTTTTGTTTTTATTTTGTTTCCTATGATCATTTTGGTATTTTTTCTTTTTTCAGAAGAGATTTTGAGTATTATGGGTGTCTGTGGCCCGACTTTCATCAGGCCCTAATTGAATGATTGCTTTCCTAAATGTGTTCCAGTCTGATTGTGATTTCACGGCCATATCAAGGGAGGAGGAATAGATGGGCGTGAAATGCTGCTCTCTTGGGAAACAGCAGGGGGCTGAGATGTTGTTATCACTAAAAAGGAAATTTCAATGGAATTAGGTCTCAAAAGTTATTGGTCTGCAGTTTATACTACCAGTCAAAATCTGACTATTCAAAAATATTAGTGTTGACTTGTAAACTCAAGATTGCAATCAAAATAAAAATTTGAGAGAGGACACAGAAGTTCCCAGAATAGCTAACGTGGCATACGACACCCACTCTTGATCAGCTAATTGAATACGTCAGTAAGCATTTCCTTCACTCTGCTTTGGATTACAGACAGCTAACTATCCAAAGTCACCTTTGAACTCAGGATTCCTGAGCATTCCAGTTTGGTTTAATCTAAACAAATGGCAGTCCCATCCTATGTCACATGTCACTGAGTGGGTTTCCTGCTGAAACCTACCACATCCTTCTCTTCAAGGGTTCTGATTTCAAGGTTTACTTTTTGTTTTCCTCTTCACAAGCCACGTGCAAATATGTTGACAAGCATCTTCTCTTTTGTTGTTAAATAAGGGAATTTCCCCTAAAAATATAACCCAGGCTGGAATATTTGGTCCCTTTGCCTTCTAGTCTTGGATGTCACAAAGTCAAAGCTCAGTCGTCTCGCTGCCTTGATGTCTCATCTGTAGTTGTCAATCCCTTGCCTCCAAGGATCTTGGTGCCTTTAGCAAATGCTAAACTTTGTGAGGTCAATAGTGTGTTGGACATTGCACCGGGCATGCAAAGTCCAATTATGATTGTTTCGGCCCTAACTTATGTGGAGTATCTTGCAAATCATTGCTCCTCCCATCCTTTTGCTCTTACACTCTTACCGTCCCCTCTTCCGCAAATTTCCCTGAGCTTCAGGATGGGGAGAGATTAGGCTGGCCTAGTTCTAGGTGGTTGATATAGAGTCTCTGAAGTTCTGGATTGTGGTTTGTTGATTTTCTTTCGCAGTTCTGCTGCTCCTGAAATGCCCTTCACTCCATCCTAATGTCCCCCTTTCTTTCCAATGCTCATGCAGTTGCTCCGTAACAAGTCATTATAGTGAACAGTGAGCCATTTAAAGTCCGTCCATGGCTTTCCATGAATGAACTCCAGAATGAACGGCTGTTCGAATATCCACGTGCTGAGCCCTGTCTTTTCTTCCAGCTTTACCTTCTGTCGCCCTCTTTCCCCAGACGACAACCTCCCTGGTCCCTTGTGTCCTACTGTATAAAAATTAGCATCTGCATGGTTTCTCGTGTGTTGTCTGTCTGCTCAGATTCTTCCTCTATGCGTGCTGCTTATACGTCATAATCCAAACGACATTCTTGGCTTCTCTGACTACCAGCAGCAAGGGGGGCGGACCCAGAGGTCCCCCACATTCAGCAGCCTCAGAGTTCTCCCTTAGTCCTTGGCGACTTCCCCTCAAGCCAAACTGGGATTAATGGCTTCCCACACTGGAAAGAATTTCAGGACTAAAGTTTATGAAGCACAGTTGGACATTTCTATTAAAGATAGTTTAATACAGACTTAGTGTAAAACCGGAGGGAAGGATGCTCAGAAGAAAGTAAAACACACCCAAGAAGAGGGATATGGGCTTCACCAAGACAGTCACAGGACGGAGGACTGTCTACCCAAGTGTGGGCGTGGCTTCTTTGAGAGCGCAAGCAATTGTCATAGCATTAGCCATACGCACTGCTGTAAAGTGTCATTTAAAGGTTATGTCTTAAAAGGATATTAAGATGCCTCCTTCCTCCTTTATTTTTCCTCTTTTGATAAGAGGATGGCTTTAGACTCTGCAGGAGCAGAGTCTCATCTCTATGACGAGGCGAAAGGAAGAGCCACAGGCGAAAGGAAGAGCCACTAGATTCGCCCAAGGAGTCCAGAGCATCCCGGCCTCCTGACTTCTGCCCTGGACCTGGCACATTCAGAGTGAAAGCTGGCCTTCTGGTCTCTGCTTTCAGTGGGCAGATGGGCAGTGATGGACCATAGCAATGTGTCCATCTCTGTGCTTCACAATAGTTCCCACAGTCCATTGCAGAATCATCTCCTTTCCTGTCTCTCCTCCTTCTCCCTTCCTCCTCCTCCCTTCTCCCTTTCCCCTCTTCCCTCCTTTTCTCAAATGAGAGGTCCAGGATGGTAAGACGCGTGTTTATCTTGCTTGCTGTCTTATCTCTGGATATTGGACTATTCAATAAATAAAACACTTAAAATAAATGAAATTTTAAAAGAAGACCTTCCAGTAGGAATTGATGTAAATTTCACAAAGAACAACAGAAGCTGACCTAACAAAGTTCAGGTCACCATCTTGACTGACCTTGAATTGCTGAGCCAGGCAGAGATGATAGGCCCCTCATAAGACATCAATGCCAAATCATTGATTTTGGACTTCCTAGCCTCAAAAACTATTCAGAAAGGAAAGAAAATGAAGACACAAGAAAAGCAGAGAGGAGAGGAGAAGGGAGCGGAGAGGAGAGGAGAGGGGAGAAAAGGGGAGGGGAGGGGAGGGAAAAGGAGGAGAGGGAAGGAGAAGGGAAGGGAAGAGGGTGTGAGGTTTTTTTTTAAATGAAAGCTGGGCTTTCCATGCCACAGGTAAGGAGTGGAAAAAGTTTAGTTTGCATGTTTACATGGTGAATAGACCAGGAGGGAGAATAAAAGCGGGATCTAAAGGTGGAGCAGAGCTTTTTATCGTGGGAATGTGGGCCGAGAGAAGGAGAGGGGGACGGGGATGTTTTCAGTCCTGTCTCAGCAAGGTACTGACTAAGTGCAGGCTTTGCAAGTGCCTGCTGCCCACTGAAAGCAGAGACCAGAAGGCCAGCTTTCACTCTGAATGTGCGGTTTGGGGGACTAGAAATCCTACCAGAGGGGAGAGGAGGGGAGGGAGGATAGAAAAAAAAAAAAAGAAGGAAAGAAAGGAAGGATGGAGGGGAAAAATGAAGGAACAAAGAGAAAAAAGAAAATATATGATTTTTAACATTAAATTGAATTACACAGCCTTTCATTCAGCTATGCAAATGGACTGAAGCAAGACTACTTCCTTTCTTCCTCTGTGGGATAAATGGTGGTGATAATGTTGGAGAAAGGCTACTTTAATCATAGGATTCATATGACTTAAATATGGACATACGTTTTAAAAAAGGCTGCTTATAATCAGCTATGCCTAAAAATAAATTATACAATGATGAATTATGATATACCTACCATTATTATTTGCTGTGTGTGGAATTCAAGTAGTAAGATTAGCTCTGAGAAGAACCATTCAGAAAAACATCACTTTGCAGGAAAAAACCAGGAAAGATTCTAGTCTTGCCCTCCTCCCCCTCACATCTCCATTTCACTTCATTTCCTCTCCTCCCCCACATCCTTGCAAGGATATAACATTCCCAGCATGCTTTGTGCTCTCTCCAGCAGATGTGAGCATGCATATGCTAATTCAACACACTTCCTTCCTCCTCATTGCTAAATTCATAACATCTTCAGTGTTTTCTAAACAAAAACACTCCAACTATCCAGATCACAAATACTGATAGGCACTTGGCAAGAACTTAGCTGTAGGGAAGTTACTCTTTGTGAGTGTGTGGAGCGGAGTTTTAAATTTCTGCTGAAATTGTTGAAGTTCTGATCCTCAGCTTTCCCAGAGTTCATCTTCTCAGTATGTAGATGTCAGGAAAGGAAAGGGGCTATATCAGATAAACAACAAAGGAGTGTGCTTTTTACATAATGATTTAAAACTATTCTGAAACCTGGAGAATAGCTGGTATGATAAAGAATATTCTCAAGCAAGTAAATAAAACAAGATGGGATTGTGGCCTGGGGAAAAAAAAACAAGACATCTTGAAGCATTTATCTTCATAATTATCCTTCTTTTCCCAGAAGGCATTTGCCTTCCTCTGTCGTAGATTGTTATGTTTGTTCATTCACTTATTTATTAATCCAATGTTTATTGAACACCAGTTTCGTGCAATGAATGATGACATGTTGACAAATACAGAGGTTACCAAGGCTCAGCTAGTCTCTTGAAGGCATTTGTATTTTAAGTTAATAGTCCATAGAAATGTGGACTCTCTTGTTCTGAAGGGCTTGGTCCGCCACAGCTGCATAACCCGTGCTGGGTGTTGGGCAGATTAAACAGCAGAAATTTATTTTTCTCACAGTTGTAGAGGCTGAGAAGTATACAATTAAGTTTCCACAGGGTTTGATTACATAGGTCAACTTGTTGATGTGGCTTTATATGAGAAAAGGAGGATTAGGCAGTATTAGAGCAGCTATGCTGGAGTGGTCTCTGAAGGTCTTAGAAGGTCATCCCCCACTGCTGGAGTTACCTTGAAGAAGCACACACTATCAATCTGGAGGAATTGACGCTAATGCTTCACAGAGATTAAAGTCACCAATTTCCCCCAACCTTCAGTTCACGAAAAGAAAAGATATGGAGATTAGGTCTCCATTGTAGCTAAACTCTGCCTTGAGGTCACAGCACAAGATCAGCTGGGTTTGGCTCCAATAGGAACAGACCAATGAGATGTGGAGGACCAAAAGTTCCAATCAGATTTGCAGAAACTGGAGCAAACCAATGAGGAAAAGCCACTTTTCCTAGGCCTAATTAATGATATAAATATTCCCAATCCTTGGCTTCCTTGCCCCTCATGGGACTCCACTTCTAGAGTCCATCTGACTTTTCTCTCACTCTTCATGGATTCCACACTTGGAGTCCATGAGTTTTCCAGGGCTCTCTTGCCCCTCACGGATTAACTGGATTAACGTCCATGAGTTCTGTTCTTTTTCTCTCTAATAAACTCTGCCTTAATCCTCTGCACAGGTGCTGGTTTCAATTTTGACTCCTGAACGCAAAAACCTGGACACATACAGACCCCAAAGGGACGGAGCATCGAGGAGAGACAAAGAGAGAGAAAGGCAAAGAGAAAGATGCAGAGAAGCAGAGATAGACACACAGAGAGAATGATATTGGAATCACCCTGTTTTTATACAGCCAACATTCTGTCAAGCTATTGCTTTCCTGTACAGTCTTGTGTGACCTTGAATAATTCCTGTGTCCCCTTGTCTACGGGAGTAGAGTAGTGTTGGGTCCAGGACTCCCACACAGGAATTTTGGCAGGCACAGTTAAACCATGACAACATACTTGAATATAATTAAATATAAAAACAAACGACCGTCATTAACACATGATGGAGTAAAATCATTTCATTTGTTTCTTTAAGAATGAATGTTTGTCACTGGAAGATTCAAAGTCCAGCATGCATAAAGCCAGAGCAGAAATTTTGCATGAGGAACAATGTCCAGAAATGAACAGAATGCCTCCCCGCCCCAGGTAAAATTACAAGAAACTGATAAGAAAAAAGTGAGGAAAAGACGAAATATTGTAACACTGACCACAGATGCCCAGAAAATGTGCATACTTTTTCAGTTGGATGTGAAGAGCCATAAAAATACTGAATGAGAGGCTTGGGAACTTGTGCCATTGTGAGCAAAGACGTTGGAAAGGATGAGTCACAGAGAACTAATTTAGAGACAAATAAATCAAAGCGACGAGCTGTAACCCACAACTGAGAAGATAATTCATGTGTCAAAAATTAAGTGAATAGAAGTGGAGCAAAAAGGGGGAAATATTCTAATGCAGAATGAGTGAGATTTAGAAATGAGTCAGACATGAAAAATGGAGGAAATGAAGCTTTGGAAGCAGGGTGGGTCACAGATCTGTCTGACACACAAGATTTGACTTGTCCAAGGAGAACAGGCATGAGGATAAGATCATTCCGGGCATGCTATGCACGTGAATACATCCCATTGACAGATGGTGTATTGGACATGGATTAATGAGGTAGTAAGTTTCAGGTGTCGACTTTACAATTGAGAACTAAGTCTTTTGAAACATCTATGAAGAATTATTTAGTTAAGACAAACTTCTGAGCAAATCTGTAGGAGATTATCTAATTGATGGAGAAACACTCAGCCCATAGGTGGGACAAATCCCCTGGGAGGCGGGTAACTCTGTGAGAGTGTTGGCTGGAATTGGGCAGACTAGCAAGCTGTGGTTCCCATCCTTATCTCAGCCCTTCTGGTGGATACTGTGTGGCCATTTCCCTTGGTCCTGTTGGTGTCTCTCCTGAGTCCCCTAAATTATTTGGTTCATGTGTTCATTGTAATGGACGCAGCATCGGATTCATGATAGATGCTATGAACAGAGGGCTGGGAAAAGAATTCTCTTTGTGTCTACTTAGTTTTTCAGAAACCTGTCATCAGCAATATAACTTCTCTTCTACAGCGCTTCCTTGTTTTGACGCTAAAAGAGATCATTTACATCAATTACTCCTGTGCTAATCTATCTCTCTGGTTTTCCTCATTTTATATTCATGGAGAAAAGCTTTAGATACCATCAAAAAAAGGAAGATCCTCATGAAGTACGGAATAATGCTATCGCTGTTTTACAACCCATAAGGTTGAGCGATTGAGTAGTTAAGTCATTTGCCCAACAGCACATGAAAGAAATCCTGCTTTAGGCCTTCAGCCTACTGCTCCCACCCACTACCTACTTGGAGTGTGTCTCAACCAAGTGTGTCACACATGATTCATGACTGGAATGAGTGTCATGGGTTCTTGAAGTGGGGGTGATTGCTCTGTGGCATGTCTACTGGGCTTCCCCCCCCTCACCCCCCACAGGAGCCCCATGTCTTGCTGCGGACCTTGAAGCTCTTTCATTCTTTTGTGTGGACTCTTACTTATTCTGACATATATTTTGCTTGACCCCAATCTACATAATTTCAGTTACTACCCTGTGATTTTCTTTATTCCATTTTCATGATATCGGGAGCATTGTTAGATATATATATTTTTAAATCTCATTTTGCCTAGGGATTCCTTACTCCACTCGCCACAGAGAATCTTATTAAAAACAGACAGTTGGCTAAAATAAAGATGCATTTCAACTTTCCGTAGAAGCTCGGCCTTTACCTTGGCTAGGTTTGTCTCCGCCTGCTCATTGCTTCCCATTGATGATGAAATGGTTCATCCCTAGTTACAGCAGACATGTGGATTAGTCTAGGTTCTCCAGAGAAGCAGAACTGATGGAATGAGCATATATTTTGAAGTGGGATTAGTTAGGGTGGCTTCCTCTGCCTAGTTTAACAATGGCTGTGTGCATGGTGGAGAGTTGAAGAAGCCAGTGGTGGTCATGATGGCCCATGACGGTGGGTGCCTCAGCTGTCCCAGTCTGGTACGGGAGGTCTTTGGGTTCCCGGAAGTCTCTGCCTTCGGTCATGTTGGAAGACTGAAGAGGTCAGCAGCAGCAGCAGCAGCAATGACCACACAGACACCATCACCATTGAGAAGCAAAGACGGGCAACTCCACAGCAATGGCTTTTCCTCGGATCTCCTTATCTCGGGACCACCTCCTGCAGAGTGCCATCCACTTTGGGGGAGGCTCTTCACCCCTCAGTTAATCCTCTTAAAAATGTCCACAGAGACCACGTCTCTCCCCACACACATATGCAGGCATACCTTGTTTTTTTGATTGCCACATCCTGTCATGTTGACAGACAGCTTAACTACCACAAAGTGATGTAATAAACTTAAGGCTGATGGATAGTTAGGAGAATGTTCCATCTACTTATCCGAGAAACCCAACGGTGGATATGTTTCTCCCCCGCACAGCTAGTAGTTTTCAGCTTAGATCACAAGCAGAAGTTGCATTTTCCTTTCAAAGAAGCATTAGAATCCCCCTCACTATAGCAGAGGCTAGAGGACAAAGATAAAGATTGACAGCACCCTAGAGTAGTGTGGGGAAGATGCATACCTTGGCAAAGAAATATCAATCTTGTAACTTGTTTTGGGGCCCTTTGCAAGCACATCTTTGAATGGGTTCGCTTAAGGTGAAAATCACAACAGTTTTGCATGGTCTTTGTGCGACTTGGATGAGATAATTCTTTTGAAATCCCAAGCAAGGCTCTTGGAACTTAGTGTCGTGTAAATAAATAGCAGCCATTACAGCGTCACCACCACCACCATCAACACTTTCATTATTAAGCAGAGGTTCACTCCGTGAAGAGAAAAGCTGTATTTCAATGATAAGAACTAGCATCTGGCAATCTCCAGTCCATTTGGAAAGGAAACGACCTTCAATGCAGATGGTCATCGTTACATTTAAAGTTCATCTTGAGCAATTCTAAATGGAGATGTAGGGAATTTTCTCCAAAAAGAAAAAAAAAAAAAGATAGTCGCAAACTGGCATAGAAACTTAGAGGAGAAAAACAGAATATTGTATAGTAAAACATGATAACACGTAAAGGCTGAGAGAAATCTAGACCATAACAAAGAAAAGGAACTGCCAAGTGTTCATGAAGGAGAATTAGATTTTAAACACAGGTTCCCAGGACACCTACTATGTGCTACTAAATTTTAGATATTCCTTAGTAATTTCACTGAATGCATTTTTTGTTCTCTTGGGTAAACTTTTTTATTCTTTGCCATAACCTTCTTCATGAAATGCACAAATTGTTAAGCGGGTAAGATTTGCTTTACCTGTTCATTGTAGCCAAAATTATCAAGTCCATACTGAGCAACCTAGGGGGCTGTTCCCTGCAGACTGGGAATATTTTTGTTAACTGTTACCAAGTATGTTCTTTAGGAAATCTTCATACAGTATCCAGAACATTAAGCCTGCTAATTGCTTTAATTATAGCAAGTGAACTAAACAACAAAGAAAAAGTGGCGTGGCATCTTTAACCTTGGAGAAAGTCTATCAGTACATTTAAAGCAGGTAAGGCGCCAGTTTCTAACAACTCCAAAATTTTACTGGCTTATGACAATAATTGATCCATTTCTTACATCTATGTCAGATGAACAGGAGCCCAGGACTCAGTCTCCACATCCTGTTCAGACTCATGGGCATAAGCTAACATTGATTTCCATCCTAATAAGACTTGACACAATGTAGAATCATCTAAAAGAAGGAGATCCACGCAGGCCTTGGAGAATTACTTTTATTACCCTAATTGACGTGGCAATAATCATCTTAATAGTGATCAAGACTGTTCCTAGAGAGGGTAATTCTGGACTCCACAAAGGGGTTAAGCACTTGTAAACCCACAGTGCTTCCTCTCCTTCGCCTTTCTGATGGTGGTGTAAGGTGAACAGCTGCTCCAAGCTCCATCTGCCTTGACTTCCCTGACGTGATGGACTGAAGCAGAACAGGCCATTTCTCCCTTGAGCAGCTTTTGATCCTGTTCTGTTTGAGTGGCAGAAAAGAAACCAAGCTGGAAAGGGAAATGAATGGTGGCCATGCGCATCAACTCTGACTTCTTTTCAGAGTCCAGCATTTCCTTGGCCGCAGCAGGCAGCACGGCCTAACCTGGCACCAAGGAGAACGAACGGACAACATTCCTCAGGGGAGGGGTTCTGTGAACTTTAAAGAAACAAGAGATGACACCACCTGTCACAGAGCCAACCATGCAAGAGGAGAAGGACACATGGGAATTTGCCCCCACAGAACAGCCCACCCTAACTCCTCCACACAGTCCTTCCACCTTTCCAGATGTGTAGCATGCATTGGGGCCCCACACCTGAACTGCAGCCTTCAGGAGTTTTCAGTCAGACAAATTCCCTTCAATAAATTGTCACATTGCCTGTGGAATGGTCATATCCATCCAATGGCTCCCTTCTCCAGGTTGACAAAATTCTGTGGTTATTCTAGATTCTTCTTTTTACACTTGGCGGAGGTGGTGCCATGCCTTGCATATTTCGTTTGCTGAGGATTCCAGGAGAATGTTCTGGTTTTCAATTTATTCCTCTTTGTTGTTATTGCTGATGTCTTGATGATAAGAGTCTCAACTTCAAAACTCTTTGATATCATGAATGAATGGTTTTCTTCCTATTATTTTGTATAAAAAGATTTTTGCTTAAGGTCTCAGAACTCACATGTTGAGTGTTTAGATCACTCTGTTACATTACTTTATTTAGCAATTAAAAATTGTGCTTTGTAGATAACATCTAATTTACAAAAGTTGTCAAATCTCCTAAGTTAATGCTTATACTCCAAGGTTCCGGGGACACCATTATTTGAATTTAAATTTACATGACTACAAGATAAATATTGATCGTGTAAAGTCACTGTCACTCACAAAGAAGGCAAAGTTGACACTATGAAGAGTCCATGAACTGAAGTACTGACTAAATGCTGAGTGAAGACACTTCAGTTAAAGTCAAATGGATTTTGGCCAACTTTTATTTCTATTCAATTAGTACCAAGAATATAATTAGTTTTTACACTTGGAGGAAACTGTCAATATCTTTCATTTGAGGGACAGTAGAAGAGAGATCTTAGGGAAGTGTGGCCAGTCTGGAGTCATTATGCTGGTCTTCATGTATCTAGTTAGAGGATACAGAAGATAAGGTAGAATTTTCTGGAATAGGTTGACCACTAATATCTTACAGAGTCTGTGCCTCTTCTCTTTCCACAATTCCAAGTAAACAAAAGGACTTTCAAAGTTAAAAACATGCCAATAACAGGTAGGAAAATAATCAAGAATTACCTGCATACCCCAGTAAGCTGCGACTCCTGTGATTGATTATAGAAGTAATCAAAGATTAATATTCCCTTCAGAGAAAATGGGGCTGGAAGGAACAGGTTGACATCAGTCCCGTGTATAAATCAACGGGAGTTCAACAGTCCTAAAAAGCAACTTAAAATAAAACACTTCTCAACACTGTGCATTGGAAAGGCAGCGCGTCTGTGAAGGCAGCAGGTTCTTCAGTACAAATGTCCCCCAGCCCTGGCTCACCGGGGTGGGACGCTTTCCCTCTCCTGAGCCCACATCAAAACAAATGATCATTTTTGGATGGCACTGCCATAGTTCTAGCTCATTCTCTTTAGAAGGAACCCAGTATCTTTTGTTATTCTTCAGAGATGACAGGTAGGTAAGTCTGTATTTATTATACTGCATTTGATCATTAATATTAGGTCCAGCACCAGAACACTTCAATTTGTATTATGAGCAGTGACCGGAAATATTACGGATAGGATAAAGAAATCAGGCTTGCCTTGGTGACCCTTCGGAAATGGAAAGGCAGCTCCCGCAATCTGAGACTTCCCATTTCAAGCACAATACAGATAATTAGAGGAAAATTACAAAGAAATATGTGGTTTTATTTGTTTATTTTTATTTATTTATTGCTTTTTTTAAACTCCTTTTTTGGGAAAAAAAATCTTGGCTAACAGGACACACTTGGCAGGAAAACACTTCAGTTGAATTTTAACCCTATTTTCCCCCAACTGATTTTGTAGAAGCCTCAATCACTCCCAGGCTCAATAGTTTCCCTTTCTCTAAGATTGATCTATCAGAGTCCTTAGTTCTCAGAAATTCTGTTTCAAAGATTCAAAAAGTGTGTGTGTGTGTTCACATTCAACCTAGCACACAGTAGGCATTAAAAATATGCGCATCATTTTAATGAAATTATTTTGACCAACAACCCTAAAGTTTGTAATCTTATTTCACTGTGTGTGGGGGGATGGTCATAAAAACATTAAGATTACTGCAATTATTGAGGGAAATAAAGTTAATTCTTTAAATTTCAGCTTTCTGTTTTGATACTACTTGTGTGTGTGTATGTGCAGATGGATATGTGACCACCTGTTCATAGGAATGATTTTTCTCTTAAGGGGAAGGATTTTTAGGGCAAATTATACATGCCATTTTACTAGCTTTAGAAACCAAATATTATATTCTTTAATGTGGCATTTAGGATGGTCTGAAGTGTTTATTTTCCACAGTAGGAGGGTTTGTGAAGGGGAATTTCAGTAGAGCGCCTTTGCCTCAGCTCACCCCAAGGGACTGATATTAGCTCAAACATCACCTTCCACCTCTTCTAAACATTCTGGAAGCTGCTCTTTCCATCTACACTTGTCCTGGCCTAGGTTGCTCTTGCAGCGGATTCTGACTGAGCCCTTTGCTCATGGAACCACTGAGTGCTCATTCTCTTTCGAAGAGGTCTTAAGAATTCAAGGACTCCTTGCAAGTCTCTGGTATTAATCACCTGGCTTAATGAAGGGGGAGGAAAGCTGATGAGGTCATGCAGAGTTCTGGCTGCTGTGAACGGAGGGGGAACCATCAGCATGGCTAATGATTCCTGGCATCTTCTGGTTACATTTTCCCATCCATGGTGCTGACTAGATTCTGCTCCATAGTGGGCAGTAGGCACTGATGTAAGAGGCAAGGACTCATATGCACAATATCAGAGACTATAGTAACATACCTCTCCATTTCTGTGCCCTTATTCTGTCAGGCACTTTTACCTCTAACACATGCTACATTTATCTCTAGATTGCAAACAGAGCGGTGATTCAGAGCCTGATGAGGATACTGAGTTGTGACTCACAGAAAATTCTGTGAGTTTTAGTAAATATTCTTTCTCCCGTGTAATTGACACTCAACGCAAAACTCCAGGGTCACTCTCACAGACTTTTCTTGTTTGCTTCGTTGAGGATTTATTTAAAAGACTCTTCAGCTTGTTAGGGAGTAATCCATGCCAGGGATAGAACTTTCTCAGTTCAGCTAGAATAATAATTGATATTTGTTATTGACATGGAGTTCTGGGAAGAAAGATGGAAGATACTGAATATTACAAAGATTATCTGTCAGGTATTAACCCCTACCCAAGGAAGTTTCTGAAAGGGTTCTGAAATATATTTTCTTCTGGTCATAATGATGACCATAAGAAGTGGCCTGGGAATCCTAGACAAAAAGTGTGATAGACCAGCTGGATAAAACAGCCAACACTTTTATCTCACAGTTACAGAGAAAACAAATAAGTTAGGATCAAGGTTCTGGCTGATCCAGTAGGTAGTAAGTTCTTGAATTTACAAATGATGGTCTTATCTTTATAAACACATGGTGTAGAGCAGAGACATGGATCGACTGCTTCTCCCTTCTTACAAGGACAGTCATTACATTCAAGAAGGTTCTAGCTCATTATCCCCCATAGATTTTACCCCTAAACACCTTCATATTGGTGATTTGGCCTTCCACATATATGAATTTGGAGATTGTATTAAGAATCAGCCATGGCATAGGATTTGAACACTCTCAAGTACTTTGGAATAGTTCACTTGAGTCCTCGTTTTTCCTTCCCTCCCTGCCACGGCTCTCTGTTGGGCCTTGATCTTTTTCTGGTATTGAGAATTCAGACTCATTGGTATTCCATCCCCGTTATCTGTGTGGTGGGTCTAGTTCGTATCACATGTGCTCATTTGGCTACAGCAGAGAATCACAAACATTGCCCAGACTTTTAATCTTTATATCATTCGTTCATTTCCAGTTGGTTACATACTTCCTTATATTGTTGTTTTATTTTCATAAGTTATTATCTCTTTTAATCTGTAAGATAATAAACTCTTAGGAGTCAAGAATTGCATATTACGAATCATTCATATCCGCTCTTAGCTGACCACCGTCACAACCATATTGGCTCAAGAAAGACTGTTTGAGAAAGCATTATTAAATGTGGGCACAGCGGTGGGAGAACATGGACATTTTAGTCAAAGAGAGAAATTGCAAGAAAATCCCATTCTCCAGTTAATCCATGCTCGACTGTATATATCTTCTCTGTGAGTAATTAAAGCCCCCCAAAGCCGATCAAATAGGCAGAGAGGGGTTCTCGTTAATTTTAGCTTCCCTCTTAAATCCACCAGTATTAACCAAAGAGATTTCTAGTCTTCCAGCTACCATTGATTTCTTCTTCCCCCAAACAAGTCTTGCAGTTTTTTGTTCGAAACAAGTGAACAGAGAGGGCAGAGGACAAGGTGTTCCTGATGAGAATCACACGTGTAATTATCCACGTGATCCACGGCAGCGTGAGCTCCTGAACTTGAAGGAACCTGGCACTTTGATTTTGAATATAGGAGTTCACATGGCAAAGGGATTTGTCCATAGGACACACTCAAGTACGACTGGAGATCTAAATGAGTTTACTGATTGCTTGATATATTACAGAACAATAAATTTAATAGCAATGTCATGCAGCAGATACAACTTTTGATTTTTCATATGCTTTCTTATTCTAATCTTCATATCAAAATGCAAGGCAAGTGTAAAATTGCCATTTTATAAATAGGAGAATTTGTGTCACAGAGGGAGAAGGAGGAAATAGTAATATTCGAAAGCCGCAGTCCTGCACTAGGTCCCTGCCCGTAAGCTTTGTGTGTCCATTCCCAATGCACACTGATGAACCAGGACACCTGTGTTCACATCTCTCTTGTATTGTGTGTCTACTGGATGAAGGGAATGAGCTTTACAAAGGTTACGCCACTGCTCTTTGGTGAGATGCAGCAAACCATTACAAAACAGACAGCTCTTGCATCCAAGACCATATTTGTACGAGGATCAAAGGAAGCAAAGGCAAGATGACTGGTCCAGGACAGTTTCATGAGCTCATTGTATAGAGCCGTCGAGAAAGCAATCGGCAACTGGTTTGCTTCCTAGCACACACGCTCTCAGCCTGACGGTCAAATGATGTGACAGTGAAGTCTAGGGTTTAATGTGCATAAGGTGTAGGGGCAACACGTCGAAGAGGCCGACTAGACTCCTGAGTAGGCTTAGGATTTATGTCGCCCCAGTTGACAGCTATGCAGCTCACATTGCAGGATGCGGGGAAAGAGTCTTCCTGTGAGAACGGAAGAGACCACAGTCTGTAGCTAAACTGAATTTATTGCCTGAAGAAAAACCCCGAGGTGAGCAGGACTGCCTCCCAGTTCCCTAGACTCAGGCCCCAGACAGAAGCAGAGCTGGAAGACGAGCCTGTCCAAGGCAACCAACGCACAAACAAGGACCCGGAGATGGAGCCGGCCTGGCTCTTCACCCAGCCCCGTGAAGCTCCACTCAGAGGCTCTCGGCGAGGCCAGTTCTCATGAGGGCTTCTGGAAACAGCACCAAGATGCCGCATCTGCCAGCATGCCTACAGCACCTCTTCCGGGCATCGCCGGAGACCAGGTGGCATTAAGAAAGGAGAAGGGAAGCAAGAGGGAGGGAGGCAGAGAGGTAGAGAAGGAGTGCTATGGGGACACACGGGAAAACGGATGGGACAGGGAAAAACAGTCCATGATGCAAGTAGAAGAAATTATAGCCATCGATTTAAAAAAAAATAAAATAAAACAAGAATGGACTTAGAGAAAAGGAAAAACCCTCTACTCTCCACTGGTAGAATCCAGCAAACCTGAGCGGGCAATTCTGCTGCATGCTTTATTAAACTGACTTCTCCAAATCTCCCCAGGCTGGACCGCACAGAGGAAATTCATTAGCTCCATTTAAATGCACACCCCGGAGCCCACCTTCTGTTTCCAGCAGAGCACAGCACATTTCACATTGGATAAACCGCCATGACCCTAGAGAAAGATTTTTTTTTTTAACTTAAATCAACCTTCATGGAACAGTTTGTATTCTTATGATTTTTTCATTCTAAGTGAAGAACTCCTCTATAGACAAGGACTGGAGAAAGTCATTATACTAAATAATTCATAGTAGAGAATTTTGTTGTAATGAGATCAACAAGACTCTAATGCTCCGGGCCATTGGCCTGGCTTAGAATAATTCTATTGTTGCAAACTCTTTTCCCATATTGGTTCTTGTTAAAATGGAATTTAACTGTGCAAATAAACTTACAGACATTAGAAATCACCAGTGGATACCAGTTACCTGCATTCAAAATATCAGAATCACATTTAGGTGTTTGCACGTTGCCTCAACATTAGTCTAATCGCTAAGGGTGTTGGTCTAGAGGTTTTACTTGTGATCCTTTTGCATGAGACACAAGTGTCCATTTGACACTCTCAATTCCTGGTTGTGCCTTCATGACCTCTATCCTTTGTCTGAGACTATGCCCCCTTGCTAAGACATCAGAGATTAAATTGTCCATGTTTATAAACTCTAAAGACTGTGTGTATCCTCATGACTTTCACAATTGCATTTCTAGACAAATCTACTTTCCTAAGAGTCATTTGCAAATCATGAAAATATTTGCTGCTTATCTCAGACAGATATAGTACAAGTGAATATGAAACCTCTCAGTTTTCATATTATCCATTAGCATGCCTTTATCTCAGTGCATAGCCATCATCTTAAAGAAAAGAACCACAGTTGTCCAGTTGGCTAGGTTTACCGTTTCTAATCCTTTACCCTTCTTGAATTATCACTATTGAAACCTTTTATCAAAAATGAGGGACAATTCCAAGTCAAGACCAGGAACAGATAAGATCAGAAAAGACCCAGCAGTACTAATGGCTTTGTGTGTGTGTCTTCTTTCACATCTGATTAGTATCAGTGATGAACATGTTTAGCCCAGAACAGATTCCCTTACAGAAGACATGAACAAAGTGCTTCTGGGAGTTTGTGCTGAGTCCTGGGGAATTTTCCGTAAAGTCTGAAAAGAGACTTAAGGTAGAGCAAGAGGTAGCACGTGTATTGTATTTGCTGGTTTTAAGTCATTGTGTATGTTACGTTACCAAAGTAGACATCCTTCCATGGTCGAGAGTGAAATAACAGATTCTACCAGTATAAAAAGTACATATATTTATGTAGGCAAAGAAATCTAGCCTATGGAAAGCGGAAAAGAGTTATGAATGGAAGAAGTATGTACGTACTTTGCAAAAATCATACTGACTTAAATTTAAGAGGAATCTATGCTGTATTTGACATGTCTGTATATAACTTAAAGCGTTATTATAATAGTATCGTTTTATCCTAGTGATCTCTAAAGATGAGTTAAAAAAAAGCAAAGTTTGACAAATTGTTTAGTGGTGTTGCTCGATGTAGAGTCTGTTGGCTTTGCCCAGCTAGTCACCTGGGAACTGATGACAGTAAGGAATGTGCTGGATCTACGTGATCCAATAGTGGCTGGGAAGCAAACAGAAAGAAGGAGACCTTGGATTCGTTGTGATCCCATGAACAAGTTGGACACTAAGAAGTCATCAGACACTGGTGTGGAGACCAAGAGAAACATGGTGTTTGATCATCACGAGGGACCCCAGCTCCTCTATTAGCTGGCAGGCGTGCGCTATGCCTCTCCATAGTGTCCCCTATCCAACCAGAGTCCTATAAGGACACACAATTCTCAGATACCCTGAAGAGGAAAATTTAAAAAAAATGAACAAACTTGTATTCACTAGCTATTCGAAGGCAATCCGCATATTATTGCCCATAAATCAAGAGCGTTTTAACACTCTAGCAAGAAGTATCAGCTACTATGTCTTGACACCATAGATCTGTAGACTGAGAAATCTTTAGAGGCCAGACTCCACCGGCTCCAGCTGGGAGCAGACAGCTTGCACAGTGTGAAGCACGAAGACACTGTAATGACCTGTGCACCCGGCTGCAGCGGGCTCCTTCCGCTGGAAGAGGACTCCTTGGAAGCAAGATAAATTTGCAAGCTATGTGGAAATGTGAGTGCCAATCGTTCTGTATGCTTTTTGTTTGTGGAAGCGAGTTATTTGCATGTGGTTATTCCACATGGTCCACGATGTCAGAGCCAGAGACCCTTAGAATGAGGGCTCTCTGGCAGAACTTTTCATTATTTCCTCACAAAGGATGGGAGAAATGCGGTCCTCCATGATAGTTTTTGCAAGCATTCATCTCACAGTCAAAATTTATGAACTAATGAGGCAATCCTATTATATCACGTCTTTCTGTCACTGTAACTCTGGCTGCATAAAGCATGCCCACAAATCCCTAGTCTCAGAATCTTGTCATTTATATTGTGAAAAAGTCCTTTCCTCCAACTAAGAAACTTACGCAATGGAACAGAGATAGAAAAGCGCTCTATCCACAGGGCTTTTACCTTCTCTTCTTTCTATTACAAAATCAGCCACTACCAGACATTTGGAAGCATCCAATATGCTTTTGTAGCCTTTACATCTTTAGATTTTTCAGTCGAGGAAACCACTTCTACAATTCTGGCCCCAGAGACCGGTGAGTCAGCCGCCTTGCCGATAACAGCGTTTCTTGACTGTGACATTCACGTCTGACTCCCACAATTCTTTCCCTGGGCTTAATGGGAACCTTAAAACCATAGTCACGCAGCGCAGCAAGTGCGTGTTCTTAGCTCTCCCTCCCGCACCTTGGATACTTGGCCTGGAAATAATATATTTGTTTCTATTTCTCCTTTTTATCCCCTTTCTTTTATCTTTTGTGATTACCTAGAGGATCATTTCTCCCAACTCTGGTGAAGCAGCTGCTGCTATAAACGTTGACTGAATTTTATACCTGGGGGAGGAAGTTTACTTAGGCTTGTCATGAAGACGCCCTGAGCATCTCCACATTCTGCCTCGAGGGGGAAAGGAACGCCCCGGGAGCGCAGGGGCTCAGAGAGACTTGAGTTTTGCTCAGCATCAGAGCACACAGCAGACTAGTGGTCAATTCACGTCTGGCTTCTAAAGGGACCTAGAGGACATTTAAAGCTAATACAAACGCTGGTGGACGTGTTGTATTTTCTGCTGTAAAATTAGTGCAGTGCTGCTGGTGCTGCTGAATTAGTATCGTTACATTTCAATGTTCGGGGTTTATTTCCTTTCAGAAGCTTCTTCAAAACCAGTCAGATGACAATCTAGCCACAGAATGCTATTCTTACAGACCTGTTGGGAATTACTAAAACTTGCGTAAATTAACATGAAAGAAAGTCAGGACAGTTAGAAGTCAGGACACTTCTAAACCATCCCTTCAGTTTGCTGATGATGTAACTATTTGCAACATTTATTCCAATGTCTACATGGCCTACTGAATTATATGTTAAATTCTTTGTTATCCATGTGTGTGGTTGGCCTCAATCTGAGGGCTACCAACCTCAGCCCATTTTTCAGATCCAAAACCCATCTTTCCACCTGCCAGGAGATGCTATTACCTTCCAGATAAAGACAGGAACTCAAAATCTAGTTGGTACAAGATCCATCTCAATCAGACACCCCATCTTTCAAGAAGTGGCTATCTCTGTCTGCCCGATCTAGTCTCGGCATTTAGGAGTCATAACTGCATGCCTTGCTGTTTGGGATCCGATAAATGATAGAGCAATCATCTCTCCTGTTTCATTAATATGGAAGACAATGGTTTTTACATGTCTAAAGTCTTCTGTGCAAATGGACTCTGACCTTATGAGAATCTCCATGGAAGGTGAGATTTCTAGGGAGAAAGCAGCTGGATATACAGATATATATATATATATATATATATATATATATATATATATACATACACACATACACATATGCATACATGTACACATACACATATACATACACATACACATACACATACATAAAATCTATTATAGAAATTAATTTCTATCCTAGTCGAAATTTCTGTTATTATTCTAAGTGCAATTTCTATTTTAAAGGCGTAAAAAGCATCTAAATGACAGCCATGAATGATCTAAGCTTAACTTATTGAACTCCTTTTTGCCAGAGCATGCTGAGTTACTGTCCAAATTAGCAGAGACAAAAAAGTGAGAATTCACTTGAACCTTCCAAGTACGGTTTTCTTGACAGTGACGCTGTCAACAAGGACCCATTTCTCTTGCTCTTGCTAATTTTCTGATCATGAGCTAATAACTTAATTCTAGTTGTTAGTGACCAAGAAACCAACCAGAACTTCTTCGCTTTTGCAGATCTTCAGTCTTCACCTACTAGCAAGCCCAGCTTTTCTTCTAGGAGACGCTATACTCAATAATGTTTCTGAGTGTCTCACATCTGCCCAAACAAATGGCTGTTTAAAGATAGGCTGCCGATGCTGGTTTCTTATATTCCCCATTAAGGCAACTTGAGTTAAATGGATCCCTTGCTCTTTGCGTTTGTTTGATTCATTCTTTTCTGCAAATGCCTCAATGAGGTCAGGTTGCCGGGTCTACTGATGATAAGACCACTGAATCTCATGATCAGAGTGTGTTTTCTGTCAGGTTCATCTGGGCATGTGAGGCAGGATACATTCCTGAAACCTAATGTCACACTCCTAATGTATTCACTTCCCAGAATGCACTTGAGTGGCAATTGCAAGGAGCAAAGGGGCCGGAAGATGGGTCATTGGGGGAACCTAACTAAAGCTCAGCTATGTCGGACCACTCCCAGGGGGTTATTTAAAATACATAAAAACGACTTCCAACATCCTTGCAGAGTACCTGACCTTTATTATGAGTTTCCTTGGAAGGGTTTTATAAAAACTTATAAAGGATTGACAGAGTTCTTCCCCTAGGAAAGCTTTCAGAATTCCCATAGCTCCCCCTTCTCACTGCAGCTGTCCATCGTGCATTTGCTCAGTCACTTCACTCTACCGAGGTAAAGGTCACAAGTGTCCCCTCTGACAGACAGGGACAGTGCCCTTCCAAGAAGCCTTCCACTCTTTTTCTTTTTAGAACTCTCTTGCCATGTCATGCAGTCAAGGCATAGCGCAGTCCTTTGTACATTGAATTTGTAAATTCATTTGCATATTTAAAATATTTCAATTACCAAGAAGAAGACACTTAGGAATTTGTGTTCATACACAGAACAGATACTTATTTTTTAATCATCCTATTTTGTTCAGATATATCTTCAAATACAGACTACATATATTAATGGCATAAATGAAACTTTATATTTATGAAATGCTTTGTTTTTTTGGGAGTAATTTTTTCCAATTTTCGCTTCTGTGTGGTTGAATCAAATAATAAATAATCGATTTTCCGTTTTTCTTGTTCATAATACTATGCATTTTGTTACCTAGGTGTTTTGCAACACCTGGGACTAGAACAGGTGTTTCTGTATTTAAGGTTTATGTAATTACCCTATGAAATTCAGTTAGAAATTTTTATAGTATAAATAATCCAAGCAAATATTATCGATTACAGATGAAGATTAAGAAGCAGGACCACATAATGTGCCCGTGGTTGATGAAACCATTTTAAATAGTTTAGGAACTGAGTCATCTCCGACTCTGCAATTGGCTCTAGGAGATGATTCCAAAATTTCTAAATTTGTTGAGCGCAGAGAAGAATAAACAGCAAGCTTCTCATGGCACCTTGGGACATCTGCAAAACAGCGGCAACAAAAGGACTTTGGTCATTACAACAATCCCAGTTTCATGCTTCCTCAATATGAAAGCCTAAAATCACACGGGAGGCCAAAACCTCCCCGTCTGCCTCACAGCTCGCACTCTCAGTCTGCGAGAACCCTTGTCCTTTCCTAGAGTGTTCACTGAGCAATGACAGCTACCTCGAGGTCCTGGGTTTGTCTACTGTGACTAGGTCTGCTGGGTTGACTGAAGAAATTCACAGGAAATGAAAAGACGTGGGTATTTTACGGTAGGCATGCGGAACTGTGCAAGAGCAAAAGATAGAGGAAAGCAAGATAGGTCTGGAGGTTTCTGTGATGGATGGAGAAAAGATGAACTGCAAGAAATGAGAAAAACTCAATAGAGCGACCACTTGTTCCTGAGTCTGCAATGAATAGGTGTCAAAATAGCATTGGCCGTCAAAATCCTTAGCACTCCCAGAGTGTCATTAAAGGCCATGGAATGAAAAGAGCTCAAAAAGAAAAGACAGATTTCTTCTTCCTGACAAGAGAAGGAACAATATGATGGGAGTCAAAGTATATTAAGAGCTTGAAAACCACTAAGTCAAGGACCACCAAGATTCCTGAAGAATAGACAATATTTCCAACATAAGCTTTGAATCATCAAAGGCACATCTTTGTAGAAACTGTGAATTTTACTTTATACAAACTTGCTCATGGAGTGACAGCTATAGTATATACACACCCATGAGGACTTTTCAGATTCTGCTGCTGGAAGGAAACGTTTGGGACACAAAGTGCTTTCATGTGTGAGAACTTTAAACTATGCTTATCTGTATCTCTTTCACCTAAGCAATAATCAATCCCTTTGTTTCAGGAGAATCCATGTACATTTTAAAATTATTTTTGTCAAAATATTTTCAGAATCCAAGTGCATATCAAGATTCTAATACATGACTTTGGAAGGGCTCCTTGTCTTCTCTGTTATTTATTACATTTATCTATAAAATAGGGAATGCCATGCAATGTATAGAATTAAATGAAAAAAATCCATTCAAGGAATCTCAGATATGCATCCTACCTGAGTATGAACTCAATAAGATGTTAGTTAGTTACAGCTATAGAATTTACGGATTCTCCTCAGCACAAGTATTTGTGCTGCAAGGTGTAAACATGTGCTTCTTGTTTAAGTTCATTACAAGACCTGATGAATATGGATATGGAGTTTGGGAAGTGAGGACCATGAAAAGTTAGTTACATATTTGTTAATCTTATTTATTTGAGGAGGGTGATGGCTGGTATGTGTCTTCTTCATTGCTCTATTTAATGAGCACTCCACATGCTTCGACTTGGTTGTCTTTAACAGAAAGTGTGATATGAAGTTAAGGTGACATTTGGTGATTTATGGTCACCATTACCAAAAAATGATACTCAATTAGTTTAAGTCAGGGAATTTAGACAAAAAAGAAAAAAGGAATTAGAGAACGATGAGAGGAAGAAAAAGTAAGAAGGAAGGATGAGAAGAAGGGAGGGAGATGTTATGTTTCAGGTTACTAGAACAGTCTGACAAAGAGCAAAAGTTTATCTGCATTCTGGAAGCTGATGATTTGTTTTATTTAGCTTAATAGGATTGTCATTTCTTTGTCAAACAATAGTTATATGGAGCTGACAATGCTATTAGTCATTTTTACCAGACAGTTCTCTTTCTTGGCAATTGAAACTGACTCTTCTACTTTCCACATCAGCTTTCAGGATCCAGTGGGCTCAAAGTTAGTGATGAAAATACAGTAGCCAGGGACCCACGGGAGACACCCAAGGAGACAGCTGCAGAATTACAAAAGTTTGTGGGTTCCTCAAATCCAAAAAAGAAAAAGAAAGAAAAAAGAGAAGAAAGAAAGAAAGAAAGAAGAAGAAAGAAAGAAAGAAAGAAAGAAGAAAGAAAGAAAGAAGAAAAGAAAGAAAGAAAGAAAGAAAGAAGAAGAGAAAGAGAAGAAAGAAAGAGAGAGAGAAAGAAAGAAAGAAAGAGAAAGAAAGGGAGAGAAAGAAAGAAAGAGGGAGAGAAAGAAAGAAAGAAAGAGAGGGAGAGAGAGAAAGAAAGAAAGAAAGAAGAGGAGAGAGAGAGAAAAAGAAAGAAAGAAAGAAAAGAAAGAAAGAAAGAAATTAAGAAAGAAAGAAAGAAGAGAGAGAGAAAGGAAGGAAGGAAGGAAGGAAGAGAAAGAAAGAAAGAAAGAAAAAGAAAGAGACAGAAGGAAGAAAAGGAAGGAAGGGAGAAAGAGGAAAGGAAGAAAGAGGAAAGGAAGAAAAGGAAGAAAGGAAGAGAGGAGACATGAAAGGTAAGTTTCAAGTCTTTTTGGAAAACAATACTGAACTCAAAGAATATTGGTGTTGAGCAAGCAGTAGAAAAGCAGTACACCAAGCTAGAGTTAGTGTAACTTGGAAAAGTGAAGACTGAATTAAGTCAGAAAATCAACAATCAACTATTTCTGATGATTTTATTCATTTTTTTGTTTCAAAAATTACCAAAAATTGGTGCATTTATAACATTTCTTTATGAGGAAAAACATAAGTAAAACTGTACATATATATGTATATATACACATATACATTTATATATAAATATATATATATTCAGTTCATCTCAATACACACACACATACACACACACACATGTAGTGGACCAATGTGATATAACACACATCTGTAACCAGAGCAAGTGAAAGACAGAAGTCAGAGGATAATCAGTTTGAAACCATGTTGAGCTATATAGCAAGACCCTTTCAAATACAATAAAACAGAAACCCTCAGTCACAGAGGTAAACATTTATAATTTATATTCAAGTAAATATTTATGGTGATATCAGCAAATGTTAAGAATTTTATTAGAATGTCTTTTAATAAATGAGTTTAGTTTTCTAATGTTCAGAGAAGTGTAGAACTGTTTAATGTTTATAGAACATGTTTCAAGCTATGTTTTATTTAGATCCTAACTTTCAACCAAAGTCAGCATTTCATCCCATTTTCAGAGCTGAGTTAACTAATGTAATGTTTAGACAGACATTGTAGAAAGAGGGATTTCAGGCAAGATGGTCTCATTAAGAATGCAAAGAACCTAGAAACTGGTAAATTAGCATATTAAGATACCTTGAAGTAGCCTATGAGATCTGAATGTCAATTTGGAGAGCACCATGAAAGAAAAATAGCTGTCCCTGTCTGAACCCTTTAAGCTACTAATGGTTTGAAAAATGAAGCTACTCCTATTGCTCTTTCTTAGCTTTGCTTTGTTTTGTTGAGACAGAATTACATTCAAACCCAGAGGATGGTGAACCTCTTGTCTCAGGTTTCTGAATGCTGGGATTATAAGAGCAAGCCATCATATCCAATTTAAGGGGCCTACATTTCATCAATGAAAGTTCCTTGATTGGAAATTGCAGTGTTATGTATTGTTCTGAAAAAGAAAAAGATTATTGAATTCTTCGTGTGTGTGTGTGTGTGTGTGTGTGTGTGTGTGTGTGTGTGTGTTTCAATGTATAGGTCAGAAATCCACTCACAGTAATCAATTTCTTCCACTGTCTGGGGCCAAGGGATTGCATTCACATTGTTCAGCTTGCCAGAAAGCACTTTTCCTACTACCTTGCTGGTTTTGAGAATAGGATACAAATATTTAACTCTTCCATAAACCCTCCTCCACCTCCACCCCAGATATATGTAAGAACCCAACACAATATTCAGAGGTATCAAGGAAGTTTGCTCTTTTCAACCCTGACAACCCTAGAATTACGCCAGGGGTTCCGTAAACATTTGAGGTAAATCTTCCACTTCCGCAAGTCTGCAGTCTGACGTCACCTCGATTGCATGGTTCACAATTCTCTGTAGAGAAGTTAAATGAAGTAGCGTCGGCTTGATAGCGCTCTTAGGCAACAGGGGCAAATGTGGCTTGGAAGGGGGAGAAATGTGAGCTCAGTCTAGGACAGAGGAAGTGAGGTGCACCAATGTGGGGGTGTCCTGATTCAAGAAATGTGCAGGTGTGAATAAAGTGTCTGAGGAAATCACATGACTTGTTTGCGATTCTGCTTGGTCAAGCAACCAACGTGGTCCTTATGTCTGCTTAGTCCTCAAAAGAGTTTGCGGATTTTTTTTTAACTTTTTTGGACTTGGTTTGATGGTAGGAGATTTCTTGGTTCCTAACTGAATTTTTTTATTTAATACATTTTTATTATTATTTCAGCTCATACAAACTTAATAGGTACACCAGTTCCCTCCCTCCCTCCTCCTCCCCCCCGAACCCCCTGCTTCCCCTCCCCTCATCCCTCCCTCCCCATCCCCCAGTGCCTCCCGCCCCACTAACTGAATTTTAATTTTGGTCAGTCTGTCTTTTCATGAACGAAGCATCTGCATTTGTGTCTATCACATCTCACTCAGATTGCTGTTTCTGGTTTTACAAATCTTGGCGAAGGATCTACTTAGTATTTAGTTTACACATTCATCAACACATTAAGGATCGATTATGTTCTTGGTAGTTATGATTCAGAATTTCAATAGACTGTCCCATGCCAAAGGACTTTCCCAGACTTTCTGATTTTGTTAGTTGTCAAGGTTATCATTGACGGTTATGAAAAACAAAACTTTGATTCAAGAAACTGGAGACCAGTAGTCAGTAAGAAGACTTAGCAGGTGACATCACTTGCTACCTGATTGCCTGACCCCCAGAACCCAAGTGGTAGAAGATAATTGACTCTACAATTATCTTGACCTCCACATGTGTGCCGTGGCATGCACAGATACACACACACGCAAGATAGATGAGTCAGTATTTAAAAATAATTCAAAAGTCAAAGAAGGTAGAGTTCAGCCTCAGCATTTCTTAGTAGTTGTATTTCTCATAGGTTGTTATTGAATCTGGTGCACGACCAGTTTGGAAACTTGAGGCTCTAGGGTAGGGAGATGTTTCAAGGGACAGAGTCCCTGAGGGTCCAGTTACAATACTAGCAGCCACGTAAAGGGCCAGCCGCAGTGGGGAATATTTGTAAATCAGTTGGGACTTGGAAGCAATATCATTGGGCTTCGTTAACTACTCAGTGTAGATAAATCATGAACCTGAGACAAAAATCAAAGTGGACAGGTACACACACACACACACACACACACACACACACATACACACACACACACCTGCACATACATGTCCCTGCACGACACACTCTCATTCGTGTCCCATCTTATCTCAAAATTCACAGCCATCACTCAATTACTGTAAAGCATGATGAATATAGTCCTGGTAGGTCTGAGGGAAGCAAAAGAGTGAATTAAAGAAACCTGTAACAGTTCGTTAAGGCGGCTTTGACCCAAACCAACAGAACCGAATGATTTTATTTTAGAATTACCCAAATTTGATTAAGGTAATGAGTTCAGCCACGTGAATCTCCCAGCACCACTTGCTCCAATAGTACCTGCATTCTCTGATGAGGTGACTCTAATCTTCCACTGCCAAGAACTCATGTTGCTCACCGAGACCCGCAGAGTCTGGGCTCACGGGGTGCTTGCAGGAGGTGGGAAGTTCTCTTTGTCTGTTAGAAGCTTGTTGATTTATTTGATGATGAAAGAAGCATAATGCCAGGAAATGAGCTACTCTGCTAAGATCAGAGACTCGTCCCAAGTGAGGACCTCTCCTATTCCCCGGGGACACTTGTGTAATGCCTGTTCACAAGTCTGTAATCATGTCAGAAGTCAGACATTGCTCTTTTTTGCCTCTCATAGGCCTGTGTGTGAGAAATGCCATGTTAAGCACCCTGTTCTTCATTTCGGCTTGATTATTTCAGTTGGCACTGAAACAGATTGGACGGAGGTTTCCAGTTCTGATCCCAGTGGTCTCAAATGATCCGATCACCTGGGCAGTAATCGCATCCATCATGGATAAATGGTGACATGGGCTTCCAGGGAGTCTAAAATCTCTAAGGTTCTATGTAAAATCTACCCGATTGACATGTGGCCCATGGACTGTAAAGTGATGCTATCATTTAAAAAAGATGGTCATTGGAATAATAGAATCAGCTAAATGATTGCTTTTCCATCACAGAGATTCAACCTGCAACTGGGAGTGAGGACGAGGATGTGAACAAGTGCGGACTTGACCTTGCCGCAGTTCTCTTAGCCAAGTCACCTGTGCTGCTCACAGCAAGAAGAAAGCCATCTATGTCCTCTGAGCTGTCTTTCCCATTTCCGCAGTGGTTTTACCATGAACTGACTGTTCATTGGGTTAGAAGGATACCTCCATCTGAGGAGCAATGGCCCGAAAGCTTTTGCTTGCTGGACACACTGCTTTCCTCCATCTACTTGATGCTGAGAATTAGAAATTTGTGGGCAGGTCGCCAAGGTGACCCATGGCTGGACTGTCAATCATTTGCCCTGAATCATTCACCATAGGTGACCTAATGTTCCAGGAGCAGAAGGAGATAGTATGAGCCTGCGGCTCACAAATCCTTCGGGAATTTGAATTTCTACCTTTAAAAAATTAATTTCCTTTGCCATGGATCAAGGCAGTACGTTCAACTTGTGAAAACTGACATGTGCTCTGCTTTGGGGTTCACTCTAGGAGTATCGCTAGTCTCCCACACTGTTACCATCCGTGTTCTAAGTAGTGGCTCTTCTCTTTCCGACTGGAGAAAGACACTTGCCTGGGTGTTACACACACTTTACACACAGAGGCACGCTTGAGGTGGAGGAGGAAAAGCCCGGGTTTCCCCTGCAGTGTGACCTGATCATACTGATTTGCTAAAAAAGGGGGTATCCCGTCCTGTGCTGGGAAATCAGAAGCTTGGCACCACAATCCCCTAGGGACTGAAATGGCCATCCCTAAATCTGCACAGTGGGTCTGGCTTTGCCCTCATGGAGTCCTGTAATAGCAGTTTCATGGACACGGCAGGAGCCAAATAAAGGCTGGTGGGTGAGCGACGGGCCTTGTCAGGGCTTTGCGCTCACACGCGGGGACGGCTGGTCTTCGGAGTGAAATCATACACTTTTCCAATCAACCAAGCCCTGGCTTTTAAAATCCATTTGTATCTATTTACCCATACCTTGTTATTTTATTTATTAAGTTTGTCACTGGGCCCTATTTTGCATATTCTACGACTTGCTCATGCATGCCTTATGAATATAGAAATTAGCATCTCGTTTACTTGATAATTAGGCCAATGATAAACAGCTGTTTGCTTGCCACGGAGGGCAAGATTTCTACCCAAGTTTCTGAGCTGCCACACACAATAGCTGTGAAATTATTGTCGCACTATCAATTATACACAAACAACAATGGGAAATAAACTTTTCTTTCACACATTTGCTTTTGTTGTAATTAAGATACAAATTCATGCTCTGCTTTTGGGGGAAAAATGATAATACAGTGTTGTCTAACAATCTTGATAAGTAAGTATACATTTTCAACATGGTGTTTATAATTTTCATGAACTGCATTGTGCACAATGCTATAAAGAGCTTCTGAGAAAAACACAGCATATATTACCCCCCCAAGAATTTCTCAAGTGTCCGGTGCCCCCCCACCCCACACCCCAGCTTCTGTTTCCCACAAATCCCTTTGCAAATGCACCAGTAGTACTTGCGCCATGACAAGTCATCCAAGAGATGTGTGGAGCACACTAACGGCTTTGAAAATGTTTTTTTAATAATTTATGCAATGTTCTAACCATATTAATTTTTTGAAAAAAATGGACATGGAGGCTATTTTTTTAAAACATTGAAGTTCCCTTCAGCTCACATGGATTTAAAAGTAGAGATGTAATTAAGAAAAAAGAGAGAAAGAGAAAAAAATGTCTTTAATAAAAAAAAAAAGGAAACTGAAGCTATATTCACAGGAAAACTGTGATCATTTGAAACTTGAGTTAGTTTCCTGTAGCGAAATATAACAACCACTAAACTAATGGGTAATCAATGGCCAATTGCTTCAGAAAAAAGGCACCCCACAGAACTCTCTGGAAACAAATGTGCTCCTTGAGAGGAACCGGGAAATGTCTTAAGAGTACCCCAGGGAACTCACCATTTACAAGGAGTGAGCAAGGTCTAGGGTGCTTTTTTTGTTTTGTTGTTTTGCTAATCAAGGCTTGGAGATGAAATGCTGTCTTTGCTCTAAGTGTCCCTGAGAAGTTTTCTGAAGCACTATATTCAAAACGATCTCCCCCCACCTCCGATTCCTAGTGCTGTAGCTGAGTATAGTTTATGTGAAAGTAAATCTGGAAAGATTACCTTTCAAAACTGACAGATGCTTCGCGTTCTCTGGTAGAAGCTGGATTCCAGGTCTGTAATGATATTTCCTGCTGTGCTCCACACTCAATCAGGACGTGAGTTTCTTGGTGGGCAGCGTAAGGGTTCCAAGGATATAACCTAGTAGTCTGGCTTTTATGGTTTTCCAATCCAGCTTGGGGGGGTATACATTTAAATGCTGGACTCGCCTAAGCTAAACTTCAGAAGGGGGGTGACCTTCATGTTATTTCTCCCACAGTTGGGGTCCCTTCTTTTCACAAACTGCTATGCGATTTATGGTTACTTTTAGACAAACGAATAAAACACACCAATTTTTAAAAGTAACTAAATGATTGCATTAGTGACATAGGAATGTGTGGATTCTCACTGCCCTTGGCTTTTCCCATCCTCACATTCAAGTTCTCTTTTCCTCTCTTCCCCAGTCCACCTCATTCATTCTGGAATATGGTTCTGCCTTGGAATCTGGGAGAACCAAGCTGGGGATGTAAACTCATTCGTTTAGAAGGAAGTAAACCATGAGAAATTTAATTTTTCTGTTATGTGGTTTATGCTGAGAGTACCGTTAGCTTCCTATAACTCCCAAAGGTGTTAGATAAATTAATAACACAAGTGTCTAGTACAGGACTGCACACAGCACACATCAGTTAACATGAGCTACATTGAAGACAGGCTTTGGGAAGGAAGAGCATCATGTACCAAGAGTGGGCGTATGGAGAGAGAGGTGTGGCTCCTGGTTTGACTGGGTTCCAATCCTCACTGCACTCTGATCCACATCGCTGTGCCTTAGTTCCTTTATTTCTAAATTCTAAACATGAACAGTTTCTACTTTCTGAAATCATCACAAGATTGAATGAATTAATATTTAGCAGTTGATGAGTATTATCTATGCTGTTAAATAATTCACTAAGTTATTCGCAGAAAGACCCACCTACTTCCACATCATCCCACCTTCCTCTGTTGGAACCATCGCTTTGGTTTATTTCCTAGAACTACAGAGAAACTCATAGGCGTGGTCTTCCTGTGTGGGGCGGGACACAAGGGACCTGCGATGTCTTGTGACACAGACTGGCCTTTTAAGGTCAGCAGAGCAGACGTGTGACTATGCCATCACGCATCATGGGTGACCGTCAGCTGCGGAGCCCTCAAGGTTTCCCAAGTGCTGCTTATTCTCTTCCAAGATTCTCCCTTATGCTTAATTACTGGCCCTACCCAGTGCCACACTTAGGAGGCACAGATGTCTTAGTGCTGGGACATCTCTTGTGTCTAGATACTTCCCACCTAGACAATCTGGGCTGACATAGAACTTGAATAACCCAGTCTACGGAACTCTATTGCTCTGCCACCTGCTCGTACTTTTACACTTGCTGAGTCCTCTTGTATGTTTACACTACGATGCAGGTGTGTCTAGCATCCACGTGACTATCCTCCTTAACATATGTACACCAACGTCCTTCCTAGCTGGAAAAACTCTCAGGACTCTGTGAGCATATCTCCTCAAAGCTACCATGGTACTCAGACTTTCCCGAGCTATACACTTACTTTTTTGGATTATGCTGGTTAAGTTAGTGATGATTTGATTATAAATATCTATCATTTGTTAGCAAGCATCAGAGAAGTCCAAAATAATTGTTTTCAGTTTTTTAAACTTTTTAAAAATTTTTCTACTTTAACAAGCAGACTGAACCTCCCTCTATCCCTTCCCCAACGTCCCTTCCCTTCCCCCCATCAGTTCCTCCCGCTCCCTCCCACCCTCCCGCCAGCAGGCTTCTATGGAGCCCAGGGTTCACCCCAGCCCATCTCTTGTGGGGGTTCGGGCCTCTGTGGCATACCAAGTTACCTCTCTTCAGGCCATCCCGCCGATAGGGGCATTTCCCTTCACTCATCCAGCTTTATACCCAAAAGTTTCCAGTATTTGCTCTTATCTTTCTTACGTTCCCGGATAGTCTACGGGAGCATGTTGGCACATCAATTATTGTGCAGCTCTGGGAAAGACAAGTCTCGCTGTACAAAATAATTTTTTAATTAATTATTTTATTTGTGTGTGTGTGTGTGTGTGTGTGTGTGTGTGTGTGTTTGTGTGTGTACCAGAGGACACTATGTGTCCCTGTGGCGGCCCAAGGGTGACTTTGGGAATCATCCTGGATTGCTCTACCTCCTTTTTTGCTTTGCTCTCAGATTTCCCAGGCTCTGCCTTCCAGGGCCAGGAAATGCAGGCCACCACCACTTACTTATGCCTGGTGTTTTTTATGTGGGATCCAGGACTTGAACTGAGGTTCTTCTGCTTTCAAGGCAGAGGCTTAACCTCTGAGCCATCTCTGTAGCTGGAAAGTCCAAAATAATTAAACCTCCATGAAGATCATCGTTCCATCTTACCCTCACCAAAGACGTGATGAAGATTCACACGGCGGAGGAGCTGGGACCCTTTTGATGCACTGCTCCGGCGGGTAGCCCCTCAGATATCCAGGTCCCGTGGCTCAGAGACCCATGGGAACTCCAGCCACTAGAGTCTTCATGACAGGCAGCCAAGGGAGAGACTGAAGAAGCCCACCTCCCTGGACGCTTTCCAGGCCTTGAGCGCCAGGCACAGTTTGCTGACGCTCTGGGGGACAGTGGGTCTCTGAGGGGAAGACTAGAAAACGGAGCAACTGAGCAAAGTGCAAGGCAGCCTGCAAAAAACTAATGGTTTGATAACTCCGGAAGAGTGGAAGACTGGGCATGGAATTGGCATTCCAGTTCTTAACTTACTGTATCCCTTGACTTTTCATTTATTATCATTATTATTGTTGTTGTTGTTGTTGTTGTTATGTGTGTGTATGTGTGTGAGTCAGAGGACACTGCGTGTCCCTCTAGGGGCTTAACATTGAGGCCATTTATTAGTCACATATAAAGATTTAAGAACCAAATCCAGGATAAAGGGTCATTTCAGAAATCATCTTGGATTGCTCCTACCTCCTTTTTACTTCATTCTTGCATTTCCCAGAACTGTAAATGCCAGCTACCACCATTTCTGTCTGACATTTTTATGTGGGATCCAGGATCCAACTTGGATCCTTCTGTTTGCGAGTCTTAACCCCCGAGTCATCTTTCCAGTCCACCATATTCCTTGATTTGTAAATGTGACCCAAGCAGCAATGAATTCAATTTGACATCTGCCATTGATTATGAGGAAGATTAAAGAGTAAGGAATATATGCACATAATCATGGATAATTTCTTATGTCTATTGATTTTCAGAATTGTCACATCATCGCTGGTACATTTGCCCACCCATTTGCTACAGAGTTAAAGTAAAAATTGAAAAATAAATTGGACGAGCTAATATTTGTCAAATGTGTGCTATATACCAGTTACCAATAGAAACTCACTTTAATCCTTACCAGCAAGTCTATGAGGCAAATGTTATAGTCACATACAAAGATTAAAGAACCACACCCAGGCTGAAAAGGTTAAGTGCTGTGCCTCTCTTGTGGGGCTCGCGAGGCACTACTTGCTGCCGGGGTCCAGGGACTCTAGCTACCCATTCAGTGAGCACTACGCAATACTCTATCAAACAATCAATTGCGGAAATGCAGTCTCAATCACAGAGACATATTTTTGCACCACAATCATTCTCTGTACTTAAAATACATTTCATTGTTGGGGTGATGATTTTATCTTTATTGCAGATCATAATATGGAAATCTATGATTGTTAGAAATGGAGCAGGAAGGTTGGGGAGATGGTCTAGTGTGCACGGTGGCCTGAGTTAGATCCCCAGCATGGGCGTAACCTCTGGGCACAGTTATGGGTAGTGGGTGACAGAGACAGGCATATGCCAGGGGTTTATTGGGCAGCCATTTTAGCCAACTTAGTGAGTGCTAGGTTCAAGGAAAATTCCTGTCTCAAAAAAAAAGAAAGGTGGAGAAGCAACATATTCATCTGCATGCACACACACACACACACACACACACACACACACACAGCCATTGCCTTACCCCAAATGAAGTCAGATTAAATTTCCTTTTGCTGCTTTTCTCAGCAGCATTTATTTTGGGACAAGCTGTGATGCAGGTCGCCTACTGTGTCAGGGGTCCTCTGTCCCTTCTTCTGACTTTCCAGCAGGAGGCGGGCCTGGGAGGATGAACCAGGACTAAGCCACGATCCTCTGGAGCGCCAGAGCCAACCGAAGAGCTCGCGGTTACACCACCACCACCACCCCCCGCTGCTTCCCACACCACCCCGCCAGAGGTACAAACCCTTCAGGAAATTTTCCCCTCAGTGTCCCTTCCAGTGTTCTCTGCAAACAAACCCAGAAGCAGTGTTGCCCCCAGGGAGGTGGGGAGAAGCTTGAGTTGCACACTGAGCGGATGAAGAATATTCCAGTCTCTATTAATATCTTTCCTGGAACTAGAAGATGCCATGTAAATGCTACTATCTGGGGAATGCCCCGCCCCCCAGACCGTGTCTTTTCAGAGCTGCACCTCGCTCCACGAGCTCACACCGAATCTGACACCACCTGTGCTCTGTGCCCACCTGCATCTCAGTGCCTCAGGCTGAGTCCGAGGGCGCCTCTAGATGAACGCTGGCCAATCAAAAGACTCCTTCCTCCAGCACTTGTAATTGCAGTTGAGGCCGTCAGTCATTTTCTTGCCTGTCAGTGAAGACGGGAAGACGTTGAACTTGGTGGGGGGAGGGGGGGAGAATCTGCTCCAGGTACAAAGCCAGGAGATGAAGAATCTGAACCCCCTTGTGTCCCCCAAGGCTTGGCTCCGTCTTCCTTCCTTCCCTCTCTCCTTGCTTGGCTCAATTTGATTTCTGTTATTAAAAGTAACCCAAAGAACTTTAATGAATTCAGGAGGGAAACTGAATATTAAAAGAGGCATCGTAGAACTTCTAAATCAGAATGCTGCTACCCAGAAAATGAGGCAGTAAAACCTTCTGAAGACCCTCTCCCCCCTTCACCCCCACCCCAGAATTCCCACTCAAGCCTCGGGGGCCCTGCCCACCCCCTGCCCCCGCTGCGAGTGGAAATGGCATCCTTGCTGCTCAACCCTTCGTGACAGTCTTCGACTACAAAAGTCTCTCCCGTCCAGGTTTCCAGCATCTTTCCCCTGGAAAAAAAAATATTAAAAACTGAAGTGTTGAGGGGGGTCCCACGATTAGTCGTGGAAAAGAAAGATAGGGCCTCCCCTGCATGTCTGTGGGCAGGAAACAGGCCCAGTGGCTCTAACACCCCAAACCAAGGATTCTGGGGATTCAACGCACACGGATCATCTTGTCCTTGGCGCTGGCGCACAGCTCCTCAGTCGCCTGCGAACTAAATTTCTTTCCATACGCTTTTCATTCATTCAGTTGAAGATAAAAAGTTATTGGTTCTGAGAGCTGTTGGCTGCGTGGGGAGCGTGAGGCCGGCTGGGTGAGGATGTTGGGGTCCCCACGATGGGCCAAGAAGGAGGAATCATTTTTGGCCAGAATCACTGACTAAAAATAGACGTGCACAATTTCTTTTTCTTTCCAGTGAAGCACTGATAGAGGCTCAGTATCTATTTTGTGGCGATAGTTTGAATTCACTTTTGACAAGCTCATCTGCTGAAAAACCAACTGTTTAACTTGAAGACAAAGCCTCATTGTTCAGTTTTTGGAAATCTCATAGGCATCATATCTGATATCTATGTGGCTTGTTCCTTCCCCAGACCTTGAAGACTCAGATGCATTTCTAATCTTTCAAACGAATTTTGGTGTCTCTTACCTGTTTATATTCTAGGAGAAAAAGTGACTTATTTTTCATTGCAAAATGTTAAAAAAATTATTTTCATAAGTTCACAGTGCTGTTGCCATTAAGCTGCTTGACATACGATCACTTCAGTTCTCCTCTTACATTACCACATGCACTTAACATTCAAAATACACACACAAAATAAACCAAACCAGTCTCTAATGTGGAATGTCTGAGTAAGTGACCAAAATACCTGTCTGCCCATATTTTCTCTTGATGAAATATAATTTCCTTTTTCTATACTGTGTAACTGTGTCTCCCTCTACCTGATGCTACGACACCAAGTCATCTTGATGAACCATTTCAAAGACCAATAACAAACATCCATTTATCAAGTTGTCTAGTGACACGGGACCCCAGGTCTGGTTTCCTCTCCTTTTGAGAATCCTTATTTAAGGAGTCTGCCTGGCTGCAAAGGTAAAATAGATATGGCCTTGGAGAAATTATTTTCGTTATTTAAGAAAAAAAATATGTTCCTGGGCCTTCTCTGAAACTTTCCCACTTGGGTTTTTAGAATGACAAAAGGCATATTTTGCCTCATTTGACTGTAAAAATATGCCTTTTTGAGAGCATGGAAAGCCTATATTATTTGAAGTGCAACTTGATAAGTGTTTCATTTTTTATCAGCCTGAGGAAAAGAAATTTATTCCATTTTTACAAATAGTAAAGCTTTTTTTTTTAATCCCTGGGACCATCACTATCCAACAGAATATGCCAAATGCTTCCTGTACAGGTGGAGAATGCCTCTGAAAGACAGTAAGTATATTTTTCTTATGACAATTATGAGAACTACTACTGAGGCTTACTTAAGTGCCGTGTATTTCACAAATACTATCTCATTTAATATCTTTATGGTTTAAAATACCCAGCTATTAGCTCTGCTTTGCAAGGACAAAGTGAAATTTAACAGAACTTAAGTGGCCATGGAGCCCCAAGAGGAAAATATAAGGCTCCGCCCAAATATCATCAAATCTTAAAAAGTTTGATGTTGCAATTTTCTGAAAGCACATTCGATTGTAAATGTTAGAACGCTCCATTAAGGAGAAGAGAAGCTAGCTTGCCACACCTGGTCCTGCCGTTTACTTATAAAGTAGGTTGGAGAAAGCACCCACTTCTTTGTATGCATGTATTTTTATCTCTGTAACGCACAGATAATAACACCTCTGTGCCTGTGTGGGTCAAGGAGCAAGTATTTGCAAAAATACTCTTGAATCAGCTGAGGGCTCTTCATAGGTGAAATAGAACTATTAAGCTCATCTGCACTGAAAATCTTAGAACTAGATGGTGTGCGTTGCCGCTTGAGGCCACAGAGGGAATGAGGTGCTCCGGGCAGCAGAGTTGGGGATTCTTTGTGGGCAAAGAGTTCTGGTTCTGACTGCTCCAGTCTTTTAAGCCATCTGCAGATACAGAAAACACTGTTGTGCTGTGTGGAAGGAAGCAAGACTCAGAGCACTCGCACGCTCATCAATTTCTCTTGAAAAACACACAATTACACAGTGGCTGCCTCGGAATCTTAAGAATAAAGAGTGAAAGACGTAACTGCAGAAGACCGTAAGCCATGATGCTTGTCGTGTGGAGGCATGGGTCTGCATGCATTTCCTTTCTGACAATGATGGTTTTGTTTTCTGTAGGAGAAGAGACAATAAGGTGCTTGTGTGTTCTCTTTTCTTGTTCTCCCCTTTTTCTCTTTCCTCTCTCCCCTCCCCAAACACCATGGAAGAATTCAGGAGAATGGCTTCCTATAAAGCTAAGAAAATACCATACCAGAACTACGGCATATGGGCATTCCGATTTGACTCCAACATCCAGAAGCTGTGAGTGAGTCATCCCGTATGGTATAAGGCACCAGTATTTTGTTATAGCCTAAGCAGACTCATACGCACTACTTTGCTGTCTTTCTTCAACGGTGTCTTATCTTTTCCAAGTTCTTTTCACTAAAGGAAACTCACTATACTTTTCTGAGCACACAAGCTACCAGGAAGGGCTCTTCTTTTTCTTTTTTTTTATTAAAAATTTAATTATACATTTTAAAATTTTTTACCAGTTCCCTCCCTCCCCCTCTTCCCCCCGAACCCCTTCCTCCCCCTCCCCATCCCCCAGTGCCTCCCCCCCAATTCCCAGAGAGTCCTTTATTGTGTACGCCTAACTCTCCACTGGGTCCTCCTCTCCGATGACATATAAGGACCCAGTGGCATTTCCATAAGCCCTTTCTCTTGTTCCCCTTAAGCATAAGATCACTACTATGGCTGTCAATCCCTTGCCTCCAGGGGTCTCGGTGCCCTTAACAGATGCTAGACTTTATGAATCTGTGTGCACGCTACTCTGATGCGCCGGTTCTCCCTACTTTGATATCTATTCTACGGTCAAATATTCAACTTGGACTATACATCATAATTTTTCCCATATTTAATTTTCATTATCTTTATTCTGTGTTGTTGAGATTTGTCTGCCTGCTGTCAATAAATCCACAACCAAAGCACTCAGAAGAATAAAAGGGTTTTTGTTTTTTCTTATGAGTCTCACAGTATTTAGTCCAGTTTACCAGGAGAGTTCATACCAACATTGGAGACTGAGGGAACTGGCCATACCATAACCCACAGTAATTGCTGAGGAAGGGGAAAACCCCACTTGCCAGAGAGTAGGTCTGTCCAAGCATGTTGAAATATGTCACACTGCTGAGCTGCCTCTCTCTATCTTGTCTGTCCAGGGAATGCTCTAACCCACCATACATTGGGTTTTCTTGAATCACTTAGGTATTCTCCCTTAGGCTTGCTTAGGTCTCGTCTCAACCATGGAGTCTTCACAAATGTACCCAAAGCTGTCTTCGGTTGTCAAGTTGATGCCTGTATCTAACTAGCACACTTACTAATTCATTTCTTGATATAAAAACACACTTTGGCAAGAGAGAATAGAACATTCTACAGTAAGTGCTGGAGTCAAATTGTGGAGTCATGACCTTAAGTGTCAATTTCTAGCCATACGGCAAAAGAAAATGAAATTTGTAGAAAGCGTATTTACCCATCTAGTAATGGTAAAAGTGTTAGCAATTATGTTGTGGCATTGCTAGAATTAAATGATTGGTTATCACCTGACACACAGAGCACAGTAAATACGGTGGCTTATGTACTGTGTTGAAAAGTGCAAGTACCTGCTCCTACCTGGAAGCCAAGTGCTGCCCAGCTGATGGTTTCATCCACATGAAAACTTCCTGGGAAGGGGGATATAGATGAGAGGCTTAGAGGGGGACCTGTGTGGAAACACTGGGAAAGAATGGGGTTAATTTAGTTCTGCTACATGATGATAAACTCAAGCAACAATGAAGAAACTCACATAAAATTGAACTTAAACATAAAAAAAGTTACCTAGATTTAGAATGGATAAGAATTGAATGAAGTCTGTCACAAAATTTAATGACTTCTAGATAATTTTTAAAAATGAAAAAAAGATTTCAATTTGTATAAAGGGAATGCACCTAAACAAACTTCTTTATTTTTAAATTCAGCTGCCTTAAAATAAGTTACAATGTACATATATGGTCTCATAAAATAGGTTTTTCTTTAACCAATATTTTTAAAAATTTTTTTATTATTATTTTTATTCAATTGTGCGTGTGTATATGTATGTGTGCGTGCATGTGTGTGTGTGCGTTCGTGTGTGCGTGTGTGTCTGTGTGTGTGTAGAACCACGGACGAATTCGCAAACCACCATGGACGCCTCCACCTCCTCCTTGTTTACTCTGCCCGAGGATTCACAGGCTCCGCCCACCAGGACCAGAAGCGCAGGCCGCCCCCGCTTCTGCCTGGCGTCTATACGTGGGGTCTAGGATCCAAACTCAGGACCCTTCGCCTGCAAGGCAGAGGCTTAACCCCTGAGCCACCTCTCCAGCCCCAACCAATATTTTATTGTATGGGAAATGACCTTAAATGTTCAACTTAAGTAGATAATGCTGCTGAAAATGTGTCAACACTGAAAATTAACTCATTATGATTTTTAATGGACCCCAAAGAGCAAGGGTGATATCATCTTGATATGTCTTTGTTGGCAGGCAAAAAAGCATCCTAGGCTGAAACTCAAGACAATTCATGCATCCAAGATCCTTGCAGTTCAATTCATAATGTTCTTTCTTATCTTTATTGTGATGTCATTTCCTCTTGGAGCTCCAGCAATTGTGACCCTTAGGACAGATCCCTTGACATAGAAAGCACTCAGTGATATCTGAATAGAAGGTTTAGCTGGTAAAGTGCTTGCCTGGCATAAATGAGACCTGAATTTGGATCTCCAGACTAATGTGAAGAAAACAATCAGGGAAAAAAATCATGGTCTCAAAAATATAGAGGTGGCAGTCAAAGACAGGGAAATTTCTTGGAAGCTCTTGGATCAGCTGGCTTAGACTACTTGGCCCAATGAGAAACCATCTCTCAACAAAAAGTAGAAGACACACAGCTCTCTTCTAGCCTTCACATGCATGTATGTACACTCATGTGTAACATACACACACACATACATACTCAGTGAAATATGTAGAATGACTTGTCTTGTCTTGAATAGAAAATTTAGCTTGTTTTGCTAGAGATAGATTCTAGTGCAATCTTACAGAATGCAGAGGTCAGGAAAAAGTTGTATTGATTAAAAAAGGTATATTAGTTTAAAAACAAAAAAAATAGAGACTGATAGAATTGCTTGGAGAAGCAACAAAAACACAAATAATTAAGAAATTGAATATACACAAAAGTAAGCATTCTCCATATTTGGAAGGGACCTGAAAGGCTAGGGAGTCAGGAGGAAGAAGAGACACCGGGAGGAAGAGGCATCCAGGGAAAAGAAGGATGCCTTCTATTCATCTTCAGTTACTCAAACTAGTCCAAAACATGTCCAAGCAATGCCACTCATTATGAGTTCTTCTAGTTTTAGAGATCATTATTTAGAAATATTTCTTTGTGCTAAACTGAACAATAGAAGCAGAGAGACTTGGAATTTTCTCTGCAATGCATTTGACATTTCATTTTTTTAAACTGTGAATTACTATTGGAACAAGTTTTTTTTTTTAATTAACCCTGTGTGGAAACAACTTGGAGGTTTTGTGCGTGTGTGTGTGGACAGACAGACGAAGAAAGAGAGAGAGAGAGAGAGAGAGAGAGAGAGAGAGAGAGAGATGATGATGATGCCCAGAACCATTAGAACTAATAAATTCAAATTCAAAAGTTATAGTGCACAAACCAATGCTTTCTTTATACCTCTTAAAAATGAAAGTGTGGAGTATGAAAACACTGAGGAATATACCTGTATTTTTTGCAAGCAGTTTTACTCATGCTTGGGTTTCATAGGGAGGCTCACCAGGGAGCTGTGACAGCGAATGCCCTCTGGGGTACAGACTTCCTGGGTGGTCAAGGATGACACATACTGCGTTTACCCTCGGTTTGTTTCTATGTGGAGAGAATGGTTTTTGTTGGCTGAATTTTGGCCGAGAAGCCATTTCTAAACTAAACTGAACTGTTTAGAACTGTTCCTGATACTGGAAAGGACTCAAAAGATGCAAAGAAGATATCTAAAATGCTATTTTTGTGAGGTGATGGTATTTAGACTGAGCCAAGCTCCCATCCTGCGCATAGATTCTTAGACTGTTCTGTGGACCCTTCACCAGAATCATACTGTGAGATGCTTTGTGTCTGTCGACTCCGTGAATTCTAGAGTCATCTGTAAAAGGAATCCTTGGCCATGCTTGTGCGGGATTCTCTCCATCAGGTTGATTGAGGTAGGAAGATACCCAACAACGGGGAGCGCTATTCCTTGCCCTGGCGTCCCATTCTGAATTCCTTGCCCTGGCGTTCCATTCTGAACCCCGCTCTCAAGAGAGAGGAGACCCCCACCTCAGCATAGGCATGCATTGAGTCAGTGTTCTCTGCGCTGGACAATGGATACAACGTGACCAATTCTCTGAAGCGCCGCTGATGTGACTTCACTATAGTGATGGGCATAGCCCCGAACTCTGAGCTGAATAAACTCTTTTTCCCTTAAGTTTCTTTGTCAGTGTATCTTATCACAGGGACTGGAAAAGTCCCTTCACCTTAATAATTCCTTAACTGGAATAGTAATACCCCTTAACTGTTTATGATACGTACCACAGGATGATGTGGTGGGACATTCTGATTGATCCCACAAGACAGGCAAACCACTAGGCAGAAATAAGCATAATTAGATATCTGAGTCATGGAAGTTAAGCCAGAGCTTCGTGAGTTCAGGATGGTAGCTAAGACCACTGATGTGTAAACCTACAACCTACTTCACCCTGGGATAAACAAAGACAGTTTCTCATGGCTAGACTCGTGAAAAAATGGAGGCAGAAACTTTATGACAACAAAAATAATTAAATTCTATCAATGACTTACCAACATGCCTAGCCAGCAATGTGGCTAACATTTCATAAACAGTAGGTTCTTGAATTATCTCAAAAACTAATGAACTGCAGACTCCGTTATCCTTCTTTTAAATATGATGACATGGGGGCTTAGAAGATGAAGTGATAACCCTCAGAAGATGTAGACATGGGAAAATTGAAGCTAGACTTTGAGTCGCTGATTCTTGCTACATGCTACAGGCTTCTTTCGTCTTAATATGCACACATGGTTTTGTGTACAACTAAATATCCATTCACTCTTTTGAATTTATTTGTCTTCTGATGCTGTCTACAAAGAGCAGCACTTTTGGAATCTAGAACAAAAAGCTGCCTTTTCATTTTGCCTTAACTATGGGTAGTAAAATTTTAATTACCTTTTGTTTAGAAAGTGCTGTAGAACCTGAAGTTGTAATCAGTGCTGGAAGTAGGCACACCAAGGGGTTGTTGATTTCCCTAGTGGATTTGAGTATCATTTATGGAAATGTAATTACAGTGGAATCCTGTTATAACGATCAATTTGGGCAACCCCCCTTTGATCATTACATCCAAATGATCACCACATACAGACTATAAAACAGTGAGCCTCTCAAACCAGACAGGCTCCACAGTCAAATATCCATCTTGCAAAAACAGTGTTATTACCACTAAGTACTGCAGAAAACCCGCACAGGTCAGTATAGTTATTGGTGCTAATTAGCCCCTCTCAAGACCTTAAAGTCCGTTAGCTAAATCATAATGGCCAAAATGAAAGGCTTCGGATTCAACTAAGTCAACAAGTCTTTATTATGCACCTGCTGTGTACTCTAAATGCAGCCAACCGCTCAGGAGAAGGTAAACAGGAATTTCTTTGTGAATTCTCTTCACTTAGAGAATGAAAGAAGTTGAATAAACTCCAAAACAAGCCTACCTAGGTGTGTAGCCACAAAACCCCACATTATAATACCAGTTAGTTTCAGGGCTTAAAAAAAAATCTTTGGCACTGATAGCAAAAAGGATCTGGAGAGTCGTTTTAGTCACAAAGGTGGCCGCTGAAGGAAACAGAGTAGGGAATGAATAGAAATAGTTCCTACGGAACAGGTGACACCTTAAATTAGATGCAGCCGACAGATTCCATCTTGCATCTAATCTCAATGATATTTTTCCTCAAATCGATATCCATGGGTTAATGGCTAGCACTCTTCTGGACTGAGCAGGACCTCCGGTTCAAATCCAGGCTCTTGGGAAAGGCCCAGAGTACCGGTCAGTGCTTCCAGGCCTGGATGGCAGGTAGAGGTCACCGGCGACATGCGGGGCCCTGTCTTGCCCTGGCTTCTCTGCAGGAGACACTGTCTGGCTCCAGCTGTCTGGACGGTTGAGCTGACCCGTCCAGTTGACGTCACGCCAGCGTCATCGCGCAGAAAACGTGGGACACAGGAGGATGTTTCTTCCCCAGCTTTCCCTCTTCCCATTCTTCTTGGTCGCCTCTCCCCGTGGCTTCACACCCTGCTTTATGCCTTGCCTAGAACCCCTACTTGTACTGTGCTCACGTCACCCCGTCTCTTGCAGCTTGCCTGCGTGTTGCCGATAGATTCATGAACAAATGGCTCATGGGAATGAGGGGGTTTTATTTCAGCTTACTGTTGCCTGGTTGCAGTTTTAATACAGCACGACAAGATAGCTCAGGCCATACCATCTCCACAGGATTGCCAAGGCACGGGCAAACTCCCCTTTTCAGACAGCATGTCCGTCCAAGTATCTGTAGTATGCCAACTCCCCAAACCACCTCCTATTTTGGCCATGTGTCCAGACACTAATTCTAACCACCACGGGCTGGGTCTTCCCCATCAGTTAATCTCCTGCAGACTTGCTTAAGAGCTTGTCTTCATGGTTAGCTCTAACGAATGTGCCCATAGCTCATGCCCATAGCTCAGGCCTCACCTGATAAATTGATACAAGTATCTAACTACACGACATCTCTCCAAAAATCACCCCAACCATTGTACTTTACGTTCGTCTCCTATTCTTATACCCCTGCCATTTAATGGTTTTTTTATCCCCTTCAAAACTCATTCAAGTTAGTGCACATCTGGAGACATGCAGAGAACTTCAACAACGTGAATAAACACTGTGTGTCTTCTGACTTCCAGGAAGCCACGATGTACGTGTATCTGTCCACCGAAGCTGCCGTCTGCCTGTAACTACATAATTCCTAAGCACCCACTTCTCCCTCGTGCCGGAGGGCTGTTGCCTTGTATTGCAGTTGTTTCTTATACATTTATTTCCCTTTTCTGGCTAGAGAATCCATTCCAGATTCTTTCCTGCTGAGCCTCCATTACAACATATTCCTCTGTTATGACAGGTTTGTATGTGTCCATGTACTGAACACACACAACGTGCTTCCTGATGTTCCGACTTCTCAACTCTCAGTGTACCTGCTCTGCCTCGCAATGTGCTCACTTCTGGGTTCCTAACACCTGGCAAAACGCCAGTCACCCAATAATTTCCCATAATGCATTTTTTATTACATTGGGCATTTGAAGAACAGAGCCACAGACACTTCTGAATCGCCGCACTGTCTGTCTTGTTCCCACTAATCACACAGAAAAGGAAGGTGGTATGAAAAAATATATACTATGAACTCAACTGTTAGGGATGGTTTTTGTACTTACCTTTGGAAGGCAGGGAGTGGTATTTGATGTGTGCAGCAATGACCTTCATTACTAGCAAGGTCACTGAGAACAGGTCCCCTCGAAGCTTCTTGCTGTTAAGTTCCGCCCCCCGGATAAGAGGTACTAATGTATTAATAGGAGGTGGCAATAAGGACTTTTGTCCCAGTGATTAAAACTTCACCTTTACCGTTATATTTTAGCATTGGGGACCCTTATTTCCAGACTCACAGTCCTATAGTGTAAACTCTTAAGGGTGCAGGATGGCTCTAAGGATGGAAAGGAAAGGCAGGATTGAAGACGAAATCACTTCTTAAAATTCAGGAGGAGGGAAAATGATCGCTTTTTTAAAACAGTCATTGAGAAAGAAATCCGTAAATTTCAGACAGGCAAGAAATCAGAAGAGCCTAGACTGCGGCGAAAACAAGCGTCTCATCACGGCAGGCGCGGACGGCCAGACAGCCCGCATGAAGCCTGCATCTTAAGAAGCACATTTTGCAGTTGTATTCCTTCTCCAGGACGGAAAAATAAAGAGGCAAAGAGATTGGGATGAGCTGGAACCAGGACTCCCTCCAATGCTAACAGCAACCACAGCGAAACCAGTATTTCTCTCTCTCTCTCTCTCTCTCTTTGACCTGTGAGTTATTTTTCCTTTATCTTTTTTAAAACAGCAAGTTTTCCATTTTTTACACACAAATGCCTTCCAACACTGTCTTCTACCAATGCCTCTAATTTTTTTAGTATGATGACTTTCCATTTATTTATTTATTTATTTATTTATTTATTTATTTATTTATTCATTTATTCATTTATTCATTTATTTATTGGCTACACTAGGGATTGAACTCAGATCCTCATGCATGCAAGGCAAGCACTGTTCCACTGAGCCACAGCTACCACCCCTCCATAAGAATACGAGACTTGGGACTTGGAACGCGAGAATTCCTACTTGAAGGCTGACTTCCGTCACTTAGTGGAAAGCCTGGTACTGAGTGCCAGCGTGTGAGCAGGTTCTACCAGAGCCCTGTGCCAAGAGGACGAAGGAACGCATCCTGGCGTCTTCTCCACAGTCTCTCTGAATAGGATAATGGATCTGACTAGAAACCCCAAGCGAGAAGGCCTGGATCTTTGTCATTAAGTATCTGAGGACAGCAGGTGAGGATTGTCCCACTAGCACATAGGGACTATTAGAGTCCATTATCACTGGGCAGCTTGCATCTTCCAATTCATCAGGCTCGCACACAGGACACACAGTCCATTTGCAATAGCAGACAGTGAAATAACCAAGGAGCGGGAGACGTTGATGTCAGCGGGATTGATAGGATGGGAGCAGAAGCAGCAGAAAGGGGGTGTTGGATGTTGTCCGTCCACTAACAGTCGGCCTGCCTGCCACAGGCATCAAGGAATAGGCTAGATGAGACAGCTCATATCAAATCATGGACTAGAAGCTTCCACCAACCTTTGAACTTGTGAGTGAAAGGGACCAAACGGTACTTTCTAAGGAGTATTGAGACCTCTGGAAGACATCATATGAGTTAGTTGCCCAGTACTGAGTGTAGTGTAATTGATACCATTTATATAAGCTATGTGCTTCTTCCTCTTAAATTTTCTCTAATCTTCATAAAGTTACTATCATGTGAAACTTTTCCTGGCCTGCCCACATCTATCTATTCAGAAACCATTCTAAGGAAAGGAACAGCTCCACCAAAGTCTAACTTGGCAAGCCAATGGGTTTCCTAATTTACAGGAGTATGGGTAACGGCGACTTACAGAAGCACCGGAACGTCCAAGCAGGGGCAGGTCACAAGAGTCTCAGCCCCAACATAGACAATGGCTTCCCCCTAGCTGCACAGTGTCCCCTCTTCTGTCCTAGCCTAGGGACTCCCCAACCCCCAAGACCCAAGACCTTGGCGACACATGCAATGAGGTAGAAGTGCATACAGTGGCTGGAAGGATACAGCCAGAATCGCAGGCGAGAGCTGAATGACTCCCGTAATCCCTCCTCTGTCTGTGGGTGAACTATGGCAGCTGTTTGGACGGGAGATAGTTCTAGAACAGTTCCTTAGGAGTAGTCAATTTGTATAGTTTATTGATGAGAGAGAGAGAGAGAGAGAGAGAGAGAGAGAGACAGAGACAGAGACAGAGACAGAGACAGAGACAGAGACAAAGAGAGACAGAGAGACACACACAGACCATACATGCATGCCAAGGTACACAGGTGGAAGTTGGACCCATTTCTCTCCTTCTGACACATTGACTTCTGGGATTAAGCACAAGTCACTAACTTGTGAGCAGGTGCCTCTCCCATTGAGCCATCTGAGAAACTTCTAGAATTATTTTTTCATATGTATAGGTGTGGCTGTGTATATTTGTGGTGTGTGTGTGTGTGTGGCGAAGACACTGGGTATGCCCATAGAGGCCCAAAGGTGACTTTGAAAATCATCTAAAATTGCTCTGTCTTCTTGTTGCTTTGCTCTGGGATTTTCCAGGCTCTGCTTTCCAAGGCTAGAAAGTGTAAGCCCTGCCATTTCTGCCTGGCAATTTTTTCCCGTAGAACCTAGGATCTGAATTCAGATCCTTCTGCTCATCAGGCAAAGGCTTAACTCTTGAGCCATCTCTCCAAGCACCCAGGATTAATACATTCATAATTTGGTGTAGGCTCCCAGAGCTTTGAATTCAGGGCTTCATGTATATTTTTGCCTTTGCATGCATTGCTCAGTCTGATCGCTCCCACCCCCTCTCACCCCAACCTTTGTCGCTGAATGTCCTGAGTACCTCACACTTCCCTGCTGTTCGCTCCTCTCCTACACGGGGCTGGCAGGAGAGCCAGACAGGAGCAGTGCTGCCGATGTGCAAATCCTCCTGAGACTGAGGCCAGACAGGTGACAGCTTCAGATTCTGGCCCCTCCTTGATTGCGCCAACTTAGCTTTAAGCAGAGTTATTATGTGTGTCATTTGAAGCCATTACTTTGCCCAAGATGAATATGAGATATCAACTTCAGATTGCAAAAGGCAGACACTGATGGATGACAAAGACTCATTCAATTACAATTAGGACAAAACAAACAGCCTTTTAAAATGAAGCTCAGAGTGGGAAGGGAGTGGGAGAGATGCTTGTCCTGCCACACTGATAGGTTTCGCTTGCTAAATGAGCATAACTGCAGACAGGTTATTCAGAAATGCCTCTGGCATAGAGATGACAGTGACGCTAACAGCATTTGGGAAAGAAAACAAATTGGCATCATCAAAGTACAGCATGCACCTTGTAAATTTATTTCTGTATTATTTCGTTCACAACCTGCATAGCATACATATGCATCTGCAACAGCGGAGCCGAGTGCAGGTACCAGTACAGAACAGAACATTCAGAAGCAGGGCAGAGCTACGTGGTTGTTCAGTGCACTAATCATGGCGTGACCTGTTGCCTTTCTTAATAGAGCTCAGCGTAGTGACAGCCATCAAGCAGAAGTGACAGTACGATCTTTGGAGACTCAGGCCTGAGTGCTCATTCTGTCTCTGCCTCACCGCAGTTACAGGTTTTCTAAGATCTAATTTCCTTAATGAAAATGAGAGTTATTAGTACCTACCACAAAAGGTAGTTAGTTGCCCTTGTAAACCTCTGATGGTCTGATGGTCAGAGGTCTGGATTTCTTTTGGTGTTCCAGAGTGAACATTGGATACCTTCCTTATCTCTGCCAAGGAATTAACTACATGTATTTGGGAAGCTTACCTTGAGTGTTCTTAATTAAATATAAACGTCCATTGATTTTGCCATCTTCCCTACTTGGCTGGCAATTTTTAAGGGAAGAACTCAATAAATATTTTCTAAAAACATAAATCAGTGCATAAATAACTTTAATTAAACACTCAAAAGTCAGGCTCCTCTTGCGACTTACCAAATATTATCAACTCTCTGGTGTTCAGTTATAAGAGATAATCAAAAAGAGTGTCATCAAAATAATTTTTCCAGTGAGCCATCAGGGAAAAATCAGTTACCAGTATAATTTTAGTTAACCTCCTTGCTTAATTCACCCTCTCACTGGTGTGTCCAATGTGAAGTACGTTTACTTGGAATTTATAATCAATATCAGTTTTGCATGATAGAGTACTCCAATGTCTTCGTGAGTAACCACTGTTTATCTGAAACAGATGTCTCAGTTTCATATTTAAACATTAGTATGTCTTTGCATTTAAAATGACCATGGAAATCTAAATTCTCTTTTTTTGAGATAAGAAAGAAGCAAATAAATTTTTATTTAGAACTTTTATGCCCATTGGAATACAGAGACCAAGTTCCTTAAATATTGAATGCAGGAAAATAATCCATGTAAGGTCATGAACTCTTGGGGAATCAATAAATTATCAGATACCTTTTAGCAAACTTTTACTTGGGTCTAATAAAGTGATAATACATGCCTTACAGGAAAAAATCAAGCTTCAAAAGACAGTAAAAATTTTATACATATGGGTAGATTATGTGCATATATATGTGTAATATTGATCTATGCATAAGCAAAATAAAAGTTTGATGTTTACAAGTAGTACTCATGCATATATAATGCTAATATGTGATTGTACATATAATACATATGTATCTGCTTATATAAACAAAGAGACATGCTATGTTAGAGTCTTAAAATATGTATCTATGGAGTTATAACTTGTAGAGAGTATTATTGGTCCAATTAATTCCTTTCACATAAATTTCTTCCCTGGTAAATACTATACAGAAAACAAAGGCAGACATTTGGCACAGAGTTGCTTTCTTTCTGTGAAATAGCATTTCTTTCTATTTTCTTAGTATTCTTAGAAAACCAAGTAAAAAATAAGGCCAACAACAAATAAAGAAAGGAAGACTCATCACAAAAAAAAAATTCGAGATGAACAATGCTACTTAAATTAGTTTTCCTCACCCACTGCTGCAGGACCTAGTGGTGTTTTCGGCCTTGCTGCCAGTGGATCTTCTGTGCCTGGGGACTGTAATCCTGCGGCCCCATCAACCCTTGTTCCCTGTGGGATTCACTGTGTTGAGAGAACAACACTGGTGACGTTTTCTATTCTGTTTTCTTCCTCTTGGACTTGTGTTATTCAGATGCATTGAACCTGTAATGTTATGAGGTAAAAGCTATTCTCGTGACCTGTAAAAATGAATGTCACTCTGGAGGTACTAGGGAAGAGGCTGCCCACGCTAACAGAAACCCATGCATTACTGTGTGTTCTGAAAGAAATGTCTCTCTCTCTCTCTCTCTCTCTCTCTCTCTCTCTCTCTAAGAATAATGGCAGATATGTGAAACAGTCATTTTACTTACAACAAGGTCAGAGAACAAAGCACTTGGGAGCCAAATGAGGAAATGGGGAGAGAAAGATAATTATTTTAGAAAATTTCTAGAAATATGTTACCCAGACAAGGCGGCATTTATTTCAAAGTGCAGCATTATAAATTTGCATGGGAATTTTTATGAACATTTTTTGACACTTTCAGAGAGATCTATGATGATATGTAGTGCTGAAGGGAACATGCTGACATGCTATAGAGCTGAAACAAATGTGAAGATTGAAGACGAAAATAGCTAGCTGCAAGGGAAACACAGAGAAGCACTGGGCGGCATCCCTGGTTCATGTGCAGAATTCACTCATGTGGTAGTAAAGGGGATAATGGGCTTTCAGTGTGAGCTATCTCAGTAATTAGTAAGGACACATCATTTTTGTTATATACTAAGGAAACATACTTAGATGTTTTTTGACACAAGATGTAGTGCTACTCTTTGTGTTTCTGTGAAAGAGTACTCAAAGTCAAACATCTCAGTGGGAGGAAGGGAGATTTATTCAGCTTCTGGTTCCAGAGGGAAGACAGAGTCCTTTATGGCAGAAATAGTATGACGGGGTAACAGAAGCTGGAGGGGTCTAAGCCACTTCCTTCATGAAGGCTGCGAGCTGCTGCTTGACGCTCAGGAGCAGATTCACTCGTTCAAGCAGCACAGGACTAACCATGCCCATGACTGCCTTCTTCCCACCAGACTCTGTCTCCTAAAGGTGCCATGACATTCTCAAACACATGAGTCGTGGGGGACACATTACAAGCCATGACATTCCAACCCTGGCCTCCACAGGCTTATTCCATTCTCGTTATGTAAATCACAATCAGTCCAACTTTAAAACTACCATAGATTACACAAGTAGTCTCAACGCAGTCCAAAAAACCTGAAGTTCAAAGCCTCCTCTAAAATCAAAATACGAGTTACATATTTTCAACATATAATAACACAGAATAAACATTCCCGTTACAAAAGGGAGGAATGGTGGCATATCTAGGAAAGACTGGTTCGTAACAAGACTGAAATCCAGCAGGAAAAACTTCAAATCTTGTAGGTCCAAGGCTAGCAGGTGAATCTCTCATTGAAATCATATCAGTTCTAAAGGGCTTTGGTTCCACGCCCCACCCCCACCCAACACAGCTGCCCATAGAACACATATCTCTCTTGGGTTGCCTCCTCCCAGGTTTTACAGTTCTCCTTGGCAGATGTTGCAATTGACTCTGACATCTCTAACATCTTTACTTCTCAATGGCAAGCCAGGCTTTAACTCCACAGCACAAACTGCTCTTATTGGGCCTGGAACTTCAGCTTGGTAGAAGCCTTCCCTGAGGATCTTGCCCTCAGGGTAAGGCCTCTCCTATTACCCAAATAAAGAGCATCTTTGGTTCATTAATGGAGCAAATCTCTTTAACAACAGTGGACATCTTACTCGCTGCCTCTTCCTGATTCAACTCTTTAAGTTTTCCACTGCCTTTATCCCTATTAGACCTTGCAGTATTTACTTCTTTTTTTGCCTGATTGCTTTTTCTTTTCCTCATAACTCTGAACAAGAGTGCTAAAAAAGTAGCCATGTCACACTGTCCAAGACTGCCTACCCTTGAAGCTTCTTTGGCAAACTCTCGAATTTAACTTCAGGCAAGCTTTCAGGACAAGGGCAAAACTTCATTAAGCTTTCTGTTAAAACACAGATCCATATGCCACTTGTTAAGTTTCCAACACAGTCTCTGCTTCACTCTGGACCACCGCAAGTTGGGGTTCCACCGCCTGCCTCTCTCACAGTGTTACTCTTGTCCAAGTTTTCACCAGATTGTCCCTTTTGATCTTTTCTCCAAGACACAAAGACTTTCCCGAAACAAAGTCCCAAAGTTCTCCATTTCTCCCACCGAACAGTTCCAAAGACATATCAACCTTATCACAGCCATGGCCATAGTCCTGTACTCAATCCCAACTTCTCTCAGCTTTCACACTTCACTTTCTGGTGCTAGGTTCACAGTGTCGCTCAGTAACACCCCTCTTCTCTGGTACCAATTTCTCTCTTCGAAATACTTCACGTTGTGGTACCAAATGTTTTTAATCTCACAGCAATATCCCCACCACTCAGTACTAATTTCTGTACTGGTTACTCTTTGTGCTGCTGTGATATACCACTCAAAGTCAAGCAACCTAAGGACAGAAAGAGGAGACTTATTCAGCTCACAGTTCCAGAGGGGAGATACCGTACTTTACGGCAGAAACACAATGACTGCTTGGCAAAACCTGGAGAAGGCCTAAGTCACATCCTTCATGAAGGCTGCTTTAAGCTCAAGAGCAGATTCATTCACTCAAGCAGGGCAGGGCGAACCAATCGCAAGGCCCACTCCCACTCAAGACTCCCACTCCCCACTCTTCTTCCTGCAAGACTCTACCTCATAAAGGTGCCAGGTCTTTCCCAAACTCGTGAGTCTGTGGGGGACACATGCAAACCATGACACAAAGTTTCATGCATCTCAGACTGACCTCAATCCTCAAACTGAGGATGACCTTGAATTCTCATCTTTCTGCTACCTCTTCTCAAGTACTGGGACGATGGGCATTTGGAAATCAAACTGAGGGATTTCTGTATGCTAGACAAAGGAATGTGTCAACTGAGATACATCCCTAATCTCAATAGCGACCTATCTTTATTTTTGTGCTGCCAATAAGGATACTTATGAAAGCAATATAGCTGTATCTCTCATTCAAGCCTACATTCTCAAAAAGTTATATACAAATAAAATCCCATTATGAAAATCAAAAATAATTCTTTTTATTGACTGTTAAGTGGGGCTGACACTCAGCATATAACCCTTAACACCTCTCATCTGAGTCATGTGACAGTCAATTGCCTTTTCTGTACTATACTCGTGGTTCCTAAATATTAGTATTTTCGTAAATCTTTGATGGTTTCATACATGAATTTCAGTCAGCTCAACCTATACTTGGATTTTATCCTCGTCTGAACTCCATAGGAAACATTCTTTTCCCCAACTAGTTTCCCTCTTACTCTTATGTCTTTTTGTCCTTATACACCACTGAATTTTCATGAGCTTGGCTATAGAAGTCTGTGTCTAGGCATTTGTAGGGGCATAGAAAACCCACAGAAAAAAAGGAGCTAGTTTCCCACATTCATCATTAATCTTCCAAAGTGCCTCAGGGAGAGGGGAGGTGTCTCCTGAGGTCTTCCTCTTTCCATGATGCTTTTTTTCTAAGGGGAGAAAAGGAGATTTATTTGGCTTATGGTTTCAGAGGGATATAGTCCAATATTGAGGGAAGGGCATAGTAGTGGCAGAAGCTGGAGGAGACTTAGGTCATGTCCATCATGGAGACTTAGAGAACAAACTGCAAACTGCTAAAGGAGACTACTAGCTGAGACAGGGTGGGCGATCCCTCCCCAAATCCTGCCCCCTGTGATGTGCCTTCCTCCAGCAAGGTTCTGCCTCCTAGACATGCCATGACCTTCCCAAGCTAAAGATGCAAACACATGAGTTTGTGGGGGACAACTAACCTTTAAACTGTGACACCCCATCCCTGTCCCCCATAGACTGAGGGCCACATTAAGATGCAAACCATTTTCAGTCCAACTTTAATAGTCCTGCTGACTGCATAAGTAGTTCCAACACAGTCCAAAAGTCCAAAGTCCAAAGCCTTCTGTAAAATCAAAAGACAAGTTACATATTTATAACATATACAGAATAAAGAATCACATTCCAAAAAGGAAGATGAGTGAATATCCAGGAAAGATCAGCTTATAACAAGACTGGAAAGCAACAGGACAAACTCCAAATCCTGCAGCTCCACATTTAGCATATGAATCTTCTGTTCAAATCATCAAAGTTCCAAGGGGATTCTTTTCCATCTTTCCAGTACAGTTGTCTACAGAAAACATCACTGTCTTGGATTGGCTCTCCCCATAGTGCATATCTCTCCTTGGCATATGTCCCACATTGGCTCTGGCATTTCTAACATCTTCACATCTCAACCACAAACCAAGTTTTCATTCTATAGCACAAAACACTCTTCTTGGACCTTGTGGGATATCCAATCCAATCCATACACGAACTAGTTTCAGCATTTCTCTGAAACCTTGGAGAAGGAATTCACATCCTTCTTGCTTTAGCATTTTTAATGCCTCTAAAACCAATACCACAGAACCAAGTTCTGTTATAACTTCTAGGTAGAGATTGGACTCCTTAAATTACATTTGGTTCAGCGTTTTTGTGATGATGTTGTAAGAATTTCTCCTGGGCAGCTGCTTCAATTGAGAAAATTATTCACTTAGAACTCTGACATTCAGCTGTTTGTTTCTAAAAATATTTGGATTCTTATGGGCAGAGCTTTCCCTGAGGTTCTTGTCCTTAAGGTAGAGTCACTTCTATTGTCCAAATGAAGAACTAACTTTGGTTCACTAAAGGAGCTGATATCTTTAACAATAGCAGCCATTTTGCTGTCTGCTTTCTTTGTAGGCTTGCCTTCATATTTTTTATCAAAAATCTCACAATTTTTATTTCTTTCTGCTGCATTCCATGTCTTTTTTCATCATAATTCTGAACAAAAAATGCTAAAAAGTAGCCATGTCATAATACCAAGACTACATTGCCTTGAAACTTCTTCTACAAAGCCCTTCAATGTAACTTCAGGCAAGTTTTTAGGATGTGGGCAAAACTTGGCCCAACTCTCTGCCAAGGTTATATGCCATTTGTCCCTAATACAGTTCCCAACACTCTCTTCCCCTCTGTGCCATCATAAATTAGGTTTCCACTGCCCACATCTCTCTCAGTATTATTCTCTTCTAAGCCCTCACTAGTGTGTTCTCAAAGACACAAACACTTCCCCAGCTCCAAGTTCTAAAGTTCTCCAGATTTCTCCCAACAAACTCTTCCAAAGGCATATGAGTCACATCACAACAATGCCATTTTTTCTTGGTATCAAATTCTCTCACTTTTGCAGCAACACTTCACTTTCTGGTACTAGATCCTCTTAGTCTCACAGTAACACTGTACTTCTCAGCACCAATTTCTGCTGCAATTATTGTTTCTACTGCTGTGAGATCACGCAACAAGACTCGTGCAATTAAGGGAATAAATGGAGATTTATTTGGTTTAAGGTTGAGAGGGGATGTAGTCCATTATGTCAAAGGCATGGCAAGTGGAAGAAGCTGGAGGCAGTTTAAGCCATGTTCATCATAGAGGCTGAGATAGCAAACTGACCATAGGCTGACCATGAGGAAATGTTAACACACTGAATCTCCTGAAGTTCTTGTGGAAATGCGCACAGCTGCATGCCAGAGTACATAAGGAAGAGAAGAAAGCTGGAATGACCTTGGGATGCTCCTCCCAGAAGCCATATTTCATTAACCAAAACTCTCTGTTCCAGGTTATGTGATACCTCCTAGGACACAGTGGTCATGGAGGTCCCAAAGGGCATGAAAAAAATATACTTTGCCATCACTCTTGGTTGCCTGCTAGAACATGATGGTAACTCGCTGTTTCTGTAGAAACTACACACTGTAGAAACTATTGTGTAGACCACAGGATGTGAAAACTTCAGGGTGGAACTGATCTGGAAGTTTCTTCCCTGCTGATCAGCCTATTATAAAGCTGGAAGGTATTATGAAGCCATCAATAATCTTACCCAACCGTGAATTCTGTCATCTACGATAATAACCACACTGGCAAGACATGCACAGTGATGCAGCAGTGGTATAAATGTAACAAGGTTGTAAGCCGCATATTAGAAACAAACATCTATTATTAGCATTCTTGTAGTTGCCTTATGATTGGATTTAAGGTCTGCTGCTTAGAAGAAAATCATACCTGCTACTGTAAACCTGGTTTACAGTACCTGGTTACAGGACCTAGGGAAGAAGAAATTACTAAATCACTATTATTTTGTTCTATGGACATGATATCACACACTTCCTAAATCCATACTCTTATACCCATAGGTTAGTGTAGCTCTCAGTGCTTGCCCAAGAGGTTTGTTTCTGTAATAAAATGTGTGTAGTACAGAGAACCACATCTGACCAGAGAATAAGAGACTATGGAAAGTTTGGTCATGAACAAGATATCTACATTAACCCGCACTCCAAGATAATGAGGGGCAGGAAGAATATAAGAGACAGAAGGGAGGATGTTGTCAAATAGTGTCTTCTGGACTCAAGAAGGCTGCGGCACCCATAAACTCACTCCATATAAGTTTTTAATGAAGTGGTTTGCAGTCTGTGGCAAAATAAGAAAACAAAGCAACATTTTTGAAAGGTAATTCATTAGACTTAAATCGCTGTTTAATTCCAATATTATATTTTCCCTGCAGTGTGATGAAATATTTTTACTGTTAAAAGATTGCCAGCATGCATATTTGTTTTTAATGTGGTACTTATAATTTTATATTTTCACTTGACACTGATATGCAGAAGTACTTGGGCCACCATATGCAACCATGAAAGACACCTCATTCTAACCGCCAAGAAAAGCTGATGAGGGTATCAGCCAACAATTAAAAATAGACTTCCATACTGATGAACAAGTATCGTGTTGCATATGAAATAGTGTCTTCTAAGCTTTTCTGCTTTGTACAGTAGATACTGCTTATTGTCACTCCTTCGACAAAAATCCTCAAACTAATAGTGACATAGGGAAAACTGATAATATCTGTATATGACAGTGCAGTAATTTCACCATCTAATGGCCTACATTCCTTAGGCTGCATTAGTCAATATTATTAGTAGCAAGCAGGGGATTTAAGTGTTCTGTACCTTGTAGATTGCTTTGGAAGAGCAAATAAAATGACACGTACAAACACTGGCAAATGATGATGTCAGGAGAGTTATATCTGGCTGTGAAAATGTTAATTATCCTAGCACACAGGCGTACAGATTTTGAGACAACCCTTAGTAGATTTTGAAAGTCACGGAGGAAGTGACATCCCTAGGTTGGATGTGCTCGGCAAGAGCCTCCAACTTGGGTTCTGTGCTTTGTTTCTCACACAGGATTCCTCCTTGCCCGCAGCTCTTTGGCAGCCCTTCACCAAAACAGAGATCTCATTCAGTGCTCCACACTTTAGTGCATCATACCCTATATTTTCATAGGAACGAGAGATGTTAATCAGCCACTGAAACATATCACTGTGGGTGGCAACAAGACCCATGCCAGGAAAAGTATGTGGCAGATGGGAATGTGGGATCGAAGAACCTGGTTGGGTCAGTAACATTTGAACTCAGACTAATAGGATGATGAGAAGTTAATGAAGTGTTCTCTGCAAGTGTAATGGTGACAATCAGGAGCCAGGAAGGAGTAGAGTGGATTAAAGAAGCTGAAGGTCAGCCCAGCTGCAGCTTAGTGAGTCAGAACATGGAGAACTGACTCCTGATAGGAAAGAGTAGCAAACTGCTCTATCAGTATCACAGGACAAAGTAATGAGAACAGACCCTTACCCGCAAAAGACAAAGATTCTCGACCCTTGAAAAAATAATGACTTTTAAATATACTGCAAAGTTCTGAGGGATAAAAGAAATTTATACAAGGAAAGCTGGAGCAGTTAATTCAAAAAAATCCTGCAAATAATCAGGACCATCAAAATCTCAATTAGAAAATAGGCAAATAAATAGCCAAAAGGAAAATTACAGCCCAAATATGTATATATCCTTTCTTTCCAGGAATAATTTGAAGAATTGTAAACATAGAGCTCTTGAATCACTTTGTTTCATTGTCAGTACAAGACAATCAACTTCCTGATGGCTAAGTATATATTCCAGGACATGATTATTTTTAGAGAAAATAGAATCAGGAAGATTAAATGTCTGACATGAAAAGCTACAGGTTTCTTTTGTAAAATACTAAACCAGATTTTCTATAAAAATGTATATTCTTGAGCTGGAGAGGTGGCTCAGGGGTTAAGCCTCTGCCTTGCAGGTGGAAGGTCCCGAGTTCGGATCCTAGACCTCACGTATAGACACCGGGCGGAAGCGGGGCAGCCTGCACTTCTGGTCCTGGTAGGGCGGAGCCTGTGAATCCCGGGCAGAGTAAACAAAGAAGGAGGTGGAGGCGTCCATGGTGGTTCCCGAATTTGTCCGTGGTTCTACACACACACAGACACACACACGTGCACGTGCACATACATATGCACACACGCACAATTGAATAAATAATAATAATTTTTTTAAAAAATGTATATTCTTCTTCACTTAAATTAAGAAGATTAATGACATATGCAGGTAATCTTGAGCATGCCCTTGATAAACTCCTGGGCTTCAGAACATGGAATAAATTTCTTTTTTCTCAAGTTACCTAGCCTGAGATATTTAGTATAGCAACATACCAAAGAATAAGACACAAAGCATGACTAAGAGTAGCTCAGCATTGAACAGATAGATGTCTTCACACTGAAGAAGTGTAGTGATTGCTAAGGAATGTAGCAAGAAACAGACTCAGATAAGCCATTTGAAAGCTCCATGAAGTCACCTACACATAAAACATACTGCAAATCTCCAGAGAATTAAAATATTTCACTTATGAAACAATAAGTATCAGACAGGTATAATTCACATGAACAGTAATAAATATCAGAAGGAAAGTACAATAATTTATTTCTTGACCATTTGTTTTCCTTCTTTTGAGAATCATGTTTTCAATTCTTTAACCCAGTCAGTGTTCGATTGGTTGCTTTATCTCCTCTCTGGATAGTTTTACAAGACAATAAATTTCCCTGATGGATGGGTACATATTCTAGTCCCTCAATTTAGACTATAAATCAAATTTTAAATGACAAATAATTTATAAACATGGGTAATTCAAATAAATATTTCTTTCCAAATGTGTACATGGTTATATAAAACCATCTTTTATTGGCGTAGCAGATTTGAAAAATAATTCACAGACAACTAAAGAGAAAAATTGGCAGCAATATCAGATAATTTTCCAAAGAGACAACCTATGTGGACATGAATCACATGTAGAATTATTTATACATAGAAAAATGAATGTCCAAATGAAGTAAAAATTCCTATCTATCAAATTACCCCAAAATAGCTAATTATGCTTGTTGTTGGATAGTAAGCATACCATCAGGGAATTTTGTATAATACAAACACAGGATATTGGATAATTGCCTTTGAGAGGAACTGCCCATATCTGCAAAAGTTAAAATGCTCTGTGGTTTCAACATTCAACTCTGACTCATAAACTCTAGTTCTGTGACTTTCAAAAAATTTCGACAGCAATCTGGAGAGAAAGAAAACAGAGAAAAGTTATTTCACATTGCAAATGTGTTCATAATGGAAGCCTTCTCTCAATATTTGGGAGGATACCATTGATGTGTCTGCTCTTCTTTGTTCTGTTTTGGTCCATTCTGTTCTCCTGTCCTGTCTTGTTCTATCTAATTGTTTTCTGCCTGCTCCATTCTAACCCATCCAATTCTATTCCTTTTCATTCCACTTTACTTCAATCCCATCCATCAATTCTACTCTGGTCACAGAGCACTTGATTGATTTCATGACATTGATGTGTCTCTCAGGTTGGAAAATATCCTGATAGAGAAATTCCCACACATGTTTCAGGATTTTCCAGTGGTCTCTAAGGGAGCAGTATTGAGAACAATGAAATATTGTTCTAAACACCATGCTAAACATCAAATCCAGTCAAAGAATGGATGGAAAACTCATCGTGTAATCATAAAGTGGACCTTTCTGGAACAGTTAAACCATCCTGATAAGTCTGGGGCAGTCTCTCCAATGTCGTTGCCTTGGTAATCCATCTGCTTGGTTCTACTTCCACTCTCAAAAGTATCAAAATGGGCAGGAAAATGTCAGGGCGAAATTCCTAGGTAGGAGGTGACCAGGGAAGTTACCCAAGAGCCCATCCTCAGACAGTCCTACTGCTTGAATAGATTTAACTCTCTGCATCTCAATCTGGAAATTCTCAATAACATTGTCTACCTCGTGTTCTAGAAGTAAAGCTGGCAGGACAATGGTCCAAGGAACACCACTAGAATGGTGGGTATCAATAGTTGATGAATGTGACAGACAAAGGACAAGAAAAGAATATATGGTACCAAGGAGTAGGAAAAAAAGGGAGGAAACATTCGGGATGAGGCAGCACGGGGTCTGCGTCTTCCAGCCTACCAGCATCTCACACTGTTCGAGGTGCCGGATAGATTAGGGTCCTTGGGAAGTTCAGTGTCACCTTGGGTCGAGGTGTGGCACTGGGTCACATTCATGAGCTCCTTCTTGTTTAACCTCTGTCCAGGTACCAGCTTCCAGTCCCTTCAGGATATCCTGGTTGCTTGAAGCATTAAGCTAAAGAGAAAAGCAGACATCTTTCGTGTGTGTGTGTGTGTGTGTGTGTGTGTGTGTGTGTGTCAGATGATGCTGTGTGCACACTGTGTGCATCTGTTAAGGCCCAAGGTGACTTCAACCATCACTCTGGATCGTTCTACCTCTTCACTCTGAGATTTCCCAGGCTCTGCCTTCAGGAAGAAGTGCAAGCTGCCTTCATTTCCACCAGTGTTTTTACATGGAACCTGGGATTCAAACTCAGGTCCTTCTGCTTTCTCTGAGCCATCTCTCCAGCCCCAGGAGCTTCCTTTCAAAGAGCACACAGAACCCCATTCTGGCGGGTGCAGACAGAGTCCTGAAGATAGGGTATCATGTGCTTTTATGCTGTAGTAGCTTTTCAATAAGGAACCCCATGAATTTCGCATCACCCAATTCATATTTAATTCTTCCCTTACAGTGTGATAGAAAGTCATTATATTGTTTCCATCATAAAGTGTTATTATGCATGTTTGCATTCTAGAAAGTTCACTCAGCAGCTCAGATTTCTGCTACAAGTTCTAATGTTCTTCTCCACGTCAGCATGCAATGGGCTGTCACAACTGCTTCTTGAACGCTGTTTGTAGCTGTTAGAAGCACGCGTCTTACTAGAAGCTTGAAACACTAGAAATCAAAGAAGGGAGAATCAAGAGCCATCTTCTGTCCCTCGTCTTCTCTCCTTCCTGCTCCTGTCCACTCCCACTTCAGGTGTTTCTCTTAGGAGCTGATTGCCCTGCCTTTGAGACCCCCCTGGGCTGCTGGAGGGTCCTCATGGCCCGCTGCACCTGGAGCCCTTAGTGTACTTTCAGGCGATTACCTTGGTGGATTAGCTGTGTCAATTCCTCTTCTCCTTCTAGCAAATGCAGCTGGGTCACCTTGAGGGCGCTTCAGTTTTAATTTAAATACTTTTTGTGATCCTGCTCTCAGCCCCTGACAGTGGCTTACACCCCTGTGCTCTGTGAGGAATTCTGAAAGTTGCTGTTTCTTTTTTCTTTCTGCTCCTAAGACATATTGAGTTCAAAAGTACAATCATAAAATTGGGCTGAAAGGTGGCTTCCAGGGGTTATTACACCCTTCCCTCCTCCAAAGGGCTGTCTGAAGCATGAAGACTTGTTCTCCTTGAAGAGATTTCGGGGGAAAGGAGAATTCATAGCCTCCCACCTTACCTATTTTGAGGTTAAAGACCCCTGTCAGGGAATTTTTCCTTATATCTAAACTAAATCTAGTGTAATGTTCCTTTCAGGGCAAGGGAAGTACACAGCGTTCATTTAATAGTTGAACTAAGGTTTTCTTTTGGCTCTGACATGCCCCCAAGGTGTTATAGGATGGTTGTTGGAGATGTCAGAGAGAAAATAGGTTTTATGTTATTTGGGCTGAATTTCCATTAGGAGCCTGTTTGTCTGGACTAACAGGCAGGAGCGCCCATCTTTAAATAATGAGCTTGGAGCTACCAGGGGAATTGCTTACCAATGAATGTTACTTTCAGGATGAGGAAAAATAGCTGATAAAATCATTACTGAGGCTTAGAAAACACCCAGATGGGCCGTGTGTGCAGCTTCGGACTGGATACATCATGTTTCTCTAATCTATTTGGATTTTTCGAAAGAGTTAAAAAAAATAGTGGAATGTAGATCTGTAGTCGGCATTAAATATTTAGACATTCAAAAGGCTTTTGATCAAGCCCCTAACCAGGAGACATTTAGAATCCATTTTAGCTTTCTGTAGGGCCCAAGAGGTGAGAGGTAAAATTTGGTCTTGTAAAACCTTGACGTTAAAAAAAAAGTGGATAACAATGAAAATGAAAAGTAGAAATGAATGATACCGTTAGCCTGAAAGGAGGTTAATAAGGAGGTGCACCAGAGAGCCGTATTGGAACCAGATTTCTTGTATATGTTAACACCAATCAATGGGGCAATGTTTCTGAATAATGAGGTTGTAGAATGTGTTGGTCACAGAGAATTATTTAAGCTAGTCCATGTGGCGCACAATTCGGGCAACTCCACCAGGACTTTACAGAAATTAGATAGTTGAGTAATCTGATGTCAGATAAAATTGACTGTAGACAAGCAGAAGGATTTTATATCATAAGGAATGATTTACATGACTAATGCACACTGATAGACACTGAATTAAGGAGAGCCTTTCAGGATAAAGGTCTAATGGTCACTGTGCGCATCTCTGATGAATCTATTTACAACAAAGAAGGGTGCAGAGAAGAGTTGTACAAATGCAGGTGCTATGATTAAATGCATGTGGGAAGAGTCGAAGAAGAGCCAGATTATTTCATTTGGAAAGGAAAGAAAGAGGTAACAAATGACACAGGAGAACAAAAAAGCCAGCCAGGCCTCCTCTATTCATTCTTGCTGGTGGTACCCAGGATTCAAGAAAATGAGGCAGCATGAAGTTTAAGTGAAAGGAGGGGAAGCTTATATAATTCATAGTTAACATTAAGAGCTTCCTGCATGGAATGCCATGGAGCTGGGTGCCAACTACTGAACAAGGTATCGACGGCACCACCCATTCACAGGGATGCGCCGAGATTAAACTTTCTCTGTGAGATCCTGTTAGTAGTCTCTCTTGTATTTAAATCAATGTATGTGTTTGTCTCATTTCTTTGGTTAGAAACCTAGAGAAGATAGATTTTTTCCTTTATTTTTGCCCTTTTCTCTCTCCTTTTAAGAATCTGTGGATGTGTGCTTTGCTTATAGAGAGTAATAACTGCCAATATTGCTCAGTTGGAAAAGCGTGAGACTGAGAATAATGAATGTTTTTAGAGTCAGAACTTTTGTTAGATGGGGATGTGGAAAAGGTGCTATTTTAGTCCTCAAATCAACCAGACTCCACCAACAACCATCAATCTAAAAACCATCATGGACGTCAAAAGGGGAAAAAGAAAACAGAAAAGGTGAGAGATGAAATCAGAAAGAGGGAAGGAAAGAAGGTGTATTAGTTATTTTTCTTGTTTCTGACAAGAAGCAAATCAAGGGTAGAAGTGATTGTTTTTGCTCACAGTTTGAGGGAACGGCCCATCTCAACAAGAGAGACCTGGCGGTATGGGTGGGAGACAGATAATCTGATTATATTAGTTAGTAAAGAGAATGCTGGGTGTGGTCAGGGGGAAGGCGGGGGGGGGGGGGGATCGGATCCTGCCCTCAGGGACCCTCTGCATCCACCAGCTGGACACCATATGCTGAAACATGGGAGCCAGATAGATGCATTCCCCATTCAAACCACAGCAGATGGGACTCCACAGGGAGTTAGTGATCATTCCTCTGCAGTGGCGCCCATTTTACCACTAAATGAAGAACGAACTTTCACAGCTGTTGGTCATCACCTATGTGGAAAAAGAAATACTGTCCCTAAACCCTGTCTCTGTCCCTACTTCCTTTGGATTATCTACTTTTAATACACAGATACATACACATACGCTCATGCAAGCAAGCAGGTGCATGCTCACTCGAGTGCACGCGTGCACACACACATAGCACACACACACAGCACACAGCACACAGCACACACACAGCACACACACACAGCACACACACACAGCACACACACAGCATTCAGAAGCATAGTCATCTTATAACAAACTTTTAAGAACATAGTTCATATCAAGTTTCAGAGCTACAAAATCATCTTTTAATGGACTTTGTTCATTTTCTTTAATAATATTCGTCAAGTGCCTTGGAACTATTCATGAGAGAGAAACAACAGTGAACTGTCATCACCAATGGCTGAAAGTGAAAGAAAGGAATTGAAATTTTAAAAAAGTAATCAGAACACAGAGTAATCAACTCTCTACTAGGGAAACTGCCAGAACCAGGGAATAGCAAAGCTAGGCTTCCGGTGGAAAGCTGTGTTCAGTTGAGAGCAGAAGGACTAAGTGAATGGGGTTGGGAGTGCATCCTTGGAACCAGCAATCTAGACTAGCATGAACCCTACACCTCTGGGATGTGAAAGACCTTTCCTGTGGCTAGACCGGCAGTTCAGGCTCTAACACTGAAGGAGTTTCGGGGTGAGTGAGGGACATGCTCAAAGACCCAGAAGCACATCTGAAGTTCACAGACAGAGAAGGAAGGATGGCTAGATCACCAGTTCAAGGATTCAGTAATGCTCATGGACTATCATGGAAGCAAAACTGTATTTAGAGGAGTTCACATTATTTTGCGTTAGTCCTACATTCATGTGTTGGGAGTAGGTCAATAGTATTGGACACATGTACACAGACATGTGTACATTCCTATATTATATACACATGCATTCTATTATAGATACATAATATATGCACAAAAAGTCACAGGGCACACAATGATGATTCAATCCAAAATGGATAATGACACCCTGATAGGATTATATCATCTAATGACCTCCTAATCATCTTAGTGTCGACATACTGTAAGATGTTTGCACAGTGATTGAAAAGTGGTTTAACACTTGGTTTCCAACAGTTGGCACTGTTTTGCAAGGTTGCAGAATCTTGAATGGGTGGAGTCTCCCCAGAGACTTACAGTCTTGTGTTTGAGACTTACAGTTTAGTCACACTTCTGCTTCTTGTCCCATCTCTGTTTCCTCTCTCAAGACCCAGGTGGAGGAGGCGGCCTAGGATCCCACCCTCATGAACTACTTGACGCCACGCTTTCTCTGCCACGATGCCTTAAGTTCACACGTCAAGCACGGCCACAGCAAAAGCAATATCCTTCCTTATCTTGAATCTGCTCTCTTTCCCGTGGGCTTGCTTATCTTTTCAGGGCTCAAGTGTCTGAAGGATTGAGCGAGGAAACTGTCAAGACGCAAGGCAAGAGAAACATCACTGACGGGAACCGAAGCGTCTGCCTGCAAGGTAACTGGCAGTCCCCAGGGAAGTCCAGGGAGAAGCCTGTGGGTGAAAGACAGGAATGTGCACAGACCCGGTCCGGAAAAGGGCGGCTAGAGGAGAGGGAGTGGGCTAAACCAGGCACACCTTTGTCAAATGGGAATGAACTCAGGGAGGGGAGCAGCCTTCCTTTGAAAGTCTGTCACATACACAATGAGGGTGATGAAAGACTTGGCTTCCTTGCCTTTCAGGTGACTTCAATATGGCCAGACTTTGAAATCTAATACGGTGCTGCATTTCGTGTTGAATGTGGCGCTGCAATATTGAACTATAAAAGCAGGGGCTGGAATAGCGCCTTTCAAATACTTGCTGCTCAGAATCCTTTTGCCCCTTTCCACGTGCAGGTCTGATCTCACCTATTGATAAAGCCTGTCTGAAAAGACCCTCTGTCTATTCTACCAGGGTCGCCCTATTTTCATTGTGTAATAGGGCTGCATTATGAACATGAATAGCCTCCCCCCCCCCAAATAACTTGGTTATATTGTTATTACAGTGCTTTGCTTTTTGAAGAAATTCTGCACTTGGCATTTGCACTTTAATCAGCCTTCAGGCTGCTTTGGTAGCAGCCCTTCCCCTCGCGAGACCCCCCACCATCTTCCCAGCCCTGATGCGTTTGTACATCTCAATGACTTCTGTCATCCTTAACGTGGAGGGCGCCCCTTCTGACATCCTGAGAGGGCGCACACAGCTGGAAACTTTCTTCCGGCCTCTTTCCAGCAAGGCTCACCGCTGCCACATGAGCAATCACGCAGCGGCTCCCCCATTCTTCCCATTTGCTGCTCGCTCCTGCTCTTGATGCCCACTTGAAATCCTCACGCGGCACATGTGCAGGTTCTCGTGGGCACGGATGCTGAAGTGATCCTGGCCAGAAGGAGCTATTGGAAGGCAGGAGAAAAAAATCTATTAAGAGTGATTTGTGTGCCAGGAAGATACTCGAGAATCAACCTACACATCATGGGAGAGTGGAGACGTTGGCATTTTAGCTGTAGCTTGGAGGTTTAAGTAAGACTGGTTTGGAGGCAGAATACAGTTGTGTGACTATCCACATGAGGAGAGAGTACGATTAGCAACAGCAATAGGGGACTGATGTGTGTTGAGTATAAACACAGCTGTGATCTCAGAAGACCAGGAACAAAGTAGTTCTGGGTACTCTGCACCCTGGAGGATCTGGCTAGCACAGTGCCTCAATCTTATGTTTATTCGTGTGGGTTTTGCTAAAGTAAAAGACTCCCCCCCCCCAGGACCATGAACAAACCCAAATTTCCATTGAATTTCAAGAGGGTCTAACATCCACTGCAATGGGCATATGCACAAAATCAAAATTCTAGTGTACGAATTTATTAAAATATTGAAATGAAGTATAGAATGGACAGCAAAGGACCATGAGTCAGGGTTACATCATCTTGCACCAAAAGATTGATGATTTATGGCTGGATAGGGGCTCAGGTTAATACTCTACTCACAAGCAAAAGGTCCTGAGTTTGGATTCCAGGTTCCAGGCAGAAAACGGCGGTGGCCTACACTTCCGGCCCTGATGGGCAGAGCCTGGGAAATCCCAGAGCAAAGCAAAAGGGAGGTGAAAACAATCCGGATGATTCCTGAAGTCCCCCTTGTTCCTCCTCTGGGATACACAGTGTTCTCTGAGACACACGCGCGCGCGCGCACACACACACACACACACACACACACACACACACACACAGATGCAAACTACCTAAATAAAATAAACTCTGAGATTCATGCTCCAGCAAAAAGATTGCTGATTTGATATCATCGATATCAATGTCTAACCTTCGCTGCCTATAAAAGAAATCTCTTAACCATCTCTCTCTCAGTCAGATGTGTCCAAATACATGAAGCATTTGAAAAGAGGACAGACTGAGTTTGCCTAAGTGAGGCAGAACCCCATGAAACAGGGAGAGTGGAGAGGAAGAAGGGGCTGTTCAACTCAGGCTAACAGGAAGCAGCACCGGAAGGGACAGGAAGAGACCGACCCCTCGCAAGCACATCTTCCCTGGCCTTCTTCCTCCAGCTAAATCTCACCTTCTGGTTTCTGTTATTTCACAGCACAGCAGCACTGGTTGGGGCCCAGAATTTGGAACATGTTCCTGCTGTGGGGATTTCCACAATACCTTCCTAAAGGTCACTGTGAACGAGGGGGTGACAGATTCTTTTCCCTTTTCATTGCTGTTGTGGCACTGAGCCCGATCATTTATGAGCAGGACTTGTGGGTCCTCCCGTGATGTTCCCTTGTCATTGCTCTAAAATCCGAGAGGATCTAAGCTGATTATTTTGTGGAGGCTTAACTCATATTCCTCTTCTTTGTGTCTTTTTGGATCACTATTTGGTGAGCAATGTTATTGTGTAGTTTTTTGCTTTGTACATTGCAGATACCGACAATACAAACATCTCAGCCTTCCAGGAGTTTGTGAGGAATTCAAACCCTTTAGCTCACACTCAGACTAAGGACTTAGAGTCTGAGTTTAAAAAGTCTATATTTTATATTTATATATATTATATTTAATATTATAACTATTCCAATATTCCCATCCATTTGTGTGTGTGTGATATATATGTATGTGTGTGTTGAGGGAAGATGGAACCATAAGAAGCTTTTCATACAACTACATGCGTACATATTTGGAGAGTAAAGACAATGTAGCAGAGTTATTTGACATTTCAAGAGTCACTAAATTTAAGAATATAGTTCTAGAAATTGATAGGGTGTATGATAGGGTGATCTCCTTTGTTTCCAGGTACAGCGAGACAGAGAGGACATTTATATTATCTTGCCTCCACAGCCCTTCTAGTGGGAACTGAATCGGTTCTAGGCTTGCTCAGTCAGAAAAATTTCTTAAATGTTTCCACACTGGAAATATTATGCCCAGGAGCATTTGCCCACCAAGAGGCCAAGTGTTGGTAGTAGGATTTCAATGGCCCTAGTTCAAATCCAAGGGACATTCTGTTTTGAGAATATGGAACAACGTACAGTCAATAGTTTAGAGGGTAGAAACAAAGAGAATCCTGTGGGGACTGGGGTCCCTGGAGCCTCAGGAATCTTCCCCATTCTCAGTTTTTTCCTGGCTTGGTTTTACCACTGTCATAGTTAGATACAGGTGTCAACTTGACAGTTGAGGGTTGGGCACATTTGTAGAGAATTAGTAGTTGAGTTAAACCCAGATTAAACCTGCAAGAGATTGTCTAGTTGATGGGGAAGATCCACCCCATGGTGGGTGGGACTTGTCCCTGGGCAAGTGAATAAAACAGAGAGAATGGGTTGAGACAGTTGGCATCCTTCTGTGGACTTGACCAGACAAGCTGGTCTGGCAGGAAAGGATCGTCCCTCTCTTAGCTGTTATGTGGATGTGGTGTGGCCAGTTTCCTTGGCGCTCAGCGACAGACTGTGCATGCTCTCCTGCCAAGCTGGACTAAGAACTGTGACTGGACTATCGTTAAGGGAATAAACCCCTTGTTTCCTTAAGCCACTTGATGGTGATTTTATCAACAACTATGCAGAGTAACTGCAACACTCGCCATCCCTTTAATGACACAATATCTTTGCGTTCTTTCATGTTCTTCAATTGCTTTGGGTGAATTCCTTTCATTGTATCCAGAGGAATGATGAGCTGACTGATACCAGTCCTAGGAAACTTCTGTCTGTTCTCTGGCCCTGGTGGCGCTGAACCCACATGTCCAGTGCTACTGCCCATGTCAGAATCACTTACCTAGAAGGTCAAGAGGATGCCTGTCCATCTCCCGTCTATCCCCACAGCAGAGGCAGCGTGGGAGAGTGCTGCGCTCCCCTGGGCAGTCATTGTGTTTCTTCACATGGAGTGTGTCTTTAAGAAGCCCAGCTGAGTCAATAGAGCAATTTGTGCTGATGGGCGAGAAGGCGCCTAAGGAGGCGACCACCACAGGAAAGAAATGATTTCTGAGCCGGAGGAGATTGCTGCTGTTTGTCCCTTTTAGCCCATGGAACCCAATAATAATGTTCCCCAAGTTTCATATTACCTGCCAATTGAGTCCTGTAATCACATGCGCAGGACGCTCTGAATTACTTTGCTTGTCAAGGCAGTGTTGTTTGTAAGTGGAGCGCTTAGCGGACCACTTCGCCCTTAAGCCCAGTGAAGACAGCCGTCAGCATAGAAATGAGACAGTCTGGAGACAGGCAGTGGGCAGGGGGGTACCACAGGCAGTGGGCTAGTTCACAGTCCGATCAAAGATATCTTCATTAGGTCACACTTCCCAGTTAAAACAATGAGACCACAGTGTACTTCAATGAAATATTGAATTGCCTTTGTGCACCTGTCTGTGGGAACAGGCCAGCCTCAAAACAGGAGACACTCAGAAATTAAGCACATTTTTCATTGTCCCTAAAATCTGCATTCACACAAAATGCCACCAAACAAAACAGATTGTTTCTTAGTTTATGTAGCAAAGATTTTCTGTGAGGATTTCCCCATTCCCTTCTATAGCACTTGCTCCAATCATAACTGTTTTCCACAAGTATTATCTTTACATTTGCTATTTTGTTCCAGAATGTTCTCCATGCTTGCTATGAAACCAGCCATTCCATTTTTGCTTTTGCCCAGAAATTCTAAAAAATGCCTTGCTATGACGATCCTACAGTTCTCCAAATTTTTATGAAATTAGACAAATGTTTAGAAACAGTTACAACTGCCTATGGTCCCTTATTACCTTCAGGGTGCCTGACTTAATCTGATGATAATGAATTGTCTGTGTCACTTGCGTGTGGCCACCTTGCAAGTTCTCATCTCCTCATTGAAAATGCAAACGGGTTTTTCAATGTCATTTCTCAGAAAGCAGGCCTTTCCCTTGAGTTATGTTTCTTTCTCCCCTAATCTTTGTGTGGACAATTTTCCTGGTAATCCCCTTCTACTAAAAATAGATTTATGAACATCAGAACAAACAACTTCTTATATATGTCAGCTTAATAGATTTTTTTCTATTTCAATTTTCCCCAGATCCACTCAGATTTTTTCAGATAATTAGATTTTAAGCATTATCCTTGAGCTTTTCAAGCTATATTGATCTAAATATGATTCATGTTGTCAATGGGTTTTTAATACTTATCGGCCTGTATTCACACATAATTCAAGATATGTAATTTCCTAGCCTTCTGCCCTTTTGCCCTGAATAATGTATAGTAAATCTGTATGTACAGTTGCTTATGTCAAGATGAATTATTGAGCTAAAACTGTAATACATGATCTGGGGAAAACATGCACTTTTCACAGAAGGTTAAACCATGAATCTCCATGAATTGACTCCGGAGATGTTTATTTCAAGTGCTTTATTTAAGAATGCAGTTGTATATTTAGCAGCATATTATATGTTTAATTTTTCTTTTCATTAATGTGCTTTAGATATATTGAAGAAGATTTTCTTCTTTCTAGAGAAACCTTAAACCATACCAGTGTGCAAATGAGAAACACAATTAGAGAATACTTTTTGGCTTTCCAAACATGTTCTCCATAAACATACTCTAATTTGTTATGCCCATAAAATATAAATGCATTTCTAACCTAAAACAAAATAGGAGCAGAGAAGGGAAAAACTGGAGTTCCCAGTTAGTCATGGTCCCACAACATACACACGGAGACAAAGAAACATACACACATTCACACACACACACACACACACACACAGACATGCATGTAAACACACACACACACATGCATGTAAACACACCCACACACCTACACATATATGCACACATAAATATAAATGCACAAATCCACATGCACATTGACATGCATACACACATATACCACACATATACATGCACGTACACACATAGACATACACACAAGTACACATAGACATACACACAGGCACAAACATGTACACGTACATGCATATATATATCTACACATACATATATTAACATACATACTACATACACATATACACACATATATCACACAAACACCACACACACACACACACACACACACACACACACACACACATGCATGCACAGAAACCCTCACAAGACTATCAAATTCTACTTCCTTCTTAGAGATAGCATGACTTTTTGTGATTTAATGTACTTCTTGCCAGAATATTTGTATGTACTTCAATAAACATATGTCACTTACCACAAGTATATATTTTTTGTTTTGTTTTGATATTATTCTAGGAATCTATACTCAGGCATATTTATAATTGCATTTTTCTTTTCTCTTTCTCAAATGTTCTCCTCAAGATGCCCCCTAAGCTTAATTCTTCACTTCCTGTAGATGTAATCAACAGTCTCCTTTTAATGAGCATTTCCTGACTGACCTATGAAGAACTGAAAGCTCATTGGTACATATATATGTTCTGTCCGTTCATTACCCGAGACTTGTTTTCCTTCCTAGTTCTTATCACAGTACAGGTGATCAGAAACATGCATACATATTCACATATATAATTTTGTTTATACCTACACATTTATGCTTTCATAAGTGAAAGGCCTTGGAAAAATATTTTGATCTGGTTTATTTACCATGATGTTCTCATCCCTAAAAGTGTGCTAATATAAGCGCACATTCGTTACGTTAATGAATGGAGTGACTAGCGCACGTGAACCCTCTGCAGCCAGAGTTCTCGTCTCTGTGCCACCATCCCATGCCAACATTCAGTGGTTGTGCTTTGCTGGCAACTTACGTAGACTCTGTTCTTCATTTTCCTCGTGACCAATATACACCTGTCATCTGGATTATTTCAAGTACTAAAGCTGATACATGGGCAGAGCCAAACATAATCCTTGCTGAATTTTTAGCCAGTAAATACAGCCGCAATGTCAGTAGAGTACAGCGTGCAACTACCTTCCTAATCAACAAAAACTTCAGCTCCTGGGGATTTCCACCATTCGTCTGCTTTTGGTGCTGCAGGTTGCTGTGAAAATGGACTCAACTCACTGTAAGGCTGTGGCTCCTCCTTTCCTTGCCTCTTGGCAGGTGTCCAAAAGTTTCCTTATTTTTTTTCTCATTTTCCATAAAATCATTGCTTTTACAAAAATAAGATAAAATTACAAAATGAAATGCACACAACTATTTCCATATTGCCGGGTGAAAACATTCTAACAATTCTGTGCTGTAAAGGAGGAAGTTGCCATTGTATGTGAGCATTCTTGCATGCATGCATGTCTACATGCATGTAAGCCTGGTGCTATGCATTTTCTGTATGTGAATCTCTTGATCGAAGATCCCAGATTGTCACAATATACTGTGGCAATAGCTCCTATCACCAGCAATGAAAAATACCTTTTCTCATGTCTTTCCTAAATTAAATGATTACTGTACTGTTCATAAATTTTGCTACTTTGATGAGTCTCAGTTAAAATATTTTAATTTTCATCTTATTAGCAGGTGTTAATGTTGGTCAACTTTGGTACATTTATTGAATATTTGTGTTCTCCTTTGGCTAATTTTTGTGGACTTTTTTGATCACCTACAAAATACTTGAAATGAATAATTCTTCTTATTTGTTATAAAGTAAATGTTTCTTCTGTGGAAATACACATTCACTGTTTCTCTCGCTCTCCTCTTCCTGATGTCCGCTGCAATGTGAGCTAGTCTTCTGCTTCCGCCACCAAGCATTCCCCACCAAGGTGCAGCCACTGGATCCCTAAGCAGCAGCAATGAACTCCTTCTTCCTTATGTTGTTTGGGTTATAATACTTTATCATAGAAGAATAGATGGAACAATAATTTATTTACAAATTTCCTACCTCACTTTGTTAAGCCATCTTTCACGTTCTGACTGTGCTAAGAACCCACGTGATGTTTTATCCAGGCTCTTTCCTTTCATATTAAATTTTTGTGTATGTGCATGAAAGTAATGGGCTATTTTAATTATGATAGTATCACAACTATTTCCGCAAAACTTGGTTTTTACTTGTTCATTTTTTTCAAAGTTATTTTATTAAGATAAATTCCAGGAGCTTTTGATGTCAAAGTTCTTCACTTGCATAGTATTGTAGTATTGTATTTTACAAAAAAAAAAACCTTTAGAATCAATTTTATTAAATATTTACTAGTTGTTACTGTAGTAATCATTTACATTCATTTAACTATTGTATTATGAAAAATGAATTTGTTAAGCATCCTCTGGACATTGACCCTTAACTTGGCCTAGATGTTGTTGCATGTAGACATAGTCTAGTCATGTAACATGAGAGAAATCATTCTCAGCTGTTGGTAAACGGGTGTCTTAACAGCAGTAGTGTCAGAAAAATGCAGTGTTCTTGCTTTGAACATAGAAGAAGGAATGTGGGAGTCCTTTGCCACAAGGAGTGCTGAATGGCAGAATTTACACATTAGCTCACTGTGGCTTCTATCAGGTTTTGGACCTACCAACCATAGCAGGACAAGTCTGTATTCCTGCTGCTTTACCTTAGAATGCACTGGGGGGCAGCAACAGAAAGTGAATTCAGATCATCCAGTAGATAGTGTGTGGGAGGTGCTAGTGATGGACAGATCAACCTGAGTTATGTAGATGGAGCCCATTAATTACAAGAGTGAAATTTCAATGAATTTTTGTTTTATATGTGATGAACACAATTTCATTTGAAAAAAATAAAGATTAGAGGAAATTCACAGAACAATTTTTTTTTTCCTGTGGTCTGAAGGGGACATGTAACTATAGAAGAGGAGACTATCCATTCTGCCTTTCATGAAATCAGCTTAATCAGCTTAATCAGACCCTGGAAATCCTGACTGGTCTGCTATATTGGAAGCTTGCCTCACTATAGAACCCCTTGGTTCTCTTCTCTCACCCTCTGTCTCTCTATTTCTCTCTCTCTCCCTCCTCTCTTTAACAACTCAGTTGTCCCAGACCTTTGTATATACTTGTTTACCATTGAGCAACATTTACAGGAGAAGCTGAGAGGCCTCTTGAAGAAGCTAAGAAGGTCAAGACTCAATTATGCTATAATTCTTCACCAAAAAATTCTGTAGAACAGATTCAGGGAAGGAGAAAATGATACCACTCTTGATGGATAAATGTGAATTTCGTATTTTAAGGGAATGGGTGAGAAGTTGAGGAATAAGAAGTTCAAAGTGTTATTTGGGGGATGGGGAGATGACTTAGGAACTTAAAGTCTTGGCCTCATAAGAAAAAGACTCCAAGATCTCAAGTAAAAAAGGACCCTGAGATCCATGTAAAAATGGCAGGCATATATGATAGCGGTCTGCCATTCTAAACCTGGAAGGTGGAGACTGGGAGACCCCAGAGCAAAGCAATAAGAAGGTAGAACCAACAAGGATGATTCCTGAAGTCATCCTTGGGCTTCTATTGGAACACACAAACTCAAGTGCCATCATACTAGCCACAAACACAAAATATTTTTTTAAAAATTCCATCAGCTAGATCAAAGTGTCACCTAGTGACAGAAAATACAAGGAAAAGACCAAATTGAGTAGAAAGCAATGAGGTAGGTTTTAATAAACAGCTACTTACAAATGTCTATGAAATATCCACAATAAAGTTATAAATCAGGCACTTAGATTATACCTAGTCAGTATTCCGAGCACTTGGAAACCCATAAGCAACCAAATTTTCATTAAAATCCTCATAAAGAACAGATATAGTTCTTTGTTTTTCTAATTTTAAATGAAACTTTAGAAGTTGTAAAATTTTACAAGATCACATAGCTACTTCACAGTGGTACGAAGGATTGGAGCTGGTGTTCTGTGACCAGCATTCCCAGTTAGGGCCTCCATGTGTGGACACACGTATGTTTGTGATGCCCAAGGTAAGTACAACATGAAGTTTAAGTATTTTAATGAGAAATGAGATGGTTTGACTAAAAGGAGTAGAGCTGAGAATCATAGCTGGGGAGGAGACTGCAACAGTGTTCTTCTTCCCGGTCATTGACTTTCTTGAGCCAAATTACCAAGAACAATATGACCTTCTCATCTATTGGCAACAGCATTCGCTCAGCACACATTTTCTGGTGAGGAATTGTCTCTGGGAATAAATAAATAGTTACTACTTAAGTAATAGTCTTGGGTGATTCAGTTTTGTGACATTTTCAGTCCAGGATTGGCCAAGACAGATTGACTGGCCAATTTCCATCTTTCAATATACATGCTAGTACGGATTTAAATAATAGGACTTAAACTCCACACAACAATTGCCATTCTCAAGTATTCCTGAATATTGCTAAGGTTTTTCTTGAAAGTATATATGAATCCTTGATTTTTGTTTTTACCTGGCTCCATCCTGAAAATTTGCCTTTGACTTTAGTCCCAAGACCTCTCGATAGTCATATACCGTATTCCCATGTAAAAACATGGGATTAAATTTATCAGAAGGGATTGAACTTACTTGTACCAGAAATAAACACATAATGAACTTACAATTGCTTCTCCAAAAAATGATTTCACCTTATTATATTAAATCTATAAAACTGATTTTTTGACTCTCAACGACATCTCTATAGCAACTAGAATTTTCTGCAAATGAGTAATTTTTCTGAAGCATTTGCATATCAAGGCCTTTTAGAAATCTTTTCAAAATCTTTGCAAGCGTTCTCAGACATTTCAAATCCTGCAAATCGGTCTGAACAATTGAGTCAGAACGTGGTGGTGTCGTCAGTAGAGTGTGGTCCAAACAATCTGGACCTGTGCCAAGGTTAAATGCTCCATCCGGGGCTGGAGTCGGTTGTCACTTGTGGCTATGTTATTTTCTCAAAGCAGAATCAGGATCCGGTGTGGAATTGCATCCTGTCATCGCTTTGGGATGCATGGAGAGAGTCACAGAAAGGAATAAGAAAGAAAAACATATCTTACACTGTGCCTTCTTTGCCTATGATCGGCAGACCTGTATTCCTGTACAGAAAGAAACCTTCCTTAAAGCAGCCCCAGTTTGACAGCAGGGGAGAGCAGTCTAGTGTTAACATCAGCTGGACCACGGCCCACCTCTTTCCTCTCACTCCCAGCTGCTGGCCATGCTTGCAGTGCCCAGCAGAAAGGCCCCTGTGTTCAGCCCAGCTCAGTGGGGAGTGTCGCCGCACGCAGGCCCATGTGGCAACACTCTGGACCTCTTACTCTGATAACACTGAATGGTTGTTCCTCTGTGAGTCCCAGCCAGCTGCCTCCCAGTCCCCACAGCCTCTTCTACTATTTCAGTGTTTGAGCCTAATCGAAGATTCGTAAGGAATGCAAAAGAGAGATAAATTTGCACCAATATCAGTCTCACCCTAGGCTTTGGAACACATGGTCTGTTTTCTTCTTCCTTCTCAAAATTTACAATTCTTTGGCAACTTTATACATGCATATAATGTATTTTGGTCATTTTTACCTATCCTTCCCCTCAATACCCCTGAACACTGATTCCCCGTCTTCCCAGGAAGTCTGCCTCTTATATTTATGCCTTTCTTTTGTGACCCAACCAATTGAATTAGTGTCACTTATTATGATGAATAATATTATGGTTTTTAATTAATGTTGCTTACATAAGCATAGGCGGGAATGGTTATCTACTGAAGTTTGGGCAACTCAACAGGCTGTGTCACTGAAGACCGTGACCCCAGCAGCTCCTACCTTCCAGAAGCAATGTCCATGTCATGATTAGAAGATTGAGTTTTACAGCACTCTTCCCCCATCTTATGTTCTTCCCACCCCTCGTACGTAAGAAGGGCACTATCTCTTTGTGTATAATACGGTCCCCTCGTCTTCCCTACTTTTTTAATCCTGTCACCCTAACATCTAATCTAAACTCCGCTCTTTATACAGAGGTTACCTTGCAATGAATATGTCCTTTGTGTTTCTGGAATTTTATGCTTCACGTTTCCCCTGTTTTTCACTTGGAGTAATTTACTCACATACAGAGGGACAAAAGAAGGTGCAATTCAGAGTTCATACGAGAAGCAAAGCAAATAGGCAAGAGAGAAGGAGGGGAGAGAGAAAGAGAGAGAGAAGGAGGAGGAGGTAGAGGATGAGAAGAAGAGGGACTATTTGGTGTGTGTTCTATGCTGCAGGAAGATGAGAAGTCCCATGATAGGCCTCCTGTAAAGAGGAGAGACGTGGAGGCCAATGTGTAGCTCTCAGCAGCAAGCAGAAAGCGCAAGAATCTAGGAGATCCTGGTGTAAGTCTTGGAGACTGAACCCTGGGAAAAATAGAATTATGATGGATTACGTACGAGTGAGAGGAGGAAAGAGAAGAGGAAGAGGAGGAGGAAGACAAGGACAGAGAACCAGAAGCAATTCTTAACCCCTGTGTTCTCAGCAGACTCTACCTGCTGGGCAATGCTGTCCCCGTGGAGTGAAGTGGGTCTTCCCTTGAAGTTACATTCAAAGATGCAAATGCAGACTCTTCTTCTATCGATATCCTCATGATGTGCCGCAAATATTACCGGCTATCTGGTATCGCTCAGTCCAGTCCAGCTGACACCTGAAATCAAATAATACAAAGACCATGTATGACAAATTGACCTACAACTGAGAGGTAATGAACACCTGACTTTCCTCACCTCCTGTGCTTCCTTCTGTAGCCTTTCACCCCTGCCACCCGGGCAGCCTCTGACCCCTGACCTAAGGAAATCACTAACATGAACAGCTTTTATTTACATGCTTTGAATCCATTCACACACACACACACACACACACACACACACACACACACACACACACACTTTCAGTAAAGCAAGGGGGATTAGGATATAACTTGCTCACATATTGAAAGACCAAGAAGCAGGAAGCAGGCCCAGAACCACAGGCAAGAATTGCCATCAATACCCCCCTCAGTGACATGCCATGCTGTCATGCCTTCTGCCCCAAAGGTTCTTCAACCTCCTAAAGCAGCAGCACTCGCTAGGGACCACCAAATCTTCAAACATCAAAGTCTTAACTCTGCTCAGGACATTTAATATTTAAGTTATAACAACACTTCTCCATTTTTCCCCCCCAAGTTTCTTCCACAAACCAGCTCCAGGGGTTTAAAAAAAACACAAGGTCAGGTGTAGGCAGAGCCAGAACTGTACTAACCTGGTTCTAACTTCCTTAAAATGACCAGTCGTCACAGTGATTAAATATCTGCCATTAAAAAGTGAGGAAGAAGAGCTATGTTCCTGGTTTCAAGAGTTTCTATTCATTTTAGTCAGGAAGGTAGGGTAGACTAGAGTGCTTCACATCAGGAAAGCCACTTGAGAGAGAAATTGAGAGGGGTGAGGTTGTGATTAATAAGCTCTCCTCTCTTTATCATTTCATTCATAGTACCGCAGCCTAGGGGAATAATGTCACCTACATTCAAGGCATCCCCCCTTCTTTAGTCTGCTCCATAAGTGTCCTCTTAGATGAGCCCTCCGCTAATCTTGACACTGCTCAGTCCCATCAGGGTGGACACTCACCATCCCGCATCACAAGGAGGTGATAATAATTTTACCTCCAGAGCCAAAAGGAAACACCATTGGAGCTGTCGCAACAGTACCTTCCAGTGGAGATTTCGCCGTAAGGGAGCACACGTGAAATTTACCCAGAGTCCAAAGCGAGGCACTTCTGTCTGGACATTCAACTACTTTCTAAGCTATATTCTTAAGAGGAATAAGAAAGGTGTTTAGGTCATGGAAATAACTATCGATTGGCTGGCTATGCAGAAAGATGAACCAATGATGGGGAGATGTTTTGGAATGGGGCTCCTTTACAGAACTCTGCCAGCCAGTTGTAAACAATATTCCAGGAATCAGTGGTTGCTTCAGACACTGAACCTCCCCCCCCCCCACCTATCTGCCACAGATCTTTGTTTTCCCAGAATGCCCGTGGGCGCTCGAGCAATGGAAGGCAAACCAGGATGGTGGAGGGGAATGAGTCTCAGACCTCGGTGACACTGAAATGTGACCTTTAGTCTCAAGTACACCTTCCTATTAAAACGCCTCGTTCTTAGGGGCTCGCAGGCATTTCTGGCTTGAAGACAGGAATTCTCTTAGGCTGGAGACATAAATTAAAGCCATAGAGTGTCACCTTTAATAAAGGTCCCTGTGTTTCAGAGGTTTTGACTTTCACTTAGAAAGACAACTTGCCCTGCGCAATGACTCTTTTTGATCTCTCTCCACATTTTGCTGGGCATTCTCAACTGGCTTTCAGAAGGGCCTCCCACTAGAATTACATGAATACTGTGGCCCCAAGGAGAATGCAGTGCATGGAACAACAAACTATTGATTTCCCATTGTGTAGCTTCCATTTAATTTGAACCAAAATGCAGGAAGGAGAAGGGGGGTGGTGCAGTGCACAGGGAGAGACCCCTTTCCGCTGATCCTTAAAGACTTCACACGTTGCCAGTGTTGAATTTTGCTGACAGATATTTCCATCACATTTTGGCCTTCCACATCTCTTGAAAGACTGGTTTAAAAAAAATATAAAGTCTTTCTTAAAGCCAAGGCGTTTCTAGCCCAGGGCAATTCCAAGAATTGTTACAGACTCATTCATCATAGTTGGTTTAATTCTAAGGATCTACTCCAAAATAGCCTCTAAAATTAGCGGCTGCTCCCTAACTGTAGGAAAACAAGAAGTGCTCTATACCCCCTCAGGCCACAGGTACTTTGTCTTTCTGGTCACATTATTGTTGTTCCCGGCTGGAAGTTCTTAGGCACATGTTAATACTCCCTTCCCTTACCCGGTACTTAGGAAACATCTTCAGCCTCAAAGGACTAATGCGAGCCTCTATGATGTTTTGCTCAGTTCACTTTATTTTGTAAGATCAAAGCAAATAAATTAGCAGTGGTTCCTACAATGTTTATTCTTGGTGTTGCTAAGATGTGTAATTGTTGAAAGTCTTGCTTCAGATGGCTTGGAGTTTGGAGATACATTGACTATTTTCCTCCAGTTTTATTATTTCACTCATATTTCTAGATATGATGTGGTATTTTCTAGATATCTTGTGTACTCATAGTTAACCCATCCATTACAAAATTTATTGGATAATACAGGAATAACTAGAGTGTCAGAATTTTTGTATGTATCACTGTATCAATAATTCTGTGAGGGTGTATGTACTGCACTATTTTTGGATTGATAAGAAAGTAGATGCTCGGGGCTGGAGAAGTGGCTCAGGGGTTAAGCCTCTGCCTTGCAGGCGGAAGGTCCTGAGTTCGAATCCCAGATCCCACGTATAGACGCCAGGCAGAAGCGGGGGTGGCCTGCGCTTCTGGTCCTGGTAGGGCGGAGCCTGTGAATCCCGGGGCAGAAGGAGGTGGAGGCGTCCATGGTGGTTCGCGAATTCGTCCGTGGTTCTACACATACACAGACACACACATGCACACACAGACACACGCGCGTGCGCACATACACACGCATATGCACACAGTTGAATAAATAATAATAAAAAATTTAAAAAAAAAAGAAAGTAGATGCTCAAAAAAGCTAACCCTTTAAGTCGAATACAAGTGTGAATAATGAAAGCATGACTCATCATTTTCAAAGCCTGAGTTTCATCTTTCATCTTACATGCAACTCAGCTAATGCATTGCTAATTTGAGACATGGTAAACACTGGTTATTGTAATCACTCTCTAGTTGCTGTGATAAACACGTGACCCGAACCACTTGGATGAACAAGGGATTCTACTCATGTCCACCATCCTAGGATACAGCTGATCATCGTGGCAAGAGAGTTATGAGTCTGGATGCCATAGTTAGGTACGGGCGTCCACTTGACAGTTGAAGGTTTGAGTTCTGGGCATATTTTCAGAGAATTGGTAGGTGAATTAAGCCTATAGCAAATCTGGAGGAGATTTCTGGTTAGTGGGGAAGGCCAGTCCATGCTGGGCGAGATTAGTGCTTGAGCAGGTAAATAAGATGGAGGAAACTGGTTGAGAAAGTTAGCATTCTCCTGTAAACCTGGCCAGATGAGCTGGTCTGGTAGGTGGGGACTGTCCCTCTCTCAGTTGTTATGTGGAGACGGTGAGGCCAGTTCCCTGGGCCCTTGGTGTCGGTGTAGACTGTGCCGAGTTGGACAAACAACTATAACCAGACTATTGTAAGAGAAAATGAAGCCCTTTCTGTCCTTGAGTTGTTTTGTCATGATTTTATCAGCAGCCATGCAGAGCAGCTGTACACTGGGCCAAGGAAACTGGCCACAGTAAGAGAGGAGACAGGAGATCAGAACCGACCTTCTGTTTGTCATTGTGGCTTCCAACCCCTGTTCTCTCCAACTTATTTACCTGCCTGCGGGCCGATGGACACACGATAGGTCAAGTCTTTTCACATCAGTTATCTCATACAATCTTGCTCAGAGACTGGCTTTAACTGAACAAATCTGTGAGTCTAAAGGCTCAGTTCTCCATTACAAAGTGACATGAAAAACTAATTTCCATACCAGTAAAGAGACTTTTTTAAAAGGCTGGGAAGATGACGCAGTGGTTAAAGCCCTTGCCTCGCAAGCAAAGGAAACTGAGTTCACAACCCCAGATACCCCATAAAATGATCGGGGGGTCATTTTTATAAATTATTTATAAACTGTGAAACCTGGCATAAATATGATGCATGTCTGAAAAAGACAAAGCCAACCAGATATAAAGAGACTAAAAAAGTACTGATCATTCAAGATGATCCCCTTCCCTCCCTCTCTCCCTCCTCTCTCCTTCCCTCCCTCCCTCCTCCCTCCCTCCCTCCTTCCATTCCTTCCTTCCTTCCTTCCTTCCTTCCTTCCTTCCTTCCTTCCTTCCTTCCTTCCTTCCTTCCTTCCTTCCTTCCTTCTTTCTTTCCTTTTCTCCTTTTCCTCTTTCTCTTCCTCCTCTCTCTCTCTTTCTTTCTCTCACTAAGTATGTTTCCTAGTTTATACTTAAAACAGAATGATCGATTTCCCCAACAATTTACTAAAAATTCAGAGAACTGACTTTCATAGCTTATGAGTCGCTTGACTTGAGTCACATGTCTGTACCTCAAACCAACCCGGGTGCACAAAGGAGAGGGTATGTAGTCTGGCTTACTTGATCTAAGGGTTTCTACTGAGATCTACTGGGAAAAGCAATGGCCACAAAACACACAGGAGGGGGCCCACAGACAGGAAAGATAAGGGGATGACATCCAGCATTAAGTTTGGGTCTTCAGAGTTCAACATTCATGGGTACTATGCTTCAAAAAACAGAATGATTATTATTTACTAACAAAACTGTAGCTATCTCAATAACCAGGTTTGTTATAGATTTTGACGACATGACATTTGCGTGTAACTGGAATTACAAAAACACAGCTCATCCTTGGCAGATCCTGTTTTTCAACTTGGCTGTGTGGCAGTAAACCTAGAAAGCCATAAACACCATTACATTTTAAAATGAGGCATAAATATATCTGATTTTATGCACCTGTATTGACTACTCTAAGATGTGGTTGCTATCAACTTGAGTTTAGATAAATAGACAATAAAGAGTAACAACGATTAAAGGGAAAAATCTCGAGATAGAAAACATAAACATTTTATTAGTGTATAAGCATTATTGATAGCTTTTCTGTTGCATTGTGTCTTGCTTTGGTCTTTGCTCATTTGGGGGTTGGCTTGCTTACTTTCTGAGAAATATAGAAAAGATGAGTCTTTTAAAATATTAATGAAAACCATTTTACTCAGTTCATGAGTTCTTAGAGTTGTATGTGGTCATATCCATAATGGTGGCAAATGTTGTTTGTCCTCTTGTCAAATATGAGGTAGACAGTTGTAGACTTGCTGGGTTGTGCTGGGCAGACCATGGTCTCAAAGTCATATCTAATCAACAACTAAGCCACTGCTTGGAAAAGCTAGCAGTCCTTGATATTATTAAGCAATCATTGTGAAACAATTCATGTTAGGATGCTTCAACCAGAGCTCTTATTTTCTTAGAATTCTAAGAATGTATTTGGTTTTAAAAGTGGTAAATGATCTCGGTGTTGCCTCCATAGACAGTTTAATTTTTTAAAGAAGTTTAGAAAGTTTTGTTTATTGTGTATATATGTGTGTGGGTGTACAATGTGTGTGTGTGTGTGTGTGTGTGTGTGTGTGTGACTGCAGGTGTATGCATGCCACAGTGAACATGTAGAGGTCAGAGGTCAGCTTTAGGGGGCTTGTTCTCTCCTTCCTGCATGTAGAGGTATGGTCCTTCTAGTTTCTGTGGCACTTGGTTCCTCAGGCCAGAGGCCTCTTCTAGGCGATTCCTCTGTCCTGCCTCCCACATCACAGTAGATGGGCTGGAATTAGGGCTGAGCTACTGTGCCCAGTTGTAGTTGGTGCCAGAGATCAATTCTAGACATCAGGTTTGCATAGCAAGCAATTTTATCCAGTGAGTATCTCCCTGAGCTCTTGGAGGGTTTAAAACTCAGTAAATGGGGCTGGAGAGGTGGCTCAGGGGTTAAGCCTCCGCCTTGCAGGCGGAAGGTCCTGAGTTCGGATCCCAGATCCCACGTATAGACGCCAGGCGGAAGCGGGGGCGGCCTGCGCTTCTGGTCCTGGTAGGGCGGAGCCTGTGAATCCTGGGGCAGAAGGAGGTGGAGGCGTCCATGGTGGTTCGCGAATTCGTCCGTGGTTCTACACATGCACAGACACAGACATACACACACGCACACACATACACACATGCACATGCGCACAGTTGAGTAAATAATAATAATAATAATAATAAAACTCAGTAAATGGGGAGGAATGAGAATGCATCAGCATTGACCTAGCTGCAGTTACAGAACTTGCTCTTTAACAAACATTTGTGAGAACAGGCACATAGCAACGACTAATACTTTGTGATAAGCAAAGGCAGACATATTCCTGAAATTCATAAAAGGTCTATATTGCAATGGAAAAGTCAGATACGACCAAATTCCTAGCTGCAAACAGAGCTGGGAAGGAACACGGAATGCCGTCAACAGCACGTGACGATCACACTTTGTTCTGTGCATTAGTAGCTCAAGAAACGCGTTCAGAGCCGCATGGTTACAGCGGTGGACAGGTGTTGCCCTGTGCTTTTTCCCAGGGAGGGGACACCTCTGGCCTGTTTGGTCAGCTGCAGGTGCGAGCATTATCAGGCCGTCTCACTCACACAACTCTCTGCTTTGTTTCCACTCAGTCTTTGCTTGACTAATCTCTCTTATTACAGTGTTGATCAAAGGTAACCACATCTGAAAGACATCCTCCCTCCTTCCCTCCCTCCCTCCCTCCCTCCCTCCCTCCCTCCCTCCATCCCTTCCTTCCTTCCTTCCTTCCTTCCTTCCTTCCTTCCTTCCTTCCTTCCTTCCTCTCTCCTTCCTTCCTCTCTCCCTCCCTTCCTTCCTTCCTTCCTTCCTTCCTTCCTTCCTTCCTTCCTTCCTTCCTTCCTTCCTTCCCTTCTTCTTTCCTTCCTTCCTTCTTTCTGTTTTTTTTGTTTGTATGTGTACAATATGGGGTGTGTGTGTGTGTGTATGAGTGTGTGTATGTGTTTGTGCACACCTGTCGAGGCCTAGGAGTGACATTAGGAATCATCCTGGATTGCTCTACTTCCCTTTTGCTTTACTTTGGGTTTTCCCAGACTCCATCTTCTAAGGCAGGAATTACAGGCCACCACCTCAACCCCTACATTTTATATGGAATCTGGGGATTCAAATTCAGGTCCTTTTGCTTACAAGACATCCATATCCATCTCATATCCTCACTTGTCTGAATAGGAAGAACTAGGCTAAACAGGTATGATGCACCTATTAATATCTGCCTATGTCATTCCCATTCAGCTAATGGTGGAGCACATATCTGCTTGTGTGAAGCTCTATAAAGATTTTTCCCCGTCTCATAAAGCTTCTAGTTGACTAGGAAAACTGAAGGAAATGAAACCAACTGTGAGACACCGTGACTTGGAAAGCATTTGATTATTAATGAGGAATTTTTATTTGCAAGGCAGAAGCTTGGCAGGATAACCATAATGCTTGTGCGAGGAAGTTTGAGCTTTTTCTGAAGACCCAGTGTGGACCACTGCTGATGAGAGGATGTTGGAGCTCTGTAAGCATCTCACAGGCAGAATGGTGGTGCTGTAGCGGCGTGAACATCACACATGCAGCATGTTTCTGTAGCAGCGTGAGCTTCTCACAGTGCAGGATGATGCTCTTGCAGCGCAAGAGCTAGAGAAAAAAAGAAGAGCTTGAGAAGAAAGCTCTGAGCCTCAGGAAATCCAGCTGCAGAAGATGTTACAAAGAGTCGATAAGAAGCATTGGGCTCTTCTCTGTTGGTGAAGAAAGAAGTCAAGACTTTATTGTGCTAGCTTTGATAGGTTCATAGATTTGCATATTGCAATCTGATTGGTCTAATCAATCCCCTTCGATCCTTATCTCTTCCTCCCTCTTACGCCCCTCACCTCCCTGTAAGTATTGTTGCCACATTCCTGTCTTTCTGCTTGTTAGTTTGTTTTGAGACCCAGTGTCATCTGTGTGCCCATGAGTGTGGAAATATCTCTTGAAAACTGGTGGGCTCCTAAGTGGGGGTATGGCTTGAAGAGTGACAGCCCCCTCAGAACCCATCAGTAGTTAATATCTCTAATAATAAAATAGATGTAGAAAAGCATGTATTACTACAGAAAAAAATATGCAAATCTCCTTTCACTTTTTGCCCCACTTGCTTGTGTGGCAAATTTGTGGAGTCACACACAATAAGTCTTCCTTATACATTTTTCTCTTTAATATAAATGAACACTCCTACATAGCTCATTTCTCAGCTTTTTTTTTTTAATTAGAATCAGGAGAGAAGAATGAGTATCTAGGACTGTTAGTAATTTGATATAGAACTTTTCACCTCCAGGTCAGTGGTAAGTGAAGCACATTTACATATTTTTAAGTGGATTTATTGCTCTTGAAGGGAGCAGAGTCTCAGTCCTTGACACCAGAACTCTTAGTTGCCAGAAAGCCTACAGGCATTCCAACATTGATCAGGAAGGAGGGGAGAAAAGGGCTCAATTTCAACTGACTTTCAGTGCTAGCTTCCCTTACAAAATCTTCTTAAATTGTTTTAATTAATCCTAATTATAATTCTCTATTTAAAGACTGTGATCTCTCTGATGACAAATTGGATATGGACCAATAAGTTGGGCTTCTTTTAATTTGGAACATGAACTATGTAGTCACTTGAAAATAATTATCCCTATCAGAAAAATCAAGAAATTTACCACAATGCTCCCTTTGTGCTAATGAAGAAAAAAAAAGATGACTGATAGAAATTATGTTAGTGATCAGAATATGGCTTTTACAATTAGAAAACAATAGCGCTGGCTGCATTGATCTCTGCATCAAGAAAATTATGATCTATTTCTGGATGCCCACTTAGCACTTCTAGAAATGACCATAATGGATTCATCCTCGCCCAATTCCCCAGCCTCCCAGGCGACACGGCCATGGAGATATGGAATCAGAATTGTCATTCCTTACACGTGGAAAGAAATAAAGTGCCACAATTTCTTAACTTCTTTTAACTTAGATTTTTATTAGAAAATATGAAAACACACAAAAAAATCCATTCATCATCATTGACTGTATATACACTCAACCAGATCCATTAACAGAAGAGGAAAACATAATAAATAAAACACAGTGTCTTTGTCTTTGCTACAGGATTCAGAATAAGGAGTGTGGAAGAAGCAGCTTCGTGTGCATTGTTGGGAGAAACATGAGCCCAGGGCACGTGGGGGGGGCACCACACCAGGATGAATGGATTGACCACCTCCGTTGGCAAATAATCTTCCATATCTCCAGACCTTCCAAGGGGGGCGTAGGCAGTGTCTTTGTATCATGTCCGCTAACAATGGCAAACGATTTTCTTTCCTGACTCCTTTTTCTACCCCTCCCTCAAACCCCAAGCAGCCAAGCATGGGAATATCCCCTCGCTACCACGTCAGATGGTCAATTCGCAACCTGGGCAGAATCCGCTGGCCGAGACTGTGAAGCAGCCACTGGCAGAAGGCACGAGGCTGGAGGACTTCAAGGGACACAGCTTAGGGTGCCACCGCCTTGACCTTCTGTCTCCCCAAGGAGTCACGGTGTATCTGAAAGAAAGACATTAAAGACAAGGAAAAGAAGACATTCCAAAAAGGGATTCCTTTAGAATTATTAGATGAAATTTGTAAGTGGAAAACAAATGCTTGGATGTAGGGTCAGGTAAATTTTGGTTTGAATGTTGTCTTTAACCTTTACTATGTGGCCTTGGGCAACATCCCGGTGTTCTGCCAGTACGCATGAGAGGGGTGAATGGTCTCTGTCTTTAGTTTAAAGTGTATTAAATGAGATGGTATATGCGTACTCCACTGGTATCATAAAACAGTCCTTACAGCTCCTGCTTTCTCATTTCTACCTGTATTTATGCATCCGATGAAACCATGAAGCGTGATATATTTTAAATGTGACTTCAGGATTGCTGAGGCAGGAATAATTCTTCTCCTGCTACTGAAAAGTGAAAAAAAAAAAAAAATAGAGACACTCCCTGTCTCAATTGTTTCCAACTTCATTTTCAATTCTTCGGGTTTCTTTAGGCTGCAGTTTATGAGAAGAGACCAGTGAATAATTTTATCTGGTTGTCTAGCTAACTTAAAAAAATAAGAAAAAATAATTTTATGTTTAGCTAAGCTGTTTCTTGAAATATCAGCGACCCTGAATGCAGACTCTGTATAAGCTAAGAATTCCCCGGAGCACAATAGCGTTGAGATCTGAACCTACATAACAGAACAGCAGGACCGGGCCAGTCGCTGCACCGAGACACCACTTGGGGCCAGATTTTAATAGCTGACAGCTCGTAATGGATTGACAAAAGCAAAACATCATTAACTTGAATCTACAAAGTCGACATTTCCATATGCAAATAGGAGTTAGCACATATGTGCTGTGTGCAAGTCTCATTGCTTGTTTAGTTGTCTGTATGTCCTTTCCCTTGCTTGCCTTTGTCTTTAAGATCCCAGTGGGCAGAAACCACGGCTGCTGGCCCACTTTGCAAAACAACAACAGGTGCGCAGACTGGAGTCTGACGAGGTGATTTTTTTTATGGTAATGATGGTCGCTCTGTTGATTTTTTTTCCCTTTCAGGCACAGCAATGTCAGTACCCAGGAGACAAAGGCCGTGAATTCATCGGAGCCGAGGTGCAGATGTAAAGATGGCCGTGCAGGTGGGTAACAAGGACATATTGAGCGGAACCTAAGGGAAGGGCTGCCAGAAGGAGTTTTCTATATATTAGCTCAGTTCCATAAAAATCAATGCTTTCAAAAGTTGTTTTCTTCATTGAGAACTAGATAACTCACATATTGATTCAGACAATGATGGTATTGTGAAATTGTATCTGTTTAGGTCAAGCTTGATTCAATGATTCATATCCTCTCTCTGTTTCTTTCCTTTCCCTCCCTCTCTTCCTCTCTCCCTTCCTTCCTCCTTCTCCCTTTCCCTCTGCACTTGCCTAATGCTAACCATGGGGGATTGATTTAACCTTTTAGCAGTCAGCGCTTCTTGAGAACTTACAGCCTTCCTCACAGATTTGTGATACGATCAGTCATCTCTACCAGCTCACAGGAGTTGCTGCGTGAACTTAGTTATCCCTCTCCCTCGAAATGCACTCTTGCGACTGGCCTCAGGTGACTTTAGGAGAGGCCAGTTAGTTAGACACCTTCTTTGGTCAAACTACAATCTCAAATTCACTGTGTCTACCGTTCACGTGTCTGTGAGCACACCCCGAGTCTCCCCAACCTCCTGTCTTCCCTGACTCTTTACGATCTTCCTCCATTTCCAGCGCTTGGTCCTTTTTGGCTCGTCCCTCGGAGCGTGTTGTGTGTACAAACGTGGTGTGTTAAGATCAAGGGAAGGGCACCTGGTTCGTGCTCCAAGTTCCATTGCTTGCTCTCATAAAGATTCTGCTTTGGGCACTGCAGCTGGCATTCTCTTTATTCTTGGCCTCTCTGCTGAACAGCTACTCAGGAAAGAATAATGGAAGCTTCCACTGTCCAAGTCTGCTTCCTTCCTACCTCACATCCTCCGCTTACCAAAGGGGAAACACATGTTCGCTAACTCGATTCTTGCTGACGAAAATTTGGTTCATTGTCACTGCTTGACTTCAGAGTTTTCCCAACTGATGCTAAATTCCATTCCCTTGCCAAACAAGGAATCTACAAGCATGTTTGAAAGAAAAACTTAAAATCTCCCCTCCAGCCTTAGTATCAGACAAATGCAAGAGAGAAGAAAATTTGTCATGACCGCCTCTGCTCTACAAGATGCTAACATGCTTAATGATTGTACATTTGGGGAGAATAGCTAATACAGGTCGATGGAATATATTAAGTTACTGAAAATGTACACTTTGAGGAACAGACATTTTTAACAATGGCAGTTTTTGAATGCTGCATAGGTAGAAGTAAAGCCTTTATGTAGCTTGGAGCTGAATGAATGTTTGTCTGATTAATTACACAATCAGAATTGGACAATGTATGAAGTGCTATTTCCATCCTTGCATGCGCACGTCCTAATATTGTGCTTAGAAACGTTTATTTTTCTTTAACACAACGCTTCTTTCCTTACAGATCTTTCTACTTTCATTTCCCTATCAGTAATCTACATTCACCTAATTCCAAGTTCCTTTGCTTCCTTGACGCACTACAACCCAGATTAAAAATCCCTATAGTGGGTCACTTTCATTAAAGGTGTCATAAAAATAAATGACTTGTAACAGGGAGGGAAAACACAAACGAGGGTGAGGGGGATGGGCTCGATGCTAACGTCCCTGCAGAACCTTGGGAAACCTTTCTGTGCTTTGCCCTTTAGTTTTACTGGTTAGGTCTGGCCAAATCAGTCTCCTCCTGCTTTCCACCACCTTGCCTGGGTTTCAAGAGCTGCTTCCAAAAGCAGTGGAAGCAAGAAGAATGCTTTTCTCCCTGTGAAAGCTTCTGGAAGGAGCTAGTTTATTTAATCCCCAGGCAAACCTGTAGTCCAGCTAATCAGAATGAGAGAAACCACTTCCTCCTTATGAGCTAGGACTTGGAGAAATTGTTTTCCAGGGTGTTTTATTGCCAATCCCCTTGAAGGGGACAGAAGAGCTCTCCAACCTGGGGCACAAACACTTACAGAGAGCTTGTTTGTTTTATGGTTATTTTTATCCCACAATAAACAGCTTAAATTTGCAGACTATACTTTTTGACTATAAAGTGGGTTCTTTCTCAAGACTCGGTGCTTTCCCATAACAGATGGAATAAATGGAAGAAGATGCTGAGGATACAGCACAGAGATTCTGATTTATTCCATCATTAACAAAGAGAAGAACAATTGCAATGGTAATAGATGGGAAGAGCAACTGTTTTTGCTTTCCTACCGAAAACTCTTTTCTGAGAAAAATGCTGCTCCTAGGCACACACCTATTAAACCCCAGCAATGTGTAATCTTTCCTCCAGATAGCATGGTCGTCTCCACCTAGTGATTTGTAAACCTCTGCAATGAGGAATGAAATTTTAGCTTTTAATATTAGAAACCATATCTGTAGCACAAACTCTGGGGTAGGTGGGGCTTCTGTTATCTCTAGGAAAGATGCTAAACCCTTTGCAAGTATCATACACAGGTCAGTTGCTTCGCAGATTGTCGGGGAAAACACGGCCCATGCCTAATCTTTGGAAGCTTGGCATCAAGCAGAGAACCAATCAGGTCAATGTATCTTTCTTAGGAGAAAGAAAACAAAAAGCCACTCCCGCTCTTAAAAGACTACGGACAGGGAATGTCTGATGGTAAGAATGGAATTATTCCAATGGAATAGAAGTGACTCCTGTATGTTGTCCTCTGACCACCACACTTGTGCACACACACACACACACACACACACACACACACACACACACACTCACATACACACAAATGCACACTAAAATAAATAAATACAAGTTTAACCTTCAATGGAACCCATTACTGTATATGTTATTAAAAATTTAAAGGGAAAGATATTTAAGTGTTGCAGCATATAACATATCAGGAGGCCACCTCTGTGTTGGAAACCACCCTAAATGTTTCTTGAAATCGTGATTTGAATGTGATATAGTCAAATAAAAGACTGTTGTGAGTTATAAAAAGAGCAGAAAACCTGAAATTCTAAAAAAATTAGGAATTACCAAAAACAGTGAGCTGCTGCCTACTTGGAGTCCTGGTGACTTGAGTTGGAGCCCCAGAAATTCACATGGCAGAGGGAGAATACTGATTTCTGAAAACTTTCCTCTAACTTCCATCTACCCATTCACCATGAATTACATTTATTCTCTCTCTAAAATAAATAAATAAATAAATAAATACATTTTCTAAAAATCCAGTATGCATACATATCTGTGCAAACTTGTGGAACGTTTGCTCACATGTCTACACCCAGACAGGTATCACAATGAATGTATATGATATAAAGATGTCAATAGGATGCAAATAGACCAACACACACATGCATCGACTTTTCAAGGGTTTTTGAAGTCCCTGCGTTGGGTAAACTAAAGGAATTCATTGACTGCGGAGCCTGGAGCCTGGCTCTGTTATGAATTTGTGGTCTGACCTCCACTAACTCAATTTTTTAGCCTCCAAAGATTCATTGTTCTATGAAACTTGAAATTGACCCTTTAAACAATGTGCAAAGATCCTTCCAGTTTTAAACATCTGCAGTGTGAAGAATCTTCCTTTTGTTTACTTGTGTTCAGTGGAATATTTCTTTTCTTCTTTGAGAACTTTTTTAAATGAAATGAATCAGCAAATTTGTGTTCAGTGGAATTTTTTTTTTCTTCTTTGAAACCTTTGTTAACAAATGAATCAGCATGACATCCTACCAACTCTGTCTAGCTAAAGGGGGAAGTTTGTGTTAGTTAGGAATCACCCAGTTTTGCCCTTTGTTATCTTTAGGATGCATTATATGCAACATTCTCAAGTACTAAGATGACAGTTTGAATCGATAATCCTGAAATGAAAATTCAACCAAACCCCTGGGGCAGGGGTGAGTTCTGATCTTTAGCTGTTCATAGTTTGTCCCTGCATCGCATTTCACTATGTTATCCAAACTGTATAAACTCAATCTCAGTGATGTTCTTTGCCTTAGCTTGTTGGGCCCATGTAACTGATTCAACTTTCTCTTGATGATCCATGTCTTTTACCTCAACCTGAGCTCACTTCTTGAAATTACAGATACAGGGGATGGAGAGGTAGCTCAGGGGTTAAGCCTCTGCCTTGCAGGCGGAAGGTCCTGAGTTCGGATCCTAGACCCCATGTATAGAGCCGGGCGGAAGCGGGGGGCGGCCTGTGTTTCCGGTCCTGGTAGGGCGGAGCCTGTGAATCCTGGGGCAGAAGGAGGTGGAGGCGTCCATGGTGGTTCGCGAATTCCTCCGTGGTTCTACACACACACACACACACACACACACACACACACACACACACACACACATACATACACACATGCACACACATACACACATGCACAATTTAATAAATAATAAAAAAATAAAAAAAAAGAAATTACAGATACAGAATGGCCTTCCATGTCTTCCTGGGAATTTTACAGAAATGATGTCAATGAGCAGCCTGGAGGAACATTTGAGGGGCGCGTGTTCTGAGTGGCTGTGGCGTCTCCTTTCCTGGCGATGCGGGCACATCGTCGTGGTGACAGTACTCATGCCAACAAGGTCCTTGGAAAAAGGCTGCCCACCTCTTCTCTTCACCACCTAAGTAGCGACAATTGGTTGAAATATTTTTTAATTTATTTTTTTATTGTCTTAAATGAACTCAAGGAATTTAAGTCCTTTTCATCCCATGTTATACGATTCCATCCCCCTTTCCTTATCTCATTGGAAACCTTTTCCCCAGCTAGTCTCCTTCCTTCTTTCATGATGGTGGCGCCTGGGGTTTCTTCAGAATTGCATGTACTGGTTTGTGAATGACATTACCCTGAACTATTTCCTAAAGAAAGTAGCTCCCCTTCCACAGGCAGCGCCGCTCTTCCCTCTACCACGGGGAAGTGTTGACAGATCAAATCTTGCACAGGGCTTGTACAAGTAGACACACATGTGTGGCGTTCACCCCTTCGACAGCGCTGTCCTAACCCAGAAGACGGCAGTTAACAGCACTCCTTCCTTTCCCATCACTCTTACATTCTTACCACCGCCTGTTCCTCAGTGTTCCTGTCTGCATGTGGCATCCATCCTTAGCATTAGCTACGCAGCCCTCCCCTCCCGTACCCTATCTCTTTACCTGTCTCCCCCTTACTGCCTTTCTTCCCACCATCCCTTTGACTTTTACCTCCTATATTCTTATATTTCTTCTCTTTTAAGATTTCTCCCCACCCCCACCCTCTCTCAGTGATCCCGTCCCAGTTTTCCACCTGTTGTAGGTATTACTAGTCATCAATTGAAAGTTACAGCTATTCTTCAACTTCCTGCCGTCTGTGCACACACAGTCTTGGGCCTATCTCTTGGTGCAGGTATGTTTGTTTGGGAGTTTGTTTACAATGCCACAGCTAGACGGCAAAAGCCCTGTATTATGGATAAGCCAATGCTTGAAATGAAGTGGAACCTTGATTTATTTGGGTGCAACTGTTTCTTCTGTGCCGTAAATCATATTTTGGTGTTCATTTACCTTCGCATTCTCTTTGAGCCACGGGCACCGGGGCTGACGAATGGTTATCAAATGAAGTGTGCTAAGTGCTGTGCTGAAGGCCTTCGCCTCCCCACTCGGCACCGAGTGATTTATCTCTGCAATACATCACCCGACTTCCTTTCCTTTAGTTATTTTATTTAGTGTTGTCACAAATAATATCAATTGGCCGTCGACGGTGAACCCTAAACACTAGTAAATTAATGAAATAAGCTCCATCTACGGAACTCATCTCTCCCCAATTTCATTAGAGCCACTCTGCCATTTCCCATAGATGAACCTCATTTGTTAGACAACAGCTTCACGAGTTCTTTGCAAACGGTTATGCAAACTAGTCACAGTGATTTTAATAAAGCGTTCGACGCTGACTCTCTTATGTCTCAATCACCAGGAGGGTTTTCTGCTGGTGGAATCGGCATTTGAGTCATCCTGTGGCTGCGGATGACGCTGCCCAAGGCAGCTGTGCCCAAGAAGGGGGCCGCTCTCTGCTTCGTTCTGGGGAAGACATTGGAAGGCTCAGGACTCAGAGTTGGGGGTCAGGCAAGGGAGTGTGTAAGCTGTGGAAAACAGCCTCCTCGGGCACATTCGGGTGTCCCACCCCTGTCTGCTCTGCCCAGTCCTGTGTCTTTCAGTACTGGCAAGTCCAGAATATTTCACACCACAGCAATGCAGAATTCCTGGGGGTCAGTTATTCCTGCTGTTTGAACAGGTGGGCTGCACTCAGGAAATGTCTTTATGAAAACAATCTGACCCGTTTCTTCAGTCATGCAGAGGAGGGGCAGGGATGTCACAGGAAAAAAAAAAAAACCCACTTACTGGCAAGATCAGTAAAATTCTGCAATTTAAAAGCAAGAGAATCAGCAGAGAGGTGGAATGAATGCAAGGTGACCAGATCTCAAGAATTAGGACTCTGTCCCAACACAGGAGGAGGATTGAGGACCAGTGTACCACGTGGGCATCATGGACCCCAGGGTCAGATTCCTCTGGACTGAGTACAGTTCGCTGTGGCGAGCTTCTTTCTCCTGAAAACAGTGCAGGTGGGTGGTGGATGTGAACACAGTCATCCTCCTGGTCCTGGCGATGGACACGGTCATCCTCCTTGTCCTGGTGATGAAGCACAGTCATCCTCCTTGGCCTGGTGATGAACACGGTCATCCTCCTGGTCCTGGTGATGAACACGGTCATCCTCCTGGTCCTGGCGATGGACACGGTCATCCTCCTTGGCCTGGTGATGAAGCACAGTCATCCTCCTTGGCCTGGTGATGAACACGGTCATCCTCCTGGTCCTGGTGATGAACACGGTCATCCTCCTTGGCCTGATGATGAACACGGTCATCCTCCTGGTCCTGGTGATGAACACGGTCATCCTCCTGGTCCTGGCGATGAACACGGTCATCCCCCTGGTCCTGGTGATGAACACGATCATCCTCCTGGTCCTGGTGATGAACACGGTCATCCTCCTTGGCCTGGTGATGAACACAGTCATCCTCCTGGTCCTGGTGATGAAGCACAGTCATCCTCCTTGTCCTGGTGATGAACACGGTCATCCTCCTTGTCCTGGTGATGAACACAGTCATCCTCCTTGTCCTCATGATGAACACAGTGGTAATATAACACAATCGTGCTTTTTGTCTCAGGTGATGTAACACAGCCATCCTTCAAGTCTCTGGTGATGGAGCATGGTCATCCTTCAAGCCTCTGATAGACATGCGGCCTATTAGCCAATACAGTGCAACCAATTTCTAATGAAATTGCTTGGCTGCAGCACAATAATTTCTGTGTTGCAGTTAGAAGCATGTTCATTACTTCCATTTACCGAAAGAATCTGGTGCACACCAACACCACAGACCCTCACACACTTTCAGAGAAATCCAGAGATTAGATTTCTAGAGGTTGTTCACTGAAATTGAGATGGGCTACATATTGCCATGAATCTTGTTAATGAATTTTCCAGGGAGTTATTATAATATTTTTCATATGTACACATTAGTTGATATCCAGTCAACTAGTATGAATTCTTTGCTTTAAATTAAAACTAAAATGTCTTTTTTAAAAAATTCTTTAATTAGAAAAATTAAAAAAGGAAGGAAGAAGGAAGGAAGGAAGGAAGGAAGGAAGGAAGGAAGGAAGGAAGGAAGGAAGGAAGGAAGGAAGGAAGGAAGGAAGGGGGAAGGAAGGGAGGAAGGGAGGGAGGGAGAAAGGGAAGGAAGAAGGGAGGGACAAAGGGAGGGAGGGAAGGAGGGAGGGAGGAAGGGAGGGAAGGAGGAAAGAAGGGAGGGAGGGAAGGAGGGAAGAAGGGAGGGAGGGAGGGAGGGGGAAGGAAGGAAAGGAGGGAGGAAGGTTGGGAGGAAGGGAGGGAGGGAGGGAGGGAGGGAGGAAGGAAAGGAAAGGAAAATAAAGGAAAAATGGAGAGAAAAAACAGAAAAAGGAGGAAAGGAGGGAAGAAAAGAAGGGAAAAAAGGTAGGAAGGAAGAGAAGGAAGGAAGGAAAGAAGAAGGAAGGAAGGAAGGAAGGAAGGAAGGAAGGAAGGAAGGAAGGAAGGAAGGAAGGAAGGAAGGAAGGAAAATAAGAAGGGAGGAAGGAGGAAGGGGGAGGAAGGAGGAAGGGAGAGGAAGGAAGGGAAGAGAAAACCAGGAAAAAGAAGGAAGGAACAAGAAATGATAAGGAGGAAAATGCTGTCATTTTTTCTGTCCGTGTGCACGTGTGCGTGTGTGTGTGTGTCAGAGGGCACTGTGTGTCCCTGTGGAGGACCATTGGTGACTTTGGGAACTATCCTGGATTGCTTCTACCACCTTTTTGCTTTGCTCTGGGATTTCCTGGGCTTAATCTTCCAGAGCCAGATGCGCCATCTGACACCATTTCTGCCAGATGTTTTCATGTGGGACCTGAGATCTGAACTCAGGTCTTTCTGCCTGCAAGATACACTTTTGACCTCTGAGTTATCTCTTCAGCCCTGCCATTCATACATTTACCTTTCTCTTGTTACTGAGTGATTTTATTCCATATTGTATAATATGAAAGAATGATATAGCATTGAGCTTTAGGAGAAGGGAGCTAGAGAATTTTAAATAAAATCCATCCAGGTCTACATGTCTCAACATGAATTTCCAAGAAAGTGCTTTCTTGCCCAAAAGTCCTTGGAAAGAGGTACATCTTAACTTTGTCTCTGACAACCACTGTGCTAATGGTGGTCCCAAGGACTCCTGCAGGAAAGAAAAGGTGTGCCTGGATTTCACCTGCATGAAGAAACATTTTTCTAGGTTCACTTTGCCCTGTATATGGGCTCTGGCACAGGTGTCCTTGGAAACAATTTTTAGAAATGCTTTTCCAACACATTTGCAAAGTCACCCCCTCTGCCTAACTTTTTATAGAGATTGTAGGTAGAAACATGTGTTCACATGCAAGCCCACAAAAAGGCAGAGTAGAGCACAGGAACATTTCACTCCAATGTCTTCACATGTGATTGACTACAGAATGAAAATCTCATTTATCTGAGAAATTCCTGAAATTTGAGCAGCGATTTTTTTTGAAGAAACCTGAAATGGAAGCTCAATATTTATAATACAGCATGCACAGGTGTGTGTGAGGGAGAGAGAGAGAGACCACAAATTAGTAGTCACTTAATATTTCTCCCACTTTTGAATCTGTAGACATAACTGAAACTCACTTATCTCTCCTTTTGTTATCTGAATTCCATATGTGCTGCTTGAAGTACTGAACTCTTCTCTCTCTCTCTCTCTCTCTCTCTCTCTCTCTCTCTCTCTCTCTCTCTCTGTTTCTCTCTCCCTCTCGCTAATGGTTCTTACTTTCTCAGACCCACCGTCTTTGTTTTCTGAGGAGCCTTTGGCAGCACTGGTCACTTTCATGCGCTCTGGCTCCGTCCTCTTTTCCACCACACCCAATTCCCCGGTCCCTGACTCGTTTCTGGGGGGCTGTTCTAGCCCAAAGCTTCTCCTGTGAGTCCCAGGTTCTGATCTCCATACTGGCTCCTCTGTAGCTCATGCTTGGCCTCTGAACTTTTAATTGCCACTTTTAGAAATCTGCTTGCCTGTGTAAAATCTTTCCATGATTCAAGACTCCATTGTGTTTCCAAATACACCAGAATATTCTCTCTCAAGTAATCTTCTGATGTATCAGGTTTAATAACTAAACTGTCATTTATTGTAAACCAATTTTATTTAATAAAGATTGTTCTCCATAACAACATCACCTGTTATTTCAAATATCTTAAAAGTACCACTTCAGAATATGAACTCGTTTGTTCTGTTTGTTGAGACAAGGTCTTGCTATTCAATGCGCAACTCTGGCTGCACATGACAATCCTCCTGCTTCATCCTCCTGAATGTCTGCATAACAGATGAGCTTCCCCACAACCTGACTCAAAATGTACTTTTTTCTAGTGCTTTATCTTCCACTTAGCCATGCAATTCTGAACATCATAAATCAGCCAATTATTGATTCTTACAGTCTGCCATTTCCTTGTAGGTGATCTGAATATAAAATCAGTTGACTTTCAAGAGCCTCATTATTTAATTCAATAGGTTGGAACTTAAACAGAAATCTGAAAGAATACATACAATGCTCTAAATATAGTGTGAGTTGATTCAGAAAGAGAAAAGAAGGAATCCAGAAGTGGGGAGTGGGTATTAGGAAGCCCTCATAGGAGAGGGCAGGGTGGATTTAAATAACTTTGCTGAGCCCTGCAGAAAATGGGATTGGCAAGGGTAAAAGGTGTTGAGGTTAGAGGAACGTGCGAGGAGATGAAGTTGAGAAGCTGTCTAACCTGACTTACTGAGAACTTCGAATGAGCCACTAAGCAATTTGGGCTTGACTGTGAAGGCTGTAGAGACCCGTTATTTCAGCAGCAGTGCAAGCTGATATCAAGCTGATAAAACAGATAGAACAGAAGTGCCAGGCCGGGGAGAGGATGGAGTCCCCCACAACTCCCCTAACACCCCCATTCTTCTGTAGTTGATGTTATGAGACTTAATTACACAAACAATGGAAACATTCCAGGACCTCTACTTTGCTTGTTGCATCAAAGCGACCCCTTCGGCTTGACTTTCATTTCCTTTCATATTTATTTAAAAGTTTGCTATTCCCCATGTTCGTATTAAACATTTAAATAAAATGTTTTAGGAAGATGGTTTTATAACAATACCTGGGGATGCTATAAAAGGGAGGGAGTGTAAAAGCACGAGGTGCGGTAGGAAGGAAACCCCGTCTCAGCTAGGATGGGAAGCGGGGCTCCGGGGTTTCTGTTTCAGGGGCCCTCTGCATGGTCACTCAGATGTGCCTGGGCCGTGCCCTGTGTGCCTGGCACACACATATGCTCCTCAAGTCTCTTTAAATCTCTGTCTCATCAGACATCTGTCTGTCTCGCCTTCCAGTGTGCCCACGGGGGCTTGGAGCCTCCGCTGACGACCCTGCCGCAGTATGTGTGCTTTCCTCTGTGCACACAGGCGCGTCCTCTCTACAGCGTCTAGGTTCGAATAAAAAGTTCCATAAAACACTTCCTGTCTATTAGAATAAGAATTACACTTTCAATTGCATTTGCAAGTCCCTTGATATGCACTGTAATTCTGGGCAATCTATAAATCTATCTTCAGCAGCATTTATCTGACTTCTGAGTCCCCAACACAGTGAAAAGACACCAATCTGTCAAGATTTCAAAAGCTGAGAAAGAGAGAGAGAAATGGTGTATTGGAATTCTGTAGCTTCTATAACTGGTCAAAATCTTCAAAACTGGTATATGAAATGGGCATGGGAACACATCCCCGTAATAGCACTTGGAAGATTGAAGCAGGAAAATCACTGCTATTTTGAGACCTACTCTTAGGGTCTGTAGTGAATTCTAAGCCAACCTGGATTACAATGAGACCCTGTTTTGAAAAAACTTAAAAAACAATTAAAATATAGTTGAAAAAACTGAGGTAGTGGACATGCAGATTAAGAGAAATGTTGATAATAAATACAAATGTAACTTAGCAAGCTCTGTACTTTAGAGAATATATCAGAATAAATTCAAGTTATCTCTAAGTCGTTGCATATGTTATGTAATTTTTACATTTTCCAATTCTACCAAAAGAAGGTTTGAAGAAAAAAAAACCTACTTAATGATTCTTTTCAAAATCCCAGCCATTAACACCTTTCAAAACTGTGGCTTGGTGTGATAAAGAGAATGATTTGTTTGTGAAGAAAATAGAGTGAAGAAAACCTGCCCAGGTAAAGTCAAGTGCTGGAAATTCTCTTGGCCTTTATATGGTCTGAACATCTCGCTCAGGTGACCATGCCTGAAATATTTATTCTGATCAATTACACAAAGAAGCAGCAGGCTTCTCAATGCAGAGCAAAGCTCATTCTGGTTTGAAAATCCTTCCCAGTAGCCCCTGGTTTCCTGGTTTCTCTCACTTTGAGATAATTAGACAGCAATTTGTATGTTTTTGTAAATAACAGAGCTCTTTATTGAGCAGATCTACATATCTATTGAGTCGTGTCTACTGCATGTGGGTAAATGTGGCAGATCTGACCTGAGGAAAGAGCAGAAATCATGTTTGTTCATCGCTAGAACCTTAGTGGAGGTTCTTCTGTTGAAGACCTCGCTTTAGAGCCAGAGCTGCTTTCACCCTTCACTTCCTTGAAATTAAGGACTCAATGCTGACCTTGGAAGCCAAGAGGGGAGTGGTGCTGGTTTCTTCTTACAGCTGCCAGGGGAAGGTTGGTTCTACAGTTTTCTCTTCTGTTTTTAGACAGCCCTCTGCAAGTTCCTATCTATATTCTCCCGGAGTGTGTGCCCACCCTCAAATTTCCCCATGTACATGGATCCGAGGCATATCAGACTTGGGCAGATCCTATTGACCTGTCTTAACTCAATTACTTCTGTAAAGACTATTTCTGCACAGGCTCACATTTGTAGATACTAAGGGGTCAAGACCACCACATGTGGATGGGGAGGGGCACAGTTCCACCCAGAGCAGAAAGCAGTACTTGGTGTCACCTGAAGTGTCTGTTGCAGATTCGCTCATTTTCTGAATAGCTGCAGTCAGTAACATATATGTGTACCAGGAACAACAGTCAACCAGGTCTTGAAAAAATAGACAGATTTAAAATAATAAAGACGACTACTCAAAAGTCAGACTTTGTGGTGGTTTAAAGTTTGGCGTATATACAGTATTGACAAATTATGTGAACAAGGAATTATGAAAGACATACATTTTTTATAAAGCAGGAAATAAGTATTCTTACTAGTAATTCCACTCACCTCTAAATTCTGTACTGTCCATTTGTAGCTACAACTACTACCTGATGTTCCAGCTAAACACTGTCTCACATTAAAATCATTGTCACAGATCCGGACAGTCAACAGGAGCAATGAAAACTGTGTTAAATACATGCTTGCTGGACTTCTCCAGTCAATGTCTCAGTGACACTGACTGTAACAAATCTTATCATATTTTCTGATTCTGTAACAGAGGACCACAAATTGGAGAAATTAGATAGATAGATAGTTAGATAGATAGATAGATAGATAGATAGATAGATAGATAGATAGATATGATAGGTGATAGACAGACAGACAGATGGATAGATGATAGATAAAGATAGATGATAGATACATAGGTAGATAGATAGATATGATAGGTGATAGACAGACAGACAGAGAGATAGAGAGAGAGATGATAGGTGATAGACAGATGATAGACAGACAGACAGACAGACAGACAGACAGACAGACAGACAGACAGACAGAGAGAGAGAGATAGATAGATAGATAGATAGATAGATAGATAGATAGATAGATAGATAGATAGATAGAATTCCTACCTGTAATTCCAGGTACTGGGTAGGCTAAGGCCAGAGGAAATTGAATTCAGCACTATCCTCATCTAGACAGCAACTTGCAGGTCAGTTTGGGCTTTATGGTGACGTCTTGACTCAACATAACAAATTATGCAGCCATATCTTTGCCAAATTCATTATGAAGGATTCATAGTTGGCAAGGCCCTGCTATTGCCTGGCAGAGGGTCAGATGGCAAAAGGTGGCAAGAGAGCTAGCAGGGGTTGGACAGAACAAAAGCACGTATGTGATGAGAGAGTTCGCTCACCTTGCATTAGATGGGAACCTGGCGGTCTAATCGCTTTTCAAGGCTTCCTTCCACTCCTTGAGACATCATAATGTCACAATTCAACTAAATCTCAACATGACTTTTGGTGGAAACATCATATACCTACTGTACTAGTTACACTAGTTACACTAGTTGCTGTGTGAGAGTACCCAAAGTCAAGCAATCTAAGGGAGAAAGGGAATCTTATTCAGCTGAAGGTTCCAGAGGGAAGATACAGTCTTTCATGGCGGACCTGGCATGGCTGGTGGTAGAATCTGGAGACAGGCTAGTTACTCCCATCCACAAGGCTGAGGGCTGCTGGACTGTCTGCTACAAAAACTGACTTCTCCAGGAGGTAGAGTGGGACTAACCCCTGTGACTGCTTTCCTCCAGCAATGCTCTACCTTTCAAGGTGCCATAATCTTCCCAAACACCTGAAACTATGGGGAACACATTTCTAACTATGACACCAACCAAGTTCTCTCTCAAATATTTGGGCTTTCTGCACTCAAGTATTATGAACCTCTTGTTTGTTCATTCTCTGAATTGGTGAATTAAGGCCTTAATTGAGTGCCCAAGTCAGTTCCTATGTTCAGTAAAACTTCAAGGGATTCAATCATATACAAATCACTTCTGGTTTTTGAAGTGGTTAGTAAAAAGACACATTGCTGCTGTCCTTGTCCAGTTAATCTAGACGGATCTGTAAATTTTTTGGACTTTCTTTAATTTGTCATCTGTATCACACCCATCTTAAGAACCCTGATCATGTCAAACTGAAAATCATCTAAATAACTTTCCCTCATTCATGACCAATTGCTTTTTCGTCAATCTTCATTTATTTCTATTAAGAATTTTCATTTTATACAAAATGAGTGTTCCTGTTTTCCTCCCTCCTCCTCTCCCCTCAGTTTACCAATCCATCCCTCTCCCTCCCACCCCTATGCTGTCTGCTTATGAGGACCACTGGATTCCCTTCAGGCCATCTGCTGTAGCAGGGACTCAGGCCTCTGTGGCACTTTAGATGGCCCTTCCTTGGGTAAACCCACGGGTAAGTATGCTCCTCTTTGCCCTTTCCCCTGAGGTTTCCAGAACAATTGCTTTTAATGAAGATGCTCCTGGTTTGGCTCATGCTGTTTTCAGGGTTCTTTTCCTCTTGTACTTCATTGCATTCACACTCCTGATCCAACCCCCTGTGATGGCAACTACCAAATCTCACTCAAGCTTGCATATCAATTTTCTTTTGATCATACCTTTTCCTCTTCCCTCTTCCAACATCCAAATTGTTCTTGGCGTGGCCTGCAGAAGTGTAACCTTCTGGGTGTTTCCTTAAGTCTCCAATGTAAGCACGATGTCCCTCTAGTACATTCCTTTTCTCTTTTGAATTACATGTACAATATTTTTCTCATTGTATTCAATTTGTTCGAACAAAGATTCTGCAGCATTATTCTTCTTATGTCTAGCACACTTACTGGATAAGTCAAAAAAACTTAATATAAACTAATGGAATATCAGAAGAATGAAGTTGAAGAAATGAATGTAAAGTCTAACTTAAGGTAGTATATAGACACTAATTTATGGGGTTGTGGTTTGGATACTTGTCAGAAAAATTATGAGACAACAACTCTTCCCAAGATGTAGGACGCTTCATATCCATTCATGCAGCCCCATCAAGAGTCTCCCAAAGGCATGGTTCCATGATCAAAGAAACTTGCTTGCAAGTATTTCCTCTATCTAGGTGATTCATAATGTATATCTGAGTCTTTAATTGAGAGTTCCAAGAAATATTCTGAAAAAGAAATCCATTTATCAACCCCCTTTTCTCTAAAATGCCTAACACAACTCATGAGCACTTGCTGGAAGATGATGTTCTGACATATGACAAGCCTGATTCTCAACCTTAATTTAGATGAAAAACCTCATTCTATATTTTCCATTGTCTCAAAAGCAAGTCTGGAGGTCTCACCTTTTCAGGTCTTATGAACTGATTGAAAATTGGAATATTAAAAAAAAGAGGAATTGTAATCCTTCTTTTGTAATGAAAGTTATGTGTAATTTGATCATCCAAATTATCAATTTGCATAGATTTATAATACCACAAGTAGTTTGCTGCCATTTAGAATTCCTTTATCTAATTATAATATCATAGACTGGCACTTTACAAGCAGGTCTAAAGTTTTATCTTGAAGTTTCTGACAAACATCCAAACTACTATCCCTTAAATTAATGTCCATAGACCACCTTAAGTTATTCGGTAGATATGATTATCTGCATATACTTAGATTACATGTACCTCATCTTGGGGGTAATTCCCATAGCTTTTATGTAATTAGAGTCCATAAATAAGTGGTGAGGCCTAGGATTACTATACAAAGACAGATACAATGCTTTTGAAGACCTACTGTTATATTCACCCTGAATGTGATTCACTTACTCTTTATTGGATATAGCCAGCTTATTTGGGTAGAGAGTTGGAAAAGATTCTGGGATATAAACAAAACATTTGGGTAATATGCTAGCTTTATGACACTACATTGATTTATTCACTTCATCCTAGGATCTAAGAGGACATGATGACAAGGGAAGAGGAACTCTTAGAATGTCCAGTTGTTCAGGACATGAATCTACTGGATATATAACAAACCAAGATTATGAAAGGCTCATTTTACATATTTTCCAACTGTGTTTATTTCAGTACTGAGAACCTTAGAAGTAGTCTGAGCTAAAAATCCTTGTCATAACCAGTGTAGTTTGAGTCTTTACCCAGGCAGAGCCTATACTCGGAGAGAGTACCAAAGATGCAGGGAGCTGTAAGTTCAGAAAGTCCTTCAATTTGAAAATCACATATCACCAGCAGAAAAGTGAAGATAGGCTGGTGGGTTGTGGAAATGAGGGATGAGGAGAAAGTTTGACAAACTGTAAGGTACATGGGAGACCTGTGATCCTGAGGTTCAAGTAAAGTGATATAGAGGTGACAATACAATATATAACAGGGTGATTACGACTTTGCCTCCCAAGCAGAAAGACATGAGTTTGGATCCTGGATCGCATGTAAAAATGCCAGCAAGGCAAAAATAGAAAATGGCGGCTGCCTGTACTTCTGGATCTGAAAGGGAGAGCCTGGGAAATTCCAGAGTGAAGTAAAAAAGAGGTAGAAGAAATCCAGGATGATTCTCGAAGTCACCTTTGGTCCTCCACAGGGACACATAATGCCCTCTGATGCACACATAAACACACATATAAGCACGCAAAAGTAAATAGATAAAAAATTAACAAAAAAAGATAAGTCTAAACCCTAGAGTCAAAGGTTTAAGCAGTGATGGGGGAAAAGGGAAGGGAGAGAACAGGTGATAGGAGCAGTCAATCAAAACCAAGGGTATATGAAAAAGCTTTATATAAATTCTACATTTGTAAGCAGATTAGAAAATGTAACTCAAAAGGAGTTTATACTGTGATATCCTCCGTGAGTGGATAAGACTGATCCGAGAAGACATGGACTATGAAAAGAAATCTCAGTGCTAGGTGTGGGACATCGTCCTACATGTTTTTGCTCAGGGAGGCTGAGAAGCATCCAAAAACACAAGGTTTTCCACAGGTTTTAATTGTTCACCATAAATAGATGCTAAGACCCTATTGCTAGAGATACCATACATGTTTACTGTAGGACATCAACTTCCTCACTGATAGTTAACTTTCATAATGGCAAAAAATACTACGTAGGCTCTAGGGAGAAAATACACTAATGATGTTCTAAGGGCTGGATCCTGCATGCTACAATGTTGACTTCCTGACAAGATACACCCACTAGTACAATAATGGCATGATTGTTATAAAGGCAACCAACTGCTTTCCCATTAGATTTGAATTCTGCTCCTCAGGAGGAAATTCATATCTGGTTCTATAAATGGTCAGGAAAATATATTGCCTGCCCTCCTCCTAAGGAAGAATCACTGTTGTTATTTAGCTACATAATCATTTTGTTATGCTTCCTTCTAAATTCATTTAGACCCAAAGATCTATGCTGCTCTCATTCTTGCTCAGAGGAGCTTCTCTTTAAGTGGCCGGAGTGCTGAGAATAAAGGGTTGTGACTGTTCAGACATAGACGGGGCCTATCCCCACCCCAAGGCTCAGAGAATGTCACAGAAGAGGAGTCGGAAAGAATGCAAACCATGGGAGATGAGGAGGAGTGCAACAAAATGCTGCGCTCTGGTCACGGTATGACCAATCCACACAGAAGCTCAAGGCAGCTGAAGACCTGCACAAGATCAAGGCGATCTTGATTCAGCAGGGAGAGAGGAAACGATGCTGTATCACTAAGGAGAGCTGTTGGCAGGTATGACTTCAAGGAAGAGGAGAGACACTGTGTTTTGGCCACTGACAATTTACCCAAGCCCTAGTGGACTGTACACCTTTGCACAAATAGGCTTCACATTTGGATTCAATTTCACACACACACACACACACACACACACACACACACTCCTACAAAGTTAGGAAGGAGATGTATTGGGAGAGACACTGGTGGAGTATAAGCAAGGAGTGGAGAAGTGGATATAAGCAAAATACATTGTATACATACATGAAAGCTTCAAAGAATACATAGAAACTAAATACCTTTATTTTAAAAATGAGTACTTTCAGCAAGCAGCATTGCAATTTATGTTATATGTATGTATGTGTGTATATATATATATATATGGGCCTTGTAAGAAAACTCCCACATTAACAACTTAAAGGCCCTGTGATTTGAGGCAGGAGACTTCCTTTCTCTGACCTGCCATGAAATGCAAATATCGATACTATATCAAATTTCACTTTGTATTAAACTCAGCATACTGATTGACATAATTAACACTATACACCTGTGAACTCTTATTGTTATTGATATCATTTTTGTCAGCAGGGAAGACATGAGAAATATCTATGATCCAAAGTCTTTCCCAGGTAGATAACTGAGGGCTAAATTTGCTTTTTTCCCTCTTTTATTAGATGAACTGGGCTACATTAAACCGAGTGACCATATGTAACTTAACAACTTTGATTAAGGAGTTTTCAATTTGAACTTGTCCGAATCTTTTGTTCAAGTGGAAAATCTGGTAGTAAAGCTTTCAGTTCTCTGCAGTTCTGTCAAATGCTGTGATCTGTGGAGAAAGAAAGGGGAATTAGGCCAAGGAAATCTAACATAAATAAAATTTGGTGGAACTGAACTCAAAAACAGAAAAAATGGCATAATTAAAACTTCATACTCAAATGACTCCTGCATTCTATACTGAAATAATTTCCACAAATTAAAATTCGTAAGAAAATGAATTGCAAATAATTTGTCCATCCATCTTGATTTTGAATGATATTCTAGAACAAACATTTGAATTGTGAGTCATTTGGGACAATTGTCAAAGTTCTCCATGAGACATCAGCTCAAGAATTAATCAGCGATATATAGGGTTTTTTAATGGGTTGTATGTGTTGTACTAACCTAATAATTAACCCTGAAAGGGCAGAGGATGGACTTAGAGTTGTCAAAATGAAGTAGATGGGAAGGAGAAGTGATGAATTCTTCTTTACTCTCAAAAAGGAAACACAGATCTTTAAAAAGTAATCTTTTCTTTTATAAAATGAGAATTGCAATCCACAATTTACTATGTTAATGAAGATTCATTGATTATTCATTCAAAATGTGCCATAGTCCACTTAGCAGGTAGAGAATGGAGCAGACAGAGCTCCAGCTGGCTTGACACTCTAATTCGCTCTCTGTAGAATTATGAATGGCCAAACTTTCCATTTTGATGTACTACCACGACCAGACATCTGCAGAAAATTCTGCTATACATTGAGGAAATGACACTTGTTGTGATTTTACTTTCAAGGTCTATGCGACTGCAGGCTCCTTAACTCTTCAGAACCCTGGCATAATCAAGGCTACACTGACCTTCAAAAGAAATCGCTTTCCTAGCATGAAAGTGTGGCTAATGCAGAACACGTGTGAAACCATAAACTTTGCCGAAGCCCCAATTTCCCCTACATGGACCAAAGATTGGCCATCATCAAACACCTTTTCTTTTTTTACAGTTTCTTTGGGGGAGAAGGGTAAGTTAAAAAAGAGTGCAGTCAGCTTGTACCACTAGAACATGTCTGTCTTCCTAGAATAAAGCATTGCAGTCATTAGCCAAACATCCTCAAGGCAAAGCGGCAATGACCCATGGGTCAAAGCAAGATGGAGGTCACAGGAGAGCCATTTAACTAGATGCCTAACATAAGTAATTCATGAAAAAATGTGCAATTGAATTGTTTTTTATGCATGGATGCTATAAAATATTTTTATTAAAAATAAAAACAGTGATAGGAAAAGCAGAAGAGAAAGGAGAATATCCCAAAGCAACCAAACCTATTTAACAGAAACAAAACTTGTTCTGTTTCCCTGGGGTGAAAATATGTGGTTAAACATACAAGGAGGATTTTTCACTTGGTTTGTGTTAACCTGTCATAGCAGCACCAACAGGAATAGCTACAGAAAACAGCCTGTTAGGTTTCCATTGACACGCTGCTGGGATTCCTTGGTATTACCTTAGTGTACTTACTGGTGGAATCGCTTCAATAATTGGAAGCTAACATTGTCCATATAGCTTTAGTATATACTAAATATTATAAAATTTTATTTTAAGGTCTCCCTTTCCAGGGCGTGTAATTCCAAAGGCCATTTTGTAAACATAAAATACTCCATTTTAACATTTTAGATTTGTCTTTGTTACTCAAATTAGCATGTCAAGACACTTATTGAATATGATTTCATAATGTTCAAGGAAGTGCTAATGAATGAGAGCTAAGCGCTCTCAGCTGGAGTCTCCAACACGTCTAACTTACACCTCAGGTGATGACCTATGCAAAGGGAGCTCCGAAACTGTGTGCCCTGAAATGTATCGCACAAATGAGAATCTGATGCGAGTCTTCATTGTGGAGTTAATAAAAAATTATCTCCTGAATGTGCCATGCACAAGTAGAAGACATTATTGTTTGCAAGAAAGAAGGAAGAAAAGAAGGAGGGAAAGAAGGAGAAAAGAAAGAAATGGAGGAAGGGAAGAACAGGAGAAGGGAGAAGGGGAGGGGAAGGGAGAGGGGAAAGGGGGAGGGAAGAGGGGAGGGGAGGAGAAAGAAATCACAGTCTACTGTGGAAGCACCATTGTGAGTTAAACTTTAACTGCAGAAACATGCATCCAATAGGTAAAGCCACAGAAGAAACGGGATTATACATGCCAAAACAGTGTTTGGAACTGGGTCTTAAAAGATACTAGATGGCAGCTGACTCTCCTGTCTGAGTGTTGTGGATAAGATTGAAGCCTAATGAAGAAACAGAACCTGCGTGGTGCATACAGTTCACGTCCACGACGTTTCTACTGAAGGCAGTGAGTGCTTCTTTGGGAAATGTGTAATAGCACATCCCTGGCCCTCAGGACGGATTTGTTCCCTACTCTTCCCATTTTGCAGACTGGACAGAGCATGGTAAGGGGATAGCAACTGATTTATGACTTGTTTCCTTCATATCTGTGCTATCTGCTCAAGGAACTCAGACCAGGAACTCCGAAGCAAAATGTCAAACTGAACATGGAAGAGCAAAGGAAACTAGAAACATGTTTCAGTATGAATATGTAGAATAGAATACATTTCCCCATTTAGACATATTTTACTTAATTGTACTAGGGTTTCTGAGGGAATAAAAAAGGAGAAGAAAAGCAAAATTGGTTAGGAAAAGATCCTGAACCTAAATAATATGATCAACAGACACATGCAATATACTAGATGCATATGCAGTAAAGAAGTTTGTTGTGGGACGAGATTAAGTTTTCCTCCACAGACTCATGTATTTGACTCCTTATTATTGTTTGGGAAGGTCATGGCACCTTTGGGAGGTAGAGACTTGCAGGAGGAAGGCACATCACAAGAGGTAGGCCTTAAGATTGGTTAGCTCCGCCCTGTTACCTGAAGAAGTCTGCTTTTGCAGTTTGCAGCTTGATCTCTCAGCCTCCATGTCTACAGTGACTTGATCTGTCTCCAGCTTCTCTGGAACTGGAAGCCAAATAAATCTCCCTCCTCTCCCTGAAGTTGCTTGAGTTCTTAGTCTTGCGGCAGAAGAGAGAGCAAATGTGGCAAGGTTGGAGAAGCAGGGACATGGAGATTTATTTGGTGATCGCTCAAGTTCACTAGGGCAAGGAAGGAGTCCTATGAGGGGCTGTGGAAAAGGATTCTAGTCTATCCTGGGGTCAGAGTAGTTTTTCTGTGCAAATTTGCATTTCACTTGAAGTCAGAGGTAAATAAAAACTGTCTGAGCTAGATGACTAGAATGAAGAAAATTTCCAGAAAGCTGGGGAGAGAGAACTGTGTAAAATGGAGCTATGAGTCAGAGGCCAGGTGAGCTCTATGAAGGATTAACATCTGCCCTTGGGATATGAAGGTGTTTGCAGTTCAGGCATGAGGATCCAAATCTGATCCCCAGAGCTCAAGTAAGAAAGGTAGCTGTGAGGGGAAGCACTTGTTAACCCAGGGCTGCAAAGTAGAACTGGTGGATTCCTGGGATCTTCTGGCCGGAGAACCCAGCCTACTGGGCGAACTCAGAGCAGTGAGAGATCCTGTCTCAGAAAACAAGCCGGACAGCACTTGAGAAATAACTCGCAAGGCTGTCCCCGCGCTTCACACACACATGCATTCACATGGAAATACACACGCACATGCGCGCATGCACACACTCACATACACACACAATCACTCGCATACATACTCAGAAACACACACACACAATCACTCACATACATACAGACACACACAATCACTCACATACATACAGACACACACACACAATCACTCGCATACATACTCACAAACACACGTACTCACACACACTGCTTAGTAGCACACTAACTCAAACACACTCATGCATACACACATTCACACACACTGCTTAGCAGCACGCTGACGATACTCACGGTCTCACTCACTAAATCCTTTTGACTGTGACTTTTCTCTCCTGCCCTTCCACAAGGATTCCCCTGCTGTGGGCTTGTTTTGATAAAATGACAATCGCATACCCAACCAAGATGCCTTGAAAAAGCTGATGCACATTACTAGAGTCAGGCTGAGCTCCATGGAAACATGGAGCTGAGTCTTCAGTGAGAACCGTCTGGTTTGCTGGTCACCAGCAGACAAGACAGGGGAGCCCAGCCAGGATGAGCCAAGTTATCTGCCTGCAATGTCACGAGTGAACAAATTCTGCCAAGTCTCCTCACAGGAAGGAGCAAGAGGTCTGAGATGGGCCCCAGAGTCTTCTCCAACAAACACGAATTTGTGAACCTAGAAAGTATTCAGTGATTCAGCCATTAGACGCTCTTTGTCAGGCAGCTTTAACATAGATACAGGTATTCAACAGAGCAGAAAGTATAAAACCCAGTCATACAGTGATGTCTGATGTGAAGGAGGGTGGAGAGATGTTTAGAATACCGCAGTGCAGATAATATCCAGTTTAGGCCGCAGAACAATGGAGATAAAGGCAAAGCGACAGAACAGCCTGGCTTTCACTGTCTAGGAAATGAAGAACTGTGAAAAACTTCCAGGCAGACAGAGCAGCATGAAGGCATTTGTAAATCACTTCAAGTAAAATCACCTTTGGTTTCATGGGCGAAGAAAAAATAGAGGTGGGATGCTTAATTACATCTTCCTGGCCCATCTCAGAGGTCCTGTTCAGAGTCTTCATGCTTGGCCGATGCTAGAAAAATCATTAAACAGGCAAGCATTTGCTTATCTGATACTCTAGGTTATCTAGACAATGTCAATTTAAACCATGTTCCCAGGATCCATCCTCAATATCGCACTGTTTTTGAGAACAGGCGTCACACTTCTCGTATGAAAGACTACACATGCAAATGACTGTAGATTTTCACTGTTTCACAAACACAAATGGAAAACCTTTTGGTAGTGACAAGAGTGATTGTGGTTGATTTTCACATTCACTCGGATGGCCTTGACTTAAGCAGCCATGGAGCAACATTAGAAAGATGGCGAAAAAGGATGTTACTGGTGAGACTGAACACCAGAAAATTAGGAGGAGGCAACCTCTGCTCCTCTGTGTGTAAGGTTGGAAGGAACTTGACTTTTCATGGGATGGAAGCGTTTTTTGAGCATTTGGTTAGCCATAGTGATACTCTCAGCAGCAAGTCACAGACAGCAAGTAAATTGGCAGCAACAATACTTTATGATATGAAGTCACAAAAGCAAATTTTTTTTAAAATCTCATCTCTGCTGTAAATAGCAAGTCTTCTCAGCTACTGACCCACAAAGAAGAAGTTCTACCAAAGACACCCAAATTATCTGAATGCTCTCCACAGAGCGGCACGACTTCAGATAGAGGTTCTCCTTTTTCCCCCAATGGTTTCGTAAGTAAAAGAGAACCTTCCTGTATCACTTAAGTGTAGACTTGTAGGCAGAGGTAGCAGAGAGCTAGTGATTTGGGCTATTTTTAGGTTCCAAAGCCATACACTGAAATCAAGGGAAGGATTTTGGGGAAAGAGAAGTGCAGGGATAACTGAAGACATGAAGCCCAAGCGTAGGCTGGAGAAGGTTTGCTTCAGCGGTGACAGGTACAGCTTAGAAGGGGAGAGGGAGGGAGCAAGGATGTGATTGGCGGGTTTTGTCTCAGAATACTATTGGAGGTAGGGCCTAAAGATTTAAGAGACTGGTAAGGAAGCAAAGTAGAAGAGATTCTGCCTACACCCCAACAATGTTTCTAGGTGGATGAAAGAGACCGTGCAGTGATCTATTGCGAGTGTATAAAGGCCCTGGAAATTAAGCTACTTGGATGCTAATACAGAAGAATCTAATATATACCCACAGTTTTATTTGAAGCAGAATAAACTGCCTTCATAATGAGACCATATTTTCAATATGACAAGAATTGCATTGTCTTCCTGGACTCTTTATTCCCTATTACTATCAACACTTAGCTATTTAATTCACACTTAAGTATTCAGAAAAATATCGGCCTGTGTGTTTAGACATTTTGAAGATCGTGGTGTGAAAACTCGCTGAGATTCTTTGAGTCTTGCTTCCCTCCGCCCTGTGCAGGCCGCGGCGAGTCGCCAGCATAGCGCTCCCGTCCAGATGTCTCACTGGCAAAGGCCACTGACAAACTGAAAGCACCTACGGAGAGTTCGCAGGTACTGAGGGCTCTGGCCATGCTGTTTGTGAAATAGTTTAGGAAAAGGAAGCTCTTCTTCCGAAAGAATCAAAGACTTGGAAGGACTCAGAAAGGTCATCTGCTCCAACTGCTTGATTCGAGAGCTCTTAAACTCTCCTGCCACACAACACAGAAGTTTTCAGTGACCCCGCTGAGACCCCGCAGTCCCCCTCTGTCGCGGAACAAAAGATCTGTATCTGAGATAGACACATAGGGGAATAGAGTCCCCTCTTTCTGTCTCTTTAGCTGTGATATTTATATTTAGCTTTAAAACAAAGATCTCTCTGTTCCTCAGAACACAGAGGTCTTTTCCCTGGTTTCCAACATCCTGGAAGTTTCTCTCATAGTATAGATCCTAAGTTTAGCTCTCTCCACAGTAGGCTAATGCTAATCTATGTGTCCAATAGCAGAGCGTTCTCAATGTGTCTTAGGGACTAATGTGAATTTTTATTTGTGTGTACTGTAAGCCACCCTGTTACAGTTGGCCTGCATGCTGCTGATAAAATCATGACAAAACTGCTTAAGGGAACAAGGGGTTTATTTTCTCTTGTGATTCCAGGTTACAGTTGTTTGTCCATCCTAGCAGGAGAGCTCACACCAACACAAGGGCCGAGGGAACTGGCCACACCATCTCCATATAACAGCTGAGAGAGGGACAATCCTTACTTGCCAGACCAGCATATCTGGCCAAGTGAAGAAAAAGATGTCAACTTTCTCAACCAGCTCTCTGTATTTTATTCACTTGTCTAGGGCCAAGTTTCACCCATCATGGGTTGGGCCTTCCCCATTAACCTGACAATCTTCTGCAGGTTTGCTCTGGACTTAATTCAACTACTAATTCTTACAAATGTATCCAGACCTCAAGCCCTCAACCATCAAGTTGACACCTGTGCCTAACTGTGACACACCCTAGACTTTGAGGCGTAAATTGATACCTTTGTCCATTATCCTCAAGATCCTATACATTAGGAAGCTTGGTACTATTGAACTGGTTTACTTTTGGACTTCCCAGGGTTTCCTCAGGAAGTGTTTATTGAGAGTTATTTATGAATGTAGAAGACACTAACCAATGAGCTCTTTATCATGGGCTTATGATATTCTCTATGGAAACATCACTTTGTTTACCTTGTCTCCTAAGGATTGTTATTAGGATTATTCTCATTTTCATTTACTGTCAACATTGCCTTTGATTAGTGCCCTTTGAAGATTCATTGTTGGATTAAATTTATAAAGGGAATTGTTGACTAAGATGATAAGTTTACGTAAATGTTAGTAGAAATGGACCAACCACATATAGGAGGTAATGCTAACCTTCTCTGGCTCCTTCATTTCCATTTGACAAAGCGAAGAAATCACAGTTACTTGCATGTGTATTTGAGTATTCATAAGACCTACAATAGATGATGTGATTTAATCATCATTTATAGCTCTTCGAACTATCTCTTTATATTTGGATTTTTTTGCTTTGCTTTGTGGTGTCTATGATAGTCGTAGCAGTATACAATAGTGCTTGACAGCTACAGCAGATATATTTCTACAAATTAAAGGCTATTTAAATTTTGTTAGAATGTGCTTTTCCCAACAAAAACATTTAAAAATATTTGAGGCAAATTCTAATCCTTTTTCCTTTATGACTTCTAGATGAGGTTTCATGATCCTTAGTATTGTAAAATAGGTGACTTTATTTCTTGTAGGGATTTTACTGCTTTGTTTTATATAAACATTCAGAATATGTGGAAGTTTTATGCCATGATGGGGCTTTCTTTTTCTCAAGTAAATCACAATTATTCATTTAGCAGTGCATCCTTCATCAACTAACTTGGAAAATCAAATTCATTATATGTTCTTGACTCTGCTGTACTCGGGCTGATCTGTCACCTCTTCCATAAACATAAGGCTTTTAAACATCTGTGGCATTGGAGTGAGTTCCTATATTCCTGTAAGTGTTTTCCAATGAACGACATGAAACATGGAAATATTTACGTATGTGTCATGCATGTGTCATGCAGTTCATTGAGAAACAATATTGACTTTTTAACTGTATGAATTAAAATATCTGTGAACGATTCTCCCATAATAAATTTATTTTGCTTACATCTGTGCGAATTTTTATGTTTCTAAGTTTTTATAGAGATCTTATATAATTATTTTCTTACTATTCTTCAGTAGTTTTTCATCTTGTATTTTTTGTCTATTGCCAATACATAAGAAAGCTATCACCTTTTTATAGTATCAGAATGTTTTTACAGCATTGAATTTCTACATCAAAAATTGAAACAGTTTAGTAATAGAATTAATAGAATTAATTTTCATTTAGCTCACAAGTTGATTATCAAACTTCCAGGTAAACCTATATGTTAAAATAATAATGATTTGTTCTCTGTCTTTAAATTATGAATTTTATTTGTTGTTTTAACAACTGTGATTGGAAAATGCTTTAGCAATTTAAGCAATTTAGTACTTTAAATAAAACTTAAGTAATATTTATAAAAATACACATATGTTTCTATTTTTTCTATCAATTTATAACCTGTTACCAAGCACTGTAATGATTGTTATAAGACAGAAGAGAAACTAAAGTTTTTTGACCATTCCCTAAGAGAAATTTACGTTTTCAACACACAGCATATTTTGCAATCTTTGAAAGAAATCATTAGATGGAGTATGGAAGCATTAACATCTTTGAGAAGAAAAATTATTTTCTCTCAGAGTTGAATGGTATGAATATCTGATTTAATTTTGATTGTTTTGTATTTCTGGGAAATAAGCTATAAGTCAATGTGTTGCAGTTTGCCTGCATGTTGCTGATAAAATCATGACAAAACTGCTTAAGGGAACAAGGGGTTTATTTTCTCTTGTGAAAGCAGAATGCAGATGGGATGTGGAGGAACTGGTCAAGCCCCGGGGGTAGAAATCACAAGCTCCTCTCATGACGCACAGAAAGGCCAACTTGGAACCAGGGAATTTGAAGGAAGTCACCTTATATCTCTAGCTTTGGTGCTTATCTTTAACAACATTGTGAGATGAATGAGTGTGAAATCAGCAGCTCTCATGTGGACCGTGATCCTAACATGTCCAGAACACGGATGAATCTGGTCTAAACATATTTGTACATGACAAGTCATGTCACAATGTCCAAAATTTGGCGTGCCTTCTGAGGTCTTTTAGGATATTCATTATACAGCCCTAGTGAAGAGGACTCAGAAGCTGTCACAAACATCACAGTTGTCAAGTTGATGGTAGAGGGTGAAGCTGTCACAAACATCACAATTGTCAACTTGATGGTAGAGGGTTTGCGCTCTGGGCACAGTTGTGAGAAATCAGTAGTTGAGTTAAAGCCCAGCAAGTCTATGGAAGACTACATGACGGATGGGGAGGACGGGCCCATGGTGGGTGTGGCTAGTCCCTGGACAGACGGATAAGATGGAGGGAACTGGCTAAAGAAATATCCATCCTTTGGCATAATTGGCAGGACATGCTGTCTGTTATGTAAGGAATTCCCCTCTCAGCAGTCCTGTGCATAGGGCGTGGCCGTTTCCCTCAGTCCTCGGTGTTGGCTGTGGCCTTTCCTGCCAAGTGCCAAGGAACTGTAACCGGGATTCGTAAGTCAGAATTAAACCCCTTGTTGCTTTAAGCTGGTTGGACATTTGAATTTATCAGCGACATGCAAAGAAACTGCAGAAACTTTTCCCTCCCCATCACCGAGGTCTCATTCACCGAGCTGTGTCTGATGAGAAGGGAGGAATCTTTGATGCTATAAGAAAGATAATTAGAAGGGTTCTGACACTCCTCCTTCTTGCAAAATCTCTTTAAGGACAACATGAAGGAAGAGAAGGACCCAACTTGACAAGAGTGTAGATTTCACACTTCTATCATGGGTCCAAACTTTCTTGTCACCCACAGTGGTATGAAACTTAAAAACAAACGGACACTCACATTCATCCTAAGTAAATCTAAGTACATTTTCTTAGAAACAAGCCCGCAGCACATCTGCACACACATTTGTCTAAATGTAGGGCTTAGTGCCCATACCTGGACTCACAGCAGGTGAGAGGTAGAGGCAGGAAGACCATGAGTTCAAAGCCAACTTCAGCTGTCCAGTGAATGCAATACTAACCAAGGAAGTACGAAACCATGTCTCAAAAAGACAAGCAAATGAACAAAAGGTGTGTGTGTGGAAAACTACTGTCTCCTCCCATACAAGAAGCTTCTTTAATCAAGAGTAGATGGAACTTCAGCATCTACATTTCCAAGCCCCAGTGCTTTAGAATGCCTAAATACAGACTAAGAAGGTTTGGAGCAAGAAATGAATGGAACACTCAACCAAGCTAGAGGGTGCTCGTTTCAATAATTACAATATTACACTCCACATAAGACAGAGACATGAAGCTTTAAAAATGTTACCAAAAGCTCTGGAAAATAGAACAAAATCCTATAGCAAAATAAAACAGTAATTGTGTGAGGAGATTGTCTGATCCCTGGTTTCCTGATAGCTGCAGGCTTTTTAATGATTTTCAGATGCTGCATCTGCTCACACACTTCAAATTACTGCAATGCATGCTGATGCATGGAGCTTCTATGCAGACTTATTTGGTTCCATGTTATCGTCGATTGGAAAAAAATAATTAAAAACATGTGAGAGGGAAGCTGATAGCTCTAGTGAGCTTAGAGCTTGTGTCTATGTCATTTGCATAGCTTAATTACCCTAAGATCAAAACACAAAGTGAGTTGACCTTCCAGACAGAACCTAGCTGATCTTGCACAGCTGGGTAGGGCTAAATGGGAGTGAGTTTTGATGTGGTTGAACACTGAAAATTGAATTTGGCTGCAGGTAACTGAACTCGCAGGTGTGAAATCCATTGAATTCTTAGTCAAGCCATGTAACCTGAAAATCCAAATGGAAAAGAGGAATCAGGCAGGGCAAAGACTGAGACAGGATTATAGTACCAGGAAAAGCTTATGGTTTAATGTCCCTCTAATCACCAGGTCAAATCAGGACATGCTAAAGCAAAATACATCATTTGGATGCGTGAATGAGGGCTGGTTGGGAAAAAAAAATTCAGGTTAAAAACAGCCTATCAGTTTGTACACTGTGATGTCTCCTGTACCCAGGCTGTCCTACACAGTTGTCAAGTCCACAATCTTCAGCAATGGTTCGAAAAATTCCAAATCGTAGGCTGCATTCCTTGCTTGGGCTGGGTCAATGAGCTGCCACCTATTCCACGTGGAGCTGTAGCTAGGTCACCCTTACACACTAGGAAAGGGCAGTGTCAGCCGACCGCCCCTGGCTTCCTCTGTATGATCAGCAAAACAGCTAGAAAGTGCTAAAATGTAGTCTGATCCAGCCAGTGCAGCATCCTTGGCTACACCCACGATCTGTTTAAATTGTGGGCACCACCTGTGTTATCTCTATCAAGAATACCGCAGGAAGTTCTGAGTCCCTGTGCCAAGCTAATGTGACTGAGCTCTGTCCATGTGCTTATCAACCTCACTTCCACCTCTGTTGTCAAGCTCAAGCAGCAAGGACATACATTGGCCTGAGGTCTACGTGGTGCCATTTATTATGCCTTGAGGTTGCTGGGAGACCAAGGATTAGTAGCAAACCATCTCTTGGAATCCTCATGAAAGATTTCCCAATCACCCTGGGGAAAGTTAACCGCTCCAGCTACACACTCGCACCCTTGGGGTGCAGGAAGAGGACGATGTGGAGAAGCAATTGCAGGACCAGAAGAGCAAGCGTTCGATATATGTAAATGTTTTCCACATAAGTTGATATGAAACACATGACTCTTGAAGGACTTCTAAAACGCTCGAATCCTATACGACACACGCAGAAATGAAATGATCTGAACGCCATCTGTTTGTCCTTTCGGTACATGTGGTAATGGTCACTTTTCTGACTACCTGTGGATATGGAAATGTGTTTGAAATGATGAAGGACCCTCTGCTCGACCGTAATGACAACCACCGGTGACATCTGTAACCTTAGCAGCGGGTTAGAGACTATTTATGTCCCCTCCCATTAAGGATTTTACCTCTTTGACACATCCATTTGGTTCTGTTTGAAAAAGAAAATCATTAGTCTGACCTAAAACCACAAATGAAGACCAACTTTTCTCAAGTCATTTGCATATACTTAACTATTCATGAGCTCCCTGCTGTGCGTCAAAGGTGGTTATCAATCTACCTCTACCTCAAACTTCCAGAGAACATTCTGCTTCTGTTAAAAGTATATACGGCTCCTTGTGATATGAAACCTGAGATCAGAAACATATTCGGCAGCACTGCCCTTTCCATGGGGGAATATTCTGGAATTTTTTTTGCAGTGAATGAGACTTGTCCATTCAACTCAACAGACATTTATTAGGTAACTGCAATGCACCAGGCATTGCATATAATCTATTTTTGCTCCACATTTAAGTCTTCAATAGACTCATGGATTAAAAAATCAGTCTCACCACCATCTACTCTCACACTAGCATTCAGAGTCATTCCCTCCTCCCGTCATAATTTCCTTTGTCAAATGCTGATAGATGGACTAATGTGACAGAATCTGGCAAAATGTGAACTACAGAATCTCTTTCATCTGAGGCAGGTGTGCTAAGAAAATATTTATTGTTCCTTTAAACCTATGCAGTCTGGCTGCCACCACCACAGCACAAGAAGATGCACTTGTCTTTCTGCTGATGTATTTATTCCAAGTTTTCATCCAATCCAAAAGGAACACAACATTTAATGCACTTGGTGTCATTTCAGTACCTGCGGCTGCAAAGCAACAATGCAGGAGAAATCGTTGCTAATTTAGGGAAGTGAGACGGTCATGGCTTGCTGAAGGAGTTACACTTCCAACAGGCTGCGCCCAGCACTTAGTTAATGTTGTATTTTCCTGGTGCAAATTATCTGAAATCTTCGAGTTCTCAGAAGCAAAGGTTCTGGCATCTTAACTGCAGATACTGCACACGCTACCAGACATGACATGTGTTCATGACATGCAGAACAAAGCCTAAGAACGTGACTTGACTTCTGACCATGTTCCTGACAAAAAAGTAAAACAAAAACATGTTTGTGGATGCTTCTTTTGATTAATTCTTGCTCTTTAGTGTGAAGAGTAGAGTGTATTTTAATATTTGTTTCAGAAACAGGCATAGTTTATTGGTTTCCACCTGGTACTAAAAAGGCAATTTCAATGTTTTTCTATCATAGGATAAAATTATATTTACCTTTCTTTGCATCACTTTTTATGGTGTATAATTGCCAAGTAGACTAGAACTTCTATAGGGGACGACAGGAAAACAACATAAAAAACTAACAACCTTCCTGAGTTTTTTGTTGGTTTCCTTCTTTCTTCATGTAATGTTTGTAGTAGAGGCAAGTGGAGGTTCCAAGCTGTGTCAGTTTCATGACTGCTTCTAAAATGTATAAATACATTACCCCGCTACACAGCAGAATGCCCAGGACAAAGAGCTGTGAAGAAGTGAGGCAGAGGAAAATATATTGCACTGCTTTATTCTTTTTGTTTTACATTTAATTTAAAATTGATCATTGAATACCCAATATGCTTATAAAAGTAGAAAAGTAAAAAAAAAATTTTGATCAAGGCAGGGGAGATTGGTCAGTCAGTAAAGTGCATAACACACAGGCGTGAGCATCTGATTGTGGATCCTCATCACCCACATATAAAACACATAAACAACAAACAAACAAGCACACAGCATGCAATGGAAACCCAGTGCAGGAGACAGACAGAAACAGGAGCGTCCCTGGAGCTCGCTGGCAACCCAGCTCAGTCACTAAATCTCAGGTTCATTGAGACCCCCTGTCTGAAAGAGCAAGATGGACATTGGGAACATGCATGTGCACACATACCCGAACAAATGCAAACATACACCACACACACACACACACACACACACACACACACACACACACACACAGTAACTAACTAACCACTTAAATATGCATATAAAGAAAATAAAGTGATTTCAGCATCATGGAGCACTGGGTGCTTTCTGCTTGTGGTTACACCATTTCACTTTAGCTTTGCAGTACTCCTCGGGTACAGCTTCTTCCCCGTAGAACTTGTGAGAAAAACTAATGCAAGTGTATGAAGACATTCTTTCCTCTGAAACGCACCACACTAAGCTCCTCTATTCACTCACAGGCTAAATGTGCTCTGTGTGTGTTTGTGTGTGTGTGTGTGTGTGTGTGTACACGTGTGATTGTGCATGTATGCTTACCCACGTGTGCAGCACAAGTGTATTTGTTTGTCCATAGACTTTTATTTGCTATTGTGAAAGACTTAATCTATTACACTTGTAAGGCTTAGCCACTGACTACAAAACGCCTGTTGTAGAAGCTTTAGAATAAAATGTCTGCAGGTCAAATTGCCTTAGCATATTACACATCTGAATGTATTGTATATTTCTAAGCAGTTGCTGGCAACTACAAGAAACTTTCATGATGTTTTGGGTTTTTTTTTTCTTCCTGAAAAGCCAGTGAAATGCATGGCTCTACTTTCAGTGACATAAGGTATGTGCTGAAGAACCTGGAACACTTAGATATGCGTGGCTTTGCCTAATATAATGTGGGTGAGAATGTAGACATTGCAGGCCGAAATAACAACAATAATAAAACCAGCGTAAGTTTCCACTATACAGCAAATAGGAGTTGGCTACTTGTTCAAACACAAAGGTCAGCATAGGACATTTACTCTGAAACAAGCTTCATTGAGACCATGACCATGTGAAAAGAAAAGCAACAAATAGATATTTTGAAATTTGAAAAAAATCAGCAATATCCTGCTGGATTCCAAATAACTTCAAAATGTCAAAATTAGGAGAAGCCCAGGCTCCAAGCCCAAGGAAAAGTGAGCAGTGTTCAAAACACATGTGGAGAGACTTGATTTGAAATGAAGACTTCCATATCCCCACAACAGACTCAAAGAATCTCTACCAATGATCTGTTAAAAACCAAGAAGGGAGGAGATGGGAGGGAGGGGGAGGGAGGAAAGCTGGGATGAATTCTCAATACGCTTGTAAAATAAAAATGGAAAAAAACTGGGAAAGCAGCTATTACAAATGCACTATTTTGAATAGAAAGAAAAGGAGATTCTGTAATTAAAAAGGCATATGAATCAAAAGAAAAAAAAACAGAAGTGGATAAATAGTTGACAGCCATGTGAGAAACAGAAAAATCGAAAGACCGTTTAGGGTGAATGTCGGATGCTGGTGGGGTCTGAGTGGAATGACACTGCTTTCCTCAGTGGCGCCCACTAAGATCATCCACATTCCCCTAAATGCTCAGCACACACCAGAACGGGCAACTGAAATGTAACTCCAGTGGGCCAGGCAAGCAGAAAGATTCGAAGATAGATGGGAAACTGGTTGGGAGAAGAAGGAAAAGGAGGGATGGGTTGCGTATCAAGAGGTGCAAATGACATAAATACTTTGCTCTCCTGTGTGAAACATTTAGGAATAAAAATAGGATTTTTTTTAAAGAAGAGTTGAAACTGGATACCGGGAAAGAAGAGGAGAGGTGGTCGGGCCTTCAGAGATTTCTGCAGTGTGAAAAGCAGGGGCAGAAGGAGTGAACGAGACATGGTTCAAAGAAAGAGATTGCGAAGTCCTGGGTACTGGCGGCTCATGCGGATAATCCCAGCAGTTTGGGGTTACTGAAGCCGGAGCAGCCCCTTGAGGAGATCTCCTCTGAGGTCAGCCTGGGCTACAAAGTGAATTCCAGGCTATCCTGGGGCTAGAGAGAACCTTCCTCAAGCAACATCCAGGAAAAAAAGAGTGGAAAGAGCTTGCTTCCTAATTTCCATTTCACAGACTCCTGCAAGCTTGAACATGCAGCCGGCAGAAACAGCGGCCAGAGCCAAGGAGCAGTGAACTGATTGATGGCTGCAGCTGCTCGGCCGATGGGCCACTTGAGCACGGCGTGCAGAAGCCCTGCTAATTCATAACAGGAAAATAAAATTGGAATGTTCTTGAATGTTGAATTATTTGTACATCTCTGTGCAGTATATGGATACTGATCCTATAAAGCAAAGATTCTCTCCTCTGGAAAATAAGAGTTGCATATCAGGGCCAGTAAGTTAACAGCCCAAACATTAACTATTTGATTGATGAGACCATTCTTGATTCCTACTTACTGTAAGGACCATGGATGGTCTTAGATATTGGAAAACTTGTAGTACAAAAGAAAGGGGGCAGATAAAGACATAAGGGGTGAATCTTAAAGGAAACAGAAGAGAGGAAGGGAGGGAACAGTGATTAAAGTTAAAGCTCGCTCTGTGGTGTCCATGCAAGTACCGCTCGTGACTATCAGGAGTATATTTGAGTAGGTGCTCCAGGTTCCCTGGGTGTAGGATCCGCACACATCCCCTGGGCCACCACAAACCAATGATTGAGCATACAGAATCTTAACGCAGATGAATTGCTGCAAGATAACAAACCCCTGCACATATGTATTTGGCTAGAGAAGTGCATCTGCCTGAGGTTATGTATGAGTTGCATTTCAGTGAAAGACTCTTGCCAATCCTTTGGCTTCTCTGTCCTTTGTAGAAATCGGACCTTCAACATGGTCCAAGACACTTTCAGTGGCTCTGTTTCCCTCTGGGTCTGGTTATCTAAGGAGCCCTCGGTAACACAGATGGCGATGCTCATTCTGAGGTCCTGGGAGCTGCGTTGGGACAGGCTTCCACTTCTCCAAGTGGACTAAAAGTGGACATCTTCACATCGTGGAGTCAGAAGAGTGGCTGGAACCAGAACATCGCAGCCAAGCATTCACCAGGGACCTCATGAATAAGCATCAAGTTTGAAGGGCATGTTACAGTGGGTCCCACGCTTCTGCCCTTTGGAAGATTTAAAGGAAGTGGGGGCCTTACCTACACAGCCATTAGAGCGGACTAATTGCAGCCAAGCTGTCTTGATGCACTGCAGAAACGTACAAGTTCAAGTTGAAGGCTGTTAATGGGTAGTAAAAGGTCAAGTATAAGAGCCAGGGAACCTCCTTGGTGGATATGTTGAGCTGAACAGCAGAGGGAGGTTCCGAGGGTTTAACCACAGTGTTCAAGAAGGGTTTAAGTGGGCAAGAAACCTAAGCTAAGTGTGCTGTGCTACGGGAAGGCTCGGAACCTTGGCATATGGAAAGAACAGATATTGGCTATGAGAACTCCTTGACCCTGTTGAACTCTGCGATTCAGCCCACAGTCCCCCAAACAGTAAGAATGAGAGCTCAAGCCGTACATTGCTCTAGAGTACTCCTTCCACTCTGTGCAAGGCTACGGACGTCCTCTGAGGCCCTGCGCTCCTTCTGTCTTGGCCACTAGGCCAATATCTAGAGTTAAAACATGTGGAGGAATGTGTCAGGCTTGATCCATGAGAAAAGAGATCACATGCCAGACCCCATCTCTAAACAAACAGGTAACATGGGCTGAATGGGATCCCACCACCGCCCCAGATTTATAGAATGTTTCCCTCCTCCTGATGTGTTAAGTCTTAGGAGGAAATTGAGGTTAAAGGTCATCAGGATGGATCCCAATTAAGCCTGAATTCAGCAGGATGCATGGCCTTGGGCGGAGGATCAGAGACAGGGCTTGTCCCTTCTCTCCGTGTCACATAGGCCTTGAGAACAGTGGGACCCACATATGTTGACCTCCCAGTTGCAACCCAGAGTTTTCACCCCTCCGAGCTGGAGCATCTGCCTGAACTTTGACCTTGCAGGACCCCGATCTTAGACTGTCTAGACTCCAGGATGGTGAATAAGACATTTCCATTGTGGAAACTGCTCAGACCATGGTCTATGGGCCCAAACGGAACAGTGTACGCCCATGTTAACATTGATTGTCAACTCGACAGGATCTATAATCATCCAGGGGACAGATCTTCGGCTGGGTCTGTGGTTGGGTTTCTAGACCAGGAGACCTGTGGAAAGACCCCCCTAGTCATGCTCAGGACAGCACAGGGACTGGGCCCTGAGCCGAATATAAAGGAGCAAGTGAGCTAAGCCTTAGCCACGCATTTCTCCTGTTTCCTCACTGCTCAGGCTACAGGACCCTGCCGTGACTCCTGTTTCCTCACTGCTCAGGCTATAGGACCCTGCCGTGACTCCCTGAGTACACTCGAGTGTGAGGCACCGCAAGCCCTGCCTTCTTCAGGCTGACCTGGGAAGACGCCTTTTTGTCACAGGAATAAGGAAAGTAACCTATGCATTATATCAGAGAAGCACCCCAGAAATGGTTCTCAGATGTCCTAGATGAGTAAATGAAATCCAACTGGATTAAAGAGTCAAAGAGCCCAAAAAATGGGGCTGATTATTTGGGGTTCCCAGAGCTCCAGCCTTCTATTATCAAGGTGACACCTGTATCTTAACCATCACAAGTGGCAACATATCAAACGAATGTGAAGAGACTGGCAGTGCATGCCTAACGCAAGGAAATACCAGCGAATTCTCTCATCCCTGTGGGGTCCTTATGAATAGACGTGGTCTACACCCTGATCCCTCAGGTAAAGAAGCTGCGAAGAGAGAATTCGGAACACAGAGCAAGAGTCAGCATTGTGAAAATGTAAACCAAAGGCATCTGAAGCCCAAGTGGATGTGTGGTTCGCCATGGTAGAAAAAGTAGAAACAGACATTTGCATGTATGCACACAGCATTTACTTAAGGAATGTTTTAAAGCTTAAGAAGAATTTTATCAAAGAAAAGGAAAAAGAAAAAAGAAAAGGAAAAGAAAAATTTAAAAAACATTAAGAAACTTTGGACCTTTGCAGGAAAATGTGATTTAACCACAATTCATAACAGCCACAGACACCGAACAACATACATGCTCGTAATGCAAATGCTCCACAGGAATATCTACGCCTTAATTCCCAGAGACCGCAGACACTTTCCCGTGCACTGACAACGCAATTGTGCACGCGGCGATAGGGGCAGATGTCCAATGTAGACCTCTATGACCAAAAGTGTCCTTTCAAGTAACCAAGTTAGCACAGGTAGAAATTCAAAGATGCTAAACTGCTGGCCTTGAAGATGGAGGATTTGGGCCATGGCCCGTGGATTTCCAGGAGCCACAGAACCCAGGGAAGATCAAGCCGCAGATTGGCTTTTTGAGCTTTCAGCGCAAGTGCGGAGCCCTTTTAGATCGTTATCAGCAGCTATGGGACAGTAGGTTGCGTTTGTGCAAGCTTTCAACTTAGAAATAATCTGTCATGTTGTTTTGTTAATTAGTTTCAATAGAAAACTAATAATGGCAAAGCAAAGGGTGTCATGAATATGATAGTCAAGAAGGAAGAAGACGAATCTAGAAAATAAGGAAGCCCAGTGTGAGATCCTCAGAAGTCCCAGAGCAGCCATACATTGGAGGAAAAAGGTATGAGAGAAGTTTAATATTCTTATTGGGAAAATTAATTGAGATTATAAAACATGAATATTAAGGAATAAAAATGACTAGAAACTTCTGGGAACTTTTCAAGTAAATGAAATGCATTAAGATTATACAACTTTGTCTTCACATAGAAAAAATATGTATCATGATAGCATAAATGCTTTATTGATTTAACTAACAATAGCAATACAATCATTATGGAAAGGGGAGAGAATAAGAAGAGGGTTCATTCAAATAACTCCTTGTCTGTTATTAGTAAACATATAGTATCTTAAGTTAATATCCTAATAAAAATGGACACTGGATATGACTGAAATAATGTTTGAATAACCACTTACAAATCAAAGGACTTGAAGTATTTGGTTCTAAGTTTAGGCCTGGGACGTGGATGGAGAATGATAGAGAGAGTGTTATTACTTCATTGTTATTACAAGAGCATTATTTACTGTTGAACCATCATTTAGTTTTAATCTCAGGAAAGTTAATTTGATACAATGTAAATTTTTTTAAAAGCTGAATAAATTAAGAAAAATTAAAATAAATAAAGGTGAGTTTGCAACACACAAAAGGAACCACAAAGATGTGCACAGTAAATTTCGTTACCTAAAATTTGCACATTGTTCCAAAAGACCAAAAATGCATATAAAATTAGATATGAACAGCAACAGGAAAAATGTTGTGGCAAAAAAATGTGACAAATGATGAATATTCTTTGTGTACCAATTGTCCTTTTAAGACCAACAAGAAAAATTCAAACAGTTCTTGGGCTATACTGCTCAGTTACACAACAAGCCATATTTATTTCTGAATGATCAATACAGAAAGAAATTAGATACTGTATGCTAAGACAAAGAGCAGATCCTTGCTTATTATAGGAAATAAAATGAAGAAGTTGATTTCTAGGAGGAATTCAGTAATACCGGAGTTCTTGTACAGGACAAGGTAAGGAATATTGCATTTCCGAAAGCAGTTTGGCCACACCTACAGTCCTGAAGTGTTCTGCCCTTGCACTAGTAGTTGTCACTCTAGAAATGTGTACTGAGAACAAAGTAGGCAGAGGGGAGACAGAGATGTATGTGCTTGCTGGCAGCCTTGCATACCATGGAGAAACTGCACACAACTAAATGTCAACAGTAGACGATTGTACCAGAAATGTGGGGGCATGTATTGCGTGCCTAGTGTACTTCTCGTTTATGAAGATTTGGAATGGAAAAAATGAGCAAATTCTAAGGTAGATGTTCATTTACAATTTCAGATACATACTTATGCTAGCCATTCCAATTATCAATAATTCACATGCATAAAAAGTAAAATTATCTCAAATTCTCAATTCTGTTATTTTTCATTGGAGCATTTCATATTTCATCTGTGTGCTTTTCTCTTAGATTTCTAAAATGCATTTTCATAATATGTGTATATATATATATATATATATATATATATATGGGGAGTAATGGATGAACAGAAATTAATGTTCTAGGAGTTATATTTGTTTAAACTTTATTTTCTTTATTTTGCACACACCCACGTCTGTGTGTGTTTGTATGTGTGTGTATCAGAAGCTACTGTGCATACCTGTGGACAACCAAGGGTGACTTCAGGAGTCATTTTGGATTCCTTCTTTCTCTTATTTTGCTTTGCTCTGGGATTTTCCAGGTTCCACCTACCAGGGCCAGAAGTTTTTATGTGAGACCTGGGATCCGGGGACTTTCCACTTGTGAGGCCAAGTCTTAACTCCCGAGCCATCTCTCCAGTCATGGAAGGTAGGAAGTTCACTGTCACAGTTCTTAGTGATCTAAAGAAAATGAATGCAAAGGCTCAGCCGTCATAAATCTCCAAGCAAACACTGCCCTTTGACCCTGACTCTTCTATCTACCCCGTCTCCTCCTCTCCCCATTCCAAGGTCACTATTTCAAACTTCTTATTAATGTCTCTGATTAATTTTTTGTTTCTATAACTCACATACCGTTTCTCTTCTTTTGAGACTCATTCAAAGACTATTCAAAGAAACATGAAATGTGATTCACTTTCTCACTTGCATTTATGCCAACATCACTCTTCCAAAGACTGTCCTTCTTTTTGCTTCATTACCATACTTATAGCCCTCTTATTCTTGGTCTCACTTTCTAATACTAAATACTTCTTTACCATACATCAGCAAGATTGTGTGTCTTTCATAAATCATGTCCTGTGAAGTCTGAGACATGAAAGGTGCCAAAGCAGAGGAAGAGAGGAAGCGTATGACAGGAACAGCTAAACTTGCCCGACACCTCTGTTAGAGTCTGCCTGAATTGTTGCTGATAAATGCCATCTGATGGCTTAAGGGAACAAGTGGTTTATTTTCTTACTATACTCTGGTTACAGTCTGTCCAGCTTGGCGGGAGAGCATGCACCAACACCAGGGCCGAGGGAACTGACCACACCATCACCACATAACAGCTGAGAGAGGGACGATCCTTACTTGCCAGACCAGCATGTCTGGCCAAGTGTACAAAAGGATGCCAACTCCCTCAACCAGCCCTCCGTCTTTTATTCCAGGGCCTAATCCCAGCCATCATAGGCCTTCCCCATCAGCCAGACAATCTCCTACAGCCTTGCTGTGGGCCCAACTCAACCACTAATTCTCCACAAATGTGCCCAGAGCTCAAACCCTCAACTGTCAAGTTGACACCTGTGCCTCACCATGACAACCTCCCTAAACAGTTCTGAGCTTCCCCTTAGGATTTCCAGCAGTCTAGCTACCAATGTGCAAACTTGTGACTGACCGTTAGTCTGCAATGTAGGAAGCCGCACACAAGCATGAACTGACAGGAGGGGCTCTGTGGGTTTCAGTGGATGTGTGAGGCTCAGCATCCCTGGGACTCGATAGCAGTTATTCATAACCAGAGGCTTAGTGTGATCCTGAGAGAAATGGACTTGTGTGGCTCTCAGGACTCATAGAGCACTTGTATAAGGATCAAAGTACAGTTCATGTAATTCTGTATGATCCCTCATATAGCAAATATTCAATAGATACTGGTAGAGAAGATTGGTTCTGTTATCACGTATCTGGCGATGGGCATTCCTACAACAGCATGTAGCTGTCAGTTTTTGTTTTCCTGTTGATTCTACATCAGAACGAGGTAATTAACCAACCACGTGCCCTGGGCAGGGACGCTCCTGAAATCTTCATTTATTTGATTTAGGGTAAACCTGCTAGGTGCGCCTCAGTGAGCCGTGCTGTAGCGTGGACAGCGGTGGAACGCTGACTTGAAGCGGTGACCTTTGTGACGTGCAAGCCTCGCCCAAGTGATCTACGGCCTGCCTGAGAGTGAGTGGGGAGAGAAGCAGCTCTCCGGGTTGGTTTTGGCATGGCCCCTCTGCGGCAGAGTCCCAGTGATTCTCCTAAACAAACATTACTTAGACTTAAGCAAACTCTGACCAGAGTGGAGTTAGAACATATTTTCCATAATAAGCATAAACTCTCAGACTTGCAAGCAAATTGGAAGTGATGGACAGGTCCCTTGCTGTCCCTTGTGGAAAATGGTCCCCCGGGGTTCCTGGGGGCTACATACTTCCTTGTAGTAGTTGGAGAGTTGAAAACTGACAGGCTCACGGGAGATGACAGCTTAATGGAATGCAAGGAAATGTGGTGTTTCCAGGATGCTTCTTGGGGTGCCAGGAAACCCACGTAAGGCAGTCAGATAAATTGACTTCTTCTGTTGCTATACTACGGACACAAACAAAATAAAGCAACCATGGTTACCATACAATTCCCTCACAGCCATCCTTTCTGCCCTGAGAAACAGCTGTTAGAGAGCCAGCAACTTTACAGTGTTGGGGGCTCTGTCAATCGTCAGATTCTGCTCTTGGACGCAGAACATGTGGGATGACTCAGACAGCCCGGAAGATTTAGAGCACTTCACACACTGAACCTTTTGAATGGCTTCCCTTCCCCTATCTCCCACCCCAGCCTGATGAACACACCAGACATGAACATCCTTGTGAATGGGATCCAAATGTGAGTTAACATTAAGACAGAGGCTGAAGGGAGTCAGTATCAGCTACAGAGCTCAAGGGATCAGGAGTAACCTAATCAAAGGATGCCATTCCCAACACTGCATTCATTTATTCCATAAGTGCATACCATGTGGACGCTGTGGATCAAACTCTATCTCACAGCACCAAGGATACAGTGACCAAAGCAAACAAAAAAAATCTTTAATTCTAATTATTGGAAACAGAAATACTGCACGCTGAAGCTTTGATGTGTGAGTTGGGCGTTTGTGATTAAGCATCAATCAACGCTGCCTAATCTGTGTAGTCAGAGGGACTTCAAGGCCTTTATTTGAGCCCACCTGTATGCCTCTCATCTGCACACCACCTTAGCATATGGTGAAATGAATTCTGGGCCAGCTATAAACTGGCCAGCTCGACCAGCAATTTATTCTGTCTTTTCCTCAACTTTTAGAATTCTGTTCCCCTTATGACTGCATGAGGGGAAAAACGAAGTCCATGACCAGTTATAGACAGGAGCTTAGGGATAGAAGTTTCTGGAGGGTCTCAAGAACCGTAGTCTCAGAGTTGATGAAGCAAGTTGGGGGAAAGGAAGATTGAGAACTGGTCATAGACAGGATCTTAATGACAGAAGTTTCTGGAGGCTCTCAAGAACCATACTCTTCAGAGTTGATGAAGCAAGTCAAAGGGCTCATGTGGTGACTGAGTCAAATTTATTTTGTACTATGTAAAGGAAAACCCTGGATGTTGCAGGTTTTCCAATTACTAAATGTATAATTGGAACACAGATTTGGTCCATCCAGGAATGACCTCCCCCAGCTAAGGGATGGGAATAACCCCTCAGCTAAGGGGTTATTGTTTTTCCTGATAGGACAGAGTGAGTGGGTAGTCTGAGAAATTCTCCAAACTAGTCATTTTTTTTCTTGAAAAACATTGTTTTCATTCTAGGAAGGAATCACAATGTTAAAAGTTTGTTAGCAGTTAGTGTGCTTTAATTTCACAGTTCAAGAGGTTAAAACTGGAGTTACTTTTAATAAGGAGCTGTAGATAATGCATCACTTATTAGTAAACAGCTAATATAGAGGATGTAAGTTTATAAGTTATTCAGTTTTGATTACAGTAGATGCCTGTGATATCTTTCACAAAAATATAATGGAAAATTACATCTGTAAGGCTGAGGCAATGCTCAACAGGAGAACCTTTGTCATAAAGGCATGATGAGCTGAGCTTACAGCCCCAGAACTCATGTGAACTCAAAGCCCGATGGACTGATGCATAGCTGTGATTGCAACACTCCTGCTGCGAAGCAGTCAGTAGAAACCAGAGACTCTCCGGAAGTTCGTGGGCACTCTAGCTGGGTATATACAGAGGTCAACAAAAGAACTTACATCTCATAAGATGGAAGACAAGGGCCAACACCCAAATTTGTTCTCTTACCTCCACATGTGCACACGCACACACACACATGCATGCGTACATGTGTGCACATATTCACAAAGACCAAAAAGGTGGGTTAGGAGATAACTCAGCAGTTAAAGAACTTACATGCAAGGAAAGGAACCAGAGTTCAGATCCCCCGACTCATAAAATATCTGGTCGGTGAGACACCTCACCTATACTTCCAGCCTCAGAAGACAGACACTGGGAATTCTCCGAACAAACTGAAAAGTGAGATTGGCCTTGTTGGAGAGGTCTAGATTTGATTACAATTCCTGTTCTGAAAAAGATCAGTGAAAGAGCGATCGAGGATAATAATTCTTGATATCAACCTCAGGACTCCACATGCACGCGCACCCCAAAGCCACATATGCACATAAAGAGTCGTGCAAGTATAGAGCATAATCTGCTTTTTTTAATCCCCCAAATATGAGATTTCTGTAGGAGAAATCTCTGTATGAGATTACCAGGCAACAGTTTGATTTGATCAGAAGTCTTTAAAACATTTACAAACCAGTTGTTGGATGCATGTGGATTTGAGACTTGAAGCAGCATTTGAAGCAACGCAGACTTCACCTCATAGCCGGTCGTGACATATGTAGTTCCTAGTACTGTTGCTTCAAAGTTGTTTGGGTTCTGTGGATCAACAGAGTGTGTTTGGCAAACAGAATGTATTTACTCTTTTTCAGGGGGGAAAGAAACCCGCAAAGATAAATACCAAAGGATCTTTATTTGATGCTGTTTGGTCACCTCTGCTGTCCCGTCTGACAAATAAAGCGTCGCCCCCAAGGTCATAGATTTCTCTCAGAGAAATTACACAGATGTCTTGGCACAAAAAAAAAGATCAACTTTCAAAGGCTAGTGGACAGGCAAGTCAACAATAAGCCTTCTGATCGGAGTTAAGTGGCCCGAGTTAAGATGTGGTGTCTGAGCAGTAAAAAGGCAAAACACAGCAGCAGTAAGAACCAGAGTATTTTCTCTCTCTCTCTCTCTCTCTCTCTCTCTCTCTTCTCTCTCTCTCTCTCTCTCTCTTTTGACTTTCTACCAATTTGGTGGAAAGCCAACTTCTAAAATAGGAGCCCTTCAGTAAGCAGGTTTTGTGTGAGTTCTGTAATGGAAAGCTTAAAAGATCATCCACTAATCTGAATTTCTATGAGGGAAAGCCGGACTTCCCGCCCTGCAAGTGTTGCCTGGCTGTGGAAGATCTTAAAAGTAGCTACTCACACTTTCAATGGAGATGAAGTGGGAAAAAGTGACCCACGGCCCAGCCTGGTGCTGCTGTTCTGGAAGATGTTTGACAACCCAGAGTTCAAAGACGGATGTGCTTCTTCCCCTGGCTGTGCACACGGACGTGAGTCAAGATCTTGAAAGTGAAGCTCCCCTGTCTAATATCACTCCCTTTAGAAGCTTATAGATTTTGACTTCTTAAGGCAGAAAAGGGGGAAATGAAGCAGAGGCAGAAAAGAGATTCAGTCATTACTTCTTTCACAAATATTAAAGGCAAGGTGGCTACCTCTGCATATCATTTCATTTTGATTAAGTTTATTTAAAATGTGCAAGGGAAGGAAAGAGAGGGAAGAGAGAAGGAGAAGGTAGAAAGGAGAGTTAAAGAAAGAAAGAGAGGAAGTAAGGGAATGATGAGGTGGAGAGAAACAAGGGAGAAAGACAAGGTGAAAGAAGATCCATTCAATACCTAAAAAGAGCCTTGGAAGTAGTGTGGTCCATTGGAACCCCTTCTTCCTGGTCTTACCTATGACCTTCTTCTTTCCGGTCTTTCTCAGAGCTCACTGACCAGGCCATTCTACCATGAGCCCTGGTGGTTTTGTCCGGCAGTGTTTCTGTACACCAAATTTGAATTGGATTTCTTTCAGGGTCTCCTCCTGGCCCTAGTTCTTCTACCTGCTCAATGGAACAAAGGATGTCTATTTCCTTTTTCTCATGAGAGCCCTTTATGGATGGGAACTGCTGAAGCCTGAGGGGCTCAGAGACCCAATGCACTGAGATAGTGAAGAGGAGTGTTGGGGGGGGGGGTCTCAGCAGACACCCAGCCAGCAGGAGCAGCACAGTCTCCTGAAGGAATGCAGCTTGGGGAGAGGTGCAATGACATCACTCCCATGAATGAGGGAATGTTGCAAGTAGACCTCTGTGTGGTAGAGCATTTGTCGAACATTAAGCAGCGAGGCCCAGCTCCACGGAAACTAGAAACAACAGGGGCAGGAGCACTGTGACTGAGAGGATGGATGCACTGACATGCCCAATAAAGCATTTCTTGCAGCTGCACTTCTGCTCTCATTCTGCTCAGCCTCACTCACAATGTCTGTCCAGAAAGGCATCAGTCATAGCTAGGCACAGGTGTCAACTTGACGGTTGAGGGTTTGAGCTCCGGGCACATTTGTAGAGAATTAGTGATTGAGTTAAGCCCAGAGCAAACCTGCAGGAGATTGTCTAGCTGATGGGGAAGGCTCAATCCATGGTGGGTGGGACTAGGCCCTGGAATAAAATACAGAGAGCTGGTTGAAGGAGTCGGCATCCTTCTGTACACTTGGCCAGACATGCTGGTCTGTCAAGTAAGGATTGTCCGTCTCTCAGCCGTTACGTGGTGATGGTGTGGTCAGTTCCCTCAGTCCTGGTGTTGGTACGTGCTCTCCCGTCAAGCTAGACTGAGAACTGTGACCAACAATCATAAGAGAAAATAAATCCCTTATTCCCTAAGGCCATTTGATGGTCATTTATCAGCAATCCATGCAGGTGAACTGCAACAGACGGGAAACTAAAGATTTAATGAAGGAGGACGAGAGATGGTGTGTCCCTGTGGAAGAGTCAGCTCCCGGCTAAGTCAGCATATGCGCTTCTGGGCAGGGTGTCAGAATGAGAAAGGAGACCGCGTGTGGGGACAGGGAGTGGAGTGGTCTTGGTGTAACAGCGAACTCAATCACGGGAGGGAAACCAAGCCCGAAGCCAATGTGAGCGTGGCTGGAAAGGGATCTTCTCTGAGAAATGGTCCCATTACACATCTGCGGCAGCTGCAGAATGAGCTGATGTCCCAGGAAATGGGTCACAGAAAGCGAAGACTGATGCAAGGAGAGACTTTTGTTTTTACCTCTGTGATTAGAATCTCCTGGATGCATGCATGCATAAGGGAGCAGCAAGACCCAAGGAACTACTTCAGAACAAAAGGCAACACAACTAGAGAACTAGCCAGAAAGGTTCACATGCTGATGGATTGTGAAGGTATCTAGGCATGTTACGTCCAGTAGGTGTAGACATTCGCAGATCATGGAGGACAGATACATCACCTGAAGTAAAGGAAGGACTGACTTTGGTCAAATCATATCGTATGAGGATAACTTTTATGTGTCAACTTTGAGTAGGTCACAGGACACTATGTCTGGTTAGACCTGTGCACTTCCTCTAGTAAGGAGTTTCAGAAAGGGTTCAGCATTCAAACTAGTAGACGAAACAGAGGGGCATATCTCAGTCACCAAAAGACCAACAGGGTAGAGGAGGTGAAGGGACTGAGTTGTCTGATTTGCTCCCATGGGAGGCCAGTTGTCTGTCGCTCTGGGCTCTTGGACTTCCCAGGAGTTCAGTCCCAGACCAGAATCAACATCATTCTCCTTACAAGAGATTCCTGACATTTAAATATTCTTAGCTACAGCTACAGTGAGCACATTGTATCTCTACCTTACAGAAAGATCATGAGATTTCTCAGCTTCCTAAAGCACATGAGTCAATACCTTGTCATAAATATCATTAGAGATGGCAGATATAAACAATACAGGTGTTGAGATATAGATGATAGATGGTAAATAAGTGATAGATATGAATAGATAATATAGATGGATGATAGATATAGACAGATCATAGACATACTGTTAGCTTTGTTTCTCTAAAGAGCACTACCACACCTCAACAGTGTTTTAACGAAACCAACAAAAGGAAATTTAATGATATTTCCTGCAATTGTATGTGACAGATCCAATGTTATTAAAATTAAGGTGAAGGATTTTGCAAGAGAAACCAGATAAAGAAAACAGCCTTCGTATTCATGACACTAGTGCTGGAGGAAAAGTTAATAGGTGCTTATGCAGCTAAATTAGGTGGTGGTTCTCTTAGGAATGACATCTTTGGGGTTGGTTGCTCCTCTCTTATAATGAACTTCAAAAGTAAAACAACTCCCTTTACCTTCTGAAATAAGCCTTAATAACATTATTTTACTTCTCCCAGTTAGACCAATCATATTTTCTGCAGAAACCAAAGGGGGGAAAATGCACTGTGTTGAGCCTGCTGTTATGAATGTGGTATCAGCAAGGTCATGTGTCAGGAGTTCTTTCTAGCCTTATTTATTTTGTGTGTGTGTGTGTGTGTGTGTGTGTGTGTGTGTGTGTGTGTGTGTGTATCAGAGGGCACTGTGTGTCCCTATGGAAGATCAAGGATGATTTCTGGAATCATCGTGGATTGCTTCTACCTCTTTTTTTTTTTTGCTTTGCTTTGCTTTGGCATTTCCCAGGCTCCACCCGCCAGGGCCAGAAGTGCATGCCATCACCATTTCTACTGGGATACATAAGAAGCTCTGAGAAGCAGCTGTAGAGGAAAGTGTTGGCTATTAAAATGCAGAACAGATAGGCGTGAGATGCACAGTCTCTGCTCGAATGACTCCAGTCTCCATTGAGTCCTCAGAACTTCTCCTCAAGTCAGGTATCCGTACCCTTAAATCCTTTTCAGTGAGCTGCCTTTATTTTGCTTTCACTACCTTTAGGAGTGTTGTCACTGATGGACGGAATCCTCTATATGTGAGAGAATGGAGCTGAATTCCTGGGCTAATTACCAGCCAATGGTCAAAGTCAGATGAGAACTGAATTTTGAGTTTGGATACAATAGGTGTAATGACATTTCCCAACCCACCTAATTATTTTCTCAAATGCTGCATCATAAATTCCATGGGCATTATTTTTTGCCAGTGTTCTTGCTGTCACTGGTAACAGTCCAGCATGTCTTCTGGTAAGGTGAGCCCCAGGGAGAAAGCTTCTGGCGGATTTGCACGATGCATCCACTCTTGGAAGTGTCTCCCTGTCTGTGGTGCATTGTAGCAAGGGCTCGGCATGGATCTGGGTGCTGGTGTGGACAAGGGACACATTCCCCAAGGTTCAGGGAGACTGTGTAATGTGTGGAGACGTCTTCAGGAAAAAATGTCAGGTGCGGTATGGTGTGCCCAAAATAATGGTAAATCTGGGGGCAACAAGAAAGAATGTCTATGGCCAGATCCAGAGATTCAGAACAGGTTTCCCGTGGGGGGGGGGGGGGTTGAAGGGGGGAAGTGGGAGTGGGAGTAGGGCCAGAAGGTAAAAGGGAACCAATGAGTGAATGGGATGCCTCAGATGAGGGGGGAATGGACCAGACAGAGCAGGCATGGAGCAGCGCCAAGGCCCATCCACAGGAGTTATCCTGAAGATCTGTCACTGTGGCTGGCTCCTAAATTCAGAGCAGGAGCTGGTAGGAAGTAAGCCAGAAAGACAGCCGGAGGAGGGTCTTGCAGGATTTGGATTTGAAGTTAAAGGTTCTAGAAGAAAATTTGATGAATGTAAAGCAGGGACTCACATGGCTGAAAATGGGAATTACAAAGACAGTGTTCTCCTCAGTGCGTTGAGGGGGGCGAGCTAGTCCACCTTCAAAGAGGCCCCGAGGTGCGAATGGACTCGGTAACCCAGCCGAGTGGGACGGCGGCCAGGATTCGTACATTCACTGGGAGAACAGAGAAGAGGAAACGCAGCGGCTCCCGGCTCCGGAGCTCGGCTGCAGAAACGGTTCCAGAAACACAAGAGACGAAGGCTCAGGACACTTTAGACAAGGATCCAAACACCACGTGCCAGATGTCAGACATCCACCGACCATGCACAGTGTCCCGCGGTCACTTCCATTCTAGAAGAAAACTGGCTCTGCATAATCCGCGTGGTCTCTGAACCTCAAAGGGCTTCGAGACCACCTGGAAAACTTTACTTAACCACTTTACTGCCACATAAGTTACAAAGCCCGGGGCTGGCCAGAAAGATGTTAATTTAATGAATATTCATAATCAATAAATATTCATTAAACAACATTTCCGTTGCAGGCATGCTGTTGCTCCTGGCGGGTCCTGGCTGCATGGCAGAGTGCACTTGCTAAATGAGGGTTGCTCGCTGCAGAAGCACCTTCTGGGATTTCAGGAATGAAGCTGGGCTCATCAGCAATCCATACGCATGTGCAGAGACAAGTCGGGACAAATTCTGTACAAAGGGGAAAAGCACTTTCCTCTTTGCTGTAGTTCCCCTGTTTTCCGTGTCACTCGTGCAGCCAGATACATGAAACTCTGAGGGGGACCCCCAAAAAGGCAAGAGTTTGGGTCCCGTGACTCTGGGCTGGGAAAGTACAAGGACAAGTCTCCAACCAGCTCTAAGGATCTGGGTGATAGAAGAGGGCTTTAAAATGCAAATGGAAAAATAGCCAGATGTAGATTTCATTGCATGATGGCTTTTTGAAAGTCATCATTTAGTGTTAGATTGTAGCAGTATATGTGGTGCTATAGACGCTTCTGCTGGGGTTAATCCACCTACTATTGAAACAGTCATTTTTCTAAAAGAAAAAAACATGGAAGCCACTACTTGCAAGTGTTTCTCTTTCAGAATTCAGACATAATCCATATGGCCCACCCAAAGAGTCTTCCTTGGTGGGTCTTCACATGCCTGTAACTGACAAAGCATTGTGAATGGGAGTAGCCAGGAAGTAGCACATTCAGTATGTCTCTCTGTCCCTTTTCTCTTCTTTCTCCTTGACTATTTTTCTTTCTTTCCTTCTTCTTTTTATACTATGTAGCTTAAGCTGGCCTGAAGCACACTTGGCAGCCCAGGAAGGTCTCAAAGCCAAAACCGTCCTCCTGCCTCGGCCTCCTGAGGCTGAGGGTTGCAGGCGAGCTCCCTAGGGCATAGCCAGATGCTTGCTTTTGGCTGATTCCTTGGGGGAAACAGTTCCACGCTGTGGTACGCCTCTGTCACATCAGGAGCAGGGTCCTTCCATCAGACTCCGACTGCCAATGGGTTGGCAGGCATCCCCGTGGGTGGGTTCTGTTAATAGATCAGAGAACTCCAACTCCGTTTCCACCACCATGCTACAAATTCCCCGGAAAAGAAGGCAGACAATTCTGGGAAAGAGCATGCCTTGTGCGGAACTTCAGGTTCCTTTGGAGAATGGACCACACGGCTCTCTGCAGACAGGTAGGAATGCGACAGGAAATTCTGTGATGTTTGCTTCTGCTGCCGCTGGTCCTAATGCTTCCCATTGTTGACTGGATCTGCGCCAAAACTCGCCTCCATGGAAAGAGTTTGTTCAGAGAGCGGGTTTCTCCATCCCTTACCCTCTGGCCTTTTGTATTTTTTTTTTCTTGCAAATCTTGGAACTTTGAATCATACTGGTGTGTTTCAGATAAAATATGAAGGTTTGCGACTCAATAAAGACAGCATGCAGGACCACCTGCCCTGGCGGGTTTTGAATAGAAAATGTGAGAGGTTGAAAGGTGGGGGGAAGGGTTTGTGGCCCCCAGCATTCTAAGGAGTAAGGAGTCTCTGCTCAGGCAAATGTTCAAAGGAAATGATATCCTTACATTTTCCCTTCTTCTTTTGCTGAGTGAACTTTCTCTTAATGGTCCTTATATCAGATTATTTTCCTTTTTAAAAGGGTGATATAGAAACCACAGGACTCTCATAACCAAAGTAATTGCCTATCAAACCCAGGTCACTAATTAGCCAAATTAGATTTTTCAAACTCTCAACAACCACTTGCCCAATTGGGCACTTGCTATTACTCCAAAGAGATACTAATGGTCACCCTATTTTACCTAAGCAATTTTAATTGCATCTTGTGGCATGCCGTTAGTTTTATTAGTGAGTTGCTTAAGCTCACTCATGAATAATAATTGTAAAATACAATGAATTTTTAAATACACATGAGAAGCAAAGAAAAGTGAACTTAGATACTTTCCATAGAAATTAATTTTAATCCAAGTCGAGCTTTGCCTTCAATGTCTTCAGTCAGAGCATGCAAAGCTGCAACTTGGACTGGCTCAAGGTGACACTCTATATCATGCCAGTGTATTTCAGGGCAGTCTGTCCATGAAATGTTTAGAAAATTGCCAAGAATATTTTGGTCTCTGTGACGGTTTTGTCTAAATATAATGGCTCCTCCCCTATTTCTGGAAGATCCTGATGATTTAGAGACCTTACACTATTCAGTTTATTTCTTGCTCCTCGTTCACAGAAGGGCGACGTTCAGTGAATCAGTAATTTTCTCAAAACTCTGAATATTATCTGATGGAAGGACCATTAAGAGAAAGAGAGCAGAGCAGATCGTATCATACGTAGAAATCTTCTCTTACCTCCTGAATATTACATTCCAGGCAAGAAGCCCATTTGGGCCTCTCATGAAGACTGGCAGACAAGTTGTGCCATGCGTGCCAATGCATGGGGCACAGATGCAGCACCAAGAGCTATGTTTTTGTATTCAGACCCTGAGGTGCTTACCCCAAGCATTGCCCAACTCTAAATTATAGCAGAAAATTAAATGTGATTATATTATTTTTATTGGGGATGTCAAAATATTTCAGTTACTCTGACATTCTATGAAACTCTCTCTTTCAAATATCTTTGCTTAACTGCTACCCAAGGGGGAAAAATTCATCTCTTGAGTTACTGCCCTTCTCCTGGTTGCTCTCCTTTCCTCAAATAAAACAATGATATTCCTGTCACCTTGACTTTGTTCCAGATGTTTCTCTCCCCCACCATTTCCTCTCCATTTATCAAAGCCAGGAGTCGCCAGCCCCAACGTGTGAAATTGCAGCTTGTAAGCCAATAAGGTGTCGGGACACTGGGGAAATGGAGTCAGATTGTTGGAGCATTTCTGCTCACAACACGGGACATAACCAAGTGAAATGACAGCAGCCACGGATTTCCTGGCACAACAGGACGTAAATAATCAGTTGAGCTGATTTTTCATTCCCCTAGGGGGAGCCAGGCTCAGCCAGTTACCCAGGGTCTGCAGCAGTTCCTCTGCGCCCTAGGCTAATTCCAGTTACCGTTGTGAACCCCCTTGTCTCTGTCACCGCAGCCTCCTGTCTCCGTGAGGTAGCATTTCTTGTTCTTATTTTCGGAGGGTTATGCACGTGTATTGGAGCATAGACTGAACGTCAAATGTATCTGGACAGGCGCTACAAAGTGCGCGCTTCATTTGGGAGCCCCCTGCAAGTAGGCAGGAAAGAGTCTCCCCTGGGTGTTGAGGGACACCCTCAACAGTGGAGGACTCATTAACCCTTGAGGCACCGCTGTAGAGCGAGCCCAAGAGTTGAACCAAGGACTTGGGAATAAAAAGGCGCCTTCAGTCTTCTTGCTTCTGTTCTGTGCGGCCTGGAGAAGGAAGGGCGAGGAATGGAGGTGACGTCAGCGCGGTAGCCAGAGGGACCTTGTCTGGCTGGTTCTGTTCACATCTTTCAACACATCATACCCGGTGGCCTCAGGGTCTTGGTGGGGCTTGTTTGGAAGCATTTTCAAAACCAAATAACTTAATTGCTATCATTACCAGCGAACCTATTCAACACCTGACAGCTATCAGCCAATCACATTTATCCTGTGTATAATGAGAAGGCTTCTCCGCCACACAGGTCCATGTTATTAATTAGTATTCTCCATCGTAATACACAAACCCGCAGGTGACATTGCGCCATCAAATCAGCAGCATGAGTCACATGCAACAATCATGGTTCTGGGAATGGAGAAACAGACCGGGAAGGCAAAGGTGACTTAGAAAATCACAGATAGAAATAAAGATGAGGCTCCCGGATTTGCCTCCGGTTTATGCTGTTTTTAGCAGATTTTTCCGTGACCACGAGGGCGGCCCAAATAACTCTGATGCTTCATCCCCTTGTTAAATAACTCCGTGGCATTCGGAAAGACCATGCGCCGCCCCTCCGCGCTCCATTTGCAGAAGAACGTGTTTCCAGAAGGGTTTAGCTCAGGAGAAATCCCGGCACTGATGTGGGCGGCACCTCCCACGGTCTGGAGTCCGGGCCTGAGTCAAAGGGAGCAAACCAGTTGCACCTCAGAACCGATTTCTCTGCTTGGCGTCACTGGATGCCTCGCACACCACATGCGATGCTTTCTCCTTCCTCGCAGCCTGCGACTCGTCAAGTTATGCGGCGCATCAATCCTTGGGTTTCTATTGCTTTTTGTCAGGCATTTTGTCATAGCAACAGGAAAAGAAACTATTACTGCATCCGTAGACCCTTAAACATCCAAAGTGTTTTGCATATGGATTTAATATTCACAGACGCAGCACGCCAAGGCCAGTCTCAGGACACGCTCTGCTTCCCACCCAAAGGAACTGTGGTAGCCAGAGCCGCATCTAGCCTGGCAGGGGTTTTTTTCTTTTTTTTTTTTTTTCCCAAGCAATATTTTGGAAAGATGAAGTGTGCAGGTCAGTTTGCAGTAAAGCTTGACTTTGTTAGTCTTTGTTCCCTTCATCCTGGGCCAATAAAATGCAGTTCGAATAGCATCTGTTTCCACTACCCACGCTGCCCCACGGGCAGACAGGCATGAGGGTGAGGAAGAAGCGCCGAGGCTTCCCCGTGCCTTTCCTGCTCTTCCCTGTGGTCGTTCGGCATCCCTTACCTGTGGGTCCCACGTTTAACTAGAAGATAATTTGAGAGGAAGGGGAAAAGATCCAAGGTTAAGGATTATTTTAAGCACCCTGCTCACTCACCAAAAAAAAAAAAAGTGTGCAAGAGAGAGAGAAACAAAATCATGCAAGTGTTTTAGCGTGGAAAATCAACAGGATGGACTTTGAAAAGTAGAGAGACAGCAGGATTTATGCTGACCCCTGTACAAGTAATGCTAGAACCCAATGGTCGATGGATAAGATGTTTAATTGGGATCTTTCAGAAGATCGATCAAAATGTATCAAGCTACAGGGGCTGGAGAGGTGGCTCAGGGGTTAAGCCTCTGCCTTGCAGGCGGAAGGTCCTGAGTTCGGATCCTAGACCCCATGTATAGACGCCAGGCGGAAGCCGGGGCGGCCTGCGTTTCTGGTCCTGGTGGGCGGAGCCTATGAATCCCTGGGCAGAGTAAACAAAGAGGAAGTGGAGGCAGTCCAGGGTGGTTCTACACACACACACACACACACACACACACACACACACACATGCACAATTGAATAAAATAATAAAAAATAAAAATAAAAAATGTATCAAGCTACAAAGTAATACAAAAGCATAACCAAAATATAAATGCAATACATAAAGTTAATATATCTAAACAAAAATGTGTAGATGTATTATGTTATTGTATCAGTTTTCTTGTGGAGCTTGGAATGAGTGCAGTGGACAACTTGTGATTTCTGAAAGCAAATGAGCACACGCACATGAGAAAAGCAAATTCTATTGACTGTTGAATATTCTGCTTTATGTCTTTGTAAGACTCATTTACATGTAATGGCTGGGAAAAAGTTAGAATTCATTTAGAGAAAAGAAAACCTCATGTGACATATGTGAATTTACTGGTTTTACCTTCCAAATGAAATAAATAAACATGTGTGTGGCAAAGAAACTGAGATGGAGCAGAGAGGAAAAAAAAGAAGGGATGAACAGGATAAAAATCACGTTATCAGTTTTGTTAGGCATGACCCATGAACAAACTGTCCACCATCTTAGTACCAAAGGCTAAAGATGCACAATCTTGGATCAAGTAGACAATGCTTTCAAATCTTTTTATTCAGGAAATTGTCCTAGAAATCACATACGTTTGCAGCATACTTTCCTAATATTTTGGAAATCAACAGCCAGAAATGAACACACACACTTTTTAGATTTTTAAAAATTTGATAGCATTGCCATCATTATTCATAAAATTGTGCAAATTATTGCTATTTTCAGATTGAACACAGTTTCACTTAGCTGTGATTATTTTTTTACTAGCAAGCTTGAAAGGTGTTTTCCAAAACAATTCATTGCTCAATATATCCAGGTACATCCCTTAATATGACAAATGTGTGGGTCTGTACGTTTCCCACTCACAAATGAACACTTTCCATGTCTCTCGCATGTCATGTATTGGGTTTAGATCTATTTCCACATATTGCGCCTTGATTCCCCTATTCTGTGCATAACTCCCCTTAAGGCATAAGTCCCACCCCTTAGGACAGGGGGAGCAGCTTGACTCAGTGCACATGAGTTTGCTTTCTAGTCACAGTTTTGCTTTTGCTTGAAGCTTGGTGATAAAAATGTAGTTATATGAGCTCATAGCTTCATGACATTAAGTCATCTGTCTAGCCTTGTATGCTCTGACTCAAATCAGACAATCCATGATTTCTTAAAAGAGTTCACAGATTTTCACGAAGAATGGAGAGAGCTTGTGCTTAATTATGTGGGGTTTGGAGAAGCTAACACGTTAACCTCCTAAATGGAATCCATTTCCATCCATTTACAAATCACACACACACACACACACACACACACACACACACACACACATCATCATCATCATCATCATCACCTGTTACTCTTCTGACATGGTCACAAATCCTGAACATTTACCCAAGCATCTTAGTGACTTGGTACAGTGTCAAACTAAATGATAATTACATAGAAAGTTTCTCTTTAGGTTAACTAAAGGGTGCGTGTGTGTGTGTGTGTGTGTGTGTGTGTGTGTGTGTGTGTGTGTGTATTTATATATACATTTCTGGCTTTTAGAACATTGTGTAAAAAAAAGTCAACATGTCATACATGCAAAAATTTAATGAGAATGCTGTGCATGACAAAACCACCAGTTTACCCATTCACCTTTTCTTCAATTGATCCCTCAGAAAAGAACAAATATAAGTGTAATGTAGATATATATTTTGTTGCGCATATCCCCCTTCCATCTAATCTACTCCATCCAAAGGTGAATCTTAGCAACTGTAGGGAAAAGACATTTTGTACATATAGTCTGCAAGCACAAACCATAAAAAACTTTGCAATTTAGGCAGATAAGTAGACCTATTACTTAATAAGACATTTGATAACTACATTTAAAATGATTGTGTTGTTTCCTGTACTTGCAAAGCCATTCATTTCAATATTGCATGCTACAAGAAGGTACTTTTCTGGAACAAATGAATGAAAAATAAATTCAAATTTCAATTAAGTGATTAGAATAATCCCTCCTGTTCAAAATCGGAGTGAATGAAATGGACAATTTATTTTAAATGTGAGCAAAACAAATGCGCTTTAACTGTGGATGATATTATTGTCCTTACAAGAGTCACATTTTGAAGTAAGTGTTATTTTTAGCTTTTTAAATTATTGAACTGATTTATGAGTATTTCCAATATTATCACTTTCATTTCAACACCTTAAATGTAAAGAGAGGAAAAAAAGAAATTCAAACTATGTAATTATTTTGATGTAATTACTAATTAATTAATTTTGAAGACTTGAAACCATATGGGTCATAGCTAAGATTTTGAATATGAAAACAAAACAGTGTAATTAGTGAGCTTTGGGATGTCATATACAGATGAACAAAATGTAAAGAATTCCACCTTTGCCTCCCATCATTTCAATAGTTTTAACTGTCCACCTGCGGGCACAATGTGCTTTCGCTCTGGGGGTCTGGCTTGGTCAATCTCAATTTCTCATTTCCTGACTCCCCATATCTGTGTTTGTAATCAAGCCCCATTAATAGAGTGTACAATTGCAATTTTTAAAATACAGCCTACGTAAGCAGATGCTCTATTGTTAGCAATTATGAGCTCCATTTTTACTGTGTTCCAAACCAAAATGTCATGGAGATTTGGGGTCCCTTGAGCTCTGCTGAAGTAATAAAAGGGAACCTTGGGCCCTATTATGTCGACTTGTTAGCTGAAGTCATTTCTACTTGTCAAAAATTTTACCACTCCAGGGATGAAAGCAAAATTTTTAAAAGCCCAAGACTTTTTAATAATTTTACAAAGATTTAGCTTGAGTTCATTATTGTGATTACTAAGGCTCATAATTTGACATATGCAAGTCACTGTCTTACATTGTCCAGAATTACAGAAAATACTTTCAGAATTGCAAGTAAATATGTGGAATAGAATCAGAGAGACTCAACAGGTCTGGTGAACCAGCTGTTGAGGAGACTGAAGGAGAAAGATCATAAGAAAGAAAAAAATGATGGGAGTGGGAGTTCATGGGGATATTACTGAGCGGGCAAATGTCACCTAGCCAGCCCAAGGGACCCAAGTGAATACCTTATAGCCTTCCCCCCCCCAAAAAAATAAAAAAGAATCCAGGATATTTTAATGGATGGAAGTTAAGTGTATAAATAGTTCATTTTAGCATTTCAGTATGATTTCATAGTATTTTCTCTAAGAATGTCAGAACTTTAGGAAAAGCTTAATAAACTGATATTAAGCATGTAGGACAAATGAAAGTTTTCTTTGTTTTTGCATTTAACTTAAGGAGGAATTTGATATAGCATCAAGGTAAAGAGTTTGTGTTTTGATGACAAGTTCAGACCACACGTTTGAGAGCTTCTGTTTACTGTTCATCAAGTCTTAGAGAATTTATTTATCTGCTGAATTTAGATTTGCTACGTATAATGCCACATCATAACAGCATCCATGTCATGAAATTGCATGAAGGTTGGAGTAAAGCTCTGCTACCACAGGGCTCAGAAAACATTCAAGCAATGTTGTTGTTTTTTTTTATTATTATTATTATTATTTATTCAACTGTGCGCATGTGCGTGTGTATGTGCGAGCACATGTGTGTGTGTCTGTGTCTGTGTGTGTGTGTATGTGTGTGTGTGTCTGTGTATGTGTAGAACCACGGACAAATTCGGGAACCACCATGGGCGCCTCCATCTCCTTCTGCCCCGGGATTCACAGGCTCCGCCCACCAGCACCAAAAGCGCAGGCCGCCCCCGCTTCCGCCTGGTGTCTATACGTGGGATCTGGGATCCGAACTCAGGACTTTCCGCCTGCAAGGCAGAGGTTTAACCCTTGAGCCACCTCTCCAGCCCCGCAATGTTGGTTTTTTTTTTTTTTTTTTTCGCAATGTTGTTTTTATATCAAAAGAATTCTCTACTCCATAGCTATAAATATGATTTATTTGACCTGTGCGGAATTTTGCGATGAGCAGTGTATTTCTGCCATGATTTTCTTTTGGTACAGGATTACATGATCCTTGCGACTTGGTGACAATTATCACAAAGCAAAGATTAAGCCGGTGATACCATGCAGATGCCCAAGTTCCTCCCGGAGGATGAAAACACATGTGTTCAACAGGACACAGGGCTCAGTAAGATGTCAGGACTCTGACAGAATATGAAATTCTCAATGCAAAAACAAATAGAAGCAATACAGCCAGACCCGTCAGATGATAACTCCTTTTCTATTAAACTGCTTCATCGTCTGTTTCTTCCTCTAACAGAATGAGATATAAATTGCCAGCATCCCCTTGTCAGTTAAAAGTTAAGGGGAAATACAGCCCATGCAGAACCAAATGGTTCTAAAGCAAAGGGCGGATAACTAAACACATATTTATTATTTTTCTTTAAACTTTGTTAAAGTGGCAGGCTTTGAAATGACTTAAGAATGTGAGTGCCTTTCTGTGTGTCTAGTACAATGATGTAGTAGTCCCAAAGATAGCATGCACTGTGGCAGTTGCTATGGTGACAAGATGTTTTTCATTGAAGAGTAGTTAACATGGTGGCATATAAATAACATATGTACAGTATATTGTCTCTGAGTGAATGAACTTTCCCCTTGAACTGCACGAACATGTTTTCTTCTTTTCTGAAATTCTTGTCTATATTTGATGTGCATATGCATCCAATAGACTCGTAATCAAACCTCCCTCTTTGAAGACACACAGGGTCAAGATGCGTGGGGAGAGACGTAAAGGTGGCTCCGTATTGTGCATGTGCTGAAAAGAAGCTGAGAGTTTGGAACCTGGAAAACTTGGATTAAGTGTTTTGCTGAAAAGCAAACCTACCTGACAGCTAAAACTTAGACAAACAAATTAGCATGGATATTGCATCTAGCAATTCTCTATGCAAAAAGCAAATAGGTGTATTCAGATAAGTCAAAAGATTTTGCAAAACCTGTGCAGGTTGACTTAACTTTCTCCCTTTCTGGTCTTAACTTTAAGACTTAGGATTTTTTTTTTCTTTTTCACATATGTGTCTTGACTTCAGACTTAGTTTTTTTTTTTCTTTTTGACGTATTATTTGGGGTACATGTATGAGTGTGTGCCCATGTGTGTGCAGGCAGATTACAAATAGGAACTTGGGTGTGTGCACCTAAGGGTGACATTGGGAATTACCCTGGATTGCTCTTCTTCCTTACTGCATTACTCTGGGATTTCCCAGGCTCTGAATTACAGACCACTCTGGGGCTTTTTCCATGGGATCTGGGAATCCAAATTCAGATCCTTTCGCTTTCAAGGCAAAGGCTTTAACCACCGAAACATCTTCTCAACCCCAAGCCTTGCTTTTACAGTTGAGCTTGGGCTAACTTGTCATGAGAATCGACCAGGTTATCAAAGTAGCAAGCAGATGACATTATTAAACACGCGGAAATCACTGTTTTTAGAAAGTATTGTAAAAAGTGGTCCTAGGCAATGTCAGCTCTTGGAAACGACGTCTTTCTGTGCACAAATAACAATTTGAAACACTTTGTTCTTGATTCATGGTCAATTAACCAAGATTGTTCAGCAGAAAATTATTGATTGATCTTTTAGATTATAATATATGAATATGGAAGCTCCAAAATGTAAATCGGACTTGTGTATTTGATGGTATGAAAGACAATCTCAGTTTGCTTAATTCAAATGATCACAAATGCAGACTGGAATTATATATGAGTATACATATATGTACATGTGTGCAAACACGTTATTTCTATATATAGTAACAGAATTGCTATTAATTGATATTAATACACACATAAATACATATATGTATGCACAGCAGTCATAGAAATATAGTGTATACATATCAAGAAATTTTACACATAGGAATGTAATAATCATTTAATATGCATAGATATCTTGCATATATATATGTGTTCATGTGCACACACACTTCATGATGTGCCTGGCATTCAGCGACGCAGAGATAATTTCATGACAGAGACAGTCATACACGAATATGAACTGGGAGGCAGTTATTTCTTCCCAGATTGTGTCAAAACCTGGAATATCTGTATTTCTGCACTGATTCTTGCATGGAACATGCAAAAAAAAGAACAAAGAAGAAACAGCATGGAGGGTGGACACTTTGAAAGGAATCCCAGTGTAGATAAGGGGGTGTGCGAGGCTGGCAAACCGTTGCAGTCACTCTTGTTGCTGATATGACTACAACTTAAGGGAACAAGACATTTTAATTCTCGTTTGTGGGTCAGATTACAGTTCACAGTCCAACATGTTAGGAATGAACGGAGGGAACTGGCAAGACTGTCTGTTCAGAAATGGATAAGAGAGAAAATCAAACTATCTTACTTGCCAGAATCTGCCATGTCTGATGTATACTGAAGTACCGAATCAGTTCTATCCACTTTGTCCTCCTGGCTGTGGACCAAGTCATCCTTCATCATTTGGACAGCCTCCTGCAGGTTTGCTCAGGCTTGCCTTAACTACCAGTTCTTCACAAACATGCTTAAAGTCCCAGTCCTGAATTGTCAAATTGACACCTATATCTAACTAGCACACAAATTACTGTATAAATGAGTAAAAAGGAAGTTAAGACTAAAACTATGAGCGAGAATCAAGGAGCTACAAAACATAAGATAATAGATTTGAAAATGAGCTGAGATCTTAAAGAAATACAATTATAAGAATATGACTTTAGCTAATCAGTTATTAGCAAAATTTTAAAATACATGACTAGATACTAAAAAATGGCATCTATATATTATACAAATGTTCATTGGTGACTTGAAAATTAAGGAAATTTGAGAAGAACCTATCACATCCATGTTAGAATTATTAAACGTATAGCAAGGTGATCAACATAAAAATGAGTAAAAACATTTAATTGCTTTCAATAGCAACAATATGTCACACAATATATTGAAGTATAAAATACTCCATCTAAATTATGTTAAGCTGTAAGAGAACAGGCATTATGATGAACACCCTCGAAAGAAGAACTTTTTCTAAGTCAGATGCAGTTGCAAGCAAAGCTACCTAAATTAATGTGGCATTTGACAAACTGATTGTAAATTTGTCGGGAGGGTGGAGAATGTAGCTCAGCACTAATGTGTTTTCCTACCATGTACAAGACCACACAGGTTTGATCCTCACTGCAACAAATACAGAAAAATAAAATGAAACCTTCACATAAGAACAAACTAAAGACAAATTACTTCTGAGAAACAGCAGCTGTGATAGTTCCATGCAGGGGTCATTTTTAGGCTGAGCCCAGGGCACGGCTGTAAAGATCTGATTGCTAAAGCAAGCCCTTGAGAAATCCTGCAGGAAAGTGTCCAACTGATGTGGAAGACCCAACCCATAGTGGGTGGCACTTTGCAGGGGAGGGTCTGATAGAAAGAATTGCCGGGGGGAGGGGCTTTCATCGTAGTGCCCAGTGCTGCTTACTTTGCCTGAGGTTGCTGCCGCTACTCCTCGCTGTGGCTGGAGCCCAGCTCATTCTGAAGCCCCGCCCAGCTCATTCTGAAGCCCCGCCCAGCTCATTCTGAAGCCCCGCCCAGATCATTCTGAAGCCCCGCCCACCTCATTCTGAAGCCTGAAGCCCCGCCCAGCTCATCCTGAAGCCCCGCCCAGCTCATTCTGAAGCCCCGCCCAGCTCATTCTGAAGTCCCGCCCAGCTCATTCTGAAGCCCCGCCCAGCTCATTCTGAAGTCCCGCTCAGCTCATTCTGAAGTCCCGCCCAGCTCATTCTGAAGCCCCGCCCAGCTCATTCTGAAGTCCCGCAGCCCTTCAGGAATTCTTCAGTCTTCAGCAGCTGACTGGGACTGCTGGGAGACTTCCCAAGTAGTCCTCGGGTCCTCAGCACTCGACTGAGATTGCAGAGATGCCCTAGAGAGCTACTGTTGGATTACTCAGATTTTATCTTGTAAGTCAGCTGTTCAGTTCACCTGCATGGTTGCTGATAAATCACCATCAAAGGGCTTAAGGGAACAAGGGGTTTATTTTCTTACGTCTGGTTACAGCTCGTAATCCAGCTTGACAGGAGAGCACCAACACCAGGGCCAAGGGACCTGGCCACACCATCTCTATGTAATGACTGAGAGAGGGATAATCTTTATTTGCCAGACCAGCATGTCTGGCCAAGTGTACGCAAGGATGCCAACTCGCTCAACCAGCTCTTTATATTTTATTCCATTTTATTCCAAGGTCTAATCCCATCCACCTGGGCCTTCCCCATCAGCCAGACAATCTCCTGCAGGTTTGTCCTGGGCCTAACTCAACCACTAATTCTCCACAAATGTGCCCAGAGTTCAAACACTCAACTATCAAGTTGACACCTGTGTCTAACTAGACATCAATCTAATAAATTATATATATATACATTTATATACATGTATCTATCTATGTATCTATCTATCCATCCATCGATCTCCATTCTATTGGTTCTGTTCCTCTAGATAATCCTAACAGAGCAATACAAATAGAACAAAGGTAGAAGAAATGCAGGTGCAAAGATTTAATATAAAGCTAAGTTATTAAGAAGGTGTGCTGACATCAAGGTAAGCAAATAATCTAAAGGATACAGAGAAAGCTCTGAAAAGAGGCTGTGCACATATGGGACTTTGATTTATGGCAACGCAGACATTATAGATCAAAATGGTAAGTTGTAATTTATTTTTTAATAAATTATCCAGAGACAATTGGTTACTCATAAAAAATGAAATTAGATCCATAAGTCCTATGTTCACAAAAATCAATTCTAGGTGAATTAAAGTCTCAAAAGTGAACAGCACACTATAAAAATGTTAAGAGGCAGACTAGAAAACATATTCATTACATATACAGCATTAATAGCTACAAGTAGTTAAGAAAATATAAAGAACCCAGTGGAAATTTGGATAAAAGGGTGAATAGGCATTTCATAGAAGCAGATACACTGTACAAGTTCTTCATCATATGAATAAAAATTCCATTTGACTAATATTCGGGGAAGTCCAAACTCAGACCAAATATATGTATGGAATGGAGGAAAAATGGAAGGTGGCAAGATGCTGATATTAGATAGTCAGCATGTGCCTTGGTTTGAATGTGAAATGTCCCCCACCAAAGAGTGTATTTGAATACTTGAAGTACGGCTGGTGGCAGTTGGGAAGCTTATGGGACCTGTAAGAGGCAGATCTTACAGTATGTCCCTGGGACGGGCCTTGAGGTAGGACAAGTCAGCTCTGGCTCTCTCTGCTCCCTGAGGATGTCGGCAAGGAAACAGGCCTCCTGCTCCTGTCACCTGTGCTTCCATGACTGACACCGCGGGCACCAGCATGATGCACTGTAGGGCATTGGAATCTTAAAGTAATGAACCTTTCTCCTTGGGCTGCTTGAGTCAGTTTGTCAGAAGAGTAACTGAAACGCTGTCTTAGCAGGTGATCCCGCCTCTCCTATCTTGTATGACTGAGGCAACCACACGCACACACTCTCATCTACTTGAGTTGGACATTTGCATATTCCCCTATTCTGTGTCCTAAAGATTACTTCTTTCCTAAAGCATAGAAGCATTGTTTATAAAATATCTAGACAGAAAGAATGCTATGAAGAGTAAAACTGACATATAAATACACTTGTAATATTATAAAATAGAATATTTATAGACTAGTGAAAATTAAACATTTTTACTGTGAAGATCACTATACAGAAAAAGTAAAGACAGAAGTATAAACAAATGAAGTTATAATCTATAGCTACATTACATAAACTTCAATCAAAAGAAAAAGTAAATTCTATAATTAGTGTCTAAAACATATAAAATAAAATTAAAAGGAAAGAGAAGAGGATGATTTTAACAGTGTCAGAAAATTAAGTAATAGGCATAAGATTAAAGAGTTCTGAATTACTAGCAATGTTCTATTACTTAAATTATGTGATTGTCAAGTGTAAATTCATTTTGTTATTATCCCTTGTACTATAGTACACACATTTTATATACTGTCATATGTAACATATATTTCATAATAAAACAGTTTTATCATTCATTACTTTGTCTCCATTAAGTTAACAGATAGTCATTGAATGCATGTCATCTGTCATTGCCTGGTTATTAAATTGAATGAACAAGTTCTGCTACATGCAGAAGATAAATATCTACCATGGGTGATAGACAAACACAAGAAATAACAATACAGCTTTATCACATTCTTCCATTATAGATCTATACACAGACAAAGCTCAGTGGGTTCAAAGATAACTGCTCTGTGTTCAGCACTGAATATTCAGGAGGTTTGCATCAAGACAAAACTAAGAAATGTGTTTCAGTGTGAGTCAAACCTATTCTGAAGAGCAGTATTTAAAAAACAAACAAACAAAATCACGGAGGCCATGAATTGGCTGTTATTTGTTATTGACCGTTAGATTGTCTAAGCCTTTTGGAAGAAAAAAGAATCTAAATATTAGATTCTGGAGGATTGTGAGGAAAGAGGGAGAGCTGGGCAGAGCTGTCAGACCCCTTTTCAAATTGTGTATATTATTGTTGACCCAAAAGTAAATGAGAAGCTCCTCAGGGGAATTAAATGTTCTATAATTCATTTTTCAGCTTGATATTGTACCAACAGAATGGTTCTAACTCACTACAAAGTTGATTGAGCAGGAAACTTATGTTTTAAATTAAAGAGAAAAGGATTTTACAATTCTCTCCTATCTCTTCCGAGAAGGGAGACAGTGACTGAATAAAAGACAGGAAATTGGATGAAAGAAAGGCAGGAATTGGAAGGTTCAGAAAAGGACAACAGGAATCAGCACTAGGTTCACAAAAAAGGCACAAAGTTGAATTAAGAAGAGAGACCTGCAAACTCTAACATATCCAGGTCAGAAGGCAGTGGCCAGAACTTTGGAGATCCTTGATAGAGAACTGTCAAAGGCATCAAAAAGTATCTAGCCTAGAGAAAGATTGATGGGTGAAGAAAACCAGTCTTCAAACATTTAGAAAACTGCGTTAGGAAAGGACTCGTTAATGAATTCTTTCTGAGGCATCACCATGAAGCACTTTGGAGTTCTGTCAAGAACTTTCTCACTCTCCTGAGGGTCTCATTTCAGTGGCCCTGCACGAGACCACTTCCACAAGGGCTGGTTCAGTAGGAGCTGGCAGCAGCAAGCAGAGGCTGATGGAATGGCAAAAACACACAAAACACATATTGTGACTTCCGTGGAAGAGATTTCAGCTTGTTTATTTCTGTTGTGCAATTTTTCCATATTTTATGAAGAGACTAATATATAACAGAGAATTTTAAATAAATGCAAGTACTGAAATTAACACATCGCTCTTTGTACAATTCTTGCAGAAGCAGAGCTATGTAAGGCGGAGCCGTCTCTTACTTCCCTCACAAGGAATGTATAATTTGAATCCTAAATGTGGTAAGACATCATAGAACCTTGAAGAAAAATCTTTATAAATTTCAGTACTAAATTGCTCTCAAGACCGAAGGCATAATGAACCAACCCACTGCTCTGAAGCCAACCAAATATGTTTGTGCTGTCCTTGACAGAAGTCAAAGGCTTTCATCCCATTCAAGCGCTACAGACTGAGAGTTACAAAATGAATCCAGTTACAAAATAAACCCAGATAGTAAGGATCCTATGTCTTTCTCCAAATTAAGCAGTGATTTATTACATTAACTATAATTTTTTCCTACACACACGCGCACACACACACACACACACACACACACACACACACACACACACACTACCACCACCACCACCACCAGTAAAACTGAGGTAGGTTGAATTTGAAGTTAGCTCAGAAATGTGCTGCTCTTGGTTCATGCTTTGTGTCCCAGCGTCTTCTGGTGACAGTCAAAGATCATGAGGGCCACATCCTAACTTAGCTCACTTAGAGTGAATCAAGGACTTCATTTGGTGAGCTCTTCAATAGTCTCTGCTGCTGTTTCTGGGACTACGACTTGCTCAGCAGAAAGCCAGCAAGAAGTGGAGCCCTCAACAGTATAAACACTCCTCCCAAGAAATCCCAGTGGAGGACCAAGGGTGACTTCTGGAATCATCCCGGATTGCTTTTACCTCCTTTATGCTTCTTTCTGAAATTTCTGAAACTAGCCCCAGCAGGGCCAGAAGTACAGGCCCCTGCCATTTTCCATCTGGCATCTTTACATAGGACTTGGGATCCAAACTTAGAACCTTGTGAGTCAGAGTCTTAACTCCTGAGCCATCTCTCCAGTAGCATAGTGTTTTAAACATGAAACGCATAGACTCTGACATTATTCCTGTTGTCAGTCCTCAGCATATGAGTAATGAATGAGCACATTTTTGGATCATATCATGCTAGATAAGCCAAAACATCCATCCTATTAATATGCAAATTTGATTTTGCCTTTAATAAATTATACATTATTACATGCATTCCAAATAATTGTTTAGAAATAAATTTATTTATGATTTTTTATTAGCACATGTTTGATCTGTGTGCCTATTCATATACCTAGGGACATATAAAAATTATCTTGAGCAGAATGTGGTGTAAAAACTTTCCAAATCCCTGCTGAAGTAATGAGACAGCAGGGTGAATGGAGAAATAGAAGTGAATGAAAATAATTCTCTGCCCTGCCCTTACATTTGATGAATGGTAAGAGAATCATTTCCTGCAAGTGTCTTGTGACTGCTTTTTCATAAAAACATTGATTTATCACATGTGTATGACAGGTGCAAATGCACATATACAATTGAAAACCAGTAAACAAAAGCAGTTACAACAGACAATAATAGCAGACACCAATAAATACCCTGGGGTTTATTGCTGTGAAAGAGATGGTTGGAAGAATTGAAATAAAAGAGTAAAATGTGAGCCATGTAAAGGAGTTCAGAAGACCCAGTCAAGGGAAGTATTAAGCTGTGGTAATAGATGATAGGATCTGAAATGATGTCACAGAAAAGAAACTTCAACTCAGAGATGCGAAGATGAGAATTGGTCATGCCAAATATGTGTTGGAAAAGAGGTCAGGAAGAAGACACAACTCATGCAGAATCTTTAAGACAAAAAGACATAAGGAGGAAGGGTGAGGCATTCTAGGACGTACTGAACCAGTAGCTGATGGGAGGAGATAAGATGACGTATTAGTGTACGCCTTACACCATAAGTAAGAAACAAGAAGGATTTATCTTTCCTTTGCTGGGACGCTAGACTGTCAAGAGCTGTTAGGGCAAAGTTCTGGGGAGATTGTGTCTTGCTGTAGACATGGCAACCTTCCCTCTGGGAATTCACAGTCTCCTCAGAGTCAGAGAGAGAAAGAGAGAGAGGAGACTGTTTTCCATCTCTCTGCCACTCCTCTACCAATACTACTGGAGCAGAATTCACATTCCTAGCTCAGTCAGCTTCGATCATCTTCAGGAAGTTCTGTCTCCAAATCTGGTCACATTAAAGACCAGGGTTAACACATACATTTCAGAAGACATAATTTATTCCACAGCAGAGATCAAGGAGTAGAGTTTGGAGACAGAGCGCATAGGCCTGTAGATCTCTGGGAAGACTTTGATTACTCTCTGGAACTCTTTCCACAGGGAGTTTTATGGTTCTGTGTTATATCGGGCCATAGAATTCTTTTTTCTCCCCATTATTTTTGGATTTTTTTTTACCTTGAACTGAAATCGTACGAGACCAAAAGCTAAGAGGCTTTCCTTGAGCTTCCAATGTCAGCTTTGAATACTGGTTTTGAATATAATTGGAATAATTTGCCTGAATTTATTAATTGAATCGTATTTCATAAACCTTGGAATTAAAATTTCCTTCATTCATCATGCAAATCTATGCGGAAACATGCAAAACAGTATTCATAAAGTAACAGAGACATACCTTCAGGCTTTACTCTAGGGGTCAAAGCAGGAAGACGGGAGGCGAGGGATATAAATTCTTTAAGGAGAGTTTTTGCATGACCTAGTGTAAGAAGACGTACACCAAGTATAAGCTGGTAAACTGACTGGCGAAGCCAAAAATAGTGTAGGACAGAACTCAATGTAATTACACAAATTCCTACTGCATGCTTCTAAAGTATACTAATGGCCTAATAGATAAAGTATAAAGATGTCTAATTGCCACTCTGAATAAACTCTTCTGCACATATATGACAGGGTTTTGGCAGAATACCCTTCCATTTAACCAGAAATTAGCCTGCCCAGTAGAAAAATCTAATTTAATCTTTGTTTAATGTCATCGAGAAAAGATAAGCACAGCACTTGGAAGTAGTTATAGTTTATGCATTGGAATTATCATCAAGACTGAGATAATTGCAAAAATTTTTATAACATGTATTATTTCATGCTTCTAATAATATCATTATTATTAGCCATATCGTTAGGGACTCCCAATGCTTTATTCCAGAGCCAGCTTCTTAGGATGTACTAAGCTGTCAAACATTCCACCAAGTGCAAATCCATGAGAAAGAGAAGCCAAAGGCTGGTCACTGGTGTATCGACTCAAAGAGGACTTTTGTCATCAGAAATGCAGCCTTCTTGCAGGAGAGGATTCTGGAGAGGTTTGTGCTAGTTAGAAATAGTTGCCAACTCGATAGGTCAAGGTAGCTGAGCTCTGGGCACACTGTGAAAGACTGAGAGTTAAGAGAAGCCCTACACAACTTACAGCAGAGTATCTGATTGATGAGACAAGATCCAGCCCATAGTGGGTGGGACCGTCCACTAAGCAGAGGGTAAGATGGAGGGAGCTGTCTAAGTAGCTTAGCAGACCTCAGCACGCTTTGCCAAGCCTGCAGTCTGGCAGATGAGCAGCGTTCTCCCTCTCCCCGCAATTCTTTTGGATTTGGTGCCACCAGTTCCCTCAGTGACTGATGCTGGTGTGAACGCTTCAGCCAAGATGACTACAGACTATAATTCCCATACATCCCTTGTTCCCCTAAACTGTTTGAACATGAATGAATGGACAACATATAAAGAAATGCACCAAAGTTTAGGAGTTGAATGTAAAACAGAGACTTCTCCTAACATAGATTTATGTACTATTTTCATTCTTAGCTACCCATTCAGCTCCACATTGAATCAAACAAACAAAAGAAGACTCATTTTTAATGGGCTCTTGGGCTGTAGAACTAGCTCTAACATACATCCTATCAATTGTACCTATCAAGGACAGATTCCAAATCTTCCATGGAAAAGTATCATTTGCACAAGATTATCGATCTATAAAAATGCCATGCACTAGGTAGATTTGCACGTGATTTTCCTGGTGTATATTTCTTAAGATAACATACAAATGTCACAAACCTTGCCCTCGTCTTCATAAACACCTCCAAAATCAATGTTTAAATACAAGGGAAAAAGAAATTCAAATACAAAAATATTGAAACATAGAATTCTCCAAATAAGCAAATTCCATACAGAATACATCTGCATTTTTCTTCTACACTATGTACTACCTGGAGAATACTTAAAGAACAGAAGAAAAACAGGATACCACGGACCTCTTTCCCAACCTTGTGCACCCTGGCCTCATTTGTCTACAGTGATGGGCGTTCAGGGTCACTGTGATAAGGCAGTAAGTCCATACACAGCCATGAGTAATAACCCAGAAGCAATAAGAAGCAGAGATCCTTGCAAAGCTGACCCAACAAAGACAGATATAAAATTAGCTGTAGACTAGAGATAACTTTATGCCAGTTGCTAAGGGCAACGTGCAACTGATGGATAATGTAATAATGCACATTAAGCCACACTCCCACAGCATAAGTTCACAACATCATTAATATCTGTAGCAACAGGGCGCCATGCTGACTGAGGTAAGCAAAGGTGTTGATGATGCCTATACCTCAGGGGAAGACAGAGCCACATAATGACCCCATGCGACGCAGAGCAGAAGGAGGGAAGGACGCTGCAGTATCAGCACCATTTGCCCTGACTTTTCACAAACAGCCCCTTCACTCTGCCCACTCCATTGCTGCTGTGTATTTTGCATGTGCTTCTTACTTCATGTTGCAGATGGATCTTCCTTCTCACAATCCCATCCACAGATTTGCCTGTCAACAGGTCTCGTCATTGCTAGTATGTTCTGATCCCTCACGCCCCCCCCCACACACAAAGACTGTGTCTTTAGTACCTACCATTTTTCTCTTTCTTCCTTTCTCTTTCTTTCTGTCTTCTCGGGAACACTGAAAGCCAAACTTTTTGTAAATCAAACCTTGCCTGTCTTTCCCTCTCTAGAGAATGGGCGTTGTATGAGGGTGCATAGAGGAAGGTTTCTTAAAGTTCAACCTCTTCTCTTCCCAGCAGTTTTCTAGAGCACTTGGCAACAGCATATGAAGCTCTCTTGTCCCTTTTTAATGCTTTTGCTTCCTTCTCCTTAGGAGAGTGTTGGATTTGAATGGCTCTGTTATAGACCTTGACTAGCCAAGTTGACTAGTCAGAGAAAGTTTAGAAATTTCCCAGCTTTGGACTCATTCTGTAGTGTGGCACAGCAGAAATTGGGGGACTGAGGATAGGGAGTGGAGGTGGAGAGAGCTAAGAGTTTCTCAGGCAGCAGCTCTGAGTTCTGTGGAAATGACGCCACAAAGGAACATGGTGGGGTCAGAGAGGGTTCCCAACCCAAAGATCTTAAACACCATGGAAACAGACCACTCTTACTTGTCAGTTGGGAATTTAAGACACTTGTCCAAAGTCATACTGTGTGTGGGGGGGGGGAGCATGGCTATGGTGGTCCTGCAGAGTTTTCATCAAACAACCACCCTGGAAACTTATACTCAGTCTGGGCCCAGAATCATGGTTCCAGGCACTAAGGTGCTCTGGCCTTGGGTAAGCGACTCAACTCCAGCTTTTTGCTCTTCTGCAAAACTAGATGAAGAAAATTATCTACTCCATTGCCTCAATAGAATGGCTATGAGAATGTAATAAAGTAATAGGTCTAATGGTCTTGTAATGGTCTTGTAATAGCAAATGACAAACCTCCAATAAATTCCAAGCTGTTATTAAGGGGTGTCAGGAAAGTCAGAAGATGCGGCCGGTAGTAAAGTAGTCCATTCTCCTTGTCTCCTTTTATCTACCCTGCAACTCCTCCCCATGTCTTATCTCTGTTTTCCTCGAGCTCTCAAAGAAACACAGACTTCCTATATCCAAGACATGGTTTCCTTTGCTGCAGCAATTCCAATTTCTAAAATGGTGCCAGACATAGAGTAGGCACTTGAAAAATACTTACAAATCCATCTGTTACCCTACAATGTTTTCAGTAAGAGAGACTTATGTAACTCTGAAAAGGCAAATGTATACATTTCTTATTTTGAAGTTTGGTTTCTTAATTTATTCCTAAGAAATTTATACATTCTGTCTTCCCCTCTACTATTTCTGAAAGTCTGTGGGTAAGTCACTTTTCAGTTACCAAGAAATAAGAAGGCACTCAAACTTTGTGTTATATCACAAAGGTCAACGCTTTGCCACCTAGAGAAATAAAACTTTTGATGAGCTAAATTAGAATCATTGAAAGTTTAAATGTAGGGGTTGAGCCTCAAGTTCCATTTTAAACATCTTTCTAAATCTCAAACTACATGTCTTTAAAATGCTTTAATCCCAAAGCCTCTGACAGTCCTATTACATGAAATACAGTTAATGCATAGCTGACTACATAAATAGCTAACTTTCATAAATGTATGTTTGATACAGTGGGATTACACTAGAATTACTATTTAATCTCTAATGTAATTATGAAGGGACTATATTGTCATAGCTTAACAGATTATTGTTTACAACTTGTGCCTTCTTTAGACCTCTGGCCAAGGTAATTGCAAGTTCTAGGATTAGTCTCACCTTAACAAGGACATAGTGGTACCTGACTGTGCTTCAATTCCAGCCCAGGGAAGGTAAAGGTAGAAGGATCAGTTATTCCAGGTCACATTCAGTTATATAGCGTCCTCAAGGCCAGGCTAGGGCACACGCAATCATGTTAAAAATAAGCAAATGAGACTAGGAAGAATGAAAGGAAAGGAAGGAAGAAAGAAAGAAAGAATGAATGAAGGAAAAGAAAGAAAGAAAGAAAGAAAGAAAGAAAGAAAGAAAGAGAGAGAGAGAGAGAGAAAGAAAGAGAGAGAGAGAGAGAGAGAGAGAGAGAGAGAGAAAGAAAGAAAGAAAGAAAGAAAGAGAGAGAAAGAAAGAAAGAAAGAAAGAAAGAAAGAAAGAAAGAAAGAAAGAAAGAAAAAGGAGACAGGGAGGAAAGGAGAGAGGGAGGGAAGGAGGAAGGGAGGGAGGGAGGGAGGGAGGGAAGGAGAGAGAGAGGAAGGGAAGGAGGGAAGGAGGGATGGAGGGAGGAAGGAAAATATCTAATAGGAAGACAGAATAAAAGTTAGAGTCTATTTGTGATCCTGCTCCACGCCCAACAGGAAAGCTTATCTGGATACGACATTAACACCCGTGGAGCAAGTTGCACATTCACAAGGTAACTCATGACATATGGATCAATCTGGCCAGTTCCTCCTCCTTCCAACTTAACCTTCCCATTTCACTCTAGAGCAAGTAAACTCCTACTGTGGCCTCTTTGGTGTCTCTCTGAACTTCAGCCGCAAGGTGGTGACAGTGCTGTTAGCTCCTTTATTATTTGGGGCTAAAGAAAACATTTAATTCCAACATTAATTTATAAAATCATGAACATTTTTTCCTGTTTTTAGTACTCCAAATTCTTCTAGCTTTCTTTTCTATCAACTGTCACATTGTAACCGAGTGGTGGGATTTTTAGGAACCAATTCTTTCTTAATGAGGCAAACAAAACACTGAAGGAAGCAACAGAAATCAGAGCCTCGGAATCAGAAAAACCAGCGTCAGTACTGAAACTGATCATTAGTCCATCTAATCTGTAGCCAAACTCAGTGACTGATTCAGATTTTATATTACAGCTGAAAAAAATTAACAGCTCTTTCTATTCTGAGAATAACTCAAGATGACGTAGGTGAACTAGTCTAAATGATACGTTTTCAAATGAAATGTTAAATGGACTTTAATCTCTAGTTCTATTCAAATGTTGGTCACTAAATGAGAAAGTGTCATTATAGATTATTGAAGTTGAACTGAATCACTGAGATCCTACTTTCATTACATGTTTGTGGTAAAGGAAATTATTAATGGATAAACTTAAAATCCCAAGAATTAAACTGAAGCCGAAATGTCCATATATTTGCTGAAGAGGAATTTGGTTCTACCAGGGATGTCCGGGTACCTGGATACGGTTCACATGATTCATAGTGTGATTGTGGTTGTGCGTGTTGGCAGAATATATGAAAGAAGGAGAGGCAGGAGGATCAGTGGCCCGGGCCAGCCTGGGCTACGCCAGAGGACAGGTGAGTCTTGGAACACTAGATGAAATTGAGCACTGCTCACCACTTCATTCAATAAATTTCTTTGGTGAGTTTCCAGGTGCATCTCAATGTTGCCATAATCATTGTACTTTACCATTAACGGTCCTGTGATCTAAACCATCATTGACTTGAATTACCACCTCTGGGATATTCAGCAGAGCCCCGTCCATTCCTATAATTGTTTAAAATCTTGAGAATGCAGTTGTGAGTCTGTACAGTATCAAGCAGTTAGTTCTATGACCAGCAAACATCAGTTCTTCTTGTGAATGGCGGCCAAGAATAGACTTTCATTATAGAGTCTAAATTCCTGATGCTACAACACAATATGAGAGACTGGGTAATGCATAAAGAATCTGGAGACTGACACGCTAAAAATGGAGGGCCCTCTATATAGAAAGGACTTTTGTGCAATGTCATCCAATGATGGATGGTAGAAATGAAGAATGATACAGAAAATGGGAACACAAAATGGGTCCCTCATCCTCTTACTAAAAATTCACCTCTGAGGTTATAAACTACTCTAGCAACCGTCTCTGTCCATTCATAAAAGAAAAACAGAGCCCTCAAAGACTAGTCATCTCTTGAAGGTCTCATCTCTTACAAACCCTATTACAATGGCTGTCAAATTTCAACATGAACTTGAGAGGCAGCAGCTCACATTCGAGGCACATCAATTTCCCGCCATGAGAAATAGGTAGTGATGCTCTAAAGGCTTCTAAAATTTTCTGCATATAAAACAAGAACTTCTGCTTAAGAAAATAAATGACAACGGAAGACAAAAAAATGGGCATCGTGGAAATGTTGTCACATCGGAGAAATCTTTTTGATCTACATTAGGGCGTAATGAGACCATCCATCAAATCAGTTTGGCCACTGATTGGCTCATTAATAGGAGTTCCACTATAAATTAATTGAACACTCATTTTGCAAATTTCAGTCTGAGTACTCTTCAGAGTCTTGAACCGACTTCGCCTGAAAGAACGACTCCTTCCAGTAGCAATCACGTCTTTAATCAGTCTCTTAATGTAGGCACTGCAGACTTCCAGTTTCAGCCAATTACTTACAGGATAGTTGGTGGACTACCTCACTTAAGACTGAGTAATACTGCTGGGGCAGATCATTTAAATCCAAAGCTTCTTAAGCCCTGGCTTCATTAAGAGGTAAGTCAGTAAAGTGATATTTTTAATTTGACATGCTTTTCTGGAGCTCTTCCATCAGTTGGGATGTGTATCAGAGTAAGACCCTTCTAAGAAGTAAAACAGGCTTGAAGCAGGAAATAAAAGACATTGATCTGGGTCACTTTTCACATTCCAAATGATTCTCTTGGTAGTTTCCAGTGCTACACCTACATTCACGAGCTCTCGAAAAAAGAAGGGATTAAGAAAATATAAAGGGTGGATGGTACTTGAAGTCCGACTCCCTGAAAAACAAAGAAACAGAAAAATGGACAGGGCATACGTGGCTTGAATTAGAATTGTTGTGCATCTTCAAGCCAACAGCCAAGTCAGGTGGATAAAGAGAAGTCAGAAGATGTTTCAGAACTTTATAGTCACTTCGTACATTAAAACATGCTGTGGATACATTGTTGTGCTTTGGTTTAATGCAGAGCTGGACATTATGGGTGACAGGGAAAGAGATAAGATCCATGAAGGGGAAGCAATAAATGAACAGAAATGAATCTGTACAGTTCTCCAGCCCAAGACTAGAGCATCAAATGCGCAGGGACTGAAGAAGTTCACTTGCATGCTGGCTGGTCAAAGGATCCACTTGTTTAATTGGTTGTCTGGGAAATGTTTTAAGGTACGTTGGAAAGATTAATATTCAGTAAATGACAGGTTATTTTCGTGGAAGTAGTTAAAAAAGTCTAAATTCTTTGGCAGTCTGATACCAAACCTATTATAAAAGTTATATAAACACTTTTTTCTGACATTTCTCATTAATTCATGCATTCTTTGAATGCATATGTCCATTTTGATGACCATACAAGTCATATTTTAGTGTTTCGTATTTTATGTTTATTTGCCATATCGCAAAAAATTGCAGTTTTTATTTCTATTAAATTTCCTTTGATTCTGACAGTCAATGCTCTCCAAAAGATCAAACAGCAGTTTGGCATCTATTAAATACAAAAAGTAAAAACATTATTCAAAATGGTGTCTTAATGAAGTGAGTAAGACTGTTGTTTTCAATTAATGTATTCATCATAAAAAACTTAAGTCGCTGGTAAAGTGTATGTGAGATCATTAGGGATACTATTCTTTTGTTTGCTTTACAAATGTATGTGCTGAGAAAAAAATTCCTATAAATAAATAGATGTGGCTTAAAGTTCTGTCATGGCAACACAACTCAATTCTTTGAACATTTTCCGAAGTACATGTCAAAAATTACATTGTGGAGTATTATTATTTTTAATGATCTATCAGCTGACAAGTCAATTAGGTCTTTCTTTGATTTCCTTGAGTACAATGAATGACTCGATAGGTGCCAATTATTTCAGTCTTTAGACCCCTTTTCTTTCTCTCTTTCAGGCAAAGATTTACTAACCTGCACCAGCAACCTTTGAGACCTACTCTTCTTCCAATTTGAAGCATCTTGTCTGGCTTGAAAATTACAAGGTTCTTTTCTTTAAGGCTCTTATGTTATCACATGATTTACAGATAATTTGATCGGTGGTGCTGAAAATGTATTTCCTTCAATTTTTAGACAATTCAGATAGATCTGCCTGGCTTGAATTAGAATTGTGCACCTTCAAGCCAACAGCCAAGTCAGATTTCATTTCTAGCAGAATAGTCAGCCTTCATTGCTCAGGACAAATAGAATTTGACAAACCTGTAACTTCTGAAGAAGCCTTTGTGCTACTCTACAGGTGACAGATGGTACATAGATAAGTCATGCAACTTTGTCTGACTTCTCTCTCAGAGGAAACAAACATCTTCAGTGTTTCTTTTTATTTCCCTCCTGTTTCTTCTTTCCAGGGCAACTTGCTGAAGATAGGTGTGTTCAACAAAAATCAGAATTGAAATAGGCAAGGCTGTTAAAAAGAAATCTCCACACTCCTATAGGTCCATTTTGTAATAAACTTGGATTGAGACTCAGGTTTCAATTCTACTTATGCATTTTTCATTAATGAAAATGTATCTGAAACAAACCCTTCCGAAACATAACATTTTAGTTCCTTCCTTATGCATAATTCCATAGATACTTGGTGATTCTGATTGTCTGTGTCTAGAGAGGGGGTCGATGGAAGAGTGCCAGCCTTCCAGATTAACCTAAATATGTCACCTTTGGAATGTATGATTTAATCACCGAAATACCTAGAATGGAGCACTTTCCATTTTAAGAATATTCATAGTTGGTAAAGTAATTTCCCTTCAGTCAGCCAGGGTCCAGCTGAAATATCAGAAAGTATTCCTGGCTGGTGATATAAAGAAGTTGAGCATATGAGCTGGGTGTATAGCTGGCAGCACAATCTATATGTGCGTACTTACAGATATGTTGTGTGTGGGAAGAGTATGTATGCAAACGGATATGAACGTGGGTGTAAGTGTACCATGTACGTTGTGGGGGTGTTTATGGAATGTGTGCATGCATGTATATCTATAAATGGCAGCGTATGTTTTGTGAATATACATGTGTAAAGGAGTATATGTGTGCCTATATGAGTGTGTTTTTGGCTTTGCTTGGTTTCCTGAATGCATGTTGTGTGGTTGTATTTTATTTATAATCTGCAATAGTTATTTCATTATTAAAATAAGTAACAAAAATTCTATAATGAATAAACTCTTTTGTTCCTAGCACACATTTCTTTCTGACCTTCGCTTGGGAATTTTGAGTTCTTCTACATACAAAAAAATCAAGATAATGCAAGTCATAGTCATTGCTCCAAGCATCAGCCAATTTTACATTTAAAAATAATTTTTAATAAAGATTCCTCAGACTTGCTGAAAATGCATGCCTATGTGATTTAGTAGCAGGCCAGTCAGAGTTCAGTAAGCAGAAGATCTGGGAGCAGAATCACTAACACACAGCACACTGCCTGGGTGGACTAACCTCCAGGTGGGTTTGCAGAAGGTAACAAAGGCCCTGCCCTGATTGACCCCCATCCTTTCTCAATGGTTTCTGGCGACAGCCTCTTGTCAGCAGCTCCTGAGAGCCCACAGGAAAAACATCTGGACATTTTCACTCTGGCGTGTGTGGGGCAATGCAAGATTGTTACAGTCTGGAATAGCCCTGTGAGTCTCTCTGGACCCCCAACCTGTAACACAAAAGGAGAACTGGAAGACACACTTAATGTAGCATCTTGTGAAGCCATCAAAGAATGATTCGTCTTGAGTTCTTCAATGATAACAGCATTGTGCACAAAGAACAAAAGGAAGCAAAATTATTAAACTCACTTTTTTTGTAAATGGCAGTATTACCTGAGGCTACATTATTTTTTCATTTGTCATAGATGACATCATGTTATATGAACTATTAAAATTTTGTAGCCAAGTTTCATTATATCAGAATACCCGTGCCTAGTTAAATGTACTCTTTATCGTTCAGACCAAATTGTTATTATATTATTATTATTATTATTATTATTATTATTATTATTATTATTATTGGTTTTCAACACATCTATGTCTCTAGTGACTCAAGCAGTCTGAGTTTGTTAGTTCATTGTTTCCATGATTAGGAACCTAGGCTGAAGCTCATCTGTGTCATCTGAGCATTTCGTACATTAAATTAAACATGTATGTGGTTCTCTGACCTCCTCTGAAACCCGAGACTCTCCCAAAGTGGGAGATGATGTGTGGGATTCATTTCTTGGGAGGAGTGTTTATACTGTTGAGGGCTCCACTTCTTGCTGGCTTTCTTGCAAGTCGTAGTCCCAGAAACAGCAGCAGAGACTATTGATTCACTCTAAGTGAGCTGAGTTACGGTGTGGCCCTCCTAATCTTTTATGTCACCAGAAGACGCTGGGACACAAAGCATGAACCAAGAGCAGCATTTCTGAGCTAACTTCAAATTCAACCTACCTCAGTTTTACTGGTGGTGGTGGTGGTGGTGGTGGTGGTGGTGGTGGTGGTGTGTGTGTGTGTGTGTGTGTGCAGTGTGTAAGCATATGCATACATACATACATGGATGCCAGAGGACAAACTCAAGCATCATTCCATCCATATTGCCTTTGAGACAAGGTCTATTACTAGCTTGGAATTCACTGAGAAACTGGGGTAGCGGGTCAGTGAGCATCAGGAAATCACCAAGGAGGGTAGAGGAGCTTGCCAGTGACCCCCAGATGTCCACCAAGCAGGCTAGATGGACAGTGATCCCCAGGACTCTACCTACACTCAGTCTTCAGAGGCAGGATTAGAATGCACCACCTTGCCTAACTTCCACAGGGCTCCCGCAGGTCCTTGTTCTTCTGCAGCAAGCAGTGTGCCGACTCAGTTATCTCCCTAGACTTTCTACCTGCACAATTATCAATTTCCATGTCATAAATCTCAATGTTTATGAGAATAACAGTAAATACTTCAGAAGACAAGATATTCATTATGTTTTTGGTCTCGATAATGTATTATGTGCCTATAAGCTATGATTTGATATACTTGGAATTACTGCAGCCATCATAATGCTTCTCAGTGTATTAATATAGAAATATAATTGATCAACATATTACATATTATTAATCTGAATAAAATGAAACATATGCAAGGTTGAATACAAAGTTTTATCCATATTTTCAATTCTTCTCCATGAGCCTAGACATTCTGTACTAGGTATCATCATTTAAAAATGTATAATTCGAAACAGAAGTTTTAGCTCTTCTTGAGAATGCATAAATGTCCAACACTTAGGATACTTTGGTTTTAAGCATGTTTGTCTGGGCCACATGATAAATATGCAGATAGATATAAATTCATAGAATAAGGGAGAAAAGTAGTTTGATCTGGAAGTATATATGATAAATACTTACATTAATATAGGCCTTGACTTGGCCTGAAAACCTGAGCAAAAATGGAAATTTATCATGAGCTAAATGAAACAAATGAGTTTGGTTGGTTTCTTTTGCTCGTTTGTTTGGTTAATTGTTTGGGTTTTGCATTTCAATGTCTGTCATACCCTGCTTAGCCCACTCCACTGGCTCTATCACAATGAGCAGTATTTTAATGACTCCACCTGTGGAATAAGACACAGAGATATTTTTCTTACAAAGCAGACACTTTGTTGATCCATTGTTGAAGCTTTTAAAACAAGCGTGTGTACAATAAAAGCTCTCCTTTTCCACAGTATCCCCACGGAAAAGGCAGGAGGAAAGACGTGATTATTAACTCTAAAGGTTCTTCAACTAAAGAAAAGGCATCCGCTTTGCTGTTTCCAAACAAGCCAGAGAAATTAATTAGCATGTTTTAAAATAGGCAAGAAGTGATCTTGGAAGGGAATTCAGGAGTCTGAAAATAGCCCTGAGCTGCCAAGTCGTTTCTTTTAGTACTATGGAATGCTGGGTGTTTCTGCCTGGCGTTCTAGAACAATTTAAGCTGGTTTAATGCACAGTGCCTACCCATGGAGACTGATGAAAAAGTTTTATATGAAAGTTTGCTATTGTGGCCTGAAGTGCTACAGACTTGCTCTAAACAAATGATATTTAAACAATTTCCTCAGTAACTTTCCTGAGATACATTTTAGAGTGTATTTTTTACTGCTTTATACTAAGTGCTTTTTCTACTACAAAACAGCACTCAGCCATCCATGCAGGCTTCCATTTATAATATTAATAGAAGACATGTTCCATGCTAATCCATCTCATTAATATTAAAGAAAGAACTCCTAGACTGGTGAGCACTTAATCATTTGCAATTAGCACCTAACTGATAATTCTATGGAGGGCTCTTAGGGCCAGAAGCAGAAGAAATAGCTCCCGTTTGCTAAATGTTAGTTGATTTCACTTAGAGTATTTAATTCTGAGAAAACTCGGTAATGAGAACAATTCATGTAACTAGACAAGTTTAATTGATCAGTGAGCAGTAGAACACTCCCCAATTGACCAAATGCTCCCAGGGATCCCTCTCTCGCCACGCATTGCATTTGGTTCTGAAAATCCTCTAGGCCAATTGACTTGGCATCCGTCAGAGGTAAGTAAACTTCAAGCTCTGGCTACCTCCACACAGATCCCCAAATCCAATTAGTAGAACGGGCAGACGGTCTGGTTTGGCTCCAACTCGAGCAGATTGCTTCCTCCACGTCAACCCAACCTGAAAAAACAGGACGTCTGCGAGATTCCTGCTTCCAGGAAAAAGAGCGTCCGGGTGCAGACTAAGAGTTGCCTGCCAAAGACTTAAAGGTAATCCAAGCTTCACACTGTGGGGTGGCCCCTCTGCCTTCATTCCACACTTACTTTGCCGTGTGATGCCCCCTTCCCTCTCCCTCCCAGATCTTACTAGGATCCTTTTGTTGGAAGGTGCTTACAAGAATCCAACTTGTGACTTTATCACCAGGTACTGACTGGGAATTGACCTTGGCATATGCAGGCTCCTTGTGGCATCTCTTTGACCCAGTTTTTTAAGCTACTTTTCTAATCGTGTGTGTGTGTGTGTGTGTGTATGTGTGTGTGTGTGTGTGTGTGTGTGTGTGTGTGTGTTGTCCGGGAAAAGAAAAGCTGAGCTTGGCAGAGACCCTTGAAAAGCAGCAGGACTCTGTGAAATGAGCTGAAGGCAGAGCTGTCCATCTCTCCTGTGCACGTCATTTACTCAATTAGTGATGATCGAGTGCCCCCAGGACACACCACACCAAATGTTGACTGTGACAACCTTTAACTTGAGTTCCACTGCCAAGTCTAGCAAATTAACCACATTTAACTAAGAGCAATTTTGACAGTTCCTAATTACTGGAACAAGGAATTTTTAAAATCTCTCTCCCTTGATTTGAAATGCTTGAGAAATTTCCTCCTGCTCTCTTGCTGGGGTCCATATTCTTCCTGGCGCATGGGCGTGGCCTTCCCCTCCCTGTCATGGCCCTGTAACTTGTAGCTGTCCTTCTCTTAATCATGCCCCCCCCAGAAGCTCTTCTTAGTGTCTATTCACATTTGATAACAAGCCCATCTGCTACCTTTGCCAAATGCCAGGCTCTTATCTGCCAGCGGCCTTCCAGATGTGCGCGGGCAGCACAGTTACATAGCCATCATGTTTGCCATGGAGAAATCTGTTTTCAGCCTTCTGCCTTACAAAACAGCCTAATCTTCCCCAGCTGGATAGAAGCGCTTTAGCCTTTAAGGATTTGGATAAAAGAACTTGGGTGGAGCCACAAGAATCATCAGTGTCCGCCAGCATACCTGCCACAAAGCTGCCTTGTGGCACAGAAGCAACCAGAAGTCACATTTCGTGGCCAGACCCCTGGAGAACGAGATGCATACAAGGAAGATTAATCTGTTAAGTACCTGATGGCTAAAGCAGACTCCTAGTCTGGTAAGTCAGGAGACAGGCTCTGAGCTTTGGAACCCACTGGAGGCGCCCTGTGAGAGCTAGTCCGTCCCAGAAACTGATCCGCACAGCCCGTGAGGAGGCCTGTGATTCACAGCATTGTATATTGGGGTGTAAAAGAGACTCCAGTAGGTCGTGGATTCTATTTCGTCTCTGCAACCTGCATGTGCTTTTGCCTGGGCAAGATGCTGAATCTACCTAAGGAAATTCTCTTACCTGTGAATGTAGGACAGACATGATGTTTTCCTCATAGAGTTTTGTGAGTGCCACAGTTAGGCACAGGTGTCCACTTGACAGTTGAGGGTTTGAGCTCTGGGCACATTTGTGGAGAATTAGTAGTTGAGTTAAGCCCAGAGGAAACCTGCAAGATTGATTAACTGATGGGGAAAGTCCAGCCCATGGTGGGTGGGATTAAGCTCTGGAATAAATCACAGAGAGCTGGTTGAGAGAGTTAGCATCCTTGTGTTCACTTGGCCAGACATGCTGGTCTGGCAAGTAAGGATTGTCCATCTCTCAGCTAGTTATGTGGTGATGGTGTGGCCAGTTCCCTCAGCTCTGGTGTTGGTGAGTGCTCTCCTATCAAGCTTGACTACAGACTGTAATGGGACTATCAGTAAGAAAATAAATCCCTTGTTTCCTCAAGCCATTTGATGTCATTTATCAGCAACCACGAAGGCTGACTGCAACAGTGAGGTTCCCCAAGGCTTCACATTAAATCTGGGTGTGGCCCAGTGGGGAATCCTGACTGGGTGACAATACTCCAAATTGCTATTATTTTAGGTAAACATCCTACTTTCTAGGGCTCTATTCCTTGACATTCAGTAAGCCTGAAGGTCTACTCTCAAGTAGTCTTTGCAAATCAAACAGATGAAAAAGTTGAGCTTAAAAGTCGCGCATCCTTCACTTCCTTCCATATAAAAAGGAAAACGAAATATATCAGCCAAGGATATAAATAAGAAGATGTCCTCCTGCAGGAAAGTCAGATGTGCTGGTTTTAGGCAATCGAGGGTAAAACTTTAGCTTACCTTGTGTGCATTTACCCAGAGTTTGATGTGTCTGCTGTCGGCCTGGAAAAGTTCTCAGCCCATAATCTAATCACAGTCCACTCATGGTTTGTCTTGATTGTCAGCTGGATTGACTTTATGATCACCATGAAAATACACCTTCCTTTGTCTAGGAGAGTGTTTCAGAAACATTTAACAGAGGAGGGAAGAGCCACCCTGAATGCAGTAGAGACCAAGTCGGGGGCTGGTCTGCTAGAAGAATGAAGAGGCAAAGTGGGCTGAGCACCTGCCTTCCTGGCTCCTGGCCTTGTGCTGGGAATGCAAAGGGACCAGCAGCCTCCAGCTCCGCAGATCAGCCCTCCCCTCGCATTCCTTCCTTCCTTAAGTGGCATTTATTATATTTTGTCCCAGCAATTAGAAAATAACTAAAGCAGAAAATGCAGTGCATGTGTAGAAAGATGAAGGAAAGTGTGTGTTTTGTTTCTAGCATACTGTAGTAAACAACTTAGGCAGTGAATAAAGGTCATAGGGTTTTGAGTTTGGATTCTGGTTTATCTGTGGGTTATTATGTAAGTTGTTTACTTTTGTAAGGTCCTAGTTCCTTAATCTTTGAAATGGGAAAATAATGCCTATTTTGAAATGATTTTATTCGAGAACAATCACTCTCTTAGATGTCTAGCTTTTGGGATGAAATAACATTCACTAAAGGACAGTTCTTATTACCATAATCAATACTCATAACAATGCTGTCACTATAATATAACAAATTGCCACAAACTTAGTACCTCAAAATAAACCCTAATGTTCTGTGGGTCTGGAGGCTTGGCATAAAGTGGCTAAATTCCTTGTCAAATTACAGGTGTGAGGTGGTCAGGTTCTCAAATGATCACATTCAAAGGTTGGGAGAAGAATTTCAAATCCCTATTTCTAAGCCCCCAGTTAGGAACTAACGTTCAGGCTCTAAAGATGATCCGTATTGGGCTATGGTGATAGTGCACTGGTAGAGAGCCGAGCTGAGCTTTCAGAAGGCTTTGGATTCCATTTGTCAGTACTGAGACAAGCAAACAAGACCACCCATATTCTTACACATATGGCTCCCTCCATCTGCACAGGCAGCAATGGAGAAGCATCTTTGCATGAATTGTATTAAATACTGTTATATTGGATTGATTCATTTCAAGGAACATAATTTCTTGTTTGAAGTTAACTGGCTTGGAAACCTTAGTCATATCTGCAGAACTCTCCAGCAGAGTGTAAAGGTGAATATTCAACCAAGAGACAGGAGAAGGTGTGTGGTCATTAGGAGTTAAGAATCTTGAGGCATATCTGAGAAATTTGCCTCCTACAATCATCTCGAAGTCTATATTGTTATTTTTACCTGTAGGAAACTGTGAGCCCAAGTTTTGTTGGGCTTAACTCAGAACATGCACTTAGGAAATGTTTTCAACTAGAGTGTGTCTAAGGGATGCTTGGTATTCCTTGGAGATCATTTGGGTAGTTGCAATTGGAATGAAGTCTAAAGAACTTTTGCTGGCTCAGGTTAAAATTCTGTTACTGTGCCCAAAGATGACAGATGCCAAAGACATGCTCTTTAAGTCCATGGACCTTTCTGCTAAGCAGATCATTGGGATCTACCCCAAACCCACTGGAGAGGGTCCTTGTAATTCCAAATTAAAAAAAAAAAGTCTATGACAAGCTTTCATTTGGGGACAGGATTTCTCGGATGTGCTGAAGACATGAGGACCTTCCAGTTCATGGCAGGGCGGTCAACATCACCCCTGGCTTCTATCCCTTAATGTTCTTAAGGGACCACACCGCTACACCTTCCCCCAAGTCAAGTTCTAACTAACAAGACTTTCTCCTAGTGTGGAGTCTAATCGCCACCAATTGGAAATGGCTGCTTTTCCTCTCCTCTTCCTCCTTTTCCATTGGCTAGATGGTTGACATAATGCCTGTAGCCAAAGCTATCGATGGTTACCTCTTGGAAGCCAAGTACTATGCCTACTGTACATATGTTGGGGGAGCCTAGTTCCTAACCACCGTGCCTAGAATGCGTTCAGCAGCCATTCATATACAAGAGATAAGAATGAATTTCTGTCTGCTTTCAGTCACTGACTTCCATGTTCTTGGCTATCACGATCATGTTTTTATCTTAACAGGTGCTCCCTGAGAAAGTCACTTTGGCAGAACTGGTAAGTGTTACACATACTGTTACCTTAATATCATGTAACTGTTGTTTGCTTTTTGTTGCCTAGCATGTGATTCTTAAGATGCAGTGTGTCCCCAAAGATGCGCTACAATGAGAAACCGCATTGGATTCTTTCATGCATATTATTTCCTTTGTTTGTTGTCCCATCTAATAGTCCTAATGGAAGTTTCTGCTGAAAAAAAACTGGTTTCATAAGCAAACACATCCCCATTGAAATGCTTCTTTTCATTGTCGCAGGCTTTTGGGCCACTGAATGCTTTTGTGAAAGTGTCCTGTTGCAGTCACCATTAAACAGTTCAAGGTTTATTTTCTTATGATAGTCTGGTTACAGTTCCTAGTTCAGCTTGACTGGAGATCATGCACCAACATCCGGGCTGAGGGAACTGGCCACACCATCTCTATATAAGGGCTAAGAGAGGGACAATCCTTACTTGCCTGACTAGCATGTCTGGCCAAGTGTACACAAAGATGCCAACTCTCTCAACCAGCTGTTTGTATTTTATTCCATAGCCTAGTCCACCCACCATGGGCTGGGCCTTCTCCATCAGCCAGACAATCTCCTGCAGGTTTTAGCCATGCTTAATTTAACTACTCTCTGTAAATGTACCCAGAGATCAAACCTTCATCTGTCAAGTTGACATAGGCAACATGTCCCTAGGCAGCTGGCCACTCTAGACCCATCTCTTACTCAACACCCGGGAATTTCCAAATTCCAAAATGACTTATACAGAACTTGAGGTTTGCCTGGAAGAAGCGATTGCAAAAAAATCATCCTACATCTCAAGCAGTTAAAACCTTTCCTCTGTGTGTGTGTGTGTGCGTGTGTGTGTGTGTGTAGTATGCCCTCACACCCATGCATGTGGGAGCCAGAGGTCAAAGTCACACATCTTCTTTAATCACTTCACCCTAACTTCCTTCACACAGTGCCTCTCACTGATCCTAGAGTCTGCCAATTTGCATAAACTGCTGGCCAGTCAAACCCAGAGCCTCTCCAATCCCCATTTCCAAAGGACTGCGACTACAGGTGGGCGTGGCTGTGCCGATCTCAGTTTTCAAAACATGGATTCTGGGGGCTGAACTCAGGCCCCCTTGATTGCATCTCCAGCACTTTCCCAACTAAGCCAGCTTTCCAGCCTTTAGACAGTCTGTCAACCCGTCAGTAGATTCCTCATTTGAATACATGAAGCACAAACACAACACCACAGCCTCATTCGAATACATGAAGCACAAACACAACACCACAGCCTCATTCGAATACATGAAGCACAAACACAACACCACAGCCTCATTCGAATACATGAAGCACAAACACAACACCACAGCCTCATTTGAATACATGAAGCACAAACACAATACCACAGCCATGCCACTCGTCAGTTGTTTCCTAAATAGTTTAGTCCTCAAGAACCTCATACCATGTCACTCCGCTTATTAGTTTTCCTTTTAGTTTTAAAAATAGAGATGAAACATGGCACATGAGATTGGATATATGTTGAAGCTTGAAGTTGACTGAGTACATATGCTAGAATGCGTCAGATTACTTTCCCCTCCCACCTCCTTCTGCTGAAAGGCTGCTACCCATCCTCCTGGGATTTCTTCCCAAATAAATACAAATCTCAAAGAACCTGTCCTTTTTAAAAAAAGTATTTTATTTGCCTACAAGGTGGGAGGGGGGATGGTTAGGCGCATGTCATAGCATGTATGTGGAAGCAAGAAGACAAAGGTCAGAAGTTGGTTCTTTCCTTCCACCATGTGGGCTCCAGGGATCAAACTCAGGTTGCCCCCAAGTACTTTTACCCACTGAGCCATCTTGCTGACCCCATTCTGCCATTTATATTTCTCCTTAAGGAAGAAAGAAACTTGAGTGTGTGTATTTGTGTGTGAGTACTTTCTGAAAGTGATGCATTTGAAAAGCATATATAAGCCTATATTCCTGAATACGCATATTAACATAAGATACCTACATATATGCATGCACACATATACATGTACATATGTAGAAATATACACTGAGGGCTACCTCAAGGCACGGAATGCTTTGCTCATTCACGGATGGTAACAAAACAACCACATAGAAATTTCTTTTAGCAAAACACAGAGAAAGGTGAGTCTCTCACACTCGGATTGATCTGCTCTTAGCAAACTTATTGAACATCCTCTTCAAAAAGATGCTGGGTTCCTCCCAGTGCAAACATGTCAAACACATGCTATCCCAGGCCACGGAAGTCCTGTCATGTCAGGACATGGCATCTCATGCCATGGGAGTCCCTGCTACCCAGACATGTCAGGGGACATGCTATTCCACAGCATATACACAAACACCAGAGATCCACAATTGCCAAGAGCACATCTTTCATCTTCTAAAATGTATGCAGAATAATGTGTATAAACATCTTAACATTCATCTTTGTATACTGTCAAAACTGGATTAAAAATCAGAAATTCAGAAAATTCAGAAAAGCAGCTTACAGTTTTTAAGCATTTACTGTAAGTCTTACTTTCATTTTATCATTTAAACCTAACAGCTCATTGAAGATACCTGGAGAGATGATAGATGATTGATAGATAGATATAGATAGATAGATAGATGATAGGGTAGATTGATGATATATAGACAGATGCATAGGTTAGATAGAAGATGATACATAAATATAGATAGAATTGTTATACATAAATAATTATACTTACCTAACTAATAAAAAAAACTGAGACTATAAAGGGAATGTGTGTGTGTGCGTGTGTGTGTGTGTGTGTGTGTGTGTGTGTGCAATTGTCCTAAGATTGCCTTGCTGGTAAGCGGTAAAGGTGCATTGCAAAGCCAAATAGACTTGAAATCAATAAATAACAAAAATAAAAAATAAGATAAAAATAATAAAAATAAACAAATAAAATAAATTAACAGCATGAAATTTAAAATATTATATGCAATAGTATATACTAACTGAAATTTAAAATGCTGTGTGGAATAATGTTTGCAAAAAGGTCAGCATTTTACATGGGCAAGAAAGACAGTGGCGTCTATCAAGAGTCAGTCCTGAGCAGTATTCCATGCAAGCAACTCCTGTTTCTCCGACCTTGGTGTGTCAGTGGAGAATCACCAATGCAGGACATGAATGTAGCAAATGCAGGAGGAGCTGGTTTCTGTAGCATTTACTTTTGGCATATTCAGCAACCACATCAACCTCACACGCCGCACCATCCTCCAATCCAGCACGTCAGAGTGGTGGAGGCCTGGGGTGCAAGTCTGGGCTCTCGCATAGCTTAACTCTCCTCACCATGTCTCCAAGGGGGTGTCCGCTGTATTCACAGGTGTGCGTATGTCTGGACCTGGGTTCTGTGCCTTCCTTCTTGTTTCCTAAACCACAAGCACCTCCTATGTGGCAGGTATGAAGGGTGTTTGCAAAAGATTAAGTGCAGTTCAAAAAGGCACCTCTGGAGCAGTGGGATCGATAACGGTTAGGGGTGTGTTGCGACCACAAGTGACAAGCCTACTACCATAAGCCTCATTTGCTTTCCTGTTGTATTCCACGAGGCCGATGTCTACAGCCTTCCCCGGCATTTGATTCATGTTAAATTACTATCAGGGGTTTAAAGGCTTCCCCACTCTACTGATGCTGATTCAGACATTCTGTGTTCTTGCCCCTAATCGTGTCTCTTCACATCTCTGGTTAAGCGGGTCTTTGTGATGACGTTGCTTTTGGAAAGGGGTTTGCCCTACCTGTTTCTTCCTCTGAATGTTCAAGGCAGGGGTCAAGGGTCACGGGGTCAGACCTGTGAGAGAGAGTAACCCTAGGATGGATCTGCTGCTTGCTCTCAGGCTTTTTCAGTCATCTCTGTACTTCTGAGATTGTTGTTCAGTGACAGGCACAGGAGAGCTTCTCTCTCATCTTGGGCAGAATGGGAGGGCTCACCAACCGTATTGCTGCCAGGAAGGAAAAAATGAACACGCTCTGACCCTGAGAAGATGCTCAATTAGTTTGATTGTGTTTCCTGAATTAACACATTATTTCTTAATGGGTTTTACATTCCAGGCAGTTCAAAGGAAAAAAAAAAAAAGAAAAAGATAAAAAACATGAATGCAGAAGTGGACATGTGACTCTACTGTGTCTAGTGGCTGTACCTGAAAGGTGACAGTCTTGCAAATGCTATTTTAAAATGTTCAAATGTTTAAAATACAGTGTTTAAAAATGTTGTTGTTTAGCTCAGCTTTGGAAACCAAGGATGGAAAACACAATCTTTCCATTGTCCAGTCCTTGGGCGATCCTGATAGGGGTTTTTCCTAGCTGTAAAGACACGCATGGCGGGACAAAGTCGAGGTCAGGCAAGTCTCAGGCACACACGGGTTGTGACGTAAGCTGGTACCACAAAGAGAAAGACAGTGGAAGCCGCTGACACAGCAGCAAATGTGCACCTGAGCTCCCCTTTCACGTCCACAAGAACATCACCTTAGGCTAAGACTACCTGTCAAAGCCTACATTTAAATACTGCTTAAAATAGGTACTTTGGGAGAAAAATCAGTAGATTTGGATCCCAAATGACCACCAAAGGGCTATTTGCCCTTTGAAACATTATTTATTATATTTTGTACCTCAGTTTTTTTCTCCTGTAAAATAGGAAAACAGCAACACCTGCATTTACAATAGTCTTAGAAAGATTAGTGACTTGACACAGACGGATCAGGTCTGGGCAGGTTGTAAGTATATCAGAGTGTGTATTGAAACTACGAAACGTGGCTGATTTTCTGTACAAATACAATGACTTTCTGTATGTATTTTTATCACCACTTACCAGGGTTGGAAGGCCTGTTGCTTTTAGACTCCAGGAGGTTGGTTGACTGGGGCATGAGAAGGGACGTATGGGATTGTTAGTTGTTGAGAGCGAGGGAAGGGTACAAGGAGAGAAGTGAGGGTGAGGGTACCCATCCCCAGCAGCCAAGTGCTGCGTTCAGATTCAGCTGTAGATGACGGGATGCAATAATTTAGAATTTCTTTTACCACTTACTGGGATGCTTAAAATCCATGCGGCTCGTCGGACTCCCCACCCTGAATCCCATCCCTGGCCAAGCACAAACTTTACACACTTTCCTTCCTTTGGTTCTTTTTCATTTGGTCTCAGGGCGACCCTCTGGGTACCATCTCACAGCCCCAGTCCTGCCAGGCTACCACCGGGCTCCATTCCCAGCCCCCAGCTGTGTTTTGTAACGAAACACTGCGCCGTCTGAAAGAACGTCGAGCTTGGTTCAGATGTTGTTTTCTAGAGAGTAAGAAACATCAAGGAAATGTAGGAATGAAGGAAGCAAGAGGAATCCATGAACAAACAAGAACATTCTAGAAACTAACACTGCCTTGAATAGGACCTGTCATGAGAGTTTCACTCATAATGCAGTTTTCTGCTTCTATTAAGTGTTATTAACCGTCTGAAGAAACACAGCGCTTCTTTGTAATGTTCTAGCCCACAGTCACATAATCATAAACAATCGTTGATGACATATTATGTTAGATTAAAACATTTAAATTTTAAAAAATTCATACAAGGAGTACCATATTCAATAAGATAGACTAATGTGGTTCTCACATAGCCATTTCATTGGGAGAAACAGCATTGATAAGACAACTATCTCCTCAACATAAAGCTTCCAAAGTTGATGCAGGGCTGCCCAGTTTTTAGCTTAGGCAATGAGGGAGATCTTTATCTATTTACATGTCTTTGCCCTGAGCTACGAAATTGCACACATCAGTCTTTGCTCTCACCATTTGATCAAAAGAACAAAACCAGATGCTAGAAAAGGAAAGCAGAAGGCAGAGGGCAGAGCTTCTACTACTAGCGGAAGAATGAATGGAAGTGGACAGGCCAAGTTCACAGTTTCTTTGCATGGCGTATCTGTGTAGGTGATTGATGGCAGAAATTCCCTTCGGCACTGTGGAAAGCAACCATGTTAGATCTTGTTACTATCCAATGCTTTACTTATGAAATCTGAATCTCTATTTTTAATATTGAAATTGTCGCATTTGTTTCTGACTTCAGTAGGATCAGTGTGAACATTGCTTTCAGAATCACACGGGACAGTAATGCCAGTAGAACAGTCTACTGAACGGTACTTGGTTAATTTCACAAGTCACCCTGGGCTGAGGAAATAGTCCAGTGGAACAACAGTTGTACCACTGAGGAGAAATTACAGAACATTTGAGATACAGCACCTGGCCAGCAGACATCAGGCGTGAGGGAGCTGCCTTCCAGGTGATGGGAATGGTGTAAACTTTCTTTCTCGTGACCCACCAAGATATGAATGATCCTTGACTTCTACGTCTGTAGCCATGCCTTCCCTGCCATGATGGATTTGCTCTTCTGAAACTAAGAGTCAAAATAAGTCTTTCCTGTCCAAAGTTGCTTCGGTCAGATATTTTGTCACAACAAGAAATGTAACAAGTGCAAATGGTACTGAGGTGGGTTGACCTAGTGCTTTGCCATGAAGATCCTTAGGAGAAAGTTTCTTCTCTGTCAGACGCTTTCTGATGATTCCATCTCTCATTGGAAAATAAAAAAAGGAATCATTAGCTCATTGTGGTTACTTGGAAAAAGTCTACACTCAATGGCCTACTTTAATACATTTATAGCTGGTGTGTTTAATCTTTCTTATTCAATATTACTTTCCTTTGCTCTGATTTTTTGAGTTTTTTTATAAGATTTTTTATATTTCTCCTGTAGGAATGGCATAAGCATATATAAACATAAACAAGTACTGGAAATTATGCCCTACTTCATTCCTGAGAGATTCTCTTGCATTCATTTATTATATAATTGCCTGCAGCGGCATGGGACCTGACACAAGGCAGAAGTTTCTACCCCAATTTAAGACATCTTTACCTTCTAAAACAATAGGAAATTTACTGATAAATTTGAATATTGCTTAGATAAAGACATGAATATAAAGCTGTGAATCAGTAAGTTGAGAACTTATTTTTAGGTTTGAAACAACGGTTACCTGTTTAGCTGGTACATAATCAGGAGATGGTCATGCATGCAAGAGACCCTGTATTTTCAATACATCTGCAAACTGAAAAGAATCCTACTTATGAGAGGAAACAGAAATGCCCAGAGTGACACTAAACGCTTGTTTAATAGGGAGGGTTGAAGAGATGGATCACTTGAGGGGAGAAATGTGTGGCTCAGAGTGCATGTTTTTAGCACCTTTTCTGCGATTACGTTTATCTCTGGCTGAAAAAAAAATTAAAAAAAAATCTGACCCTGTGGGTCTTTACTATGGTTTAAGCCAGTTGAGACTGCTGGAAGGGTAATTGATCAATTTAGTCTGATTAAACGCAGTTCCCATCTTAAATTATGCAAAGTATAAGTACCCACGGGCTGAGGCTGGGGTAGACTTGAGGCTCATAGGCTTTCTAGCTGTTAAGCCATGTAGGGCTGGGGAGTTTCAGCTGTAGGAACATGATTCTTAGTTGAATTGCTTTGAATTATTCTCCTTGCTTTAGAAGCAAACGATGATGCATGCTGCTAAAGTCCAAAGAAGAAAAATCGTCCAATGATTCAGATTATGAACATCAGTATGAAGAAACCTGAAATGTAAAGCCCCTTCAGTCGATAACAGGACAGTTTGGTAAACCACTTAAGGCTGTGATAGAATCCTCCTTGCCTGGCCCACGAGCAGATGTGACAAGTTGAATTTATTTCCTCTCTTACCAGGAAGCTTCGCAGGAAACTCTTAACATATGGTGCTTTTCGCTTCCATCTAGAGCTATAAATGTTATTGGAAAAGGACGCTCCCCAGAGCAGCCAGTTTCTGAGGTCTCTGCCAAATGGAGTCCAAATGATCCTTTTGTGATTCTGAATTCCCCGAGTTCTTAGGAGTTGGCAACCCGGGGTCTCTGATCTAAACACAGCTCACTAATTTAATTATTTTATTATAGATTTGTGGAAGCTCTTTCAGACCAGCGACTTAGCATCTGTATTGTATCTAGCCGTCCAGGAAACACAAGTTAGAAGGGTGTAAATATTTTCTTTCTTAACTGCTTTCATTGGAAAACTTGGAAATCACTTCACACAGAAACCAGGCACCACAAACTGAGCACAAAAGAATGTGAAATTGAGATAAGTTAAATTTAGAGGAACTTTTCTCATTTTTTGGAGCTTTTTATTGTATATCGATAAAGCTATCCTCTGCTGCATGGGAGAGTCAGAGTAAACTCAGTGTTTATCAATCACACATAAGTGAGATATTGCTAAGGAAAAAATCATTGCTACCTTAAGTATAGTTTAGTAGACTTCACAAACTGCTGAATATGTCCCATGGGACCCATTTGGCTCCACATTTTCCCGAAGCATTTCATCTCAATAAATTCAAAGGAAAAACTTTGACCATTAGGCATTTGTTACTACCTGGAGCAACACATGTTTATGCATTTGCATTATGCATTACTGTGTACAAATATATTGCACATAAGTGTGTAAACACAATTTATCAAAGTATGCACATACCAACATATGCTACCCTACAGTAAAAACATATTGTTATAATAAAATTGCTATCTTTGACAACTTATATTGTCATTTGAGTACTTTGAACCCAAAATAACTCTTAATACAATAAAAAAGATGAAATAAATTTTGTATGCCAAAAGCTTTACATTTGAAAACTTATGATTGTAAAATTAAATAAGGCAATATAAACCAAATAGCAAAGCATAGTCCCTCAAAAACCAGTTTTGAAGCTCTACTTGCAGCTAATTCTTAGTATTTAAAAGTTTTAGTAAATATCCTAAAATGGCAAATAATGGTCCCCTACCCACAATGCTGCTGTTGCTCCGCATATTTTCTTTCTTGAGTGTGATCACATCACGAGACTGACTTTTCCATTATGTTTTAAGCTGAGGTTTCATATATATGCACAGTGATTTCGTTATTAATAAGATATAAACATAAAGCCGTTTAGTTTTTATATAGTTCTTATTTTTCAAACTATTGCTCCAAATTGTTTTCTTTAAAGCAGAAAGTTGATTTTTTGGATATAATGGTTTATATTGACTGTCACTTGATAGGTTATAGAATCACTTTTGGAGAGAAACCTCTGGGCATGTCTGTCAGGGAGATGCCAGATGAACTTAGTTGAGATGGGAAGATCCACTGGCAATGTGTGTGACACATTCCGTGGGCTAGAATCCTGGACCATCTGAAAAGGAGAGAATGAGTTGAGATGCTGCATTCATGTCACTCAGCTTGCTGGTGGTAGATACACTGTGAAGAGCTGCCTCCCTCCATCTCCTGCTGCTGTCCTCCCTGGTCATGATGGACTGCACTCCTTCTGCAGCTTCGACCCTTCCTCATCCAAATGGCTCCTTGTAGAGTACTTATTCACAGCGACCACAAAAGAAGCTCATGTGGCTGTCAAAGTTCTTCATTAGCACTATAGTTGTCACCTCTAAGAAAGTGTGATAGAGCATCATCCCTTCCCACTGATAAACACTCTTGAATAGACTGTGCTGTTAACTTCAATGCTTCTAAGCTGTAAAGCTAGTTTTTGAAAGACAAGTTTCCTATAAAGTGCCAAAGGGGAAAAAAAGAACACAGTTCAAGATGCCTCAACTAGCTTCTTGCACATGCCCTAAAGCAAATGTCTACACTGAAGCTGAGGTTTCATATATATGCACAGTGATTTCGTTATTAATAGGATATAAACATAAAGCCGTTTAGTTTTTATATAGTTCTTATTTTTCAAACTTATTGCTCCAAATTGTTTTCTTTAAAGCAGAAAGTTGATTTTTTGGATATCCACCATGCCACAGATGATATTTTATACTTTATATAAATTACAACATAAAATTTATATAAAAATCTCAAATTATTTTATGATTTTATTTTTTTCTAGTTTTTGGCATTGACTCTAAAATAATTATGGGTTCTCAAAGTGTCCAGAAAGAAAGCGACATCAAAGATTCAGCTCTTTGTTATCCATCATACCATGAATAAATAATCAACAATAATTTGATGGTTGACTGAGATTATCATGTTGTCCCAACCTAAATCTCAACTTGCACAATTTTCTATTTAAAGCAAAGGAGCAAAAGATAAAATTGAATGAGACTGAAATCAGCTTTGAGAAAATAGGTATTTTCTAGATCAATAGTTATTTAGGAACTTGGAGAAAGTTTGGAGTGATCTAACACGAAACCACAATTTTGTAGATTTGGAAAATGAGTCCACAAACCATAAAACTCACATTTTCGAACCTCAAGGACTAGTATCATTTTAGAAGCTAAATTTAAATCATGGTCATTTTGGTTGATTTATACAGACAGTTGCTGCAAATGCACCAAACTGTTAAGATTTATAACTTCTCCATCAGGGCTTCTAAGACGTGACTCATTTGCCTTGTCGCATTGATTGTGTGAAGACAATTTCAATTAAATACCAGTGAGTTTTATATCAGAAAGACAAAGATTAATACGTCCAGCATACACACCAATAAGTTAAGTCCACAGAACTATACCAATCCCCAATTCAGCTTGATATGCATTTTCTTATTCTAATTCAGTGAGAGTCATCTGCCCATTCTACATTTTGACACCCAGAAAAATGCAGACGGTGCAGTAGAATATAAAAGTTATTCAGAAGAAGCAATTGAAGCTTCATTCAAGAACAAACTCATGCTAGATCCTGCCACAGGCATATCCACTGTGCCTGCCACGACAGAGTCAAACAGTTTCACTACCAAAGAGTCTCCTATTTAAGAAAGTTTATGATTTTGGTTGGGCCACATTCTTAGCTATTCTCAGCCACATGGTGCAGAAGGAAGGTGTTGGACATACCTTCCTTCTGTTGTAATTACAAATGTTCTAGAAACGGATCTTGGTCAAGTATCATTTTAGCACAAAGAACTAAAAGATAGTTCTTGAAGATTCATATTTATTCATTTTTTCATCACTATTTATATACAAAACAAAAGAAATTAGAAACTAACTTCAAAACTCTGGAGCAGACAGGAAGGCATTCTAGCTGGAGAGATAGTTCAAGAGGCAAGGGAAAAGCTGATATTCACATTGTGCCCGCTAAGGAGAGTTTATCAAGATGTGACCTTGACCTAGCGAAGTTGACCTGTTGGCAATATTTCTCACAAGGAAATGTGAAAAGTTGTTTGTCTCGAGTTATTCCTTGTTGTGATTCACCATTACTGCCACTGACCGTTCCACCATGACACTGAGACGAGGATGACTTCCTTCAGCCTTTTCAGTGATTGACATCTCCCTCCAAAAAGGGTGGCTGGAAGGAAATCTTAAAGAGTCTCTTGAAAAGAGCCACAAAGCACAAAGTCAATAAAGACCTTTCTCCATCAGCCTCTCTTGTCCGAGACCGCCCTCCTCGGCCCTCCATTCGATGCACTGGATGCCGGTACAGTGATGCGTGGGAACTTCCACCCTCTTCTCTCTCTGCTGCCAACTTGACTGGTGACATGTTACCTTGCTTCATTCTGTATGTGCTTTTCCCAAAATGAGACAAAAGTTACCGTGTTTATAGTGTGTGCTCTATACTAACGTCAATGAAGTCAATGACATCACCAGGAATGTATTCCTTTTATTCTTGTTTCTCTCTGCACTGAAGCAATGGGGAAGACCAAGCTTACGAACTCAAATAATCATGTTGCAGATGATGCTGCCTTTGCTTAACAAGTACCGTCTGACAATTATATTTTCAAAATTTGAGAACATAACCAAACATGCACTCATTTTTTCAAACTTGGAGTAAGCCCGACTTGCAAAGGAGCACTTGCCCATAGATTTTTTTGAGGATTAGCTAAATAAACCGCTGAGACTGATGAAGGACAAGACAGGTAATAAACCTGTCACCTGAACCCAGGGCAACTTGAAAGACCTCTGGGTCAGAGATAGATGGTCTGTCTAGGATTCTCTTCTGACTTCTCTTTCGGTGGCATCCATTCGCGGGATGGTTAGTTGTGATTGCCGATAGACAGGATCCAGAGCCGCCCAGGAGACAAAGCTCTGTGTTTGTCTGGGAGGGAGTTTCTAGACTGAGAAACCTGAGGTGCCCCCCCCTTAACTGTGGGTAGTACCACCACATAGGCTCGAAGTCCCAGACTGTACAGAAAGGAATGAGAATCAGAAGCCAGCATTCACCTCTCTCTGGTTCCGACTGTGAATGTGGTGTAAGAAGCTGTCTCGGGCTCCTGCTCCCAGGATGACCCCTACCATGCTGCACTGTGTGTGCCTGACCTCAGAGGCCACGCAGACCCTTGCCTCCTTAATGTGGCTCTTGTCACAGCCTCGAGAAAGGCGCTTCACGCTGGAGAGGCCCGCAGCTGCTCTGCCTCTACTTCACACGTCTTAGAAAGAGAAACAGCTGGATGCTATTGGAACTGACTTAGAACAATGGCCACAGAATTTGTGAAACTGTCTCAAATTTCAAAACTTAGTGTACACAGTCCAGCTTCCCACGCATGGTCCTTGGGGTTGTCTAAGGCCCAGGTTTGTGTGCGCCCACAAAATCTGACTTTGCGTCAGTGTAAGCTTTCCCCAGATCCTCACACTGCAATCTTGTCATATTTGTCCCTTTTCTCTTCCAATCCTCCTTGAGGACGGGGCACTACAGACCCCGCGTGCAAGCTCCAGCCATTAGCAGCCTCTCGTGTCTCCCCATCTAATGAAATCTGTTTCTCAGTGCGTTATTGTGCCCGGCTCCCATCCCCTGATAGCTCAGTTCCATCTCAGCTCATCAGTCCCTCTCCTGGCTTCATTTGCTTGCCTAAGCAGCCCTGACGCCAGGGTCAGTGGTTTTATTAGGTTGTCACACTCGCTTGCCCCGGAGCTGCCATTCTAATCCCCAAGAATGGGTAAGTACTGTCATCTGCCTTCTCGGGCGCCCAGTCCCCGGCTGGCAAGCAAGGGAACCGAGAGTCACCGGGCCAGGTTGCCCGGTTCCACTAGAGTTCCGAGGTTTCCCAAGTCAGCAGCTTGACAGAACCAACTCTTGTCAATGATTTACGGCCTTCTGGATTCTGCACAGTGTCGCTTCTCAGCCTTCTATCCTTGTTTTCATGTTCTCCCAGGTGCCAGAGAAGGCCCAGCCCACGTGGCTCTGGGAAGCGCAGCCTCCCTCTGACAGAGCTTTCTACCATCTGCCATGCCAGCCTTGCCTTTGTGACTTCAACCATTTTGCCACATGGTCTTGTTTATGTATTATCTTCGTTCCTTCTTTAATGCTGTGGTGAAATCCCCTGAGGAAAGAAACAGAAGGGAAAGGGGGTGGATTCTGACTTACAGCTCCAGGGGAATGCGGTCCACCACTGTGGGGGAAACCACGCTGCCTGAAGCTGTATAGATGCCACATCGCCTCTGTGGTCAAGGAGCCAAGAGACAGCAGGAAATGGGGTCACAGGATAAAACCCTAAGACCCTGCTTCTGGGGACTGACTTCCTCCAGCAAAGCTCCACCTCCTATATTCCACTCAACACCCCCAAACAGCTCTACCACCTGGGAACCAAACGCTCAAGCGCCTGAACCTATGGGGGCAATTCTCATCCAACCCTGGCTTTGTTCAGGCATTCCCTGGTTTGGACCAGACGTTTCTAGAGAGCGGAGGACAGCTTGCCCCTGTTGTTCTGTCTCCTGGCCGCCGTTCTTCTTTCATTTGCTTTCTGTTCCAACATGCAAAGCCAGTGTTGTGTGGTAGTCCGCCCCTGCTTATTCCTGAAGCAGCTATGCTTAGTGAGGCTGCATTGCACTGCCCCTCACAATGTCCCCTCCTGGACCGGCCTCCTCTTGCTTCTTTCCAGTGGTGCCTGCGTCTTGCAGATCCAGATTCAAGCTCCAGAGCATGCTTACCTCCTTATGCCCCTGAGCGTCTCCCAACCACTAGTTTACCCCTCCTTCCATCCCTTCCCCAGTGCCGCTCACATTTGTACGCTACGCACAATGACGTCCCCAAACGACTGAAACAGATGAATACAATTTCTCCCTAACCTCTTCTTTTTCAAGTCTTTTCCCTGACAATGTATTTGCACTCTGGGATTTTTTTTTTTTGAGTCCTTCAATCTGTCCTAATATACTTTTTATTCTTAGCTCTATTCACCTTTATCCTGTCAAAAAGAGCTCATTGCTTTTCTTGTCATAAAACCTGAGATTACCAGCCACTTTCTTCCACTCGGAGGTAGGAGGGAAAGGATGGTCTGGGATTAAACCCCCTTATGTCTTTTTTCTAGAAAAAAAATACTTTTTCTAGAAGAAATACTGCTAATCATCTCTATTATCTGATTAAGGAAGGCAAAGTGTTGGGTATGAGGATGTTTTCAGGCCGAAAACTCGTTGGACATGAACAGAATACATGCTCTTCTGTTGGCACACACACAAACACACACACATTTATACACATAACTTATTTTTTATTTTTATTTATTATTATTATTATTTATTCAATTGTGCGCGTGTATGTGTGTGTGCGTGTGTGTGTGTGTGTGTGTGTGTGTGTGTGTGTGTGCGTGTATGCGTGTGTAGAACCACGGACGAGTTCGGGAGCCATCATGGACGCCTCCACCTCCTCCTTGTTTACTCTCCCCCAGGATTCACAGGCTCCGCCCTACCAGGACGGGAAACGCAGGTCGCCCCCGCTTCCGCCCGGCGTCTATACGTGGGGTCTAGGATCCGAACTCAGGACCTTCCGCCTTCAAGGCGGAGGCTTAACCCCTGAGCCACCTCTCCAGCCCTATACACATAACTTATATATGTAAACTTTCTTGCACATATGTACACATCAATACTTTTATATACATATATAATAATTGCATAAATCTAAAGCACATTAAGAGCAAAGGCATGCTTAAAAGACTAACTAGGAGAGAACATGTGCTGCATGGATGTCTAAGCAAAGGGTTTCGTGGGAGAAGCAACAAACTAAAAAAATGTTCTAAGCAAAATTTTGGCCAGGATTTACTCATTCCTTCCTTTAATGCTTCAAAACAAAATATGTGTCATCTAAAAGAGCAGTAGACTCTCCACAATGCCAAGACAGTTTGAATTGTAGGGGACACTTTGTACTTTGTCCTGATTGGAGAGCTCTTCACATAAGACTCTCTGGAGGGATATTTGGAATCACATGCACAATGTTATAAATTTTTACAACATTATAGGTTCCCGGACCTCCTCAGATGACATCCATCAGAGAGAAGTCCAGTGGTAGAGACAGGGACGTTCTTTACTTCCAGGGGGGATAACCACATCCTTTGTGGGTCTAAAAACAAAGTGAAGCCTCTGGGTTATTTTAAGAGGTGTACTTCAGGGCGTAAGTGCAGGTTCAAGGGTCAAGCCAAGCAGACCTGAGTATTGATTCCAGCTTACTTACTGACTAAGTGACCTGGGAACACATCCAGTTCTCCACGGCACCAGTTTTCTCACTTACAGAAAGAACGTTACAGCAATCTGGTAGGAATGTGAGGTGCATAGGGGGGACACGTTTGAATGACGTGCCGTTGGAGCCAGGGGGGACACGTTTGAATGACGTGCCGTTGGAACCAGGGGGCACACGTTTGAATGACGTGCCGTTGGAACCAGGGGGGACACGTTTGAATGACGTGCCGTTGGAACCAGGGGGGGACACGTTTGCATGACGTGCCGTTGGATCCAGAGGGGACACGTTTGCATGACATGCTGTTGGAACCAGAGGGGACACGTTTGAATGACGTGCCGTTGGATCCAGGGGGGACATGTTTGATGACATGCCGTTGGAACCAGGGTAGTCTCCATGCAGCCTCGCTTCCAGCTCACAGTGAACCCGGAAGCTCGCACACGCACTTTGTATCTCACCAGCATCCTACACTGCCACCACCAAGGTGTCCTTTTTCCTAGTGGCCTTGATTTGCAGGTCCTGAGAAAGTGCTAAAAGGTGACGTGTATGATCAATGTGCTTTCCTTCCAGGGTTAATGATGTCACAGTACATAGTAGATATTTAAGGAAGTAAAACTTGGATGCTGTCCAATTTAGCACCCTCAAACCAACCTATGAATTGGTGTTTGCTGCAACTTCTGACAATGTTTTCAAGGGAGGTGTTTCCTAATGTCTCCTTAGTTTTATGCATAGTTTAAGAATTTGTCAACTCACTAATTGTATTAAGGAGACTTCATGGCATATTTGCCTGCATGGATGCATCCTGCATTAGTCATGTGCAATCTCTCTCTCTCTCTCTCTCTCTCTCTCTCTCTCTCTCTCTCTCTCTCTCTCTCTCTCTTCCTCTCTCCCTCTCTCTCCTCCCCTCACTACATTCTCACCATTCCTCACCCCTGGTAAACGTCATTAAACTTTCAACTTGTCAGTTTGGGTTTTCACATATCACACGAATACTCCATGTATTTTTCTTTCTATAGTTAGCTTATTTTGCTTAACATGACATACTCCATTTCTGTCTATTCTGCTACAACTGATAGAGTCAAGTTTTTCTTATGACCTAATACTCCCTCTTGTCTTTGAACTTCTTTCTCTCTCTCTCTTCACCCCTCCCCCACCCCAACTTCTTTTCTGACAAAGCCAGAAGCAGCTATGCTCCCACACCTGGCACCTGGTGCTGCCTGAGATGCTGCCTCCACCTGGTCCACCTTGACCAGTCCACCGTGACCAGTCCACCATGACCAGTCCACTGTGACGAGTCCACCATGACCAGTCCACCGTGAGCAGCCCACTATGACCAGTCCATCATGAGCAGTCCACTGTGACCAATCCACCATAACCAGTCCACCATCGTCAGTCCACCGTAACCAGTCCACCATGACCAGTCCATCATGAGCAGTCCACTGTGACCAGTCCATCACAAGCAGTCCACCACTATCAGTTCATCACAAGCAGTCCACCACTATCAGCCCATCACAAGCAGTCCATCACGGTCAGTCCATCGTGGTCAGTCCACCACTGTCAGTCCATCACAGTCAGTCCATCATGGTCAATCCATCACTGTCAGTCCATCACGGTCAGTCCATCACTGTCAGTCCATCACTTCAGTCCATCATGGTCAGTCCATCACAGTTAGTCTATCACGGTCAGTCCATCACGGTCAGTCCATCACGGTCAGTCCATCATGAACAGACACCACCAAAACTCTGAGCCCAAATGAAACTTTCCTGTTTTTAAGAGGTTTTTCTCAATATTTTGTCACACTGACAGAAGCTTATTGATAGAAGTTATGGCTTTCATTGCCCTTCCTATTTAATGATAAGCTAACAATGGGTATACATGAAATAAAAAAAGTTCCAGGATAATAGAGGGGCAGCTATCAGTGTTGGCCTCCCGTTAATTCTCTGATAAGGAAATGGCAGAGAATGCAGAGCGACCACCCGTGTGCACGTAGTGATCTGCTTCCTCCGGGCCTCACTGCTTCTGCGCCTCATGACCGAGGCCTCCTCTCGTCTTTCAGAAGCTTACAGTTCTCATCCCAGACGCTGCCTGCATCCCATTATTGAAACACTCAGAGCTCAGCATCTTAGCCCTCCTGCCTTAATTCAACATGTCTCTGAAGGACCATGTGGATCCCAGAGATTCCCCGCAAGACTGGCTGAGAATGACCTTTCTTGTAAGTTTTCCTTGTGCCTAATTCTGCCTGTCTTCTCCATTATCATCCTGGGTATTGCTCCCTGTACTTGAAGCATCTGCATGCAACACGCCTGGGTCTGTTTCCCTGGAAACCTGCCCTACTGTATTAAAAATTGCCAAATATTGGAAAACAATCAGGAAAGCATTTCTTCCAATAGTTTTCTGCCTAAGCTCAAAGTCCAAAATGGGGTCCCCACATTTTGAAGTTATTCTTATGAAGACAATTAGGCCTACATAGTCCCACTCAGTTTCCGTAGACATAAGGGAAGAAAGAACAGAGAATGCTGAGCAACCGGGTATGTATCACTGCCTATGACTAGTCTGAGGGAATGATCTAGGGAAAATACTCTTCTTTATTTGTAGAGTTGCTTGGCTATATTAAATATGCCTGAGGTGGATCACTTTGAGAACACTAAATGTAGTAATCCATTTCTCATCGATAATAACTGTGTGGCACAGCTATGCATATTTTAAAGGAAAGGAGTATATTTGAGCACCTGAGTCTGTCCCAAAATTGAGGGTACATAAGTGTTAATGATCTTCTTGTTGGCAAAAATCCCTAGGCAGCACCAAATGAGAGACAGGAAGTGTGCCTCCCCTATCTCCCAATACACTCAGCATCCTAAAGTCTTAATAATCCTCATCACGTCCCATCTTAAGCACCAGAGTTAAATCTACTCACCTCTGAGTTTTGGCATGGACAAACTATACTGAAACCATGGGATTCTATCTCTGGCTCCTATAACCTTCTTGCACACAACATACAATCATTAAAACAGCTTCAAAGTCTGAAATTCTTCCAACATTAACTAAACCCAAGGTCTCAACTACACTCTTCAGGCAAATTCCAGCGATGAACCTACAAAGGCGATGTGCTTTCTTCTTCCACTATAAAGAGTAAAACAGTCACAAGTGCACTTCCCTTTCCGAAAGGGAGGACAGCAGACAGGAAGTAGCAACAGGCAAGGTATAAGTGTTCACAAAGCCCGGCAGCTCAGATACCAATTCTTTGGTCAACAGCCCCTGTCAGCAGCTCTGGGCATTGACCCAAAAGATCTTGCACAGGGGTCCCTTCCCAGAACAGCCGTAGGACAGGGCTCCTTGCTTTCAGCTGGGGAAGTTCTCAGTGACTTTGTAGTGGAAGGGAGGGACAGCAAAGGAGACATCAAGGTCAGTGTATGAAAGAAACCAAGGACAGAAGATAGGCCCTGACCCGGGGCACTTCAGAGACAGAGCAAGCTTGGTACGCGGGGCCAGAAGGCAGGTACTATGTACTGGCCCACAGCGGTCAAAATTCTTCTGACTCAGCACAAATGACCCTCTAATCTTTCCCAGCTCTCTGGTCTACTCCATATCCAGAAATTCCTTCTAAAGAAATGTTCTTTCTTTGCCACTTCCCACCTGTCTCTGGTTTAATATCTTGTTCTGGGACACAGAGCCGGGAAACCTGAGTGGGTATCTTCTATACTGTAATCTATGCCTAAAAACGATTCAGGCATGATTCAAAGGCGTGATTGAACCCCGACCAACCTGGATATCCTGCTCCTAGGCCTTTGCTGATTATCGGCTACATTATGTGATTTAGCAGACCATTTCTGCCTCCTGTAGCTCCCTCCCAAATGAGCTACACATTGCTGGTCACTCTACTGTCCTAAGATCTTGTGCAACTAAATCCCATGACTCCATAATCAGAGCATCATCTGACTCTTTCTGAGCCTGCACCAAACTAGGACTTTCTGTCTGCATTAGGTTGTGTGCTCCAAACAATGGAAATACCTTACTCCCTTTAGCAGCCTCTTGAGAACACACATTTCTATTCAAACACATCCTATAACATAATCTGGAAGCTATGGACAATGGCCTGATCTGGCCTAAACTGGTTTTGTATTCATTTACAATAAGGCAAAATATAACCTTAGAGTGAACTTTTAGAGAGAATCCTCTTTTTGCCATCTTTTGCCTATGAATAATTGGACATACATAATATTAAAATCAGATGCACAGTGAACAAGAGTTTATATAATCCAAACCTGTCAGTCAAAACAGAAATGCTGGAGTTATACGCCTAGTAACCCAATTCCTCTTTCTCCTGAACACCATAAAAAGATGCCACAGACAATAATGGGGCCTTGAGCATCTTTGCTCACAAGGCCTGCTGCTCTCTGGCAGTGTAATCGGACCTTTCCCATTACTTTGTTTTTGATAAAGCTTCCTTGGTACGCTTGCAAATCTGTGGGGGCTTTTATTTCAGTCCATTGAAGAGGAAGTCAAGAACTTGGGAACACCTGACCCAGGTACAAACCCCAGAATTGTCACGATTCTCTTTTTCGTCTTTTTTAAAAATGAGTACACATGAATTGTACGAGATGGGTTTCATTATGACATTTTCATCCCACACACATTTTGATCGGATACAAATTCACCCCGTAACTCTCTCTTCTCCCTTCTCCTACACCAGAGCCCATTCCTCTTCCCAGCACGTCCTCTTTGTACTTTCAGACCATGTGGAAACTTACAACCCAGCGAGTTTTATCATGGTTGGCATTCTGCACACCTGCTGAGTCAGTGCTACCCAGGTCTGCCCTGAGTACAAGGTGCCTGAACCTAACTGAATTGTGGCTGCAGCCTTGGAGTGCTTTACCACACAAAGCAGGAGCCATCCCATGTCACCCAGCTTCACATGAACCGGGGGCATCCCATGCCAGCTTCACCATACAAAGCAGAGGGGTATCCCATGCCACCCAGCCTTACCATGCAGAGCAGGGGGACATCATACATTACCCAGCTTCTCCAGCACAAAATAGGGGGACATCCTACGCACTTAGCTCAGGGAGCCTTCTGAGGGGACCAGGTGCCACTACCTAGAGCACTTCTGTCTCAGAAGTTCTCGGGACCTCTTCCAGGAAAGGGAGCTTGGAAATTTTTGGAGAGCCTTATGACATTTATCTCATTGCTTTGGCAATGAGCCTCCTATTGCTAACTGATCCTCTTCTTCAACACATTTTTTTTAAAACCAGGCTACAGATTGCCCAAATCATTTTACTGGGCCTTCTTTTGGACTTGCATCCATCAAAAGCACCCACCTGGCTGTGTCTGTATTTTGTTTAGCGTTTCATCTGCCAGGAAAACCAGTTCATTGCTGTGAAGTTCAGTCTTCCATAAAATCTTAGATCGGGCCCCAAAGCATCCAGCTTCATGGAAATGGTCTTTTCTGTGACAATCCATCAGACCCTCTCCACGTGAAACTGGCTCCTAGCTTGCGTGTCTTCTGAGAGCTCACAGGACCCTGCTGTAATGCTCCATAGATAGCATGCTAGGCTTTTTTCAGGAAAACTCAGAGCAATGATTCCATTCCTTGGAAACAATTTTCTGTACCAGTCAAATATTCAGTTACTAAAATGCAATACTTGAGGCCAGATTCTTACAAAGAGAAGAGGTTTCTTTAGCTCAAATTTCTGCAGGTTCAAATGCATGCCAACAGCTTATGTTTTCCTTTGGTGAAGGTCTTTCGCCAGATGGCATCCCAACAGTACGACGCTGTATGATATAGTTGATACAGGTGTCAACTTCCCAGTTGAAGGCTTGAGCTCTGGGCACAGCAGTAAAGAATTGGGAGTTTAGATGAGCCCCTGAACAAGGGGCCTGGAGGAGATTGTGTGCTGGATGGGAAAGTCCAGTCTGTGATAGGTGGGACTAGGCCCTGAGCAGGTGAATGGGATGGGGGAACTGGATAAGGAAGCGAGCTGGCAGCCTTTGCTGTGCTTGGCCAGACATGCCAGTCTGGAGGTGAGGATCGTCCCTCTCTCAGCATCCTGTGGAGACATGGATGTGGTGTGGCCGTTCCCTCGAGCCTAGCGTTGGTGTGGACTCCATGGCCAAGCTGGATTAAGAACAGTAACAGGACTATACTAAGGGAAAATGAAAAGCCTTTGTTTCCTTAAGTTGTTGGGCTGTAAATTTATGGGCAACATGCAGAATCCCTGCAACAGACCCGGTGCGGGAGAAGAGATCGCCTTGCCAGGAAAGGAAGACCACGAGGCGGGGAGCAGCCATGCTCTCAGAGCTAGGTTTGTCTGTTTGTTCCTTTACGTACTGGGGATTGAACCTAAGAGGGCCTCAGGTGTGCTAAGCGAGCAGTGCCCTTCTGAGCTATATTCTGGCCCAGCCCTCCGTTAGCAGAGCTGTCTCTGCCTCCTCTTCAAAGTGTCACTACCTCTAAATATCACTATCAGGGACTAAGCTTGCAGCACACGGACCCTGGAAGATTGCGCTCTACCCATATCCAAACCTTGGTGCTATTTAACCTCACAAGCACCGTTACTTCGGTCTGATGGTGCACAAAGAGTTTAGCAACTCTTCTGCCTTCCAGTCATTCAAATCTACACATACCACGTGACAAAACTACCCTTCAATGCTCCAGGCGCTTGCTCATATAGGGCCTGCATGCAAGGGGGGTGGTCTATATCATTAAAAAAATATTCAAAAATGGTCAAACCACTTAGTCTCTCTCTCTTTTTAAAGTCTATTTATTTATTGTGTGTGTGAGAGAGAGAAAGAGAGAGAAAGAGCGAGAGAGAGCACTATGTCCCTGTGAAGGTCCAAGGGTGACTTCAGAAATCATCCTGGATTGCTTTTACCTCCTTTTTGCATTGCTTTGGATTTCCCAGGCTCTGCCCACCAGGGCTGGAAGTGCAGGCCACCACCCTTTCTGCTTGGTATTTTTACATGAGACCTGGGATCCAAGCTCAGGACCTTCTGCTTGCTAGACAGAATCTTAAATTCTGAGCCATCTCTCCAGCCTCTCTTTTTATCACACTATCTTATGTTCACATGTGAAAAACCAAACTCTCCCTCCCTCCACAAAAAAATCTGCTTAAAAATACTAGCCTAAAAATTTAATCTCGAGAAGAATGAAACAAAATGATTGTGTAAGCAAGCAGTTCTTAAACTTTACATTCGCAAGCATCTTTTGCACTAAAAAATCTATGGAGAAATCCAAATAAGAATTTGACATGGAAGCTATCCATGTCAATATTTTCCTATATTAGAGATAAAAAGAGAAAATGCTAAAATATTTATCTAAAATGACAGTAAAACCTACAATAATATAGTATATATTTTGTACTAAGATATTCTTTCCCAAACAAGAAATGCTTGAGAAGAACAGACTATGTATTTTGTACTGAATCTGGCAATACATTGCTTTGAAGTATGTCAAGAAAGAGGTCCCATGCAGAGAGGCAGTTGAAATTGAAGAGGTCATTCTGACAACTTTTGCAGATAAGATTAACTTTCAATACTCTTCTTTGATCTAAAATCATAATTCAACATGTGTTCTCTTTTTAAGGTTATAATATGGAATCCAAAACCATACTGTGAATTCTCCACAATTTACTAAATTAAAAGTTAGCTGGCTAGCTAATACTTTGAACGCAGTATTTTTTTTTAACATCTTACATGGGTGATTTGTAAAATATGGAAGCATAGAGTATCCTGACTTTGCAAATATTGACAGATTTTCTTACAAGAAAGAATTTCAAAACACCTGCAGCCACCTCAATAGACAAGGAAGAGCAGAGAAACCATCCAGATGCTGAATTTCCCAAACCTGACATTTTCCTTGCAAGCTCGGGGTTGTGTTAGCTGCCAACAACTTTGTGTTATTTCCTTGGCGTGACAGGTTTCTCTAGTTCATTTCTGATAGAACATCTGCCAAATAGTCAAGTGTGAGCAACCAACTTTGCCTGCCAATCATCCCTTCCAATGAAAGTGGTGCTTCACAGAAAATGTAACAAGTTCAGCTCACAAGTCAATGCCACCTGCACTTTTCCCTGAGACAACCAACAGGTGGGTTTGCAGCTGGGCACGGGCTTTCTTTACACACTCCCATTCCACCATACTAAATATGAAAGGAAAATATAACAAAAAGGATGTGATTTAACTAAATTGGGAATTCTTACTGCTGCTTCCATGTCTTCCCGTGAAATCAGCACTCATTTGTTCCCGTAGTAGCTACTCTGTCTTGGTGACTGGTGTTCAGTCATGGGCCTGCAAAGGTTTCGAGATTCCTGGTGAGGTTGTGTTGGCGTAGACACCCCTGCTTGAATCCTCTGTTTTCGCTTCCGGTTTCTGACAGTCACCAAGTGCCCTCGCCCTGTTTACTTTCCCCTTGATGTTTGCTGCTAATTCCCCTAATTTATCAAGCTGGCATAGAGCTATTCCTGGCTCTAGAGATGTAAGCAATACCAGCCACTCAAAGTCATCCACACATGCTCCGCTTCCGTCATTCCGTACATTCACTGAAATGCACGTCTGGATAGGAGGCGCATTATTTTCTACCTGTGGAAGAAAGAAGGGCAGTGTCTGAAGTTGAGAGGTTCGGAGGAACCTCCTTTCTGTTTCATCATAACTCAGAGGACATAGTGGTATCTACATGCCGCCAAACTTAGAAACAGGCACTTACTGTATTCCTGTAAGAAGCAGACTTCTTCCTGCTTAAAACACTTGCTATGTACCTACTAAGTTTGTATGAGCGGAAATAATAATAAAAAATGTTAAAAAAAAACAGGTTAAAAAAAAAAAAAAACAACACTTGCTATGCAAGCAAACAGGCCCCTAGTTCAGGTGCCCAGGTCTCCAGTAAGATGCCAAGTAAGTGTGGTAACCGGTCTATAAATTTCAGTTCCCAAAGTTTTAGCCTGAGAATCTCCACAATAAATTGGCTCATCACAATAGCCATATAGGTAAGCTCTGGTTTTAATTATGAGACGCAGCCTCAAAGGAACAGGTGGAAGAGCGATTGAGGACTGTTTCTTGGTATCAACCTCAGGTCCGTGCATGCGTGCACGCACCTGTCTCAGGATGAACCATGACTACAGGCATGTGCCAGCAGGCCTGACTGACTGCCGGGCAGGTTTAAAGCAGAGGCTAATTATGCCGAAGTTACTTAGATTCTATATACATTGAAACTCTTGAAGACGAGCTGGGGCCTGGAAATTGACTTAGTGAGTTGTACACATCATTAAGGAAGATGCAGAACTTCTGGGCCTGAGGAATATTTAGTGCTTTGCTTGTTGTTCATTTCATCATCCATAAACTTAAGATCGCTTTGTTCCTTCCCATGCAGATGCAGGAAGGTTCAACACACACAGCAAAGGCCAGTGAGAAAGCTTTGAGGGCGACGTATCTGCTTGTACCCAGAGACCTGAGTTTGATTCCGGGAGGTCTGTGGATACTGATCCCACACTCATCCTGCTTCTGACTCTCAGAACCCTTGAATTAGCAAGAAAGATGAGTCTTGGGTGAATTTAAACAATGGCTGGTTTCAGTTACATAAAAACGTGCATCCATGACATTTGCCTGAGACAAAAGGACCATGTCCCACGGGAAAAGTTTCCATTCCAGGGACCAGGCTTTGACCACACGGAGGAATCTCATGGGCCGTACTCTGAAGCACCATGGTACGGTTATTGAGAATGGACCTTCAACGCCTTCCAGAAGTATCTCTGACCTATGACTTGAGCCCTTTCCCAAAGACATGACTGATTCCGTTGTGTGCACCGTTCAGCTTATTAGGCTTATTTTTCTGCTTTTTTCCCTTGCTCTCTGTCTTCTTTCCTTCTTAATAGTGTTCAGTTACAAGGCTCAGTTTATAGCGACCTTCTTTCTAGTTAACATTGGCTCTGGCATATTCTAGTGCTTTCTCTTTTCCCCACCTGCCGAGTTCACCTAATTACCCAGTAACTCATTGATTCTATGACACAGGAAGAAAAGTCCTCCAGAGGTAGCTAGTTGATGCCTTTATCTCACTCAGGGAAATTTTACCAAAGGAGACAAGGACCCCTAAATACATCAGATATTTGATACTGATGGTAAGCTTATACGGTTGTCATAGCAACCTCATCATTAAGGATGTTTCAGCTTTTTCTATTAACCTCTATTTTCAGAGGTCTATAACTTGGTGGTAGAAATTACCTCCAGGCTAAAATTTGGCACATATGATCTCAGACGTGCCAGGTGTCAGTGGATACAGGCATACCCAGTATCCGTTTTCTCCGAGAAGGCCTGGTGAACTAACTGCCCAATGAATTATCTCATTTCTCGCAGGGTGCAGATTCATTACATTTTGTGGGAACTCGATTAGTTTTAGAAGTTGCTCACAGCCTCATAACTAGCATAACCCGTTGCTGGCACTGGGAGGCACCGGGAGGCCCAATGACACCAGGACTTTCTCGGGATCCTCCCACGTATACCTGTGGAGCTCAAGTTACCTCACCTAGCGGGGGCTGGTACAGGCGCCCCGCTGGGCCCTACTGTCTTGGGGCTTCCCTTTATCAGAGTGCAGGGAAGAAGGAGGGAATCGGGGGCTGTGAGCAGCGAGGTTGCGGCGATGCCACAGTCCGGAGTTGAGAGCTGGACCCACATTCTCCTCCTTCTATGCTGGGCGGGGCTGCCTTTGCCATGGAAGAGCCCACAGATCACCAAGGGCGACGAACCCAGCTCGGACCCCTCTCTTTCGCTTTGTCTTTGTTTTGTGCATGGAGTTTTGTGATATACTTTGCTAGTTCCCTTATTTTCTCCCTTAGCATTTTATTTATTTATTTACTTTTTCGTATGCGTATATGTACATGTGTACGCAGTCTTGTATACAAGAGGGACTCAGGTGTATTCGCCTGTCAAGTCTCAAGGACACACCAGGAAAATCCTCGTTCACTCCTTCTGGGGTTTCTCAGGCTCCACCCACCAGAGCTTGCACTGCAGACCACCACCAAATGAAGCTGACATTTTTGTATGGGATACTAGTTCTGAAATCAGGTCCTTTTGCTTACAAAGCAAAAGCTTTAATGGCTGAACTATCTCCTCCCAGCCCAACATTTTCTTTTTAAAGAACTTTAAACTCACAGAAAAGTTGCAAGAACAGTAAGAAATGACATCCATTTACCTGCTCTGTTAACTAAGAGTTTACACCGAGCTGAACAATTTGGGAGTTGTTAGCTTCATTAATCTTTTGGCCTAAATATTTTTGCGAGTATCTCACAAGCACAAAGACAGCCTCCAACACGGCCACAGGAAGGCCACACTTGTGAGGTTAACACTGATACCACTATCTAAATCCATGTGCAAATGTTCTCAATTGCACCCTTTGTATCTTTTTTTTGGCATTATGCTCCATTTAAGATCCAAACAAGCATAATGCAGTGCATTTAAGTGTCCCGCAATAGTCTCCTTGGTTACAGACTGCTTCCCTAATGTGCACGACGCTTTTCCTCTGGCAGAAGCATGTGGACAGTATTGTAACTAACATCATGGAGCTGCTAAAGCAAAAAAGGGGGGAAGGTTCTGGGGATACCACAAAGTCCTAACAGACCTCTTTTCTTTACCACGTCCCACCTCCTACATTTCCACGAGGTCCCCGAAGCCCATCAGATTATGAACCTGTCAATGGATCAGTCCTTTGAAGAAGTCAGATCCCTCATGATCTACATATTCATCCACCACCTGGCAACCAAATATTTCATGGGTAGGTTAGACGCAAGCAAATAGTTTGAGGTACATCTGAATGCTCTATCTGTAATCTTCAAAGTAGCCCTTTCTTTTTCCTTTTGTAGTTCAAACCAAATCTCTCCCAATAAATTTTTGAATCAATGAGTCTGTGATTTATCTGCTTATCTGGTAATTATCTTGGCCTGTTGAACCTTAAAGACATATGATTTTTTTTCTTCTAGACATATTGCTAATTAACATGGACACTATAGCATGTTAATTGGTGGCATTCCCAGAATTAAAGATAAATAGTTATATGTGTCCTAATCATGAAAATATGTCTCAGCCACAAGAAATGAAGCCTGCCTCCTCAAGTCCCTGCCTCGCCACTTGAAGCCGTTGCACAGATGTGAGACCAAGTCTGAATTTACAAGCTACTGAGTCCAGGTTTTCCCAGAAAAATAACATTTTGTTACAGTCACCTTGAGACTATGTTAGGCTTTGAATCTAGAATGTTCCTCGTGGGCTCCTGCTTTTAAGGTTTGCTTTATAGATGGTGGTACTATATTGAGGGACTGTGGAGGCTTCAGAGAGTGTGACCTAGCAGATAAAAGTGGTCACTAGGGTTGGTGGGCTTTTGAAGGTCAAAGTCAGATTCCTATTGGCTGCCATTCTCTCCTTTTTGATCTGCTCAGTGCATACTGCAGCACATGCCTATTGCATGGACTGAGTCATTCTACCACATCTATACACAGCAGTGCACTGACATCTTCTGAAGCCAAGCACCAAAATTAAAATGAACCTTCCATCCTTAAGTAATCTCTGATGAGCATTTTGACACAGTGATACAAAAGTAACCCATGCTGGAAATTGGCAATAGAAGAATGGAACTGGGCAGTGATAAAAATGATCTCGTGGTCCTTGGGCTTTGTGAAATGGTTTGCAGTGGGCTTTGAAAGACATTGGAGATGTTGGACTGGAAAAGCAGGGAACGCCTAAAGCTCTTCTGCAGAAATGATCCCAATCAGATCCTGAAAGACCAGACCGTTGACAGAAAAGTTGGCAACAAAGACTATAAGTCATGAGACTTCAGATGAGAATATAGATACTATTGGAAACTGGATTCGAGGCCATTCTTGTTGCATGTTGGCAAAAATGAACCAATGAATGAATAACATAATAAATAAAATCTGGTATAGTTTGCTCATGTCTTAAAATTTTGAGTGAGGCTAAATTCAAAAGCAACATACTAATTTAGGGGAGAAATTTTCAATCTTGTATGTGGTTAAGCCTGGATGCTTTCAGCCAGTTCTACAGTGACAATTTGGTGCTAAAGATTTCAAACACTTTCAGATTGTCGAGCAAAGGGGCAGGAATGGATTAAGGTTCAGATAAAATGAAGGAAGACCAGGTGGCTGTGACTAGGAAAGGGACGGCAGCCATTCAGAGAAGTAGAACATTTAACGCTGGAACAACTACCTTAAAGATGGGACATCACCCTTCCAAGACTCCACAGTACAAAAATACAAATTCATTTGTAAAATTTTCCTTGTAAAGAAGAATGCCTGCGAAGAGAGAGCTGTGGGGACTGGAGAGATAGCTCAGAGGTTAAGTCTGTCTCGCAAGCAGAAGGTCCTGAGTTTGGATCCCAGGTCCCAGGTAAAAGTGCCAGGCGGAAATGGCAGCAGCCTGTATTTCCAGCCCTGGAGGGTGGAAGCTGGGAAATTCTAGAGTGAAGCAAGGAGGTAAAAATAATCCAGAATGATTCCAAAGTCATCCTTGGTCCTCACAGGGACACACAATGCCCTTTCACACACACACACACACACACACACACACACACACACACACACATATAAATAAGTAAATGAAATATATTTTTTAAAAAAGAGAGAGCTGTAGGCATCCTTCTCACGCAGGGGTGCAACTATTCAGGCGCTCGAAGGCTCCTGCAGCCAGTCTCATGGGGAGCCTGGTAACCTCTCAAGCTGCCAGCAGACCTAGGTACCAGCCACATGGTGCTGGTCTTGCAGGTGTGCAGAATACAAGGGTTGTTGGATCGTACAAGATATTTGTAAGACGCCTGCAAGACCAGACAACGAGCGGCAGGGTCAGATTCACTGCCGGGGACTGACTTGACTGGGTTTGAAGCAGAGACTGTGAAAAAGTTGCAGTGCAAACTTGGGTGGGGGACCTAAGATGGCTACTCTGAAAAACCACAGGCCCTCAGGGGACATAGCCAATGAGAAAGTCCTTATGTGGTGCAGGCAGAAGGGCATTCGAGGTGGGGCTGCCCAAGCCTGCTTGACTCGTGGCATAACAGCGCACCCCAGATGCCAGCCATGCCTCTGTCAGATTCACCCTTGTCTCAGTGGATACCATTCCTGCTCTGGTCCGACGGTTCCTTGCCCTCTTCCTGTCCTCTTTGGGAATGGGAATTCTTACTCTGTGCCATGGAGTATGAAAATATGTACCCTTCTTTTCCACTTTACACGGACTCACAGTCAAGAGTTTAGCTTTAGTCTCAGAAGCGACTTGGTTTTTTAAGTCGTGTAGGGACTGCTAACTCCCTGAGGAGTCTTGCATGTTAACCAAATGCCCTTTGCATGGGGTCCTGAGGCTTTGGGGGTCAGACGTGGGATGCTGAGGTTTGAAGGTGAAAAGACCCCCACGGGCTCACGGTCTGAATGCTCGCTTCCAATGAATGACACTGCTTGAGGGAGATGTGGACCCTTTAGGAAAAGATCCTTTCTAGCATCCTGTCTAGCCGAAGGGCGACTCTAGGGACAAGCTGTGAGAGGTTAGAGTGTGGCCAGGACTTCCCGACAATCTGTCGCCTGCAGACAAGATGTGACCTTTTGTCACGTATGCCCTCTACCTTGGGGTGGAGTTATTCAACATGCCTCCTGGCCCTGGGATAGACCAAATCCCTCTGGAATCCCTGAGCAAACTGCACCTTTCCTTCCTTCAGCTGTTCCTAGGAGGTAGTTCCTCAAGGTGACAGGGAAGCAATTCACGCCAGGTCTCTGGCCTGACTTTTCAAGTGCTTAGGAATCCCCCAACAGAAAACTTTGGAAATGTCTTCTGTTTGGGGATTGTAGTGGAGTCTAAGAAAGGCAAAGAAATTACTTTTTTTAAGTGTGTGTGTGTATGTGTCTGTGTGTGTGTGCATATCAAACAGCACTGTGTGTGCCCATGGAGGCCCAAGGATGACTTCAAGAATCACCTTGAATTGATCTACTTCCTCTTTGCTTTTTGCTCTGGGATTTCCCAAGCTCCTTTTTTTTTTAGGGCCAGAAGTATAGGTGGCCACCATTTTCACCTGGCGTTTTTATGTGTGATCTGGGACCCAAACTGGGGACCTTCGGTTTATAAGGCACAGGTTCAACCCCTGGGCCTTTCTCCAGCTCTGCAAAAGAATTATAATCAATACAAGAAGGCGTTTGGAAAAGAGGGCATGATAGCTGTAATCAGGCCGCAAACTTTCAATCACTTGTATGTGCTTTTACTACAGAATTTTTGCTTTTAATTCCACTAATGTTTACTTGAAACTTGTATAAGAACATACTTAAAAGATTCATTGGAATCAATTTAGATCTTTTTTCACACTTCTTCGTGAAAGAAAGAAATTTTGAGATTTTCCTAATCTTAACCCTGCCAGCTTCATCTTTGTGAGACCTGATTCAAAGCTGAAATGATGGATTCTATTACTAGAGCTTCTCTTTTACCAAATTGGAAAGGAAAAGTCGCCAAAATGCTAATCATACTCAATATTCAACTTTATTTCCACTGAGTTACATATGTTTTTTCAACCTGTTAGTTATATTCAGTCACAATGTTCTCTTTATTATGTGATCCATGTTCTATCATTTTGGCGTAGAATTACATGTCTTCTGGTGGTAGTTCACCTTTGGAAGGACATACACGGGAGTGGCATAGGTTTCAGTCACTGCTCTTCATGGACTGATTCTCCTGTCTCTGGGACTATATGAAAATTGGTTAAAAACGTAATTTTCAGGTCAAATGTTTTTCTTTAGGATTATCTTGGTGGTGGTTGTCGTCTCTACCATCCTCTGCTGTCACACCAGTGTACATGCAGACATGGTTTCCTTTGTTACCCAGACACTATCTTTCGACCCTAGATGCTTACAGAATTCTTTCTGAAGATTTCACCTTCTCTAGGCAGTATTTGTGTGTGGTGTGTGTGTGTGTCTGGTGTGGTGTGTGTGTGTATGTGTGTGTGTGTGTGTGTGTGTGTGTGTGTGTGTGAGAGAGAGAGACTGGGGAATGAAAACATGTAAGAACCGGACAGCCGCTGCTATTTCAGAATATGGTTTCATTTTTTCCCCATTTGGCGGCAGCATGATGGATCCTATGATTACTTGAAACAACCTTTGGAGACTTGAGGATAATAGCTTTCTTTTTTTTTCTTTTATGTTTTCTGTTACTCCGATGTCTGTTATACTGATGGTTGTGTCAGAATTCAAATTTGGATCAGAAATCAAAGTTTGTGTACTCTTTAGGTAAACAAAAAGGAAATGTAAACAATTTCAATCAGCCTTTTAAAAATTGACTAAGAAAAAAAATGTGTGATATTCAAAGGAAAAACACCACTGTAATATGTTACTCTCTAGTTCATACATATTAGTCTCTTGGTTTCCTCTTTCTGCAGCTGAAATCAGTAGTGTTTGGTTTAAGTATATTAACCTTGAGGCTTAAGTGCAACTCAGAATTTTGTTTATGCCAGATCTTTTGCTCACCAAAGAGATTGCACAGTGGTGTGGCCAAACATAATCCTACAAAGTTCGTGCTTGTGACCACACAATCGAGTTGCAAAAGTTGCTGAAAAGGATTGACTCCGTCTTAAGTTTATAATTTTGTGTTGGCTGAATTCATACACACCAGATGGAACTTTGTTCAATCCATCTAGGGATGCTGGGGGATCCAAAGGAGAATTTAGTGGCACTTTTAAGAAACACTTCCTGCTAATTAACAACAGCTCAATAAGAAATTTTTTTTATTCAATTGTGCACGTGTGCGTGTATGTATGTGTGTATGTGCGCGTGTGTGTGTGTGTGTGTGTGTGTGTGTGTGTGTGTGTGTGTGTGTGTGTAGAACCACAGGTGAATTCGGGAACCACCATGGACCGCCTACACCTCCTCCTTTTTTTTTTTACTGTGCCCTGAGATTCACAGGCTCCGCCCTACCAGGACCAGAAACGCAGGCCGCCCCCGCTTCTGCCCGGCATCTCTACGTGGGGTCTAGGATCCGAACTCAGGACCTTCCGCCTGCAAGGCAGAGGCTTAACCCCTGAGCCACCTCTCCAGCCCCTCAATAAGCAAATTTTTTTTAAAAATTTTTATTATTATTATTATTTATTCAACTGTGCGTATGTGCGCGCGTGCGTGTCTGTGTGTGTGTGTATGCGTGTGTCTGTGTATGTGTATGTGTAGAACCACGGACGAATTCGCGAACCAGCATGGACGCCTCCACCTCCTTCTGCCCTGGGATTCACAGTCTCCGCCCTACCAGGACCAGAAGCGCAGGCCGCCCTGCTTCTGCCTAGCGTCTATACGTGGGATCTGGGATCCGAACTCGGGACCTTCCGCCTGCAAGGCGGAGGCTTAACCCCTGAGCCACCTCTCCAGCCCTCAATAAGCAAATTTGATAGAACATTTTCAGATAATTTTTTTGGCATGTGTATGTACGTGCATGCGTGTATATACGTGTGTGCGCGTGTGTGCGCGTGTGTGCGTGTGTGTGCGTGTGTGTGTGCGTGTGTGTACGTGCATGCGTGTGTGTGCGTGTGTGTGTGCGTGTGTGTGTGTGTGTGTGTATCAGGGGGCACATGTGTCCCTGTGGAGGACTTGCAGTGATATCAGGAATCATCCTGGATTGCTTCTACCTACCTTCTTGCTTTGCTCTGGGAATTCCCAGGCTCCGCCCACCCACCCTGGACATTCCGGCCATTGCTGTTTCTGCCTCGCTTTTTTTTTTTTTCATGGAGCTGGGATCTGAACTTAGTCCTTCTGCTTGCGAGGAAGAGTCTTAACCCCTGAGCCCTCTCTCTAGCCCCCAGATACTCTTGGTTGGAAAAAGTAATGTTATTCAAGAAAACTTTCAATGTACTGATTTCCTGGAATGGAGTTTCAGTTCTGCTTTTATTTAATAACCAACTGTTCTTGGGCAAGTGGTTTAATCTCTCAGTCTTGTAGTGTGAGTTGTCCCCCAAAGGCTCATGGGTTTGAATCCTTAGCTGGTGTCAGTGTGTGGGAAGGTCAAGGCCCCATTGGGATGTGGAGGTGGAAGAAGGCAAGTCACAGAGGGGTGGGGCTTGGAATTTGGATAGCCCGCCCTGCTTCTGCCCTTGGTGTTCGCAGTTCACTCTTTCAGCCTCCATGATGTCTGGAGACTTAAACCGTCTCAGCTCCTGCTGCCTGCCTTGTCTTTTCCGCCTTAGTAGACTGACTGCATCTTTCTCTGGAACTGTAAGTCCGATAAATCTCCCTGTCCCCCTTCAGCTGCTTGACTTTGAGTGTTGTCTCACAGCACAGAGAGCAGCTGATCCTTGGGGTCTCAGGTTTGTTGTTTGTAAAATAAGACAATGACAAGTGTCTGCATGCATTATACTACTACACAGCATGACCGTGGATACCATCTCAATTATTTGCTTGCTGCTCCAGTTAAAAACAATTCTCGGGGCTCAGGAGATGAAATGTGGGTCAAGTCTGCTTGCAAAGAAGAGGGCATGAATTTGGATCCCAATCCCAGTTACAACTCCAGGCAGAAATGATGGCAGTTTGCATTTTGGCCCCGGAGAAGGGAGCATGGAAACTCAACTCAGTGAGGAGTCAGAGTAATCGAGAGTGAAACCTGAAGTAACCATTGGACCTCCACAGACACAACACAGTACCCTCTTTTACACTTACCCACACACCTGCACACGAGAACACATCCACATGTACACATGCGAAAAGAAATGATCAGTTCCTGTTCTATTCCTATGTCTTGTCCTTATATCAACAGATTGACATTGTCTCAATAGTGTTGGACTTGATGTCTCTACATTCTGGAAACACACTCCCAGGAAAACTTTCCTACTCAGTCAAAGGGAGCGGCTTGTCCAAGTTTGTGCATGGGAGACTCCATTCCCAATGTAGTGATGTTGAGACTGGGACAGAATGTAAGAGGATGAAGTTCTGAGGTCCCAGGCCTTGTGAATGGATTCCTGCCGCTTTCTTTTGGCAAGTGTTAATTTGTGACAAAATCAAATTCAGCCTTGTCTTCATGCCTCACATTTGACCTCTCGCCTGTTTGTCTTTTTCAATGAGACAATGTAATCTGAAAGTTCTCAGGAGTGTCCAGCATCCTGGTCTTGGACCTCCTGTCCTCCAGAAATGTCAGCCAAATAAGTCTCTGTTTCTTATAAACTATCTAGTCTCAGATTTTTTTGTGATAGCTTTAGAAAACATGCTAAGGGTATTACAAAGGATATAACTTATGTTTATCTTCTGATGTTTTTTACAAAAACATATGAAAATAATTCTTAATCTGCTTTACAATGATCTATTCAGAATAAGATCATTGTGAATTTGAGTAAGTATATACTAAACCCCAATACCATGGCTGTCTTAATAAGATAGGGCTAGAAGGCATATATATACACACACACATATATATAGACTTCTAATAATGTATCAGAATGTGTTTGTATTTTTTCACATTCTATTTAAATGATTTAAACTATTTCTATGAAAATTTCAAGACAGCTTTATTAAGTTTTCAAAATATCTTTCCCTGAACAAAAAGGTAATTTGAAATAAGGATTTCATATATAGATACTGTATGCAATTAACTTTTCACACATATATTTTTCTGCCTGCCTTATAAGGATGTGAGCCTCATGAATTTGGCAAGTTTAGGGTTGATGGGTATATTCTCTAGAGTCACGGAATTCACAGAATGAATATATATATATAATATATATATAGGAAATTTATTGAGTTGGCTTACATATATGGCCGAGGTAGTCCAGCGAAGGCTGCCAGTAGCCAAGGTAGTCCAACGATGGCTGCCAATAACTAGCTGCTCAGTTCCATAGTCAAGTGGGTGATGGTTGAAGGCTGGAGAACTCCTAGAGTCTTAGTCTAGTCAAAGGCTAGAAGGTCGAAGAAACCAGGCGGCCGGAAGGAAGAGCAATTCCTAGCACAGCTGCAAGAAGGCATCTGTTCTCCTTGGTGGTTCCTTTTTATATGATGCAGTACTGGGAGAATCCTTTGAGAGTTTTGGAGGTCCTGATAAGATCTGGGGCGTGTATAATCCTTTGAAGTGGTGGTCTCAGCCCAGCTCAGTTAACACGAGTGTGTCAAGTTGACACCCAGGCTTAACTATCACAATGGGTTAAGTAGTCATTCTTGCTCTTTTAATTCTCTTCCATTTGATTGTATCCATTTGTTATGGCTTGGATGTGAGTCCCCCCCAACCATGAGTTCATGCGCTTTCACACTTAGCTGTTGCTAATGTTCGCAAAGGTTGTGCTGACTTTGGGAGGTGGCGTCTTGCTGAAGGATGGTAAGTCACAGAACAGGACCTTAAGGCTTGGTGGCCCAGCCCTTGAGACCCAGAAACCTCTCTCTGTTTCTGGAGGCTGCTTCTGTGCCTTCTGCTATTCTGTTCTCACACAGTGAGCTGTATCTCTGCTGGGACTATAGGTCAAATAAATCTCACTTTTCCCCTCTGCGTTGCTTGATTCTAAGTGCTGTTCAATATTTGCATTATTCCCTCCTATCCCTAGATTGAAATTAATTCTAACGGCCTTTTGGGAGGTGATTAGGTCATGTGGATGGAGATGTTAGTCATGGTGTTAGTGACGTTTTAGATAAGCCCATGGAATGTGGTCTCCTCTTCTGTTGTGCGCATACCTACCCAGGAAGTGCCAGCTATGAATTAGGAAGTAGCTTCATCTCTTCTGGTGCTGAAGCCTTGAATATCCCAGCTCCAGAAGATAAGTTACATAGTCCAAATAGCCTGAGAGAAAAATGGGCATCTTGAAGTGAATTTGCTACTTTGATGAATACCCCCAAATACAGGAGCAGTTGAAACTTGGTAATGAATGCAATGGAAGAGTTCTTATAGGTGTGATAAAAGGCCACTGTTGCAGACAGTACCAGCCTTCTATTTCTGCCTACTGCCATGCCTCCTGCTATGCAATTCCTACCAATAATAGAGAGTGTTCCCCTTCTTACCAAAGGGAGAAAGGGAGATTTATTTGTCAAACTGAGAGGAAGCAGGGCTGGGCCACCAAACTTGAAGACCTGCCCTCTTGGGGCCTGCGGTCCTCCAGCAATGCTCTGCCTTTCAAAGGTGCCACAACCTTCCTAAACATTAATATACATATGGTAGGGGTTAGAGGACTATTTGCAGGAGTTGATTCTTTCACCGAGTAGGTTCTAGAGATCAAATTCAAGTTATCAGGCTCTCCAGCAAATACCTTTTACTTTTACCTCCTAAGCAATTCATCAGGCAACCATTCTATATTTTTAATAATCATTTACTTTAGTATACAATAAGAAAACAACAAGCATATTTAAGCCATGGGTATTGAAATCTAATATATATTTTTCCTATGGAAGAAAACTAGATGAAAACATCAGAAAGTACTAGGTAAATGAAAATGATGGTCAGAGAAATTTATGGACTGATGGAGGTGTTGTGATAAACTGCATCTTTTTTTAACCTGGGAACTGGGAATCTGAACTCAGGTATCCATTTGCTTGTGAAGCAAAGGCTTTAATCCTTGAGCTCTCAAACCTGATAATCTGGAACTAAGACTACATCTTACTCATGAAAGAAGGGTTGTATTAGGATGCCTGCCATAGGCATTGGAAGGCGAAGAAGTCTACGCGACAGGTAGACGTCACCTCTAGAACTTGCCCTTTTTTTGTGCCCTGGAAATCAGAGGAAATTTCCAAGTCTGAGACCTTGCCTCAGCAGTTCGAATGCCACTGGATCTCTTAGAATAATGAAACTGGGTACGAGGGTGGAAGAGGATGCACATCTACATTTGCAGAAATCCATCTGTTCCCATCACGCCCGAAGGTCAGGTCAGCAGGAGCTCATTCGGCGGCCCCAACAGGCACAAGTTCCTCTGAAGTTATTTTGGCCCAGCAAGACTGTGACTTGTCAAGGTTATCATGGATGTGTGAGTAAAACAGGTACCGTGCCCATCTTTGAGGCTAGGGACGCTGATGAAGCAAGACACTGAACATTTGTGATGTTGACTCCAGTCAAAAATCTTTAACTGTTAGGATCATGAGTGGAATTGAAGAAGCTTCTGGACAACTAAATTTTTTTGTAAGAATAGATGAATTAAATTCTAGTTCTCTAACTATTCCTCTGAGTGGGGGCTGGGTTTATGACTGTAGGCTCACCATGCTGGGAATGAAACATTTAGAAGGGCCAGTTCCTCTGATACAAGTATTTTGCTTATTTATGCATAATTCATACCCCACCTGCCTCCAAAACACGCATTGTACCAAAGGGGAGAAAATAATGATGTATACTCAATGGATTTTGGAGGCATTATGCCAGCTATAATAATGGTATCTAGAATTTCAGTTCTGTTTCATTTGTTGAAGATGACCCAAAGACTACCACAGTTTAATTTGTTCTAGATATCTCTGTCAGACAAATAGTGGTAGAAAAAACATGCTAACAATTAAAAACCAAAACAAAACAAAGCATGAACTTAGCCCTCTGGGGTCTCATTGATCCAAGTTACCTTTTCCTCATTGAACTGATCGATCCACTCCATGACTCCAAATATTCTATTTGTTCCTAGGACAAGACCTTTCTAGGCAAAGATCTTAGGAATTCAAAAGACATAGGGGTGTTTTCTGGGAGAGTGAGGTACAGGAAGGAGGAATGGTAAGACATCCGAAGTAACCCCCAATAAGTTGTCCTTGGACTCTTTACGGTGGCAGAGTTTGTTTAGAAGAATGAAATAGGCTCAGCTGTTCCCATTTACAAGCCAGGAGTTTAGATTTTTTTAATGCTCATTACTCTACGTAGAAATCCAGTCCTCTTTGCTTTCTTTTTAGGAAATCTTTGTTTAATAATGCTCAGTAAATTAGGCCTCCGTAGGCTTGGCTTTATCCCACCCTGACTGTTTCATTGCTTTGCTTTTTTTTTTCTCAAACTCTATAAAATATCTGCTGAGAGTTTCTGATTTGAAATGTTAATTAAGGTGGGCCTGGCCTCAGGTTACAGTGTGTATCCCCTTTTACATGCAAAGGGAATATGCTAAGTAGGTTACTTAGCATCTTGGGGCCAAGAGGGAGGCTTCCAGAAAGACAGCAAAAGTCGGGGAAGATCCCAGCCCTCCCAGCGACTCTCCGGGAGCCTTCGGTAAGATTGTTGGCTGAAAGAAATTCTCTTGCACACAGGAATGTCTGACGCTCATTTTGGCCACTCTTTTTCCTTTTTCTACTTTCTTAATGTGAAATGTGTATGCCACTGACAAAGATACAAAATGTTTTAATGAGATATTCAAAAGCGCCTGATATGTTGAATGATCCAATGGAGTGATGTGGAGCCAATCCTTGACATTGAACCAGGAAGATGATCAATCCGAGTAGAGTATTCGGTTCAGATCTTCTAGGCTACCTGTCAAACCTTGAGATAATGTCAGGAATGCACCAAAAGAAGGATTGCCTTTATTCCCGGGTGCCTCCCGGTAGCAGTGCTGAGTATGGACGGGCTGGGAGTGCCAAGGGCTGTGGAAGTCTTCCACCGCCTGCCAGGGAGGAGGATTTAGAAGGAGAAATCTACATTTGAAAGCAAGGGCATGGTAGATGTTAGCTTTAAATGATGTAAGACGGAGCACAAAGAAATTAATATTGTTGTGAAAAAGTATTCTAAATTAGCCTCCAGAGACAGGAAGTGCAAAGTAAATGCAGAAGTTACACCTTTAATTACTGTGGTGGAACCTTTGAGATTTATTTGTATAAGTCACTTTGGAAAGTATTTCCTGAGTCTTTTGATTGTGATATTAGAGATGAGGAATGGTAGTTTCATTATTCTCCTACTCGAGATGCTTAAGATTTTCTCCTTGATTGGCATGAAGGGATTGAGTCCGGAGAGGACTTCGCATTCAAACACACACAAAAGTATTTAGTAAGCAACCTTTTCTCCAGGAAGGCGGTCTGCACTCTCTTGTTTTTTCCTCCACAATAAGATGCTCTTTCTTTCTGCTTTGTAGCAGGAGTTCATTATGTTGCTCTCAAGGGCCTCCCCCCCCCGCCCCCGCAGCCATGGAAGCCTGAGGACCACTCTCTTTTGGCTTTCAATGCGGTGTTAGGCAAGGACACTGCAGCTCCTCCTGCCTCAAGACCCTGCATGTAAAGCCAAGAAGGGAAATATTCAAACGAGTTAGGAAGTGAGTATTTTAGGGACAAATGTACAAGCAGAATAAACAATGAAAAATAAGTGGTGATGGGGGTGTCTTTGTTTTTTACCGGGGTAATTATTAAGAACCTTGCAAAATAAATGAATAGGTGAGAGATTTGTTTATGAAGGGCATGATGATGGAAGGGGTTGGGGGGTCCAAAGAGCCTCAAAGGAGTGTAGGGTGCTTGTAATGTCCACAGTGTGACATGTCACAGTGATGTACTCAAAACAGCCTCAAAAAAGATCCAAGTGGTTCAGCTCTGGAATGTTAGCCTGCAATCCGAGGAAAGATCTCTGCTTTGGAACCAGTGGTTCCTTTTAAAGAACAAATTAAAGCAATTTTGAACATCCTAAGAGATATTTTTGACACTTAAATACAAACACATATCTGACCGAGGCTTAGAATTTTTTTTCTTTGAGAGTTTTAAAAATCTCTCTTACTGCATAATTCCTGAATATCATGTACATCTAGCATGATACTTTGATTTACTTTCTGGTGACTAATGATAAGGTAGTGTAATATTTCAGTCAGTTAGAAAGACTAAAATCGGACAGTTATTTAACCTGTGGCTAGAGTATTTTTTTTCTTCTCTAAAATCAAAGTGTAATATCTTTAAATGGTATAGACAAAAAATTCAAAGTTATCCTCCACTTCACTCCTTTAAAAAATATCATCACTGCTTTGAAAAACGCCAGTCGGCCAAAGCCAATAATTCTCCATGTGATGAATGGTACAATAAATGCAGTTTTAAAGACTGTTGTCAAAAATCAACACCACTCTCATTTTGAAGGCATAGGAAATTCTTCTTCCAAAGCAGACCAGGTTACCAGAATTTATCAGCTGTGGTGTCTCTCTACTGTACTTGCTCTTTGAGTTATTACTTGCTCAGTCACTGATAATAATGATATAGCCAGACTATTCCACTTTGCAGAAAAATATTTAAATAAAGTTTCTTCGAGAGCAAATGAGATTCATCATATTTACATTTTTATTTGATGAAGCCTGTTCCTGCTCTCTTTGTTCTTAATTTGGTCTCAGAAGAATTAGCACTAAGAGGAAAAATAGTCTGTAAATATGTATGAAATCAAATATAGAGGGTAAGCTAAAAGGTATTGACTGCCAACAGCGCCTAGCTGCAGGAGGCAAAATTTTCTTCGTCGTTTTTCTTCTTGGCTGGAAACAAGGCGCCTTCTATCTAGATTATTTAATCCTCAAAATGCACATCAAAGCCTCCCATCAGGCGGCCCATGTCTTTGGAGGCAGTTGAATGTCAAAGATCTAGCTTAAAGATTTTTGAGAAATGTAAAAACATAATAGCGCCGAGATAATAACCCAGCAGTGGGCTCCCGTGCTGTCTGCAGCAAAAGCGGCAGCCGCCCTGGCGGTGCTGATCTATCTCTGGCAAAGAGAACAGCGCTTTCCGCGGCTGGGGCCGGCTGGCGGGGCGTGTGTGACATCTGTCTAGATGCTGGAAGCGAGATGCTGATGCAGGTTCCAGACCAGCAATCATCAGCTCCCTGGTTCTCCCAATCCGACTCCATACCTGGGCCCAGGAGCACCTCAGCGCCATGCATTCCATCCTGCTTCCTGCCCAATTACACGGCAGCACAAGGGATGCAAAAATATGTGGGGCGCCTGCCTGTCTCCTGGGCGGGGCAGGACAACGCCTTAGAGCCGCCTTTCCTTCTTGAGGGCTGCTTTTCAATGTGGCCAAGGACAAAGGACAAATAATGATGATATCAACTCTCTTAAATAATTGTATCTTGCAGGCTGGTTGAAAAGCCCATTACCGCATTTATTTTGCACTGCACATGTTGGCATTTGCCGGGTATATAGGAAGAGACGGAAAACTCCGGTGTTAGGAGCGATTGTCACAAGCAGGGGGCTGCAGATTTCAGAGGTCACAGGCCAGGTGACCCAAGCACTTTCAGAGGAAACTCAGGGTTGAGTTACCCATTTGTAAAATGTTCAGGTGAGAAGAGCGAGGCAAGCCTTCGCTGCTTATGGAAAGGCAATAAAATGCCAATCTGCAGTGGGCATCGTTGTTCCTACCGTTATCATTTTCCAACAGTCTTCCTTCTGCCTCTTGCTGGAAAATTTTTAGATGTTTCTTTGTATTTCAGAGATTTCCTCTGATTTGCCCTGTGCCCACAGAACACTCTTTTCCAGATTTTTTATTTATTTACTTTTTTTCAAATAAGAAAAGGGAAATCAGAAGCATTAAGGAATGCCAGCTCTCAAAGGCTGCCCCCTTAATTAAACAGGGCCAAATCCCTCGCGGTAATCTGCCCAGCAACAAGGCATGTCCAGGCACCCTTTGGGGAGAGATCATTACAGTATATTAATGTAGCTCTCCTAGTGAGCTGTGGCACCTTAACATGGTCCAAGAGTCATAGTCAATAGATTATTTTAATATGCAAAGCATTTAGATATGGACAAACACATGTGGCATTAAGTTAAATTTTATTTTATGAACAGAGTCACACGGGCAAAATGGCCTGGGTGCTCTACGTACGATTTTAAACACCCTCCCAATTTTGGATGGTGTCTCCTTCCATCTGTGGTTTCACTCTCTGCACAGGAAAGAAAATAAAATAGGAAAGAAAACCAGGCTGAATGAATCCGAAGACACTTGATATTTGGGTGTGGAGATGATGTAAACCACAAGTGTCTCTCCCTGAACACATGGTGTCCCCAAAGAGGGCAGGTGTGGTCAGGGGGCCAAGCCCGCGACAGGCAGCGCTAGGCTCACAGAGTGGCTGTGGGCATCTCGGCCCAGCTTGAAAAATGTTATCTGTTATGCCAACACAGCTTCCTTGCTTGTACGGAATGCTTCTCCCAGTTGGAGGGCTCAGAAAGATATTCTTCCAACAAAAGCTTCTACAGAGCGTGCTATCCCTTTGGGGTCTTGGCTGCCAGTTTATGGTAGTCATGACCTGTCAACGGTTCCTTCTTGGTCTGCGAGATTGGGTCGCTTAGAAATGGCTGTGACGGTTGCTTTTCTCTTTGGGGATTTGCCCTCTTTTTTTTTTCCATTTGGCTAGAGTCTCAGACTAAGCTTTGTCACAGAGAATTATCCCATGGCCCTGGGCTGGGGAGATAAGTCTTTGTTGAGACATAAAACACACACAGACCAAAGTGTGGAAAATTGGAATGACAAGGTTGCTGGGGTGTTGCTTCTAAGTTCCGTCAAATGTTCAGACATCGGAAGCAAGGGTCTTCTTGGATCCGGGAGGACTAGTGGAGTTTTCGCCCTGTGTTCCCAAGGGTGTGCGGGGACCCTGTGATAAGACCGCATCTGCCTGTGTCAAATAGCACAGCACCCTGGTCCTTTCGGTCCTTTAAGGTCTGTAATAAATGTTGGCCTCTTGATTGTGGCATGATAGAGAAAGACAATGGATGGCAACTTAGCACTCCTGGGTACTTACTCTCTGAAGAAGGGGCATCACATTTGTGTCTTACTATTAATTTAATTCTGGAAGAGACTAGATTTTCATTTGATTCACATAGTCTTGTGTATCTTCAGGTCTTGGGTTTACTACAGTCTCTCTCTCTCTCTCTCTCTCTCTCTCTCTCCAGATATAGATACAGATGATATAGATATAGATACAGATGTAGACATATATAAAGCTTTCAGAATTCCTCACTTCAGAAAAGAAAATCATTTAGTATCGGCTTTACCTCTTGGTGAATCTTATCTGCTTAAGAATTTGCCTCCCTACCAGATGTATTTTAGCAAGTTATTTTATTTTTCCTTCCTTGATGCTTTTTTTTCTTAAACATAACTTGAAGCCCGTTTTTTTTGCAGCTTCGAAAATTCTTATAATTCCATGTTTCAGGGTTAATAGATGCCTCACATGTGACAATTTTTATTTGCCTTATTTTGTGGAAGGAGAAGGTTTTCTTTTTAAGTAAAACAAGGTTAATTTGCACTAACTATCCTCCTGAAAACCCAGAATTTGCTTCATACAGAAAACACAATATGGACATGGTATATGTAAAATTCAAAATTGAAAAGAATGAATTTATTTACATCCAAACTGCATATTTTCTAATACACACAGATAATCAAGTTATATCCAAACATTAAGAAATAAATACATGCGTGAACATATAGTACAATCTATAACAGCAGCTATAGGAAGAAAGATCATTGTAAACCACTTGGTAAAAATTAAATTCTAAAAATTTTCAATATTGTCTACCTCTATGTTTATTCATATTCAGTAATTTTCAAAGACAAACTTACATCTAAAATATTTCACCTTCTTTTTTGATGATCTGAAATCCAAGAAGATATACATTTGATCTTGATTCTTTCTGATGTAGCAATTAGAGAAAATCTTCACTTTCTTTTTTGAAGTGTTGCCTTCTTCAACATTAAAAGATTAAAATTAGAAATTCTAAGTTCTTTCACAATTCTTAGAGTCTCGCCTCTATTGTCTAATTTTCTTCAGCTCGCGGCAATCTTTTGGAATCCTGTCAGTTTAAATCCTCTTGCATGTGGGTTTTGCAATGTTTTAGCAGTATGGTTGGCTTGTTTATCTAATTCATAAAAACATGAATTTTGCTGCCAGAACATCTTACATTGGCCCCAAATCTATAAAGCTTTAAGCCATTTAAATTGAATATCAGAAAAATGAGAAATTTATCTGTTTTGTTTATTTTTAGAATTCCCCATTAATTTATACTTTTCTGATATCATGGTATTTGTTTTTGCAATATATTAAATCTTTACACAGTAGACTTGAATGTCCTAATTATAAGTTATGGCAAATCTCCACTGGCTACTCTGGCATTTTTTCCTGATGAGACTTTAGGTTGTATATTTTAAAAAAGATATTTATTGCCTATGAATTTTGCCTTTTAGATTTTATTTACATAGTTAGAACCTTTTGAAAAGTAAAATATTTATGTTGGAACAAACCAGAGAATTAAAACCACTCGTTCTTGATTAAACAGCACTTACTGTGGAAAACTACTATTGGAGGCATTTAGAAAATAGTAACAAACTTCATACATATTTATTATCTCTATGGTCTAGACTATATGAATGCACAGTTTTATTCAATCCAGGAAGCTACTTTGTGACACATTTCATCCCATTCTCAGAAGAATTTACCAAAATGTGAATCATTAGCTTATTATTAATTGAAGGTAGATACCCAGGTTCTCACCTGAATCCTTCATCTCTGATATACCTCACAGTTTGTAAAAGGTCTGAATTTGTCACAAATGACAAACACATTTAGAACTACCTGGAATACATGGATGAAGTGCATTGTTACAGGCCTGCAGTAAGACTTAGAAGGGTAGCAAATGGATGTGTGTGTGTGTGTGTGTGTGTGTGTGTGTGTGTGTGTGTTAACAATGATAACGGGTGGGAGAAGTTAGCTTTGCTTTCTCACAGTCTTCCCGAGAGAAAATTCCATGACCAGCTGAAAGCTGTCCTCACAATACAACTTGCGGATCCCCAGCGTGTGGACAGGGCCCAGCGAGGTGGGCGCTTACAGGGCATGACGCTGAACTCACCCAGCGCGCCTGATGGGATGGGCAGCATCTGCCCTGTCGGGCCCCCTCTCCCCTGGAAGCAGCACTTACCAGTCCTGAGCCAGATGTGGGACCCGATTGTGCCCCGAAGAAGTTACATCAGGAAAGACACACTGACATAGACAGAAGATTCCTCCTCTGTCTGTTCCCTGCTGCCTTCGCCTGGATCTTTTGAGAAACCACAAGGTTTTATAAACCAATTGACCCATTGAAGCAATACTCTTGCCTCTTCCTTTATGATTCTACCTGGCAGCTTACTTAGGCACCTTCTTAGGACTTATTTGGACAATTACCTATAATCAAATTTGAAATGATAATTACTTATGGGAACTGTTATTTAAGCTATTTTGGGAATTCTTGTAGGTTGTTAACTTTTGTTCCTTTAGGGTGCTGAAATTAGACAAAGAAAATGAACATTAACCTGTACATATTTTCATTTTATCATATCCCATTTTTAGTTCTGTAGATGAGTAATTTTGGGGAATTAATTTTTCTTAGCTAGTGTAATATAAAATGTTTTCTTTCCTGTTTAATAAGATCACATAAAAGGTTACCTTCGAGTGACAATATTTCAGATGGTAAGTGATAATCGCATTACATCAGAATGGGGTTGGGCGGGGTAGCGGATATAGGTTGAGACTGGATTGGACAGGATGCTACACTTCAGTGGATGGTTTTCCACTGAGAGTGACATGAACGTGAAGCCCGGGGCACCCACTCTTCCCTGAGAGCCACTGGTAGGGAATGAAATGGCATCTTATGGATAGAGCTCTGAATTAGTGTGGTGGTATCTCTTCCTATGCTTCAAACCATGTGAAACAAAAGAAAGTTCAATTAAATGTATGTAATAAAAGCATCATGACTCATGTACATAATCTAAAGTGAAGTGTAGCTGGGTTTTTAAAGAGAGGCTGTGTTTCTTCCATTAGTTTCAGGCTTTCAATACAGAATTTTCTGGTTGTATCTCTCCTTTGCCCACATGAACATAAACACCTTGTGTCCTCCCTTACTAATTTCTTTTCAGTATGAATGACTTCATATTCCTGTGCAATTCATTTCTGCCTGTCTGCCAGCTTATTCTCTTTCACATCCACCTTGTGGGTACGCTTGTGCCCACAAGGAAGCTATCTGAAGGGAAGAGCTGATAAGATAGGACAGTTTCAGCTGCTTGCGTTGGATGAAATGGTTAAAAAAAAAAAGAGCAGTTGCTAACTAATCAGTTTGGTTTCCTTAAAAAAAAAAAAAACAAGGAAATTGCAACTAGAAAGAGTATAGAACCTTTGTGAAACTTCAAAAGCTACAGCTGGCTGGAGAATGTGCAGGCCCCTGAGACCCCGGGATAAAAACCTATAAATGCATCCTCAAAAGGCTTTTCTCTTGACCTCATGCCAAGGTTAAGATAGAAGATTTTTCCTCTGACTTTGAAACAGAGTGAAGGTGAAAGAACTCAATGCAAACAGATGAGAATTTGAGACCCCTTCTGGCCCTCCAGGGAAGAACTCACGGAAGGACTCCACCTGCGGCCCTCCCAGAGGGCACCCACCTGTGTCCAGGGTTTGGGTTGTGATTTTTTTGACTTGTGCCTTTAGCTCCTGCAATTACACAAGATGGGAGTAGGGTGCCTGGGGTAGATATGCCATCAGAGCTTGTCTAATAAGGGTGGCTCTTTTCCTGTCAACATGGTTCAATTCTCTGCCCTCCTCCATAAACAGTGCCAGAAAACAGTAGCAGAGACCAGTTTCCACTGGAAAGCTGCCCACAATCCTCTTCCGCGAGCTGGCTTGTCTTTGGTCCTCCATGCGGACACTTGCACTCATCCAGAGTCCTTCTCCTGTGGGGCCAGCCACCTCTGCACACCTGAAATTATATTCCCACCTCACTCAACATTTTTCCTTTCTGAGTGTCTCTTAGTTCTGCTCTCAAGCAGGGAACCCCTGAACAACCATTTTAAGTTTGCTAGAAGGAAATTTGGGTGGTCTAAATTTTCAAATTACACGTATTCTTTTGGATCCTGAAAAATGCCCCTTAAAAGGCTAGAGGAAACTGGTTCCAAATTTGAGCTTTCAACAATGCTCTCGTTCACCCACGGACACTGTCCTGGAGTTTAGTCAGTTTCCCGAGCTGACTTGGGCTGGCTAGAGAGCAATTGGGCTTTATACGCTGTGGGATGCGGCCTGTTTACATTCCCCCTTTCCGCCCCATGCCCCCTGTTCCAGGGAATGCCTTCTATGTTATTAGTTTATTAATTAAATCAGTCTTTACAGTGTGTTGCAGTTCGCCTGCATGGTGGCTGTTAAATCACCATCTAACAGCTTAAGAGAACAAGAGGCTTATTTTCTTACAATACTTCAGTTATAGTTCATAGTCCAGCTTGATGGGAGAGCAGGCATCAACACCAGGGCCGAGGAAACTGGCCACACCATCTCTACTTAATGGCTGAGAGAGGGATGATCCTCCTTTGCCAGACCAGCATGTCTGGCCAAGTATACACAAGGATGCCGACTCTCTCAATCAGCTCTCTATATTTTGTTCTAGGGCCTAATCCCACCCACCTGGGCCTTCTCTGTCAGCCATACAATCTTCTGAAGGTTTGCTCTTGGCTTAACCCAACCACTAATTCTCCACAAATGTGCCCAGAGCTCAAACCCTCAACTGTCAAGTTGACACCTGCGCCCAACAATGACACAGTGGCAAGATATATTCACCGGGAGACTCCAAACAAATGGCGGGTGTCTTGGAAACCTAATTTGAACAACGGACATTGAGAACAGGGCTATGTTGCTCTGTTGCGGAGGGCATGTGTCACGCATGAGAAGCTCCGAGTTCAAGTCCAGCACTACAAAATAGTGACTATTAACATGAAGGACCATTAAGCACTTGTGCGGCTCGGCAGCTGGTACCTGAGACGGGCACGTCGCCCCAGCAGGGACGGGGAGGTGCTGTCTTTGTGCCGATCTTTGTAAACTGGATGGCAGTCTTTCCTATGCGTGCACCAGGGTACAGCCATAAGCTGCTTGCAGTTTATGTGGGTGGCAAGGCCCTGGCGCTCTGCCTAGGAGCTGGAGATGGGTCTACGCCCTGGAGATCTCCAGAGTGTAACCTTGGAGTAACCTATACAGCCTTCAGATCTGATTTCTCTGATGGACACTAAGGACCAAGTAACACTAACCTTGGAGGAAAGATCCCCAACGTTTCCCAAGGGGAGGTACCTGGTGTAGAGAGAAAGGGCACCAGGAAAGTGACCAATCAGGCCATGCTGAGGGAGACAGAGCCAAACCCGCAACAACGGCAAGAAAAAGACATGGAAGTAAAAGAGAAGAAAGAAAAAACCAGGTTTGCACCCAACTTGTTTTTGAAGGTTTGAGTGTCAGCTTCTCAGAAAGAAACCTGGGGCCTGGGTTGAACTGCTTAGTCCTACAGTGCAGGAGTGTTTGCTACAAAAACCAGGCTCTGTATGACCCACATCAGCCTTGCACCTGAAGCAGCCAGGTTGTAAGGATTTGGACACTTAAGTGCACCCTGAATCAGCTGCCGGGATGGGTCAGGAAGTAGAACAGCCTTATCCAGTGGCGGCCCCCGTGTTCCGGCCTCCCAGACACATTGGAATGTTTGATCTCTGTCTCTTCCTTTCATAACTGCTCACTATTTTGTAGCAAGGGGGCCAAGCTTCTGCTGCTGGGGGAGGAGGAGAAGGAGGGAGGAAAACTGGAGTAAGGCAAATGACGGCTCGCTATGACAGTGTGAAAATAATTATCTGCCAAAAATTTAAAAAATAAAAGATCTAAATCATCAGGCCTGGCTTCTAAAGCTACTGCCAGACACCGTATTTCTCTGACGATGCAGGACTCAGATTTACAATGGCTTGTGCTCAGTGTCAAACACACATCTCGCCTCTTCTGCTCAGTTTCTGTGTTCTTTGGATGAGTACAGGAAAGTGATTCGTTGATGTTGTGTGATCTGATTTCTCATATAAAACAGTATAAAATAGAATAAGTATGGAGTCCAAGAGATGCTTTTTAGATAAAAAAAAATAGTCATTTCTAAATGTATCACCCAAAGACAAAGGATGGCAAGAGAGGGGGCATGTGGAGGTTGATTTCACTGGGGGCAGAGAGCACCTTTCACCCCCTCGCCTGCGTCCCTCGCCCTCTGTGGCTGGCTTTAGTCCCAGCAGCTTTTGCAGGAATTGACTCTAAAGGCGTCCAGAGCACGTCACACTCTCGTCTTCTCTGGTCAAGGAGGTAGTTTATCAGGAGACTAGAAAAGTGTCAGTAACTCATCAGAGTATGTGTTGTTTCTTTCTGAAACAGAGGAAATATCTGCTAGGGAAAAATGTGAGCTTTTCCCTGCTTCTCGCTCTGAGAAACTGTGGGCCCCCACCTCCTTGAATAGCCACAGACTGGGAAACTTTGTGTATAAAGCAGCCTGTGGATGGTCCTTGTGTCGTGGCGTCTGAGGGCAGAAACTATCATAGCCACACCAGTTCGTTCCCACATGCAATGCATAGCAAGCAACTTTATTAGTGAGCGACCCTGGTGACCTCAGCTTTAACGGAGGTCTCACTAGAAACTCGCAGACATATCTGCCAGTGTTTACTTGTTAGCTCTCTAAATGGTTAACTATCAATATATTGGTCAGATGTTAAATTTCCTCGAGCGGAAAAGAAAGGCGTTTTCATGCTTAGACACAAACACATCAGTTGCTTAAGAGTTATAAGAAATTTAAATGCAAATGGCACTTTGTAATGATACTCCAGAGACAGACATGGTAGTCAGTTTCTTGAGAATGCATCATGGTAAACTTAGTTTTTGCTATCGGTTTCCTTAGTAACGGGAGCAACATATAGTTCAGGATATAAAATAATATCTTGTGCAGCCACTGAGAATCTTGAACTAAAACGTAATTGATTTTGCATGAATTTTTTTAACCATCCCCTCCCTACTTTGGTGAGATATCAGAGCTGAAATGAACGAGGTTGAAATTTCTTTGCTTTTTTTTTCTTCAAACCAGCCATTTTGTTTCAAATCATCTCATTGTAAAAACACTAAAATTGCTAAAAGCACGGAATGTTCTATCTTTAGGAGGAACAGATTATTAAGTGGAATTATGTGGCTGATACATAAGTCTTCTGCATGCAGTGATAATATTGATTTATCTTGCATGCAGAAAGCTGCATGATATGGAAATGTATGTATTAGTATCATAATAGGAATGCTTATTTCCCCAAACCTGTATAGAGTTTATGCTTATCCATGTAGCTATTGTAATGCATGCTAATGGAATAGCTCCTGATACTCAGTGTAATTGTGTAGTATGAAATCTGGACAAAGACTCAGAAAATTCTATTTTAATTCAGTTTCTGCAGCTGGTTGACTATACTGCCTTAGGCAAATTATTATATCTCTAGTGTCTCAATATCCTTATCTATAGAATGGGAATAATAACACCTGCACCACAAGGGTGTTATGTGGATAATTACTTGATGTGCGCAAAGAGCTTTGAATATATAATATGCTAAATCTTATGATTGTTCTAAACCACACATATAGCAGTATGCTAAGACATAAAATTACAGAGTGGTTTAATGAGCTTAGAAAATTAGAGGCCTCTGGTTTAGGATAAGGGCGTCTGGAGACCAAGCAAAGCTTTGTCTGCTTTACTGATTCTGTAAATAGCATTTCGTAGTCTTGTATGGCAAGGGCAGAATTGCTGAATGACTTAATGACATCCTTTCTAGAAAGATCTGCATTGCCACGGAGGTGACAATGTTATGTCACAGTACCTCCATTGTCGCTGACATAGTGGGTTCTGTCCCCCAATTAATGAGAGACCTACAACAACCTTTCCGAACAGATCTATAGATAACCTGGGACCTGATGGAGATTTATTTTTTCAAGCTGAAATGTTGAATTTCATTGTACTTTACCTCGTTAACATCTTTGCCATAATAAAGGGTCCATCTCCCCTCACACCAGTTGGGGTTTGTTTTTCTATGAAGCAACAGCCTGCTGGAGTAACCATATGAGGGATACTATTAATTCGGTCACTCATGGAGCATATTTTGAGGATGTATTCTGATTTAGTTAATATTTAAAGCATCTAGGAATTTGGAAGAAATGTGATGTCTCTCCCTAGTAAAATAAGGAAAGATGCTTGTGTACACACCGTGGGATGACAGCGCGTTGACTGTTGAGTTTTGTATAAGCATCGCACACAGAATTCTGAGCTCAAAGAGTTCTATCAATGACAGAAGTGATTCCAGGAGCACCTGTCGTGGTTTGCAATGTGTCCCCCACAGGTGCTTGGGAAGGTCATGGCACCTTTGAGAGGTGGAGCCTTACTTTAGGAAGGTGGTCACAGGGGTGGGCCTTGAGGTGGATGAGTCCCACCCTACCTCCAGCAGGAGTCTGCCTTTGCAGCAGTCTTGCAGCTCTCAGCCTCCCAGATGGGAGTGAGTTAGCCTGACTCCAGCTTCCCCCGGCCATCCATGGCGACATGAAAAATGCTATCTCCTCTCTGGAACAGTAAGCGGAATCCCTTTCACCCTATGTTGCTTGATTCTGGGTGCTCTCTCACAGCAAGAACTGAGTGACTGTTGCACAACCCTTTGAGTCAGGCCTCGGAATAGGGAGGATTTCAAAAGAGGAAGAGGGAGAAAGTGGCAGAATAGACAACACATCATTGGTCTGAGAGGGAGAAGGGAACACGTTAGATGGCTTTCAGGGTAATCAACCAGGCAAGAAAGTAGTTCTGTGGAGGGGAGCAGCAGGAGGCTAATGCAAGAACATTCTGGTATCACTGCCTTTGGTTTATTGTACACTAATTGATTAATAAACCAATGACGTTTCATCCCTCTTGCTTGTGTGCCCACGTGATAGGCACCGCAGCTGGTGACGGGTGGTTTGTTAAAGAGCTGTTGAGCAAATGCAGCAAGGGTCAGCTGGGAAAAGCACTTGACCCCAAACCAATGGGCCCGGGTTTCCCCAGGGGCCGCTGAGGCTGCAGACTGTGTCTCCTCCCGGGAGGAACAAGCAGGGGCGGGTGTGAGAGCTGCGCACAGAGAAGGTTCCAGCCAGTGCCCAGCATGGCGGCCACGTGATGAAGAGGGCGTGGCTCAGATGAGGTGTCCGGGTGAGGCAGAGGCGCTGTGCCCAGGACCAGGGAGAGTGAAGAGAAAGTGTGCTTAGAAGGCCCGGGATGGCCCGGGGCACGAAGCAGGATGAGGTGAAGGTGGGGCTTCCAGCACATGTCTGAAAGTAAGTTAAACTGAAGGGGCGAAAAGACTTAGATATATGTGTGTTTGTGTGTGTGTGTGTGTGTGTGTGTGTGTGTGTGAAGTCAGGTGTCTTCTCCAATCACTTCCCACCTTGCTTTTTAAATTTTCTTAACTTTATTTAGTTATTATTTATTTTATTGTGCGTGTGTATGTGTGTAGTCAGGTGTCTTCTTCAATCACTTCCCATCTTGCTTTTTAAATTTTCTTAACTTTATTATTTATTTTAGTGTGTGCGTGTGTATATGTGTGTGTATCAGAGGGCACTCTGGGTCCTTGTAGAGAACCAAGGGTGACTTCAGGAGTCATCCTAGACTTCTTCTACCTCTGTTTTGCTTAGCTCTGGGATTTCCCAGGCTCCGCCCACTGGGCCAGATGTTCAGGCCACTGCCTTTTCCGCTTGGTGTTTTTATGTGGGACCTGGGATCCGAACTCAGGTCCTTCTGCTTGTGAGGCAGAGTCTTAACCTCTGAGCCAACTCTCCAGCCTCCCTATCGTCCACCTTCTTTTTGGGGCAGAGTCTTGCATTGAACCTAGAACTCACTGCAGAGCTAGGTTTGCTGGCCAGCGGCAGCCGAGGATCCACCCGCGCTGCCTTCTCAATGCTAGGATCACACGTGCTTGCCCCAGTGTTGTCCGTATAAACTTGCAAAGTGTGGGGTTATTGGCAGATGAAAGGTGATGAAGGATCTCAAAGAGGCTGACATTTACAACGTGCTCTGGGAGGCAAAACCAAGTAAGAGAAATTGCAAGTGCTACTTTTTGGAGAAGAGAAAAGAACAAGGTATGGAGTTCCGAAGACAGGGCTGTCAAAGATTCTAAAGCCGCAAGTAGAGGGAGACGCAGGTAAAGCCATTAGGTTTGATTATTTCAGGTTAACTGTTGATAGTTAAGGATTTCATTTGAGCTATTAGTACTGGAGCTTGACGTTAGGAGATTAAGGTATAAATAAATGCGTTTTTGAAAACATGACTGCAATAACTGTAAACCACTCCTTTCATGGGTTAGCAGTGACAGGTGTAGAAAAATAAGGAAATAATCTGAGAAACTGCCAACAGAGAAAACTGCAAGTTTATCACTGCTAGAGTTACCACCGTAGATGGTCCAAAACATCTATTTCCAATATGGAGATGCCTGGCTGCTGAGACAGGCTGCATAGAATCCTGTATCTTAAGTTCATGATTTCTGTTTCTAATAAGTAAAAGCTCTTAGATTGTCCATTGTCCTGGTTCAGAATGAAATAGTGCTCAAAGAAACCACCCATCATTAGGACCCCACATATTATAAAATAAAAGCCTAGATACCAGTGCATCTAGTGAATTAAATGCACACTCAACTCCCCAAAGCAAATCTTTGTTACTTTTTAGACAGTTGCTTTATCATTGAAATTCACTTTTGATCACTGATCTATTGTGGTATATATTCCTGTGATTATTGGGTGACAGCTATCCATGAGTCAGTCTTCTATTGTTTCAACATCTCAAGGCAAAAGGTACATTTGCATTCAGCTTTGAAGGGTAGAGATAGTGTCTCCACTTGGAGCAAGTGGATATATTGATCATTTCCTTACAGCATTACCCACTAGTGGTACTTATATAATTTGGACATTGTGATGTTACCCTGAAAGACTGGAGACTCATAGAACCAATCTAAAAGTGGACATCTTATCAGGGTTGTTACAGAGAACCGTCTGAAAGTAGACATTTTACCAGGGCTGTTGCTCTAAGAAGAAATTGTATTTTGTTTTTATTCTAAGTATCTGGTCTTCCACCCAGATTCACTAATGGTGACAGACCATCAGAATAGCTTCAAAGGGAGATAAATACTTAACACTGTATTCATAAAAACAGGAAACACTAACCATAATGATACAACTTAAAATATTTTAAAGTGCATGGAGCATCTATTGTGGGATGTGGGACAGAGAATTCTCATTTTTCAAAATTATGTGTTGAATGTCCATAAGAACCAAGGTGACAGCCAGCAGGACATTAAGACTAAGTGATGAACAAAAAATATGAGTTTCACCACATGGAATTGGTGGCTTATATCATCCCTGACATGACCCGGAAAAAGATGGCGCTTCCTTAGACATGAGAAAAGTGGTCAGCAAGGTTAAATAATGAATCATAGATCACCCCGGTCTCTGATTAGGACAGATTCAAAGCCTGGTCGGCACGGGTAGGCGAGTGATTTACTGATTACAAAATACATTGGTTTTATTTACTTTTGTGTTTTTGGATCAACATGTTAATTTAAGCTTATATTCCTTGCGTATATCTGAAACTTGAATAATATTTAATAAAGTTTCTTGGAAGTTGACCCACTGAAGTGAACTTTTTAATTTAGAAGTTCAAAGTTTAGTATTTTAATCAAAATGTGCATTTATGTTGAATAGCCAGACTAAGGTAGTCACTATGTTAGAACTTCCTAAAGCAGAAAAGACACAACTGTGTGCTGTATGATGTTTTCCTCTGGGCATAATAGTTTTTGCATTTTGCATTTTATATTTGCATCTTTCTCCTTTGCATTTGGTGGAGATGGTGGGTTAAGTTCTCTCTGCTTGCTGTAGCAAGATGAACATTTCAACTCCGAGAGAGGTTCATTAAACAATTCCTGAAATGGGCAAGAGTTTAGGGTGGTCTCTCCCCAAAGTAAAGAAAAGTCTCAAACAACTGCTAGGAGAGGAGTTATCTAGAGGAGACTCAAGTGGTTGCAAGCCATCCAGAAAGTTCTGGAGATATAACTTCCCCGAGTCTCAGCTAAGCTGGGGTGAGCCTTTAGATGGATGGCGTAATCGTCCCTAAGGCATTTCTGCTCCAGGATGTAAAGCTCACACCTATTCTGCCCAGGGTAACCCGATGGAATCATTGGCTCCTCAAGCTGGACTTTGGAGTAACGGTTACTTTGTTCTGTCATGATCCGTGATCCATAACACCGCATTGCCAAAGTTAAAAGTTCCAAGAAGATTCTTTTTAAAACCTTTTCTATTTCACTTCCGAAACTCTGGGCTTTGATTTTATTAAACAAAATATATGTGGACATGATAAAATAAATGAGTTAAAACCATGTTGCAACAGCTCCAAAGATTGATTCAAATTAATTTTGTGTTTAATAAATTTTGTGTATTCGTAATGGTATTTTCCTTTGTCAGAATTTTGATATGTCCTAGGACTACAAAGAGAGAGAGAAAGAACATGTTCTTCCCAGTAGGAAAATAAGTGGATCTAAAGTCAAGCCCCTCCCTCCTCATCTGTGTGGCCCCAGCCTTTGCTTGACTTGTGCTTGGGAATCACTTTGCTAGTTCTTCATAATCTCCTCTGATAACTTGAGTCACTGTTGTATCTATGGAGAGACTGTTGCATGTCTGAATTGATTTACCGACCTCAAAGGACTTGGTATGGTTCCTGTTACGGGCCACAGTAAATGTTAGGGTGTAACATCCCACAAAGACTCACTGAATATAAGTCTCGGGGAACTCCATAATTCTGTAAATCGTAATTGTTCAAAGTGACTTTAAGATAAGCCTGAACTCCAAAGCCATGGCCTTTGACTTTTCTGACTATTTCTTGGTGGAGAGGAGGGTCTCCATCAGTAAACGTTATCAGCGTCCACCATGAGCAGATGACAAGGAAAGCACGTGATCTGAGAGAGAATAAGGAGTCAGAGGTTTTGTCTCCCTTTCCTAGCTCCATTATTGACTTGTTAGAGTAGAGTAAATAAATCATAATTTTTTAAAAGTATCATTAACGGTTCTTCATCTCAGTTTGAACCTAGCCAGAGGAATAAGTTTCATGAGCTCTGTAGGATGAGGGGGTTTCCAGCCTTTGTTCCCCACGCTTGGAATGTCTTTTTTCCGTCTGGGGAACTCAATACCTTTCTAACACTGATAATTAACTATCAAACTAGAAATTGATAGAATGTGCCAATTCCTCGGATCCAAATCAGAAGACAAGCATACCAAGCAGTTCATAATGTGCCTGAATGGATAAGGAGAGGGGACAATCAGGAGATGTCTGTTGACATTCTCCCAAGTCCAGTTAAAGCTCTGAAACGTAAAAGCCAATGGAGCTTACAGAGGTAGAAGGCCAGGTCCTTGGGTTTCCCAGACCTGTTATCCTGGACCGCACCCAGCTGGACTTACATCCTCTTGATCTCAGATAGTCCCGGCTACCCCCTTTTATGTATTTTAGACCATTGTTGTTGCTTGAGTGCCTCAAAGCCTACTTTAGTTCTACTCTAATTCCTCCATGCTTTCTACTTTCCCCCTCGCATATTCAAATACATGTTCCATCATGTCTATGCAGGGATACTGTGTACACAAGCACACGTGTTTACACAAAACACCTCCAGAGAGAGTCCTTTTCAGTTTCTAGGAGTGCTAGGAAGTGAACGGGATCCTTGTTGATTTATTATTAATCACTTGCCATGACTCTTATTCTTTTAATTATTTTTAAGTGGTGAACATATGTCCATTACTGAAAATAGAAGGACACACAGCATTACTATTTTTTGTTTTGCACCTCTTCATAAGGCAAACGTGAAAGAGTTGTGGTTTGTTGGCCAAATGAGATTTGCAACTCTTCTCATAAATCTTTTATCTAATGTGCTTTTGTAGAAAATCAATATTACATTGGTGTAAAGTACAGATAAAATATAGCACCCAACACATTTTATAAAATCGCCTTTACTGCAAGTACTTCATGATAAGTTTTAATATGTCTTATTTTTAGTTGAATTTGGAAATATATTTTCATGTGTATGTGAATGTGTCTTTTCCTTGAAATTCCTTTGAATTTGTTTTGTATGCATGTATATTTATAGATATAGATATGAAAGTACATATATATGTATATATGTGTAGAATAATTTGTCTTCAACATTTGCTTTCACCAGTATTTTTGTCATGCAACAATTCTCCGAGGAAATGCCATAAACACATCAATAAGCTGCAGACATGAGATACACATTCAGGTATTGTTCTTGTATTAATATTCCTTGAAGGAAATCTTTTAGTGCTCATGAATTTAAATACTTTTTCCTACAAGCCATATAAATAGAATGATTAACAATCTGCTGCATTCATTCTTCAGGACAGAAGATTGAGTATTTTCCTAATTACACAGACCAGCGTGGGAGGATATGACTGGAAAAGATGAAGCCATTTGTATTTATTCAGTGTTGCTTTATAGAATTAACTAGGAAACTCAGTCCCGCTGCATTGAAGGCTGAAGGATTTGATTACCAGTGCAGCAGAGTCGGCCAATCTTGGCTTGAGACCGCAGACTCAACTAATTGTCTATCAGCAGTGATTTAGCTGTATCATCCTTCTATGATCTTGCTATTGATGGAAACATTTGAAATCTGATGAAAATTACTGTTTAATAATCAAGACTTGGAAAGCCCACCTGGCAGATGCATCTTGTTTTTTTTATTATTCATTTTGAAAGGAGAGATAAAACAGTAAAGTTTTCAAAACTTAAAGTACGGATTTTATTTTATTTTTTAAAAAGAGTATTTAGAAAATAGGTTTTACAGGACTAGAGAGAGGGCTTAGTGGATAAGGTACTATACATACAAGTCTGAAGACCTGGGTTTGAGTCCCCAGACCCGGAAAGAGATAGAGAGACTGTAATCTCAGAATTTGGGAAGAAGACACAGGGCATCCCTAGGCTAAGCTGTCTAGCTAAACTAGCCTGTAAGCTCTGTGTTCAACTGAGAAATGTCAAATTCATTGCTCCCCACACATGCACACCCATGTGCACATGCACACGCATCCCCTCACATGGGAACATTTTTTACACAGACATGTATCCCCCATAGGTGCATGCCAAAAGTAGAAAATAAATTTTAAAAACATCTGAGCAAAAACAATAGCATTTTCTTCTTTTGCTTTACATTTCCCAGAATCATTAGTAACCAAACTTATTTTAAATTTTATTTATGTATTGTTACTGTGTGATATAGTGTGCACATGGGGCGATTAGAGGACATTAATTCTCTCCTTGTACCTTTACATGACGTCACGTAGTTGGGTGTGTGACACCTTTCATAGGCTCCTGTGCTGGGCTCTTCGGCCGGTGTTGATGTTGGGTGAGGTTGAAGCACCTTGGGATTGGAGGAAGGCAGGTCCCAAGGGGCAGACCTTGAGATGTGGTGGCCTCCCAGCCTGCCGCGTGTTCTCTACTTCCTGATGGCTGCTCTGCATAGACCCCTGCTTCTGCCTTCAGCCACACCTTCTGCTGTTCTGGGCCACGATACACTATGTCCCCTCTGGAGCTACAGGCCCCTTTCTCCTGTAAGCCACTGAGATGCTCGCTGTCTCACAGCAATAAAAGAAAAGTAACTGCATTCGTGGATTGGATTCTGGGCATCGGATCGAAGTCCTCAGGCTCGAGGCAAGAACGTGTGAAAATCCTATTTGCCACACGTGTGGCTGAAATGGAAGGTCAGTAATGATAACAGGGGCCTCTTACCTATGACTTTGCTTCTCGATGTATTTGGATTCTTGTGTATAATTAATATTGGAAGTAGCACTATGTAATGCTAAACAAATTTATGCAATCTACTGGATATACTATTCTTAAGTATGCCAACTCAGAATTATCAGGTATTGTTAAAACATTTGATTTCTTTACTCTGAGTGTGTGCATGTGCATGCATGTACGTGTATGCATGTATGTGTATGCATGTATGTGCATACATGTATGTGCATGCATGTGTGCAGGCTGCAACCCCATGTGAAGATAAATAAGCAATTTGCAAGAGGTGGGTTCTCCCCTTTCACCATGTGGAATGGTGATTCAAACTCAGATCATCAGGTTTGATGGCAAATACCTTTACCCACCTGATCCTTTTTTAAATGATGGTTTGTGCAGCTGAAATTTTACTTATGACCATGTCATAAGTAAAATTCAATACATGTCCCTGCATGATGTATTTTGTGACTTGTTGAAGAAGAAAATAATTTTGCAAAAATAGAACTAAGGGGCTGGGAAGATGGCTCCGTGGGGAAAGCCTTTGCCTAGCAAGCTAACGGGCCTGAGTTCAGATTCCCAGCTCCCACATTAAAAACAAAAAATGCCAAGTGGATATGGTGGAGGACTCTAATTCTAGCCCTGGTCAGAGCCCAGAATTCTTAAAAGCAAAGCAATAAGGAGGTAGAGAAATTCACGGATGATTCCTAGTGTCACCCTTGGGCCTTCACAGGCACACACACCCAAGTGTTCTGTTGTATATATGTCCGCATACACATATATACTCAGCCACACGCAAAACATATACACATATACATGCATCAAAAATAAGATAATAAAATAAAATAATGGTGCTCCAAATAGAATCTAATGAGAGCAAGGTTGAGGATGAATAAAGCATGAAGCCCATCCAGTGATTGCTGAAAGGCTGGAGGATGTGCAATCTAGTCTTCGGGAAACTGTATGACTCATCGGCGAAGTGAGGCTGGCAGGGGGTTTCCTGAGACCAGCATGACGGACAGCTCAGTGTACAGAGGGACTCACTGAAACGAACCCCATTTCTCCCTGAAGCAAAACTCTGCAGACAGCACATGCGGCAGTCGGACACCTGTGAGAACACTCATCAGTGTGTGGAGGTACCTGGAATCTCACAGTGCCTTTTGCAAGTCTGAATTTCAGCTCGCCCGTGGCAGGTGGTCGCTGTGGGTTTCCAAGGCTGATAAGGCATCCGTGATGGGTTTTGTTTGGGGAGTTTGCCTGGTCGCACATCTAGTCGGAGCTGGGATTGAGGAGAACGGTGTGATGGGTTTTCTCCACTGAGCTGAACTTCTGAGACTTTCTTGCAAATGAGAAAGAAGGATCAATGTAGAAAAGAGGTGGACGAGAGAAAAAAGAGCGAATGTGAAGATTCTAGGCAGAACTGACAAGATTCTTCCCTATACCTGAGAAGAAACAGTTAATACTCTCCAGCCAGGTGGTGGTTTCTCTTGCCATGTCACATGTCGCTGGACAACATCTGTAGATAGCCACACTTCACAAAGAGCCGGGATAAGACTGGTTTGGAGGGACAGGATCCATTTGAGTCTATTCCTATCTCACTTGTGTAAATCGGAAACCTTTAGCAAGTCATTTGCCTTATGTTGGCATCCATTTTCTTCTTTCCATCTACTGCCACGCCCACAGTGTGCAGACAGGTAATCAGAAGTAGCTTTTGATCAGTCAGGCCTTGGGAAGCCTCCCTGAAGAAATAACTAAAACAGAAAAAAGCTCTCTGTCTTTTTTTAACCTGTCTTTCTCTTCATGAAGTCATCATGTGACTTCGGCTCCTCCTCGCCCAGGGAAGCATCCTGGCTCAGCCTCATCAATTGAACATGTGCACATTCCATGTTAGATGCCCACCACCATCCATGACTGCTCTTGCATGTCTTTGTAAATCCTTGGAATAGTGATTGACTATAAAGAAGAGGCTGACTTTAACTAAGCAACTTCTTGGTGGGGTTAAAAAAATAATTACTTACAGAAATTTTAGAGTTACTGACATTAAATTATCTAATATATGCATAAATGTCTAGAATAATAAGATATATAACCAGGTATTTATTTATGTGTGGAAGTGTGGAGAGAGACCTTTATTGTGCTTTACCTTTCTCCCCCAAGATAGTCTCTCTAACTGAAGCTGGGACTATCCATATTTATTTATTTTTAATAGTTTTTATTATTTGTGCGCGCTTATGTGTATGTGTATGTGTGTGTGTGCGTGCGTGTGTGTATGTGTGTGTGTGTGTGTCTGTCAGAGGGCACTGTTTATATCCATGGAGGACCAATAGTGATTTTGCGAATCATTCTGAATTACTTCTATCTCCTTTTTAGTTCGCTCTGGGATTTTCCAGGCTCTGTCTGCCAGGGCCCCAAAGTGCAGGCCACCACCATTTTTGCCTGACATTTTTATGTGGGGACCTAGGATCCGAACTCACTGCCTTCTGCTCATGAGGCAGAATCTTAACTCTTGAGCCATCTTTCCAGCCTACTTCTTCATATTTTCAACTAGACTGATAGCCAGCAAGCCCCAGGGGTTCTCCTGTTTCTCCTTACATCCCAGAGCTGTGATTACAGGTGTATGGCCATTTATTTACCATGGGGCAGATCTGAACTCTGGTCCTCCTACTTGTGCTGCCAATAGCATGACCTGCTGAGTCATTTCTCCCGGCAAGTTACACATTTTAAAATAAACTTTCTGGGGCTGGAGAGATGGCTCAGAGGTTAAAAACTTTTGCTTCACAAACAAAAGAACCTGGGTTTGCAACCCCAAATCCCACATAAACATGCCAGGCACATATAATAGCAGTTTGCAAATTCTGACCCTGGAGAGCGGAGCCTGGGAAAACCCAGAGCAAAGCAATATAGAGGTAGCAAATCCATGATAATTTCTAGTGTTCCCTTGATCCCTTCCTGGGTTCACACATGCAAGTGTTCTCTTGCACACACACACACACACACACACACACACACACACACACACACACACGCACACACACTCTCTGAAATAAACTGTCCTCAGTCTTTTATATAGAATAGCCATTTTAGCAGGTCTGTGACCTGAATAGACTTTAAAAAATGTGTAGGATTCAGAGGATAGTCACACCTCTGATTTTAACTTTTGCTTTTATGAAAAAGGTGAAGCTGCATTTGTAGTTATCCTTTGATCAAATAAAGTCATCAAATGTAATGGAAAGGTCTTTCAAGATATCAGTTTATAGAATATTTTCAATTGACTGTCAATCATCCATCCTCTGAGCAGATCTTATCCCTTTCCATAGTGTTCTGAAGACTTCATCGAGTACTATAGACTGATGAAATTGATGAGGAATGTGTGGTAGTAGTCTTGTTTTTTACATACATGCCTTGGATTCCAAATTGGTTAGATTTTTGTGTCCAAATATTTCTATAGATATTTTGAAGATATTAAAAATGTCTAACTTGGATTTGCATTCCTTTGTTAGGAATTACCTATCCACCCACTCTGTGTCTATGAAATTCTTCCAACTTCAAGGTGCTAAGAGGTTAAAAATGTAAGATTAGCAATGCTCCACTGGAGAGTATGATATGACAGTGGATTTATTCAAATATTATTTGATTTTTCAATCTTCAGTGCCACCAGGAAAAAAAAGCTTGATTCCTTAAATGCAGGACAGCTAGTGATATTTCAAGGAAATGCATTTTCTTAACCATTGACACTAGCAAATACGAACAGAGTTCAGGAACATGACCCATGTAAATTCCCAGCTGAGATTGTCTTGCCATTGTTTTTAAGCAATAGAGCAAGAAAATTTTTGATATGGAATTGGAGTATTATAACGAATATGCGTGTGGAAAATTTTTGGACAAATCCAACGTTAATTACAGAAGTGGCTTGTAAGAGATGCAAGTTAATTATTATGGCATGAATTGGATGGCAGCAGGAGCCAGGAAAATTGACAGCAGGTGGATGTGCATCCCTAGGATGAGCTCAATCCGGCTCAAAGTGGCTGAAAACATATGAAAGCCATTGTGTGGCATGGACTCATCTCTTGATGAAAGTCAATTAATTCCAAAAGTTGACAATATGTCAGTGGGGAGAAAAAAAATTTAGAAAGCTCCTGTTACAAAATAGAGCAGGTTATTCTTTGTCCTTAAAGTATGAAGAATGTCATTTGTTGGGTGGGTACTTTGGATATTCATTAAAGGGTCCATTGAGTCTCCCATTCGCCACCTTTCTCTTCTCTGTAATTGTCTTGTATCCCATGACACAAAATGTAATTTTCTCCTTTGTTTCTGTTTTATTGCCTTCTCTGTACGTGAAAGAAAAACACATGCGTTTTAGATCATTTTGTATCATTACATGGCAAATTAGTACTTCCTGCAGCTTGGATTTGCTCTGCATTAATTCTGGAAATGGGCAATGTGCAGCAAGCTGCAGGGATGAACAAAAGCTGGCCACCTTTCGGTTTTCTGTCACCATTAGTTGTGGAAGTGGGGGAAACATCTCCATCGATCAAGAATTGAAGATGTTTAGTTCCGGGGCTGGAGAGATGACTCAGGGGTTAAGACTTCGCCTCGCAAGCAGAAGGATTTGAGTTTGGATCCCAGATCCCACGTAAAAATGTCAGCTAGAAATGGCAGAGACCGCACTTTCAGTCCTAGAAGGTGGAGCCTGGGAAACCCCAGAGAAAAGCAAAAGGGAGATAGAAGCAATACAGAATGATTCTGAAGTCATTCTTGGCCGCCACAGGCATACACAGTACTCTCTGATACACACACACACACACACACACACACACACACACACACACACACATTCACATGCACAAGGTGTTTAGCTCTGAATCAATCTGACCCCATTTACAGTTTTTATTGGTTCATTATCGCATCTTTGGTTCCTATGTCTGTAATGAATACAAATATGATTTGTCCATTTGTCTTTTTATATATATCATCCTCAAATGTCCAACACCCAGAATTAAAGAATCCAAACAGATCCAAGAATTGGCATTCTGCCTTTCTGCTTTTTGACTTAACATGACACTATACTAACTTCTTTGCTCTCATAGACACCCATTCGCTCTTTGGTCTCTGATAAAGCTTCACAGAATGTGCTGCATGCCAAGGCAGTGGTAATCGGAATTGAATGTAATGTGCCTGCCATCCTTACCATGGGAAGGGAAAAGCAGCTGTCAAAAACATGCTTGTCACGATCCCAGTTCGTTTAGTTTTTCCCTTGCAAAACCCTCAATGCCACTGTATCTTGAATCTCCAATATTCCTATACCATGCGCGGACTTCTCCTCTTGATACCTGTCCACCTTTGTGGAGAACTTGGTGCCATTCCTTAGACTACTGTATCTAGGTTGACTCTGAGTCCATCACTCCTTCGCAGTCTTGCTTCAGGTCTTGCCTCCTGGTGTGACATCCAGCAATTGCACCGCATTATCTTGCATCGTTTTGCTCTGAATGATATTTGATTTCCATCGATGATAATAATTGGTGTTTGAATGCGGCTGCTTGGCAAAATATCGCTACCCACAGACACTGCAGTAATGGCTTGTTCTAAAAGAAGCCGCTGTTGGGTGGCTGCCAATTATTTCCCCCGACCCTTGTCTTTTCTAAGGAATAAAACATATGTGTTTTCCCATACGACTCTCTATGCATAATCAAGCCACGTCCTAGTTTTCAGTCGTGTCCTTGCTCTTGTCTAAAAGACTCCATGATTGTGTTTTATCCTTAACTCATGGCCGTCTACTTGGTGACCTTCCTAGTTGCACATCTTGGTTTTCTTCTCAGGGAAAAGATCTTTTTGTTGAAAGCTCTGCTGTTCTAAGTGCTGGCTTTCTGCTCCCTCCACCTGGGGACTCTCCATGAAAAAGCTGTGCTTTGCCTACGGGCTGTCAATTAGTCTTCTGCAGAACTGTGCCTGCTTTTTAAGGGAAATTTTTTTTTTGGTGTTATCTATTGTGTTAGCGTGTGTGTTCATGTGACAGGCATTTGACCTGTGAATTCAAAAGACTTCACTGCAGACATAAAATGCATCGTGGTAATGTGAGATAATTTACTGAAATGGAACATGGTTCATGATAGCATGTGACACTCGCTTGCCAGATGGACTTGGTGGGCCAAAGCCTACGCCGTGTGTAAAGTTTGCAGCTAACACAGGCTCTATCTGCTACATTTTCCAGAACATAAATGTTGGCTAAGAATGTTCTTAACTGTATGACATGTTTTAAAATCATAACAAAATAGACCCAGAATGACAACATAGTCTAAATGCCTTGAGGGTTTTTTATATTAAAGGCAATTGTTGGATTTATTCTGCTTTTTTAATGGTGTTATTGTTCTGGGTCAGCTAGCGATTACCGTGTTGCTAACATCATTATGATTTTGAAAAGGCTGAAGATGGCCTGACCAAGGTAGTTCCTAGGATAAGTGACAATCTGAGGGAGCTTTGAATCCTGCTCATCAGCCAAGTTCACCCGCCTTTAAGCTACAGTGCAGACAGCTGCCCGTGAACCATGTTGAATGAGCGGGGAAAACAGATTCGGAAGGCGGACCAAGGGTGGCATGCTAGAGGATGCACCTATGATTCCAGTAGAAGAAGTGCCTTCCAGGGGCTGGCACGATGGCTCAGTGGTTATAGCCTTTGCTTGGCCAGTAATGAAACCTGAGTCCCAATCGGCAGTTCCTGTGTACAGAGGTTGGGGCGGCGGGGGTGAGGTGGGTGGGGGGGTTAGGAGGGGGGTATGAAGCCATGCCTGCACTTCTAGAAGTCTGCGCCTTGGAATCTGTACAGCTGGCCAGGCATACTAGCCCTCATGGCGTCCTCTGGGTTTAATGAGAGACGCAGGCTTTCACCATAAGATAGAAGAGGATGGAGGATCTTCCGATGTTACCCTTGAGTTTCCATAGGCACATCCGCTCAATGCAATCACGTACATGCACCCGCCCACTCATGTCCACTCACATGCAAACACCCCCCCATACACACAACCCGCCCCCCAAACACACACACCATAAACATATGCGTGAAAGAAAAGAAAACTTGTCCTGTTCTCTTCTGATATAATGCGAAGACCCAGAGGACACACACCTGTCTTTGCCAGGGTAGTGGTGGTGCTGGAGGGCTCCCGGCGTGGCGGTCAGAAGGTTAAGGCTAAATGGCCAAGCTGGCCCCGAGTAGGAGATACCCTTGTTCAACGCTCACAGGACCTGCCGAGAGTCCTGGAAATAGTTTATGAAAGACAAATACACTTCCTGCATTTCAGCTGAGAAGTAAAAACATCAAGGTCACTTTCTGTATTTGAAAGGAGGAAAAAAAATATAACTGCCTCTATAAAATATGGATCAAGTATCAGTCAAGCTGTGTTTTCTGTATATGCGAGAGTAATGTGAGCCATATTGCTGTAGCTCTATTGCTTTTTGTTCTAAAAACAACTGGATCTGGTACTTCGGCAGCATTTTTTTCTTTTTCTACTTCCTTCCCTCCCCCCACCCCCCAACACCATTTTAACAAAGACAGCGCCTTCAAACTCTCTTCATAGCAAAGCTAGAAATCCTGCCAGGTAAAAAAAAATGTTATTGAAAACCTTTCTCCCCTTATAGGCCCGTTTTGACAGGAAATCTTTGAGAGTGAAGTGCCCAGAGATTCCATCTGTCTTCCTTTGCTTCGCGAAGTGCTGACCACAGGCTCCTTATTAGGCAAATGGAAAGGGAGTAAATCCCCTAAACAGCAATCTCCTCCCATGCCGGGCTGACAGCCCTCGTGTGCTGGACCGGCGGACAGACCCGGAACAGAGAATTCTGGAGCTAGGATGTGTGTAAAACTTTCTGACAGTTTCTGACAAAAAGAAAAAAAATGATACCATCTCTGTTTACAGATTCTCTGGCCTATCAATTTTGCAAGGGCTCATCAAAGTAGGATCTGCTATACCAGGAAGACATTAATTTGCAGACTTTGGGTTTTGTTCTGCACAGTTTTGTCTGAGTGTTTTCCGCTGTCATTCTGTGTGGTAAATTATACGTCAGCAGTCATTAGCTGCTGTACTGTAATATTCAGTAAGATGATGGCATATAGTTTACTTGAGGTTTATTCTTTTGGGGGGAGAGGTGTCAAATCCAAACTTCAAAATAATCTTTCCAAAAATTGAAATGCGGGCTTGGAGCAATACTACAAAAGTCTAAGCAGATGTACTTAAAATAAAATTAGGATAGTGTAAGATTCATAGTGAAAGTTGAAGAGTCTTCTACAACTTTTGGCAGATGTGTTATTTTATATTTATTTCTGTGTACAAAGCAAATACAGCTGAATTTAGAAATGTAAATCAACTTGCGAATAATTTTAACAAAAGTTTGATGGCATATGCTATGTATGCATTCTGCTTTCTATGAGTGAATTAATCATGTTGTAGCTCTAAACACAGTTTAAACCAGCTTATGTCCCATCAAGCAGAATCAAGGCAAAGACACATATCATTTCTTTAACGTTGCCCAAAGTAAATGACTGTGTTCCAATTACTCTTCCATCACTGTGATAAATAATACTCTGACTTAAGAGAAAGAGGATTTACTATTTTGATTTATAGTTCCAGAGGAGACAGAAAATATCAGGATTGTCTAGGGGAACAGAACTGATCAATTTCTGTTTCTCACTAACACCCCACTTCTGGCACCAAATTATGTTCCAGTTTATCTTCATGCTGTGGATAAATATACCATCAACCATACAACTTCGGGGAACAAAGAGTTTTATTCTTGCTTATCATTCTGGTTAGAGTTCATAATTTGTTTTTCAGGATACTTCATATCAATATCAGCAGCCAATGGACCTGGTCATACCATATCTATAGGAATTGTCGAGAGAGGGGCAAACTTCTCTTACCAGTTTGTAAGTCTTCCAAACTACTGATCCAGCTCAGTTTATCTTATTACATGCCCAAGGAATCGTCCTGCACACTGTGGACTGCATCTTCCCCAACTCCCCCATCTCGAGTAGGTAATCGCCCATGAGTTTCCTCAGGGCTGCGTAACTGCACATTCCCCACAATTATGTAGAAAAGATGAGTCTTCCGTTGGCAAGTTGATACCTGTATCTAACTGCTTCACTGCAGAACACCTATGGCAGGTATGTTCCAGCTTCTCTTCACATTGCTGATAAACTCATGACCAAACAAATCAGGGGAACAGGAGATTTGTTCTTGTTTACAATTCTGATTATAGTTGATAGTCTAGTCTGGTAGGATAGTTCATGCCAATAACAGTAGTTTCGGGAATTGGTCATACCGTAGGAACTGCCGAGAGAGGGGCAAACCTGTTCCCCCACTAGCCTGTGGATCTGGCAAGTATGATGAAGTACACCACAGTATCAATCAGCTCCCTCCACCGTACTCCACATGCCCAGGGCATGGACCCATTCGTTCTGAGCTGCATCTTTCCTCATCAGTGATGCAGTCTCCCACAGGCGTGCTCGGGGCTGCCTGAATTCTAATTCTTCACAGAGTGGCTCAAGACTGTTGTCCAGTTGACTCCTGTACATAACTTGCATGCCCAGGAAGAAGAGAGAGAGACAGAGAGACAGAGAGACAGAGAGAGAGAGAGCAAGAAAATAGGAAGCGGAGGAAAATGAGTTAGCAGTCTCCACCTCCTAATACCACAGTAAACTTCCCAAACGTTGGTATCTGCTGGTAACTAAGTTATCAAACACGTGGCGCCTGCGGGGACCGAGTCACATTCAAACCATGAGAGTCAGCAAGACAGTGATTGATCACTGAAGAGGAAACAAGTTTGAAAAAGGATGATGGCAGTTTTTTTCTAAGTAACTGGCTTTTTATTAATTTATTAATAACCTCACAAAGTGAAGGGCTTCGAGCATTTTCCTACATGTGCCATCATGCTTAGCGACAGCAGTGAGAAGTGTTATTTCCTTTTGGTCCCTGCTTTGCATAGGCCTCCTTTCATGTGGCATAGACCCTATCCTGCCCTTCTGAATCATGGCTTCTATGGTCTTCTTACCTTCATGACCCTCGTCCCCCACATAAATATAATTCTAGACACCCATGAAGGAAAACATTCGGTGTTGCTCTTTCTTTTTTTTTTTAAATTTATTATTATTATTATTATTTAACTGTGCGCATGTGCATGTGTGTGTGTGTGTGTGTCTGTGTCTGTGTCTGTGTAGAACCACGGACGATTCGAGTACCACCATGGCTGCCTCCACCTCCTTCTGCCCCGGGATTCACAGGCTCCGCCCTACCAGGACCAGAAGCGCAGGCCGCCCCTGCTTCCGCCTGGCGTCTATACGTGGGATCTGGGATCCGAACTCAGGACCTTCCGCCTGCAAGGCGGAGGCTTAACCCCTGAGCCAGCTCTCCAGCCCCGGTGTTGGTCTTTCTGACTGCGGCTCACTGTGCTTCACTGAATGACGATTACAGCTTTAGCAGTTCCTTTCATTTCATTTCTATTACCTAGGCTTAGGTTGGCAATGAGCACTGGACCATGACATTTGGGACAGTGGACGCAGAGAAATAAAGAGCAGGACTCTGAAGGCAGTGGCTGTCCAGGGCTTCCTGGATGGTGTCTTGGACTTGCCGGGACTTCTGAAAGTCCAGCCACCAAGCTGCTGCCATCAGGCAATATTCTACAAAGGTGAACATGCTTTGTTAGGTCGTTACCGTGATAGAAACTTTTCTCAGTAATTCTGATGCATGAATGTCCAAATTCCTCCACTGCAGTCAAATGGCTCATGGGGAAGGGCCCCTTGCCAAAGCTGGTGATCTGAGCTTTATCCCTGGAAGCCACATGGTGAAGGGAGAGAAACGATACCTGAAAATTGTCCTTCGAGTCGTAGCCATTACTCTTCTCTGTGTTGCTGTGAGATGACACTCAAAGTCAAGCAACTTAAAGGAGATCTGTTCAGCTCATGGTTCCAGAAGGGAGATGAAGTCCTTCATGTTGGGAAAGACATTGCTGGCGGACAGAAGCTGGATGGTACCAGAGGGGAGATACAGTCCATCATACCAAATAGGCATGGCTGGCATCAGAATCTGGAGGAGGCTTAGGTCGCATCCACCAGAGCTGCAAAGCTGCCACCTACAAGAGCAGACCTCTCCCAGAAGTAAGATGGAGCTAATCTACCTTAAGGCTCACCACCACCACCCTCCCTCCCCTACCCCCGCGACTGCCTTCTTCCAGCAAGGCTCCACCCCTTAAAGGTGCCGTGACCTTCCCAAACAACCAAAGATTCAAATTCATGAGCCTGTGGAACAACTCCCACTTCAAACCATGACACCCATACATTATGGTTTCTCTCTCTGTGTCCCTTTCTCTTCGCTTCGCTTCGCTTCTCTTTCTCTCTCTCCTCTTTCTTCGCCTCTCCTCTTTCTTCTCCTCTCCCCTCCCCTCCCCTCCCCTCCCCTCTCTCTTTCTCAAATAAAAAAGACCCCTCTTTCAGGAGTCACCTTAACATTACACATTTCCGTTGTCATTGATTATTCATGGCAGTTTATCAAATTCCTACTACAGCACAATAATCCAAACATATTACACTAATTAATTGGTTGCTGAAGATAGACTGCAGGTAATGCAGGGTCATTTCCTCCTCCGCTCTCGGCTTGCTGTTTCTCCTTCTTCATGTTCTTTTTTTAAAATTTTTTTTATTATTATTTATTCAATTGTGCGTGTATGTGTGTGCGCGCGTGTGTATGTATGTGTGTATAGAACCACGGACGAATTTGGGAACCACCATGGACCGCCTCCACCTCCTTGTTTACTCTACCTGGGGATTCACAGGCTCCGCCCTACCAGGACCGGAAACACAGGCCGCCCCCGCTTCTGCCTGGCGTCTATACGTGGGATCTGGGATCCGAACTCAGGACCTTCTGCCTGCAAGACAGAAGCTTAACCCCTGAGCCACCTCTCCAGCCCCTCCTTCTTCATGTTCTGTTGCTCCGGATCCAGCCCTACCTCACTTCAGAGGTCAGCCGTGAGACTGAGAGCCAATCAGAGCGGCACCGTGCCCTGTATTTTGGGAATGAGCCAATAACATGTGAGGTCTGTATTTGTATTTGTTTATTGGGCCAATGGAATGCAGGGAGAATTTTGGCGGGGCAGGAGAGGTTTCTTTTTTGGACATCTTAAAGTGCTCCCAGGAATGACTGACGGACTGTCCCTCTTCTCATTCCTCCAGTCTGGGAATGCAGGATGATAAACGCTCTTATCAGAGTTCATGATGAAACATCACACATTTCCTAGGACTTTGTAAAATACATCACTAGAGAGTTTTCAGAATTCTGTACACAATATTTGCAAGACACACCAGGGAGAACTGTCTGGTGCCTGATGTCACATTGTGTCTTGTATGAGCAATTATATGTATCGATATAAATATGTGATAAAGTCATGTACAAAGAGTCTGAAAGACAGAATTATGAATTATAATAAAGGGTAATAAATGAATGTTCAAAGACAGAACAGACAAAGCTATAATTCTTCAGAATAATTAAAATGTATAAGCATAGGACTTAGTTCAAGAAGGTGAGTATAGATGGAAGTAGATTCTTTTCATTTACTCTTGCATAAAGTGTAGTTTTATAGTCAAGGAATTTTACTTATAAAGTTGGTAGCTGATGTGAATGTTGGTGTAGTCATGGCAAGTGGGAGGATGATGGGAAGGAATGGGTGTCACGGTAGAGAACATCGAGCACTTGCTGGACATACGGCACGGTGGGCTGAAAAGCTGCCACCCAGCAGAGCCTTGAGCGCCCGTTTGTTTGCCAGCATCCTTCCTGTGCTGGGGCCATTGCTTCAAAGATGGGAAGAGGGCACGGCGAGGCCGACATGAAGCCTAAGAAACAAATGGATCTCTATCAGCTCCCCTCACAACTTCCCCCTTCCTTTCTGTTTCTCTCTCTCTCCTCTCTCTTTATGTCTCTCTCACTGTTTCTCTATCTCTCTTTGTCTCTCTGTCTCTCTCTGTCGCTCTCTGAATGTCTCTTTCAGAGAGAGAGAGAAGAGAAAGAGAGAGAGACAGAGAATTGCACAGCTTTCTGTCAGATCCCTGCATCACAGCTGTTCACCTAAAGGCTCCAAGTCCTACAGTATGGCGGTCATGGTCTCCTTGCTGCACACATCACTGAAAGAGTTAAAGGGCGTTGTGCTAGTAGCCCCACAGCCCCGCACCAATGCGTGCGGTGGCTTGTCACCGTCGTAAGCTCATGAACATTCGTTGAACCAAGCAACCCCTCTGTCAAGGGTCTCACAGACACCAGTGGTCTGAGATCCTCCTCTAACAGCCAAGCACATTCAGACTATGTGACGTAGGTGACCAGAGAAGATCTCAGTCAGGCAGGAACCCTGAACGTCAGGACTCCAGGATGGTAAGATGAACCCTGCCATCGGGGTGCCCCATGTTGTTGTACTCTTGGTTAACAGCCCATGAGAAGATCTGTGAGGGAGCAGATGAGATTGATCCAGTGTCCATCATGGTGAAGTGGACATGGTAGTGTGGGAAGCAGAAGGAATTATCCTGGTGACTTGGCCAATACTCGGTGCTACAAGAACAGCAATACCTGTCAATCAGCAAAGCTAAGATTATTTCATTGAACAGCTTTTTCTGAAAAGGTATGCTGAATCGTGTCCATATTTTGTTCTCCAGCTGGAAGTTTCTACAACAGCACAAAAGTGGTTCTGTTACAGACTGTATCCATCCTCCGCATGGAAGAATTTGACTCACTGCGGACACAAGCCACATCGTCTCTGTGGCAAAATCCCTTCTCACAGTTTTGCACTTTGAACTGCTATTTACCTTGTGACAACCAATGGGAGAAAATGTAAACTGAGGAGAAAATATGCAGATGCTGTGTGACAGTTTCTGCTAAGGGCAGGTAGGTGTTTGCACTGAAATACTTGCTCCTGAGGAAAGTACCAGACACTCTGTTTGTTTTTCTGGACTTGCATTATGACTGACATACCAACATGCCCTCATAGGCTGTAGAGGAACTCAAGAGACATAGTATTTTTAAACGATGAAATTAAAAGAAAAAAATATATGTTAAATTAATATAGTCACGTGACTGAAAAATCTCATTCTTTGTAAAGTAACGTAAGTGGCAAAGCACCTAGTTTGTGCATAGATCCAGCTGAAATTTTTCAAAATGTTTCTTTATCACTGACATATGTATACTTGAAACTAACTCTTAGTTCACCCTTTCCTAAATCCCACAAGGGGAAAGTGAAATAGAAAGAAAAAAAAAAACTGGCTGAATTTTAAGTTTCGAATGGCAAAATTCCAAGAGTTTTAAACAGCCTAGGATTAAAAAAAATGCACTGAGAAAGTCTCAGCTCTTTTTTCAGAAAGCTGTCCTATGTAGAGGTCTCCATTCTAGGTATTAAGATAGTTATAAGATGAATTTGAAGCCACATGTTTTGTGATCACCAAGTGTTTTTGACTGTTAGAGAAGTGGCACAAGAGAATTTACACGTCAGCATGATGCAAGCTAGCAGACTTTGTTGGTGCCTTAATATTAGTAACTAATAAAGTCATGTTACCTTTCCTTTGGCATCCCTGTCTTGGAAATTAGAGTGGTAACTTGATGTTCATGGCCATTGTCAAAATCATTTTAGGAAATCAAACAAGACTTAAAACATTGATGTCTTGGGCTGGAGAGGTGGTTCAGGGGTTAAGCCTTTGCCTTGTGGGTGGAAGGTCCTGAGTTCAGATCCTAGACCCCACGTATAGACATGGGGCAAAAGTGGGAGCGGCCTGCGTTTCTGGTCCTGGTAGAGCAGAGTGTGTGAATCCTGGGGCAGAGTAAACAAGGAGGTGGAGGCGTCCATGGTGGTTCCCGAATTCGCCCGTGGTTCTACACACACACACACATACACATGCACGCACATACACATGCACGCACACGCACACACACGCACACGCACAATTGAATGAATAATAAAAATTTCTAAAACATTGATGTCTTACTATTAGTATGTTGTTAATGCCCTCCCCTCACAAAAACAACAACAAAATTCATGGGTTGCAAGAAGGCCCCACTGTGGAGGGTTTGAGCTGAGGCGCCTGTGAATGGGACGTGACTCCATGACCAGGCATTACTTTCCTTCTTTCACCTTCCTCGGTGCACTGAATCCTGATCCCTTTCAGAGGATGTGGCAATCAGCTGCCACCCTCAGGCACAGATTGGTCCTCACCCGGAAGCAATCCTTTGCTTGGTGTAGAGTTGGACTTCTCAGCCTCCACCGCTGTAACATCAATTTCTGCTGTTCATCAGCCAGTGGGATTTCCCTGTGCATTGCAAATGGATGAGACAGTCTTCTAGAACACTGAAGGACTGCTCAAGCAAAACATAGATATTCCAAGATCCCTGTATCTGGGAGTTATTGGGTTTACTGGAGTTGAACCAACTCCATCTATAGAATTTCTTTGAATTTTTTTAATATCAGAAGAGGAGACTATACAAGATTGAGATACCATTTGGAAATATCTGTGCTACCTCGAAATGGCAAGAATAGCACAAAAAAAATCCTCAAGTCCAAATGCATGTAGCTGGTTTGCTTTCCTTTTCTCCGGGTAAGCATGGAGCTCAAATGTTGCTTGTAGCTCAGCCAGACACAATCCCTGTTTTCTGTTGCCACATTTAAACACTGGAAACAAATGCATCGAAATGCTGGTTATCTTTTTATCCCTTGCAGATGTCCTTGCTCCCTAGTAGAGACACGATTGGAGTGCTGCCATTTTAATTAGGCTTAGCTACAAAAAAATCCTTAATCTGCCATTGAGATGTATATTTGCCCATTTTATTAAGGCTTCCGGGAGGGCAGAAAGGTGGTTTTTCCGTTTATAGAAGTTATGTAATAATGCAGATAGACTTATTCCAAGAGAGTTTTACAAGAGTGAATATGAAATATAATTGATGATTTTGAAGGCTTCTATTAAAATAAAGAACACTTTTATTTTATGCTATTTTTAATAGCCAGATTTTGTTTATGTTGTTATCTATGTGATAGTTTCTTGGAACAGTTTTATGGTTTTCTTTTTATGTTGAAAGAAGCTTCCAGACATAAGGCTGGATACTGCAACACACACGTATGCGTATGATTCCCCAGCTTCTATGCCAGATGGAAGGTGGCCACAGAGATCCCAGGAGGCTTGTGGCCTGTATATGTTCACGAGAGGTCTGGTCTCATACGAGGTGGAAGGTGAAGACCAACACCTGTGTCTATCCTCCTATCTCCACATACGTGTTGTGGCATGCATGTGCCCATGACAAGCAAAACCTCTATTATATGCCAGACTCTATAATTTAAAAAAAAAATCACTAGGTCTTAATGAAAGAGAAATCAAATTGAGAGAATCATAGCTTTGACAAGTATAATTAAAGAAATGATTATGAAAACTTTTAAAATGTTTATGCCTTTACCTTCTTCAATTCCTTCAGGATAAATTTTGAATTTGTTGAGTCAGAACGCTTCTCACCTGGTGGGGATTGCTTGGGTATTATGCTTTGTTTTTAATATAAGTGTTTAAAGGCCAGAGAACATGAAATGGGAGGGGCGCCCTGAACATTGATCCACAAGATATTTAAAGCAAATCAGTCTGAGGCTTAATTTGAAGTCCGGGTGCTGATATTTAGCTCATGTTTTATAGATGGTTGATCTTAAAATCTATCTATGTCAGTGTCTTAGCAATGGCCTATAGAAGTCGTGATGAAAAAATGACACAGAGCTAGTCACCTGCCACTATACCGCGGTTGCTCATGGTTAGAGGGGTGATCTTGGAAACCTCCAAACTTGCCCGTGTTACACTTTCTTCTGAAAAATCAGGATATTGTGATCAACTGGATGGCTTTCATTTCAGGACTAAAGAATTATTATCAGGAAGCTCTTAGAACAGTTCCTGACATATAGTCATTCTTAAATACGTTTGCTTTGTCTTTACAAACTGAAATTTATTTCAAGACTAGAGGCTCTTGCTTCACCTTAGAGGTTTCAATTCAGTCCCTTTCTTTGAACCCTTGTAGTTGCCTTTGGCCATTGTTCCTAAAAGCTCTTAAGAGAAGTTGCAAGCTGCTGGACACAGTAGCTTCTGTAAGATTTAAAACGGTAAGTTCACGTGAGTGCTTGATCCGAATGCTCCAAAGCTCCATGAATGCTTAATGGAATAAAAATATGGTGTTTCACTTCTCAGCATACTAACAAGGTCATGGCTGATCTTCCTTCGAAAAAAGTGTCCATCATTGTGGCAGTATGCATCCAATGCACCAGGCATTTCCTAACAGTGCTTCAGCTAAATATCCAAATTGAAAAGTAGAAAATCTACATAGCGTTCCCAACTTCCAAGCACATATTTGGAAACACTGCAGAATATTGTCTACGCTTTGTTCATCTTCACTACATGTTATAGAAGCAGTGTGTGTGTGTGTGTGTGTGTGTGTGTGTGTGTGTGTGTCTGAAATTTGCAAAATGAACCCTTTGCTTTGAGGTTTCTGCTGACATTATATTAAAGGAAAGCACCAAGGATGGGAAAGATGTTTGAAATACTGCCCTGAAACATTTAGTCTAAAATGTCTTGATATAAGACAAATTTTCCTCTTCACCCTTGCTCTGCCCACACCTCCGGGTACCAGCTCAGCTTTGTCAACCCACCTGGGCCTGATGCTGAGGCTGGGGTGTGGGGAGAGGCGGAGGGCTGGGGTTGCTGCTTGTGAAGGTCAAGACGAGAGGAGCAAAGATCAGGAAACGCCACGCGCCCACCTCCCTCCGTGGACTAACCTGCTGAGAGTTCTGACTGTCTGCAGCACGAGCAGCCATGACACGGACCGCAGGAAGCTCCCTGGGGGACAACATCACAGAGACTGGAGCAGGGCGCAGCACGCACCTGACTGTCCCACAGCGTGACTGACACAGCTCAGCGGTGGCGAACACTGTTCTCGAAATGAGGTCAAAGTTCTGTTGAGCAAAATCCCAGCCCCATGACGGGCTTTCACTCGTTGCCTCTCCCAAGTCTCTACTCAACGCCTTTCTTTCATGATTAGAACAGAGGGTATGAGCGTCTTGCTGACTAAATTGCTTCCTCTCATGTCTGATGTACCCACCCACCATGTTGGAGTCTCCAGTACTAACAGGTTGATCCCTTTAAACCAGTAGGCTGCACATCAAACTTGAGGTTTGAAGCTCTGGAAGATTCTCGAAGATCACAGGTTAAAAATCTCACCAGGGCCAATGCAACCTTTCATTCTTCCAGAAGGGATAAGTCAGGCGGCACGTACTTCACTGCGTTGGAGTGTTTCAGATGGGAGCTTGTAAACCTCACCTTTGCTTTGTAATGACATCAAACATGTCCTGGAGTGTTTCTTCTAAGGCTTGGAGACTGTCCTTAAGCCTTGAGTCACTCTTGCTTGTATGTGAAGTCTGCATTACCAGATGTTTGGATATTTTCATTCGTTATGGTTTTGATGATCATATTGACTTCTAAAAATTAAATTCACCTTTTGAAGTGCTCGCCCTGTGGACATTATCTAGGAACTGTAGATGACACTGCGTGCCCCATGACTCTGTCTAGTCCCTTTTCTTCTTGGAGATATTATATGCATTGTATTATAGTGTGTCATTTAGTGTACGTCTTTGTTTCCATGTGTGAATGTATATACGTGTGTGGTTTCTCGGGGAGGCCAGGTACTGGGCTTAACCATCCCTGAGTCCCCTCTCCAGCCCAACACTAGGGTCTTGGATGTATACCACCACACCTGGCGTTTACAATGCATGCGTGGGACCTGAAATCGGGTCCCCATGCTTATGCAGCCAGCACTTAACCCACCGATATTCCTGTACAGGAGGATTCATTTTAATCCCACTGTGAGTCAGGGTCTTGTGAGAGCATGCCATCAGAAATGTCTCCATACCCCACTCACAAATCCCTGTAGGGAACAGGGTATCCTGCTAGAAAGGCACAAAGAATTATGAGTAGATACAGAAAATAAAATATCTCATTTTAAAGATTTATGTACAATTATTGGAAGAAAATTGTTGATTATATAAAAGCTTGTCTCTACCAGTTCTTAAAATATCTGACTATTACCTTCTGGGGAATGTATTTTAATAGACCTCCAATGGAGATATTGGTTGCAATCTTTTTATTTCCTTTAATATACTTGTACACCGATGGAGAACCCCCCTTTTCTCTGTATACATCCCCATAATTAATTCCATAAGCTTTTTGCAGTTCAAGAATTTCAGCTTTATATTTGGGACAGTTAATAGCTTTGTAATAGAACAAATTCAGGGAGAGTTCTTGTGAATGGAGATGTCACAGTTTTATGTACTCAAATGAATCTCCCCTTTCTGTGTTTAGTATGACCTATGTTCTCTGCCAGAAGTTTTAATATCATCACATTCATCATTCTGCTTGCTTGGTCTCCTTTGTGTATCTTGTTCATTTTCCCCCAATCCTTCCACTGATAAAGCATAATTATATTTCCTCTGTTTTAGGTTGTATATTTTTCTTTTAAAATGGGTGCAGTTAAGATAAGCAAATCTTTGTCGTGCCATTTAAGTAAATGCTGGGTTCTAAATAAATTTGACCCAATGTAAAGCTTTACAGTTCCGTAATAAGAATGGCAAATGTATAGGTGTACACATATACACATACATAGACACACAGACACACTGTCACACATACAGGAGACACACACACACACACACACACACACACATATACACACACTCCTATGAGGCAAATACCTTTTTCTTGTCTTACTGAATTTAGATCATAAGCTTAGATCAATGCCAAACACATAGCACAGACCCAAGATATGACAAATAAATAAAATTATTCGTCAGTTCCTATGTATATGAGCAATATATTTCACATCTTTACAAATCAGAAATCTCAGCTGTTAATTTGATGAGTTATAATAAACATGATAAAGTTTCAACTCCATTATTTCAGTGCTCTTCATTTTACTTTCAAAATTCAACTTTCCAAAGTAAAATCTTTCTCCGTTATAGGAGGTCAGCTTTTTAGGATGCCATTACATTTGTTTTACAAACAAATGTGTTTGATGACATGAAGTTTTACAGTATACTAAAAATTTACGATTTTGTTTTCTTCTTAATCTTGCAATTAGGTAATGATCTTTCTTTAAAAGAAAATCCCTAGATTGAGGAAATGTAGTGGTTTAGCTGAAGTAGAAGAATTAACAAGTAATAATTTTACTTGAAAAGTTAAATGTTTCCACTCACAGCGCAATGTTTTTTTTCTGCTACCTACAATTGCTGGTGGGCAGGCCTATGGAGATAATGGGACCCGATCCAGTTGCTGGCTTTGCTTTCACTAAGACAGTTTTCTAGTCATGTTCTGAAAATGAAGGGACCAGGCAACGATCTCATCACAAGCTTAAGATATGTTTAGCAAACTTTCTGGAGGAATTTTGTAGAAATTCAGTATTTGGTCTTTCCCCAGTTCTTGGCAATTTTTTTAATAATTACATATGCCAATAAACAAAGGTAATGATTTGTTTTTATTTCCCACCAAACGTCATGGGAGGATCTGAATCCTTTATAATTGATCTGGCATGCTTTATAAGTGTGATGCTCTCTTGATATGCCGTGATAGGGAATAGGAGATTTAAGAACATTATGGCACTAAAAACTCAGTCAGATGACAGAAGGCTAAAAAGTTTGGAGGAGAGATTGACTATTTCTTTTATTTAATCATTCATTCATTTGACTATTATCTACTTAAAACTGTAGTAATTATCAAGAGTACTGTAGAGTTCAAACCCTATCCAGATGATATTCCAGAGTCTTTCTTTCCAAAATTATCTCTACTACCATTTACCATTTATTACCTTCTACCACCTCCTTCTCAACTACCGCCAGGACTTCATGAACTAGTGCAGTATTATCTCAATGTATCCTTGGGTTCAAATCTTCTGAACCATTAACATTCATTTTTAAATACATCTATGTCCTTTATCTATTTAAAATATTTTCTCTTTCCTTATTGTACGGCTAAGATTCCCATTTACAAAGGCCAGAGTCTGCCAGCCAACCCGGCCAACCCTCCCACGTTCTCGGCATCTTACCATAGCGATTCACAAAGCCTCAACCCCCACCCTGGCTGTCATGGAAGAGGTCCCCAGCTTTGTCATTTTGGCCCATCACACTGAGACATCTGTTCTGACCATTTTTAACTTTGTCCACCGTTGCCCTCTTGCTTTGAAGTTAATCACATCAGATGCCATTACCCCTTTCTCACTCCGAACTTCTTCCGTGTTTATTTGCTCTCCCCTAGTTACATCTGCTTGCACATAGCGGGTCTTCTACCAGCTGGAAGGGCTTCTGAACTGCTTCTTGAACTACGTTTGACATTTGGCATAGGGAGGTTTGGGGAGGGGGACTGTGCCTCAGACATCAGAAAGACTTAGCCATATGCCAAGCAGAGACAGGCTGAAATGCTGTGAATACAGGAAGCGGAGAGGCACCCGACAGGATGGAACTCCACGTGAATAATTAAGCATGACTGGGTCAGTCTCTGGAGCTTGCTGTGCCTCTGTGCCTTGGGCTTCTCTCCCAGGGGCAAGATCCTGATACTCTTTGCCTAGCAGTGCTCTTAGAGCCATCTTGTCTAACAGGAGAGTAAAGGAGTGTGGCCAGGGAATTAAGACACCATTCTGGGAATGTCACTCAAAGGTAAGTGCTGCTTGGCCCTGAGGAAGTGGCCGCGTGGTTCTGCTTGCTCACGCTTCAGGTGGGAAGCTCCGGGTCGCATGCCTGTGCCTTTCAGAGGCGTCAGGGGAAGGAACCTCACCAGGCAGACATATCACCCTTAATTGGCACCCCGTCCTTCTCTGTACCTATTTCTCACCTGTCCCCCATGATGTGTCCTGGTCTTACCATCCCAATTAAACTACTTGAACTTGGTCTTAAGATCAGTTTCCAAAGACCTCAGTGAAAACTACTGATACTGAAAGTTGTCTAAGGCCATTTCTTGGAATGGGGACCATTAGCTTGGCATGTAGAAGCCTCCTTACCATGGATAAGTGCAGTGATAATACCTGCTTTGTGGTTGTCAGAGCAAAGCCCTTATAGCTGCTTGTCACAGAACCAAGGCTTCCACCCTCTGGGGCTTCAAGCAGCCTCCACCCCAAATGCCCAGGTCAGTGTCTACCTGACCCCAGGACATGTATCTGTGCCACTCACCAGTATGCTGGAAGTGCTATAAAGGAGACACTTTCCCTCCCCGCTCTCTCCCCATGTACTATTTGGGATCAAAGTTATGGTCATCTCTTCCTACTTCAAGCTCTGCTTCCTGTGTGAATGTTTGCCTAACAGTGTTAGGTGAACCGTGGCATCCAGTGGCCTCTGTTCTGACAAAGACGCCAATCGTCATGAGCTTCTTCCTCCTCTTTGCTCTCAGTGGTGATCTAGAATGGTCCAGACACTGACTTGTGAAGGCAGATATAAACAGAAGGCCATACACTGTCCTGTGGATTTCCAAATGATCATATCTAAGGTGTAGAGATACTAGCCTTAATTAGCCCTTTGTCATGGTTTGCGAATTACCTTCCACGGGTACACAGGTTGGCATCCTTGGCAGATATTTACGTTGGGGAAGGTTGTGGCACCTTTGAGAGACAGCGCTTTGACAGAGGGAAGCATGTCATGGAGGTTTTGTGGTCTGGTAACCAAGCCCTGCTTCCTCTCATTCTCTTGCTCTATCTGCTGATGGCTGAAGTCACTGGAGCCTCCTGCTTCTGCCTTCAGTCTTGTCTTCTACTGCATGATTCCTGCCATAATGGACTATATCTGCTCTGTGGCCATAAGTCGACTAAATCTCCCTTAAGCTATCCATGGCTATTGTGTCGCAGCAATAAAAAGAAAAGTAACTGCAAGACCCTTGAAACTATGAAGGGAGATAATGACAGACAGAATTAGCCACCAGCCTATTCATGGTATGAAGCTGCCAGCCTATTCATGGTATGAAGACCAAAAAGCATGACCATATCTCCTGTGACCCATGTCCCTAAAGCTAATCAGACGTATGAGAAAGTGGCTAGGATTTGACTATAAAATTAAATAGGAAGAGCAACCAAATGAAACTTGAATCCACAACACCAAAATGGACAGGAACATCTGGATCAGTGTACTTGAAAATCTTGTGGCCTAGATCCGGCTTGGCCTCTGTGCCCCCTCTGCTTTCGGGAAGCAGCTTACACTCTCCTGAAGGCCTGTGCACTCTGCATTCTTTGCAAAATGCTCAATTTCCCCCAGATGTGGTCTCCACTACTCGCCTGATCTTCACACCGATAACTCAATCCACAATCCCACTAGTGACCCATGCTATAGAAACAGGATTTTACTTTATTAATGGGGCTTAGATGTTTAACTGCACTGGACAGGTGCTGGACAGTGATCTCAGGAGTTCTGGTCTGGGAGTTGGATTATGACACTGGATGATGGAGAGGTGGGGGACACTGTTTTGGAATCACCTTGTTTTGCTCAGGATTTAATATCCTACCAAGGATCATTGGAACTAGTGTGAATACGCTGCTTGGATGACTTCTTGAGGTTTGGATAAAAAATAGTGGCTTACTGTAACAGGTAGATATGCCTGGGCTGTTTTGACAAAGTATTGTGAAAAGAATTAAAAGCTTCCAAGGAGCCCAGCATGTGAAACTGAATTTGCTGTCAGACCTGAGAACCCACTAGCCAGTTATGCCCCTCTGGGAAGTCTCAGAGTTATTCTTTTGCACTGACATCATTGAAATACCTTCAGAGAAGCCATTTCTGCCTGGCTGCCTTGCATTTCAGCTCACTGCCTTGTCTAAACCAGTGTGGCCAATAGGAGATGCTGTCATTGGCTGCCTAGATGTGGTGGTGACAGCACATTTATGGGATGGCAGAGGTAAGGTGACAGCACAACCGGGAGACATGCTGGGTATGGATTAAGAGAAACAGCGTAATGTCAGCACCCTACCAAGGTCTGGAGAATGGATCAAGATGGTTTTATAATCTGCAGGCTCCAGTGCAGATGTTGAAAATGTATTAAAATATAATAAGATGACAGTAGCATAGACATCTGTCAGTCAAGCGATGGGACCCTCCGGAGCAGAGGGCATTACTCAGTCATGCGGGCAGCACATGTCCGAGGCCCACCTCAAGGTAAGAAAGCGGTACCTGAAAGAAGTACTTGAGAGGGAGGCCATCAACAAAGATACTTGTTTCAAAAGAAGATGTAACAAGACTAGGCAAACAAGTTATGTGAGCTGCTGCAGTGTGAAAAAAAATAGCACGATCCTGAACTCAATTTTGAGCCTCCCATCAGTTCAGTTCAGAAAGAGTCCACGAAGGGGAGTGGTCCCTTTAAACAGTGAGCCGGCTAGATTTAAGCAAGAAGAGAGTGTGTTGCTCCCTGTTAGGGACATGATGTATCTTAGAATTTAGAAGCATGGAAGAAAGGAAGGAGAAGAAGAGAATTATGTTCACCCAAGCAGTCTGCTCTCTTCCGTTGGGAATAGTGGTTTCTGACACATCAGGATTACCTGATGTCCAGTGTTAGGTAGACACCATGATCGTCAACCCTCCAAACGATGGGACACAAGGCTTAAATGCAAAGTGAAGACCGGCTGGTGTACTCTGGACCTTGCATGGCAGCCATCTCTTGGAAAGACGTGAGGTCACCCTTCTGCTTCCCCTGCAGCCCTTGTGCGAAGGGCTGTAAGTTTCGTGTCATTGTCTACGTGGCTTCCTGTCCCAGTTCAGATTTCTCTCTCCACCCTTCCAGTCTTATCCAGTCCTCCAGCATCACTGATGGTTTTCCACGTCCTTTCTTTTTCCTGCTCTTTGGACATGCGGCTTCCTCGTTTTCAAATTCCTCGTTGCCTTCTCCCTCCTTTCGTCCATCTCCTAGTTATATAATCCTTTTATGTTTGAAGACTTAAAGCCCCCGATTTTAACAGAGCTGAGATTAGAACAGCCCCATGCATCCTTCTTCGGTTCAAGAGATATGCTTACATTTACCTGTTGGATAAATTATTTCTATTTATTTATATTTTTTCTATTTACATTATTTACTACTTATATTTATATTTTATTCAAATACTATTGTATTGTTTTGTTGAATGTTTCGATTTCTAAATTTTGCTTCTTTTTTTTTTAATTTAACTCTTTATAAGGTCTATTTTGAGAATCTGTAAGCCAGAACAGTAGGAAAGGACAGGACCTTGGATCCTCTCATCTTGGGCAGACCTTTCTCTTCAAACTGTTGAAATTCCTTGTCTTCTCTTTCTGTTTAACTTGAAAGCAAAGCTTTAGTACAGAAAGGAAATGCATCCAGGAGAATCTTGTTTTCTGGTTATTTCAAAGAACGATAGGCTAGGAATAAAATTCTTACAGAACTTTGACTATCACCTCTAATTCATTTCCCCCACTCAAATAAACAGGTGGAGAAAAAAAATCTAAGAAATGAATATTCTTGGCAGTGTATTTGTTGAAAGTATTAAACAGGACTGAAAAGAGAACCACAGCCTAATGCAATCTCCCCCTTGCCAGCTAAATCAGAGAATCTAGTCTAGATTTGGGCATGGTGGCACACAGGATTCTTTCTGCCTTTGCCTCTGAGTGTTGGGGTTAAGAGTTCAAGGCCAGCTGGGGCTACACAGTTCTGACTCAGGAAAACAGAATCGAAGTGGAATGAAGTAACTGTATGTGCACATGCGCACATGCACGAGTTCTTTGGGCACTTCTCTGGTAATGTTGGTTTGGGCATCTTACACAGTCCAAAGCAAGGTGTCAGTGGAAGAGATGTCTTTACAGTGCTTTCTGCAAGACTCGCACCTTTGATGGTGACGTCACTGTGATGGCTGGAAAGCAGTCTCATCTGGAGGTCACTTTGCAAACTTCCGTACGGTCCTTACTCATCTGGGAAAGAGAGAATACTTGAAAGCCAATGTGAACTGCAGCAGACAGTCAAGTAAAGCTGGAAGTAGAAGAAGCCTTGGTTTCACCACAAGCAAGGAATCATGGGAGTCCATCATTCCCCTTATGTCCTGGTTGTTGACTTCACTGCTGCACAATCTGGCCTCTGGCCTTTGGTGACATCAGTGGTGAATTTCTTTGTGGTAATGTGACAATTACTCAATTAACAACTGTTAAAAATCTCTGAAGGTGAAATGCGAGGAAATTTTAGTAAAACAGGAAGTAGGTTGAGGAGGAGAGTAAGGGGTCCAGGGTCATGGCCCGAAAGATCTTTAAAGGGAGCCGTGGTGCGCACGGTGAGGGAAGGCTCCTGCCTCCAAGGCGATTGCGACTCCATCTAACTTGAGGTAGATGTTATAGATCGTGGCAGCAGCTGCCTCTGTACCAGAGAGCAAACTGACGTCACCACCAAGCCGCCAATCAGGTGTGTCTGGACCTACTGCCTGAGGGTTCTTTCCTCTCCCACAGGCTGATATTTAGAAAAACAGAAGCAAATCAAAAACAAATAAAGACTAGCACACATTATCTCTGCAAAAGTAAAAAGAAAAAAGCGTCCAGGTCGCCCCCTCCCTGCAGAGTGAAGCCCCCTTAGAATGACTGTGAGTCTGTCTTTCCCTGCAGTTCAAAGGCAGAAATGGACCTGGCAGTAATAGGATCTGGTTGAAGGGCTGTAATCCAGAGAATTCCAAAATTTTTCATCCGAAGGCCATTTCTCCAGAGAGCTTTCGAGCGTTGGCCGTATCGGCGGAGCGCGTCCAGCCCGCTCAGGAGGCGCCACATGAAGACACTGAAGGCCCCAGTCTGCGGCAGCTGCTCCGGAAGGGCAGAGATGGGTCCCTTCCTGGCCTTCTCAGTCCATTTACTACAGCAAGACTGTGCTGTGAGAGGAAGAGGCTGGAGATACACTGGAGGGAAGGATGAAGCTTCTGCCTTCGTCAAAGATCCATCAGCAGCACTAGTCGCCTTGTTAACACAGCCGAAGGACTTAATAGATCACTAGCCGCTTAGCCAGGAAGGGATGAGTCAGGCTAAGTCCATCCAGGGTGGCCGTTGGCCATGGTGACAGATGGTCAGCTTGTGACCCTGATGCCAAGAGAGAGACAATCACACACACATATGCAGACACACACACACACACACACACAGAGACCAGACATATACATAGACAAACAGACACACACAGATGCACACACAGACACACACACACACAGACCACACAGACACACACACACACACAGACCACACAGACATATACATACAGACATACACAGACACACAGATGCACATACACTTGCATACACGCACACACACATACATTCTCACACATAGAAACACAGACATACATACAGACACACAGACACACATGCATATACACTTGCACACATGCACACACATATACATATGCACACACACACATACGCATATATACACACAGAGACACACACACATAGACACACACATACATACACACATAGACAGAGAAACACACACATGCACGCACACACATACACATCCTTCATCTCATTTTCCTTTCTCAAAGGAACAATTAATCTTTCTTGCATAGATGAAGTCAAAAGTACGTACACAAATTCGACATTTTTCCTTGATTCTCACATCATCTCTGCCAGCTTGGCTACACCCTGGCTTTTCTGCCAGCCATTCTTTGAAATACACAGTGAGATTTCCCAGCAGATCTTCCCAATAGAGGAAAAAAAATGTTACTACAGAGCAGTAACTTTTAGAAGTCTCCCTGCCGCGTCTACTGGAGTGCACACGTTGTCACTGCCACAGGAGGGGGTAACCAGAATTTATTTCCATGCTTTTGGGCGCTCAGTGAGAACTCCCCATTTACCCAGAGAAAAGGGAAATCAGGTTGCCCTGTGAGAGTTGAACGACTCACAAACAACACTTAGCAGAATGTTTTCTGGCTCCATGGGAACGCACCAGAATATGGCTTAATTAGTGAAATTGACAACCCACAATCAGCTTGGATCACCCAGCAGAAATAGCTGCAGAACAAGCTCATTCAAGGATCGGACTGCCCCCTCAGAGACTGCTGGAGACCATGGGAATTGCTCAAGAGATTATCTGGATCAATACATTTACAACACAAAGACCAGCCCCAAATCAGATTGGAATCTCCCTAGATGTCATTGGAACTTCCCAGTAGCGGACCAGATGAAAGGAGCCACAGAACAGGAGACTGGGAGGAGGAGAGACTCTCTGAAGCTGTGCTAAGAAAAACGCTCTTCCTTCCTGCCACCCAGTTTCTTTTCTTCGACCTCCAGCTCCTCGACCCTGTGAGTCTTCCACATGACTAAAGACACTCTAGGAATCCTCCAGCCTTCATCCGTCATCCACTGAACTACTGGATTGGGCAGCTACTGGCAACCATCATTGGAATATGTCGGCCATATCTCGTAAGCCAACTCAGTAAATTCCTTTTTCATTCTGTTGATTCTGTGACTCTGAGAACCCCGACTAATACAAGCATCTTCTCAGGGAGCCTCACTAAGACTGGGGAGTCTTCCTTAGGACTCTTCATCGCTATGCTCTGACCCCACATTCCCTAGTTTAATGACCCCTCTTTAGACATCCGTTGACAAACTGTGACCTCCAGGAGGGTGTCTGAACCCGCTTCTTCTTTATTACCTAGAGCTAGTCTTCTGATCCACTGGCCAGTTCTAGTGGATCTAATTTTATAAGTGTATTTATCTGTAATTACTTGTGCTTACTCACAAAACTCTTTTTTCTTATCCGTAAGATGAAGAATTATGGGAAATTCAGGTACTGTCACAGGTTGATGAGAGTTGACGATCTACCAATAGAATGTGGAACTTGGTCCTAAACATTCCATCTAGATCATTGCTTGTTCCTCCATTTTAACTACAATTCCTCCTTAATAGGTACATCACAAGGTATCTAGAAGGTAAAAATAACCCTTTATGTTTCTCTGGCTTATAAAACCACTATGTGCGGCTGAAGAGATGGCTCAAGAGATAGCACTTTGACTCACAAGCCAAAGTTTGGATCCTGGATACCATGTAAAATTATCTGGTGGAAATGATGGCAGCTTGCACTTCCAGTCCTGGAAGGCAGAAACGGGGAAATCCCGGAGTGAAGCAGAAAAGAGGCAGAAGCAATCCAGGATGATTCCTGAAGTCACCCTGGGCCTCCAGAGGTGCATACAATGCCCTCTGATGTGTGTGTGTGTGTGTGTGTGTGTGTGTGTGTGTGTGTGTGTGTGTAAAAAGAGAAACCAGCATTTTAGTTTTTGAAAACATACAGAATTTTTCACAGCACTTGTAGACTTTAACATGTAGTTCACAGCAGTGTTTGCAATGACACCCGATCATTTCCACAGTTAGAAATTATGGGACCAATCAGCCTTGCTTTAACCGGGAACTAAGGATGAGAAGGGGAAGCAGCCACTTGGTGGAAATTCTGCTTTATAGTCGCTGTTGTGCCCAGATGTTCACTGCCACGGTCTGAATGCGAATTATCGCGTATATGTTCATGTGCTTGCATCCTTGGCTGTTAGTGTTCCGAAGGTCCTGGAACCTTTAAGCAGTGGGGTCCTGTTGATGGAAGGGACCTCACAGTGGGCAGGTTTGGAGGGTTCATGGTCTCTCTCTGCTGCCTCTGAGTTTGCTTTCGCCCTGTCTGCCTCTGGGATGATGTCAGTGCCCTGTAGCAGTCTCCTGCTTCTGCCTCCAGCCAGGCCTTCCGCCGTGGGATTCTTGCACAGTGGGCTGTATCCTCTCCGGAAGTGTAAGCCAACTATATCTCCTCTTTTATCCTTTAGTTGGACATGAACCTCGTCCCACAGCAGCAAGAGGAAAGTAGCTGCCACCCTCACAATCTGCCCAAGAGCTGGTAGCTGTGGGGATTCCCGGTTGAGAGAAATGAGCTTCACAGAACGTGCGGTTTATTGGAAAATATTAAGCACTAAGGCAGCAGTTCCAGAGATAGTCCTTTGATGGGAACTGGAGATGTGTTAAGTTCTGTGACGAGCGCAAATAGGACATCTTGTTGAACAAACCGATGTCTGTTGGGAAGACATTCCTTGACAGCTTTGCATCCGGATGAAATCCTAAAGGAGAAAGGGAAGGAAATGAGGAAGCGGAGAACTTCAAGAACCTGCCAGAGACCAGAAACAGGAGAAACAGGTTAGAATAGAAAGGTAGATAGCAACCAGTTCAGCAGATGCTCCTAAGGACTGCTGGGTTGGCCTGAGGACATCCTTCCAATCCAGGAGACCCTTCCTCCCTACCCAGCATGGAGACGTGGGACCTTTAGGATGTCATTAGTCATGGAGGCTCCATCTTCATGGATTAAGGCTTAACTGCTGCCATTGGCACAGAGTAGAGTTCAACCCCGACCGTGTGCCTGTACCCTCTGTCATGTAGGACATGATGCTCCTTCTTAATGAAGTATGAAATCATGAGGTCCCATTGTGACAGCAGACACCCAAGTTTTTAGGTATCTTGATCCTCACCCTTTATCCTGAGAGAATTCATCTGTATAAATTCTGAATAAATCCCCAATTTGTGGCTCTCTATTACTGCAGCCCAAAGACAAAGACCTGGTAGGAATCAGGAACTATTCCTGGGATTAGGAAGGAAGACAGCAACAAAGACAGATTCTGGTAGTTGTTAGATGCAAGTATTGTGGAAGCTTAAAATAGGCAAAACAAACCTGGATGCACGAGGGTTGGAGTTTGGGAATTTTATGTATGGCAGTGACTTTGCAGGCATAATGATTGAGCAGGGACCCAAAGTGAGTGGAGCCTGTACTTTCCAGGGATCACCTGTGGGCAGAGAAAAACCAGAACACAGAAACCCTAATGGACGAGGCCAACAAGGATGCTTAATTAAAGGCATCATGTTCCAGTGTGGCTTAACGAAGAACAGGGTGAAGCAGAGAGGAGAGTAGGGTGCTAGGTGCAGCCAGGAAAGCAGAGTGGGCGCGTATTAGGAACCACACTGGAAGTTATTTTCTCCTGAAAGGCTTAAAGAAGAAAGAATTTTAAGTCAAAGAGTTGTGCTTTATTAAAGTGTAACATATTCTAATTATAAGCTTCAGTTTAGCAATGAATTAAAAATACAAATGCCTTAGCACAATTAAGTACTTTCTCATCTTAAACTGTGTACGAATTAATTACCATGAAATTTCACTTTGACTTTTTCTTTCTTTTGTTTCTTTCTTATAACTTGTAGCTATTTGGCCTGGATGCGTCTCCTAACTCTGCTCTAAGGTTGAAATAAACTGGGCTAATTTGGGCTCTAATTACTGCACTATGAAAACATTCGGACTATGCTTTTCTAGGCTCAAGAAGTGTCTTGAATCCCCACGGCTTCTTTGTGTAACAGGCACCTACCACATAGAAGTGCATGCCTATGATCTGCCTAAATTTAGTAGCACGCGTTCTATGGTATCTCCTTCTCTTCTCTGGTCTGACAAAATTATGGGCAAATGTGATGTTGTTGGTCAATGGAGGGGTCCCTGCTCCACTCCATCCCAGGTGCTTATGATTTGGGCCATCTCCAGGAGCTTAGACAGGGCCTTGGGCCCCCATTGGGAGTGGATGCTTTGTGCTAGATTCAGCCATGAGCTCTTGGAAGTTTATTAACCAAAACCTTGATCCTTGGCCGCGATATGACTAAATTACAGATGTAACTTATGTTCAAGAGGATTTCTAATCTCCGGCAGTCACAGAAAACAATCATTCTCAGTTTGCATTTGGGCAGGACAAACACCAGAAAGCCTTGTTGTCACCTCTGGATGTTGATGACTCGGAGCTAACCAGAGGGTGATGTCTGATGGGTTGCTCCCAGACTCTGAATTTGTGTAAAATGTCTTTTGTATTAGTTACGTTTCTTACAGCTGCGACCAAATACTGTTGAGAAACAAGCCAAGAGAGAAGAGATTTATTTTGACACCTGGTCTGAGAGATGTGGTATACTGGGCCAGGCATAGCAGGTGGGGGCTCTGTGGTGGCGAACTGTTCCACAGCTGCCCACGCATGTTTCCACAGGCCATTGGGCAGAGAAGGGACAGACAGGAAGTGGGGCGACATTGTAATCCTTAACTCTTTCCTGCAGTGACCAACTCTTCTAGCCACTGCAACCTCCAAACACAGTTCTACCAGTGAAAGATTAAATTCCAATACAGTAATGAGTGGAAGGCATTATATATCTGAACTATAATAGCTATCATCTCAGTTGTCCACTAAATCAGGTCTTACTAAGGTTCACAAGGATTGTGTACTATACAGGAAGGATTACCCTCCATTCCTTTTACTGGTATCCAAGTTTCTCAGGCTAGTTTGCCTGAAATCAGGAGGTCTGTAGTCCATACTTGGGAAAGACTCAGGATTTGGATTCATTGACTTTCTTGGGCTAATGACAAGCCACATAAGCATCCAACATCTCCCTTTAGGCATCTTTAGGAAATTCTCTCTGTTTCCTTTTTCCTGTTGCTCACTGGAGTTTATAGAATAATCATGATCTACAACTCTCCCCTCTTACCCTTTCTGTAAAATGCCTCTTTTTCCAGACTACTGATATTCTTTTCTTTTTCCTCAATCCATCAACATTCTTGGGAGTAGGATGTTCTCTGTCCCCAATATCCAGTTATGCTCACAAATTAATGTATCAGTTTTCTTTCGTGGCATTAGCTTAAGAATAAAATGATGACCTCTCCCTTTCTTCTCTCTCTTAACAGAGCTGAAGGAATAATGAATGCTTTGTCTCATATACGTTCCAGGAGATTTTCGGTGGCTTGGCATCCTAGGTCTGCGAGGTGCCCTCTGGGTTCTCATTTCTAGTTTGATGTTTTCCTTGGCAACTCATACAATTTCAATAAATCTTTTGACTAACGTCTGTTCTCATATGTTTATTTTTCTATTTAGCATTGCTGATTGCCAGTAGTCGTCTTTTTTTTTTGATCCAGGTTTTCATAAAAACTTCTGAAACTTCATGCCTTTTAATATCCAGGAGATAAAATTTCAAGCATTTCAATTGACAGGCTTTTCCAAGAAATGTACAAAGACCTATTCTCAAGCCAACTGTCGTCGTTTAAAGCGAGAGCTGTCCCTCGCCCACTCATCACGTGTTTGAATCTTTGGTTGTTTGGGAAAGTTATGGCACTTTTTGGAGGTGGAGCCTTGTGGGAGAAAGGCAGTCACAGGGGCAGCCTTCAGGTTCCTTAGCTCCGCCCTGCTTGAATTAGTTTACTCTTGAGTTTATAGCAATTTTAAGCTTCTGTGATGTCTTCAGTGACTTAGCCACCTCCAACTTCTGCCATCCAGTCCCGCTGTATCTTCCCTTTGGAAGCAGAAGCTGAATAAATTTCCCTTTTCTCCTTTTAAGTTGTTTGAGTCTGAGTGTATCTCACATCAACAGAGAAGAGTAATTGGTATGAAAATTGGTGCCGGGAGTGGGTATTGCTGTGAGATTTAGAGCTTCCTTTACCAGAAAATGAAGTGTTCTGAGGTCGAGACAAATTGGTACCAGAGAAGTGGGTCGTTGCTGTGTGAGACCGAGAGGCATACCAGGCAGTGAAGTGCTGAGCTGAGAGAAGTTGGTACCAAGTAGTAGAAAAGTGTGGCCATTTATGTGATATGGCTTGTAAGCTTTGGAATTGTTTGTTGGGAGAAGTATGGAGAACTTTGGAACTCTGTGCTGGGAAAGCCTTTGTGCCTTAGAGATGGGGCCAAAAGGGCCATTCTTGTGAGAACTTGAATGAGAGCAATTCTGAGAGACTCAGGCAGTGGAAGCCCAGCTTGTGAGGGCCAAGAGGGAATAGAGACTGGGTTGGAACTAGATAAGGAGCAAATGAAATGTGTTGGCAGAGTGTTTGATCAAGTTTTTCCCTTATCCTGAAAGTTTGCCTGAAGTTAAATTCAAGTGTTTGGCTGAGGGAGTTTCAATGCAAAGCAGTCTTGACAATGTGGCATGGATAATTTTTGTGTTCTTGTTCAGGGTTATGATGAAAAAGAGCAAGGAATCAGGCAGGCAAAGATGAAAATTGGAACGTTTGATGCAGGAAAATGTAAAGGTCAGGCTACAGAGAAGGTAGACAGCAAAATGCTGGCTATTGTTAAAGAGAAGAATCGGCTTAGTGAATCAAAGCTTGCTCTCAATTTGGTAGTGGGAAAGGCTGCACCCTGAGGGCAGGTCCTCATGGAAGGCTCCCACCATTAGGATGCAAATTCTTTTGTAAGGGAATTGCCTGTTCCTCCAAAGAAAGGCCTAAGAGAGATTTTGTCTGACGTCAGCGCCAAGAAGCTGAGCCAGCTGTCAGTCAACCGGGTCAGCCTCCACCCCAAGGCTGCAGAACTGCCTGGTTCCAATTTAGTGAGATTCTGTATGTTGTCAAACTGACCTAATACACCTGCACCACAGCAGCTTGGCAGGTTGGCACTGATGAATGTTCACGGTTAAACTTGGCGCTTTGCATTTAGCTGCCGGGAGGGGGGGTCATTCAGCCTCGTGTTTCCTAGACCATGTTCTCCTTTCTTAAAGACACTATAGGGGGATCGGAGAGATGGGTCAGAAGGTCGTTAGTTCGGATCCTAGGTTCCATGTAAAAGCACTAGGTGGAAATGGTAGGGTCTGCACTTCCGGCCCTGGTGGGCGGAGCCTAGGAAATCCCAGGGCAAAGTAAGAAGGAGGTAGAAGCAATCCAGGATGATTCCCAAAGTCACCTTTGGTCCTCCACAAGAAGGGCACACAGTGCCCTTACACACACACACACACACACACACACACACACACACACACACACACAAAATAAATAAATAAATAAATAAATAAATAAATAAATAAATAAATAAATAAATAAAATATTTAAAAGAAAAACATACTTGGAACATTTTAATCAAGTTTCCATTGTGAAAACAGGTTTACTCTCTATAGCTCATTCAAACAATCATTAACTAAATCCTTACTACATGGTAATCACTGTGACAGATTCTAGTCACACGAAGTGACAAACACAGACAGACATGAACCTTGGACCTTATGGAATTTGAAATTGACGGAACTGCAGTTGAACAGGGGAGAGCATGGAATATTTACCATTAAGAAAAGGAACATTGAAACAGTACTTTGTGCCATGAAGAGAAACACTATGCCACTGGAACACATAGAACAGTCCATAGGAGACACATAAATGTGTAGTCAGGGAAGAAGTGCAAGTGGAGTCATTGAGAGTGTGACTCACGTAGAGCCCTATTCTGAAAGGAAAACAAGGGATGCCATGTGGAGTACACATTTATTTCCTTTACTGAACAGTTTCTTAAGAAGGACAGACCAAGTTATCAGTCTACATTTTCCCAGTTCTATAACACTTGTTACTGAACAGTTAGTCCTGAGTTTTATAGCTAAATGGGAAAGGACGATCGTAATGAACTGAAACATCCTTTCCCTTTTCTTCCATTTTTTCACACAGCAATTTATTTACTTCTTTGTGTATCTTTATAATCCATATAATTTAGGGAAGGTAAGCAACTGATACACAAAAAAGAACAAGCAGTTTTTCAAGTGCCTATTTCATGTAAAACTGCATGGTTTTGTAAACTGGAAAACCAGTCTTCGCAGACTAATTCACAAACAGGAGAATTCCATTTTTAAACACAGTATTGTTTAGACAAGTCAGGGTCACTGGCCTCTCTTGAGTATCTTTCTCAAGACAGGAAAGTGAAAGCATCTCTCATCTCTCTTTTCTGTTTCTCTTAATCTCAGATCTCTTATTCTTTTGTTTTCTTAATTGCTTAGTGGTGGGCAGACTCCTTGAGGACAGCAATGTTATTTCATTTGTTTGTTCTGCTCTCTCCATGTGGCAGTATTTGCATATTGAGTAACTCCAAATGCTCAAGTGTTGAGAGCTTGGTCCCCAGCCCCTGGCAACACTGAGAGGTGATTGCATAGTGGAAGTCCCCAGTGTAACAGTGCAGCATTGTACTGAGTTCATGAACAAATGGATAGTCTGGAGGTCGAACCACAGACCTCAGGTCTTAGCCTCTGCACTCCTGTTCTCTCTGTTTCCTGGTCACCATGAGGTGAGCAGCCTCTTGTCACGTGTTCCACTCACCTCGGAGTTGACAAAAATAGAACTGACCTACCAGAGTTGGAAGCCCCTGACAGTCGAAACCAAGCCCCCCCTCCCAATTTTTTATTTTAGGTATTTTGTCATCAGAACTCTAATGGATTCACACCATAGCCATGCATTCAAGGAGTATTTATTTTTTCTTTACATCTGTTTTTAGTAAATCTTAGTGGATTTGTAAGCCTCGGGATAAGAAAATTGGTAATTGCAATTATTATTTCTTCTAGGCTTCCCTTTTACTCCCCTCCATTTCAACAATTGAAAAAACGGCCTTTGACAATGAAAGAACAAAAGTTGTTATACGAAATGATGATGAATATCATTTTTAGTTTATACTCAAGGTCAAGAAAATGAGAAAATAAGAGGCTGCCATACATGAGGGTTTTTTTTCCTCTTGATATTTTATTAGAAATTTTGCCACAGTATTTTTTTCCCTTTTTTTTCTTTCCCCTTTTGGCTTGTTGCTTGTTTTTGAGGCAGGTTATGATGTATTTCAGCCTGAGCTTGGGCTCAGCAATGGCGATGAAGATTGTTCTTGAACTTCGACTCTCCCACCTCCTTTCCCTAAGGGCTGAGACGACAGGCGGGGGCCACCACCCCGGCTCAAGCTAATGTTTTAAATGCACAGGTCAGGATTTTCCTTTCACGGATGAGTGGGTCGTAGCTACAGGGATGGGTCAGGCCATCTTTGGAGAAGTAAGCAAAAGGGATACAGTTGAGACTGAGTCGGAGATGTAGCTGAAATTGGGGGTTCACCTTCAGGCCTGGGAAAAGCCCATGTGGCGGGGAAGGTGGACAGAGAAAGGTTAGGCTCTTTCAGGAAGCTTTTTCCTCCCCTTGTAAAAAGCAACAGTGTTAACCTGGCTTCAAATAGGAATGACTGTGACCAAGATACAACCTTAGCAGCTGAGGATAGAGGGTCAGAAAATCCTGGGAACCTTTTGGTTTAAAGAGGCTTCAGCGCTGCTGAGCTTTGGCCCGCTCGGGAAAGACCCTCGGAAGGATCGGGGGTGTCTCTCGCGCCCCACTCTTCAAGGCAGACCTGTGGCAGCCGCGCTTGATGGGGGAAGTTGGGGACCTTCTGTCGCCTGCTCAGCTGGAGCTCGTTTTCCCTTCTCCCGCACCCTTGGGAAAAAGCCCCTCTCTTTTCTTGCTTCCTCCTCCCCTCTCTTCAATTACTCTTTCTCTTTTGAACCTGCTGCAGGGCGACCACCTAGTATCGGGATGTTTGATGGTCCAGCAGCTGGGACAGCTGGGCTGCGGACCCTTGCCCACCTGGTTGGAAATGCCTTCATCTGATCTTTAAGGATGGGAAAGTAGCAAGGGGCTGTGAACGTGGCTCTCAAGCCATCAGCGTGAATGAGACACACAATGCTTAAAATCTGACTTTTAATTACTGCACAGGGCTGGGGATTGGGGCTTATCAACATCAGGGTCGTTTGATTTAACCTTGAGATCTTCCTGCAGTATCAGACAGCTTCTGTTTCGATTTCTAATTTTTACTGATTCATCTGTTGTATGCGCAATGTACGGGCAGTGTGTAAATGTATATGGCCTTGAAGATCTATCTTCTTGCTGACCTACCTCCTGAGGCTTTCAGACAAACTAGAGTGTCTCTCCATCAGAGCAAGGCTTAGAAACTAGGAATACCATCATCTTCTCCACTTTTTTTAAAAAATTTTTATTTATTTATGTATGTGTGTGTGTGTATGTGTGTGTGTGTGCATCAGAAGGTACTGTATATCCTTGTGGAGGACCAAGGATGACTTTGGGAAGCATCCTGGATTGCTTCTACCTCCTCCTTGCTTCACTCTGGAATTTCCCAGGTTCCAGGGCCAGAAGTGCAGGCTGCTACCATTTCCATCTGGCGTTTTTACATGGGACCTGGGATCTGAACTCAGGACCTTCTCCTTGGGATGCAAAGTCTTAACCTCTGACCCATCTCTCCAGCCCCATTTATATAATTCTACAGGGAGGCCAAGAAGAGTCTGAGCAGGATTTTTGGGAATCCCCTTCCTTCCACTCTTCCATTATATTCTATTCTTTGGTGTGTGTGTGTGTGTGTGTGTGTGTGTGTGTGTGTGCATATGTGTGTGTGTGTAAAAGAGCACACTCAAATGTGTATGTCTGTGGCCATCTAAGGGTGACATTGGGAATCACTCTGGATTGCTTAATCTTCTTATTGCTTTGCTTTGGGGTTGCCCAGGCCCCACCTTCCAGGGACAGACTTACAGAACTTTGCCATTTCTGCCCAGCATTTTTATGTGTGATCTGAGGATCTGAACTCAGGTCCTTTTCCTTGTAAGACAAAGGCTTTCGCCCCTGGGCCATCTCCCCGGTCCCTCCAGAACATATTTTTGGAGGTGCCATGTGTCACCCAACCTATGCTGAGGGATGAAAAGTTTCACACATGTCCTTGGGACTTTCTGCCCCAAACCTCCTGTGGCAAATAAGTCAATTTGCCCTGCTTCCTTTGTAGATCTGCCTTCTGTTTGGGGGAGTGGGAGTCATGAAAGGGATTGCAGGTCTTCAACCACACAGAGATGGGACTACCCAAGGATTTTTTAGAAACTGCAAAGAGCGGCATTCTATTTGTTGAATACCCTATAGTGTGTCATTCAGACACTGATGCACATTTGGGCTGATTCCAGTGTAAGGCCAATATAAAGAGCCATGGATATTCTAGTGCATGTCATTTGTTGATATGAAAGTGTGTCCCTTGAGCGTGTACCTCGGAGAATAATTGCTGGGCCGTAGGATATGATTTTGTTGAGTACTATCGTGGATAACCCCCTTCTGCTTCCAAGTGATTGCGCTAATTTGTACTCCCCAGCAGGAGAGGAGATTTCCAGATCCTTAATATCCTTCCCCCAAATACGCGTGCCATTCGTCTTGCTTTTAGCCATTCTGCTGGGCAGCATCTTGGTTTAATATGTGTCTCTCCAATGATCCATGATATCAAGTACCTATGCCATATGTGTATCTTCTTTGTTGAAGTTCACACTCACATTTTTCCTCCTACTTCTATGTAGTCTAACTTAATCTCATTGATTTTGAGATCCAATCCTTGTCAGGGAAATGTATCACAATTATCTATCCCCATTTTGTGAGAAGTATAATAGCTTTCCTTTTGGAGAAATTTCCCAAGTATATAGACTGCCTGTCTTATAATTTAGATTTCTTTCTTTATTTTTTTTAAACTTCCTGATTGTCTATTCACTTTCATTCTTCATGGAAGTCATTGCATGGAGAAATAGACTGCCGTGGATTGTCCATGCAAAGCTCTTGATGTTGGGACAACGTGACAATCTAGACAGAGTGTTTGGGACAAGAAGGATCTTACAGAAAACTCCACCTATGCTAGTGCTTTGAGCACATGTCCCCATTTATTCTGGATGTCATCATCCTAGTGCCATCTCAGAAAAAAGATGTTTCTATTTCTAAATAGCAATAAAGTTTAAATAGAATTGACTCCTGGATGAGTATCCCACAGCTAGGTAAGACATCACAGATGGAAGAGGCATAACACGTCCCAGGGGAATAGAAAAGGTTGTTTAACTAAAGACAGAGCTGGAACACTTATTTTGGTTATGTGGACAAAATTCCATTCAGATTCTAATCTCCAGCTATTTGTGAGTATAAACTCCAAGTGGAACAAAAGAGTTCAGAAGTTTTTTTGCTATGAAGAAATAAAAGATAAAAATCTTTAAAAATTCACAAATATTATGTGAAAGGTAGTAGTAGTGGACTATATATATATGCATATATATACACACACATATATATTATATATGTCATAGTCAAAGTCTTTTCAACTTCTTAAAGTGCTGCATTAAACAGTAAGAAGGAAACTGGGCCAAATATTTAAGATACGTGGCAGAGTTCAGATTTTTAATATGTAAATATGATGAACAATCAGTAAAATGATTTTCTCAGTAGAATGTCTATAGGTATATAGTTATAGATATGAGAAAGGGAGAGAGAAAAAGAGCAAGATGTACAATTGGCTGCTTAAGTTGTTTTTTAAAAAAATGCTCAGACTCGGAGACATAAAAATTTAAAACACCGTGCTTCTCATAATGCAGAGGGTTTAGGGTAGAATTTGAATTGAGAAAAAAATCTTTATGAAGAAGCACGCGTGGGATTTCTATCACAGTAAGACATGAACTGAGGAAAGAGAGAGACATCCCCCCACCCCCATGCTAAGGAAGAACTGCTTCTGGCACTTCCTAGCGCAGCTAGGAGAGGGGGCTTCTAAGCCTTGTAGGAAGCACACAGCAGCCATAATGGCAGGGGGAAGAAACAGCAAAAGCAAGAGGTCAGTGACGATCAGCGATGCTTGTCAGCAATCAGATCCGCAGTAGAGAATAAAGAGCAGCCCAAGCTCCGTCGTCAAAATAATCATTCATGTCACCCAGCAGGATCAGGAGCCCCGGATGGAGCGAGGCAGACAAGGACAGATGTCGCGTGTACCTACCTTCAAGGAGCTTAGACTGGTTAGCTGATGATTTGAATAAAATATTATCGAAGTAGTTACACTGCTGGAATCTTGGATAGGAGTTTATTAAATTTGCCTCGAGCATTTCTCCCTGGTTTCTCGAAAATACAAGCTGTTTCTGCTTTGAGTGTGTGTGTGTGTGTGTGTGTGTGTGTGTGTGTGTGTGTGTGTGTGGAGGGTGGGTGTTGGACATTTCAAGTTAACAACTCAAAAGCGATGAGCCTGATTCATTAGAAAGAGTGAAGCTGAATTAGTTACAAAGTGATAAAAAAAATAACAAGCAAGTAAAGGGTCTACTTTGGAAAAGTTGGCAACAAAATCCACTTTACAAAATAATTTGGATTCTTATGGAGTTCATCTGCAATCCATGTCTCCAGTCTGTGAGAAAAAAAAAAAAACTGCCGGAATCTAGGATTGATTGAAGCATCGAATGAGCTGTTTTATTCCACTACTTTTGGGAGGATAGACTGAAATACTGAAAAGCTTATTGGGAGGGGGGAGCACCATTTTAATTTTTTTTCAACCTGGCAATTTTTTGCAGGACAGTTGTGACTCCGGGAAAAATCCGGCAAAAAAGGAGACACACACCTGATAGTTGGCACTGAGAAAGTTTGCCTCTGGGACAGCTGACATAGATATTTGAATTATCAGCTGCCTCTGCTGCACCTTCCATTCTTATAACTAGTTTCATCTCCTTGCTGCCTCAGTGTGTCATTACACACGGTGAAGTCTCTCTGCTTTGTGCAAAATAATAGTTTTAGTACAATGCTGTATTTGGGCATATATTCTTGAACATTACTTTTTTGTGGAATTAGGAATGGCATTCAAAAGAGATTTTTATGCCCCCGTGTAACTGATGTTTTGGGAAATTCCATGGCAGATATTCATCCAACGTTTTCATAGTAATCATTGCATCGTGAAATTAAAACAGACTCAACACTAAGCATTTTAAAAACAATTACCCGCCAGTGAAATTACTATATTTTTTTCTTCTGAAAACAGGTTGTAGCATACGTACATTTGCGTGAAAAATGGCTGACTTCCGACTCAGCTCAGCAGCCGCCCGGCCGAAGGTGGCTGTTCAATTTCTTCCACTGGTACCCGGCAAAGGCAAGGCTGTTCTGCAGGGCTGGGGGCGACACGGGACGACACCTCGTGTGTGAGCTTCCTTTTGATGGAGAACAGGGTTGACCCTTCTCACCCGACTTTCCCTTTTGTGCCTGTGGGCTGTGGAACAGGCTTTCAGAGCAGAATCCCAAATCGCAGGATTAATGTGTCTACGCAACAGACCTCTTATGCCTCTAAAATGAAGTACTCCTTGCTAATTTCTCTTCAAGACACAAGCTTAATTGCATTTTAAACAAATGGGCTGCTTTGCCGGCCAACTTTTAAATGAGATAACAGCAATGTTCACTCTCCAGCAGTGATGAGTGTCTCGCAGTAGATTCAAAACTCTGTTCAATAACAGGTTTAATCTCACACCAACAGATTTACTGCAGAATAAACTGCCACTGAGCTCATAATTAGTAAAACAACAACAACCAAAAAAAAAATCCAGCCTACTAAATATTATTTTCCAAAGCAGCAGGCAATGTTGTAGTGGAAAATTTCAGTCCTGTTCTTTGTGTGGTTTATTGATTTTATGTATGATATTGGGAATTCACGCTATGATTTAAAGGGATGCTCTTTATCGATCACATAAGCAGCCGTGTAGATATTTGTTATCAAAATGCTGCTTCCATTCCCAGAACAAGTGTCAAACAGGGCAGGAGACGTCAGTGTGACTTGCAATAATGTTTCTTTTCTTTTTTTTTTTTTTTTTTTTTTTCCTGCAACCATATTCATGGCTGGAAAACAGCAGCCTAGAAGCATTTGCACTTTAGAAACAATCTTACTAATCATTTCCTTTGTTGAAGCTATTAGCAACCGATTGTGATTCAGGAAAAGTGCCCCTTAGCAAACAGATGTTGGAAAGTATATCCTATGCTAGCTGAGTGGAAGCTAATATTAATGAGGTAGTTGCAGCTATTGGGGGGAAAAAGAGTGTTTGCAATTTATTTATTGTCTCCCACATAGGTAGGCCTTCTAAAGTTCCCGGTTTATATTGCACAGTCGTAAGAGACAGTCAAAATTATAGTCCAAGTAACTCGCGTCTTATAATTGTCTCATAGGTGCACAAAAGCTTCTGTAACTTGATTCTGGAAGGGACCATTCGGAGACTGAGCTGAAAGAAAGCTTCCAAGTGGACAGAAGGAAGTGTAGCTAACAGCACCATCTACACTAAGCACAGATCACTGAGCATTGCAGTGTGTGTGTGTGTGTGTGTGTGTGTGTGTGTGTGTTGACAAATACATGGTATGCAAAAGGTTAATGGCTAACCTCTGATGATTTGAGGCCTTGCCCCCCCCAATATTTTCCCATCAGAAGTTGTGTGAACACAGGAGTCGACTGGCTTCCTGTGGTAAGGGTTTGAGAAGCCTGTGGTAAGGGTTTGAGAAACTATCTTGCTACAAACATTAACCTTGTGATAACGAACACACATCAGATGGAATTCCTGGAATCCAATGTTACTGCTAAACACATGAAATCCCTGTGAATCAGACATCATGTTCTCAGACAATAACACTTTAAGAAATAATTTTTTAAAATGTCAATTTTCAAAAAAATGGCAATTTTTCCTTTCATTTGAATTGCACATACTTAGGATTGATTCTGACAGTTAAAAGCTAAAGAGAAAGAAAGAAAGAAAGAAAGAAAGAAAGAAAGAAAGAAAGAAAGAAAGAAAGAAAGAAAGAAAGAAAGGAAGGAAGGAAGGAAGGAAGGAAGGAAGGAAGGAAGGAGGAAGGAAGGGAGGGAGGGAATGAAAGAATGAAAGACAGAAATAAAGACAAAGAGAAATAAAGAAAGAAATAGAGAAAAAGAATGGAAAGAAAAAAAGAAAGAAAGGAAGGAAGGAAGGAAGGAAGGAAGGAAGGAAGGAAGGAAGGAAGGAAATGAAAGAATGAAAGACAGAAATAAAGATAGAGAAATAAAGAAAGAAATAGAGAAAAAGAATGGAAAGAAAGAAAGAAGAAAGAAAGAAAGAAAGAAAGAAAAGAAAGAAAGAAAAGAAAGAAAGAAAAGAAAGAAAGAAAAGAAAGAAAGAAAGAAAGAGGCAGAAGTATTGTTTCTGGTTCTGTCTGCAGCTAAATATGATTGTTTTTGTAAGTTGTAAGTCCTTACATTTGAGAAATAGATGGCTGAAGGAGTCATTTCCATAACTCACAGGGAGGAAAGTACATCGGAAGGGCGATGTGACACATATTCTTTCATTTGTTACCTAAGCATGTGTCTAGTGCCTGCTGAGTTGCATGAAATTCCAGAGTTGTTCTTTTCCAAGCACACTAGATACTTCATCCCAATCGTGACTGTCTCAGTGATCATGTCAAGACTATGTTGGTATCATCTGACATTTCAATTTTAGCCTAAATGCTGTAGGAGCTAGTGTTTTCTTATCAGTAACTGTGTTAAATTCAGTGTTGTATTTTTACAGAGTACATCATTTTACTATTATTGTGCGCATGCGTGTGAATGTGGACGAAGGCGCAAGTGAATAGGTATACATGTTCTAAGTTTGTAACTTAAAGCAGTGCAAGTGTACAGCTCCCCAAATCCAGGACATCATGGGGATCAGAACCCCACCCCGTGTTCACTCGCCCTTCCATTTTAATCTTTTATCTCTGAGGTCAAACCTTGCTACTCTTACATGAAATGGAAAGCTTGCCCTAATTCTTCTGCACTGAGCAGAGCTTTTCCCCCTGAACTCATAGCATTGACTTAAAAAATTCCACTTGCGAAAACCTTTATAATTTAAATGACTACATTTTTTCTGGCAGGATATTATTAGGTCATAGCTGATTAAAGGTTTCACATGAAGAGATAAGAAATTGGAAGGAAATATACATGATCAATTATTTGGCAGCCAAGGATGTGTTTAGCTTGAATAGAAGCAGGCATCCTTGACTTGTACTTTGTAAAAATAAACAAAGCCAGTCTTATATTCCTTTCCCCCAAATAATCTCAAAAGAATTCCCTAGTCATGCACAAACTGAAATGTATGGTGATAAGACTTTTTCTTAAGTTTTCCCTGAAGTCTTTCTTTCTCCATCCCCCAAAGTAGATTATTAAGATCAATGAAACAAATGTTTTGAAAGTAAAGACAATTTATACTGGCTGATTCAGGTAAACATTGCACTCTGAACCTTCACAAGTGTCAAGCGTGTTGCATGTATATAAAGTCCATGAAAGTTGGTCAAGCATTGGAATCTTCTGTGCTTCAGCCAATCCCCTCCAGTTACTGTCAGAAGAGACATATGAGCTGGGCGGGGTGTGGGGGGAGGGTCTGTGCTAGAAGTGTAGCACCTAGCCTAGTTGAGAGAAGTGGGAGTTCAGGGGGGTCTCAGGAACTAGTTGATGCTCTTGTCATTTTGAAAGTCTTACCAAGAGTTCTCACATTTTCGCATTGCTGTGGATCACACACATTTTTTTGACAATTTCTTTATCTGTTCCCTGCCAGGCAGTTGGAGCAATACAATCAGTATTAGATTTAGCTCTAATAGTAGACTGTGAAAATGCACCAAGTTTAGATATGGTCATGTTTAGTGGCAATCTCTAAATATAAGTCCCTTTCACCATTGAGAATTTCACAGGCTAAAGGGAATTGTATTCTCTTTTTCTGTAGTCTGTTAGAATGGGTGGTCTCACAGTTATTTCATTTTGTACATGAATATAGAATGACCATAATCAAGGCTAACTTGGGAAAAGTTTAAAAAAAAGGGAGTGCAAACACATTTAGTTACTTTCGGACACATTGCTCCAATTATATTTGATCTTACTGTTAGAATAAAGAGCTTCCTAAAAATCGCTTTTAAGAACTGAAGGGTAAAATGTTTTCCCTGGAGATAACACAAAAATATACCCTAGGGAAAATTGTAAAAATGCTGTGAGGGTTTATGAGTGAGCACTCACAAATGGAGATAAAATTTCTGTTGACATTTTTACTTATGGACTTAAAATTAACTCAGAAGACTTTAGAGCTGTCTTTTGCAAAGAAACCGAGAAAGTGGCTCAAAAAGAAAATCTCATGCTGGGAGTTAAATAGAATGTGAAGAGTTTGGTGAAATTATTTCAGAAATTTCAATTGTGGGGATATTTGATTAATTCATATTGTATAAATACCATAATGAATTTCAGTGGTTATAATTAAATATTATGCTTAGCCTTTGGCTATTTAGTCAGGAGAACTTGAATTTTATTTATGTTCAAAATGTGCATATATCTTTCCCTGTGCTCTATAAGGATCTTTTGGCTCTGTATCTTTAGAAGTATTTGATGGTTATCACTAACCTTTCAAATTTACAGAAATGTAAGGTGATTTTCCTATTTTGAGTCATTTCCTTTTTTTGTAATGTGGATGGTTGATTAACTTAGCTAATTGAAAGTTGAATATATTCCGGCATTCTCAGTTGAAAGGTTCCTGATAGCTACTGAATGCCAAATTGAATTATTTTCATCTCTCTAGTCCAAATCCTGGGCTGCAGCTCTCTCTGGTAGAGCTATGTGAGATTTATTGCAATGCACATCTACATACTCCTTCTTATCCTCAAATAGCCTTTCATTCCTGCCCAAAGGAAGGGAGAGTTGGATCGCTTGTCTGCCTTCCCTCACCTCCTACACTCATGGCTGGATCAGTTGGGTTGGCTAAATGAGTTTACAACTGGAAGTGTTAACCAGGAGAGAATGCACATCCTGTCTTAAAGGAAAATAAGTGAATAAAATTGAAGTCAACTCAAGTTTCTGTGAAGGCGTTTCCTGCCATTACTTTAATGAAGTCATTTCCCCCAATGTTTCTGTTCTTAGCTCTTTCATCATTTTCTTGCTGATCCTTCTGTCACGGTTTTATGAAGAAATACTCTGTTATTTCTTGTGTACTGTCTGGATTTCCAGTGAGTCCATCCTTAAACTTACAGTTCCAGAACTGTTGCAAATATCCCTTTAAGATGCTCTCATCATTTGCGTAAGGTATTTACCCCCTCCCTTTCTCCCTCCCCCCCACCACAAGACACACCATGGACCAGATGTTTTATGGAGTTCTGGAACAGCCAGGCAAATCATAGGAGGGGGAGATTAATAAGGCCTGGGAGAGGAGCATGGGCTGGTTTTATACCCTCAAGGGTTGTAGGTGGACTGAGGGGGCATGGCCCAGTGGTGACATACCGGATCTTTGCCCAGCCCAGGAAGTGTGGTCAGGATCAATCTTTGACCTTGACCCCACTAGCACTAAGGGTTAGGTAAGCACGTGCTCTTGCAGCACAAACCGTTAGGGGGCAGCGACCATCAAGCAGCAGCTCTGTCCTGAGTATGGGGGGAGGGGTGGGGGAGTGGGAATGCTGTCATTCCTGCCTTCTCTTAGGGATAAGGGAGACCCGTTTGTACTTAGCTACTTAGTGTTGCACAGGGTTGGCTGCACAGACTGGAATGATGGCGTCCCATGTCAGTGTCCTCACGGTGAGTGTGATGTCACTGTGGGCTGGATCCAGCTGAGTCACCAGCTTCTGGCAGGAGGTAGATGACAAATGTTTGGGAGCATTTGGTTGAAAGAGATCTGGTCACCCAGGTCTCTGATCCTGTCCTGGAGAGATGTGGAAAGGCGAGGTTCTATAGCTAGTAATAGGCAAATGGCGGCTGAAGGATCTACAAGGGGAGAATCCAAGCTGTCAAGAGGACCACAGTTGTGAGCCCTCCAGAGTCCCTGGAGGATGGATTTTAGTTGCCAAATTCCAGAGGTTGTCAGGTTTCTCTTCTGTGTCTTACTCAGTTGATGGAATAGCAAGACTTGTCTCCTAAGAAGGGGCTTGTGCCCCCTTTTTCTGTCGTGAGAAGGTCCAGGGTCCTGTTCTGTAAGACAACTGAAGTCAGCAAACTGAGTTGAACCTGTAGAAGTGTGGGCAGTAGAAGAGCTGGAATCCTGTCAGTGTGGACGGGCCAAGCCCATGAAAGGAGTGAAAGTGTTCAGATTGCAAACCCCCTCTCTTGTGATGCTAAAACTTTCTTTTGACTTTACTTCTAGCAGCTTGAACTCAATCATGTAACTCATGCAGCCTTACAGGATTCTCTGTCTTGTCAAGAACTTGTCTAGTAAAAACACTCAAATTGTGAAGTATCCACATTCCCAAGCTCCTTCTGTTCATGTTGTTCCCACTAAAATATATTTTTCTCCAGATATTTCCTTTTACACTTCTGTACATTTTGCTGTCACTGGCAGCCTAGATGTCATTTCTTGTATGTTATTTTCCTAATCGGTCCATTTTATTCCCCTCTCTCCTGCCATTCACTCTGTAGACCCCTGATAGAATGGTTCACATACTCATAAATACATGTTGACATTCAAAACAAGTGAAGACACAAATAGACTTCAGTTTTCTGTCTTGGAATCTTTGCTTTAGATTTTTGAACTTCTATCAAGGGTTTTCTTCTCCTAATAAGTCTCTTGATTAAAAAATGAGTTTTATTGAGCACGGTTTTATGACATAAGTATTATGGAAAGAATTATGTTCAGTAATCTATCCATTCTGTGATGCTTCCTGGTAGAGAAATGGCAGGCAAGTCACATAAAGGCTGGGATATCTTTTCATAATTAGGAGCAATAAATAATAGTGTTTAAAAAGTCCTGAGTGTATGTCAGAAACCCTTGAATGGTTTATTAATCTTACCTTGTTTAATCTTCCACAAGTCGTACAAGGCAGATACTGTTATTAACTTTTTATAAAACAGAGACAAAGTTAATTTCTCAAGGTCTAACAGCTGTGAGGCGATAAGAGATGGTGTTTGAGCCCATTCATTTGAACTTGGAAGTGTGTGGATTCTACATAGGTTGGAGGGGTGGTGAATTATCTAGGGCAACATTCTTGTACTTTAATGCAGTCTTTTGGTTTTCATCTTAATTATGCGTAAATATTGAGACAAGAATTATGCTTAAAAATAAAAAAGAGAGATCCAGTTCCCAGGCATATGACCTGAAGGAGCCTATAACTTCTGCGTACAGAGGGACCTGTGTTTATTTCAATGTATCTTGAAATTTATGGTAAGTTTGCAAGTGGACTTGAGATGTTCATTTCTTCTTCCTCTTTCATTTGCAGTTATATAATTTGACCCTATTTATTACTTGAGGACAAATGAAAGTATTTCCTCAATGCACGAAGGTAAACTTTCCTCTGCCCCTTCTCTGTCCTTGGAGTAACACCTTGAAAACTACGGAGCCAAGAGCTTGGAACTGCTGAAGATCTGATGGTCAGAAAAAGGCTTTCCTGAATAAAATGAGCCCAATCATTGGAACTTGGAATGTGTGTGGATCCATCCATTGGCATGTCCATCTCGGAAACACAAAATATTTGTTTATCCTATTTCACACTTGGGCCAGTTCTCAATGAATGAGGTCTACGAATACGTGTATTTCCTTCTGGCCCTTGATCTGTCACCTCTAGAGTGGCTTCTTACATAGGCACCTTTGTCTTTCCATCGCCTTCTCTAGCACTTGTTCCTGGAGTCTTCTGTCTCCTCTGGGCTGTCTATGACAGCTCATATGTATTTATTATTCTACTTGGCAATGAACTGTGTCGTCTTGTACATAGGCAGTGAGTAGAAGACAGAAATGACAGGATGCTGCTATGCTGACACTGAGCTTTCTGTGCTCATGAAATGTCCAAGCTACACAGCTCTTGAGATAGGAGATAGAATTTGAACCAAAAATCTGTGTGACGATGAATCATATCCTACTGTATGGGTCTGGTCCAGATACTTGAAACACAGATTCCATCTTTTTTTTCAAAACAGATCTCCTACTTCAAACACTTTACCGAGGACCCTTGTGACATACTGGGGAAGTAAGAGTGCGCTCTAGATAATTCCCATCCCTGACTGATCTGCAAGGAAGACCTTGTGGACGACCTGTCCTTTAATTAATAATGTACCTGCTATTCATGGGAATAAATTGTAGCTTTGATCCATGTTGAAATGAAATGAGACACAGAAAAATGATAGTGGAAGAGATAATGTTTGGACTTTTTCTGAGGTTGGAGCACAATAGTATTTGCCAAAATTTAAGCCTGGACCATGAAATTGCATTATCTGTCTGTATAAACAAGTGACTGCTGGGCTGGATTTGGCTTCATGACTCAAAAGAATAGGCAGAAATAGGTATGCCATGAAAGAAGCCAGATAGTACTTTTGGAAAGGAATAAGCCAAAGAGGGGATTGTGGAGAATCAAGAAATTCAGTAAGATGATATAGTTAGCACAAGTGATACGCGTGACTCTTCTCTCCCACAAGATGTTTACATTCCACTTCTTGGATTAAGTGAATATATGAACTTTGACAAAGGTGAAGAAAGTTTGCGGTGTAAGTAACCCTGGCAATCAGCTACTCTTGAGGTAGACGGAAGGAGGTTCAAATAGCTCAAGTGGCACTAGGCTCCTCATAAGCAGAAGAAATGGCAGAGTAGGGAGGCTTCACAACTGGTCTTGGGTTTGGAGATGGAAGAACATGGTCTGAAAATAAAGGAGGAGGAAGGGAAGGAACCCACACTCACCTCTGGAACCGCTGGAGAGCCGCAGATTTGTACACATCTTGAGTTCTGATCTTCAGAAAGAAATACCCAGTTGCATTTCTTGCAGGCCCTGTGTTGGTGGTATCGTTACAGCAGAAATGTGGTCCCGTGATAAACCTTGGAGCTTCTTTTTACATGTCAATTTTTTGCATATTGATTTTGAAATATGATTTAAGAGTTGGTATGCATTCTACTTTCTGCCTGACATCTCTTAAGTTGCGTGGGTTGTACAGGCTTTCTACCTATGCCTGCCGCTCCCTACAATCCCCAGATCACATAACTGTGGTTCGGACTCCTGCTACATTGGTGTCAGGAGCATAAATGTTGAAACTCTCCACACACATCATAGGAATCAAAGACACAAACATTAGCACAGATATCTTAGGCACATCACCCATTTATTTGCAACTGTAAAGTGTCTTTTCTGGATTGCTCTGTGGCCAGATAACCCTTTTTACTTGTAGCACATGCAAAATAATTTGGATCTAAGCTCCCTCACCACACACACACACACACACACACACACACACACACACACACACTTGACACAGTGACAAGTCTATAATTGCAGATTTTGTTTGTGTCTTTTCTTTTGACACAGGGTGAGACAGCTGTATAAAACCTTGTCTACTTTATGGCAACAATTCTCTAGACTAATTGACCAGGGAGATTAATATTTACTCTGCTTCCCCATTACATTGCTGTGTTAACCATGATGTATGAAATCCATTAAGTGCTCAGACACACCTTGCAAACTACAATCCCCAAATTTACTTCCACAATGCAGCACAAATGCTCATGAAATGGCAGGAAATCTTTGCCCGTTTCACAGGGCAAATGGTTTTATTTGAGCATGAGGAAGATAATTAGTGACTTTTGAATGGGGAGTCATTTATCCTCGAGGTGGGATGACCAAAGATCTACCACTCATGATAATGGACCGAGGTTGCCTGTGCCCTGTCTTCTGCGCTCCCTCCCCGTCGCTGCACTGGATTGGAAGGGACATCCATCTCTGTTTATCTGCCAGAGTGAGACAAGAAGACAAATGTGTCTCTGGGTGTTGACAGCCTCAATTCCTCATTGGAAATCAGGTGAGTGTGGTCTTCAGAACTGTGTGGTCCGGGATCTGCCTTTTATCCTTCGAAGGCAACATGGCCTGGCAAAGGTTTTCATTTCTGCCAGTCGCTCATAGCCATGATGGGAACATCATCGAACACGCAGTGGGCTTGCACAGAAGTGTGGCCTTTGGCTACTCATTCCCCGCCGCTGCTGTGAGATCATCTCTCTAGGATTCTCTGATCTTGCTGGAAGACCATTCTGGCATACTTTCCAAGACCATCTCTCTGAGTGAAAATACTGCAATGATTTGAAGTTTTTAGAGGATGTATTTGAGAATTCGCCTTCAAAATTTGTGGAGAAGAAGACACTGTGTGCCTGTGGAGATCCAAGGATGATATTGGGAACTGTGTTGGGCAATTGCTTTACCTTCTTATTGCCTGGCTCTGGGATTTCCCATGCTCCACCTTCCAGGGCCAGAATTTCAGGTCACAGCCCTTTCTGCTCCATATTTTTACATAGGGTCTGGGAGCCAACCTCAGGTCCTTTTGTTTGTGAGGGGAAAGGCTTTACTCCTGAGCCGTCTCTTCAGCCCATCTTTCCTATTTGTGTGTCCGTGGGAAGGTGGAGACTTCTGCATTCTGTGGCAGATCATGTGGAGAAATCTTCACTCTTGTAAGCGTGGTATGCTGACATAGAGCAGTGATGCACTTTGCCTGCCTGTTGTTAATAAATTCACAACCAAAGACTTTTGGGAAACAAGGAGTTTCATTCTTTGTTATGATTCTCAGTTACACTTCATAGCCCACCTTGGAAGGAGAGTTCATATCTATACTAGGAACTGAGGAAACCGTCCCTCCATATCTACATGATTGCTTTCACTTGCAAGACTGCCAAAGATGCCAAACTTATGAACCATCCTCCCCAATTTCATCTAGGGATTGTCCCTCCTGCTGCGGGCCAGGTCTTCCCCATCAATTAGACAATCTCCTGCAGGCATGCTCAGGACCTGCCCTAACGATCAAGTCTTCTCTTCAAAGATGTTTCTAAATTGCAGCCCACAACTGTCAAGTTGACACCTATCTCTGACTATCAGAAATAGTGCTCTAAATCTCAGGAATTTGTTTTAAAATCAATGAAAAACAAAATCACCTTTTCCCTGCAAGCTGTTGAAGTGCTGCTCTTCGGCTCTTGGTTACTGTGTCCCCGAGAAAGGTCCAGAGAGATCTCCAAGTCCTCCTTTCTGCCTATGCTGACTCAGAAGAGTATGTGTTTCTGGGTCACATCAGATCCATTGCCCACCCCCTTGGAAAGGTCTCGGTCTCTTTAGCACCTGCCGCTTCTCAAATGCAGCTCAGTAGCACTGGCTACATAAAGTTCACTTTTCTTCCTGCATAACATGCAACCAGGGCTGCCCACTCCCATGGCATGATGCCCTCTGCAAATTGTCCCATTTGACAACTTGGATGGGATTCAGGATGGGGAAAGTTTAAGTTAATTTCTTCTTCCTTTCCAACAGGAAGGATGATGTATCTCCTTGTGTGCTGCATCCCTTGTTGGCCCCACGTCACATGACCTGATCGGATGTTGTTAATCAGAAGTAATGTCATTTATATAATTCAGCAGAGTGTCATCTGGTCGAATGCTCACATTGATCTTTACACTGTCATTTTATTCCTTAATTTGTGGCCAAACAAAAAAACTTATTAAATTTTAACATCTATTTGAAAGTGATGTTTTTGTTGTTTAGAAAATTGAAAAAAAGATTCTAGTTGAAGTGAGTTTTAGACTCTTACTCCAAAGTGGCACATATTCTCATATTGAGTACAAAACAATCCTGCAATAATTTTATACCAGGGCTGGTATGAAAAGAATAAGGCTGATTTCAGGCATGTGTTAATTCGCCTATGAATACACATCAGGGCTTCACTTGCCTGGCTTGGGCTCCATCTTCGAGAAGATTCTTCTCAGGAACCTCGGCAGGCATTTCAGTGCCTCACAGCATGCAACTTGGGCAGACATTGTAATACTTCACGCCATGCATTGCTTTAAAGGAAATATTGCTGAGAGCCACATAGGAGACAAATGACACTTGTGTATAGGGTGGAGCTGAAAGAAAAGAAATTTAAAAGGAAAGATTAGAAGGCAAATAGCAAAAGCAGGTATACCAGGAAAGAGGACTCCAAGGAAAAGACATATACCCCCCATTCTTACATGTACACGTGCATGCACACACAAGTGCGCACACATACACACAAAGGCATGCATGCTTGCATAAACAGACCTGTACACACACACACACACACACACACACACACACACACACACACACGGCAAAGACTCCAAATTAAAAGACACAGATTCTCCAGGCATTTGAAGCACAGTAGCAATGCACCATCACACTATTCCTCAGAAACATCATTGTCCATCTAATATTCAGGAGCCCTGACTAAGCCTCTACTATGAACATTACCTGACTCACTGGTGGGGATTACATTGTTCGGAGAGCACTTATGCTTAATCTGTACTGATTGCAAAACATCCTGTGTGTTCTTGTTTGCATATTATTGCAAATTATTTATCCTCTTGCAGATAAACTCATGACCAAAAATACTTAGAAGAGCAAGTGGTTTTGTTCTTGCTTATAGTTCTGGTTCTTGCTCATAGTACCTAGTAGTGCCAACATCAGTAGTCAAGGGAACTGGCCACATCATAACCAAAGGATTTCTGAGAATGGGCCAAACTTTCTTTTGCTAGAGCTTGTGTGATATTATACCAAAGGATGTCATCTCACTTAACCATCTATCTCCATCTTATCTGCCCAGGGACTAGCCTTACCCACCCGGGCTGGGTATTCCCTCATCCACTGGATAATCTCCTCCCCAGTCTTGGTTACAGCTTTCCTCAAATATTAATTCTTCACAAATGTGCCCAAGGCCTCAGCCTTCATTGGTATATATATATATATGTGTGTGTGTGTGTGTGTGTGTGTGTGTGTGTGTATGCATGTACACTTGATTTTTATAAATGCAGACAGACATTTGTATATATAAATCATTTGTTCATCAATACCATGAGGGCAAAGACATCATTTTCTTCATTTTGTGTGTGGCTCTTCACATAAGTCATTCCTATCTGGTGTGTTTTCCATACTGTGGCCATTGCTATTGACTGCATGGACTTTACTCTCAGTAATGACAGGACGGCTACTCCACCTCTGAGTGGTACCACTGAGGAAAGATGAGGCAGCCAAGACAGAAATAAGGATGTTCTCAAAAATAAGGGCAGTTGTAGTAAAGCTCTACTTATGCCACTTTTGTGATTTGAAGCTGGGGGAATTAATTTACTGTTTCATATGGTAATGCATCCTGATTAAAAAAAGATTCTACTTAGTTAAATTAGAATACACACTAAAGGGCCATGCAGTTTTCTGCCACTATATTTATATAGTTCTATCTGTAGCTATAGAATGAATATAAATATTCATGTCAAACAGGTAAGTTGCCTAGGTGAGCTTGTCAGAATATTGATTTTCAGATGCTGTATACAAATCTCTTTTCTTAATAAACAAATATGCTGTATCTTACTTGCTCACCTGATTGATGAGCCAGTAAAATCAACTAATAAAAAATGTTGTATAGCACTGCAAGCTGCATTGTGTTGTGTCACTTGAGAACTGCAGAGAGAATCACCATCTTCCAACAAAGAATGTGACCTGGGACATCATCTATTAAAATAAAAAGGTTTGCACAACCATTGATTGGCCCTATAATCACCTTATTTCATAGCACAATTATTACTTGACACTATTTCATGTTCTTCATATGGTCTCTCTTTCTCTTGTTCTCTCTTACTCTCTCTCTCTCTTTCACTTTCTGTGCAAATAACTAGCTCATATTCTATTTTTATGGGATAGCATTTCTCCAAGGTATTAGCATAATCATCCAGGGAAAACAAGCAAATTGTATATGGTTTTCTTGAAAACTTCAACAAACACAAGTTGTACCTAATTATCAATTGAACTATGACTTTTAAAGCAGGACTTCTACAATAAAACACTTCTATGAAATTAAACGAGATAGAAACCTAATTAAATGGGGTCATGCTTCCAGTTAGCTGAGTTAAGTAAAAATGCATCATTTTAAAATTTTTAGTGTAGCATTAGTAAAGATTTTTTTTTTGCTTGTTGCTTTCTTTGAAGCAACATTTCAGGTAAATTTCCCCTAATTTTTACCATTCTTACCTAGCTCGCTTTTCCTTTGAAAGAGGCATTTCCTACAAGCTTTTGTGTGCAAAGACTTCTCTCACTTTCTGGTCCTGTTTTTGTAATTGTGTGGATATTAGATTATTTCTATCCCTAATTACATAATAGTTGATGTGTGGCCATAAAACTGCCTAAGAACATACTGTATGTGGTTTTCAGCCAATCTCATATTCTACCATTATCTTCTAAAATGTGCTGGGATTTGGAAAAGAATTATAAAAAGGCGTAGGTCTTTGGGGGGATCACTAGTCTGACATTTTCTTCCAGATACAGTGGATTTTGCTGTGCTGTCATGAACATGTAGTTAAGCTGGTATTTTTGCTATTTGCCTGTTTCTTTAGGTCAAATATTTGAACTTGACATTTTGTGACCTATTTATTATTTGAAGGAGCTTGCTCAGTCATCATTCTGCTATGTTTTGGTAGGCAAAGTCTTAGAACAATTACATAGATTCTCTGTTTTGATAGATGAAGTACTTGTAATAGAAAGAACAAAGTGTGACTGGGAAATTAGCCCAGGAATTTTGAAACCTACAGAAGAAGAAAAAAATCTAGGAATTTAAGGACAATAGAGTTGCTTTTTACCTGCAATGATTTATTCTCAGCTAAATGCACCAGAAAGTTTCCCATTTTCCCTGTTATTTCAGCCTCTATAAATTTAGAGAAAGAGGGGTATTTTAAATGGAATGTGTTGAAAGTTGCAAAGGTTAAACAGGACAGCATATGAATGGTTGAAGATGATTCTCAAATTTGTAGCAATTATATAGCACTCTTGGCCATATCCTGATATTTATTCTCAAAGCCAGAAAAACTGGGTTCTCTCACCATCTTTTAGTTCATAAAGCTTCATAGGTACACTTGCTTAGCCATGGGAATGGCTTATGATAGATTTACCAGTGTCCCGTGGTCTGCATGTGGTCAGTCACTGTGAGTCAAAGCCTGGGGCCGGTGTCTGGAAGGTGTGGTGTCCTGGAAGACTTCAGAGTGTGGCAATGCGAGATGGTTCACTGCAGCCTGGAGGGCATTGTGCGATCCCTACAGTTCTTAAGAAACACTGATGTCAAAGTCTGGATAGTTTTTCCTCCTTTTTCTCCCAATTCCAAGTGCACTTACTACTTACTGGTCCAGTCCTGGATGTGTTGCAGCCATTTCTCTCCGACACGAAGAGCCTGGGCTGAGATGATGCGAACATACTGAACTTGAGTCTCCAGAATGGTGAGCTACATAAACCTCTTCTCTTGGCATCTTCCCAGGCATCATAGATCCCAAACCTTACAAGATTCTTGAAGAGACACAATCCCTTGTTTTGGAGTCAATGTGGAAGCCTAAGAGAATGTCCAGCAAAGAACAGCCTATGTGATGGGGCAGTCTGCCATCTCTTTTTGTAAATAATTTATTGGAACACATACCTGTCTTTCTACTTTAATTTTATTCAATGACTGCTTTCTACTGCAACAGGAGTTGACTAGTACAGTGACCACCCTTCCACCAAGCTAGAACCATCTACTTATTTGGCCATTGCAGAAAAAAAAGCATATTTCATATCCCCTGCACATGCTTGCTGTGCATTGAGCTCATCCTGCCGTGGGAGGGTGGCATTGCTCATCATTGTATACCGAGTTCTGCTTGAACTTGGCATACGGTCTGAGTCTGTAGTGATCAGCCATGGGGAAATCCTATGTGAGCGAGCAGATGTGGAGAGCTGGCCATGTCTAAAGTACTTTCTAGAAAATGAGATTTCTCTTGGGTAGTTTGCCATCTTCTGTGAGCATGAAATTTCTCCTGTACTTTTTAGTGGTAGAAAATGTGGCCTTAAGCATGGGAAAAGGTTTTAAAAGACGTTCTATAATATGATCAACCTCTTCGCTGTTTATTTCCACGCAATGATAAAATATATAACTCCCAAATGTGAGGAACTTCCCTGGAGTATAGAATTGATAAGATCCAGACCTTCCTTTGGCAAATTCTCTCCATCTTCCTCTCTTCCAATTCTCACGCCCTTTCTGAAAACTTGAACAACGATAATTCTTTAAAATCAGTGGTTTCACATTTGCATATGTGACTACAAATAAAGAGGAAAGATTGCAGAAGCTGAAAAGTAGGTTGAGGATCTTTTAACCAACACACTCCCACCACGAAAGGAGCCACCCAGGAGCTCCTGCAGTGAGACATTCCACCACCAGATCTGCATAATGGCCGACACGTCAACATCCTCCCAAGGACTAGCAAGCATCTCAGGAGAAACCACTCAGAGAGCGTGTCTGGGGCAGGCACTGGACAAGGGAAGAGGAGCCTCCCTTGTCACGACTTTGCCCACTGAAGAACCACTCAAAGAGACATCTAACTCCCTTATCAACACAGACACCCCAAAGGAAGCCCTGCGATTCATGCAGGCAGAGAGACAGGAGGATGACAGGAACGTAGCTGGACTGGAGATGGATGAGCGGGAGAGGAGGGCGTGGATGGGGGAGGGACTCAGGGCAATGATACAAACTCACTTTGTATATGCAAAATTCTCAATTAAAAATAAACAAAGATAGTTCACACATTTTAAAAATAACACATAGTTCCATTTAAAAATAACACATAGCAAATATAGTACATCAGCATGATTCAGGTTCCAATAGTTCAAAAATAATGATGATTTCCTCCAAGTAGACATGCCACTGTAGATTGTAGCATGGAAAATTAAAAAGGAAATTACTTTCTGCTCTCCAACTGCATTCTCTCTGGTTCTAATAATCTATCATTTGCTTCTTCATTCACTGGAGGGTGACTGCACGCCTCATTATGCCGGGCGTCCCGTTCCCAGAGGCAATTGCTCAGCCTCTCCAGAGCTGTACGCACTCAAGTATGCCCTCGTCTTTCCTTCTTGCCCAGGGAGAACCCAAGTGATTCCTTGGCACTCGCTCTGTTAAGTGCCCCTGCCTTAATCTTGGTCTCTCGTCATGTTCTATCTGAGCCTATATACAAACAGTTTTGTTCAAAGACCAACATCCATCTGATCTGAGTATTTTACAATCAGAAAAAAAATTGATGGTGAAATTAGCAAAGCTGGAACAAGGAATTCCTGCTGTTTGATGTAGTCTCCTACAGCTCTCCATGCAGCAGAGACGGAAACTCAGACTCCAAGACTAAAGCCCCATGTCTTCTCAACCCACGATGATACAGAAACACTGGGTATCTGGCATTTTGTTAATAATGGGAACCAATAAAGCGCCATGATTTAGCAACACGAGTTGAAAGCAGATGCTGTAGATGAAGACGCAGGTGCTTCTTACAGCCGCGTGGGGACCTGGGGAACAGGGGACGCTGGGCGCCCAAGGAGTGGTTGAGAAAGGACACACGCTGGCTCGAGCTAGCAACTTGTGCACTCACGGCACGTGTGGTAAAGCCTGGCTCCTGTTCTGAAAGAAAGTCTTAGTATATTAACACTCTCAGTTATATTCTAGAAGATAAGAAAGTCAATATTCAGAGGCCAAACAGAAAGTGGGACGTAAGCACATGAATAAAATGCTGGGGTTCCCAACAGAAGACAGAAAGCAGGAAGAGAAGATGGAGAAGAAGAAGAAAGGAAAAGGCCAGTCAGTTGGACGTATAAACCAGTTATGATAAGACACAAGTAAAATAATACTCAACTCAAATAAATTTAATATGTGACCAAGTAATGATCAGAACCAAAATTATCTAGATGGTAAGAAAGGGTGTTACTTCGTGTTGTAGAGTTGATCCATGTTTTAATGGAAAACAACACCAGAAGATCATAGATAAAGAAAAAAAGACTTTGCAAACACAGATGGAAGGAAAGATTCCACAAACTAATGCTGATAATGAAAAAAGTATCCTTGTCTCTAAAATCCTCAGTGATGCATCTCTTAACTGTCCCATTAGCCATACCTGAATTTAGGAAGATTTATATCCAAACCACAGCAGAGTATTGCTTCATGATAAAGTGATCCAGAAATGCATAAAAATCTCAACGTATTCCAATCACATCATTCAAATTCTACAAAGAATAATATTCAAGAAAGTAAATCCACTATCTCCACATGCAATTGAAACCCACAATTAACTTTATGTGTGAAGACATGAATGTGGACAATCACTCAAGAAGTTTGCTCTTGTGCATACATAAAAGACTGCATTCAAAGAGGATGGCATTGGAGGAAAAGTCTCACTGAGGACAACTGGGAAAATTAACTTCAGCACAGTCGCTACTAATAACAAGTTTCTAAAGAATTGTCATCTAGGGGCCATCCTCATACCAGCCAACAAAATAAGAAATCAGTGACCGCTGATTCTCTAAATTACACTTTTGGAAACTTTAGGATGCACTGTTACGCAATTCTTCAGTAAACTGGAAATGAGAATTATACAGTATTTTAGAAAGAAAGCAAAGTAACAATGTAGCAAACTATGGTATTTTAAACAAGTGGCATTTCAGGTCCGTCAATTCATTTGTTAGAGATCAATCAAAATATTTTCATATTCAGTTGGAGCAGAAGGAGCAGAATGCACGTTAAGGCGGAAAGAAGATCATCAGGGGAGATGAGAAGCTGCTGGAATAGAATAAGTAGAGATCTGGTTCCCGGGAAAGAGTAACGGAAAAGGAACTTATGGCAAGCCAATTCCACCAGTTCAGAGGAAGCAAAGCGATGTTTGGGCACGCAAGGTAAATCTCTGTCTACATTCACATCTGTGATTACAGATGATCTGAAGTTTTAATCACTGTATCTGTAGTGGCATTTCTTAACTTCAGCACTTATGATATTTTGGACCAGATAGGTCTTGCTTGAGAGAAGTGAAGTCCTGATTTGAGGGATGTCAAGCAAATTCCCAGAATCTTCCCACTCAAAGCTATTGACATCCTCCCAACTCACAAGAATTGAGAGCATCTCTCCCTAAACTGTGTCACTCCCTCACCCACATTATATATATATATATATGTATGTATATGTATATATATACACATTATATGTGTTACTCAGACATGTGAGATGTTTCTGGGCAGTATTTGACAAATGACAGTGATGAGGATGACGCTCTAAAGCAGATATCCTGTCCCCACCTTGTCTTTTGTTTCATTTATTGAAAATTGAACAGAGACACAGACATGGATATTTTTGAAAAAGTAAAAAGCACTCACAAGGGAAGAAACAAAAAAACAATAGCAGAAGTAACAAAATGGTTTGGCGCTGTACTGATAAGAACTAATGTGACATGGACTGTTTGATACAAACTGACAGAATTTAATCGTGAACTAAGAGGACAGTGGATCTTAATCTTGATGCTTGGTGTTCACTTTTCCCCACAGTGGCAATGTTTTACATCGTATTTGCCAGCATTGAAGTAGTTACTAAAACCAGGAAAATTGGTGGGACAAATCTGTGACCCTATAAGGATCAGAATTCTGATCCATATATTGATTCCGACGTGTATCTGAAGAGTCGGCAGACACCTCCGTTATTGTCTCAGGAAGCGTTCTTTCTTTTTTTAATTAAGATTTTTTATATACGAACAAGTTTCTGTCCTTGCCTCCTCTCCTTCCCTTGTACCCCTCCTCTCCCACCCTCCCTTCCTTCCCCATCCATCTTTATTCCTTACACCCTGGTGTCTGTCTGCACGAGCGCACCACAGTTCTGCCTTTGGGATACTTGTGCTGACTAGTAAAGCACCAGGTCTCTGTGGGAGTATAAGTGGCCCTTGGGTGGGTAAACCCACAGGTGGGGAAGGTCCCCTTCACTTGTCCAGCACGTGACCCCAGGATTTCTCCTGAGTGAGGCTGTTTCTCCTGTGATAGCCTTGCTGGAACCCCATTAAATGTAACTCTTGCTGGCCGATAGGGAAATGTGGATGCGTCATCCATTGTATAGATCTGGCAGTTGTAGATTTCACTGCAGTGTATTCTTGGAGGCAGGAGCCCGGTCATACATGGAACGTCCTGGCCCTCAGTGCGCCCCTCCCGCCTTTAAACTCTCACAATCCTTTTTTTAAAAAAATTTATTGTTTATTCAATTGTGCGTGTGTGTGTGTGTAGAACAACGGGTGAATTCGGGAACCACCATGGACGCCTCCACCTCCTCCTTGTTTACTCTGCCCCAGATTCACAGGCTCCGCCCTACCAGGACCAGAAGCGCAGGCCGGCCCCGCTTCCGCCCGGCGTCTATACGTGGGGTCTAGGATCCGAACTCAGGACCTTCCACCTGCAAGGCAGAGGCTTAACCCCTGAGCCACCTCTCCAGCCCCTAAACTCTCACAATCTTACTGCCCCCCTTTCGCTTTAGGATAGCGGGAGAATGAATTGTCTGATTAGGGATGAGTCTTCTAGGGTCACTGATACGCTACACTTTGGTCACTTGTAGTGTTCTGCCTCATTATTCTTCCAGGGTACATCCTGGTAGAATATTGAGGTCTTTTTTTTCTATAAAAACATAGTAAAATGGGTTTAGATGGTGATCTACTGTCAGGTGTTTATATTACTAAGGCATGTGTTCCTCTCTTGGGTCTATTTTCTCCCCTTCTGCTGTTCTGTTTCCTTTGTTCATTTGTCTCTATTCCTCTGCCCTGTGACTTATGTTTTTGCGTAGTTTGTGGGTGCTATGAGTTTCCCTTTGCTCATATCATCTTGAAGATTGAATGATGTGATCTGCTTCTAAGGAAGAACATGGGGCTTGCTGTGTTTGGGATACATTACTCAGTACAGTTTCTTCTAATTCCATCCATTTCCCAGCACATCTTGTTAATTCATTTTTCTTGACAGCTGACTACTATTCCACTACGCGTATGGACCGCACTTTCATTTACCTGCTGATGATCTCGTTCATCTGCTGATGGCATCTAGGCTGATACCATTTTTTGCTGTTGTATCCTTGGCAACAACTGCTGTTGTTTGTGTTTTGGATTGTAGCCATTCTGACTGGGCTGAGATAACATCTCAGGATTAATTTGCATTTCCTTAATGACTAGGGAAGTGGAACAGTTTCTAAAGATATTTGTTAGACATTGAATTTTGCCCTCAAAAACATTCTTAAAGCTCCAGGATCTCTTTTTTTAAATTGGATTGTTTACTTCTTTGATATTTATCTTTTTGAGTTCTTCGTAACTCTGGATATTACTTCTGTATCAGATATATGTGGGTGGAAGCCTTTTTCTTTACAGGATGACCTTTGTCACAATTATTTGGCGACATAGATTGTTATTTTTCAGTTCCAGTGTCCTCTTTCCTAGCAAATGAATGCATTCCTCTTTTTCATGCCTCTGCTCTTTAAATTTTATCTCTAGCTCTTTTTTTTCTCTTTTTTGTATATGTGTGGGACGTGTGAGTGTATATGTTTTGCATATGGATGGGCATATGTGTGTGCATAAGAATGCATCTGAGTGTGTTTGCCTGTGGAGGTCCAAGGATGATATCAGAATTGTTCTGGATTGCTCTTCTGCCTTATTGCTTTGTTCTGGGAATTCCAGGCTCCACCTTCTAGGGCTGGAGTTATAGGCTGCCACCCCATTTTCCTGACATTTCACATGGGATCTGGGAACCCAAACTCTTGCTTACAACGCAAAGCCTCTAGTTGCAATGCCTCAACTCATGTCATCTGAATGACCACTTCCCCTATTTTCAAAATTTTGGACAGGCTTCTCAATAACACTTTTAGAGATGATATCGACTAATAAAAGCAGTAAAGTCAGAGCCAAGCAAATAACCTTCCAGGAAGGGAGATTGCGCGTGGAGCAAAGTATCAACAGTCCAACCCTAACCCTGCTTCTCTGAGCAGCAGCGTTCCTGCAGTGGCTCTAACAGCTTCAATGCTGACACTACCAATCCTTTGTTTTAACAGCTAATGTCTCAGCTGTGAAAATTCTAGGTGGTTCAACTTGGCGCGTAGGTTGACACTCCAGAGTCATGTTTTCCTCTCCTCAAGTTTAGAGAGAGAGAGCTATCGGCTCATTTTTAAGATCTGAGCAGGAAGAAAGGGAGCAAGCAGAGCCAAAAGGGATGTTGCCGGTGCTTTTTATTGCCGGAAAATTGAATCACCAGTTGGCTTTATTTTAGCCGTATGGAAACATGAAAACTCACTTTGGACTTGGGAGGATTCTTGCCCCTCTATCGTACCACCAAGTGGCCTAATCAATTTTAATTTTCCTTCTTTTAATGTTTTTTTTTAATTTTTTTATTATTTATTCAGTTGTGCGTGTGTGCATATGTATGTGCGCCCGCGCGTGTGTGTGTGTGTCTGTGTGTGTGTAGAACCACGGACGAATTCGGGAACCACCATGGACTGCCTCCACCTCCTCCTTGTTTACACTGCCCCAGGACTCACAAGCTCCGCCTTACCAGGACCAGAAGCGCAGGCCGCCCCAGCTTCCTCCTGGCGTCTATACATGGGATCTGGGATTCGAACTCAGGACCTTCCGCCTGCAAGGCAGAGGCTTAACTCCTGAGCCACCTCTCCAGCCCCCCTTCTTTTAATGTTGAACACGGATCTTGGCCCATGCCCTGCTATTCGCTTTCCTCAGAAATTTCCTAAGGATTTTCAGCATGAAAAGTGATTGAGCACGTGAGACTGTGGACACAGCACTCCCTGAGCGTGCATCGAGGAGGACCAGGGCTATTCCAGTGCTTCGTGTCAATGATTTGCAAATAACGAGTCTCTGGGATATTTTTAAGCCACAGCTTTCTCTCCAGGCCACAGTGCGCTGCAGGATGAACCAAGCTGCTGAGAGTCTTGGCTCGGCACTTTTTTCAGGGTACCTCAGGCAAGGGGCTCAGACGCTTCCATGGAGATCACAGCAGCGGACTTTCTCATCCGTCTCCATGATGTTTTTCTTGCATTTTTTTTCCTTTTAATAAGAAAACAGAAAACCACATTCAAAAGATAGTATTAAAGTTGTAACTCAAGCCAGTCACAGTGAAGAACATTCACTGAACACATGGAAGACAGTAAGTCAAGTTGTTAGCAGGCTTTTGTTAACAAAATATGGACACCAATATGGACAACATGACACCTGGTTGAAGGGGGAACGAATTAAATCCATCAAAATGGCAGCAAAATGATATGAAATTAGAAAATGTGAGAGGATTGGCGTACTGACTATAGATAAAGGTATAAGAAAACTGCCTTCTTACAACAGAAAGAATGGTCATTTCTAAGTTCAAACTTGGAAGAGCCTACAGTCATTTCTTACATCAACTCAGTTTTAAGTGGCTGAACCCTCTAACACAAGAACCCTAAAATGAATCTGGTATTCTACCGTTTGTAAAATCAAGGTTCTTCTTTTGTTGTGACCACTAACATCCCTTCAGGTTTGATGTCCTGAGGAGATCTGTGTTGGAGGATGACAACGGATAGTCCTACAGAAGACTGGGAATTCTAGAAAGCACATCTGGACATATTAGCCTCGCCCCTGCCAGCTCCTTAAAGAAGCCATGGTTACTGAGGAGTATTTCTTTTGTGTGCTGAGGATGCAGCTTTGTCACAGAGTACAGGCTGGGCACTTGGAGGGCTCTGCGCTCAGTCTCACCACAAGAGCAAAACAAAAGCATTTCTGTTGCACATAAAGATGCAGATGCTTCTAGTTCCAAGAGCACCTATCGATGTTCATTTCTGAAGAAATGAACCAGTATATAGAGTTCTCCTTGCACAAGGATGAAGATGACAGTTCGGACTCCAAGAATTCACATAAAAGTCCAGGCAGATGTGCTTGCTGTCACTATTCCCAACCCTTGGGAGGCAGAGACAGGGAATCCCTGCCAATACTTGACTAGTTGCCAAAGAGAAAGGGCGATCTCTGGGTTCAGAGAGATCCTGCTTCATACATAGAGTGGGAAGCAATTGAGGAAGACAGTCAGGGTAGGCTTCGGGCCTGCACACGTGTGAACATGCACGCGTGTCCACATACATTTTGCACACGCATGCACAAATAAGTCCTTTCTTCCCGGTGCATCCCGTCTCCCAAGGTGTTTCTTAATCGTTAAGCATCTTTACCACAGCCTAGGACAGCAGACTGTTTAAGAAAATTTGCGGTTATTGAATAACTGCTGCACAGCTGCCACCACTTCTGCTAGCATTTCTGAAGAGCTCCCCTCAGGACTGAAAGGTAGGGTCTGTGCCTAGATGTACCTGCTGCGCAAGCCTGTCACCCAGAGCTTGCTCTCCAGGGACCACATGAGGTAGATGGGAGAGGGGATTTCACAAGGCTGCCCTCTGTCCTCCATGGAGGTGATGGAAAGGCAGAATTTGAGAATTATTCATTACTTGTGGCAAGTCCAACTGCTACCCACGGAGTACTGAGAAATCACGAGTGGATTGGGGGAAACAAAGATGTGTGCAACGGTGTTGATGGGAGCATGCAGGGATGAACGTGGGATTTGATGCGTGAAGCTGATTAAACCAGTGCAGGGCCTCCTCCTTGACAGACAGATGCTGCAGACCACAGGAGCAATGGCTGTGGGAGGAAGGAAGACTTATGGTACCTTCACATACCGATGGCGAGGTGACACGGCGCTTGGTGAGCGTGCAACGAGGTAAAAGACGAAATGTATTGAAGTTCTGTTGGCTTCCTTTTTTTCTTCCTAGAACGTATCTTCGGTTGTACAAACTTTAAAGAGAAAGTTGAATAGTTTTTGGGAGGCATCAATAACTTGTTGAAGGACACAAATGCATTTGAGCTGCATGAAGAGGAAGTAGTGACTGGTAGTAAAACTGTATTGACAATGACCAGCATACAGCAGGTGAGAAGGCTCCGTGTGATTTGATGAGAGCTGGGTTCATCAGGAAGCAGGAAGGACTGACAGACACCATTACATGTGGAAGACGGGAGTCTGGACTTTGCCCTAAGAAATGGAAGTCTAGTCTTGGGGAAAGCTCTAGAGAGGACAGTTCACTCTATGACTATTTTATTAACTATATCAAATTGATTAGTTATGAAAAACCTAGAAGACTATTTACATCCACTGATTTTTTTAAGTTTTGCAAAGCCACTGGTAAAGCCAGACAATCTGTAAAACCATGGAAAGAGTCTTAGCTTGCTGCACTCCTTTGTCCTGAGTTTAATGAATAAAAATGTTTTTGTGGACAGTTACAACTCATTTCCAATCTCTAGTGTCTAAGTGGGAATGTGAAGCTTGAGTTTGTTTTCATAGTTTTCCTCATTTTTAAAATCTGTAACCGTGTATCTGTAGACAACCTGAACACATTCCCTGAACATCATAACTCATAAGCTCATGTGGGATGATATATTCAGTTGCTTTAGATTAAATAAGAGTAATGTTCCTTTCAATGCAATTACACTTAACAGTTACATGCATACATAACTTAAGGGGCCATGTTGTAGCTACATGATCTAAATTCTGTTGTTTTACATTTCAATCACTGACTTGATCTTGATTTTGAGAGGTGGCTAGCACAACCAACTTCATGAGTACTTCAGCAATATTTAAAGTCAGTGGCTGAAATGAAAGGGAAATCTTCCTAGAAACACTGGAGGGTTGATATCAGCAAGTACATTGGCATTAGAACCAAGCAATGATGTGAACAAATGTTCATAATGACTTTTAGAATTTTTCTTTAGAAACTTGAAATTAAGGCTAAAGTTTTCAAAACTTTTGCTTTTCTTAGTCTGTAATATAACACATAAATCAGAAATAGTGACATAGCCCCCGAGACAGACTTTTCTGGGAGCCAATAAGTCTAGCTGTGCCTGTCTATTAGGCAAAAAGTGCCTAATTTAGTTTAAATTTTGCATGTGAGTACTGGCAGGCGCATGCACTGGCAAGAATGAGATGGTCAGAGGTGAACTTTTAGGAGTCCGTTCTCCCCTTCCACAACTTCCTTCCTGCTGCTTCTTTGGAGAAGTATTGGAGTTACAGATGCCACCGCATTCCAGCTGAAGCTGGAATTCTGAGATCAAACGTGGATTCCTGGGATCAAACTCAGTCCTCAAGCATGCGTAGGACCGGCAGTGTTGCCCTCCCTGCATAGGATCAAGGCTTTGTTTAGCAATGTAGTTTGGTACCTTCGTTATCTACGTGAATAAAAAAGAGTCTGTTTATTCCTGTCTGTCTTCTTTAAGTGAAAAGAATATCAAGCTCAGTGTTATTAGTAAAAAAAAGTCAAAAGGTGACTAACCCTATTTTAAGAACGTTTTCTCCCAAAGGAATTTCAGGAGGAATGCTTATTTTTTTAGGATGCTTCAGTATGACCTAGTCCAGATGAGTCTGTGATTTGGTGTCTACACGCAAATGTTTTGACAAGCAGGAAATCAAGGCATGTGGCCACGGGTAATGGATGAATCCAGCCAACAATACATTTTGTCATGGTCTCTCTCAGACCGTATGTCTGTCAGGATTCCTGGGCCAAGCAATTAATGAACACTCCATGCAAACACTGCTGTCAAGAAAGAATGCTATTGGCTGTCAGCTTTCCAGGTGCCAGTGATTAAGAAATTAACTTTGTCACAAATCAAAAGTTCAATGTCTAGGACAGAACGACCCGGGTGTACAATCCAGATCCATGGATGGAAAGGAATCCCCACGTTTGACCAGGTGAATGTGCTCTCTCACACTGAAAATTACCCCATTGGCAGACTGTCAAAAATATTTGAGATTAACACTGGAAATCAGAAGATTGTATGTTATCATCTTTCCTGGTTTAAATGGGGGATTATCTACAAACCTCGTTTACCAGGAATTGAGCAAGTTATTTTTTTTCTAAAGAATAATTATATTTAATTGGGAATTACAAGAGCAAGTTATTTACTATAAAATGCTACTGAAATTTATTCTTTCCATTTTAATCACAGTATAATTTCTTCAATTCACTGCACACAATTCTTTTTGATATTATTATTTATTTGATATTAATTAATTTTAAATTAAATTAATTAGCAATGAATTTATGCTTTCATTGCCCACTACCTGCCCCCATTCACTGATCCCATTCCATCCGACCCCACCCCACCCCACTGCATCTTACCCCTTCCCATCCCACCCCACTCTATCTCACCCTAGCCCATCTATCCCATCCTATCCTACCCATCCCACAGCGGTTCTTCTCTCCGCCAGCCAATCTCCTGTTTCCCATGTCCCCTGCACGCGTGATGCATTTGGTCCCATCTAGTACACCTGCGCCAGCTAGTGCCAGACACGTGCACGGGAACTGCACACAATTCTTTAAGGAAATGAAAACCATTTATGTTTGGAATGTGGAACTTCATGAAAAGCAGAATCCAAGATTATTAAAGACATGTTAATGTCCCATGATAAAAATGAATAATATTGTCTGGAAGTCAAAGTAGAGAACATTTGAGTTTGGAATATCAACTGAATTTTATTATATAATCAATAACTTTAAAGAGTTTACTGATGTGCTCTTGAATCTAAGACATTGTATGAAAGCATCAATATTGTTTCTGCAATTTATAACATTAATAAAGTCCACAAATTATATATAAATCTATGAAATATGTGTATTTATATGGCCAGAAGTACATCAACTTCACTTGTTAATAAATGTAACATGTGGCTTGTAGAAATGATGATGCTGTTCATATTTTTTTATTTTTTTATTTTTTATTCAATTGTGCGTGTATGCATGTGTGCGCGTGTGTGTATGTGTGTGTAGAACCACGGATGAATTCGGGAACCACCATGGACGCCTCCACCTCCTCCTGGTTTACTCTGCCGGGGGATTCACAGGCTCCTCCCTACCAGGAGCAGAAACCCAGGCCGCCCCCACTTCCGACCGGCGTCTATACGTGGGGTCTAGGAACCGAACTCGGGACCTTCTGCCTGCAAGGCAGAGGCTTAACCCCTGAGCCACCTCTCCAGCCCCGGTGCTGCTCATATTTTTAAAGAACAGATTATTAATGTTTAAATCTGTTAAATTATATGCAAATCACTAAGAATGTACAAAGTAGTATTTGATATGAGAAACTTCTTGCTGGGTGCTTTGTGTGTAAATTATGCAAAAAGATATACAAAGCTTCTGTGCATAATATAATATTTTCCCTTTATACATATGTTCATTTTGGATTGAAGCAACTTGACTTTCTAATCCAGTTTCCATATGAATAAATTAAGGACACTGAGATATTCTCCTTCGTAATTATGACAGAGATCATGACAGGGATCACTGATTTCCCAATGTATAATAAATAAACAGAATACGAAATAAAATTAACCTAATAACACCGTTCAAATTATTTTTTGTTCCAATTCAAATGAATTCAAATTAACGACATCGTTTTTTTATTTATTCATTTGGCTGCAAGGGTGTTTCATATGAGATGACTGATTTAGCAAAGGTAATAATGTTACATCAGCTTCAAACCACCAAGAGCTAATGAATTATAATGTGGGGGGGTTGAGGATTATGGCAGTGCTTTTGTAAGGATTCCCCCATATTTCACAGGCATAAGGAACTTGCGAGCTGAGATTATCATAATTTGGGGAAGACAATCAACAACCAGGAAACTGGCCATTGTATCCAGCACTTACCCCATGTGCCGATGTTCCGATGGAAATCAGGCATCAGGCCTAATAAGAATCAGGTAATGTGCCTAATGAAGCTTAAGCAGCCACATTGGTGGAAGCCAGGCAGTGGGTTTAATGATAAGCCGGCCCCGGGCCTAATGAGAAGTGCTGCAGAATCCATTCTGGTTTCCCTTTCCACAGAAGTTCGGACTGTGTACTCTAAATGAACCTATCCAAAATATGCTGGAAATGCATTTGTCTGATGAGGCACAAAGTACAAGGAAAGGGCAGTACTATTAGTGCATAACCAAGAGTCAATATGCAATTGATCTGCTCATTGAATTGGATAAATCCAACGAATCTGAAAACTACCAAGACCTGTACATATTCACACAAGCAATGGCTGCTGGTGCCGACCACAGCTCTACAGACACTTTTCCCGAGTCTCAGTTTACAAATTTTAGTCATGGTCCTTGCATGTTACCGTGTATTTGTCCATTCACTTAACAGTAATCTGTTAAGCATTCAACAAGCATTAACAGAGCATCCAAATGGCAAGCATGGATTTGACAATCACCCAAACAGTGCTTTCTAGTAGTAGATAATTATAAAGAATCATTCACAAAATTTTCCTTTCCCTCAGGCTTAAAGGAATCTGAGAAACATTGAGCGGATGCAGGCTTTCTTCAGTTCTTTCAGAAATGGTTTGAATGACAATGTGTGTTTCCTTTGTGAATAAACAATGGAAAGTGCTGTAATCAAACGGTGTATAGTGATCAGTTTTGGAGGAAGTGGAATCATGACTTTGTCGCTTGGTCAGGGAACAGATTCATGAACATGAGAAAATAATGCTACGGGACATCAGAATCAAGACAAGGGTTCCTGAACCCATTCTAACCTGAGCACAAAATGTTTGTGTCTTTCAATCACAGAGTGGTTCACTGTTCATGCCTTACCAGATGCAAATTTCTCCTGTGTTGTTGAGTGACTTCCTTCCTCTGAAAAGATGAGAGAGAGAGAGAGAGAGACAGAGAGAGAGAGAGAGAGAGAGAGAGAGAGAGAGAGAGAGAGAGAGAGAAAGAAGAGAGAGCTTACAAAAGAGAAAGAGAGTTTACAATGAAGCTATTTAGCACAGCACAGCAAATCCTCCTGAGACGGGAGTGTAAGGTCCACAGCAGCATGGTGGGTTGTGCAGTGTGATTTTAAAGGAGTTTCTAATGAACATTTGTGTGGCATCGTCATGAGTTCAGTTGCCCTTTTCTTTACTTGAATATGACAGACTAGATGTACTACTACTTAGGGTCGTTCAAAAGCCATGATTCTCTTGAAAAGCCATAAGGTGTGGAGATTCAAAACCATAAAGAACATCCGTTAGATCTCAGAAGGAGGACCTTTCAGGATTGTGCATTCGTGGAGCCACATTTTAATATACAGTGGGAAGAATCTGTCTGAAACCTACAAGAAGCATTCTGACCATTAAGAAATGGTCCCTTGGGTCCCTCTCTTGGGTTCCCTCACCTTCGTCATGTCACGTGAAATGACATTGTGATGTGTACTAAGAAGATAGGAGAGCCAATGTGGTCTCAGCACACCTCCTGGTTCTGGAACTTAACGTGTTATAAACCAAATATATTCTCATTCTTGCATGACACAACCTGTAAGAATTCCATAGGATGAGAACTGACCCAATACAGCTTTGTATTCTCTTACTTAGTTTGTCACCTTATTTCAGGACCAAACAATATGATAAAAGGACTGAAATCTAATATTCGGTTCCCCAAAAATTTGATTATATTGTTTGTGAATATAACCACTACATCACCATCAAAATAACAGAAAGATAATCAAGAATCAGGAAAATGAGAAATAAGTTTAGAGCACAGTTCTATGAAATTTATTTCTACAATAGTCTCAGCTCTGTGACTGTGCCACCAACAGAAGCAAAGATTACTGTCCAATAAAAAAGTAATCTATACCGTACTATACATTTTGTACATAAAATATAGTTAAAATACTATGGAATTTTATGTAATCAGTCATCCTAATTTTACCTTCCTTGTTGCTAGAGTTAAGAATACAGAAAGAACTTCAATTGTGTGGGATATGATCTTTTTGATTTCAAATTGAATTAGAACAAAAACCCACAATAACAGAATAATATGTCTGACATGCAGTTTTCCTTCAGGAGATATTGAGTTGTTAGGTTTCACCAAGTCCCTTGGAAGCTTTAGGGTTCTTACGATGCCTGGAGTCAATTTTGAACAACTTTACAATTTACTGTAGGGAATCTTAATTCAAATTCAACAAAACACTGAAAAAGGAAATGCTTTGGGGGTAATTAAGCTTCTCCAAGGGTATCAATATTAGAGTCCCTGATGGGAAGTAAGAAAGAGGTAAATAAAATATATCTGTGAAACTGTAATGTGTTAAGTAGCAGCCATGGCAAATTATTACAGATGGAATTTTAAGCCTTAATCATTCCATTGAGAGAATTAACACTAGGACTTAAGGAACAAACATGAGTATATGAGACTTTGCTAATGACAAAATTCTATTTAGGGCTTCTACTTTTCTCCTGAGGTTTAAGTTATTTTTTAATCAGATATCCTGATATGAGTTAAGTCATCAACAACAAGAAATAAATGATCATGCTGCTCTCCAACCTCCATTTGTGACACATAAATGTAGGGTGGAAAGTATTTAGAAATATTAGCATGGTTGCTCAAATTAAGTATACTGCATGAAGTTCTTGCTATCTTTGTTGAATATTAGAAAATGGCTGTAACATCTTTTGAACAGAATTTTGAATTTGTGGAAAATTCCCTGTTTCCTAGCAAAACACGACTTTTCACAGTTATAGTGTAAAATTTGTTTCTTAATTCTGGGGTGGCTTATATCCACAAGAACAACGCTAAGAACCTAAACCCCATTAGTTTGAAATTTTCAGTGAGCAAAGTCAGGAATTACTTTGTTGTTTGTTGTTTTTAGAAATGGATGACTTCATAGTTATTTTTCCAATTGAGGTTTGAGTTTCCCTTTGAAACTGTTTCCTCATATGGTTCTCATATTCTTGTAAATGGGGACAGGAGCCTCGGCAAAAAGAACTCCATTTTCTTTCATGAGTGCTCTTCATATCAGAAGTAGAAATGGAATCTAATTGCTGAATCCATGATTTTTTCCTAATGCGGACATCAGTGTTCAACTCGTACAGAGAACTATTTAAGAAATAACATCATTATTCACTCAATATTTTGTGACAAGAGCCAGTCTATTAAACTTGGTTATATCACCTTTAATCTTTTATGTCCTACAAAGTAAGTATTTCATTTGGATGTCATTATTATCCTGGATTCACAATAGCCAACCAAACTTCTCATAAAGATGACAGCGTTCTGCTAATTATCTTTTTAAAAAAGATTTAATGAATGGTCTTACAACAATTTATCTTAAATTCCCTTCTGAATAATTACTACTGTGATTCACTAAGAGGAAAGGGAAAAAGGAGAAAACATCTTCTATCATATTCCATTGTCCTTTGCTTCTTGAGATATTTAACCATGATATAAATTATGCTAATGTAGATGTTTAATTTAATGAAATGAAGCTTGTAGTAATGACAAATGCATAAGTTCTTAACCATAAGTAATAAGACTCAATACAAAACTTTTATGAAGTTCTGTATGAAGCAGCCCTGAAAGACAACACTGTAAGAAATCGGGCCAACACTGTATCATTCTTCATGCTCAACCTACAGGCCATCTAAAAGTTGAGAGAGATCAGTAGCTAAGATGATATTAGCTATAAAACTACAAAACAAGTACCAAAGTCATGTTTTCCTTTAAGCGTTGAATATGTTACCATGTATTAGCTGTCCATCGTCAAAATTCTAATTTTTCAAATGTGTAAACCGTGTATGAAATGAGACCTTCAAACAGACAATATATTCATATGCATCTGCCAACTGCTAATATGGTAATGTCATGATTTTGGGCATCTATATTTTGCCTGTGTCCAAGAGATTATTATATAGTAATCCCAGGAGGCACAGAAGATTGAAGAACAGAATGGAACTCTTCCGATAACTTAATAGCATATTAGTAATACCCAAAATGTCTACACATTGCAAGCCCACAAAGTTGAATGTAAGAACAAAACCAGGTCTGATTAGGTAATTGCAAGTTTGTGATAAGAATGGCATCCATACAAAATAAATGTTTATGTATAAAACATAGTAGTTTATGTATAAAACATAAACTATTGATTATGACATAACCTGTCATAAAGGACTGTCTTTCATCCTGGATTAAGGACAATAAATGATGGTAAAGAAGCTAAGGAGTTTATGAAGGAAGCTGTTTGAAGACAATGGTTATTTTGTAAAGTTTTTTAGTGAACATCTACTTTCAGCGTTAGTGCCCAGTCTATGATAACAAAAATATTCTCTTCTTATGAAGGATACCTTCATCACAAAATTGTTCTGAGCTGCTTTTGGTAGAAGGGGATGCAAGAGGAGTCCATTTTGCATCTGCCATTTGGATCCAAAATAATCATTATGCAAAAGTGGCCCGTTACTTATGTGTTGAGCTTCTCCATTTATATTGTCTGTTCACCATTCCGTAAGCACTAAGCAGGCAGATGGGTATAAGAACTTAAGGTCTGGAACATGCGTGTAGGTACAGATCACGTATAGGGACATGGTAATCATGGATAAACAAAACCTCATCAGGAATCTCTATGTGCTGACTAAGGGAAAATGTCTGGACAGACAATGGAGCAGAACTGAGTCTTAAGATAATCCACGTTATTGAAAGTATAGGAAGGAAAAGGTATAGGAAGAAGAGGTGAACCAGAAAAAAAGTTGGGTGGTGAAGGATAATCTGAAAGTGGTATTTTGAAACCAGATAGGGATAAAAGTCATTTGTTTTGTCAAATGTTAGGAAAGATCAAGAAGTCTGAGGATTGCACATCAGAATTAGCTGATGCGGGTGCTATGGATGGCTTGGTAAGGACATGAATGGAGGAGTGCTCCGTGTTGAAGCAAGAAGAGAAAGGGAAGAGGAGAGTGTTTGTAACCTAACCTAGCACAATCACAAAGGAAAAAAATCACATCAAAAAAAGTATTTTTATTGGAGGTGCAAAATGGAATGAGTTTAATATATGAGAAGTTACAGCATGCTTCTGTACCATTGGGATTTATGTAGCTAAGAAAACAATGAAGCTGGTGCTATGACTTATTCTACAGCAAGTAACAAAGTCCTAACTCTTCATTTTTCCCATGAAGAACTTGTGAATACAACATCTTCGTGCAGTGTCCACTTCTGTAGCATATCCTCTTTTAATTCTCTTCTTCTGACTGAGGCTGTTTCCCTACTTCCCACTGTCATTTCAAAGTACGACTTGTTGCACAGATTTCTTCCAGTCCATTTTGAAGTTTGAAGCACATGATTATTTCTGTCTACTGTATAGCTGCATTCTCCTTTGTTTTAATCAACAGAAAGGACATTCTTCTTTTTGTTTTGTGCAACATGTGCATGCGTGAAGGGGGTGGGGGAAGTTGGAGGTGTTTATCTCTGACCATATATAAAACTCAGTTTCAAAAATAAAAATATCAGTGTAGATGGCCAAATAATAAGGAAACAAAGATGACCACCTCCGAACCCATAGGTGTAGTCGTCAGGTTGTTGTGCTGGACAGAAGGGAACATTGCTCACTTCAGGGTTGCATCACGGTGGGAGGGCAGGGCAGCTTACTTACCCGTGGCCAGGAAGCAGAGCACATGTCTGCAGTGAACAAGCTTTTCTTTTTTTCTTTCCACTGCTCCTCCCGCCTGTGGGAAGGTGCCTTCCACATTCAGGGAAAGCATATTGCACTTCATTAATCTTCTCTGAAACCCCTCACTGTTACCCCTAGAAGTCCCCTTCAAGGATCTCACATGCGCTTTCCAATCAGGGTGAGGCTCCAGATCAACTGTCACAATAGGTATTTGAGAAGAAGATTGCTGAACCTAAGATGTGTTTTAAAGCATTTTAAAATTAACAACTACTCAGCAAACAACACTGGAAATTCAAGCTGTATGAGAGAAAACCAGAATGAATATATAGAACACAGGCAAATATCCAAGGCATATGAGCATCTACATCTTAAATTAGAATGCCACTTCATACAATGGTTAAAAAGGATTAAGGTGGGATTTCTAAGGAGTTATCCACAGTGCCACAGAGCTTGAAGCATGCTCACTTGAGTAGACATCAAGAAAATGGAAATTAAGACTGTGGTACATACAATGTGTTCACTTGCCCAGGAGAATGGCTAGAGGGAGACATTCATTCTAAGTGTTGACAAAAATCTGGAACAACTGAATGTAGGCTCGCTGCTAGGGAACATTCTGGAAGCTTCAAAGAAAGCTATATTTACAAATTGTCAGCAGCTCTACTCCCAGAGGAATACCCCATCGAAACCCATTTATTCACCAAAAGATTTACACAAGAATGTCCATTTCGGCATTATTCTTAACACCTTTTAAAATCAGAAGCGGATATTCACCTGTGGTAAAAATGAATATTTGTGGCATTTAATTACAGTGGAATGCAGCAATGAATCATTCTGAAAGCATGCCACCACGGAAAGTGCTCTCAGACACATTTGGGACCCAAGAGAACAGATTCCATATGTTTATGACTTCATTTATATAACATTCAAAACAGAACAAAATTATCAATGGATGTCAGAATCAGGGCTGCCCTTTTAAAGGGAACAATAGTGCTAGGGTGGAAGATGCTGTTTTGCTTCATCGTGTATGTATTTGCATGTGCCTTAGAGTGTTTTTCACGGCTTGAATATAACTTGCGCCCTATAGGCAGTTTGCTTTCTCAGCCTCAATGATTGACGTGACTTAAGCCGCCTCCTGCTTCTGCTAGCCAGCCATGCCTGCCATAATGAACAGTAGCTCCCCTCTGGAAGCAAATAAATCTCCCTTTCTTCCTTTAAGTGACTGCAGTTCGAATGCAGTGTAACAGCAAGAGAAGAGTAACCACTACGGCATGAAAGCGGGCACATGACAGAGGTCACAGGAAAATCTTTCAGAGGGTCCTCACCTGTGCACCTTGGTTGAGATGACATCTCTTGTCATTCTGCAAGCCAGGTGTAACAGTTGCTCTTAACTATTGCCATGAGAGAGCATCATATTCAAGTGACTTACGGGAGAAAGGGAGATTTATTCAGTTTATAGTTCCAGAGGGAGATAAAGTCTTTCATGGTGGAGGCAGCATGACTACCTGGCCAAAGCTGGAGACAGGCTAAGACACTCCCATCCAAGAGGCTGAGAGCTACCAGACTGCTTGCTGCAAAGACAGACTTCTTCTGGAGGTAAGGTGGGACTCATCCATCTCAAGGCCCACCCCTTGTGAGGTGGACATGCACATGAAACTGTGCGGGACACATCTCAAATCATGACATCAGACCACGTGACTCATAAGCTTCCTGTGACTCTTACATCCCAGGTCCCGGCCCCCATCTCCTGTCTCTCGGTGGGAGTGATATTAGAGATGACACCGGCTAGTTTTTGTACATGTTCTGGGGGTTCAAAATCAGATTCTCAAATGACAATTGTGCCTCTCAGCGTGATTCTGATGGCTAATGTGTGTTTACTCTCCGAGAACTCAGCAATCTGTATACTTGCAGATTTTTACTGGCAAGTATCCTACAGCTTACGTCACAAATAGAGGTGTGGTGACGGCATTGCTCAGTGATGGAATCTGCTTACTGTTTTGGAAGGAGGTCATTTTGCCCGTGTGTGGGGAATAGAAAGTCACGTGATTACTTTTGTTGGTTCAGAGCAGACCCTCCCAGGCAAAAGCAGAACAGACTCCGGAAATGTTTATTTGAAGGGGTCACATCTTCATTACTTTAGGCCAACGTCCATTGCGCTTTTGGTATTACTTAATAAGAGCAAAGCTGTTTTGTTGAGAAGGGCTAGACACTGCTAATTAAACAGAATTAGACTCTGTGTTACCTCTGTCTCTGCTGTCAAATTCCATTCTCTGTCCTTTGAAAAGACTTGTGGAGCAGCAGCTAGTCTTGACTAACTTATTTCATTCAATTAAAATTAAATTACACAACTGAACTTTTTTCCCTCTTTTCTATATAGCATTTTAGCTAATTGCTTAATTAAAACTGAAGCCTTGCATTTGTTTCTGTTTAGAAAAGAAAAAAAAGAATAAAAAAAAAGCCCATTGCCCCTCTCCAACTCAGTTAATATGTAGGAAGTTGCAGAAATAGTATCCAATTTCCAAAGAAAGAAGTGAGGTGTTTCTTTATCATGAAAAAAAATTTAAGTCAGGAGACATTGATAATGCAATAACAATCTCTAGATTTAATTGCATGTACTTGTACATCACTTATCAATTCCCAGCAGCTACTTTGCAAGTGAAATAATATGATCACTGTCTGCATTGTACTGTTACTCTACGTCAGAGTTGGATACAGTTGTTGACTTGATGGTTAAGGGGCTGAGCTCTGGGCACATTTGTAGAGAATTAGCAGTTCATCCCTTAGTAAGCCTGCAAGAGAATATCTTCCTTGATATTAAGACCCAGTTTTGGCAGGTGAGGTCAATCTCAGGTAGATGGAGAGAAGTTGGCATCCTTTGGTATACTTGGCTAAATATGCTGGTTTGGCAAGTAGGGACTCTGAGCACTCCTGTGGATGTATGGATGTGGTGTGGCCAGTTCCCTCAGCCTTTGTGTTGGTGTGGACTCTCCTGCCACGCTGGACAAGAAACTGTAAGCCAAAATAAAACCTTCTTGTTCTTCTAGAAGCCTCTTGGTCACGAGTTTATTGGCAATACTAAGAGTAACTACAACTCTCTAATAATTCAATCCCCCGCTACAATGGCTAGCATTTGTATAGTTGGTATTCTTTGGGCATTTGCAAATTCTCCCTGCTCATTAACTCATTTAAGAGTCCATAAAACAGTACCTAACAGGTGCTACCATTCTTCTGGGTGTTTTTATCATTTTACTTCTACTTTATTTTTTAATCTAGTAAGTGTTCATGGGGCTCATGTGTTCATGTGGTAAGTGTTCATGCATGTGGAGACCGGAGGTCCACTTGCGGAATCTGTTCTCTCTAGCATGTGTGTTTCCGGGATTAAATTCAATTCATCAAATTCATGAATTGAATTTGCCTGTCAAACCACTTTACTTTGCCTGTTGAACTACTTTATATCTATGTCTGTGTCTATATATATAATAAAAATGCTTATTGTATATATAACATGCAACATATACATATATACATCTATTATATATTTACAATATATTCACCTATTACATATGTATGTATATATATATATATATATATATACAGTAAGTATATTAAATACATCCCTCCACATGCTGAAACTGAGTTAACAAGGTGTTAAATGACTGGCTTTGCCTTTAAACAACTACCAGGTGTCAAAGCTCTGATTTCAGCTAGAATTTACCTTCAGTCAGTTGGTTCATCTTGGGAACTACACTTGTCTCCACCACACCATCCTGCATGGCAAGAAGACATAAGCCAACAAGGAGCCTTTCTTCTGAAAGCACAGGACATGATTTTCCCATCAAAATCACTAACGCAACGGAATTTTACCGGGACTGCACATTCTCTGTAGATGTGCTTGGAACGCACGAGTGAGTAAAACTTATCCTTTGACCTCATGGAGCATAGAGGAAGCATGTGAGTAAATATTAATGAACTTATAATTGAAAAATGACTGCGAGCCTCTTGATTACTAGAGCATCTTCATTTTATGTGTCAATTTTATAAATGTGTCAATTTCAGTAATACTATTTAAATAAGGCCAGTTTTGCAACGTGGTTTGAATTCAGTTGCAACAGTATTTTAAATGTTATTTATTTATTTTTTTTGTGTGTATTAGTGTTTGTGTATGCATGTGCACGTGTGTGCGTGTGTGCACGTGAGTATGCACACATCAAAGGACACTGTGTATCCTTGTGGAAGACCAAGGGTGACTTTGGGAATCATCCTGAATTGCTTCTACCTCCTTTTTGCTTAGCTCTGGGATTTCTCTTTTTTTATTAATTTTTAAATTTTTTCCTAGTTTAACTCAAGCATATTGAGTACCTGCCTCCTTACTTCTCTTTTCCCCTCCCATAATCCTTCCCTCTTTCTCTCTTCCTCCCCTTCCTCCCCTAAAATAAAGCCCCATATTCTAAACCTCTATCCTGTCTCCTTGCTTCTAATATCCCCCCAACAGGAAGCAACAACTAAAGGATTTTCTCTGATCTCTAAATACCAGTTTTACCTTGATTTCCCTCCCTATAGAAGAAACATTGGCATATGGTCATTGCTTCTTTCTGCCGTATAATAACATAATTAAGCCTTTTTTTTTTGAACTGCTACTAATTTTCTTTGCATCTATAAATGCAAAATCCCACTTTTATTTCTTCATAGGCAGCATATAAAATAATGAAAACGAATACCTTAACCATTGCTCTGGTAATCTTCAACCATCAACTCTGAAATTCTAACATTTATATTTTTACCTTCATAGGAAGATTGAAGTTACTGTTAATCATTCTGATTATCAGTCATATAATTATACATTTTTCTCAAGGATAAGCTCGCAGTGGTTTTAAAAGTTGACACAGTATCATTTGCATTGACTATGTGCCTGTTGGATTAAAAAAAGATTGACAATATTTCCCCATTTGGTTTATAATACTTGCAATTTCTTTCAGTGCCATCTAATTTTTACTGTAATTCCACATACTGGATAGTGACAGGTCGTGGGTTTCCATTTGGTCGAGAAGGTTGGCTAAAGTTTCCACACAGGATGAAGGGAAAGACAGGGCATTCCAGAAGAACTAGTGTATCTCTGCTTTCAATCTTAGGACTCTCTCCAGCTCCAACTGATAACCCCAGGCATTGCCAGCTCTTATCTGCTACTCTGTGGCTGGCTGAGCAGTTCTGCTTTCTCCATTGTGCATCCATCTTCTGTATTCCCATTAAAAATCTGATTGCACAGTAGATCCATCTCAATGTATTTCATAAAAATTTGCATGCTTAAGTTTTTTAATGTTTAAAGCTATCTATATCTATTTCAATAGTGGACTGTAAGAAGCTGACCTGAAAGTAAGATTTATAGGACAAGGAATTTGTTAACTTGAGTAGGGACAGAGAAGAGGGCGTGAAAGAGAGAGAGAGAAACAGAGAGACAGAGAGACAGGGAGAAGCCTTCCAAATTCTGCATGATCTTGAGGAAGTCTCCACTACACTAAAGTGGACCCTTGACCTATGATATATGTTAAAGGAAGGGCAGGTCTGGCTAAAGACCCCCCAATGCCATGTTTATTTCCCGGCTTTTAAAAGCAGCTGGGGAGGGAAATGCCCTAAACACGAACCTGTAGCAAACTCCAGATGTGCAGGCGTGGCAGTGGAAGTCGCTGCAGACTGATGACTTTCCTCTACTTTTTCTCCAAGGGAGGTCTGAAAACTCAGCCTCGAGGGCTGGCACTGTGTCCAAGGCAGATCCCCATGTTACCTGGCTCTGGTATGATCTGAACTAGAAGGCTGTACAGGGCTGGGTTCATGCCAGTCATTTCCTGTTTTTAAATGGTTCTGTTTTTATGTTCATTGTATGTAGTACCGGGCTGCATAAAGGCATTTTCACATTGGTATTGGATGTACGGAGAGGGTATTTATTTTCCATAACCAACTTCCCACCAATCTTTTCCCAGCCCTTTCCCCATCTGTTCCATGCCTTAGTTCCCACGGACAAATTTCACTTACAGTCTCGCCACTTTGGGAATCAGTTTGGAGATTCCACTAAAAAAAAATCCAAACTATCCCAATATAGAATTGTATCAGTCTGAGTGTTCACCCAAAAGATCCAAGTCAACATATCAATGTTAATTGTGGCATTTCTCACAATAGCTAAGGTATGCAAACAACCTAGTTATCTACTGCAAATGGAATTGGATGAATAATCTTTGACACCTAGAGATTTACTTTGTGTGTGTATATGTGTGTGTGTGTTCATAAAGTTGTCTCAAATTGTCAGCCAGATCTCCCATTATTTTGGCATTTTGGATGTTCCTATGACCTCAGCTTGCCAGTTTACATAGGACTTCTCTCAGTGCTACCATACACCTGTTTGCATCAAACACAATCTAGGTAGCAAGGAACTAGTGTTGTCTTTCCAGAATGTAGCCTTCATTCCTTCATTCTCAGGGAACTGTCTAAACCAAACTGAAGACTGAGTCTCGTGATTTCTGTACATTAACGTTAGCACGGATACATTTTGACTTCTGAAGTAAGCCTTCCCATCTTCCCTCTCTGGCTCTCCCACTCTTTCCCCCTGTGTCTTTCTGTCCCTCCCTCCCTGTCTCCCCCCTTCCTATTCTCCCTCGGAAATGGAACCCATGACCTTCCACGTCCTATCCAGTGGAGCTAGGTCTGCAGCCCCATCTTTTTCTTTATCTTTTAATGAGAGCAGCAGAAGTGTGTGGGGAAAGACTCTGAGCTCCCACTAGACAGCCGCAGGGCGTCAGGATTCTGCACTGGGACCCTGAATTAGGAACTCCTGCGGCAGCTGGTTGTAATGGTGGAGGAGTCTAAAGAGAGGAAGACTCTTAGATCTGACCCATGCACCGTACCCCCTGCTGCACCGTGGAGGCGTTGGGCTGATCTCTCTTTCTGTGGCCTGAGGCAAACAGTTACCCACAGCTTCCCAAAGCAGAGACAAGGAGCTATTCACAGATCTGTCAGGTGACCTCTTTCTAGATTTTATAACGGGGGTGAAGTGGGGGGGGGTGGGAGGACTATTCCTGCGTGCTTTCCACGAGGGCTTCACCTGTGCTCATAGATTAGATCTGTTTCTCTTCCCCTCTGGGTATAATGACAGTGAATTTCCATTCATGGTGATCAAGCAGTTGTCCACATTAGCATTTCGTGCTGTAATCTAAGTCTCTTGTTCTCACATCTTTGTATTCGAGAATTTGTGAGCCTCTTGGATCTGTGATTTTATAATTTTCTTTTAATTTGAAAAAGTACCTACCGCATTGTTCCTTAGATATATCCTCCTCCACTTCCTGTGAGTCACAAGTACACACACACACACACACACACACACACACACGCACGCACGCACACACACACACACACACTTGGTCACATGTGCTGTGATTTCAATAGCTGGTGGTGCTTACTGGGGCTAGTGGTCTCCTTGTCTTCACATTCCTTGTTAACTGCGTGCTGAGCATTGAGTCTTGTGTCACTCGTGTTCTTGACCTTCCTTCTGAGATGTGGTTAGGCTCCTTAGGATGAGTATGACCCTTCCTTCAAGTCCTAAATTTTCTCTTTAGGTCTGAGCAGACCTGTATTTAGAGTTGACAGAAGGGAAGCTCATTTTCGTATTCTTACCATTGTGAATGATCAATGTTACTGGATCAATTGTTTAGAAGCTCTCTGTATTCCTGGTTCTGCACTTGGCTGGACACTACTTTCCCAAGCATTTCGATGGGGGCTCATTCACCATGAGAGGATAGTTTCTTTACCAAGTTGTTCCTGGTGGTTTTAATTGAATCCTGCAGAAGGTTCTCCTCACACCTGCTGCTTTATCTTTCTGGTCACTATTCTTTCTGTGCCCTTCCGTTCCTTTCCTTCCATAGACAACTAAATCTGCTTCGTAATTCAGATAGACTACAGCCCCTCCCTTCCTCATACCAGAGCCTGAAAAAACTTTCTCTCCACAGAAAAGGGGACATCAGAGCCACTTTGTCAGAAAGGGTTGTGCTTCCCTGATAGATAATGATTGCTGGAGACTTGTCATGTGTTTGTTGTGATTTCATACATAACAGTGAGTTTTCACAGCTTTTAATCCTGGTCCCTTTGAGCTAGCACTTATTGAGTGCTGGATCTTCATAATATTAGCAGTGAAAGGCAATGGAAATTCACAGAAAAATGAAATCTTAGCATTTGAAAGGCTTAAATGCCCAGAGACATAAACATGTTTTAAGGGATAATTATGCAAATAGATGGCAAAGTTGAAGATAGAGGTGTCAGTTCTTCAACCCCTGGAAGTAGGAGCACAGTTTGAATAAAAAAAATCTTAATTCATAAAGACATCTTAGAAAGTCTTATCAAAAGGACAGTGTGAAGTTTACTAGTACAGCTCATTAAGGAAGGAATGGACTTGGGAAAGGTCAGAGATTAGAGGTTAGACAAGTCATAATCAAAGCAATTAGCAAAGTATTATGTCTCATGAGTTCCTAGAAAGGAAAAGCTCATTTCAAACTTCTGACCCCAAAATGCATTTATTTATCTGGCTAGAACCTATTATAATAAGCAACTCCCTTCTTCATAAAGAATGTTTTTCTTTATCTAAATTTATGGGTTGTCAAAAATAGGAAGTGATGTGAGTTTCAAGTTCAGCACCTTCAGGCAGTGATTCCGTGGGAGTTTCATTTTAGAGAAAATCTAACTAGATAGGGTCACCATTTATTTGAACAGAACTAGATACATCAAATTATTACACTCTCAGCAAGTTTGCTAGACTTAATACACCTCAAGTCATATCTGAATATAAGCTACCAATTTCTCTTTACTGAATTTTGTTTCAGTGTTCTTAGTATGCTTACCACTTCTCAGTTTGACTTTTTGAAGAGTATTTCTAGGAGGGATGGCTTCATGCTGGATGTAACATGGAGCATGCCTCGTGTGAACAAAAATTGGCTTCTATGTTGTTCGACCGTAGGCACAAAAGTATGTTTTAAAACACTACATGGTCCTGGGATTCTTGGGTTCTAACACCTAGAAAGTTTACATCTTCATGTCTCTGTCTTCGTTTTGTAGCTATGAAATGCTGATATTAGAAACATTGAGTTTTCTGATAGACTATGACTTAAAGCACTCTAGAGAGGATAGTTTTGTATTGTTAGTCTCAATAATGCAGTGCTGTATAAACTTAAATGAGAACCAACATACTGAGGGTACAAAGTTTCAAAATGCTGGACCCTTACCCTACATAAATCAGTACAGCAGACACTATCTATCTTTCTTTTTTCTTTTTAGTTGTACAAGCATATTGAGTGCTAATCCCTGTTTCCCTCCGTCTCTCCTCCCTCCCATTTCCAGTTCCTTCCCCTTATCAATCCATTCCACTCCCTCCCACCCTCCTACCGGACCACTTCTATGGATCCTGGGGTTCCCTCTGACTTGTCTACTCTTGTGGGGGTTCAGGCCTCTGTGGTAGACTAAGTTGCCCCTCCTCAGGTCACCCCGCTGATTAGGGCTTTTCCTTTCACTCATCCAGCTTTAGTCTCCAAAGTTTCCCCTGAGTGTTCTTTTTTTTTTTTTTAATTATTTATTCAATTGTACGTGTGTGTGCGCGCGTGCATGTATGTGTGCGTGTAGAACCACAGACGAATTCGGGAACCACCATAGACGCCTCCACCTCCTCCTTGTTTACTCTGCCCAGGGATTCACAGGCTCCGCCCTACCAGGAGCAGAAACGCAGGCCTCCCACGCTTCCGCCCGGCGTCTATACGTGGAGTCTAGGATTCGAACTCAAGACCTTCTGCCTGCAAGGCAGAGGCTTAACCCCTGAACCACCTCTCCAGCCCCTCCCCCGAGTGTTCTTATCTCTCTTGAGTTCCTCAATAGTCTATGAGGGACATGTTGGTATGTCAGACATTATGCAGATCTGGTAAGGACAAGTCTCACTGCTTTGAGTTCCTGGATGCAGCAGTCCTACCTTGAATAGACCCTCTCGTCCAACAGTGGACTTTCCTGTTTAGGTTCTTACAATCTTAACATTCTCATTTCTGTGAGGTTCCCCACGCCTTAGGATGGGGAGAGATTAGGATGGAACGGTTCTGGGAGAGTATTGCCAGGTCACCAGTACTCTGCATTATGGTGGCCGTTGTTGTCCATTCACTGGTCTTCTAATGGCCTAGACTCCATCCTGTCAGGGTGTTGAGATTCTCCACCTCTACTATCTAGCTTTCAATGTTAAACATATGAGGAGGGCTCAAGGGAAGTCTCTCCACCAAGAAAGGTTCTGCCCAGCAAGCCTGAGAAACTGAGTTCAATCCCTGGGCCCATGTAGGAAGGAGAACACTTTCTACAGTTTATCTTCTGACCTGCACGTGGTCCATGTCCTCCCTCATATACACAGTAAATTTGAAAGCGTAAGTAATTATAAAGAGTTCTGTCAGTGATCTCAGTCTGAGAGGAAAATGAGATACTAGAGTACAATACTTCACGACCAATAAATAATCAGAGACCAAGAAGAAACCACCATGGACAGATAAATGTGAAAAATAATAATTTCAGAAATGAAATAGTTTTGAAACTGAGCCTCATTAGGAGAACTGATAAATTACATAACATGAGACATCAAGGATCAATGTAGAATTTGATTTAATTTCAGCATTATACCCTGGCTTATCAATAAAATGATATAAATCAGTGTTGTTTTAGCATGAGGTAACGCAGATCCACCATGATGTTATGCTCTCAAACACAACATTTATTTTCTGTTTCTGGGTGGTTGGAAGACATTGCATCTGTATTTAACTTCCTGGTAACAGCATCACTCTGGTGTCATATGGCCCAAGTTAAAACCTCTGCTTCAAATGTTAGATGATATTGAAGTACTGTTTATTTTCATAGGTAGTGGCCAAGATTTTGGGATTCTATTTTTAAAAAGGGCCCTTATCTCGTAGAGTGGGATTCTGACCTGGTTAAACATTTATGATATGGAATACTTGTTTCAATATAAACCAAAGATGAGAAACGCATAGAGATTAAAGACATGTCGTGACTTGACAATTATTGAAACCAGATGATAAGTTTGCAAATTTAAAAAACTAGTAAAACTAGTTCCATCACATAATGCAAGGTGACCTTTTAAGTTGCTTAAAACTCAACTTCTCCCATATGTAAAGAGATACTGACCTCACCAGCACTTTGAGGACCAAATAAGTTAATAGATGCAATGCCTGTTTCAAAATAATGCTGTATGAATATTACCTTTGACAATATATCCACTCTACATCCATTTTATAAATTAAAATTTTCATTTTGACATAATTGCAGATTCACATGCAATTCTAAGATAAAGTAGGAAATTTCCCTGTAATGTATCTTCTCCCCAGTATCTTGTAAGACTATAGTATAATATCACAGTCAGGATATTAATATTGATACAATCAAGACACAGAATGTTTCCATCTTCAGGATCACTCACTGCCACCCTTTAGAGGATACAACCACTTCTAAGCTGTCCTTCATCCTCAGCTGTAGGAGTCTACTCTTCATTATTAAATTATATCACAAGAACAGTGAATGCAATGTTTTAGTGTGGCTTTTCTTTTGTTAGCATGATTATCCAGAAATTTATCTAAGTTAGTTGCATCAAGAGTTGACGTTGCCGTCTTAGACATAACCAGTATTAGTTTTACCTCTTCACATTTTCTAAAGCGCAGTTGGGTAAGGACCAATATTTGGGTACTAGTAAGCGTCTGCAAACACTGGTGTGAGGTACTGGGTGATCATTTCTCCAGGGTAAATGCTCAGGGGTACAGGCATTAGCCACATTGTGGTTTCATCTTTAATGTAGAGGCTACCATGATGACTGACAGACAGATAATAAACATTTTCAACTCCGAGAGGCAGTGAATGAGTGATCCAGTGTCTACATTCTCCCCTGCAAGGAGGATTGAATAGAGTTGTCATTTTTCAAAATGCTCACTCATGATGATGGGGACAGTGATGGGGACTGTACTTTGTAGAGCGTCTTTTTCATAGCCTTATCGGCCATTTGTAGATCCTCTGAGGAGACAAAGCTGCTTGTATCTTTTGCCCATTTGCTAATTGCATTGCTTGTTTTATGATGACTTTTAAAAGGTCTTGTTTTCACGTGTTGCTTATTTAACTTCACCCAATGCTTGCTGCACGGCACGAGATGCCATGCTCTGTAGCGGGCACTTGCAATGCATCGGAAGTTACATCATTAACTCGTCACATAGGAAGGTTACTTTCTGTAGAGGAGGAAATGATGACAGAAGTCAATGATATGCGTGCTAGGAAGTTATGAATACCATAGGAAAAATATAGGATGAGATGGGCTAGGAATCAACAACCTAAGATGCAACGTCAACCACTTATTATTTACTCAAAAGACACTTATGCTAATGTTCACAATTTATGTCAAGACTTTCCTTTTTCTGCATAACCTTAGTAAACAAAAATCTTATTTTATGATCTTCTGCTTTCTCCATCAAAATTACACCTCCACCAAAGTAACTACTTCTTATTGGATTTATTAATCAGATTTTTTCATTTTAATGCCTGGTATTTCTCCTCCAAATGGCTTCTGCTTTTCTCCCAGGCTCGAGCCTATAAATCTAGAAATTCTTAATTTCCTGTGCAAAGCCAAGGTGCCCCATACCTCCTTTTTTCTTTGTCTCCATTTGCCAAAATGTGCCACCTTTCCAACAAAACCCCGTGCAGGTACTATTCCATGAGTGTCTACACAGGGCTGCAGAAATTCTACGATTGATAAGCTGTATGGCATAGCACCAGCTTCGCCCATCAAAATAACTGACCCTAAAATATGTATTTTTTCCTACTCTTACACAGCCATGGGCTAATTAACAGAGAAGAATTTGGACATCTGCTTCTATGAACTAATTTATAAGGTGTGTAAAATATTAATTTGGTGCTAGCATAACATTGGAAACATACTGAAATGGAGAAAATTCCATTTCACACAGTTCCTGCCAAGGATCACATGGTGTATGGCTAGAGGAAATACTTGATAGACCATTACTGTGTTTCAGAGCGGACCCTGCAACTGTGGGTGTGCTTACGCTATGTGGAAGGAGGGCAGGTTCTGTGAACATTCCTTATTCCTTTTGCTTCACATGGGGGTCAGTCGTTCACTGCTCAAAGTCAATAGGAAGCAAACATTTAGGGAGCATCAGTGTGGAAGACAAGAACAGTAACATTATCCGTGTCTCTGGGCATCAAGCTGTGGGAAATGCTCATGAGACCACATAGCCATGTGCCTACATTCTTGCTCAAACATGTGTTCCCATAAGCATAAATCCGCAATATGCTCAAAGTTCCAGTCCAGTGGAAATCTTGTGTGCATGTATTATAAACCAAGGCAATCATGAAGGACCATTCAACAAAGTTGAAAATTTGGGGCAAATTGGAGGTGGCACTGTTTGCAGCCAGCTCTGCCAGGATACAAAAGGTTGATATTGGGAACACGACATGCTTTGAAAAATACATGAAAACAAAAGTATGATTTGCCATTGGGAAAATTCTTCTATCGGAGCATTCTTCTATAGCATAAGTTTTTCATATCGAATCACAGTCAAAAATGTGGCAGACTTCCAATGTTGGTGAAGACCTACCCAAAGGAATGACAAAGACAAAAATCCTGCAGGGTTCATTGTAGCAAAGCCAAGATTTTTAGAAATAAGTTATCTACACAATGTAAATGTATTAAAGAATTTCCTTTTGTACATGTGTAATACTAGTAGAACATTCTGAATATTCTAGGTGTGTAAGTGTGTGAAGAGAGAAGGGAGGGAAGAAGAGAGAGAAAGAAAGAGAATGAGAAAATATGCGAGTTTCAATATTTAGTTTTTTTTTAAGCAAAGAGCTGCTTTTGAAATTTTAGCCTGAGGACTTTTTATTTTATAAGTGAAACATTCAACTTAGTTTCCATTCCTTGAAGCCTGAAGTAAAGACAACCACGAAATCATAACACTACCTCTCTGTTTCCATTTTCTGCTTTAATAGTATTTTCAGTCATGAGTCGGTCGCATTGATGCCCTGGAGTGAAACTGAGGATTGGTGTAATCGCATGGAGAATTAGACTAGAAACACCTTCTCTTACCTGAGAGACCCACAGGCCCACTTGGTTGGCATCAGGTGTCACCTTTCCCCAAACTGCAGTGTCAGTTGCCTCTCTACTTTACTGAGGATGTCTTGCAAAGTCTTTCCAAGGGATCTCACTTGTCAAGTTCTTAGTTTAATTTAAAAAACATTCGGGAAAGAAAGGTTTCCAGATTTCATGCTCCATTTCAAAGCTATGTCGTGATATGAATGCCAAAAGTTTTCTTGCACTCCTTGGCCTGGTGACATTTAACCTCACGCCAGGGATCACACATTGATTTTGCTGCTGTTAGGGAAGGGATGGAATGGATCCTAGTGAATATGGTAGCTGTGTTTACTGAGCTGCGTCTACAATTTAAGACAGGACAAGCAAATGCACAATAATTTAGCTTATTCAGTTTTTTAGCTGAAATTCTTAGGTCAGCTTCTAACAGAGGTCTTGGATTGCTTTAGTGCTAAGGTCCTCCCATTCAGTGACTTTCCCAGTTTTGGTGGTGAATGTGTTTGGGTATTCACAGTTGAGCCATTCCTTGAAATCTTGCCCGATAGTTTACTAGAACCCCATAAAATATTAACTTGTGTTGTGTGCAGTAAGGAGACCAATAAAACACCATATGGTGGGTGACTGAATCATTTAAAAATGTCCTAGTACCTCTTCCATAGCATTCAGTGACATATGGGAATTTCAGATTTGACTGTGCTTAGTAAGTATGAAATAGTCTTTGCTCAACATAGACATTTCACAAGAAAAAGGAGCACATTCTGGATTACGGTGATCAATTTCAAAACAGTGTCCCACCCATTCCCCAATGTCTGGAAAATTATAAATTTCTCCAAAGAGATGCAGGAACAGGGAATGTCTATTTGAGAAATCAACTTTCCAAGGTACAACTTCTCAAAGAATTCAACCGTGGATAAAAGCCAAAAAATAAAAAAAAAATCCTTGTACAAATAAAAAACTACAAAATAAAAGAATTGAAGGATTTTAATTTAAGACTCAGAATCTCTCTCCCACGAATAGTAATATGCCAAAAATATGGTCTCTCCATCATTGGAAATTTACCAAACTACGATGGATAAAGAAAGATGGGGTCTCTTGGCTATCCAAACAATATAAAATTATAATCAGTAGGCAAAAGCAGAGGTTTCTAACTTCAGCATTATTCCCAGGTGACCTACCTCTTTCTGGGTAATCCACAGGGAAAAAAGTTCAAACAAGCACACAACGCCAAGATATGTGAAAATAGAGTTGAGTGTTGTCAGTGTGCACTTTTGTTACAATAACAGCACAGACTGGGAGAGCCGGAGATTTTAGTTTAAAGTTCTGAAGTTGACAATGAAGGTCATGGCGGTGGTATCCGGCATGGTCTCTTATTCTCTTATAACATGGCGCACAAGCACAGATCATATGCATACAAAAGTCACTCCCCAAGAAAGAATGCATTCCTAGAATAACAGCTTTAACTTGTTCCAAAGTAGAGTATTCGTGGGCACACTGACACTACTACTTTGGGAGCCCAATGTTCCAATGCGTACATTTTGGAGTATACATTGAAACTTTAAGATATGGTAACTGTTTCCAAGGAAAACTTCGATATCCCACAGCCCGATCAAATGTCCTATGAATGCTGCCAACTGCAGAGGTGTTCTGAGTGCAGCTCAGCCGCCGTTCAACCGGACTTCAGCATCATCTTAGCTGTGCACATTGTGACTGGTTGGCCAAGCAGAGCTTTCAAATCCTGGAACACAGATGTGCAGCCTGCTGGAGGAGGAGGAAGAGGAGAGAAAGCAAGAGTTTTCATAGTTGTAATGTTTTATTTGAGAAAGGAGGAGAGAGAATGAGAGAGAGAGAGAGATGCCATAATGCATGTTGAGATATTTAGAGGACATCTTAGAGTAGGTTTTCTCCTTCTGCCAACTCACGTTCACCAAGTTTGCATGCAGGTTCTTTTGCCCACTGAGCTATCTCATTAGTCCAAGGGCTGGTTCTTTCCAAAGGTCCAGCACACTCCATCTTCTTCCCTCATTTGAAGGCCAGTTAAGCTTGTGTTGCCCACTGGAGTCAGTATGTAAATATGTAAATACTGTTTCAGAACTCACATGTTCTATCATGTGGGCATAAAACCTAAGCAGCCACATGCTTTTTAAATTAATTTGTAGCAGAATAACTCCACATCTTAGACTATGAGTGAATACATAGAATATTTGTAATACTGTGTTATTTAATATTTTATCCTACTTCTCCACCTCTCTATGCAATCTTATTAAATTATGCCTTCCTTTCATTACCTATCTTCAAGGAGATAAGGAGATCCAAGAATAAAAATAATCATTTGAGACCCTTTGTTAAAAATGACCCTGTGTCCATGATATATTGTAGATATAAAAAATGCAGTACAAAATTCCTTATTTTTTAAGTAACTGGCTATTTTTCAGGCTAAAATTGTTACATTCAGTCTTACAATAAAAATAAGCGCCCCACTTGAATATTCCCAAGTAGAATATATATAGTTGTTGGGTGATATAAGTTTTCCTCTTTTATGACACTTGAGAGATCACATAGCATCCTCTATGCATTGATTTTAAGATGAACTCAATTTCCACACATCATTCCACTGTTCATAAAGGTCACTGGAAAGGTGAAATAACAGATCAAAAGAGACTGAAGCGGTCCAGGAGCTTGGCAGGAAATGCCACATGACTATCCACTTAGAGCACATGTCAATACAGTCTTGCCCATTGCCCTGGAAAGCAGGAAGAGAGAGAATCATCAAGTTATAAGATCTAAGAGCATTAAAATATTATAACTTTCCTTTGTACATCTTCATGGAAATAAACGAGTTCTCATTAAAATAGGAACATTTCAATTTCAAATGCACAAATTAGCCCTTTATAGAAAATGACCTGTGTGCTCAAACACTTGGAAATGTCATCTTTTAAAGACTAAGGATATCAGCCTGACCCTGTTCACCTTGAGAACACACATAGAGCGAGGAGTTCAAAGCCAGACAAGTGCATGTCCCTGAACTTCAGCGACTTTTACCAAATGGGGTCAAGGGCATAGGATAATGCACGCTGCAAGCCAAAACTGCCTTCAACAAAGATCAACTGGTCTTGACTCATCAGGACAGTCTGTAGACCAGTAGGAATACTTCTGTTCCTTCACACTATCAAAGTCGTCTGTTCTGTGTTAATGGTAGTTCCAATTTGCTAAGCCGGATGCTTTGTTGATCTTCTAAACAGATTTGCACGAGCAAGTGATACCGTCAACAGTCTCTCCTGTCTTCTCCACTGTTTTGACATTAGGCTTCAAATGGATAGTGCTTAGTGCTTCAATAGAGTAAATCTGCAATGAGTGGCATAAATCAGTGCTCTCTCCTTGTTGATGAAATACAAATTTGTGGTATTAGGATGCTGTTGCTGCTTAAGAAATCAACGTAAACCTATAGCTTAAAGCAGGAGCCCTTTGAATCTTAGCAATGTGCTGGACAAGAATTCAACCCATTTCCTCAGGAGACAAGAGCCCTTCCCAGTCCTTCTGGGCCAATTCTTTCCCCTGACTTGGCCAACTATTAAGGTCAACTGTACTTCTTAGTTGGTAGATTGATTTTCTTCCAGATCAGGTACTTCTAGTCAGATGTTCAAACCACTGTTGTCCTGTAGGACTTCATTAGACTACATCCTTCATCTGGACAATGTAGAATAGTCTTGAAACCTCAATTCCAATCAAATCAGTAATGTCTATTTTTTTTCTATGCAATATAACATAATTGAATGTTTGGAGCTTCCTTGTGAATGAAGAAGCTCATGCCTAGCAGCAGTCCAGGCCATACGGAGGGCACTGTCTTTTAACTCATCAGCGATATTACAAAAGCTATTGATTATGCATCCTGACTTGGTACCAAGCCATTCAGAACTTCCTTTGACCACAAAATTGTAAAATATGTCGCCACATTTCCAAGTGAATGCTGTGCACTCATTCTCTAAATGTTTTGGCTTGCAGATTTTTTCTGCTTTAATAATACAAATAAATATTACCTTCAGAGACAAGTATTTCATTCTTATACTGTATTTGAGAGAGACCTGAATTTTAATCTGGGAAAAACACTAGCATGTAATATTGGGCATGTGTCTAAGTGAGTAAGTTAGACTAGAAATTCTTGAATTCTCAAGTACGCAAAATTCTTGAGCTACGAGATTCTACAATTTTGTTATTTCATGATTGTGATGAGTTCTTGAAAATTTTTATATCGACCCTAAATATCAACTGTTTTAAAAAAATCAATAAATTATGACATAATCAAACAAATTTTGGAATCAAAGAATACCTGCTTCATTTACAGCAAAGATGGTATATAATTCACTAATTAGCAAAAAATCTAGTGGTAATGCTAATTTTTATGAATATTGGATTTATATTAAGTGTTTATTTCCTTAAAATATACATGTAAACAGATATTACCTGTCTGTCTTCAAAAACAAAAACTCTACAAGACAGAATATTAATTAGGAAATGATTGCTTCAAAATTGATTTTTTGGAAAGGAAGTTTTAAGATATAGAAGAGGCTGAGCAAGTCCAGGGAAACTACAACACATTAAACTATAGCCAGATCAATGTTAGTGTAAATGTAGTTTAAGTCATTTTGATATAATACCTATGCAGTAAGCATTCTGGCAAAATATTCAGTGCTGTACTGAGGTAGCATTAGGCCAGAACTTCAGTCTATTTGGCAAACCTCAGTCTGTTCTGCTGAAACAAAACTCCACCGAAACTGCTTCTTTTTCCCCTGATGTTCTCTGGCTTTCAGGTGCCTGTTACACTACAATGTGGACACGGTGGCTTTGTTGGAGGAAATCTTATGACAGAGTCTGGAAGCTCAGTTACAAGTCCACAGGCAGCCACGTTATTCTTAACACATTGTAAGTCTATGAAATCTTAGTCAGAACAAGGTGATAATCTCTTTCAGGTGTTAGGGGACATTTGGTATCTTCCGAATCTTGGAACTTGGCTCCTAACCTAAAGGAAACTAGAAGAAACAACACTTCAGCCTCCATAGTAGTAAAGCTTAAACATGCAAGAGTAGGTTGTAGGCTGGGTTTCTGTTTGGACATAATATGTGTTGCTTTGTGTTAATTGAATGTTTTTATTAAGCACGTATACACCTACACGTGTACTTTTAGATGGAATCTCTCTGTTTTCATCTAGGTTGGCTTTGATATCTTTCCTTCACCTCTGGAGTAACTGGGGTTACATGCATTCCACCATTCCCAGCCTATCTCATTATATTTATGTTAATTAAATGATGTTAACATTTGCTAAAGACTTGGTGCTCTGACTGCCTATTTGAATCGCTCGTCTGTCAACTAGTCAATGAAGTTAGTTTCTAATGTGGAAAATGTACTTAAAAAAATACTGGACCCAGAAAATGGTAGTGGGTAACTGCTCTTACTGCCAAGTCTCATCACTGAAGTTTGAGATCGGACTCCAACATGCTGTGACATGTGCTGACATACATGCATACAAGACAAATGTAAAATAAACCTTTAATGCTAGCAAAAGTTTGATAGACTATAAGGTTTCTGTAATGGCAGAATGAGATCATCTCTAGATATAATAAAATGAATCTATAAATATAGTAAAGTATAGTAAAAACATTAGTAAGAGTAGAAAAATTTGTCAAAGTTTTATAAATTTTAAAAATTAGCCAAAGCTCTACAGAGCCATTTGTTCAAGAAAAAAATCTTTGTATTTATAATAACTTATTTTACAGCATTTTGACTTTTTCCTTCACCTTTTCCTCAGTTCTTGAAATACAGAATCCTTAAAAAGACATAGTGTGTGACAACCAGAAGTTGCACAAATACTGAAAAGCTAAATCAAGTTGGAGTTTTGAGAAAGACGTTCTTTGGTGCACAGTCACTATTTGAATTGTCTGTCGACTCCTTGAAAAAACCTTCTCAGAGTTGTGTCATTTGATATCTTTGGGAAACTCTCTCCTCAGGAAAAGACCGCTCCCTGGAATGCACAAAACATTCAGGAAAAATCATTGAACATTACAGATGCCTGAGGCTATAATAGCAACCCTGGTAAACAGCAGATTGGATAAAAATTTAAAAAGAAGAGCTGGTCTACAGCACAGCTGCTGGCCTTTGAAGAGCCCGGCAGTGTCTCGAGATTGCATGTGGCCATGTACATGGTGCAGGAAGACAGAGGCGACCGAGTCAACACTGGCCGATTCTCTTCCAGTGCAACAAGTAAGCTCTGCAGAGAGGCTGGATGGTTAATATCCACAAGTGTTGATGCTTAACCCCAACGGCAAAGTTACTAGCCACGGAAAATAACTGAGGACATGTGACCAATCCATTAGCTGCTCACTAAACTAACCACAGAGATGAGATCCACACTCTACAAGAAGCATACACACTCCATCAAAGTCTCAAACAATATAATCCAGACAATGCCAAACCATGGGAAAGAGGAAGTGGCGATGTCCACATATATCACAGGGTAGCAGCCTCAAGTCCCTAAAATGTCTGTCGTTGAGTGGGTAGGAATAGTATCCGGCAGCACACAGCTTTCTTAGCAGAAGTCCAGAGGTTTGAACCCATTCATAGTAAAAGAAAAGATCTTAAGCTTTTAGCTATAAATATGAAAAAAATCTAACAAGTATAGTCTCTATGCTAGAGGGCAATGTGTCTAAACTGTCCCAGATATCCCCAGTTGAATTTACTAAAGTTTTAAAGATTTTAAAGTTAAATATATAAGTATTTCATATATTTTATATATTATTTTATATATAACTATTTAAATTAGGTGTTTTGTATATTTTATATATATATATAAAATCAATGTGTACAAAATCTGTCTGAATAGAGAATCAAAAAATTTTAGCAGTCTAATCAAATATCATATTCATAAATAAAAATTATAAGCAAATCAAATAGAAATTCTGGTATGAAAAGCAAAATGAAATGAAAATTTAATTACATGTCCAACTTTTCCAAATGCCATTTAAAAAAATAATTTTTTGATTTTTAAAAGAATTATGTTTTCAAGAAACTCAACATACCCAAAATGGTATACTCTTAAGAGATGACTGGGGAAGGGAGGAGAGAAGGAGAGGACGGGGGTACCTAGTGAGATTGTATAATTAGGAAAAAAAAATAAAATGTGGGAGACAAAAAAAAGGTATTAGCTCTTGGCATAACTTAAATCGCTCCTGTCAAAGATGGAGGAAGCAGCAAGACATATTACTTCAGGAAGATCAACAGTTGGTTCTCCTCAGAAAGCAGAAAGAACTGCCAACCAAGGATTCAGCAAAATCCCACAGTATCAGAAACATCACTGTCTTTGGTAGGTCTGGCTAGGGTGAATAGATAAATCTCCAGGTGAAGGTCAAATTCACCCAAAGAACAAAGAATCCAGCTAAGCCGACTAACTGGTTAGATATGAAAGGTACTGTAAATTCATTTTTCTTGGCTCTTTTGCTCTTCTTTCATACCAGCAATTATATATGAAGTCTCAGCTTATATTCTTGTAGCAGCACAAAGAAGGTGAAAACAGGCCTTCTGTGTATTACAGAACGCCGATGCTAATTGCTTAAAATGCTAATTAGGTCTTCAGTTGACATTCATGAAGTTAGTAAAGTCTAGAGTAAAGAAGTAAGTATAACTGAAGTTGAAAATATCTAACACATGATAAGGAACTCAACAGATATCAAATATGGAATACAAATGACAAAATTACTGATGTGAATTTTAACTTACCAGAAATTAAATAGAAATGTATTAAAGATGACAATGAAACCAGGTTTGGAAAATGGTAGTAAAATGCTGCCTTTTATAAACATTTTAAAGAAACAGGAGGATAAATCAAGACTGGAAAATACATACCATGTGAAAACTAAAAAGGAACAGACGTGGTGAAATTTAAAAGTGAAATAGTGGAAAATTTTACTAATAGAAGCATTTTAGTAAAAACATCCACCTATGCATCCTATAGATGCATTTCACAGCACATCACGTAAATAGGCATGTAAAATACATGCATTATTCACATGCACAGAAAATATTTAACACACATTCTTCAAATAGTCTTTTGGAGGAAGAGAGGATTTATGGTCCAACCCACATTTGAGTTTGGTAATATTTTAATATCAAAGCTGTGTATTATCATATACACATGCACTCATGTATACACACACACACACACACGCACACACACACAAACACACAAAAACTCTGTAAACAATTTATCATAAAAAGAGATACAGGATTTCTAAACAAAATACTAACCATTCACGAATAAATACAGCGATGATCTGACGAGGTTAGACTATTTATCTAAGACAACGTAAGTTGGAAGTTATTCTAATTTTCAATGAAATGGACTCAGTATCTCCATCCTATTTTCCTGTGTGATGGAACCATAAATGAAAATTTATTTGGGAAGTGTCTTTGAGGTGCAAATAAGGATTTTTGGATGAGGGCATAGTGGGTTAGGAGTAAGCCCTAAATCCATTAACATATGTTCTTTAAAGATACAGAGAAAAAGTCTTAAGCCACACAGAAGAGAAGATAAAACCCTGGGTCCATAGGGTTGTGTCCTGGAGTTGCGTAGATGCACTAAGGCATGAGTTATATGGAATTAGGGACAAACTGAACAAGGGGGAACTTCTTTCCTAGCACCATGGTAGATGATACCTTTAATTCATTTCTGACCCCAGGAACTGTAGGATATTAATTTCTATTGTCTTCAGATAAATTTTGCTACAATCCTAGATAACTATATGTTAGATCGGTAAATAAAAGCATACAGCAAACATCTCAGTATTAAAAGCAGGTTTAATACTTTTATGATTAAGAGTGCTTAGGATTCCAGCAACAGTGGAACTGTCCCAAGCTCACAAAAGATATCACCAGACAGGTGCAGATGACAGGCTTCATGGTGAAAGACTAGAGGCTTTTCCCCGAAGCTCACGGGCAAGGCAATAGCATCTGTTAACATCACTTCAGTGCGGATTGAATTGGAAGGGGCAATGAAAAGAGATCCAAGAGATTAAATACTGCAAGTTGTGAAGAGATAGAGCTGTCTATTTTCAAGTGATGTATTCTGTAACATAAAAAGTCTTAAATCCACTAAAAATTATTAGAACTAAATACAAGTTCAATGCTTGAAGGAGCTAAGATCATTTCATAAAAACAAATTGTATACACTTTAATGAGCAACCCCAGATATAAAATGCTCTATTTCCAATAGTGTAAAAACATAAAATTAAGATTCAGGAAGATTGCTCTCAGGGAACAACTGAATTTGCTCCTCAGAGAACACATGGTGAGGACTGACTTCAAAAGTTGTTCTCTGATCTCTACTCACCTGTTCTTAGCCTCAGTTTTTTTTAAAAATAAATTTTAAGAAAACTAGGAATAAAATGTTCTATAAAAAAGTGAGAGATGTACAACTACAAATCTTAGAAACTATTCCCTGTTCCATATCAGCAGACCTAATAATTTGAGGAAGCCGTTTACTAAATTGATTTCCAAGTGACAGTGCTATCAAATTCCAGTGGACGTTTTCCTTGTTGACATCCTGAACTGACATTCACACATAAATGTATGGAGTCCAGAATACTCCGAACATTCTCGAATAGCCATGTTTTTGGACACCTGGATGGTAAAACTTTCAAAGGCTGTAGTAACTAAAATACTGATTGAATAATCAGAAGTGAGAGGCAGAAATAAACATTACTTTTGAAGACTTTTTTTTTTGCCGATATATTGGGACATTTCAGAATCAGAAGACCTCAGTAAAGAGTTTTATGATTGAATATTCACGTACAATAAAAGTCCTGCTTTGTGATAGTGAATTTAAAATAAATCATACATAAATGTAAGTCAAAAATATTTTTTTTAAATCTTGAAATAAATATAATATAGAGGTAATTTTTTGTGACTTTTGGTTGACTAGTGGCTTCTTAGCTGCATCAAAAAAACAGAGCCACATGAATTGGACTTTATCAGGATAAAATAATTGGCTTTTAAATGATGAAGTGAGTTGCTAACTGCAGAATAAGTTTTTACAAATTCTGTATTTGATAAATGTTATGTGGAGACTATAACAACTATTTTATCAAAAATAAAAAATTCTTTAAGATCAATATCATTGACTTGATGAGATGTGTACACAATCACTTTTCTCTAAAGAGATAAAGTGTCAAAGTTGTAAATTGACTCATAAATGACATGCAAATCAACCCTTGAAGATAACTTTTACCCCAAAAGAAAGGCTACAGGAAAAGACTACAAACAATATTGTCGGTTGTGTCGAGAAATGGAATCCTATTATGTTTCTAGTTGGCTGGCAAAATTATGCGATCTCTTTGGAAAACAGTCATATAGTGTCTCAAATTGTGAAACTTGAAATTACTTTGACAGTTCTACTCCTAGAAATCCACATCAGAGAAATCAGAGGACATGTGTCCACAACACTTGTGCAAGATTTTCATACTAATTAAAATGCGCACTTGAAAAGAACCATCTTTGTCCATTAACATATGGCTAAACATAGACTTTGCAAAAGAATATTATTTGTCAGTGGAAGGGAATGAACTGACAGATGCTACAACACAGGTTAACCCTCAAGACGCTGAGATACTGAAAGAAGCCTGCCTCATATTGAGGGTGTCATTTATAAATGTGAAATGTTCAGGGTGGACAAATGGATACTGATGGAATCCATTTTGATACTTGCCTGTATTTGAAGGAATGGAGTACAAGGGTAACAGCTGCCAATCAGTCAGGGACTTTCTTTGGAATGATAAAATGTTACAAAATGATGATGTTTATGATTGCATAATGCTGAGAAGGATAAAAAAAATCATTTGCTCCAAATATGTGAATTTGAGAACAGGTTCCCAGGCTGTAGACAGCAGGAAACTCTTGGTGTTATTCTATACACTCTCAGATAACAATCAATTTACAAATGAAACACAGTATCCAACTGATTGCAACTGCTTGGCAACACTAACCAAACAACAATTACAATGTCTCCTAATAAAAGTGATGTGTATGTGTCATTGCTCTTGTGGTGAAATGATTCAGCACGTAACTCGTATGTGATAAGAAGCAAGGTGACTGTAAAGGGCTCTGGGAGGATGTGTGAGATTTCTAGTCTTCTGACAACATATCAGAAGGAGGACATACGCTTAAGGTGGCCCTGGGTCACGAAGCATGGTATTGAGGGGCCAATGGTTCATACAGTATAGATGTGCTGGACCAGACATTCACATCCCAGGCGAGACACGGCAGGGACATCATGCTATTCAAGTCATGTGCAATTTCATTTTTGGAAATCCATTTGTCTTGGTTGACTCAAGTGACTACAAGTAGATGAAACCAAGAAAAGTTCAGTCACAGATTATGGACAGAACTCCTAGACTAAGCTTGCATGTGACAATTGTACAAGCAAATAAGTTTTCTAACATTTTGTAGAAGGGTCAAATTAAAAAAAAAATCTCTCTACAGGAAAGTGAATTGATAAACTAGTAATTATTTCCTGACTCTAACATGTGTGTTTATATGTTTTCTCTTCATAGATCCAGTCAAATGAAAAGTGTAAATATTCAGAAAAATTGTACCTGAACTGAGAAGTTCAGAAGGAATAATGAACTGATGAACTGGTCATTATTTCTTGAACAATACAATAGACAACAATTTACATAGCACTTATGCTGTATTAAGTACAAGCAATCTAGAGATCACTTAGCATACAGGAGAGTATGGATAAGTGAGCATCTTTGACAGTTTATAAGAGAGACTTGAGAATCTCTACAAGATAATAAATGATGACTATAAATTAACAAAGCTACTTAAATAAATGGATTAAGTCTGCTCATATCCATGAGGGAAGACACAAGTGATATTACCGAGTATTTTTTGTAATGTATATTTAGTATGACACGATTTATCCAAATTTGAACAAGCATATCATATGCTAATATATATCTTATATGCACGTTTTCCATATGTATACAAATTATGGCTATGTAAATATGTTAAATGTTAAGTACATAGATTAATGAGTATGTTGGAAGGAAAAGAAATGAAACTATAGACCAAACTTTATAGTTGTATTATACTCTATTGTATGTTTATCTCTTAAAAGCACTAGAGAATGTATAGCAACTATTAGACTTAGGCAGAGTTTAAAGCTGATGTTCTGATATTAGATGAATTTTCAAACATTAAAACATTTTGCAGTGAGAAAAGTGAGGAAGAAAGGCAGGCAGAGACTATTAAGGTACAGAAAAAAATTCAGAGTTTTTAAAAATAAACATCCACTCCCTAACTGCATAAGCAATCTTATAGGGATGATAAATTTAGACATATTTGCATTATTCTACTTCAGCTCCTAGATCTAACATAAACAGATACAACTGGATTATTTTATCACCCTACCACCTAAAATAGTTGAAATTTTCACTGTAATGCATATAATTTGGTTTTATAAACACCAAACACATGACACCTAAAAGAGTGAGGATAGCACACATCTCTTAGTGCTGAAAAGAATCAGATGCTTGAAATTCCTGATAATACATGCAAAACACTTGGGGGTTAATTGATCCTGCCCAAGATTCTCTGACTAACATTAACCTGGACAATTGAAGGGGAATCTCAACCCCTGACCGAATGGAGATAAACCCAACCACTTGGCTCAGCAGAGAAGTATCAGTAGAAGTAATAAGAAAAATGGGCTCTGGCACGCTGCACTGGAAGAAGAGAGTGCATATTTATGCACCTGCCATGAGTCATTTGTGTGAAATTGCTCTGCGAATACCATTTGGGATCATCTTTAAACTCTGAGAAATTAAAAAGAAAGAAATGGCAGAAGTCTGCTATGACTTGGGAGAAATTATCTGTTCCGATCATCTGAGCCGAGTACATGTGGTGGTGCTAAAAGGGACTTAATACTTGCTTCAAGTGACTGAATACGTGAAGAGTGGATGGAGGGAGTGAACGAAGCTAGAAGCCAAATTTAAGGAGAAGCTTAGTGACGCTCAAGGAATACAATGAGCAGCAGGAAATAGTTGTGCTGTGTTGTCTCCAGAGATGGATTAAATTCCAGAGCAAAACGCCAGCCACAAGGATGCCCGAAACCAGGAAGCTAACAAGACAAGCAGCGAGCGCCAAGTATGATTAGCTTCCTGTCTGAGTCCATACAACGCATGCAGTTTAATCTCAAAGCTCTTCTGGGCGTCGACTCAAAAGGCGCATTGGCTGAATTGAAATTTGTGTACCACAGTCACTCTGAAGTCCAGACACAAGAGGAATCAAACTTTACTACTTGTTTTGAAATAAGGGCTGAATAAAACCAATAAAGAAATAATCTCTCCCTTATCCTTAGAAAATAGGTCTGTAACTGTATACTTAAGTATTGGAGTGGAAGAATGATAGAAATGTCAGATTTTTCTAAGTAGACTCTCAGACTTAGGCTTTGTCACTTATCGTGACACAAACAAAGCAATGTAATCACTGTGTAGTAGTATTATGAAGCTTAACTTTAAGTGCATGGAAGGCTTTGAGTAAATTCTCTTTCCAAAGTAACATTATTTATTCATTTAGCAAACACTATTCTAACACAGTATGTCAGGTGCAGGTGCAAATTCTGTAAAGACATTTGGTTGCTAAATTCTCCATACGATTCTATCCCATATGGTAAGCTTCGATTGCTACACTGTGGAAAAGAGTAAATAACAGAAAATTCTGATAGTCAATCTGATCTGAGACTACGGTTTATATCTGGTAAGTTACTGCATACTAAACACAAATAACACCAGAATAGTTACCATTGAATGTTGGGTAGTATTTGAAGGAAGGATTTAAGAGAAGTAAAATGAGATTTACTACAGAGAAGAGGAAAAGTGAACATTATTTAGGAAAAAGACATGATCCTGTTCTCTTTCAGTATATTAATGTGTGTCTTAGAATAACTACAGCAGGGAAGGACTCAACTGCCAACTTTAAAGTGTTTTAATATGAAACTTAAATGTTTGCAATTATCTCAAAGAAGGAAACTTAGTTCTTACATTATGAAATATTGTTATCAATCTACAGTGATGGAAAGGTAGCAAAGTAAGGTTTCATTCTGTATCTCAATTATTTTTTGGCAATACTTTTATTTTGTAATTCATTAATGTAACTAACTCAGAAATACTTGAAAAGTCTAGTATATGGAATAGAACACTAAATGTTCTCGAAACCACAAATAAGCACAGTTCTCCACAATTTTAAGGACTTCTGTAAAAAGTATTTTACTGAGATTGGCCATGGAGTAAAGAGTACAGTCAGACATGTGCGGGTAAGAATAGCTTTCGCTGGTCAGTTCCTCCTTCCTTCTCCTGGGGCTGTGTTCAAACCACGTGCCTTTGCCTGCTGAGCCATCTTGGCCACCCCTAGTCTGCAGACTCTTTCAAAGCAACGGCAGGAAATGCAAATGTCACATCAATACTTATTACTTATAAAACAATGAATTGCTCTGTGTGTGATGCCATCGTGTCCGGCTTTGAATTCTCTCATGAATGAACCAAGGGGCAAGTCAAGAGCAAATGCGAGGCCATTAGAAGTATGCTATCCCCACTAAGATGGAAGGAATTGCATGAGTTTATGAATTGTTTCATAAAAGGAGATCACCTGAGCGTTGCATTGGACTGGCAGGATGGGGAAGGCGAATCTTCTGTGTAGACAGACACAGTGGACAGACATTAACTTGCAGTACTGTCTCTGGAATGTGTCTCTGGAATGTGTCTGTGGGTTCTTAACATACACAGACTTGAATAAGTGAAGTATTCCTCAACTTTCAAATGTTTATAAGGATTATACCCACGTGACAAGATCCTAGATGATCTTGACACTAGAGGTCCAACCAAAGGTCTTGAGCCTGCTCAACCAACCAAAATCCATAACCCCTAGAGAAGTAAATTGATCACTGATAGCCAACCACGGAGCCTATAACTATCAACATTAGCTGTCATAATAGCCATGTACAAGTAAAAACTTAAATTGGAAAGTATGAGAAGGATCTGTAAGTTATACAATGTGATACATATCAGTAATTCTTCGAGGAAGGAAAGTGTGTGGAGTCAGAAGACATCACAATGAAAAGTAAACCTAAGGGAAACCAGGAGCAACTGACCAGCCAATTACACACATTATTTCCCCTCCGGTTTTTGTTTTTTTTTTCTCTGCAAGTGGAAAATCTTTACTCTCTGGTAAACACAGAGAAAGCATGAACGGCAGGGAAGAGGCAGAGGAGATAATAAGTCTGAACAGCTACGAATACTGAAATGGTGCTGAACGGAATATCCAAACAGCTGTCAAAAGTATAAGAGCCCCCTTTTATTAACCAGCTGCTACCAGGCTCGCGCAAACACACAAGAGTACCCAGCATGAGGTACTGCTTTGCCTTGACGGGTCTGATTTATGAAACAGATGATTTGTTATTTATTGATCAGAGACCGATTCTCCTCACTGAGTTAGGCAGCAGCCCGATAAAAGGCAAGCATGCCTCTCTCTGGTTACGAGCAAAGAGTGTCTATTGGATCACTGCGTCGAGTGGCTTTGATTCTACGACGTCCAGATGTTCAACATGTGCAAACTTCAGACACAAAAGAACCAAACCAACGGTCTTTCCTGCTACCAAAGAGCAAAGCATGAAACGAACTTATCAGAGCCCACAAACTATAATTTGAGCTGTACTTTTTTGCTAGAAAATGAGAAAACTTCATTATCTTCATCTGTTTACTTGATAATTACTTCTGGAGAGCACTCTGTTTAAAGCATTCGGGGCAGCACAGCATAACATTTAACATGTGACACACTGAATGCCACCTGCGTTAGCAGAGCTGCAGGAAATTACTAATTCAAATCAAATTTCACCAACATGCTCAGAGCAAGTCTCATGTTTTCATCTTCCACGGTATCAAAGCTCCTGTTAAGATAATTACTTTTCACTTGTGGTATCTTAATACAATTGCCTTTTGTCCCTTCTGTTTTGCTTGCTTCCCCAATCAGCTCAGCGGAAAGCCACCTATAACTGGGTTGTGAGATAACGTTAAGTCCCCGCAGGCCGGAAGACCTGAAAGCTCCACATTTTGACTTGATCCCATTTTAAGGGAGATGCTGTAGGTTGTATGACTTCCATTTTCCTACATGTGTATTTTTTTCTCCCGTGGTTATTATGTGATTGAATGCACAAAACACCCTACCTAGCCACTTGAGGGATTATGAATTTTCCTCCTTTCCTTAGTGTATTTTATTTTTATTTATCTACTTATTCTTTGCATACCTGTATGTGTGTGTGTGTGTGTGTGTGTGTGTGTGTGTGTGTATACTTGTATGTATCAGACAGCACTATGTGTGCCTGTGGGGGCCCAAAGATGACTGAGAATCATTCTGGATTGTTCTACTTCCCTTTTGTTTTGCTCTAGGGTTTCCCAGGCTCCACCCAGCATTTTAATGTGAGATCTATGATCCGAACTTAGGTCCTTCTGCTTTCAAGGCAGAGGCTTAAACCCTGAGCCAACTCTCCAGCTCCAACTTACTATACTTTAAAAACAGGAAAAATATTGAAAATGCTGCAAGGAAATTTTTTTTCTAACTTTTTGGGAATGATTTCATTCAAGGCAAAATGATGAATTTACTGGTATTTCATTCTTCTGGAATTTATTTGAGTTTGACCTAGATCTTCTAACTGTTGTCTGAAAAATAGACAGTGTTACTACTCGTGGGTCTCAGCTTAAGAAGGCAGTTTCGCCAGGCACCACACAGTGGACACTGTGGTTAGTACTTGCAAATGCTGAGGAAGTTGGGAGCTTGAATCTTGTGCACAGGCTTATGCTAAGCCTTGGCATTTCACACCCGTCAGCCAAGGATGCTTGTCCCAGAAAGCCCAGTTTCCCTGTCACACAGATTGTTCATTTTGTCATGCGATACAAAGGACATAAGTTTTAGGATTAGAGAATGCAGATTTGAGCCTCAGGCCTGACTTGCTCCCCCAATTTTTCTCTGCTGTCATGTGAAGATTGGGAGGAGGTCCTATCTATCCCTAAAGGCTCTTGTGGGACCCCAAAGAAACAGAAAATAACTTGGAGTCTGTGCACACAATAAAGCTGGCTTTAGGTCAAATGAAAATTTGATGTAAAACAAACGTCTATGTTCATAGCCATATATGCTCATAGAAATTTTCCTTAACCATGGGCTTAACATTTATTGGTATTGGCAAAGTATGTCATTCCAAACTCCACATTCTAGAACCCTCTATTAGAGAAGCTATGTGTTTGAAAAGTGTGACCCATCAATAGTGGCTCTGAGAAGGCTCAACAGATCAGTAGACCTTTAAAAACATACACATCCCACGCCTGCTTCTCTCTGACCTTGAATTAGTCATCTAATAGTCTCTCCATCCTGGCTTACATTACTGCAAAAGAATTGTTTAAATTGTCCCTTTTTAAACTTGTCACAACTAAATATTCTTTATGCCTAATGACCTGAATGCTTCTAAAAGGTCGACGTCTGTGCTTGGGGGGAAAACAATCCCCCGCCACCGAAGATAAGCTTAGTTTCAACTCAAATCTTGAACAATAGAAAGCAAATGAGTACAAAGGAGTCAAAAAGCCCAGAAAGTTCCATTTGTCATGCCCTAATGTTCTACTCCCAAAGAAAATGTCACAAAAATGAAACATCATATTTATATTCCTGAGAATATTACCATATAAAAATCTGATCCATTTTTTAGAGCATTTGTGAATTTGATCAAAGGTAAATTTTGAAAATAGCTTTTTGCCAAGGAAAAGGACAGATTCTGCCTCCAGTCAAAATATTCATTTTTTTAAAAAACAAATGAGCAGATACTGAAGGCATAATAGCATTTTGTGGCATAAATTGGCATCTCTAGTAAATATTCTATGTATGAGTGGCAGAAACTCTTCCACATTCTCAGGCTATTATTAAGCATTACCTTAAATGAGAATCAGACTAATCTAAAACATACATTTGATGTCAAATTAAACTAAAACAATGTCATCATGCATCCCAAAAAGCTAGAAAAGCTCGTGGCTTAGAAAACTCAATGACCCGTTGTGGAGGAGTTCTGTACATTAAACAGATCACCAAATCCAAGAGACATACAAAGAGCAGAAGCAGCTTTCTGACAGGTTTCTTCCACTTTAATGAAACAAGTTTCAGTGGAAAACTTAGAAGATTAAAAACTCACAACACAATAACTGCCACACATTTTTCTGAGGCCTGTCTCCACAGCGCCGGCGAAGCACGGGTTTGGCATTTCTCCTAGAATTGGATCAGTGCAGACCATCAAGCTAAATGAGATGCTAAAGAACCTGCATTTTTTAGATTAGTTGTCTAGCTTGATCAAATAAACTATAGATTGGCTAAATTTCCAGTTCATGATTTGCTGGGTAGCCGTTCAAATTCCAGCTCGATTTGGCTTGAGAGTGATAATCAATTTCCAGAAACAACACTCAGCAACTCTTTGGCAATAATTTCATCTTATTATGTTGGAATTAGGCTACTTTTTATAGTTCATGAAAATCTGTGAAGAATATTAAGCAGTTTTTATGCTGAAATAGATAACCATTATTCTACTCAACTTATTGACTAGTTCATTATCAAGTAGCAGTACACTGAAACATCCCAGGATGTAAGTACAATAATATTTTATAATGGGAGATTATGGTTTCAAAAAATATGATCACTTATTTCCCAGATGATAAAATTTCTTTTGTATTCGATAATGTTAAGAACAGTTTGTTTCTTTTTTAAATAAAAGTCCTCATTCTTAAGAAAATTATTTGTTGTTAATCTCATACCTCAATGAAGACCTTCACATTTAAAAACGTAACTGAGATCATGTTGTGACAAAAAACATTCTAAGGATTACCTTCAAAATGTTTTTAAAAACATTTCAAAGATTATACAGTCTTATGTTCCATTAAATTTTCAGTGTCTATAAAAGGTAATCATTTGCCTGCAAGCAGATAGGCAGAAAAGAAATGAGTCATTTTCCTAAAGTTGTATCTACAGAATTTGCCAGCTTTTGTGATTCAGTAATGTCAGATGTGTGTGACCAAGCGCAGGGAGTGGCAGACATTTTGATATCTTGCTGGCAGTGAAATAAATCTGAGTTAATTCCATCCTGGAATAATTTCAAGCATCTCTCAAAGATCTGTTCATCATTTGCATAGATGTAAGTCCTGTTAATGTGCAAAAGAGCCCAAACTATGCATGACTTTTTGACTCCAGCTGACTAATTGGGTAGAAGCACAATTCATTTAATTGAATTAGGGAAGATTAGGAAATATATTTAGCAACACACAATGCCAGGAAGAGATGCATAAATATAAACAATGGACTTTGACTATGTCAAAGCCTCATCTGCTCCCCAAAATAAAATTAACTTAGTCTTAAATCATTTATAGAAACCTCATTATGTATGATTGACTAAGACTGCTATGAGCAAGCCACAAAAAATATTGGAAGCTCTAACTTTGAGTCATTTTGAGATGAGAGTAAATATTAATGGCACCATGCTGTGTCCATATGAGAAGTGCCAAACACATGTGCACATCCTAAGGGTGGAGAGGAGTGGTACCCCAATCATGCTGGGGGGGGAAGCCAAGTGTGTGGCATGTGCTGAGAAGGTCCGTAGCATTCTTTATTGTCCTTCTTTCAAAACGCCACTCATCTACCGTACCCTCTGTGGGACAATGGGGATAAGTACATGCTCTGCCTTGTTCCACAAGTTATTCAAAAGATAGCAAGTTGGCCAGGGAGATGGTTCAGTGGTCAACGTACTTGCCATACAAGCAAAGGGACAAGAGTTCAGATCCCTAGATCCCTCGAGAAAACTGGGTGTGGTGGTACTAACTGCACCTCAGAAGGCAGAGTCTGAGAATGCGCAGAGCCAGCTGGCTGGCCGGAAGAGTTCCACAAGTGAGCTCTGGGTTCGATTAGAGACCTTGTCTCAAAAGTAAGATGGAACATCACAGCATACACATACAGACACAGACACACATAGAGATACACACAGATGTACAGACACACGCAAGAGAATAACAGTACAGCAAATTATTTAGGAACATTGGTATTTAAGCTAATACAGGTAACTTAGTTTCAAGGTATTTGTTGGACATGTTGTGGTTTATGTAATCTAGTTTATACACAGTAGTTCCTTGACCACTCCAAAAATTGTTATGGTAGAAGAAAAACAAACAAACAACCAGAAAAAGACCTTTTCAAGTGCAGTGGAATAGATAGTACTCTGGGAGAATTCCTTTGCCTGGGAGAGGAGCGAGTTGGGAAGCAGATAATGATGAAAGCAATAGGATGGAATGACACAGCAGCCAAAGTGGAAGAAATATTCCTAAGAAAGGAAGCTACTGATATAGTCCAGTCGGCAGAGCTTTTGCATAGGAAGCACAGTGCCCTGTGCTAGATGCTACGTGAAACAAGTGCTGGAACATTCCTGTAATCCTTGCATTTGGCAGATGGAGGCAGAAGGATCAGGAGTTCAAGGCCTGTGTTGGTTAAAGACAATCCTGCTTCTGCACCCGCCCAAAACATCCCACCCCTTAAAAAGGGGGTAATCTAACAGGTCATATATCATGGAGAAAGATTCTGCTCTTGGATGAAAACTGATTAAAACACATTACATTTGTTAAGGAGATAGTCACCATACCTATTTTAACAGTGTCACAAGTGTGACTATTTTTACATGATGATACATTCTAACAATTCTTACAGTTTGTGAATGTTTTATACCTTTCAGTCAGAATTCGGACTTCACTTAATAGCTTATCCTCGGGAATCTCTTGACTGAGCCAGACACCCTGCGCATGTCTGCATCTTGAACTGAGCAACTCAGGAATAGAAACTGCATGAAGGTAGGTTACTGCCTTCTCTCAAACATGTGGGAGAACTACCTACCACCATCTAGGTTGACTTCATTCCTTCATTCTTCATGCATTTCTAGTTGTATGGCTGTGGCCAACCACATCCGACAAGGTAGAGAAAGCATGACAGATACGCAGTCACAAGCACAGGGAACGCATGCAGGATCTGACCAGTATGGAAACATTTCACCCTGCTACTGCTTGGTTACAGAAAGCCAACATGGAACGATCAGAAACAAGGACGTTCTTATTTTTATGGATTCAAGTTAGTCAATTTATGCTTGGGGACTATGCTCCATTGTTTTCTCTGCTTAGTAATGGAAAGGAGCAGGAAGTGTAAGGACTTCAAATTTAAGTGTTAGAAAACAGATGAGATGAATTTTCAGATGGGAGAAAGTATGATTTGATCAAATGAATAAGCTGCTGATGAGGTCTGAGATCTCTACTTAAATAGGAAGATGGGTGATCATGCTTCAGGAAGAGAACAGAAATTTTGAGGTGAGAATCTAAGCATCTTTCAAGCCTCCCATAACACAAAGATGCTATTAGAATAATTGATTAACCATATTATTTATATTTGGAAAATACCCGGACGAGATTTCAAAAAGAAATAAGTAGAGTCATTGGAGAAAAGTCTTTCAGTCAACTTACAATTTGCACATGCATTCATCACACAGCCATTATTTTGTGCAAGGAATTAATTTATCAGCAAAGTCTCTCTTCAATAAGACCAGTGCACTCTTATCGGTGTGCTCAAATTCTTGCTGAGATATAAGTGGACCTTTCTAGTCCTAATTATAGCCTGAGGCATAAAAGCTGCATTACTGTTCACTCTCTTGTTGGAAAAGAAAGCTCGGAGTTCAGTTAGTTACAGAGCAATGGAGACAGCAAGATGGCTCAGTGGGTAAGACACCTCCTCTCAGACCTGACGACCTGAGTTCAATCCCCAGAAGCCCGCATGGTGGAAGGAGACAACTGGCTTCTGAAAGTTGTCCTCTGACCCCCACTCATGTCTTCCCCACTTCCCACATGAGCAAATGTTTATTTAAAAAGACAAGCTGCAGAATGATTAATCACATCTTAGGAAGGACAAATAGGAGCTGAAATTATCCTCCATTGTCAACAAATATAGTGGGTAGTGTGACAGGAAGAGATTTTTTTGAAATCATATGTCTGATGAACTTGAAACACGTTGAATTTTGAACTGAAATCAGCCTCGGGTACATTTTCCTCATGGCTGAATCCATGATGAATTCTGGGAGGAAAAGATCCAAAGCTGCCTATGTTAGATTAAGTGTCTTTGCTTTTAAATATTTAGAATATCATGTGACTGGTTTAGGAACTGGAAGTGAAAAGTGATTGTCTAGGGTGGGCTTCTGCTGCTGTGACCCTAAAGACTCTTGGGTATCGCACACATTGATGTTTCTTTCCTGGAGAGCTCTAAGGTTAAAATTATTGTTAGACCATTTCAACGCTAACATTATTTGCTTCTTATATTCTTATTTCTTTACAAATCAGAGTTTCTCAAGGGTGTGGCAGTGATAGAGGAAGCTGTAGGGTTCACATTCAGCGGCTGCTTCTTTTAGTTAGTAAATTTATTTCCAATAACAAAATCAGGTTGTGTAAAAAAGTTATCAGGAATATTTCTATAACTTTTTATATTTTCTCCTTATTCATGAATTATAGTTTTTTCCCATTTCATCTCATGATAAATAAGTATAGTCAACCACATAAGTTTGTTTGAGCTTTCAATAAAGTTTAAAATGGCGTTGTGACAAAACTTAGGATTATTTCCTGTGATATACCTCAGGCCATACTCCAACTCTGTTCTTCTTCTTTTTTTTTAAATTTTTAAAAAAATTATTATTGAATTGTGCATGTGTGCATGTGTGTATGTATGTGTGTGTGTGCATGTGTGTGTGTGTATGTATGTGTGTGTGCATGTGTGTGTGTGTGTGTATGTATGTGTGTGTGTGTGTAGAACCACGGACGAATTCAGAAACCACCATGGACCCCCTCCATCTCCTCCTTGTTTACTCTGCCCCGGGGTTCACAGGCTCCACCCTACCAGGACCAGAAACGCAGGCCGCCCTGGCTTCCGCCCCGCGTCTATACATGGGGTCTAGGATTCGAACTCAGGACCTTCCGCCTGCAAGGCAGAGGCTTAACCCCTGAGACACCTCTCCAGCCCCTCTGTTAGTCTTCTTAGTGAATGGCTTCAGCCTTTCTCAAAGCAAACCTACCCCTTCTGCTTTCCTTGGGTACAGTAGTTTTCTTCTACTAGATCAAGACCTGTTTCCTGCAGTTCAACTACTCGCCAAGCCCTATTTGGGTGAAAAGAGAACTCTTTGGATTTATTAAAATTGGAAGACTTTGTGGACAGACATTATGACTAGTGAATCTTTTTGTCAGTCCATCCATGTTTTTATGCAATGGAAGTTTTAAAGTTATATGTGGAATTTTACATTTTATTGCCTCCAGTTACTCCAGTGAGTTGCTCCTTCCTTGCATGAAATTGCTTTATCAAAATTTACTGTAACATTGGAAATGTCTTAAGTTTTCTCAATGTCTTAAAGCTCAGATATTTTATCTGATATCTTTACAATAGTTTGACAGTATGAATAGGGGGGTTGGATGTGACTGGTCAAAGGCCAAGTGGTGGTGAAATAGATGTTGACAAGAGAAAGAAAAATTAAATCTCTTGCCATTTCTTTCCTTGCCTCTGTGCATAAACATAAAGTGTACGGGCCATAAGGACAAAACACCATTTTGTAGGAAGTCAGTAATTGATTATCCAGCTTTTAAAACCATTCTTTTAACAAACATGACTCTTCTCCACTATAACTTTTGATCTTATTGATGGATTAATTTGCTAATTTTGTGTCATTTAAAACTGTTTTGTCAAAAAGGCCAGAGTTCTTTTTTTGTTTCAAGCTATATACTGTTTTCTCTTTTTCTAACATGAGGCATCTGCAAATGTTGCTGTGAGCTTAAAAAGCCAACTACTGCAGAGCTAAGCTTTAGAGAAGGACGCATGACATGACAGTACTTTGTTACTCATATGTGATTTCCCTGGCAATTCAAAGTGGAAACCCACAGGGTAGCCACAGGAGGTAACATCTTCCTGGATCAATATTTGCGTATCATGTCTTATAAGAATGTTTTGTAAGATTCATAAAGAGATTTTTTTTTCCTTTAGACTCAGAAAATGGAAATTAAAAGGAATTTGAATGTCAAAGGATTTTCATTTTCTGGAGCAAATAATCAACCAAAGGAAGGCTCTAAATCAATCATTGAAAGGCATATGTTCAGTGAAAAGGATGGCAGGAACATTTCTGATTTGAGACGTCTTTTTTCTTGCAGTTAATTGGTACTTTCATAAAAACCGTGTCACATCAAATAAAATCAAATATATCCATCTTTACAAAGTGCTAAGTCTGATTCAATTCTGCTTATGTGGCTGTTTATTAAATACCTACATTCTATGCAGCAGGATGATACTGAGGTTTAGCTGCAAAATTACCGGGACAATAACTAAGACAATCTGGTGACAGAGACTGACCACAGAAAATCAGCATATAAGCTGCAATGTGGTGATCTCTAGATTTTGGCAGAGGTAACTGATCAGGCCAAGTGTGGAGGAAGACTCGGTGAGATGAAACAGGGCATGGAGGACCAGAGTCCACACTCTTGGAGGATGGTGAAACACTATAAAGCCATCAAGAGTGGATAAAGAGACCACGAAAACAGTAAAAGACTGACTTAACACAGCAGAGGTACAAGGTCAGTCAGGGCTGTGACTTAGCAGTGAATGATGTCATTAGATTGAGCACCGTAGATATTTAATAACAGGTTATCCCCACCCGTTTCCCCAGTGTGTAGATTAGATATTAGATTGAGCCACATCGGGAACTTGAATGTTTCACAAAGATAGGGGTTGTCAGTGGCACAGGAGGACACTTGTCCCTTGTTAACACAGTCTAGAAATTTACTCAGTTGTATTCTTTCTTATGAGGTAAGGTCTGAACTTGGAAATCTACAGCCCTAAATGATTTTTCTGGTTGCCTACTGGCAAAAATATTTAAGAGGTGCTTTTGAATTCTGACAGTGATATGTATTCCAAAGAGGCACAGATCACTCCATGTTAGGGAATCCATTAATATCATTCATCATTCAATAAAGCAAAAGAAAAATGTCTCCTAAAAGGCCACACGCGCATTTAAGAAAATTCATCAAAGTGACTATTTGTAATGGTGAAAGCCAGCTAGTGCCACCTTCGAGAAGTGATGGGCTAAGATCATTGGCAGTGAATGAATCACCTGCAATGTGAGCTCTGCAGCAGAGTGCTACGGTAGCTTCCTTATCAATGTTCCTCATTGGAATCTAGAAACTCTCACCCATTTAGGAATCTGTGTACAGGTGACTGACTGCTGTCAGTTGACCAGGAGACTAGGGGAATAAAGTAGCTAGTATATGTTGCAGAATTTTAGTTTCAAATTGGGAAGATATTAGGAGAACTAGCAAAATCAAAGAACGAAGGCTATTTTTTCTATTATGCATGTGTGGTATGCATGTATGCCTATGTGTGTGTGTACATGGGATCAAAAGACTGATGAAAGGTATTGTTCTCATTTACTTTTCTGTCTTATTCTCTAATTCAGGGGCTATAAATCAAATCCAGAGCTCATCGATGTACATAGTTTCACTAGCCAGCTTGTTCTTGGGATTCCCAATCTGTCTTTTTAGGTTAGAGTTATAGGTAGGCCTCTATACCCACCTGCCACTTATACAAGTGATCTAGGGATTCAAACTTTGGACCTTTTACTTGTGTATGACAAGCTTAAAGTCTTATATAGCATTAAACTTGTAGTGATATACACTCCATAATTATAGGAGATATTAATATTGCAAGAATGTGAATATAGGAAAATTCTCTGTAATCTGCTAAATCTTTTTAGCTTTAAAATTGCTCAGTTGCACATTTATGACTAAATTACATCTCACAGAAAATTGATACATTTGTATTTAGTTTTGAAATTGTGGCTATTTTCAGGATATTTATGCTAAATATACATCTTTATAGATGACAGTATATCTCATTTGTTTTAAAATGCTAAAAGGTATATAAAGGCAGAGGTTTTGTATTTGATGCAATATGCCTTAAAAAGTATTACATTCATGTAAGTTTTGTACATTCTATAATAAAGTATTAAATCACTGAATTGATTTTTAAAAAGATTTCTGAATTCTTTATATTATTATAGCAAATAGCAGCCAAAAACACATATAGCATTAACAAATATACTTAAATATAAATATTTTACTTTTTGTGTAACTAAGATGGCCTAACAAAGTAAGAGATGTGTGCTATAGAAAAACTACAAAGGTCTGACCATATTTCCTGTTTATGGTTTTCTAAACAAAAATATTTTCCTTTAAATTTTCATTTTAGGGGCTGGAGAGGTGGCTCAAGGATTAAGCCTCTGCCTTGCAGGTGGAAGGTCCTGAGTTCGGATCCTAGACCCCACGTATAGACGCCGGGCGGAAGCAGGGGCGGCCTGCGTTTCTGGTCCTGGTAGGGCAGAGCCTGAGAATCCCGGGGCAGAGTAAACAAGGAGGAGGTGGAGATGGTCCATGGTGGTTCCCGAATTCGTCCGTGGTTCTACATACACACACATACATGCACACACGCACACACACCATATATGCACAATTGAATAAATAATAACAAAATTAAAAAAAAGAAAAAGATTATAAATTTTCATTTTAATAATTTAAGTAAACAGTAAAGAGAATATCTATCATTATTAAATATTATTGACCCTTTGCAAAAAGGACCTTGTTTATCAGGAGAGCTCAGCGAGAAAAAATGAAGTTTTAGAAAATTTTGGATGGCTTTTAAAATAGAGAATAAGTTCATAAAGATACTTATTCCAATTACATCCAGACTTTAGAAATAACTTCTTAAACAAAATGGATGTAGAAATAGACCTCAAGCCATAATTTTACCATGATGTATAGCAGACTTTCAGGAAACTAATGTGTGATTAAGATCATAGAGTAGCACTGGCAACAATTCAAAGTACTTTAAGAAAAGGAAACATAGTTTGGGCCTCAAAACAAATAAGCTCAGTTGAAATTTTGTTGCAGCTCATTAAGTGTGGGGCTTCCCAGGTAAGCAGTGAATTGAATAGCAACTATCTGTTGCTTTTGGACATGATTTCACTTTTGTAAGGATAATGAGCTATTTAAGCAGAAATGCTAGGTGATACATTACAAGGTCCTTTCACATATATGCCTCTGTTCCCCTGGGGAACACTGGAGGAACACGCTTCAGCTTAAGAAACAGAAGCAAGCTGGAGAAAACAAGAGTGAAAGAAGAGGGTCAAGGACTAGCCTATTCTTTATGTTCACAGTGGGGGTGACTTAATTCCAATGCAGGGAGGAACAAGCATCCAGCCCACCCACTGGGAAACAAAGACCATGAAAAGAATGTGACCAAAGACTAGGAAAATGTGACCAGTACCCCAAGAAGATACTAAAGGTGTCTGCGAAACTGATAACCTGGAAACTGCAGCAGAGAAGAAAACGATCTCTTGAGATTTCAAAACCTAGGCCAGCCAGTCCTCAGGTGCTGTGATTAGACTTTTTACGACTTTCACCCCGGCAATCCTAGAGTCCCACAAAAGACAAGAGAAGTTGTCTGAGGCCAATCCAGAGTCTTGCAATTGTCACAAGCTGCATCATGCTTTGTCGACCATCCATCCATTGAAAATTTCCAGGATCTTACCACTTAGCTAGAGATATGCATCTCTCATGCATGAAAGTTAACTAACTGAAAATAACTAAATTAACTATTAATTTAACTAATTTAATTAATTCGACTAATTTAATTCATTTAGGTGTTAATTAACTAACTGAAAATAGCTAACTAAAAATAACTGAGAGCCAGTACATAAAGCATGCAGAAGGTTTGCATTGCCTAAGACAAATGAAACAAGTGAAAGTGTTAAAGATTGATAAAGGTATGTTTCCTTAGGCCCTATGGACCCAGGTGGTGAATTACCCCTTATGCCTCAAGCACAACATTTGGTTTTCTGTCCATGTTTTTTTCCCCAGCAACATCAGCCTGCATTTGCCTGCAATCTGTGTAGACCCCACCTTTGCTTACCTCATCTTTCCTTGATCGCTTCAGCCCTTTACAATCCCATTTATATGCAAGTCTAAGTCACACAGTCTCTGCCTCACGGAGGTCTATCCAACCACGGGATTCAGAAATGCTATAAAGCCCCATATCACAGTCCTGAAGTCCTTGCTAAACTAATCACTTATCTCTGGGGAGAGCCTAATCTTACCATCTCTGGTGAATCGGGCATCCCATACAGTCTGTTGGCCCAAGCCACCTCTCATATTTGATTCCTTCGCTGTTTTTTAGTCATTAGACCTGTTCCCTTCCCATGTTCCCCAATACCAAGACGAAGTCCTTATTACGGGTCTAATTTGTCCTGTCTCCTACATCCCTTACACAGTGAGCCAACTTTGCCATCTCATTTCTCATTTGATCTATTCTTGTAGAGGACTGCACCTATATGTCTTTCTTGCATTACCATTTCTCTGGTCTTCTGCAAGCAAATTCTGGGCAGATAGTTCAGCCTCTGTGGCCCTTCTGGTTTCCCAAAGTAACTTCTTTCCCATTCCCTTATAATTCTCTTCCCTACATGCCACTTTCAGAGTCTCAGATGTGCTCTGTCATCGAGTAGCTGTTCACGGGATGACTCTTGACAGACATACCAATTGGACCAGAAGTAGTGTAGTGGACACTGGACCTCCAGATCGCCATTTCTTGAAGATGGATGCCAAGGGCATTCCTTGAGGTCTCAGTTGCAGTGTGCCTCCTGTGCCAGCATAGTTCTATGCCTATACCAGCATAGTCAAGGCTGATTCCTGTTGACTTTCCCCACAAGGGGCAGGGATGGATCTTGTCCTGTGTGGAATTGGGATCCAGGGCAGAAGTGTTTTATTACATATTCCTTCCTGTTCTTTGGAAGCCATCTAGACATTAATTAGCACGTGTAAAGGATGGGCAGGGAGCTTAATCACCTTCTTTGTATCACCTTCTTTCTGATTTATCAGCAACCTGCTTTGTCCCCAATAAGAATGGGGCCATTAGGATCTATTAACATCTCTAAGGATTGGCTGGGCTGTATTGTTGGGGTTGGTCCCACCTATTGTTGACCATGCACTTGTAGTTTGTCTGCCCCTATTGGTATCATCACTCTATGCAGTCACTCCATTTCATGGTATATAGGGATTAGATTTCATAATAAACTTGACTTGGTTTTCGGCTTTTCCAAGATCCACACTTGACTCAGCCTGATTTAATTCTTACTGATCCCACTCTGCTGCTTACCAGGATTGCAAAGTAAACTTACAGTCATGGAACCTGCAGAGTAGCACCCCCTCCCCCCAATTAGACATGCAGGAAGACAGACCCAGCAGAATTTCTCCTTAGATGAAATACCTCTTCCAAGTACCCTTTTTGACTCTGGCACCTGCTCCGACCGCTAGACGACAGGCAGCCTAGACAGAGCTACTGACAGCTGTCAGGGAGGCAGAGGAAGGTGTGACTTGAATCTGATGCGAGAATCCCATGATGAGTTTACCGCTTCTTTCTATGGGGCATCAATGCACCAGATCTTAAAGCCTCCTTTGGTAGTTGCAGGTGTTTTGATGAGATTAGCATCAACTTGCTATGCTTGGAACACAGCTCCACAGCATCTGTGTTAGAGCTAATTGAAGTTCTCTTTGGTACACGATAAACAAAGACATCAGTCAATGCATAATTCTGAGACCAGTGCTATTGCAAAACAGGAACAATAAAAAATTGTGCTTCACCCCACACAATGTCAGGTTCTTGCTCTCTCTCTCTCTCTTTTTCTCTGAGGATAATGAAGTAAGCTAGATACTGATAAACAAATCTTCTCCAATAGTCCTTATTTCAGTAATAAGCTACATTGACCCATACCTAGGATGCTTGGGTAGTGAGAGGCCAGTAACTGTTTCAGACTTCAGTGTATTTCATCTATTGCTTAATAGGTATATCAGTACCACCTGGGGGGGGGAGGTTATATCACCAGGTATGCTAAACAGGCATGGCAGCTTGTTGCTAAAAGAGGAAGGAATGTATGCCTCAAAAAGTTTACTTGGCCCATTCCTTAAAATCTCTTTAGATAGGCAGGAAAGAACTGATGGGGGGAGGAACAGCCCAGCCAGTTTCTAAGAGAAACAAAAGCGTTCCAAATGACCTGGAAGTTCTCTCCACTCCCAAGGGGGGAAGTTCGGCCTGCCATTATCATCACTCTTTTATATACTGATGGACTTGTAGTGTGTTTCAACTTTTTGAAATGGATTGCTTTTTATATCAGATTATTTGTCCCATGTAAGAATCGTTTTAAGCATGGAACATTAGGATGGTAGATTGACTTTACAAGTCTTCTTCGTCTCTCTGCATCTTATTCATTGATATGCAATCTTTCAGTTGAACCCTGGGCAAGTCGCTATGTACTAGTCTAACCAGCTGGTTTTCTCAGTATGTCCCCTGTCTCTGTGTTCTGAGTCTGCCCTGACAGATGGCAGACATTTCTAAGGATTCTAGGTATCCAAACTCCGGGTCTTCGTGCTTATATCACAAACATTTTGCCCACTGAGCCGTCCTATCGGCCCCAAACCTTTGTGTTTTTAACAATTCTGTGAAATAGATTTTAAACTAATTTTGATAACCTCTGTGAGTATAGCATATCTAAAACCTAATCACCTGTCACATTTCCTTGACAAACACATTCAGACAAAGAAACTATTTCAACCTGTGGAGAAAAATCAAATAGTGATATTGATTTCTACAATGTTTTTCAAAGTAAATTCATTTTTTTCCGCTACAGCGTGCCCTGATTTAATGAATATTTAACTAAAAAGCGAATAAGACTAATTATACTAGTTCTTCTATAAGGTTATTAAAATACCAGCTGATGTGTCTTGGGAGAGTTCACAATACCCATTTCTACATCAAATACCTTTTTTTTCTATCATTGCTTTCAAACTGATAAAGAATTTCTCAGTGGAGGAAAAATGGCAGATTTCATTATTTTGATGTTTCCTCTTTAATTTGCATCCTTAATTCCCCATTCCTGAGTATGCTTGCTTGTATTAAGTTCGTGGCAGTGCATTTAAACTATTCAGTCACCACTACCTCTTCTGGGAAATTTTGACATCTTTCTGTCATGTGCTTGTAAATTTTCTGTGGTTTCCCTTTCAGATTCAGTAGTAGATCATTGAGCCTTTGAATATGGTCCTTCTGACAGTTGTCAAAGCAAAAATCCATATATGTTTCCAAATATAACAGATGTTATCCCAGTGAAGTGAGCACTTCTATTTAATGAATGAAGGCGACATTAATCAAATTATTTTCTGTATTCCAGAAGAGCAAATGACTACAATTAAATTATTTGTGTAGATTAGGTTTCAATGGCAACAGCCTTGGCATCCAGAAGTGTATTAGAAAACTATTTGGAAGCCTTAAATCCTAGAAACATAATTGATATGCTTCCTCCCAGGAGAAGACACATGAACTCCAAATGAGATTAGCATACTTCTAATGACAGCATTTCCAATAATTGTTATCTCCAATCTGAATATTTCTAAGACAAATAAGCAATCACTGACATGAAGTGATTTTTTTCACAATTTCTGACCTTACATAATATATGCATGCATATCTTCCTCCATAAGAATTTATTGTTTAAGTTCCAACACTAAGTTGGCCTTCTATTATTGATTTGTACACTGTTGAATACTTGTTGTAGTATCTGTGAATTAATTGAAACACCTTATTTGTCACATAAATATCTAAATGTAATATGTGTCATTTTGATAGTCATGACACCTTCTGTGATTTACCTCTGTTTGGGTCTTGCTCTTAATTTTTTTCCTGTGGAAAGACAGTTTTCTATTTTTGAATGAGATACATTAGAATCACATGCAGCATTTCTCTCTCTTTAAACAACATTTATGTGAGCAAATAACTTATTTGATCCTTAATTTCCTTATTTATAGAGGAAGACTGATCTAAGGCTGTATTTCCTGAGTTCCAAGGAGTCATGAACAAAAGTGTTCTAAAATATATTCAAATGCAAAAAACACATAGGGACACTCAGTGTACAGATTTTTTTGAACCAAGAAAGATCACACACAATCCCAAGGTTCATCACAGGAAGTCAGTAAAGCACATCGAAGGATGTCATGAAATTATACAAAGAGGACCAGGGAATTGGGTCAGCAGTGAAGTGAATCAGCCCCACATCCTGAGTTTGATTCTGGTTGGATCCCAAGCACAACACTGGATATGGTGGTGCCAATGTATAATCCTAGTACTCCTATGGTAGGCTGAGAGGAAAGACAGGAGAATCAACTGGAACAACACAGATCAGCAGTCCTGGAGCGTGCTCGCAGCGAATGACAAAACCCCAATGGTGACTGTTTAGGCATAGTAGAAAATGAGATCTTCTGACCTTCACATGTGTGCTATGACGACTCTCTCTCTTTCTCTCTTTCTTTCACAAACACAAGCACACTAAGCAAAAAAAGTTGAAACAGCATAAAAAACAAATAATTTATTAATCTACAATGATCACAGTTACTGAATATTGTATAAAAATGAAATATTAGAAAACCATAGATCGTATGCTAAAATAAATCCATTTATGAATGAGACATGACCTTAGAATTTTTAATGTAAAATTCATATTCAGATTTCTATTAATTTTTAAATATTAGAAAATGGCTATCTCAAGTCTTTTCTACACTATAGTATTGATTCTACATGTGTGTGTGTATGTGTGGTATACATTCTATAAACACTACTCATAGACTTTCACAAATGTTTCAGCTTATTATTTTTGTACATTGCTCTCCAAACTCATATCTGAGGACTTACAAAAATCAGTATTATCATATAATCTCGAATTTAGTAATATTTAAAATATGAGGTCACATAAGTACCTTTTTAGGGACCACTTCAACTTGCTCATTTACCATGATGGACTAGTTCTTCCCTATCATGTAAAAGCTTGAGAAGCTTTGCAAGCGTATGCTGAGAAAAGTGGACCTTTCGAAAGTCCTCCTGAGACTCATACACACCAATGTTCCACACTAGGTAAGCATATACCCTTAAATTATATAAGTTGATTAGATTATTAGACACACATAAATGAACTTCTACTTTTGCAGAAATCAACTTAATATGACTAAAATTACAGGAATTCATAAATGACCAAGCAAGGGAGTGAATGAGAAAGGATCACGTAGGGAGTATAAGAACCAGTCCTAACTTGGCAGTTAGTGGGAATATTTTTCATGTGTAGCATCTTATATGAAGTTATTAACTAAAAGCCAAAGACATCTGCTGTGATGGTAAGACCCCCGAGATGGTCTCCAATTGTTCACGTGTCTAAACACTAAACACTGTTCAGTGTCCAGCTGGGGGCACCGTCTTGGGAAGCGGGAGGACTTAGGCCATTGGTGATGGACCCTCTTGTCTGGTTTGCTCTCTCCTGATTTGCCATGATGTGACCAAGAAGCCTGATGCCTCATCGCTGAGCTTCCAGAAGTTTCCCACACCTCGGCTGTGATCTGCTCTCCTCTAGCAGGGAGAGGGTGCAGTGCATTCTCCCCCAGATTACTTCTTTCAGACATGTCATCACAGCGATGAGAAACCTTAATGGTTATGCAGGGATATTTTCACTCCCTTAATCTTTAAAAAAACCAAGTGCTTCATACTTCGACTAGAATTAAAACTTTCAGCTTTTCTGTATTAAATACACAAGGAAAATATTTCCCTAAGGATTTATTTTTTAATCTTTTCCTCATGTATCAGCCCTTCAGGAAGCCCAATAAATTGAACTTCATTTGAAAAAAATTCTTGGATCCCATCTGAATAATTAAAAAAAATCAAGGAACATAGTTTCTAAGTGAAATTATTTTTGCCATTTGACAGTCTATGTGGAAACGCCTCACATTTACAAAGTGATGGATGTAAAGTTCTGAAGATATGAAAGATATATAACTTTTCCATGTGATTTGTTCAAGGCATAAAAGTCCATTAATCACAGAACTTAATGTTGTACATGTGTGCTTATCAGAAGATGATGTTAAGTATTCGATAACTGCAGCATATTTGAAATGAAATTTCTTTATTTTATAGAAACTTATTTTGTGTTTCCTTACTGCATGTGCAAATAAATGAATAAGCAGTTTGCTTTATGGAGGAAATTTGTTGCCTAACAACTCTGCATATTAAATTACATATATGCATATCAACTTTTCTTTCAAATACACATGAAAATTTTGGGTACAATATACAGTTTTAATTAGTAATAATGTTATAATTAGTTATAATGTTATATTAGTTGTAATTAGTTATAATGTTAGTCTATAATTGTTAATTCTGACTATGAAAATTAGCTACTTACATAGTGAGACTCTTAATATAATTTTCTTTTTTCTAAATCTATGGTGAATAGATGTGAATATGTTTCCTGAAATGAATAAAGAGAAAAGTCTAAGGAGATGCCACATTTTTAATGCACATATTAAAAGTCAAGAAGGCATTAAATTGCCAATGGAGAATGAATATATAATATGAAGATTCAATGTCCACCAAAGGCTATTATTAAAATAATATTGTTTTTTATGATATAAAGATTCAATGTCTACCAAAGGCTATTATTAAAATAGCATTGGTTTTTATGCTGTGAGTTTAGTAGGCAAATACACTTAAGGTGTTTTTAACCAAAAAATAGGGCAATTATGTAAGATGATAACCATGTTAATTCAGTTTTTAAATTCAAAGCAACAATTTATATGCATATTAAAATATCATACTTATTATATGTAATAAAATTTCATTTCTTCATTTGGAATATCCATTACTTCTGCAAATAAAGCAATATCACTTTAGTTTCTGTGTAGAATTCTCAACTGTTTGTTCATTAGGTGGCAAATAAACTTTGAAGAAAGACCTTTATTTTGGAGATCCAATTGTACCTCAATGTTCAAATGCATTCATTCAATGTACAAATGAAGCTAAGAAGGAATTTTTTTAAAATTTTGAATTATAGGTATTGTTATTTAGTGAGTAAATTCTATCAGACTTTTGAGTAATAAGAAAAAAATTGAAGATCAAATGATATTTTCAGAGACTATTTGAGAAATTAGTCATACTATTTTAACCTGTTTTAATGCATGTGACTTGCCTGGAGATATTTTGCTCACTAGTAGTTTACCTGCCAACTGCATGTTTTGTTGGCAGTGCAAGCTCAGTTGAATACTTTTAATGAAAAAAAAATAAAGTCCATGTTTTGGATTAATGACAATGGCAACAGAAACCTTGGATCATGAAGAATAATGTCATGTTTAGTTGTCTTCTACTTACAGAACCATCATAGGACTTTTAATTGAGTAACTAACTAGGTGATTCTCTGTAGAAAGTGCTAATTGTGGAGGATTTGCAGACAGAAGGGTGCACTGTGCACACTCATCCTCAGAGACCAACAGGGTGTCTTACAATGTAATTGATTTCAATGAACTATATTTCGAGCATGTTGCAAAATCCAAGGGAATGCTTTAGTAGTCATAACGGCAGCATTATCCAAGGAAACAAATCTCCAATCCTGTTCCCTGGGAAGGCACTGCAAAATATATCCTTCTAATTCCTCAGATCTCCAGAAATACAAAATCCCATCAGGTTTGTTAGAGCTGAGAAGGAAAGCTGTTATCTTTCATTTCTTTTCTAGACTGAATATTGGTATAGATCACTTTTTTAAATTTATACTGATTACCTAACCTATAAAGTGCCATTAAAGTTAGCAATTGTTATCAATCATGGTTTTAGAACTGTAACCTTTAATTTTATTTTTATTACTTGTTCAAAAAGTAAAACTTTATTCAAATGTCATATCTTCCCTCCCTCTTTTTCATGAGATAGAAGTTGCTTTGCTAATGAGTATGGAAATCTCCCATCATTGTTCATTAGTGCCAAACTGGAAAGTATAACCTAAATTTCAGAATGAGTAACGGCTTCCTCTTGTTGGTTTATCCACAATCTGACATTCATGTATGTATATTTCTTACTTTGGAAGCCATTGTTAACTTACAATTGAATTCTAGGATTTTAATTGTTATGTAAATTCCAAAATTTTCTTGACACAAATGCAAGTAAGCATTATAGTAGAGATGTTTTTGCTTTCTGGAAATAGATTTTTAAGTGTCATGATTAACTTATTTGGTACCTTAAAACGTCATGTACTGTTTGCAAGAAAGCAAAAGCAAATATATAAATTTGGATCCATTCCTCTAGAATGAATCATATTATGAACTAGTGTATTAATCCCATTAAAAAAGAAAAGTTAAGCAGAAATTTCTAAAGTATTTTTAAAGTAGAATCATTGTTTTTATTATTCAAAATCAGGAAAAATGAAGCAAAATTGTAGAAAAGGTGCAATATTCTAAAATAATGAATTATATGTTATTAAATAAACTACATATACCAAAGTACCAATAAATATAATCTTTACAGGATATAGAATTTAAAAGTAATTTCACAGTATAGCTTAGTCAAAGGGACAGTGTTGGCTCTCTTTTCTTTATATCACAAAAGTTCCGTGTAGAAATAAGCAAAAGTAGAGCCCCACCATGGACATTCTGTCCACATTAAAAGAAAATAAGTTCAATTTATTTTAAGTGAATGCAAGAATATCTATCAGCTGCTATTGAATAAACTATTTTTTTCCAATCTATAAGTCGATTAATATACTGCTTACTAAAACTGATTTTATTTAGATTCTTTTTGAATTCTTATTGAAGACTTTATCTGTCAGGAATTCTAAGATGTCCATATTACTAAAAATAGACTAAACTTCCTAATCCTGGCACTTTATATTCTGTGGCAGAAAGGAATAGAAAATATTGAAAATGATATTGCCAAAAGCTTAAATCATGTCTTTAGGGTTGACCTCAAATTAACTGTTTAATTTTTAGTAAAGATCTAAAAGAAATAGGAGCTAGCCACCTGGAGAATATATGGTCAGCGGGAATACTTAGTACAAAGCTTCCGAGACAGGGACCCAGCTGTGTCATTGGAGGAAGGGCAAAGCAACTGTTATCCAAACAAGTGCACAAGAGGGAGGCTTGTGGAAGATTTATTTAATTAAGAATAAACTCAGTGGGTCATTTGTGCCAAAATAGAACAAAGACAGAAGCCTAAGAATGCACAAATATGAAAGGTTGTTTTCAACTAAGCTTTCTTTTGTTCAATATTTTATTTTTATTTGTTGGATCAGCTTGCAAAGTAAGAAGTCTCTCCATGGGATTTGCGTACAGATTTCATTTTAGTTACTTCCTGTGACTGAAGAAGCAGCACACTCCTTCTTTGTGGAAAGGAGAACTGTTTCCATTTTCTGTCCATCCTCTGACCCCCAGCAATTCCCAAATTAACCCTAAGAATGACCCTTTCCTTTAGCACATCTCCAAAATAATTTTATTATACAATGAAAATTGCCAAAGTTCTGCCTTTGCTGTTTCTCCCTCTGCTTCTATTAGTTATATGTCAAGGACAACACAGATGTAAAACCAATACACATTATGCACAGGAATGAGAAAACTGATCCACTTTTTCCCGAACGCTCACACTCAATAGGAAACTAGAAATAACATAAACTGTGTTTAGGGTTAATTCTTCAATCATACAGAACATGTAATCACCTACTATGTGTAGCCTAAAAAGTGGTGTCATATTTTCTCTACATATCAATAAACCCTAAATATACCTTAGATTTATAAACACACATATATGTATATGAATCAAATAAAACAAATAGCAGTCTACTCCATGCCAAATCAATCATGAGCAACTTCACCTGAGACCTTCAGTATTTCATAGATAATCTCTTCTGAGTGATGATTCATGGCTAGAAATGGCTTACTTCATACTTCCTATTTCTGGTACAGTCCTTTTGTGCAATTTGGCTTGGCCATCCCTAGCAATTCCCTGTGACAACTTTATTTGAGAGCTTAGACTGACAGAATATCTCATCTCTGCTCCCAGATTTACTTTGGGATTTAGGATCCTGTGACTTCATTCACACTAAATATTCAGACCTGTCATTGTAAAATACACTCAGGGCCACGCTGTTCCTCTCCTACCCTAACACAGAAGTCTTTCAAAGCTCCGTCAGATGGGAGGTAGTCAAGCGGACACATTTTAAAGTGACAGTTCTATATCCAAGCTCTGTGGTCTTAATGAAATCTTTATTCTAGGAGCTGAACTTTTTAGCTCTGCTAGACCCTCTGTGGTCTCCTGCCTCTCTCTCTTAATCATTTCCAAATCAAGTTCAGAGGCCGAAGAAACATCTCTGGGGTACTCCCGAGATGGGTCTGAACTCAGCAGTCAATGGAAATGGGAGCCCCCTCCCCACCCCCAGGCACTTGGAAGAACTTTTCCAGGTATCTTAGGTTTTGCAGTTTTCAAGTCACTTTGGATTTTGCTTCTATCAAGGAAGAAAGATGGGGTTTAGCCTTCCAATACAAGTTTTCAAAGGCTCTTGGCATCGCTAGGCCACAAGTAAAGTTCAATAAGGAACCTGGTGGATATTTGTACAGTTCTTACATGTTGGCATGCTGTAATTAGCTTGGCAGCCTCTGACAGTAGAACACCATGGTCACCAAGGCAGAAGGACTGTGGGTCACCATGGTGACGCACTGCCAAGCATCGCCTGGGCGCTGCTTCATGATGCTTGGAGTCAGTCCAGAGACTTAGTCCCTGAAGAAGTGTCTATGAATGATGCTCACCCTCCAATTAACCTCAACAATTTAAAGCCGCGCCAATGGAAACAGTTAATCCCGGAGACTTATCCCGGTGCCTGAACTGCGGCCAGTTGCTGACTGCAGTGTTCTGTCTTGGCATAAAATTGATCTCATGCATGAGCTTTACTGGGGTATAAATGTCCAGGTACCCTTCTGAGAAGCAACCCAACATGTTTGTAGAAGCCATAAAGCTAACTTGAGTGTATAAACAGCTGGAGTCCACTAGAGTCAGGCGCCATAAAACAGACAGCTACCCGTCATAGCACAGTGGGCTGAATTTACTGTCAAGGTTCAGCAGTGGGCAAATGCAAGGTTGGTGCTGGTTTTTGAAGAGGTAGAGACAAGAAGAATCCTTAGCACACTGCCAACACCTTTGGACACATTGGGAACCTTTGCTGCTTCCTGTTATATTACTATAATAAAAAAACTAATAGTAATACTAACTTCTATTGTGTTTTCTTTTATTCAGAACAGTCCTGTGATGACTGAGAATATAAACCACAGAGCCAGACAGTCAGGAGTTGAATTCCATCTAGAATGTCTCAAACTTTAACGTGATTAAGCTACTGTCTATGCCTTGGTTCTTCGTCTATGGAATAGGCTTGTGTATCATAAGCATAAAGTTCATAGACTTATGCATTGTAAGTATCATGGAATGTTAACTCTCATTGTCCTTGGTTAAGGACCATTCATTAAGCCCCCACTAACCATGAGACAAAACATAAACATCTATGACTTGGAGGTAAGTAAGTGGGTTTCTTGTTTGGAACTCATTCGTGACTGTGAATGATTGGGGAGATGACTGAAAGGTTAAAACACTTGTCATGCAAGCTGAGGGACAGGAGTTCAGATCTAGAGATGTCACATACCTACCTGGGTGGGTGTAGTGGTACCCCTCTAATCTGAGCCTTATAAGACACGTATGTGCAAAAACAGAAGCACTTGTGTCTGCACACACATGTGACCATGCACACATATATACTCCCCACTGACGTGAAGAAAGCATTAGGTGTTTCCCCTGCTTATTTCATAAAACTTCTGTGATAAATTACAGCATGAATTGGTCTTATTTTTAGTACTCTGGTAATCATTAATATTTTTTGCATGAAATAAAACTTCACCCCAGCCATGGATGAGAAATGGATCTTCTAATAAAATAATAACAGCACAAACATTAGCCAAAATGAATTCTAGCTACAGTCTGCACCCCAATAAATCCTTTCCCCTGCCATTTCTCTGCCATGTGATCAATACTCATGCCCTAAATGAGAAGTTGTTCACTGACAGTCTCCTGGTAGGTTATAATTATTGTACAAAGTCACCTGTTACATTATTTACCTGAAATGACTGTTTCTCAATCTGATTGTTAAAACTTCTGTTTTTATGATTCTTTACTGATGGGGCAGATAAAAAGTAACCATTTTGCAAATGGGTGATTGACCCCTCCCTCACTGCGGTTTCTTACTTTTATTACATCTACCTTTGAGTATACTCTTATTTTTTTAACATTTTTATTATTATTTCCACTCATACAAACTTAATAGGTAAACTGGTTCCCTCCCTCCCTCCTCCTTCCCCGGACTCCCTTGCTCCCCCTCCCCTCACCCCTCCCTCCCCATCTCCCCGTACCTCCCGCCCAAATTCCCAGAGTCCTTTCTTGTGCATGCCTGACTCTTCTCTGGGCCCTTCTCTCTGATGACGTACAAGGATCCAGTGGCATTTCCCTGAACCCTTTCCTGTGTTCCCCTTAAGCATAGGAACACTACTGTGGCTGTCAATCTCTTGCTTCCAAGGATCTTCCAAGGTGCCTTTAGCAAATGCTAGACTTTGTGAGGTCAATAATGTGTTGGACATTGTGCAGGACATGCAAAGTCCAATTATGATTGCTTCGGCCCTAACTTATGTGGAGTATCTTGCAAATCATTGCTCCTCCCATCCTTGTGCTCTTACAATCTTACCGCCCCCTCTTCCGGAATTTCCCTGAGCTTCAGGATGGGGAGAGATTAGGCTGGCCTAGTTCTAGGTGGTTGATATAGAGTCTCTGAAGTTCTGGATTATGGTTTGTTGATTTACTTTTGCAGTTTTGTTGCTCCTGCAATGCCCTTCACTCCATCCTGATGGGTATTGTATGTCATCCCCTGGACAGAGATTAAAAAGCTGTTAAACTAGAGTCTTGTTATAAGAGTATATTCAAAGATAGATATAATAAAAGTAGAAAACCACAGTGAGGGAGGGGTCAATCACCCATTTGCAAAATGGTTACTTTTTATCTGCCAGGCTATATGCCCTCCACTCCTGGTGAGATCATACCCCCTCAGTTGTAAATGATCAGGAACGAAAGTCTGTGAACTTAAGCAGGTGTCTCATTACTTACTTGTAGTCCTTGATGGAGGCCTATTATCTCTGCTGTAACATGGTCTCCTCTCTCCTTGTTTCTGGTGTGGCCCTCCTACCCCATCCCTCCTGTTCATAATCCTTGCAATTACTGTGGGTATTACAGAGATTTATCTTTGAGTGTCTCTAGTTGGGCTGGGTGGGTTTGGTACTAGGAGCCACATATTAGGGAGTACATACAGCGCTTATTTTTCTGAGTCTGGGATATTTCACTTAATATAATTGTTTCTAATGACATCCATTTCCCAGCAAATTCCAGTAATTCATCTTTTTTGATAGCTGAGTAGTACTCCATTGTATAGATGTACCACAGTTTCCTTATCCACTCGTCAACTGTTGGACATGTGGGTTGATTCCATGACTTTGCTATTGTAAACAGTGCTGCTATGAACATGGTTGTGCTTGGGCTATCAAGGTGAATTTTGGCTGTATGTGGGGTTATTCCCAAAAGTGGAATAGCAGGGTCATATGGCATTTCAATCTTTAATTTCTTTAAGAATCTCCAGATGGCTCACCAGAGTGGTTGTATGAGCCTGCATTCCCACCAGCAATGTAGGAGAGTTATTTACCCTCTTTCCACATCCTCTCCAGCATTTGTTGTTTGTATTGTGGATTTTTGCCATCCTGACTGGGGTGAGATGATATCTCAGGGAAGTATTGATTTGCATTTCCCTGTTGGCTAAGGAACTGGAGCATTTTTTAAGATATTTGTTAGACATTTTAATTTCATCCCTGGTAAAGTTTCTTTTAAGTTCCCGGACCCATTTTTTAATTGGGCCATTAGTTTCCTTGGTGTTTAGTTTTCTAAGGTCTTTGTGCACTCTGGACAATAGAGCTCTATCAGATATGTGGTTATTGAAGATTTTCTCCCATTCTGTGGGTTGCCTTTGAGCTCATGTTACAATCTCTTTATCTGAACAGAAGCTCTTTATTTTCACAAGATCCCAACTGTTGAGAGTTGGTAGCAGTGACTGTGCCATTGGATGTCTATTTAGGAACTGTTGGCCTAGCCCAATCAGCTCGAGGGAGTTCCCTATCCTTTCAACTATGGTTTTTATAGTCTCTGGCCTGATATCAAGGTCCTTGATCCATTTGGAATTAAGTCTTGTACATGGTGACAAGTACGGGTCCAGTTTTAATCTTCTGCATGTGGAGATCCAGTTTTGCCAGCACCATTTGTTGAAAATACTGTTCTTTTTCCATTGGATTTTTTGGGCCCCTTTGTCAAAGACCAAATGGTTGTAATTTTGTGGGCTTATATCTGGGTCTTCAACCCTAATCCATTGATCTGTGTATCTATTTTTGAGCCAGTACCAGGCTGTTTTTATAACTACGGATGTATAGTATAGACTAAGGTTTGATATGGTGATACCTCCAGCAGTGTTTTTGTTACTCAGGATTTTCTTTGCTATCTTTGGTCTTTTGTGCCTCCATATGAATTTTGAGATTGTTTGGTCCACTTCTTTAAAGAATTGCTTTGGGATTTTAATTGGTATAGCATTGAATTTGTATATTGCCTTTGGTAGGATGGTCATTTTTACAATGTTAATTCTGCCAATCCAGGAACATGGGAGGTTTTTCCACCTTCTGGTGTCTTCTGCAATTTCTTCCTTTAGGGTTTTAAAGTTTTTATTATAGAGGTCTTTTACCTCCCTGGTTAGGTTTAATACCAAGGTATTTCATTTTTTTAGGGGCTATAGTAAATGGGATTGTTTCTCTCAGGGCTTTTTCACTTCTTTCATTCTGTGCATGTAGGAAGGCCACTGATTTTTGTACATTTATTTTGTATCCTGCCACCCTGCTGAACTTCTCAATTAGTTCCAGAAGCTTTCTGGTGGAGTTTTTGGGATTACTAAGGTATAAGATCATGTCATCTGCAAATAGGGATAGCTTGACTTCTTCCTTGCCAATTTGAATCCTTTTTATGCCCCTTTCTTGTCTTATGGCTTCAGCTAAAACTTCAAGTACAATATTGAATAGAAGTGGTGAGAGTGAACAGCCTTGTCTAGTTCGTGATCGAAGGGGGAATGCTTCAAGTTTTCCCCATTGAGCATAATCCTTGCTGTGGGCTTGTTGTATACAGCTTTTATTATATTGATAAAGGTTCCTTCCATTCCTACTGTCTCTAGCGTTTTTATCATAAAAGGCTGTTGGATCTTGTCAAAAAAGCTTTTTCTGCATCTATCGAGAGTATCATGTGGTCTTGGACTTTGCACTGGTTTATATGTGATGAATTACATTTATTGATTTGCGTATTTTGAACCAACCTTGTGTGCCGGGGATAAAGCCTACTTGGTCCCCGTGAATGATCTTTTTAATATGTTTTTGAATCCGATTTGCTAAGACTTTGTTGAGAATCTTTGCATCTGTGTTCATCAGAGAGATTGGCCTATAGTTTTCTTTTTTAAGTGAATCTTTATTAGGTTTTGGGATTAAAACGATATTAGCTTCATAGAAGGAATTTGGTAGTGTTCCTTCCTTTGCTATTTGATGGAACAGTTTAAGGAGTGTTGGTGTCATTAACTCCTTAAATGTCTGGTAGAACTCTGTGCTGAATCCATCTGGTCCAGGACATTTTTTGGTGGGAAGATTCGAGATTACTTCCTCAATTTCCTCATATGTTATAGGACTATTCAAATAATTCACAACTTCCTGATTCAATTTAGGTAAGTTGTGCTTACTTAGAAATTCATCCATCTCTTTTGTGTTGTCAAACTTCACTGAGTATAAGTTTTTGAAATATGAGGTTATAATTCTCTGGATTTCTTGGATATCAGTAGTGATAACTCCATTTTCATTTCTAATTTTGTTAACTTGGGTTTTCTCTCTCTTGCTTTTGGTTAATTTAGCTAGGGGTGTGTCAATCTTATTGATTTTTTCAAAGAACCAGCTTTTTGACTGGTTGATTTTCTCTATTGTTTTCTTAGTCTCGATTTCAGATATTTCTCCCCTTATTTTGCTAATCTCCTCTTTTCTACTACTTTTGGGATCAGATTGCTCTAGTTTCTCTAAAGGTTTAAGCTGTATTGTTAAGTTATTTGTTTCTGATGTTTCCATTTTTTTGATGCAGGCATTAAGAGCTATGAACTTAGCTTTTCGCAGTGGCAGTATCGTGGCCAATGAGGTTTATCTGAGGCGCGATTATTGCTAATTGAAAACTTTTCCCAATACCCCACCATGACGACTTGAAATATAGTCGGCACCGGCAATTTTTGACAGTCTCTATGGAGACAAAAAAAAAAAAAAGAAGAGCTATGAACTTACCTCTTAGGACAGCTTTCATTGTGTCCCAGAGATTTTGGTAAGTTATATTTTCATTATCGTTCGCTTTCAGGAAATCTTGAATTTCATTTTTAATTTCTTCTTGAATCCAGTTCTCATTCAGCATCATATTGTTAAGTTTCCAGAAGTTAGTGTATTTTCTCTTGTTTGTTGTGTTGTGGATGTCCAGCTTTAGGCCGTGGTGGTCTGATAGGACACAGGTTAGAATTTCAACTTTTTTGTATATGTGTAGATTCATTTTGTGGCCCAATATGTGATCTAGGAGAACTTTCCATGTGCTGCTGAGAAAAATGTGTCTTTGGTGTGTGGATGAAAAGTTTGATAGAGATCTGTAAGGTCTATTTCTTTAAGGGTTTGATTAAGTTCCAAAGTGTCTCTGTTAAGCTTTTGACCTGTTGATCTATCCCACGTTGAGAGGGCGGTGTTGAAGTCCCCAAGAATTATCGTTTGGGGGTTGATTTCTTGCTTTAGACACTGTAGGGTTTTCTTAATGAATGTGGAGGGGCCTGTATTAGGTGCATATATGTTCAGTATTGTGAAGTCTTCCTGGTGAATTGTACCTGAGACTAAAATGTAGTATCCATCTGTGTCTCTTATGATTTTCTTTGGTTCGAAGTCCACTTTGTCCGGAAGCATAATTGCTACCCCTGCCTGTTTCCTGGTTCCATTAGCTTGCAAGATTTTGGACCAGCCTTTCATTCTTAGGATGTGCCTATCTTTTGTGGTGAGATGAGTTTCCTGAAGGCAGCTGATTGTTGGATTGTGGTTTTTAATCCAAGTTTGTAATCTCTGTCTCTTAATCGATGAGTTAATACCATTGACATTTACTGTTGTAATGGAGAAATTATTTTTAATTCTGAACATTTTTTATGTTTAGTGGATTTTGTAAGCATATTGTTTGATATATTTTAGTGGTATTATACTTTTCCTTCTGTCCTCCTGGATACACTTGTTTTTTTCTTCAAGCTTGAGTATCAATTCTAGCATTTTTTTGAAGGCCTGGTTTGGTAGACATGTATCCCTTCAAGTTGTCTTTGTGCTGAAAAACTTTTCTTTCTTCCTCAATCATGACAGATAGTTTTGCTGGGTATATCAATCTGGGTTGGCATTTTTGCTCATTAAATACTTGAAGTATGTCTCTCCAAGCTCTTCTTGATTTTACTGTTTCCATTGAGTAGTCGTTTGTTATTCTAATAGGTTTACCTTTAAAAGTGAGTTGCTTTTTTTCTCTTGAAGCTCTCTTTTCTTTGTCTTGAATGTGGAGTGCTTTGACTATTATTTGCCGTGGTGATTTTCTATTTTGGTCATATCTGGTTGGAGTGTGAAATGCCTCTTGTATTTGGATGGGCCTCTCATTCTTTAGTTGTGGGAAGTTTTCATTTATGATGATTTGAAATATTTCCTCTGGTGTGGTATTTTGGGATTCTTGTTCTGGTATTCTATGAATGCGCATGTTAGGCTTCTTTAGGGTGTCCCATATCTCTTGAATGTTTCTCTCAAGTATCTTCTTGACTTTAACAATTTCTTCCATTGAGCTGGTTAATTCTCCCACTTTGTCTTCAAGATTTGAAATTCTATTTTCTGCTTCATTTGTTCTGCTGATAAGACTTTCTGGGGCTGGAGAGGTGGCTCAGCGGTTAAGCCTCTGCCTTGCAGGCGGAAGGTCCTGAGTTTGAATCCTAGACCCCAGATATAGACACCGGGCGGAAGCAGGGGTGGCCTGCATTTCTGGTTCTGGTAGGGTGGAGCCTATGAATCCTGGGGCAGAGTAAACAAGGAGGAGGTGGAGGGGTCCATGGTGGTTCCCGAATTCGTCCGTGGTTCTACACACACACACACACATGCATAAACATACACACACATACATGCACACACATGCACACATGCATACACGCACAATTGAATAAAAAAAATAAAAAAAAGACTTTCTGTTGAGTTTTGGGTTGAAGATAACTTGTCTTTTAGTTCAATTTTAAACTTTGTCTGAGACTGTTTTAACTGCTCTGTGCCTATTTTTGTTTTTTGAACTGTTTTTCTGAACTCCTCCAAGTGCCTGTTGTGTTCCTGTTCAAAGTGGTTGATTCAGTTGTTTAACTCTTCTCGCATTTCCTCTTTCATAGTATTAATCATGGTAATGATCATATTCTGAAAGTCATTATGTTGGTTATGGCTTCTTGGCTATTTTCTGTGAATTTGTTCTGGTCAGAATCCATCATTATGGGGTTAATTCTTTCGGTGGGAGATTGGTCTTCTTGGGTTTTGTTTCTCATGGATCTGCACTTTGACTTGGGCATTGTTGTTTTGTTTCTTAGGACCTTTCAGTTTCTGTGTGTTTTTCACTGAACTGATTTAGTTGGTATTGTTACACTTGCCAGTTATTACTAGTGCTTGCCTTGGATTGGGTATGTTTGTCTATTGTTATTGTAATTTTCTAGATGAGGCTATTAGGCTGTTAATACATCAGTTAAGTCAGGTTAAGTAGACAAGGGGTGAATATTAGTATGGTAGTGCACTTTTAAGATTGAGTATCTTGGTGATATGTGAGGGTGAGTGGTGTACTCCCTGGAGTTGTATGTTTTTGGGGTGGTTGTATGGAGAAGTTGATCTACAGCAATTGATACTAGAAAGGATCAGTAATGTGAAAAAAAGGAGGTTTACTTATCTTTGGGGTGGATGTGAAGAATCCCTCCCATATGATAGGATGATTGTAGAGATTGTAGAGGACTCCAGATGTATGGCCTTTGTCCTTAGAGTTTTGCTTGAGTTTCCTTTGGACTCTATTGAATTCTGAGTAGCAGTGTGTCTTCCATGGACCACGTGCGTAGGTCCCTGGTGGGCCGGAGAGGCAGAGGGTCTGATGTTGATGACAGAATTCTTCACCTGGGACCTGGGACCTGGGACCTGGCGGGTGAGGGGTGGTGGCACACGGGCAGGAGGAAGCAAGGGGATTTTGAATATACTCTTATAACAAGAAAAAAAAAAGAATCTAGTAATTCAGATTGGAGAGATGGCTCAGGAGTCAAGACTCTGCCCCATAAGCAGAAGGTCTGGAATTTGGATCTTAGGTCCCACGTTAAAAAAAAAAAAATGTCAGGTGGAAACAGCAGTAGCTTACACGTCTGGTCCTGGTGGGCAGAGCCTGGGAAATCCCAGAGCAAAGCAAAGAGGTAGAAGCAATCCATAATGATTCCCAAAGTCACCCTTGATCCTCTACAGGGACACACAATGTGCTCTCTGATACACACACACACACACACACACACACACACACACAAGCAAAATAAATAAAGTTTATAAAAGTGTTTTAAAAATCTAACAATTCTTCTGTATAAGATAACATTCCAGTTTATCTTGTACCCCAGCAGAATTTCTTTTTTTCCTCCAAGTTTGAAATTCCTACTTTCTCCCATGACTGCCCAGGTGAGCTTGCTGTGAATTTCCTCTGCATGCCTCCCTCCCCCCCACTTCCCTTGCAGGTACCACCTTGAAGAACCCATGGCTAGTGGGACATGACACTTCATGGGTAATATCTTTCAGTAGTTGGTAAAGGAAGAATGTTATTTCTCTTCTTTTCTTGGACATTGCATTTCCATTATGTAGCATAAGATGAAATTAGCATTCTCCACAGCTAAATCATAGTTTCCACCACTCACCAAACTTATAGTCAAGATGCTCCTAAATATCTTTCTAACAAATGGCTCTTATGATTTCCCATCTTGTGCCTTTGCAGCTGGATCTAGGACAACAACATTGAAAATAAGATCATATACTTATTCTAATGATATTCATGTTAAATTCTGCCTCTTTTCCCCGCATCTTAACCACATATTTTAAGCTATTTAGAGTAGTCAAAAACAAAAACCCTATCACACGCTTTAAGAAGTTTGCTATGGGAAATGTCCTTGAGACGCCTGGGGAGTAGAAGGTCGGAGCCGCGACGGATAATATCACTCCTTTAGCGGGTTGTGTTTTCATAGTGTGATCATTCGTCAGTTACAAATACCCAAGGTATAACTCTGGCCACTTTGTACATTTTTACAAAGTGACACAAAAGTTCCTTGGGAATATTAGCCAAATTTTTACAGTGCAAGAATTCCTCGATTTACTCACAGTGACCTTAACATTACAGCACAAAAGAAAAGCATCCATGACCACATTTTGTCGGTAGCCACAGCAACTCTTCCATCCAGAGACCCAGAGAGATGCTTCAGCACATGGTTCAGTGTGTACTACAGGTCATCTGCCTTGCTCCCTTGCCTGGCCTCAGCAGAGGGACACAGGGGAACTCAGCTCCAGAGTCTCTGTGAATTTCCAGGAAGAGACATATTCCCTCACCTGTAGAATTACATTTTGAATGTGACCTACAAGAAGGGACACCGATACCTATTCCGCATTCTCATGAGATGACAGATATCTCTTCCTTGTAAAGATGTATTCCAAATTTCTGCCAGTGGGGTTAGACACCCTTTCCATAGAAAATGTGTTCTTTTTGACCATGGATGAGAGAAAGTCCTTTGAATATTTTCCATTCTGCACTATGCATTTAATTTTCAACCCCATATGGAATTCTCTGTGCCTATATATCATGTGTTTATTTATCTGTGTGTATATTAATTTACTTTTCCTTTGTTCACTGAGGCACCATCTTGGTATATTGCCTGTAGCCCTGACTAATCTCTAACTGTTGGGTTCAAGTTAATGTCTATCTCAGGCTGAGATTATAGACACACATACCTGACCCAGATAGCTAATAGACTGTTTTCTTTTTTCTTTTTTTTAATACATTTTTTATTATTATTTCAGCTCATATAAACTTAATAGGTACACCAGTTCCCTCCCTCCCTCCTCCTCCCCCCGAACCCCCTGCTACCCCTCCCCTCACCCCTCCCTCCCCATCCCCCCGTGCCTCCCGCCCCAATTCCCAGAGTCCTTTCTTGTGCATGCCTGACTCTTCTCTGGGCCCTCCTCTCCGATGATGTATAAGGACCCAGTGGCATTTCCCTGAACCCTTTCCTGTGTTCCCCTTAAGCATAGGAACACTACTGTGGCTGTCAATCCCTTGCCTCCAAGAATCTTGGTGCCTTTAGCAGATGCTAGACTTTGTGAGGTCAATAGTGTGTTGGACATTGCGCCGGGCATGCAATGTCCAATTATGATTGCTTCGGCCCTAACTTGTGTGGAGTATCTTGCAAATCATTGCTCCTCCCATCCTTTTGCTCTCACACTCTTACTGCCTCCTCTTCCGCAAATGTCCCTGAGCTTCAAGATGGGGAGAGATTAGTCTGGCCTAGTTCTAGGTGGTTGATATAGAGTCTCTGAAGTTCTGGATAATGGTTTGTTGATTTACTTTTGCAGTTTTGTTGCTCCTGCAATGCCCTTCACTCCATCGTGATGGGCACTGTATGTCACCCCTTGGCCAGAGACAGAAAGCTGTTAAACTGGAGTCTTATTATAAGAGCACATTCAAGGGTAGATGTAATACTTATATCCAAAAGTGGAATCGCAGGGTCATATGGCATTTGGCAATGGGAGGGGTCAATCACCCATTTGCAAAATGGTTACTTTTTAATCTGCCAGACTATATGCCCTCCCCTTCTGGTGAGTTCATACCCCCTTAGTTGTAAATGATCAGGAACGAATGTCTGTGAACTTAACTAGGTGTCACATTACTTTCTTGCAGTCCTTGATGGAGGCCTATTTTCTCTACTGTAACATGGTCACTTCTCTTCTTGTTTCTGGTGTGGCCCTCCAACCCCATCCCTCCTGTTCATAATCCTTGCAATTACTGTAGGTAATACATAGATATACCTATGAGTGTCTCAAGATGGGCTGGGTGGGTTTGGTATAGACTGTTTTCTTTTTTTAAAATTTATTATTATTATTATTTATTATTTATTCAATTGTGCATGTATGCATGTGTGTGTGTGTGTATGTGTGTGTATGTATGTGTGTGTGTGTGTGTGTAGAACCACAGATGAATTCGGGAACCACCAGGACTGCCTCCACCTCCTCCTTGTTTACTCTGCCCCGGGATTCACAGGCTTCGTCTTACCAGGACCAGAAATGCAGGCCGTCCCCACTTCCAACCAGCGTCTATACGTGCGTGGGGTCTAGGATCCAAACTCAGGAGCTTCCACCTGCAAGGCACCTGAGCCACCTCTCCAGCCCTTAGACTGTTTTCTTTTAAATAAGATAGTGTTTTATATTTATTTGCTTTGTTTTGGCATACACACATGCATGCATAGATATATATACCTGTATATATGCATATGTGTATGTGTATATATATGTATATGTGTATGTGTATATATGTATATATGTATATGTGTATGTGTATATATGTATATGTGTATATGTGTATGTGTATATATATGTATATGTGTATGTGTATATATATATGTATATGTGTATGTGTATATATGTATATGTGTATATGTGTATGTGTATATATATATGTATATGTGTATGTGTATGTGTATGTGTGTATATATATGTATATATTGTTTGTATATGTGTATGTCCCAGAGGACATTTGAGTGCGTGTGTCCATGGAGGCCTACAGATGAATCAGGAATCATCCTAATAGCTTTACTTCATTATTGCTTTGCTCTGGGGTTTCCCAAGCTCTGTCTTCCAGGACCAGAAGTGCAGGCTGATGTCATTTCCACCTGGAACTTTTTAAAGGGGGCCTGAGGTTCTGAGCTCAGGTCCTTTTGCTTGTGAGATAAAGGCTTTCAGCCCTGTGCTGTCTCTCAGTCAAAGTTTTTAAAAACAATAGTTGGTAGAGGGGATGCTCTAACTGAGAAGCCAAACGAAGCAAGTTTGTAGGAGTCGTTGTTGTACAGGGAACGGGATGCAGATGTGAACTATGGTAAATGTGCTCACAGGATGAATCAGCCACCCACGTTCAAATCCTAGCTGTGAGGCTAAGGCCTCAGAGTGCTCCTCCATTGAGGACAATGATAATTTATACCTCACTGCAGCCACCAGAGAAGTAAAGAAGAATTAATGCAATTCAGCCCTCGGAGCACTGCTTGTTACACTGTGAGTGCCACACAAGTATTAGGTATTATTTTTAGAACATTTCTATGTGATTGTAGTTTTCTCTGTATGTTTTGACATGTCCAAATTTTAGCATGCATGTTTTTTAAATAGGAAGCAGCTATGAAAAAAAAGTGGCCAACAACAGATAGCCTATACAGTTCACTTAGCTTGGTTCCATCACCATTAAGATTCAGATCTTCTGTCTAACTCTCCATTTTCAGCTCCTTAGGGAATCCATCTTATGAACAAGCTGGTGGCTTATGTGGTGAAGGAAAACTATATGACCAGTAGCAATCCCAGGTTTCTCTGACAAAACCTCAGCTTTGTACCAGGTTTTGAAAATGAGGTTGAGATTGTGGTATGTTTGACTATTGGCATTCATTTGGTATACTTAATCATATAATTCCTCACACACTGTACGCAAGCTTTTGGAAGACATCTATTCGAGAAGATACTGATATGAAAAAGAAACCAAAAACCTTTTACCAAAATGATGAACAGGCAAATGTCAACCACTGTTGATCAGTATTTCAACAGTGGTGGAAAATAACACCAAACAATAAAAGTCAGTGTTGTTTTTACAATCATAATTGATTACAATTGACCATGCGTAGAGGATCAACGGAACCCACTTATACTTGTCACATGTACAATATTGAGAAGAAATGCTCTTTGGGTGCACCACTGAAGGTGAATGTGCCTCAGTCAGAATTGGGGAGAGCAGATGTCTGCCAATACAATCACTTTTCTTTCCACCATTACTATTGGTCCACCACCAGCTTTTGCTCATGTCTTTAGAGTATATTTGATATTTTCTCAACATTGACCGAGCTTTCCACATCCTCTTCTGAACATGGTTGATAAAAGTGCCTTACGAAGTCTAATTCAGACCGTATCACTGAAGTGTCCAAGCCTTCCAAGGATTCCGTGATAAAAATCAAATAATAAATATGAGAATAGCAATCACATGAAAGTAACAGGATCTTGGAATAAAACAATCAGGTCCGGAAGGTGGTCTCTTGAGTCCCACATAATCTCTGGCGTCATCATCTTAACCACCTCTCTTTGCACACCTCTGTCCCTGGTATACTGGCTCCCTTGCTCCTGTCTGACCCATCCTGGTACGCTTTGGGATCTATGGAATTGTTCTCCTTGGTGTGGAGTACTTTTCCTACAGCCAGTCATGTACCTTATTTATTCCCTTCTTCTTCCAGAGCTCCGTGCAATGGCCATGCAATTTGACCACTGCATATAACACACGCCATCCAAGTGGCATTCTGGGTCAGTCACCCACACAAGTATTCTGCACAATATTGACCAGTAGGACCATTCTTCATGATGACTGACCCAGCAAGCTCTGGAAGCTACCCCTCTCGGTGTGTTTGTTTTTGATCTGAACCACATCCCCACGTATTTTCGTAGAACAGAAGTATATAAAGCAGAAACAGAAAGGGAAATGTTAGGCGGGTGCTATTTTAGGAAGAAATTAATAAAATGTGTCAGGAAAAATAGACCTTCTCTAACAGATAAAGAGGTGCTGTTGAATACATTAGATACATTCTGGAACCACGAGTAACATCATAGTTACTCTGGCTGACCTAATTCTGAGCCCCGATATTACTCCCCAATCAGCAGATACTGAAGAGGATGCTCTTTAATACCTAACAGTGGTTTTAGAAACCTCAATTATCAAACAGTGCTAACCAAGGGATCCTGTCTGAATCTGATCACTCCCTGTAAGACATACTAAGAAACCACTAAAGACATGAAATAGAAATCATGGCTACATGTCAGAACCAAGTGTGAGAAATTAGAAGAGTCACAAGTTAACATGATTTTATAATGAAGTGAGTCTGGTTTTGTCAATGTGGAAAAACAAGAAAGAGGAATTTCTACTTTCAAAGGATAATAAACAAGCTCTCTGATGAAATTCTGATGGCAAGGCAGAGATTTTCAAGTAAACAATAATGAACATATAGCTTTAAATCATGGAGCTGACTTTGTTGCATATTTCAAAAAATATGCGAAATCAAAGTTTGCAAACAAGGAATATATGTGTGTGTGTGTATGTGTGTGTGTGTGTGTATTCAGCAATAAAAGAACATATGAAGCAGATTGTGAATAAATGAGAGTTGCAATTCTGCAGGCAAAAAGGTCAAGGTGAGATTCTAAGAAAAGATGAGACAGTCATCCTCTCTATTAGCTAAGAGTTATATGAATTATGAAAATATTATCTGGCCTTGAAAACATTACCCAAACTATAAGAGATACTTCCAAAGTTTGGTGACAATCTCCTTCAGTCCTTTGGTTCATTGTTTTGGAGGTCCACATATTTACCCAGGGATTTTTAAAATTAGCTTATGTGATAGAGCTCTGTATTTCAACAATGTCCTTCAAATGCTGGAGAGCCTGAGAATCTGAGGGTGTTTGGTCCATAAATCTGGGTTTCCCAGAACTTTTGAGTGGGCATGGCAGGCCTGGTGCTCCCTGGGGAGAAGAGATCTCTGTAGTCTATGCAGGAAGGCCAAAGATGCTGGAGTCTGATGTCAGCAGACGCTAGAGGCAGCTGCTGCAGGGGTGTGTCTTCAGGAAGCAGAGGCGTGTTCCAAAAAGTCAGTTAGAGAGTCAGACCCACTTTGACCCTTGCAGGTAGGTTGCAGCCCCCAGATAATCTCTCTGGAAAAACCCTCACAGGCACACCCAAACATGTGTCTAATAAGTTGAATCAAATCCAGTCAAGTTGATGATTAAGAATGACCATCATACCCAAATTATATTCTAAATAGAAAAAAATTAATCTGATCAAATATGTCCCAACTATTAAAGAAAACTAAGATTACATGGAATGACAAACAGTACCATCATGTGGTAAAGAAATTGCAAGGTGTCATACACTGGAATCCTGACAAGGCTCCAACAATATCATTCATCCATCTCAGTGAGGACCAAGCCTTTAAACGCCTCTTCAGTGCATACTGGAGTTTTTCTTCACTTTCCCTATTTTAATTTCCATTGACGTTTAAATCAATTAAAATTGTTTTTCTAAATGTTAAGCAGAGAAAGAAACAGTAACGCAAGATAAAGGCAGAGCTTATTTTAGACATTACTAACCTCTACAGCAAGAAAGTTTATATTAGTGGTCTCTTATTAAAGCTAGAAATTCTAATTTTGCCCCCTTTGTGTTAAGAACAAATATATTGACTGATCTACCCTTCCTTATCCCTCTCTCTATCCTTTGATCTCTGCCATCACATCCTTTTCCTACATTACTTCAAAATCATGGTCAGTAGAATTCAGAAGAACCCAGGAGTTTAGGTTTAGGGTAAAAAAAAAAAAACAGCAGGCTAAATACCTTGGCTAACACTATGTAGTTCATGATGGATGGAGGAATTCAAACTGGTCATGACTAACACTGCAAAATATATATATGTGTGTATATATATATATTGTTTTTAGCATTATCTTCTCATGAGGAAGTCATTTTGGTTTTTCTTTCAAAGGTGATAGTAGCCTTGAAAGCTGCAAGGGTTGAAACTGAAAAATATAAGGGTCAGAAATTTATAGAATAAAATCTCACCAATTTTCCAGAGTTCAGTCTCTGAGCGCTACTGTATAGAATTATTCAATTCAACAAAAAAGAAATCAGGTCATTCTCTTCCTTGTTCGATATGGCAATAATATACTCAAAGTCTCCTTCATGAAATAAAATTCAGGTTTATTGTTAGAAGCAAATAGACATTTTGAAATAATTTATCTTTTAGACTTTTTAACCATTTGAAATATATAGATGTTTTCCCACTCCAACCACATCATTTCACTATGTTCATGGAAAATTTTATTATTAACTTTCTGAATTATTTTATAAATATATAAGTAAACATAAAGATGCTACTCTTAGTTCACGAGTATTGAGTAACTCACAAGCTGGGCACTTTCCACCTCATTCAACTGCCGAGACAGTTCTCTGGTGGAAAAAAAGACTGCCGGTACTACAGTCTTTTGGGTCAGATAATGGACAAAAAGAACATGGATCTGTCCATGGATAATATGAGTCACTATAGTCGCTTTCTTTCATACAATGTTGAATTCTAGGAGTTTGCCTGAAAATTAAAAAACTAAATCATTCTTTAAAGATTTTACCATTTTATTTGCTCAAAATGGATATGTATCCATATCATGTCACTTATATTTACTTGATCCTTTTTCATGAACTAAAACTTGTCCCTATGTGTCAGTGTATTCTTTGAGTAGGATATCTAGCATTGACCATACGTTTGAGAGAAACGAGCCAGTTCTTTTTCAAAATCCAACTGTTCTGAAACTCAAGGAAAATTATCATGTTTCATCCCTATATGTAGTTTTTGTGACTTAAAAGAGCTTTTTATGAATCATGGGAAATGCTGCAGAAGAAAGAGAGAGAGAGAGAGAGACAGAGAATTTAGTATAGAGCTACTTGTTGGGATAAGTATGGTCTGCAAGATTATTGTCTATTTCAAAGTAGCTAGAAGATACTGACCAGTGTTTTACTGATTGAATTATTGATTACTTCCAACATATAGAAATAATAAATGTTTGAGGTGATATCGTTCAATTACCCTGCTCTATTCATTTAATTCTGGATACATGCAGTGAAATGGCACTCTCTTCTTCATGAGGTTATCAATTATTATATGTCAAATAACAGTTTTATAAAAATAGAATGAATTGAAGAAATATTTGATTTTTAGAGAGGGTGAACCTGTTTATTGTTGAATAAATATTTAAATTAATAAATTAAAGCTCACTTATTTCAGTAATTAGCAAGCTATAGCATGAAATGTGTTTTTTATTTATTATTTTATTCAATTGTGCATGTGAGTATATATGTGTGTATGTATGTGTATGTGTAGAACCACGAGCGAATTCGGGAACCACCATGGACCACCTCCACCTCCACGTCCTCCTTGTTTTCTCTGCCCCGGGATTCACAGGCTCCGCCCTACCAGGACTAGAAACGCAGGCTGCCCCCGCTTCTGCCCAGTGTCTATACATGGGGTCTAGGATCTGAACTCAGGACCTTCCGCCTGCAAGGCAGAGGCTTAACCCCTGAGCCACTCTCCAGCCCCAGCATGAAATGTGTTTTAATTGCTTAAACATACGTTTTAGTTTAGCATTAGAAAAACATATATTTGTATAACATGCTTAATATACAGCGATGATTTTTAGAAATTAGCTGACGTCATTGGGACAACCATTACTCTCCCAAAGAAATCCCCTTCTCATAGATGATGGAAAGTCTGTTCTCTTTGCTCCTCCACCTAGAATATTTGTTTTAAATGTTAGGATTTATCGTGGCTTTCTTTTTTTCATTTTCATGTGTTACAAATCATGGTCGCAAAATTTGTGACTTTTAATTTATTTCAATTAAAAAGTTAAACTTACCCTGAATATAAGCAATTGAGTAATGGTAATCTCAAAGATTTGCTTTGCTGTTATTACTATTGAATTTATTCTGGCAAAGAATCCTTCCCAGATGACCAAGGGCCAATTCGGAACAATATGCTCCTGTAAATGAGATGGATCGAGTGGATGACTGAGGCTTTTTTAAAACTTAATGCTGTTCATCTTTGGAAGGAACCGTAACATCGAACACAGAGGAGACAGTCACGACTGGTGGGAGACTATTCAGCGTTACACAGAGAAGGCATATTGCCATTGAATTAGGTCTCAGATAGTGCTGTGAAGCTCATTCAACTGTGCGCATGTGTGTATGTGCGCGCGCGTGTGTGTCTGTGTTGTGTGTGTAGAACCACGGACGAATTCGCGAACCACCATGGACGCCTCCACCTCCTTCTGCCCCGGATTCACAGGCTCCGCCCTACCAGGACCAGAAGCGCAGGGCCCCCCCCCCCCCCCCCCCCCCCCGCTTCCGCCTGGCGTCTATACGTGGGATCTGGGATCCGAACTCAGGACCTTCTGCCTGCAAGGCGGAGGCTTAACCCCTGAGCCACCTCCACAGCCCCTCATTTGGCCTATTAAGAAGAAATGCATGATCATGGCTCACCAGAATTTCTTCTCACTCTCTACCCTTCTTCATAAAACCAGTCTCACACACAGGGAATAGTGAAAGAAATAGGACTGATGTGGCCACAAAATGTGCTGGCATAGGACATGTAGCGGGTTTTCCCGTATCATCAAGAGACCTCCCAGTCTTGTGAGTCACCCCTCTGTGACCCATAAAAGGCCATATTTACCCTCTGAATCTCAGGTCTACTCTCAAAGTCTGCTGACTCACCCTTTTTCACAGGCCACTATTAAGTCTTAACTAAGATTGTTGTGTTTCTTTACTCACATCTTTGAAATACTATCTTTCCATTAAGAATGTGTCCCACTACTTTGTTTTCTCCTTCACGCTGTGTTATATGTAACGGAGGCTTTCTTTTCCTTTTGTTCTACTCTTAATAATTGCGCATGAGCCAGGCATCGTAATCCCATCACTTGGAAAGTATAGGCAAAGGGATCAGGAATTCAAAGTTCATACTTGGTTATATAGTGAGTTTTATCCTGGTTACATTAAGACACCGCTTCAAATTAACGAAATGTGTAGGTGAGTGTATATTCACTTGTTTCCTCTTCAAAAATGCTAACTTCATTCTATAAATTATTCAAGTAGTCATTTAGATATCATACGCTATTTCTTTTTGAATATTATGCACATCATCATATTTAGTAGTTATCTGCTAGTCTTATAATGGCATAATGTAGGGTTTACTATTTTCATATGCTTTCAAGGTCAACAACTTGTCCAAAATTGCCGACCTAATTGGTAGTATAAAGAAGGTTTGTGCAACAATTTAACTGCTTGAAAAATAAAGCTTTTATTTATCACAAATATATGACTATAATTTTGATAGCAATTATAACCATTTCTGAAAAATAGCTGAATTTGAGTTCAGCATAGAGTGAGGAATGTTCTCATCTGCTGAAGCTGTCATTAACAGCCTTACAAAATACACAAGTCTTGGGGAAGCCACATACCTGGCTTTCTCTTGTCTACAGAGAGCTAAAATCACCAGTCTTGTGTTTATAGAGATATGCTATTCATATTTTTTTCCTTAAAATAGAAATTGAAACATGCCTTGCAGACATGGGGGAAATTAGAACTTGTTAGTTTATGTCACTGATAATAAAATCTTCAGTGTATATAATAAAAAGGATGTTCCAGGATTCCTTTATTGATATAGTTCTCTGCTAATCACACTAGTCAAATAATATTAAAGACAAAACACCATCACATATAACCTCTCAAATAATAGGTTAGTGTAACATAAATTCCAAGCTGAAAGTATCAGTCCACAGAGAATTAGCTTTCTATTTGTTGTCTTTTGATAGATTGTTCCAATAACAAGGCATGATATTATTATTTTAGTCCTTAAATCCACTAGAGACAGTGTATGTAAATAATTAGTTCCGCTTTCAGGGGGCCTGCACACAGTGTAAATGAAAGATTTCTAAATGATGTTGTGAAGTAATGGCTGCAATATTTAAGAGTCTTCAATAAAAGGTCTGATTTTATGCATCTCAGACTTGTTCTTACTTATAGTTATTTGTTGTGTTATTTTTCAATGCAAAGTTTCCTCTCTTCAACAAAGGTCAGTTTATTGTGTATCTTTTAGGTTTCATTCGAATAAATCAGCAATTGTTGAGGGCTTACAGTATTAGCTAGCTAGCATTTGTATTCTGTTGCATACATTCAAAACTCAGGAGTTCAGTTTTCAATGTAAGATGATATGAAAATTACCCATTTTAGATAAAACCTTCTAATGTGACTTACACCAGCAAATAAGTATGACCATAAATTTTTGACATGTAACAAAAGATTTAAATATTTCATCCAGTATTGTAAGCCACTGTATACTAAGTTTAAGCAGCATAGAATAGCTGAGTTCTGAGGAGGATCAGTATAATTGCAATTTTCTACTTTTCCAAAGAATGGAAATAAATTATAACAGTATTCAGTTCATGCTAATGATGAATTATTAATCATACTATTTAAAGAATATTTTTCAAAATCACTCATTTTGAGTCCTTATATTTTGGGGGGTTTTCATCATGTATTGGTCTTAAATACTTACAGACACATAGACATGCTTGGACCAAATTAGAGGAAAAAAGAGAGAGCAAACGTATTTCATGGGACACATCTGCACTGTAGAACATGGAAATCTGGGGTTGCAGCAATTAAACGCCACACATTTTCTGGGTGGAATGAACAGCTGGATGCGAACCAGATTCTAAAGTTACTCTGTTGCTGAAACAAACCTTTGTTTGGAGGGAATGCATAATCACATTGCTACATTCTCCACAACATCCAAGAAAATGGCCAGCAGACCTTTTGATGAATATCTAATTAAATTTATCTCACGAAAAATGGTTCTTTGAAAACCTAAAGCTGAAGAAGAAGGGAAGCCACGCACCTGGGCATCTGATTGACATCACTTTTATTTAATATAATAATACCAATTGAGTCCCATTGAGGAGTTCATAATAGCCTTTATTTACATTTAATTAGCACCTCTCTGGATAAATTCCTCATTTTATAAACCTAATACAACCTTAATACTGGAAGATGTGAATCGAATATGATAACAACATGTACTTGGTTGTTTTAATTAATCTGTCTAAACTGAACATGCCGCTTCACATTCATAAAGATCAAGCTGTAGGCTAGCCTTAGACATATCATCCTGCTAATTGGCTGCTGTACTAAAAGATGATCTCTATATTACCCTTACTCCCAGGCAGGGACTGTATTTCCATTGTGATGAGCAAGAAGAGGAAATATCCAAGCTTCATTTCACAACCTGAGCCAGAAGAAAAGAGAGAAATGGCAATATTAGTCAATTCTAAAGATACGAAGAGACTTAAAAATATATGGCCATGGGTGGAGAGATGGTTCAGGGGTTAAAACTCTTGCTCACAAGGCAAAGGACCTGAGTTCAGATCCTGTATAGCAAGCAAAACTGCCAGGCAGAAATGGTGGAGCCTGGAAAATCCCAGAGCACAATAGTAAGGAGAAAAAGCAATCCAGAATGATTGCAGATGTCAACACACACACACACACACACACACACACACACACACACACACACAATAAATAAATAAATAAATGAATGAATGAATAAATAAATAAATAGAAAAATAAATTTATATAATAATATAGACAATGTAAAAATATTATGTCTGCATTTTCCAGAACTTTCTATAATAAGCATAGACAACTTTTTAAAATAGTGTATATGTTATGTTACAAACCATGATTTAAAAGTTCATAAGTTTTAGGGCTGGAAAGATGGCTCAGGGGTTAATCTTCTGCCTCAAAATTAGAATGGCCTATATTCAGATCCACGATAATAGGTAAAATAGCCAGGTGGAAATGACAGTGGCCTGCATATCTAGCCCTGCAAGGCAGGGGGCCTGGGAAACCCCAGAGCAAAGCAAAATGGAGGTAGAACAATCCAGGATGATTCTGAAAGTTTTCTTTGACATATAGAAATACATACATGCAAAAAATTCATACATTTTAGTTAATAATAATTAAAAAGTAAAACCCTAAATATGCACAATTGAGTGACATCAGCTTGAATATTTTCTTCAGTGTTTATATTATCTAATTCATTCTGGCACAGCATGCATCACCAATCATATAGATGATATGCCTGTGAGTATGTGTGCACCCAAGACATGTGTGGTTCAAATCATGTTAGAATATCTATATTTGTAACGTGGGATTGCAAGGAACAAATCCATTGGATTTTACTTGATTTCAACATTCCTAAAGACAATAGTGTGAAACAAGTTAGAAAATAGTGAGACATTGTCAGCTTTAATGTTTGAATAAGGACAATGAGAATACAAGTGAGCGAGTGATATCTCTGGGTTTTTCTGATTGGAAAGACAGCTGCAAATTCAACTGCACAAGGGACAGAACTTGTCAATGTCTTTGTCTTGTCACTGCTAATGTTACTTTTATTTAACTATTCTCAGTGGACTGGCGGTAAGATAACACACAACATCAGGGATGAAGTTGAGAATTAAATATCAAATATTAAATATTAAGTATCAGAGGTGTATTTCACTAGATTTGATTTATCAACAAGTCATAGTCTAATAATGAAAAAGGAGGAATAGTCTAATTAGGAAGGCAATACTTCAACACACAAAAAGCCACTGTTACAAATATAAAGTCACAAGTCATAGAATATCATACTCTTCTTTAAAAAACAGAAATTTCAAGAAAATGTAATATATAATATCACCTTCTAGTAGATTCTATAAAATAGGATTGATGCCACAGTCTACCAAAATGAATGCCAAAAGAAGCCTAACATGCACATTTCAAGAATCACTTTTCTCTCTAGTCCAAGAATCTTAAATGCAAATCTTGACACATCACAGAGGCGTTGCTCTTACTCTAGTCAATAACTGGATGTACATCATTTCAATGAAGTTTAAAAAACACAGAGGCTTGTGTCTAGATCTCAAAGTAGGATCTTACATGAATGTTGTCTTTCTGTATTGAGATGATCACTTTTCAGGCTTTATATCGTCTTTTTTTCATTGTACAGGTGATTTCTTACAGCATACTTGGGTGTGTGATGATTCGAGTCTCTAACCGTATACTTCCCCCCACATTCTAGCTATGTCCCTTTAACAGTGTATCATCCTTAGAATAACCTTCTAAGCTTGGAACTACATTGTTAGACAGGCAGAGGCCAGTATCTTGAGACAATGGAAGGTATACCACAGTTAAATAGCTACAAAACACACTGGAGTAAAATTAACAAGTAGTTCTACAATATGACTAAATTACATCCCTTTTCCCATAACATTAGAAGATGAGAGTTTTCCCACTTCGTGAAAAATGTACAAAGGTTGCGTAGATTTAATTGTGTGTTTGGACACTGTGGTTGTACTGGGACCCAGGAGATGGGTTTACGGCTGGCTCTGGCTCTGTCCAAGTCTATGGACAGAGCCTAGTAGCTGTGTCATTCTTGCTTCGTCCATGAAGGCTTCCTGTCCTCGGTGACCTCAGCATCCTTCTGAGTCTGGTTGGCTCCTTCTCATCTTGTGGGTTTCTAAATTGTATGAATGCACTTAAGAGCCAGCCTGCATGTGTCGACTGGATAAGAGTGGACAGCACAGGCTGCTAATTTACTGTTTATCACTCATTATTGCGTCGGCTGTCATTGGTTGGTATTGATCATTTCTTCTTTGCCTTTGAGTTCGATCCTGTGTTTTGTGCTCATGACACATCTCACGCCTTATTATCCAGATAGCAAATGAGAGCACACGAAGACGTCTGGGAAATCAGAGTCACCTGATGTGGGTTCATATTCAAGCAGAGATAACAGAGAGAGAGAGAACACAGAGCATTGTGCACTGCTAACAAGGTGCCCATCACGCCTCTCCATGCCCAAAAGGAATTGACGATTTGCAATTGTCTTACAAACAGAAAAACAAAGTATTTATAAATGGTTAATCTTAGGATGAAATCAAGATTAAGGAGAATAGAAATGTATAAAATATTTAATGTTGTTGAATTTTAAAAGGAAAAAAATAACCTTTTTCTTGACCTGCTTTGGGGTGACAGCACAGTGTGGGAAGTATTGCATGAACATGTCCAGTCCTCTACCCTGGAGGATCAAGGAATTGAATTTTTTTAAAGGAAGAGCCTAAAATAATAAAAAAGATGAACAGTGAGTGAAAATTACCAAGGATTTTAGGTACCTTCTCATCTCCACCTGAGACACTCAAGAATAACTAACTCTTTCCAGAATACCTAAGAAAGTATACATATATTTGTTATATATACATATATACATATACTTTCTACATATAAGTATAAAGTGAAAATAGTAATTCTTTGCAACGTTTTAAATTTGGACAGTAGGATGCTGTTTTACTACATGTTTTTATTTTAAAAATACATGCCAGAGAATGTATCGTAGAAAAAATAGCAATTACTTTTCTTGTTTTGAGATGGCAGTGGCCTGAGCCATATAATAGCACAGCTAAACACACAAACCTGGATGAGAGATGCAATGGTGATGTAAATTTGATGAATGACTTTAGTTTTTAGTGGCCTCCATTACAACCCTGCACAGCAGGAATAAATACTATGCTATACCTACTGCATGCAGTTGCTATAGTTATTAAGTGAGATTAATTAGAATATGAATATTGTCAGGTGGCTTCTAAGAGTTTTTATGGAAAAGTGAGATGAGTCAAGAAAGGACTTTGGGATGCTTGTTGATCAAATGGACTATTCTCAATGCTTTTTGGTTTGCTTGCTATAACAAATTTATTGAGATATAATTTGCATACCTTAAAATGTCACTGCTTTAATGTCCAAGTTAATGGTTCAACATAGTCACAGAATTTCACAATTATCATCACATATATCACCACCCCCCCTTCATTTCCTTATCTCAACCTTTATTCCGTCTATGCATGTGTCCATCTGGATATTGCGTATGAAGAGAATCACAGCATGACTTTTCTTTTGTCCTGCCCTCTTTCCAAGCATGATATTTTGTTCTCTGATTTCATCCTGGTGGGAACATGCACCAGAATTTCATTTCTCCTCATTGCTGAGTGATATTTCACCATGTGGCTCATATCTTAATTTTATATCCATTCAACAGATGATATAATCTGGCTAATCTCTACTTTTTGAAACTATGTATACTGTCAAGAGTATTCAAGTGCAAATTTTTGTGCTCTTTTGTGTAAGTGCATATGTATGTGTGATAGTGTGATGGATATGTGTAGTCTATGCACATATAGGTGTGTTAGTGTGATAGATGTTTGTGGCTTATATGAATGAGTGTTATAAGTAAAATGGACGTGTGTGTGTGTGTGTGTGTGTGTGTGTGTGTGTGTGTGTGTGCGTGTGTGTGTACAGGTGCATGCAGAGACCAGAGAGGATACCAGGTGTCCCCTACCTCTCTTCACCTTATTCCCTTGAGGTAGGCGGTCCCTGAAACTAGAGCTCAACAGTTTCGCCTAGGCTGGCAGTCACAGGTCACAGCAATGCCCCGCAGTCGCTGGAGTTACATGCAGGCACATGCAGGACCACGCCGAGTTGGCTACAAAGAAACCAGCGTCATAGCTCAGACATTCGTGCCTGTGTCCTGAGTGTACCTTGTCCACTGGTATAGCTTCGGGTACAGAATTTTGTGTGGAGACTCATTTTCATTTGTCTTCATAAAGTACCAAAGAGCAGGACTGTGAGATTCTATAGTCAATTTACATTTAATATTCTGAGGGCTACCAGAATGTTTATCAGAGTGTCACGCCAATATATAGGTTCTCGTGGCTCTACATCCTAACCGGTATATTAGAATTCATCAGAGAAGGATTTGGTCATTCATTGGCTTTCTTCTGTAAGAAGAGTTAAAACTATGCAGTGTGGTCTGTTCAGATGGTCTATCTTCTTGAGTTAGTACTACTACCATAAGTCTCAATAGGAATTTGCCTATTTCATCTACACAATCCATTTTTTGTTGTGTAAAGTCTCAGTGATTTTTGTTAATCCTTTCATGCCTTAGAGTTACTAGTGAAATTTCATCTTTCATTCTCTTCTCTCTCTCTTTTTATCTCTGCCTCTCTCTGTCTCTGTCTCTCTCTCTCTTGCTTGTTCTTTATAAAGTGTAGTTTTATGGATTTTTTAATTATAAATAAAAGATTTGGTTTTTTTTTTTTTTATTGAGTTTTCACTTCTGGCTCCATTGTTATCAGCTCCTCCATCCTGCTTAAAGTAAGGCCAGCTCGTTATTCAAAGTTTCTTAAGTTAGGAGCTATGTTATTGATTCAAGTTTTTAATAATGGCAAAATAATCTTAACAGAAGTGTCTTTAAGCACTGTTTATCTGTTTTTGATTAGACCTAGGTTATTGCTTTTTCTAACTTCTAATTTCTTGTTTGGCCACGGACCATTTAGAAGTGTCTTGGTTGATGTCACACATCTCATTGGGAAATCATCTGATTTTCCAAAATCTCAGAGTTTTCCACTTCCATGATGTCATGAGAAAGAAGTGTAAGTTGTATGACTTCAAGCATTTTAAACTGACGGACGCTTCTATCAGACAAAGCTGGAAATGTCCCAAAAAAGATGCAAGATGACGGCTGTATTCCTCAACTACTGTGTCCCAGAGTCGTGTATCATCTTTAGCTGGCTTGCACATCTGTGCACGTCTTCTGCTTCTTTTCTGCTTCCATGTTCTACCTGGCATGCAAGGGCTCCAGCTATTACTTTGAATCATCTATGTCTCCTTGTAATTCCATCTGCTATCGCTGCATATGTGGAGGGAGTTCTGGTCACAGAAGTCCATCTCCCCTTTGGCGGACAGCTCGCGATGGCTCCTCTATGGTGAGTTCTGGGGTTCCCATGCCTCAGGTGACACTTCTGAGTCCTTTGACGAACTGGCTAGGATTGTCCTTGTCTGACCGAGTTTCACTCAAGCTGATCTCTCTCTACATGGGCAACAACTGCCCGGGAAGCCTGGAAAAATAATTGTTCCACAGCCAGATCAAAGAGATGTTTCTCTCCCCACTTTGCAAGACTAGTTTTTGGGGGGGGGGCATTATTTGAGGTTAAATGAAGAGGGGTTTAGCTAAAAAAAGATCCCGTTTCTTTCCCCAGTGTCTGTGCTTGAGAGACCCCATACTTCATTCCTGAGAAAGACAAACGCCTTGAAAGGCTCCAGGCCCTTAGCTGCTGCGCTGGGTAGCACTGAACTGAACGGAGAGGGGACCAGGCACAAATCACGCAGCACGCGCGGATGCTGCAAGATCCTGTTCTCGCCCAAATCCCACAGATTTTTCTCAAGGAAATGTTTACTTCTTGGCTTCACATAACTTTCTGAGATTGGTTTTCCTGTTAACTTTCACCTGCCGTGGCTATTTTCCAGGATAGGGGTCGCTCAGCGCTTCCAGCCACGGTTCTAAAATGCTGCTTCTTGCTGGACCGTCTTTAATTAGTTCACATGGGGCAATTTTGTGGGAGGGTTCTTTGTGACATCATTTTTGTCTCCACAAACAGTTTCTGGCCACATCAGGCAGTGGGTTGTTCTGGTTAGCATTTCCGTGACTTGGGCCTGCAGAAGCCCTGGAGGTCTCCCCCACCTCCTGGGGTATCGTATCCGCCCCCCCCCCATGGGAACTGCTTACTCAGCGCTTCCTCTGCAGATGGTTCGTGCTTTATGTCCTGATGTGCATTTTGTGGGTCAAGTAAGGTAAGAGTATCATTATTCAAAGGGGTACTTTAGGGGACTGGAGAGGTGGCTCAGGGGTTAAGCCTCTGCCTTGCAGGCAGAAGGTCCTGAGTTCGGATCCTAGACCCCATGTATAGACGCCGGGCGGAAGCGGGGGACGGCCTGCGTTTCTGGTCCTGGTAGGGCGGAGCCTGTGAATCCTCGGGCAGAGTAAACAAGGAGGAGGCGTCCATGGTGGTTCCGGAATTCGTCTGTGGGTCTACACACACACACACACACACATCTGTACACACACACACATACATACACACACGCACACTTGAATAAATAACAAAAAAATAAAAAACGAAGGGGTAGTTTGGTTGGTGATGTAAACGGGCTGGAGAGGATCTTAGGGGAGGCCTGCATGACTTCTGACAAATATGTGCTCTCAGCCATCTGGATCAACACAACACATAGACAAAGCTTTTCATCGCAAAAATACTATTTAATGAGTTAGGATCAGACATCTTCTATGCTGACCTCTTTTTTTTTTTAATGTGAGAGTTTTTTTTTAACATTTTTTTATTATTATTTCCGCTCATACAAACTTAATAGGTAGACCAGTTCCCTCCCCCCCAACCCCCGGCTCTCCCTCCCTCCCTCCCCATCTCCCAGTGCCTCCCCCCCAATTCCCAGAGAGTCCTTTATTGTGTATGCCTAACTCTCCTCTTGGTCCTCCTTTCCGATGACGTACAAGGACCCAGTGGCATTTCCCTGAACCCTTTCTCGTGTTCCCCTTAAGCATAGGAACACTACTGTGGCCATCAATCCCTTGCCTCCAAGGATCTTGGTGCCTTTAGCCGATGTTAGACTTTGTGAGTTCAATAGTGTGACAGACATGGCGCAGGGCATGCAAAGTCCTATTATGATTGCTTCTATGCTGACCTCTTTTTAATTTCTCTCTCTTTTTTGACGCGCGCGCGCGTGTGTGTGTGTGTGTGTGTGTGTGTGTGTGTGTGTGTGTGTGTACCACAGGGCACTCGAGTGTGTGTGCTTTTGGAGGCCTAAGGGTGACATTAGGAATCATCTTGGATTGCTCTGTCTCCTTATTGCTTTGCTCTGAGATTTCCCAGATTCTGCCTTCCAGGGCTGGAATTGCAGGCTGTAGCCATAACTACCTGGCATTTTTAGTTGGGATCTGGGGATTTGAACTCAGGTCTCTTTGCTGGTGAAGTAAAGACTTTAACCACTTGGCCACGTTCCTGGCCCAAGCTTCTGTCTTTATATACTTTTCTTCTGTATTCCAATATAACTGGGAAAAGAAAACAAAAGGAAAAAGGTAGAAAACTATGTTTCTAGAAAGGAAGACACGTAACTGGTTAATAAGCACACAGAAGCCCTCAAATTATTAGCCATCAAGACAATTTATATTAAAACAACAATGAGATGCAACCACATATCTCCTCCAAGAGCTGAAACCGAGATGCATTAACAGGGGACACTCACACAGTACTGGTGGTAACTGAAATGATTTCCTGGTTTCCCATAAAGACGAACAAATATATATTCCGTGACCTAACAGCTTCATGGCTGAGTATTTATGTGCTAGACATGAAAATGTCCATCCTTTAAAGTCTGGTGAAAGAAAATAAACCTTATTCTTGTAATAGCCTCAAGTTAAAAATGCCGTGTAGCTCAATACAGACTGAATGAAATGCTAATCATGACACAAACACAATAGAATGTTTTTCATCAATAAAAATTAGTGAACTATATCTATAAATAACAACGTAAATTAATTTTACAGGTTTAATGCTTTATGAAGCAAGTCAGATACCAAAGAATACTTTATCATGAGGTTGTGTTTATTTAATCTTCAAAATAAGCAAATTATATTGAAGCTAAAAACAAAGAACTGTTTACCTTTGAATTTGTGGAAGATAATAGAGGTAAGAAGCTTGGTTATAATAGAATTATCTTAATGATGATATAAATAACATGGGCTGTAAAATTGGTAACAGTTTTGTTGTCCACTTGGGATTTGTATATATAGTATTATAAAAACTTTTTAAGCCAAAGAATTTTTAAAAATTCTAAGTGTATGTGTTAAATATTCTGTTCTAGTAATGAATTCCTTTACATCTTCCAGAGTTTAAAGTAAATTATGTGTTTTATAATTGATTGTGTGCTAGAAATAAATTCAAAACAGTCTTCTTTAAACCCATGTAATTTTTAAAATTTATTTACAAACAAACTGGGTCTATCTTTGCCTCGACCCCTTTACCCACCTCTCTCCTCTCTCATCCTCCCAATCCACTCATGCTTCTCCCATCTTCCCTCTCCCCTTCATCTTTACTGCCTGTAGCACTCCCCCCTTCCTGCCCCTCTGCTTGTGTGTATCACAGGACTCCCTTGACAGTGCCTGTGTGAAGTCATGTGATTTGAAGAAATAGCAAATGCTAGAAGTTTTAGTTCGTTTTGCATTGCTATAACAGACACCGGAGACTGGGAAATTTACAAAGGAAGGAGGTCCCTTGGCCCGCAAGAGTATAGCACCTTGGCACCACCTGGCATGTCTTGAGAGCCTGCTGCCACTTCAGATCATTACAAAAATAGCAAGTAGGTGTATGTGGAAGAGAGGAGAGGATGAGGAGTTCCACAGAAGGTAACATGTTCCTGCCCATCCACAAGCGGTCTGGGCAAGACCCCGGGACCTCCTAAAGGCAGCCCCAACTTCCAATGTCTGCAATTACAGGTCCACACAAATTTTGATGAGGAGAAACTGCCCCTAAAACATGGTGCTAGCACTGCGACATTCAGTCTTCAGAGCAAGGAAGCAGCCTTTTAACATTCACAGCAATGGTTCTGCAGACATGGTTCAGGGATGAAATCTCCACCTCAGCAAGGGAAGGACCTGAGCTGGGATCCCAGACCCCAGGGATAAACGTCAGGCAGACACGGCAGCAGCCGGCACTTGCAGGTGTGGAAGGCAGATCCTGAGAGGTCCCAGAGCTGTGCCAAAAAAGGTAAATGAAGCCAGGATCCGGATCATTCCGGCGGTCACTCACAATGCCCAGCTATAGTGCTGTGGATTTTATTTTAGTTTATTTATTTTCGTGGTGTGTGTGTGTGTGTGCATCTCTGTGTCTGTGTGTATAGAGGGCACTGCGTGTGCCTGTGGAGACCCAAGAGTGACCTGGGGAATCATTGCACTCAGCCTTCAAGGGCCTCCAAGGTCTCTCCGGGCTCTCTAGGTACGCGTCGAGACCCAGCACATAGCCTTTGACTGCAGGCAGCACCCGTACCCTCCATTCTTCCAACCAGAAGCAAGTCTCGTCCACGGTCCAGGATGTCTACTTTGTTGGTGAGAGGCTATGACGATGACTTGGGTCTCGGGCTAGCCTCAGACCTCTCTCTTCAGCCTCTGTTCTCCATGGCAGGGGTGTCTGTCATACAGCTGCTGATGTTGGCCTTTTAGACGTGCTCAGCATTGAATGTATGAGATTGTCCTCCTTCCAATATCCTCACAAGGTTAGTCGACTTAGCTTCTCTTTCCCAATGAAAAATACGAGCATTAAGGAGATTTGCTCACTTGCCCAAAGTTCCACAATGAGATCGAAGCGCCCATTGGTTCAAGAGAAAAATAACAGCAGCAACCAATGCTAATTATTCTGCTTCTAGTTACAAAGAAAGAAAAGCTCTAACTCAGGCTGTGAACTCCACACTGCCCCCCAAAAGCACTATTGCTTAAGATGTGAAATCCATCTCCAGCCCTCTCGTTTCCTACTTTTTTTTTTTTTTAGCTTTTTGCTTCCCACCGCAGTGTGGATTAATGTCCTAACTGCACTCATCCCAAAGACCTAAAGCAGACCTCCCCCCCCCCCACTTACCATTTGGAGTTGGTTCTGAGCACTCCACAGAACCTCAAAATAAACCTCCTGACCTCAAATCAAAGTTTTAATTCTAAATTGGACAAGTCCTGCCTTTTGCTGACACATTTCCTCGGTAGTTTTTCATGCTTCTTTCTGTGGGGTAAGCAGAATTAAGTGAAGTACAAGAAAAGAAAACTTTCATAATTTCAGTTGGGGAAAAGACATTTTTACTTCGATTCCCTGTTCTTCCTGATTCCAGGTACAGACCCAAACGTGGCACAAATTAGAAAATAGACTCTACAGAGGGAAAAGCAAAGGCTCAGTGAACCTGATGGTGAAGCCAGGTTGGAACAAGAGAAGTTGCTGGTCTCTACGAATTCTGTATCAGCTCAAGAAAATCGTTCACGGTCCAGCTCTGGGTATATCATGAACATTAGCACGTATCCTTAAACTTGTCCCCTCGTTTTGAATCTGGAACTAATTTGGCAAGTTTTTCAGTAAAAGCTTATCAAGGCTTGACTTGGGTCCTTACATTTTTTTTAGCAGACTTGTCTGGGAGTGAATTCCCAGGGTATTGAGAATTGCCAAGTGGAAAATCAATCCCCAAACCCCTCCAAATTGTATAAAGATTTATGAAAAGTAATATCTCAGTGATGTTGCGAGGATGCGCATCAGAAGTACAGGACAACCAGGACTAATCCTTGGAGAAAAACACCTATGGATTTTAATTTCAAGCCAGGAGATGGAGAGCTGTCGGATACTGAGTGAGACACATTGTTTTGAAGAATGCCACTCATTTATATCGTATTACTTTGGGGGTTTCTCCCTATTCAAAAATGACTTCTTATTGAAGTCTTTTGTTTGAATGACATCCTTTCTGGAACATCCATTCTGTAACATTTAATTAATGTGTCCTTTTGGCACTTGAAATATCATCTAAACAGGGTTTTTTGGGGAGTGGTTTTGACCAAGGAGGGGGACGCAGACACCGGACTCATATTCATCATGTCACCAAGGGACACGAACAGTAGCCAAGCATCCGCTATTCTGTCTCACAGCAACTGAATCTCAATTCCCCTTCGGGGTACTGAACGTTCCACCCTTAATATATTTGTAAACACATTGTCATAAAATCAAACTTCTTGATGTTACATCACTTGGAAATTGTGCAGGGGACTTGAATGCAGGAAATGTAATTTCCCTGTTGCTTACCTTGAGAGAAGCCCTATTTTTAATATCAACTGTATATGAAGCAGAATGATGGTGACAGGCCGCGCCTCTAATGCAATGGTCGGTGTGTGCACATTACAGGCTTTTGCTCTGGCAAAGCATCAAAAACGCCATTTTCACAATCAGAGACTTCGGATGTCTGCTGGAGAGTCTTTGAACAGACAGTGAATCAACCAACAGACTCGGCCCAGAAAGCAGAAAAACCAGCCAAACTGCACAACTCTCAGATTCCGGGGTCAGGAGGATGCTCACATATATCTTGTGAGAGAATTCAGTGCAAGTCATTTGCATAAATGTATTGAGTACCTTTGGCATACAAAGCACAAGGTAATCTGGGTCTCTTTTTCTTTCATTAGCTTAATAATATACAGTGTTGAAATGCCTCACGTTTCTACACGAAAATGCTGCCACTCAAATGTAATGTGTCCACTGAAGTACTTTCTAGCTCTTTCTCTTTAAAAGAAAATGGGTGCCCTGAGTGTGATCATGAAATAACATAAAACAAATCATTTACTTAAATATGTCTCTTTGCATCCACTATGGGCCAGGAACTATTTCAAACAAGTGAAAGGCCACCTTGGCATGTTCAATGTTTTTTTTTTATATTTTTGCCCTGCCATGTTTTTGAAGTATAAATTTCCAACCTTACAGATACAGGCCTTTGAGAAGTTTTCAAAGCCTTGTTTACGGGAGTATAATTCTTAAATTAAAACTGTTTTTAAGAAAATCTTGCTCATAATTGCAACTCCCTTTAATGTTAATGAATTGTTAATGGAATTATGTTGATTAATTATATTCTTTACCACTCCTTTCCTTAAATCTTCAACTTTTATAAAGTTGGGGATGGGTCATGTGAATATTTGAAGGAAATCATGTTATGATCAATTGTTTTCTCTTATTCTGCCTGGCTGGGCAGATGCTTCATCTCATTTCCTTTTTCTGCCCAAGTATTATTTCCTGTGTAGCATCATTCTGGTGCTCATACTTCTGGCACCCAGGACACTGCAGGCCACCTGCCATCTCATCCCAAGGCTTATTTCTCTCCACAGTCAGAGTTTTCATGTCCTTTCCTGGGAATAAGAGCTGGACTTCTGACTTCATACATCACCACGCACTGCTCAATCCCCCTTTGCTTCCTGCACAAAGTTTCTCTAAGATCCTTGGAAGCTAGTCACGAACTGCTTGGAGCAAAGCAAACCTCCTGAGACACAAGATGATAACTACAGAGACCCAGAAAGTTCCGCTGAACGGGGCCCCAGGGCTGCGACTGAACAGACTAAAAGTGGGGGAGCCCTGCGGGAGTAGCTACTGAGATCTGAAAGGAGAGACAAACCCAGGGGAAACTGGGAAATAAGAGCCTGATGGAAGCCCACCTCTTCCTGGCCAAAACTCAGCGTGGACTGACTGTGAGGAGCCGTGGGACCACACTTGGTCCTGTGCTCAGATTGGAAGACACAAGGAGTGCTGTGTTCAGTTTTTTAAAAATCTTGTGCTTAGTTCTCAAATGTTCTGGGAGCTGGGGTAAAATCGTGTGAGTAAATACCATAATGTTTTCACATTTTCATGCCAGCTGAGAGAGAAAAATGGAGAGAGAGAGAGAGAGAGAGAGGCGCTATGGACGTATGTCATTTCTTGATGTGTCACCACTACTTAGAACATTATCTGGCAGACAGATATTACCCAGAAAATGTTAGCTTTATGAGCCTGTAATGAGCACATAGACTTTCTTATCTTTCTTGTACCCCTCCCTCCTTCTCCCTTCTTCCTTCCTTCCTTCTTCCTTCCTCGTTCCGTCCTCTCCTTCTTCTTCCTTCCTTCTTCCTCCTTCCTTCCTTCCTTCCTTCCTCCTTCCTTCCTTCCTCCTTCCTCCTCCTCCCTTCCTTCATCCCTCCTTCATCCCTCCCTCCCTCCCTTCCTCCCTCCCTCTCTCCCTCCCTCCCTCCCTTCCTCTCCCTCCCTCCCTCCCTTCCTTCCCTCCCTCCCTCCTTCCCTCCTCCTTCCTTCCTTCCTTCATTCCTTCCTATCTTCTTCATTGCCTCCCCTCTCTGACTTCTTCTCTCTTCTTCCCCTCTGTCTCCTCTCCTTTAGGTTAATATATAATCATCCTTCCATTCTCTGTGTAACTGCATGTCTTTCAAAAAGCATTTTCTTTTCAAATTGAATCACCAGCAATGAATTACCAGGTCCCCAAAGCCCTAACGTCACCACTGTGGAAATTCAGAATGGAGTGTTGAGAAGTTTCACTCCCTCAAATAAGATTAGCTCTCTCTGTTGATAGATGCACAGGGCTTAATGTGGAAGATTAACATTATTAACAGAAGTTTTCCCTTAAGAAGTTGTTTTCTTCCCATTAGGTTGAAATACTATGTTTCTGGACAGTATGTGTGATGCAATTACTGCTCTAAGTGCCAATTACCAAGGCAAGCCAGCACTCCATGCCAAGCTGAAGCTTCCAGGATGCGCCTGGGTCAAAGGTCTGACACTTGCCCAGTCCAGAGAACACTCAGGATTTGTAGCTCTGACCTGTTTTCCTGAACAACAGCCCTTGAGGTCCTTCTATATCCATAAAATGTATCTTTGTTATCTGAGAATCTCAGCCTTTAAAATGATACCGTGAAGATCATTGAAAAGAAGCTGGGAATTCATGTAAATGTTTGTAATTTTGAAAATCCTTGGACTAACTTAAGCACCATTCAATAAATATTGTCGTCATAATATCATTAGTAGTGATTAGCAATTATTAGCAAGTGTGTTCATCACGTGCCAGGCACACTACAAGAATCTTTCTGTATCCTTATCCTTTAGTCCTCACGTGATTGGCTGAAGTAGGACTCACTGTAGATCTGATTTGGAGGCCAAGATGTTTAATGAATTCATTTCACTAGCAATGTGGTTGCTACAATTTCTTTGGACTTCTAATGGATATAGATGATAGGTATCCACATGCCCCATACTTCACTGTAAAACATTGGACTTGCATTAAATCCTCCAAATAAATCTTTCAGAATCAATCAAATTTCCTTCTGATGACTTTTTGTTTTTCTTTAAGGGTACCGTGGGATGAATTTAGACTGCACAAGAGAAGGAAGAATGGATCTGAGGATTGATGGAGGAAAAAGAAAACCCATGAAGGAATAACAAAGGCTGAAAACGTGCATGGCCTTCATTTGATAAACAGGGATCCTTGTCAATATATCTGGGCACAAACATGTCAGGGTGGAAGGAAGAAATTGTGGAATCCAGCTGTGTTCCTGTTCTTGGCATGTGCTGTGTGAGCCCAGGCTCCCTGTCACGTGACAAGGAAAGCCAGGCTCCCTGTCACGTGCCTCTTCCTTGGAATCAGCCAGGTGGAAGTAGAAGGATCACAAGTTGAAAGTCAGCCTGGCCGATAGAATGAATATAAGGCAAGCTCACAAAACTTGGTGAGACCCTTGTCTCAAAAACTAAAAGTACAGGGCTGGAGAGATGGCTCAGGGGTTAAACTTTGCTGCGCCAGCAGAAGGACCTGAGTTATGATTTCTAGATGTCACATCGAAGAACCAGGTACATATGGCAGTGGTCGGTCACTGTGACCATGAAAAGCAGAGCCAGGGAAATCCCAGAGCAAAGAAATAAGGGGATAGAGGAATTCAGGATGATTTCTGCTATTACCCTTGGGCCTCACAGGCATGCATGCTTAAGTGCCCTCTTGTATGCATGCACGTGCGCGCGCACGCGCGCGCGCACACACACACACACACACACACACACACACACACCCTACATAAAGCAGGAAATAATTCATGTAAAATGCTTAATAAATTGTGAAGTTCTCAATTCCATTACAAGCATAACACCTTATAATACTGAAGATATATATTTTTTAAAAAGTTAAACATTGCAATTCAGTGCTAAATTTACTGATCGGTACCCTTCAGCACTAATTATATAAATTATCCTTATCTGTGTTTTCATGGTGCTGTTTTCCTTATTAGTTCCTGATGAAATATGTCCTATTAGAGATTTTCCTTTTTTTCACTAAAGTCAGACAAAATCTAAATATATGTTAAGCTCAAATTGAAGTTTGAATGTACTTCCTGGTATTCCGAAGAATTTCTTACATTGATCAGGAATGAGATCACATGTATTTATTGCTTTCATATAAGAGAAATAGAAAATATTGCTTCTAGGCAACTAACTCTTACATTTTCTGCAGAGGAAAGGTGTTACCCTAGGTAACACCATCCTAAAATACTTGAACCTTCATAATTTTCCTGTTAATTTCAGCCATGTTAATTAGAAGGTGACCTAGTGAGAAGTTGTTCCTGGGAAAATGAGATCATTTGCTTTCAGAAGGTTGACATTCATTCATTCATCTACAGCTACAAATCTCTCACGTGCGTCTTCTTCAAAACGTTTTATTTTTTTTTAAATTTGTGAAATTATGCCAAGCATATCAAAACCAGTTTGGATTCAAAAGTTGTTAAGTGCCGCTCTAATAGGTCCATTAGCTAGGCAGTGAGCACTTTCTCACTCGGGGAGCGCACCCCTCTAAATGGAGGGTCGAGAAAATTAAATGGTACCGTTACACTCGAAAAGAACTCTGCAGAGGTTAATTTTTTTTTCCTTTGGATTCAGTGGGAGTTCCGGGGGAGGGTGCTCATTTCGCAGACACAGAGAGTGAAGGGAATGACTATGGGAAAACGAGGATTCCTGGAAGCCTCCCTCCCATCAGGATGGAGCTGGGAGTGAAGGGACTCTCAGGATGTATTTAGTGGAGAGACGGTGTGGTGAGAATCTCATTGGAATCAACCCTGCCTAGAGTGGTGATTTTATGGACTGAGAAATGAACTCAAAGACTGACTCAAGAACAGCTTCCGACGACCTCACATGGCCACGGACATTCTGTATCAAATATCTCTGCCACATATGCCCACCTGCTCCGGGCACAGTCACCCTCGGGCCCGTGTCACCTGTCTGAAAGGAAAGAAAGAGGTTTCTGACTTCAGAAGAGTACTCTCTGCTCCCCACCAGTTCCCGGGGTCCATGGAAACAGAACATGGATGTGTTTAAAGGAGCTTTACAAAATACATCTAAACAATAGATTCGCTGTACAAAAACTCCCTGTTATTTTATATCATTTGACCATCCTCCTTTGGCTGCTTACTGAGAAAGCAAACTTGGGAATTTCCACAATGAGAGAGAGCTTTCATGTAGGTCCCAGAAATAAGAAGTGAGCAGCATTATCTGGTCTCTGCTACTTACTAACGGAAGGACTTTGTAGGGAGCATGCAACTAGGGCTCTGATATATTTCACCTAGCACTGACAGGACCAGGATACCTATATCATGGATTGGGTAGGGGAAAAAAAATCAACTGTGTATATAATATTCTTTGAAGCGCCTTTTCCACATTCTCAGGTTAAGCAATTGTCCTTGTTTCCAGCTCACAGGAAATAACTAATACCTAAGATGTATCGATGGCAGATTTTATCCAAGATCAAGGTCACTCGGTAGTCAGGATGATGCAAGTCCTTCAGCCCCAATTCTTCCTTGAACCATTAGCAATCAGTTGCAATTTGGGGATAGCATTTATGCTATTCAACTCTAGTCCAGTCTTCATTTTTTTAAAACTTTTTAAAGATTCTTTTAGTCTTTCATACATGAATGCTAAATTCCCTCCTAGTTTCAAGTCATTTCCCATGTGTGGTTTCACCTGGCTTACCTTTGATAACACATGCCTGAGTACTCGTGTGAATCACACTCCAGTGAGCATACGATTGAGGAAAACATCTTTTGCTTTCTCCCCATCTGAATTTTCATCAGTCTCTCAGGAAGGTGAGAAGGCTCTTGAGATCTTTCCCCTTCCATGATGAAATGTTGGACATTTCGCATGCAGGTCTTGTAGAAATGCACATTGCTACTGTGAACTCATGAATCCAATAGCCACGTCATGTCCAGAAGACATGGCCACTGCCCCCTTCCAGTTCTTACTGTCTCAACACTCCCACTTCCCAGATATTCCCTGAACCTTGTAGTAGTGGAGGGAGTCCCTTATTTTCTGCACTTTGGCCAGTTGTGATGTTCTGTAAGAGACACTTTTATTACAGACAGAAGCTTCTGGATCGAGTGCTGAGTGCTGTTCTGTCCTCAGTGAAAGCCAATGTAATGGAGCTTGTGATTTGGAAAGCAGATATGTTTTCCTGGCTTCTTGTGTCCTTTCTGTGTTTATGATAAGACATGGGCTTGTGTGTTGCCATATCCCCATCCGGGCCAGCCAGGAGGAAGAGAGGCAAATGGGCGAGCCAGTGACGGGGTCACCACCAGACTCCGGGAATCAGGTGAAAAGCAGCAGTGGACGAGATGCCGCAGGTTCAAAATCATTAAGGGTGTTTGGGCTTATATAGGGTCAGGGTCAATCAGGTGTTGCCATCTCTCTTCCGGGGAACAGCCACCAGTCATTTAACTCTTTACTAGGTGTCCATGGCAGGTGCAGGCTAGATGACTGCTTCCCATTGGTTGTTCATCCCTCCGCCTGCATGGTCCTCTGTTGGGACATGTCCGGGGCATGTCTGTGCGTGCTCAGGCTTGTCCGTAGCTGGGAGCCAGGCTAGGGGGCCTCCCTGAATCGGTAGTGCCACACTTGTGGAGTTATATTAATGATTATTTTCTTTGATTCTTATTTCTATTGCACCTTTTTCCAGTGGGTGGGTGAGAATCTCTATTTGCTTTTGCTGCTATTTGGATGGGTAGATGTTCATTGAAGTCCGATCAGGAGCCACTGGGTGCTAACTTTTGGTTCGCGCTGGAGTGTGAGCTTCAGAGCTTAGATGATGCTGACAGGGTCTACATTTGACTTTTTGTTAATGAAAATAGAGGTGGTAGACATATGGTAGATAATGACTGGTATTAGTGATAGTTCAGATCTGAGAATTAAGGGTAAGTGTGGGACAATGAGGGTGCTTTTGGAATTGACAGATTCTCAGTTTTGCTAGAGGATGGGGATGAGCTGTGAGGTACAAGGAGGGAGGCAGATGTCAGGGGACAGAGTAACGAGAGGTGCAGATGAACGACAATGGTTAGAATGATTTGTAGTCACCTGGGTGGACACTTTAAGCTACTATACTGAATTCTAATTAGGTAACATACAATTCCGAAGCTCATCCTTCATCAAATATTCAAGAATATAAAATAAGTACATAAATGAAATACTAAAAAGACAAAAGGAAAGAAAAAGCAGTACAAAAGAGGGGAGAAAAAGTACACAAAATAGAGTAACAGCAACAAAAATGTTCCTGTCAATTACTGGTCCCTGGGCCTGAGTGGCAAGATGCAGGTCCCAGAGCCTTCTGCAGGAGATGCGCGCTGCTCCCTGGCTGCGGGAGATGCGTGCTGCTCCCTGGCTGCGGGAGATGCGCGCTGCCCCCTGGCTGCGGGAGATGTCTGCTGCCCCCTGGCTGCGGGAGATGTCTGCTGCCCCCTGGCTGCGGGAGATGCGCGCTGCCCCCTGGCTGCGGGAGATGCGCGCTGCCCCCTGGCTGCGGGAGATGCGCGCTGCTCCCTGGCTGCGGGAGATGCGCGCTGCTCCCTGGCTGCGGGAGATGCGCACTGCCCTCTGGCTGCGGGAGATGCACGCTGCTCCCTGGCTGCGGGAGATGCACATTGCTCCCTGGCTGCGGGAGATGTCTGCTGCTCCTGGCTACGGGAGATGCGCGCTGCTCCCTGGCTGCGGGACATGCGTGCTGCTCCCTGGCTGTGGGACATGCGCGCTGCTCCCTGGCTATAGAATGCAAGGCACTGCCTCAGGCGAGACTCTGTGGGCAGGGTGGGAGACCCCATTGGATTCAGCCGTTTTGTGTTTCTTGGAGTTCAGGTCCCTGGCTTTGTGAATCCTTTCCTTGAGGTTCTCTGGACCTTCCACGTTGCAAGGTAGGTTTTTAAAGCCTCTGCAAACATCTTCTCTGCAGTTTCTGGATAGTTTGGTTTCTCCCAGAGGAAGTTTGGTTTACTTCCATGGTGCAGGGGCCTGCGTTCTGAAACTTGGGGACAGCAGAGTACACTCAGCTCCTTTGGGGGCCTACAGCCCCTCTAGGCAAGCAATGGCTGGTGGCTGTGCGGCTCACAACACTCTTTGTAAGTGCATACTTGGTATGCCCCAGCCCCAGAATGGAGTACTATGGGAGTCCCCCACTAGTCGCATTTCTTCAGCACTTCTGGAGAGGTTCACGCAGATGACAATCGTGTAGTCATAGCTGTTGTAGGAGCCGCCTTCGTTCTTCCCCCAGGTGCACACGAGTCAGATTCATTGGTTAAAAAAAAAAATTAAAAAGGAAGAAGCTAGAAGATGCTCACTGAGTGACCTCGGGAAACAGTAGAGGTAGATGAGTAAGTAAGAGAAGATTCCAACGGTCACATTTCCTAATTGTGATCTGTCCTAACTCCAAGCTCCGCTGCTCTGCCCACATCTTTTTTTTTAATTTTTAACATTTTTTATTATTATTTCCGCTCATACAAACTTAATAGGTAGACCAGTTCCCTCCCCCCTCTGCTCCCCCTGAACCCCTTGCTCCCCTTCCCTCCCTCCCCGTCTCCCAGTGCCTCCCCCCCAATTCCCAGAGAGTCCTTTATTGTGTATGCCTAAATCTCCTCTTGGTCCTCCTCTCCGATGACGTACAAGGACCCAGTGGCATTTCTCTGAACCCTTTCTCGTGTTCCCCTTAAGCATAGGAACACTACTGTGGCTGTCAATCCCTTGCCTCCAAGGATCTTGGTGCCTTTAGCCGATGCTAGACTTTGTGAGGTCAATAGTGTGTTGGACATTGCGCAGGGCATGCAAAGTCCTATTATGATTGCTTCAGCCCTAACTAGTGTGGAGAATCTTCAGATCATTGCACCTCCCATCCTTTTGCTCTTACAATCTTAACACCCCCTCTTCCGCAAATGTCCCTGAGCTTCAGGATGGGAGGAGATTAGGCTGGCTTAGTTCTATGTGGTTGATATAGAGTCTCTGAAGTTCTGGATTGTGGTTTGTTGATTTTCTTTTGCAGTTTTGCTGCTCCTGCAATGCCCTTCACTCCATCCTAGTGGGCACTGTATGTCACCCCCTGGTCAGAGACAAAAAACTGTTAAACTGGAGTCTTGTTATAATAGCACATTCAAGGCTAGATGTAATAAAAGCAGGAAACCTCGGTGAGGGTAGGGTCAGTCACCTATTTGCAAAATGATCACCTTTCATCTGCCAGACTATATGCCCTCCCCTTCTGGTGAGATCATACCCCCTCAGTTGTACATGATCAGGAACGAATGTCTGTGAACTTAACCAGGTATCACATTACTTACTTGCATTCCTTGGAGGCCGATTTTCTCTGCTGTAACATGGTCCCCTCTCTGATTGTGTCTGGTGTGGCCCTCCAACCCCATCCCTCCTGTTCACAATCCTTGGAATTACTGCATTACATAGGTTTACCTTTGAGTGTCTCAATGTGGGCTGGGTGAGTTTGGTACTAGGAGCCACCTATTAGGGAGTACATAAGGCGCTTAACTTTCTGGGTTTGGGATACTTCACTTAATATAATTGTTTATAATGACATCCATTTCCCGGCAAATTCCAGTAATTCATCATTTTTGATGGCTGAGTAGTACTCCATTGTATAGATGTACTACAGTTTCCTTATCCACTCGTCAACTGTTGGACATTTAGGTTGATTCCATGCCTTTGCTATTGTAAACAGTGCTGCTATGAACATGGTTGTGTTTGTGCTATCGAGGTGAACCTCTGCTGTATGGGGGGTTATTCCCAAAAGTGGAATAGCAGGGTCATATGGCATTTCAATCTTTAATTTCTTTAAGAATCTCCAGACAGCTCACCAGAGTGGCTGTATGAGCCTGCATTTCCACCAGCAATGTAGCAGAGTTCCCCTCTCTCCACATCCTCTCCAGCACTTGTTGTTGTTTGTATTGTGGATTTTTGCCATCCTGACCAGGGTGAGATGATATCTCAGGGAGGGTTTGATTTGCATTTCCCTGATGGTTAAGGAAGTAGAACATTTTTACAGATATTTGTTAGACATTTTAATTTCATCCCTGGTAAAGTTTCTTTTAAGTTCCAGGGCCCATTTTTTAATTGGGCCATTGGTTTCCTTGGCGTTAAATTTTCTAAGTTCTTTGTGCACTCTGGACAGTAGAGCTCTATCAGATATGTGGTTAGTGAAGATTTTCTCCCATTCTGTGGGTTGCCTTTGAGCTCGTGTTACAATCTCTTTATCTGAACAGAAGCTCTTTAATTTCACAAGATCCCAACTGTTGAGAGTTGGTAGCAGTGACTGTGCCATTGGATGTCTGTTTAGGCACTGTTGGCCTAGCCCAATCAGCTCGAGGGAGTTCCCTATCCTTTCAACTATGGTTTTTATAGTCTCTGGCCTGATATCAAGGTCCTTGATCCATTTGGAATTAAGTCTTGTACATGGTGACAAGTACGGGTCCAGCTTTAATCTTCTGCATGTGGAGATCCAGTTTTGCCAGCACCATTTGTTGAAGATGCTGTTCTTTTTCCATTGGATTCTTTGGGCCCCTTTGTCAAAGATCAAATGGCTGTATTTTTGTGGGCTTATATCTGGGTCTTCAACACTAATCTATTGATCTGTGTATCTATTTTGGAGCCAGTACCAGGCTGTTTTTATAACAATGGATGTGTAGTATAGACTAAGGTTTGGTATGGCAATACCTCCAGCAGTGTTTTTGTTACTCAGGATTGTCTTTGCTATCTTGGGTCTTTTGTGCCTCCATATGAATTTTGAGATTGTTTAGTCAACTTCTTTAAATAATTGCTTTGGGATTTTAATTGGTATAGCATTGAATTTGTATATTGCCTTTGGTAGGATGGTCATTTTTACGATGTTGATTCTGCCAATCCAGGAACATGGGAGGTCTTTCCACCTTCTGGTGTCTTCTGCAATTTCTTTCTTCAGGGTTTTAAAGTTTTCATTGTAAAGGTCTTTTACCTCCCTGGTTAGGTTTATACCAAGGTATTTCATTTTTTTAGGGGCTACAGTAAATGGGATTGTTTCTCTCAAGGCCTTTTCACTTCTTTCATTCTGGGCATATAGGAAGGCCTCTGATTTTTGCACATTTATTTTGTATCCTGAACTTCTCAATTAGTTCCAGGAGCTTCCTGGTGGAGTTTTTGGGATCCCTCAGGTATAAGATCATGTCATCTGCAAATAAGGATAGCTTGATTTCTTCCTTGCTGATTTGAATCCCTTCTATGTCCCTTTCTTGTCTTATGGCTTCAGCTAAGACTTCAAGTACAATATTGAATAGAAGTGGTGAGAGTGGACAGCCTTGTCTAGTTCCTGATCGAAGTGGGAATGCTTCCAATTGTTCCTCATTGAGCATAATCCTTGTTGTGGGCTTGTTGTATAAAGCTTTTATTATATTGATAAAGGTTCCTTCCATTCCTACTGTCTCTAGCATTTTGATCATAAAAGGGTGTTGGATCTTGTCAAAGGCTTTTTCTGCATCTATCGAGAGTATCATGTGGTCTTGGTCTTTGGACTGGTTTACATGATGAATTACATTTATTGATTTGCGTATGTTGAACCAACCTTGTGTGCCGGGGATGAAGCCTACTTGGTCCCCGTGAATGATCTTTTTGATATGTTTTTGAATCCGATTTGCTAAGACTTTGTTGAGAATCTTTGTCTCTGTGTTCATCATAGAGATTGGCCTATAGTTTTCTTTTTTAAGTGAATCTTTATTAGGTTTTGGGATTAAGACGATATTAGCTTCATAGAAGGAATTTGATAGTGTTCCTTACTTTGCTATTTGATGGAACAGTTTAAGGAGTATTGGTGTTATTAACTCCTTAATTGTCTGGTAGAACTCTGTGCTGAATCCATCTGGTCCAGGACATTTTTTGGTGGGAAGATTTGAGATTTCTTCTTCAATTTCCTTATATGTTATAGGGCTATTTAAGTAATTCACAATTTCCTGATTCAATTTAGGTAGGTTGTGTTTACTTAGAAATTCATCCATCTATTTTGTGTTGTCAAACTTCACTGAGTATAAGTTTTTGAAATATGAGGTTATAATTCTCTGGATTTCTTGGGTATCAGTAGTGATAACTCCATGTTCATTTCTAATTTTGTTAATTTGGGTTTTCTCTCTCTTGCTTTTGGTTAATTTAGCTAGGGGTGTATCAATCTTATTGATTTTTTCAAAGAACCAGCATTTTGACTGGTTGATTTTTTCTCTCGTTTTCTTAGTCTCGATTTCACATATTTCTCCCCTTATTTTGCTAATAATCTTCTCTCTCTACTACTTTTGGGATCAGATTGCTCAAGTTTCTCTAAAGCCTTAAGCTGCATCGCTAAGTTATTTATTTCTGATGTTCCATTTTTTTGATGTAGGCATTAAGAGCTATGAATTTACCTCTTAGTACAGCTTTCATTGTGTCCCAGAGATCTTGGTAGGTTGTATTTTCATTATCATTCACTTTCAGGAAAACTTGAATTTCCTTTTTAATTTCTTCCTGAATCCAGTTCTCATTCAGCATCATATTGTTAAGTTTCCAGGAGTTAATGTATTTTCTATTGTTTGTTGTGTTGTGGATGTCCAGCTTTAGGCCGTGGTGGTCTGATAGGGCACAGGTTAGAATTTCAACTTTCTTGTATATGTGTAGATTCATTTTGTGGCCCAATATGTGATCTATTTTGGAAAAAGTTCCGTGTGGTGCTGAGAAAAATGTGTATTCTTTGGTGTGTGGGTGAAAAGTTTGATAGAGATCTGTAAGGTCCATTTCTTTAAGGGTTTGATTAAGTTCCAAAGTGTGTCTGTTAAGCTTTTGACCTGTTGATCTATCTCATTTTGAGAGGGCTGTGTTGAAGTCCCCAAGAATTATCGTTTGGGGGTTGATTTCTTGCTTTAGGCGCTGTAGGGTTTTCTTAATGAATGTGGAGGGGCCCGTATTGGGTGCATAAATGTTCAGTATTGTGAAGTCTTCCTGGTGAATTGTACCTGTGACTAAAATGTAGTATCCATCTGTGTCTCTTATGATTTTCTTTGGTTTGAAGTCCACTTTGTCCGAAAGCATAATTGCTACCTCTGCCTGTTTCCTGGTTCCATTAGCTTGCAAGATTTTGGACCAGCCTTTCATTCTTAGGATGTGCTTATCTTTTGTGGTGAGATGAGTTTCCTGAAGGCAGCAGATTGTTGGATTGTGGTTTTTAATCCAAGTTTTTTATTTGTATCTCTTAATCGGCGAGTTAATACCATTGACATTTAATGTTATAATGGAGAAATTATTTTTAATTCTGGACATTTTTTATGTTCAGTAGACTTTGTAAGCATGTTGTTTGATATTTATGTTTTGGTGGTATTATACTTCCCTTCTGTCCTCCTGGATACACTTGTTCTTTTCTTCAAGCTTGAGTATCATTTCTAGCATTTTTTGAACTCCTGGTTTTGTAGACATGTATTCCTTCAAGTTGTCTTTGTGCTGGAAAACTTTTCTTTCTCCTTCAATCATGACAGATAGTTTTGCTGGGTATATCAGTCTGGGTTGGCATTTTTGCTCATTTAATACTTGAAGTATGTCTCTCCAAGCTCTTCTTGCTTTTACTGTTTCCATTGAGTAGTCATTTGTTATTATAATAGGTTTACCTTTAAAAGTGAGTTGCTTTTTTTCTCTTGAAGCTCTCAGCACCTTTTCTTTGTCTTGAATGTGGTGTGTTTTAACTATTATTTGCCGTGGCGATTTTCTATTTTGGTCATATCTGTTTGGAGTGCGAAATGCCTCATGTATTTGGATAGGCCTCTCATTCTTTAGTTGTGGGAAGTTTTCATTTATGATGAATTGAAATATTTCCTCCGGTGTGGTATTTTGGGATTCTTGTTCTGGTATTCCATGAATGCGCATGTTAGGCTTCTTCAGGGTGTCCCATATCTCTTGAATGTTCCTCTCCAGTACCTTTTTGGCTTTAACAGTGTCTTCCATTGAGCTGGTTAATTCTCCCACTTTGTCTTCAAGATCTGGAATTCTATTTTCTGCCTTATTTGTTCTGCTGATAAGACTCTCTGTTGAGTTTTGGGTTGAAGATAACTTGTCTTTTAGTTCAATTTTAAACTCTGCCTGAGACTGTTTTAACTGCTCTATACCTATTTTTGTTTCTTTAACTGTTTATCCCTACTCCTCCAAGTGCCTGTTGTGTTCCTGTTCAAAGTGGTTGATTCAGTTGTTTAACTCTTCTCGGATTTCCTCTTTCATAGCATTAATCATGGTAATGATCATACTCTGAAAGTCGTTATGTTGGGTCTGGCTTTCATGGCTATTTTCTGTGGATTTGTTCTGGTCAGAATCCCTCATTATGGGATTGATTCTTTCGGCAGGAGATTGGTCTTGGGTTTTGTTTCTCGTGGATCTGCACTTTGACTTGTACATTGTTGTTTTGTTTTTTAGGACCTTTCAGTTTCTGTGTGTTTTTCACTAAATCCACCTAGTTGGTATTGTTACACTTGCCAATTATTACTAGTGCTTGCCTTGGATTGGGTATGTTTGTGTATTGTTATCGTTATATCCTAGATGAGGCTACTAGGCTGTTAGTACGTCAGTTAAGTCAGGTTATATTACCAGGGGGTGAATATTAGTTTGGTAGTGCACTTTTACAATTTAGTATCTTGGTGAAATGTGGGGGTGAGTGGTGTACTCCCTGGAATTGTATGTTGTGGGGTGGCTGTATGAGAAAGTTCATCTACAGCATTGATACTTTAAAGGATCAATAAGGTGAAAAGAAAAAGTTTACTTATCTTTGGGTTGGATGAGAAGAATCTCGCCCACGTGATATACTGATTGTAGTGGAGTCCAGATGTATGGCCTGTGTTCCCTTTGTTCCTTAGAATTTTGCTTGAGTTTCCTTTGGGCTCTATTGGATTCTGAGTAGCAGTGTGTCTTCCGTGGACCACGTGCGTAGGTCCCGGGTGGGCCAGAGAGGCAGAGGGTCTGATGTTGATGGCAGAATTCTTCATCTGCAACCTGGGAAGGTCAGCGCGGAGGGGGGCGGGACGCCAGGGGCAAAGCCAGGGGCCGCGGGCCCCGGTGCTGCTGGCCGGGCGGCTCCCGGGTGGGGGGCGGGGCTGTGCTGGACTCTCTCTCTCACTCACCTTGGGCAGCTGGCGGGGGCGGGGCCTCTGCCCACATCTTACTGGTAAACCCCTCGATTCCATTTTTCAATCTTAAGGTTTGGGTCAAGTGTCCCACATCTTGATTCATATTTCACCTCATTCTACTGTATCACACAATCATCTTGGTGCCTAGCTCAGGGCTTGCACAGGCTGAGTATTTGAACAACCATTTGTTTTATAAAAGCATGAGTGAATTAATGCATGGGCAAGGTTTCTGCTGCCTATTGCATCCAGTCCTTCAGGGGCAGCGATGTGGCTCTTCCTGTAGCTCTCTCGTAGTTGCACTTTGTGTAGTTTAAGTCAATTTGAAGTGAGCAGTGAGTAGCACTTTTCTCTTGTATGTAATATTTTAGTCAAGTGAAAATTCAGTTTCTCTTAACTATTGTAATTATTGGTCATCTTAGTGCAAATATGTCTTGCCTGAAATGGAAATTTGCTTTAGGAAAAATATGAAAAATAGTTTACTCTGAGCTAAATATATGTATTTGAAAATGGTTACATGAACTTTTATAGTCAGGGAGCAAAAATAGTCATAAACCAATGCATGGATCAGGTGTAAGCAAGCAAACTGGCACTTTCTGTGGGTTTCTTATGTAGCTCATGGTATGTTAGCTTTAGGAGGGGGCCAGAGTTCTACAAGCTTAGCAACACATTCCATGAGATTTACCGAGTCGTCAGTAGAACACTAGGTACAAAAGTTAGAGTCAATGCAGACTACAAAACCAGCTTCAAAGAGACCAGGGTAATTTTGGCCCTCAGCTCACAGTGTTGTATCACTCCACAATCATGGTGTGACGTCAGGCAAGCTCAAATGGTCTGTAGCATCCTAACTATCACGTGTGCTCACTACTGTGCCACACAGACTCTGCTCTGGTCTTAAGGCCAGATCAGCACTGCATTGATCTTCTTCTACATGCTGAGATCAGTGGTCACCATGTCGTTTAGGATTCCAGTTAGCGAGTGTGAATCTAATAGAGCAATTGCTGAGTTTTCCAAGCACTGGCAATTTGGAAGATATTCACACTGAATCCTAAATGCACTTTTTCCCATACATCTAAACAAACTGATCCAAAAACTGTTAGGGTTATTAAAACGATCAGACTAAACAGTAGTTTTTGGCGTGGGGGACAACATAAAGATGACAAAATTAATAAAAGGGAAGGACAAAAATTTTCAAATGGTATTGAAAACGCAGATGTTTTTAGACATATGGAAAATGAGAAGAAAAAAATGAGAAAAATGTGGAGCTTTGAATATCCGAGATTCAATAGATGTTTATCTTATGCACATGTAGTAGCTGTATATTTAAAAGGAGCAGGTAATCTGATGGAGTAGAAGGCATGTGGCTAGAGGTGTGGCTGGGAGGCAGCATTTTCCTGCCATGACTGGGGTCCAGGGTAGAGCCAGGCATGAGAGAGGTGTGAGGGGAAGAAAGAGACACAGGTGTTTATCCTTGGGATCTTTGTTCACGCAGTAGTGAGAAGAAGTGACGGGTATTAAAAGACTCACCTCTAGCCACATGTTTCTACTCCATCAGACCTGCTCCTTTTAAATATAAAGCTACGACATGTGCATAAGATAAACATCTATTGAATCTCAGAGAAGTACTAAAGAAGACAGATTCCCGAGGATGAAGAGAGAACAATAACAGCCTAGGAATTTTAAATGGATGGAAAATATGGGGAATACGTTTAGTTCATGCTATTTGTTTTCCTTACATTTCTCTTTTTGTGCATTGCATCCAAAACAACTACAGAAAGCGTTTCGATCCATGCTTTTGTCATAACCACTCGCCCACCCCTCAATAAATGGTTGCTCTCTTGATGTGGCTCAACCAGATGTATGCGTGAGGCAGAGAGCAGTCAGTTTTGCTCTAGGTCACACAGAGATTCCATCTTGTTTACTACTGGACGGTTGAATAAAAGGCTATTGAGGAGAAGAGAATTGAAAAAAAAAGACACTGCATGCATGCATATAGGACAAGGGGTGATACGCAAATGAATGGAAAGTGTTTCTTCATCCTGTTTTTATGATCTAAAGGCTGAACCACCTGAAGGTACTAGCATTACAAGTTATGAAGTCTGTCAATATTTAAGTAGTTGTATTTGTATATATGTATGTGCGTGTGTGTATGCATGTATGTGTATATGCATGTGCGTGCATGTGTGTATGTGTGTATGCATATGTGTGTGCGTGTGTGCGTGCATGTGTATATGCACGTGTGTGCAGGCATGTGTGTACATGTGCATATGTGTGTGTGTAAAGTGTGTGCATGTGTGTTTATGATGTGTGAGTGCAGGGGTGTCCAATTCTTACCTTTCACCTCTCTTAAGACAAGGTCTGTTCTTATCACTGGCCTGTAGGCTTCTGGGGGAATCTCCTCCTCTGACTTGCCACAGCAGGACAGGATTTCAAATGTGCCAGTGCATCTGACGTCACATGGTTCCGGGGACCACAGCTTGGGTCCTCTCTTTTCACGACAAGTTCTTTGCTCAGTGAGCAGTTTCTCCAACCTGGAGCAGGTCAAGTCAAAAACCCTTCCTTAGTTCAAGTTGCTTGAAAGTGTTTTGTTTTGTTTTGTTTTGTTTTTCAAAATGCTCATGGAAAAGAAAGTATGAATTCACTCATTTTTTCATGGTTTTACCATAAACTGAAATCACTCATTAAATTCATTAAACATCTGTACTTCTGACAGCTCCACTCCGTCCTTTCACTGAGGGAAAACTAATCCATTCAATAAGTCTTGAAATGCAGAAAGAAAAAATTCTGAAATCCAACATCCCAGTTGCGAACAATATCCCATTACACTGACCCAGAGAAATGCCTTTATTTTAGTTACAAATGCCAAATGCTCCCTGGACCATCATGCTAATGACTCAGTGCTGGTTCACCTATCAGACAAAACACCCGTAGTTAGGACCCTTCGAGGACAGATTAGATCCTCACTTGTCTGGAGGTCACCTGTAATTATTCACTGCCCCACCTCCCAGAGGGCTGGAAAGAATGGCTAATGTGTCATGCATAACTACTTTAAATGGTACATAGCAAAATCCAGATTCTCATCTTGTATTCCTTTATGGAAAGTCATTGAAAGTGTAAGATAATGAAATAGTCTTTGGAGACCAGCGGAGTCTGTGTGAATGGCTGAGAAATAATTTTTCAGAACCAAGAGCACTAAGAAAGTACAGCCGCTGCTATAATGCCCTGGTGCCCGTTGGTGCCTTGGCAAATACTCTCCACATAAATTACATCAACAATGCTCTCTGTGTACAACATTTCTGGGAAGAATGAGTGTGATAGGATACTGCTGGGGCCGAGGACGTGCTCATGTGCTAAAGAGTCTGCTGCCCAACGCTGAGAACTTTGGCTTCGATTCCCAGCACCCATGTGCAAAGCGAGGCCAAACCACGCACCTGTGACCTCAGCTGATAGATAAAGGGGTCCTTGGGGCTTTCAGGCCAACCAGTCTAATCAGATCCATAAACTCCAGGTTTAGTGGAGACACTGACTCAGAAAGTAAAGTGGGAAGTAACTAAGGGAGACACATAACATTGATCTCTGCCCCCATACACACATGTATACTCATGCACACACAAGCACACATATACACAGACATGCATGCATACACAGACACAGACACAGACACACACACACACACACACACACACACACACACACACACACACACGCTACAGCTCTGTAATGATCCTCTTTCAAAGGGATATGTTTTGGTACTTCATCCTTTAGTTCAATAAAAAAGAAAGAAATGGTATTTTTATTTTAAGATAGAATTGCCTATTTTAAAAGCAAAACAAATCTTGAAATTTGGGTTAAAACATGCATTGTTTTCTTCTGATAAACCCTCTGAAAACACATCCCTGATATCTCATTTATTTTTCTGCACTTTAGGAGACAAATTACAGCTTAAATCCACTGGGACTCACACATTTTGAATTGCTCATCCTCACTCCTGTAAGCAGATGAGCAAGAGTGTTTATATAAATTCAGAAAAATGTTCTCCGCAGCTTCTAAGATGAAGACATGCTATGAGTTCAGAGTTAATTAAACATGAAGTGAATGGCTCTGGATCACAGTGTGGCAAGGATCCTACAGAGCAAGAAGAAGAACGAAAGAAATTACTTCCAAAGTGTCAGTATGCCTTAGAAGTAGAAGAAAGACTATGGAATGAAACAATCTGATCCAAGTAGGATGGGACATGCCTGGAATCCCCATCATGTGGGTAGGAACAGTAGGAGACTGAGCTCTGAGCTAGCCTGTGCTAAAGTTCCAAGCCAAAGGTAGAGTATATCTGAATGTTTCCTCCTTGCCAATCATTGGTCAGACTTGAGGGTAGTGTTTAGTGCATGTCCACTTGATTATATCAGAATCAGGAGCTGATGAAGAAAACCCCAAGGTATTGTGAGAACACCCAGAGAGATCGTACGGGAGTCAGAACTCGTCCGCGCGATGTGTGATAAGCACCTTCCAGTCTATTGGGGGTCCATAAGACCCTGTCACTTTCCTGGGACTGGGACTTGGCTCTGTGTGAGATGGTCGGTTTGGTTGCTTCAGAACATGAACGTGCCTTGGAATGTGAACATGCTTTAAAACATGAACGTGCTTCAGAACATATCACAGTAACGCAAAACTGCCACTGCATCGTGATAGTTGTGTGCAGAATGATAGATCTCCTTAGCTCCTGAAACCCAGCCTGTGTCGCGACTTGGAGATCTCCCGGCTGTCAGCCTGGTGCATTCTGGGAGTCATGCCAGCTCATGCCAGACTCTTGCACATTCACCTTCATCATCGATTTCCTCAATTCTGAGACCTTTAGACCCGCATCAAGCCACACTGTTGGCACCACAGGGTCCACACTCCACAGGTAGCTTATTACAGAACTTTCAGGTGGGTGAAATTGGGTAATGATTCTCCTGTGATCTATTTATCATCTATGTAATTGCCTATTTGCCTATTCTATCTATCTATCTATCTATCTATCTATCTATCTATCTATCTATCTCTATCATCTATCTTTCTATATCCATCATCCATCCATCATCATCTATCTTTCTATCACTCACCCATCATTTTCTTCTATCTTCTATCCTATTAGTTCTGAATCTTTAGAGAACCCTAATGTAACAGATGAAAGGGGCCTACAAAGAAATGATAAAAGGTAGCAGGGATTCTTGTAAATTATAGTAGTACAAATTAAATGAATAGGGGAAGTAAGAGTAAAATGCTAATAGGCACCCAAAACCCTAACAGAAAGACCACTTATCTCTCAGTAACCCCTAGCCTGTATCTTTGAAGCCTGTGACTGACTGTCTTACATCTTGTACCAAACAGGACTTTGCAGGGTTAATTAAAATTGGGAGGTTACTTTGGATCTCTGTGAAAGAATTAAAATCAGAAACTCATCTTGAATCACCGAGGCCCTGTCTATGTCCATGAATACTCAAGAGCAGAGAGTTACCTCTGGTTAAAGACAGAAGACATGCATCAGAAAATGAAACCCTGGAAATGTGACTCCTGCACAAGGACTTTTGCTGGATGGTGGGAGATGAAGCAGGTTATGAGACAGGAAGATTCAGGTGTCCCTGTGGCTTCAGAAGCAGCCCAGCCTTCAGTGTGCCTCAAAACAAGACCCGAGGCATACCAGGAATCAAGACCTGACAACGGCTTTCAAGAGTGCGACGGAGGATTTTCCTCCAGGACCTGCAGATAGGAGTAGTAAGTTGAGAGTGAGGTGACATATTGCCTTTGGCTTTGCAAAGCATAAATGGACAAACCGATCTGGGCTTCTGACATCCAGTGAGAAGTATGTTTGAACTTCACAGCATGAAGCTCAAGGTTATGACAGTAGTGCAAAACTACCACCCTGCGATCGTTGCATCCAGAACGATGGGGTCGATGCTCCTGGACTCCAGCTTTGGGGGCTGGGCTTTGGGGATACTCAGCACATCTTTGCAAGGTCTCCCCTCTTAATGAAGACTGATGGGGAGGCAAATGCAGAACAAATGATGTCCTCACACTTGTGGGAAAACCCGAGGATGAGACCGAGAGATGTGCCCAAGCCTAACTTACCAGGATGATACCACCTGTTCCTAGACACCAAGCAAAATGACAGGAGATGCTGAAGCAGGAACCAGACAATGTCCCAGTGCTGGACCTGGGATTGTGCTCGACGAGAAGAGCTCACTGTCCAGGCGACAAAGGAGGATCGCGTGTGCAGGAAAAGCTCCAGGACTCACACTGTAACAAGAGGATGTGCAAAACCCAGTGGCTTCAGAGGGTGTCTGGGACAGTACCAACAGGTGAATCCTTAGAGCTTTGACTTCTAAGAAAGTACACCTGCCAATTTCGTCCAACTTTTCAATTTCTTGGTTTCAAGAAAGCAATGTAAAGTCTCTAGAAAAGTTGTTTCTAGGGCTGGAGCGATGGCTTAGGGCTTAAGACTCTGTCTCACAAACAGAAGGGCCTGAACAGATCCGAGGTCCCACGTAAAAAAACGCCAGGTGGAAATGGCAGTAGCCTGCACTTTCAGCCATGATGGGCAGAGCCTGGGAAATACCAGAGTGAAGCAAGAAGGAGACAGAAGCAATCCAGATTGATTCCCTAAGTCACGCTTCACAAAGACATACAGTGAGTACCCTCTGATACACACACACAAACACATACACACATACACAAAAATAAATAAAATATAAAAAAGAAAAGTTGTATTTAATTCTCATTATTTTTTTAAATAAACCATGGATTTAAAAACATTGTCTGACACACCGCCACAGAGCACCCCGTGAACCCGCGTACAGTGCTCATCATGCACCCAATGGCCCAGGGGAAGGCGGGGTCACCATCTGTCACTGGCTTGCTCAATGATCAGCCTGCCTGCACACACGGCTGACAGAAGAACTAAAGTTCTAAAGGGAGCAAAGGGCGGATTTCCCCACTAGAAGCTCTGAGTTTACGGCAACATGAAGAAAAGTTAATACCAGAAATGACCTGATTATAACCTGGTAACAGGCTTTCGTGGCTTCAACTGAATAGATAAATGCAAAGATGGTGCAATCATTACTTGGAGCGCCTACTTCCCCCAAAGCAACACTAAAATCATAGAGGATAAAATTTTGTTTGAAAAGGGAATCTGTGTGTGTGTGTGTGTGTGTGTGTGTGTGTGTAAAACACAATATAATAGCCTTTATTAACTAAAATGTTGACTGAAGAGTTAAGAGCTTATAATTTAAATTTTGGTATCCATTATTCTGGATGCTGTTTTTTGAAAGAAAGAGAGAGAGAGAAAGAGGAAGAGAGGGAGGGAAGAAGGAGGGAGAGAGGGAGGGAGGGAGGGAGACAGGGAGAGAAGAAGGAAGAGAGGGAGGGAAGAAGGAGGGAGAGAGGAAGGGGGGAGGGAGAGAGGGGGGAGGAGGAGGGAGAGGGAGGGAAGAAGGAGCGAGGGAGGGAGGGAGGGAAGAAAGGAGGGCGGGAGGGAGGGAAGAAGGGAAGGAGAGAGGAGGGAGGGAGGGAGGGAAGAAGGGAAGGAGGGAGGGAGGGAAGAAGGGAAGGAGAGAGGGAAGAAGGGAAGGATGGAGGGAGGGAGGGAGGGAGGGACAGAGGAAGGAAGGAAGGAAGGAAGGAAGGAAGGAAGGAAGGAAGGAAGGAAGGAAGGAAGGAAGGAAAGAAGGAAGGAAAGAAAAGAGAGAAAGAAATACAGACAGAAAGACAGAAAGAAAAGAGAGAAAGACAGACAGAAAGAAGAAAGAAAGAAAGAAAGAAAGAAAGAAAGAAAGAAAGAAAGAAAGAAAGAAAAGAAAGAAAGAAAAAAAAAGACAGAAAGAAAAAGAAAAAGAAAGAAAGAAAACTGCTATGAAGGCATGTGTTACCCTGGATGAATGCTGAGGTGAGAGAAATGCGCTGAGTTATGCAGACAGAAGACTGGTTTAGTTTAAACAGATAATCAGTGAATTATCATTTCCAAAACTCGAGTTTGATCTTTTGTTGGGAGGATGGGACAAGTCCAGTGTCCACCTTTCTTTAAAGTCAGTCTTCCTCCTGGTCCTTTCCCACATACAACTTTGAAGAGCTGCTGTTAGTGGTGGAAGATGCAATTATTACTCCTTAGAGAAGAGCTATCAAAACATTTTTATGCACAAAATTCCAGGTGGTTCACATATCTTCACACATCACTTATGTGAAAATTATTTTCTACAAATTCATGAGTATTTCATAAACAAGATGCTGATTTTTGTAAGAAACTTACTAGGCAGATGTTTAGAGAGCCGTAAATATCTTCTACATATTCCTCTTGGTAACATACGAGAACATGTCAAAACCTTTAATAGAGACCTCTGTGTGGTAAGAGATAAGAAAGAAAACAGTGACCAAGAAGGTATCTTTAGAATTGGTCATTGTAACTGTGGACATTTGAAGTCAGTCCCTGATAGAGAAATATTCAAGTCTGCTGATAAAGAAAAGCAATCTCTTTTCTTAAAGAAAAGAAACAAAGGGTGTATGCAATACATATTCAGTGTTAGATAATTTTATTCTTCAAAAATGAAAAATAATTATTCTACTTCTACAGAATCTAAGGATGGGTAAACATCATCTAGCAGACCATGTGTATTGAGTGTTTCAGGAATGGTCTTTAAGATTAGGTTGCAATGACCTGAATGTTTGGGGTTGGGTTGAGGGAAATTACCTTGAGGGACAGTTCACCCCCAAAAAGGAAATTGCTAAAAAATATTGGAAGATAAAATGGGTTTGAAATAAGGATGTTTCAAAATGTATTCGTTCTAGTAGATCTCTCTGATTTTTCAGATAGTTTAATATATATGATCTACTGATCTTAGAGCATCGAGTCTTCTAGACAGGCACTATAAAAGGGAGGAAAAGGGATGAAGAGGAGGTGTGAGGGCACAGAAGAGGGTAAGAGGGAAGAAATAAGATATCACGTTTTGTCTCATATGCAGAATACACACTTAAGTATAAATATACATATGTGTAGATGTATACATATATGTAAAGGGGAATGAGACATGAAAGGAGACAGTTATCCGGAGAGTAGAAGAGACCCAACTAGAGATGGGGAGGAGGGATATGGAACAGTAGTGAACTGCTAAATGTGAGTAAGTTGCAATGGTGTGTGGTCTATGGATATATCGCAAGGAATCTCATTATTGTACGTGATAACCGTGTTGGCTGGGTGTAGGTGTGAACTGGACAGTTCAGTGAAGAGCCTTTGGGCATACCCTTATGTGACGGGGGCAGCCTTATTGCTCCTTATTGTTTCACTCTGGGCTTGCAATAACGTATTGTATTCTAGTTATTCTTTGTGATGCTGTGAGAGAACACACAAAAATCAAGCAACTTAAGAGAGAAAAGGAGATTTATTCATTCCGCTTACAGTTACAAAGGGGAGATACAGTTTTTCATGGTAGAAGCGCATGGTAGGCTGGTAAAAGTTGGAGACAGGCTACGTCACATACATCTGGGAGGCTGAGAGCTGTAAGACTGCCAGCTGAAAAAGCAGACCTCTCTCAAAAGTAGGGTGGGGCTAATCCACCTCAAGGCCCACCCCGTGACTGCCTTCTTCCAGCAAGGCTCCACCTTCTAAAGGTGGAGTGTGAGACTGTGGAGGACCCGTTTCAAACCATGATGCATCGCTATGCCTATATTACTTTGCCCTGGGGTTTCCCAGGCTCTGCCTTCCAGGGCTGGAATTGTAGGCTGCCACCTTATCTACATGGATATTTTGCATGGAATCTGGGGATTCTGAATTTAGGTCCTTTCACTTGTCAGTCAAAGGCTTTAATCCCTGAGCTGTCTCCCAGCCATGGATGTATTCATTTCAGGTGAAAGTAGAAAGAATCTCAAATGCTTCATTAGTGAAGAGGAAGGGTTTCCACAAGGTTGGTTACTCTAAACTAATCCCAAGATGCAAGCTTCGAAAGCCTTCCCCCCCCGCCCCGCCCCTAGCACTGGGGAGGCAGAGGCAGGAAGAGAGAAGCTTCCAGACCTACTTGAAAAAAAAAAAGTTCAAGGCAGGGCCAAACAACTGCTGAGAGCCTGTCTTTATTTACTTTTTTTTTTTTTTTTAAATAAGAAGAGGACAGAGAATGTAACACAATGATAGCATGGTTGACCTGCATGTGCAAAATCCTGCCTTAAATTCACTTTATGGAGGAAAATAAATAAATAAATAAATAAAAGAGCAATTCAGTGATTCTGAAAAAATAATGAGGAATTTATTGCATGAAAACTATGACCAAAATGTGTGTTTTTGAAAATACCTCTATTAGGAGATAAGGAATAAATCTACAAAACAAATAAAATTCCCCACTCCCTGATTTTAAATAGGACCTGATGCTTAAGCCATTTCTGTTGCCCAACACTCTCTCTTTCTCTCTCTCTCTCTCTCTCATAGGTATCACATGCTTTTAAATACGTCTTAGCTTTCTGATTTACACATTGAAACTGGCCTATCAGAGGATGCTGAGATTTCCATCACATACAAATTTCTGTAACTGGGGTTGTAACATGTAGCCATGTAATTAGTCAAATTCATGAATAACGATGCAGTTACAGTATTCCCATTTGGACAGGGAAAATTGAGAAGCGCATTCCGACCCCCCTATGACAATACTGTGGTAGAGGCAGATCAGAAGTGAAAGCCACCGCGTGGCTCAGTTGTTTGGTAGGAGGGAAGGAAGCAACGATGTGCTCCCTGCAGGATGAGATCGCACATTCATCTTGGAAACGAAGCATGCTGCCAGAAAAGGTGGCATTCACATTCACAAAAGAGACACTGCCGTGGCTTCGCTCCGCCACACTTCCTTCAGAAAAACACGGGAGAAGATCCCACGCAGTAAGAAGCAGCTTGTGTGCCAATAAATCAGACCCTTCGTGGGGAGCCTAGTGTGAATATATTAACCTTGAGCAATAACAAGTCTTGAAGGCTTGGAACAACATATCTAAAAATAAAAGACAGGAAGCAAATACAATTTCCTCTTTTGTTTCAAGTTCTGACGTCCCTATCTGTCACCTATTAAAAGAGCAGTCTTTAGAGTGTCCAAATGAAGAAGGCGGACTCTGCTTGCTGTCTAGTGCTGTTCTATTAAACAGCTCAGAGTCACATCCACAATCCAAGCTCATTCTCACCCTGTATCTAAACATCTTTTCCTCTGACCTAAGTTAGGCAAAAGTGTAAGCTCGAAGAAGCTTGTCATGGTTCTCATTTTTCTATCAGCTTTGTGCAAGGCTTCAGGAAGCCACACTCCTCTGCTGAGTGAGAAATAAGTTTATCATATTCCTTTTAAATGGTGATGTACTCTGGTCACCTGCCTAGAGCTGGAGGGAGAACTGCTTCTGGATTCTTCTTGTCAAGAGCTGGGAGTGAAGACTGGGTCGTGAAAGTTTCAGGGTTCCATTCAATTGTGAGTATTTCATGATAATTTGTGACAATTACTTCAGGTTCCAAATGCAGCTAGAAGTACACATAGAAATCATAATACAGTGCAGGGGATTCGTGAGCTAGCTCAGTAGGTGTCTGTTCAAAAACCTAGAGACCTGAGTTCAATTCCTAGAAGCACACGTTGTACGTGAGTGTGTGTGTCTCTCTGTGTTGCTGTCTCTATCTCTCTTTCTTCGTCTTCCCCTTTCTGTCTCTCCTTCCTTCCCTTCCTACCTCTCTGTCTTCCTCTCTCTCTTTTTTAAGAGAGAAAACCTCTCACCTCTTTTGCCTAGCTTTTCAGACTGTCAAAGACTGGCCCTTCTAGGAATGGATCGGTCCTGGGAATAAATAGTTTCCTCAGGAACAAAGAACTCACAAGACCGCAGAGGAACAGACAGGACAAAGGTTGCGGAAAGGTCTAGACAGTAAGCTGGCAGGTAAGTCAAAGGTCTTCAGACCCGTGAGACGTCTCCAGGCAGATACGCCCACCAAGACACAGCACACTGGGCTTTCCCTTTGCAAACTCAGCACGCCTGCTCTTTTCGTTGTAAGCACTGTTCTCGTCGATGTAACTGTAAGGATGCAGGACATGTTGGAGCCCACGTCCTTCTCTGCAGATCTCCTACCCTCTCCCAAGATGGTGATGGGAGAAGTTGGTTTCTAGCATGTGTTTCATGAGCCAAGAGCTTCTTTGTGGTGCTATGCTTCCAAGGGGGGCTCTTTATTTCACTCAAAGGACTTGGACCAGGGGAACTGTGATAGTTAATCCTGGGTGTCAACTTGACCACACCTGACATTAACTAAAATCGGCTGCCAGACTACCTGAAGAGATGATCCAGACCAACACATTTACAATACAAAGACCAGCCCTAGATCTGATTGGAACCTCCCAGTAGCAGACCAGATAAAAGAAACCATGGAACAGAAGACTTTGAAGAGAGGCTCTCTGAAGCTCTGAGTCTGCAAGACTAGCATCCTCCAGCTTCAGCCACCAGCCATGTTGCCTCTGCTATGAAAAACTGTTTCTCCCCTCTGGAACCGTAAGCTGAATAAATCTCCCTTTCTCCCTTAAGTTGTTTGCCGTTGGGTGTTTGTGATAGTTAAGTCTGGGTGTCAACTTGACACACCCGGTATTAGCTAAGATGGGCTGAGACCACCTCTGGAAAGGATCAACTGGACCACTTGATAGGATTGTACCTGCCCCCATCCTATCAGGACCTCCAAAGCTCTCGTAGGATCCCCCAGTACTGCATCATATAAAAAGGAGCCACCAAAGAGAACAGACGACTTCTTGCACCTGTGCTAGGAATCGCTCTTCTTTCCAGCCACCCGGTTTCTTCAAAGCTCTGGCCTTCCAACCCTCCTAGTTGTTGGCTAGACTGAAGATTCTAGGAATTCTCCAGTCTTCAGCCATCACCCACTTGACTACTGAACTGAGCAGCTACTGGCAGCCATCGTTGGACTACCTCGGCTACTAGCAGCAATTGTTGGACTACCTCGGCCATACTGTAAGCCAACTTAATAATTCCCTATTATATATATATATATATATATATATATATATATATATATATACACATATATATATATAGTCGATTCTGTATCTCTAGAGAACCTGACTAATACAGTGTTCTTTCACAGCAACGGCTAAGGTAATGGTTACAGGAACGGCGCTGGGTACAAGGAGACCTTACCACATGCCCAGGATTCTTTCTCTTGCTGCTGTCTTATGGATCAGCTCTTTCAGCTTTGGTAGGTGTGAAAAGCGAGAAGGCCGTGATTTTGGAATCCTTCAGATCATCTCCATGGAACAGATACGTATTTGTAGGACTCATGTGGAAGGCAACGCAGTCAGCTAGCTGAATGACAACATCCCCCACTTCTCCCCCCACAAAACAAATTCTAAAAGCATTCACTGAAAATGGTTTCCCTCTGCTTTTAACCATGACCTTTCCCTTGCACCCTCATTTTTTGTTTTCATCAACTCTAGAATTAGGCCAAACCCCAAAGCTATTCAGTTCATTTCTATCATTGATTCCAACCCTTGCTTAACGATAATGTAATCACTATCTGACAAGATGCAGGCACTAGTCTAGCTGTGAGCTCCTTCATGAACTTGGATTTTGCCGGAAGAAAGTAACGTGCAAGCGTACGGCCTGGGTCACGGCATGTGACTGTGCGCTTGTGTGTGAACGCTCTCACCGTGTGAGGATTTCGAAGAAAGCATGAAGTAGGAAAGTGAAGATCCTTGGGGCACTTCTGACACAGCCAATCAGAAATGCATTCTGGAAAGGGATGGTGTTCGAGTGGTGACTGAGATGCTGAGAAGGAGCAAGTCCATTGACCTAGCAAGAAGTGGGTCTCATGGCGGAGGAGAGCAAGAGTGAACACTGGGATGCGGCTAAGCCCATAAGAAGCACAAGAAACACCCATGCAGTCAGCTGTGGGGTCGATGAACAAAAGAAGCAGGAATGAATGAAGTCAGGGTGTCATAGTTAAGCACAGGTGTCAACTTGACTGTTGAGGGTTTGAGCTCTGGGCACAGTTGTGGAGAGTTGATGGAGTGTGATTTACGTATCAGAGCAAACCTGAAGGAGATTGTCTAGCTGATGGGGAAGACCCAGCCCATGGTGGGTGGGATTAGGCCTTGGATAAATCACAGAGAGCTGGTTGAGAGAGTTGGCATCCTTCTGTTCACTTGGCCAGACATGCTGGTCTGGCAAGTAAGGATTGTCCATCTCTCAGCCGTTATGGTGGCCAGTTCCCTCGGCCCTGGTGTTGGTGTGTGCTCTCCTGTCAAGCTGGACTATGAACTGTAACCAGACTGTTGTAAGAAAGTAAACTACTTGTTCCCTTAAGCTGTGCAATGGTCATTTATCAGCAACTATGCAGATGAAATGCAACACAGGGCTTCTGCAGTCAATGCAGAAGACAACTTAGCTCTTCTCACTGTGACAGGAAGTCTTTAAAGATCTTCAACTTGATGACTGACAGACATGGTAACTTAAAGAATGACATCATCCTGACTTATTATATTCCTCTTTTTTAATGTATCTCCACTCGGTGGGAAATGCAGGCATTATGAATGCAATAGGTAGAACAATTAGAAGACTAATATATCATCTAATAATTATCTAATGCATCAAACTAATTATTATCTCAGGCAAGAGATAATTATTGCTTGAGCTAGGCTCCTGGCAGCAGAGACGCTGAGAAGATTGGATTTCAATATATTTAGATGACAAAACCCACGCAGCTTTTACAGGGCCTGGGCAGAGGGATCTGGACGAGTTAGAAATCCAGACCAAAGTCCTGAGCAGGTGAATGTATGACTCCTGTTTAGTGGGAGGAGCCTGGGAGGATCGAAATTGAACACAATGATGACAATCTGAAATTCTGTTTACAGATAATGGGAAAGCTTTTTCAGATGTGAAGTTCAGTCCTAGTAATAATGGGTGGAGGAATGACATAAAATTATCTGGCATTTAAAGGCATAAAGGCAAATGAGCTTACCTGGAGCTATACCATATGTAGAGAGGAAGAGAGAGCCTGGTGCCTGGTAGCAGTATAGGTAGGAAAAATGAGGAAGAATAAGGAATACTAACTTAATGCATTCAATGCATAAGAGGAATCGGATGTCTGAGTCAAGTGGATGGAAACTAACCTGTCGTGAACAAAAGATTCATTGCATCCGTCCCTGTGGGGGATTTTAACATGATACGTAAATCACACTTATCATTGGGTTTTGTACCACATGGTCACTTTGTTAACAGAAGCATCTGTGGTTGGGTGGTGATGATACCCTTAATGGAGGGACACGAATAAGCGATGATAAACCAATCTCTCAGCCAACTTCGTGAGATAATGCAACTGACAAAGACGCTGGGAGGCAGAGTGTCAGGGAACAAGCTGACGCACGTGTGCGTGTGTGTGTGTGTGTGTGTGTGTGTGTGTGTGTGTGTGTGTACCTGCACATATGTATATATCTGTGTGTGTGCATGCCTGTGTGGGTGTTATGCATACATGTATGAATGCAAGTGTGTATATGGTTATACATGAGTGTGTGCGTGAGTGCATGTTTGTGCCGGTGTGTGTGTGTGTGAGCGTATGTGTTTATGCGTGTGTGTAAGTATGAATATATCTGTGTGGATGCATATGTGCCTGCATGTATGTGTGGGCACGTGTGTGTCTGTGTGTTTGCGCATGCGTGTGTCCATGTTCTTAATAATATGGATGAAGCCGATGGCCTTGCATTTGCTTGGCAAGCCCTCTGCAATTGACAGTCTACATCCCCAACACCATATGCTTTTACTTACAGATTCTGACGGGCTGCAGAATCTAGCAAGACTACACAGTGGAGTGACCCAGCTGTCATGCGTCTCTCCACAGAGTGATGCGTCCTATGCCTGCCTTTGTGCCTCTCAATGGCGTCCTTACTGAACAAAAGATGAAATCTACAATCAATTCTATTTGCCCCAGAATGAATCTGATAAATGCAGACCCATAAAGCAAGGGTCTGAGCTATAATACTGCAGAGTGAGATTCTGTAACTTCTCCTTCTGACAGTGTACCAGGACGCTCAGCTTCTGCGGCAAGCTGGAGCGCAGCGGGAAGAGGCAGCAGGGCCTCCAGACCACAATTCAATTTGTGGCTTTTACACCATGGACCATTTCTAGTCCAACTATCTTAAGTAAATGCTTTTTGAGCATGGCTCTGCTTTCTACACCAGAGGAAAACTCATTCTTCTGATGATGTCACCTGACAATCATTTTGATGGCGGTCTCACCCTCCCTCCATTCCTCATAAGGAGGAAGGAATGACAGAAATCTGAAGTCTAAAGAAGACACAGATTCCGGCCGGAGAGCAGTTTTAGGCTGCCAACTTCACTGACTTACCTCAAGAAGCGAATGGTGTCATTTAAAGATGACTGCCGTGTTATCAGATGTTAAAAGTTCCCACTGGAGTTCAAAGTTGGGTAAGTATAGGCTTTGGGGGAAGCTGGGTATCTTTCCTAGTCGCAGGCTCTTTCCTGTACTGTCCCTCACTCAGCTATCACGCTGATTTTCAATACTGCGGAGCCAAGCTCAGTGAAAGCCACCCCCCCCTTCAGTCTCAGCCCTTTGCCAAAGGAATCAAAAGGAAACTAACCTCAAGAGTTCCCGCTTCTAATGTCTTGGCTGCCCCTTAATAAGTAGGTATTCAGAGCACCCCAACAATGATGTCGCTGACATTGTTACTAATATAGAACAAGTCAAAATACAAAGAATTTTAAGTGGTTCAAATTCTTAAAGAATGATGTTGGAAGCATTTTTTCCACACCAGAGTCGCCGGCTGCTCATGTGGGTACAGAGACCTCTAAAGTGCCAGACACTGGTCACCAGGATAAATGGTCTTCACAGTCAAAGGTGTCCCAGGTGAGAAGCAAAAGCATAAAAAGCCGATCACACTTGCGTCTTGCGACTTCTGGAGACAATAAATGTCTGTGCATGCACTTTCAAAGCCACATCTTTCCAGCTGATCTTTACTGTTACGACTTTGAAATGTTCCGGTCTTTTTGAATGTCCAGTTGACGGAAGAAACTTCCTTTGCCTCTGGAAACTTAAGGCTCTCTTTTCTCAGCTGAGCTTAAATAATTTAATTATGGCCTTTAATGTGGAAGAGTTTAACCTTCCCGATGGTTGAGAACAACAGATATTTCCTCTAATCAGGGAAGGGATTATTCACTATAATTGACATTAATGTATAATTTACATTTTAGAACATTCCTAGTGCTTAATAAATCCTAATAAGCAAAACTAAGAGTGAGAATAATTATCCCACAGACCAAAATAAAAATGCTCTTTTCCTCTGCTTATGATTTCAAGGGTTGTTATATTTTGTTTTAAATGACTGGCCAGGGCTTTTTTAAGTTGAGGGTAGATGTTAGAGAGGCCAATCAGCACAAAATTCAGGAAGGTTTAGTTCATAGGCATCTTAAATATGCTGCTTTATAAGATGTTAAGAGGAGTGAATCTATATTAAGTTGTTCATTATAAAACTTGAGGAAGAAGGCAGAAACAGAGATAATAGGAAGAAATCATCTCACTAGCAACCCTCTCTCTGAGCCCTACAAGAGTGTAAAATTACATTAAAAGTATTACAGTGTTACGCCACTACCTACATCAGTAAAATGCCACACTTTACAAAGAAAAATCACGACACTTCAATGAGCCCAACTCTCTAGAGAAGAAAGAAGACATGAGGTAGATGCGATGTGTTTCATTGACATGGTTGTCCCACTCCGCCATGTACCAGTAGTCGTTCTTTCAAAAGTAGAGGCTTCCAACACAAGTAATCTAACTTCCATAGATCTCGAATTTCAATCATGGGCCAAGGCAGGCAGGCAACTCTCAGGAATGAGTTTTGAAATGGCAGGATGATCACAGTCGTCCACGCTCTTTTATTCTCCTGCTCCAATGCTGTTTGTGAACACATCTGGAATCCAAATTGCGTTTTGATATTCGTAATAAACGTTCCACTCAGATAATAAAAACAGTCTTCCTAAAGATCCCAAGACTGTCAACATTATAAAACGAAGATGTGGGTTTTTTTTTTTTTTGATCTTAGATTTATTGCTCCTGAAGTACATAGATGCCAACTACGAATTTACTATTCATCCAAGTCCTGGAAGAAGGAAGAGGTATAAATAATCATGCAGCTCCAGGTAGATAATAAATCTGCTCTGGGTTTCTCTCTTTCTAGTGAGTTTCATGAGGTAATACAGAATGTTCGAGGTCACGCTGTGACCTTTGAAGGCAGTTGAAGGAGCGGTTCATTTACTTTGAGAGTAAGTCTAAGCATTCTAGAATGCATGCACAATATTGCTACTCCAAGGAAAAGTTTGTTCTTGTTGTTGTTCTGTTTGATGTGGGGGGGGGTGGCCTTACCTTTCTCTGGAGTAGAAAATGATACTCTCCAGACATAACATTTGATCCTTTCTATTGATAAAAAAAAAAAAAACTTTAACACCAGATACCTTACAGTGCACATCTCCACAGCCTCTTTTTTTAAAAACCTCTTTTGAGCATCTTTGAAATGTAAAAACAAGCCAGGCTCCACCATTGGCTTGAAGAACTCTTCTCTTGCTTCTCCTCACATCGGTGTTCAGAAGAAACTTCCACTGGGAGAAGAAAACCATCCTCAAGGAAAAGTTAGCTTTGAATATGGACGAGAAAACAGATCTCATGTTTCTTTGACAGAGGTTCATTTGAGTCGTAGCTCGTGCGGAGAGCTAGCTGGGCCGAACACTGGAGACAACAGACCGAAGAGTGCAAGTCTAGCAGGAAGAGACTTGACCAGATGTCGCTTCTGTCCTGAATTCAGTGTCAAGTCCTGTGAAGCTCTCAGAGTGCTAAGCAGGACTGCTCTCACGTGGACCTTCTCGTCTATCTCTAGAGTGCAGAAAAGCTAAAAAGAAGAAAAGGGAAGGGAGATTATCTGTTTAAGTAACAGCTATGATTTCAAACAGTCCCTTCTGTTTGTTTCAATTCTTTGCTGTTGTTTGGCTCCCAATTTAACTACTGGATGAAATTTTCATGCTTCAAGGTTTCATTTAAATCCTAATTTTTACAAAGAATCTCTGAGACCATCCGGGAAACTCCTCGATGCCTTTGCATTTTGTAAGTGTGGTAATAATATTACATGCCTTGAGATAAGTGACCAAAGAATAGGTGTAAACTGAGACGGACTCCAACCGCAGATCATATTTTGCATTGTGTTAGTTATTTTCGAGCAAGGTTTCTTACTCATCGAGAAAGACAAATTCATCTGAAATTCTTCACATCTTTAGAAAGAGACTTGCACATAGTAGTTAGTGAGTGACTAATTGAATTAAGCTATTGAATCCATGCAAAGATGTTTAAGTAGAATACATCCATGTGTGAGCGCGCATAATATTAGGAAATAGTTGAATTCTTCATGTATTGTTGCATAAGGGTGCATTCAAGCATTCTAATAATGGGTAAATAGCACCAAACACTTTCCAGCTGTACGTACAAATAAAACAAGGACTGATTTTTCTCAAAACATCATCAAAGTCAGTCAGTTCTTGTCGCAAACATACCCTGCACCGTGTTTTGTAATGCAGTCTCCTTGGCCGGCAGCGTGATGATAATGAAGGGAATGAGAGGGACGTGCCAAGGTTGGTCCAGTGAGTTTTGCCGTTGCCTGGCCACTGCTTCGTCTCGCTCACCACGCAGTGGTGCAGTAGGACCATCAGCGCACAGTCCACCAAGTGGCTGGATCCTGAGAGCGGACGGCTACCTGTCAACGTGAACATCTCCATCACCCCCAGGGACCACACCCACTTCTCTCTTACAGATCCTGAATCTCAGCTTTGTGCTGGAGGATGGGAGGCGCTCACCCTCAAGGCTACACTTTCCTTGTGATGTCTCCTGTGGCTCTAGAGATAGTATGTAGTTCCCTGACTCCACCCCCTGTATTTTTAAAGACATTCCTTATTCTCTTTCACAGTGAATTGCCTTTATGCCCCTGATGCTCCTTAACAGTGTATGTTCCATGTTTGAACTATGGGCGCAGTCACTGTGTGCTGAATGTATTCTGACCTAATGGAGGGAGGCACAACCACGAGATGAGCTGCGTGCTTTCCTTGCACGTTGACTAGGCCACACAGGTGTTTCTGAGCCAAGGTTCAGTATTCCTAATGCACCTCCCAACGGGTTCTTTCTTAAATGAACTTTGTTTATTAGTTAATTTATATTAACAATGAGTTTGTGTGTTTTCACCACCAACTACTTACCCCACCCCACATCCTATCCAACCCCACCCATTCTGCCCTCTGGCCTGTTTCCCTCCTTTCCCAGGCTTCCCTACATGTGCAAACCACTGGGCTCTGCGACGCTGACTTGCACTAGTTAGTATCTGGGCACCGGGAGCGCATGAATGAATGACCCACGGCGGGTGAATTGCAGAGGCTCCCTGTGTCTTTGGTCTAGCATGGGTCCTATACAGTTTTTCGGGGTGGTGCCGTCTCCTGGGGTCTTCCCTGTTCCTTGACAAAGCCTGGCTAGACCAGCTACTGTGGGGGTCTGATGGAAGCATTCATCACTGCACCAAGTTCTTGGCAACGACAGCCCTGATGTGAGCAGAGACTACTGTCTGACATTACCTCTCCTCCTGCCTTGTGGGCTTACAGCCCCCTCTTCCACAGGCTTCCTGAGCCTTGGGATGGGAAGTGGTTTGGTGACCTGGCTAGGACCAAGCCATCCACGAATGCTTTGTACTTCTGCAGCTGTGGCTCTCCACACTCTGCGTCTTCCGTTGCATGTGGGCGCTTCTTGGTCGAGTGCCGAGAGCTCCCCTGATCCATGGTTATAAGGCTAAGTGTTTAGATGGTGACTTCCTGTGAAGTCACGGTAGCAGCGAGAAGTTCATTCCTTCCCAGGGTCTATGGTCTCCCCGTATGTGGGTATTTGGCTCTGTTTGTAATCCGAGTGATGCATCTACGTCTCCTGCAGCCTGAACACAAACAGAAGGGTGGAACCTGCAGCAGCAGTAATCCTTTAGGACTTTAGTGGCTTTTCAGAGATCCCCACGATGTTTGCTTCTCCCTTAGCAGTTTCAGTAAGTTTGTAGCGACCATATCAATCCGTCAATATCTCTGGGGCAGAATAACGAATCGCACAACCTTGAATGGGGATTAGCAAAAGAGGAATTACCAGGACCACAGGACAGCAAGAAGGCGTGGCGAGCAGGAAACCCAGGTGACACGTGCACTGTGTTGCCAGTAGCTCATGTTTTCTTCCACAGCATTACCTAAGGTTTGCAGTTGAGTTATGTTATGTATTTTGTTTTCCTACCGGACTCTTGGCTTCTCAAGGATAATGCCTATGTCTACTTCAATCCATTAATTCTTGGGATGTAATTAAGAAATGGATATTAGGTACACGTGTGATGATCAAATGAATGAATGAACAATTACAGTACAGTGCAGTTGTATCAAGAATCCCACAGAGGGGCAGGAGAGGCGGCTCAGGGGTGAAGCCTCTGCCTTGCAGGCGGAAGGTCCTGAGTTCGAATCCCAGACCCCACGTATAGACGCCGGGCAGAAGCGGGGGCGGCCTGCGTTTCTGGTCCTGGTAGGGCAGAGCCTGTGAATCCTGGGGCAGAGTAAACAAGGAGGAGGTGGAGTCGGTCCATGGTGGTTCCCAAATTTGCCCGTGGTTCTACACACACAACATACATACACACACACACACACACACACACACACACACACACACACACATACACACACGCACGCATGCACAATTGAATAATAATAAAAAAAATCCCACAGAATATTCTCGAAGCACATAGCAAAGAGCATGTAGGGAAAACCAGCTGAGAATGGCCAGAGGGGCTGAATTTCACTAGGTCCCGCATCCTCTCTTGACAGCTTGTCTAGTCCGGGTGCAGACATTGATTTCTCAGGTATCCAGGAAGTGTGGAAGCGTGGGTGATCCTTGCCCCTGCTGTCTTCAGGTGATCTTGCAGTTTAGGGAAAGGGGGTTTAGCCCTTGGTTTCCATCTGTGTATTCTAGAAAAGTCTGTTGGGTGGATGCTGGTTTATCTTCTGATGTGAAGTACTCTAATTCGTCACTGGGACACCAATGACCTCTTGCTATTGCTGCGCTGCCCATTGGGCACGTGAGACAGTGAGGGAAAGGGATCAGAAGACATTACCCTCTGATGACTTTGACGCTCCCTTTACGCTGTGCCTCCCCACAGGTGTATTTCTTCTTTTGCATGAATTATTCCTGGAGTAAACACCATCTATTCAGGATACTATTAACTGCTTTTGAAAGACAAATGCGTCCATCGATTCCACATGCATAAAGTTTAACAATTTCTACTGCCAAACATCAACAGCCCTCCCAGGGTGGGGACTCGCAGATAACCCCAGGGATGTCAGACTCTAAGAGTAGGGAGCCCTGGGGACGTCAGGAAGAGGCTCATTTTGCCCATGGGGAGATTCAGCGCAGCTGCAGGATGCCAGGGAAAGAGAGGGATGTTTTCGTCACATGCTGTTCTGTACTTGTAATTGTGCTTCATAGCTTAATTGTGATCAATTGCAAAACCCTGATCACAAAGCTGCTCTGACAGATGATAACTCACGTTCATACCCTTGTTGTGGAGGCCGAGGAAATGATTCCAAAGACTGCTTTTGTGTCTGATATACTATCAGGCAGATTAAAGGCAATCCCCAGCTGTCGCTCTGCCCATAGTGCCTAAGAAAAATGATGAGTATAAATACTAGTAATAATATGAATGATCATATATAAGAGGCACAGAGAAACGTTGACATATGTCTTTATTATAAGGAGATGAGTGCAACTTACACAGCTGTATCCGTAACACCTTGAATCTTTCACTGAGCTACAAGATTCCTTAAGCCACCTGCAATTGAAATTGTATCTGATGAGACAAAAATTGATATTTCTCTGTCTAGCTATGCCCACCTTGTCATGGGCATGGTTGGATGGGACCAAGTGCCACCTGAGCACTCTTCCCTCTCTCTGTCATCATCTGGCTCTAGTTCTGCTCCAGTCAGGTTCTGTCGGCCTTTCTGTTTATTCTGGAATTCACAGAAAAAGGCCAGAAACTTTGTCCATTCAACTGTGACCACTTCTTCTCTTTGTTTCTTTCCCTGGGAGGTTCGTAAGAAGAAATCTGGTATTGAGAAGCCTCCATTCAGGCGATCTCAGTCACACCCAGGATGGAGCTCAGATGCCATCGCAGCGCATCCAGCGAGCTCTCATGCATGATGCGGGGCTTCGCCCGCCCTCTGCTGCGTGAGAAGGACTCCGCACCGCATTGCGTCCAGTGATAACCACCCTCTTCAGGTCAGTAAGAGTGTTGGCCTTGAAGTCAGCAAACTCGCAAGTTCTTTCTTTTTACTCTTGAACGTAGTCTATTTTATTTTTGAAAATGGATGCCATGCAGTATATATTTTGGGGATACCCTCCATGAAGCGTGGGGTGTAAACGTTGTGATGGAAAGAGGAGCTGCTTTGCTCGCTGAACACCACCAGGTGTAACAGAACGAGGGGTGGGAAACCGTTCAGCCTGTGCTGGGGGCAGGAGATGGATGGGCCATCACCTCGCTTCCATCACAGCGCAATGCTAATAAGCCATTCATTATAACTGTACGTTAGAAGGGCTTCTGCTGACGCCACTGTACTTAACGGTCAATTGGTTTTTCCATTAGAAATCCGTCTTCTGGTTTTAATACATCAACATTCCATTCTACATCAGATCACAGATTTTGCACACGACACTGAAGCCTACAAAAAATAAAGATTAGCGGAAATGTGGCACAACGGATTCAGGGAGGCCCTAGCCTGGGCTCCCTGGTACTGACATGTCCTAGACATGTCCCAATAGAGGAACCATACAGACAGAAGGATGAGCAACCAATGGGAAGTGGCCATCTAACCTGCCCCTGCAATGGACACCTAGTAAACAGTCAAATGATTGGTGGCTGTCCGGAGGGATAGCAACACCTGATTGGACCCCCGACTCTATATAGACCCAACACTTCCTGAATAAAGCTGAGTCTGCAGCCAACTTGTCCTCTGCCTGCTGCTTCTCGCCTGACTCCCCGGGTCTGGGTGGTGACCCCGTCGCTGGCTCGCCCCTAGCTTGCCCATTCCCCTCGAGCCCACGAGGCCCCTGCCGTTTCCCCCGCAGCTGGCCTGGCAGGGATTCGGCAACAGGGAAAAAAGTGAAGTTTACTGTGTGCGAGATAAGCTCATCTATTTAGCAGAACACATATACCCAGATTACTTTAGATGTTTCACTGATATTGATTGATTATCTTCTACGCACTAGGACCTTACAAATGACATTGTGAAGATAGTGAGGGTGTGTGTGTACGTATGTGTGAGTGTGTGTGTGTGTGTGTGTGTGTGTGTGTGTATGGAAGAAGGGAGAGAGAGAGAAAGAGGGAAGGAGAGAGAGAATTTTGCTGCTGACCTGGACCATTAAACTTATCTGACTAGGACTCCAATTTTCATACGCAAACTGAGGATGCTCCCAGGCTATGATGTGGCTTTCCATTGACATCCACGGGCCGGATGTGTCTTGTGTTCCAGCATTTCTCCTAATGTACCAGGCAGTTTCTACTAAACGACTGCCCAGGGGTTTGCATGTATGAGTAGGAAAGAAATTTAGCTTGCTCATTGCCCTTGCAATCATTCTAGAGACTACCAGAACAAGCAAGTGCCAGTCACAGGAGTGGTGAAACTATGCTGATAACAGTCACTCGCCAGCCGGCAGGCTCAGCAGCCAGAAAGGTGGGAAGGGAGGGTAAAATGGCATCTGGCGATGCCTTCCTTGTTGTCTCTGCCCTCCGCGGGGGGGGGCAAGGCGACCAGTGCTAGACACGGGGAAGTTGATTTGAGCCACATCGACGCTCTCTGGCATTTCTGTTTTCCTGGAGTATGGGGTCATTTTCAAGGCTTCCATTATCAAAATCCTAGTAACATGACTGTCATGGAATTTGCAGTTTGTCATGTCGTATCAAGACTTGCAGGGAAAATGTACATCCTAACTATGGGAGTGAATCTGATGTTCAAAACACACATATACACATGCATTCATGTGCACACGCAGACATACACACACATGTATACATACACATTATACAACATACACTTGCACACATAAAGATTACACATGCACACATATGTGCACATACAAAGATGTACATACATGCACACATATAGACATGCATGCACACACACACACGCACACGCCTCTTAGCTCCCATGCTTCCAAAGTCTTGAGGAAGGACTAAGGCGATCCATCTGTTTTTCACCTTAATTCAATGAGGTATTTGGTTTTCAACTACTGTCTCAGCACTGTATTAAAACCCTGTTACTAGGGAATAAAAGAAAATTACCTGTAATCCCCTTTCCCCGGAAAGCATGTTATTATAATAGATTTCCCACTTCAGTCTGCCTGAGCTGCTGCTGAGAGACGGCTTCACAAGCTTACAGCATCCGGAACCCAGGCTGCTAAAGCTCCTGGCGGACTCTGTCTGAGAAGAGGCCCAGGCTACAGATGACAGAGCCCTGCCCAGGATTTCAGGACACTCCTGAGACCTGTATCAGTGGACACACTAGAACTGTTTCCTTCACACGCTATCCCACACCTAAGGCTAACATCCAGTCCAGATATACTTCCCTTAATATTTCTGACATCCAAAGAGGTTTACAGATGCAAGAGCCTTCCGCGTGGCGGTCTTCCTTTCCTGTGGTGGAATGTGCGGCCATATTCCAGTGAACAGCAGGCGAGGGCCTGCAGGTCTACCTAGTGGTTCCCGACTGCTCGCCAAGGTGTTTATCCACAGGAAGAAGGAACTGGGGGAGCTGCTTACAGTAGCTCACACCAGTAACCTCAACGCGTCCAAGAGCTGGTCACACCAGTAACCCCAGCGCTTCAAGGGGTCCTGAGAGTTTGAAGTTAGCCTGGGCTAGTGTTATAGTTAGACACAGGTGTCAACTTGACGGTTGAGGGTTTGAGCTCTGGGCACATTTTTAGGGAATTGGTAGTTGAGTTAAGCCCAGGGTGAACCTGCAGGAGATCGTCTAGCTGATGGGGCAGGCCCGGCCCATGGTGAGTGGGACTAGTCTCTAGGCAGGTGAATAAAAAGGAGGGAACTATTTGAGAAAGGGGACATTCTCCTGTATTCTTGGCCAGACGTGCTGGTCTGGTAATTAAGAATTGTCCCTTTCTCAGCTGTTATGTGGATATGAATGATGTGGTCAGTTCCTCTGGCCCATTGTTTATGGTACGTGCTTTCCTGCTAACTGAACTAAAAACTGTCACCAGAAATCATAAGAAAATAAACCACTTCATCCCTTAAGTTGTTTAACTGGTGATTTATCAGTAACACTGCAGGGGAACTGCTACAGATACGGTGTGAGACTTGTTTTCAAAACACTGAAGAAAAGGACTAGAGAGATGGCTCAAGCTTTGACACAGCTTCACAAGGAAAAGGTCCTGAGTTTGGATCTCAGGTTCCACATAAAAATGCCAGGCAGAAACAGTGCCAGCCTGCATTTTCTGTCCTGGTGGGCAGGACCTGGGAAATCCCAGAGTAAAGAAAAAGGAGGTAGAAGCAATCCAGGATGATTCCCAAAGTCCACACACACACTCACACACTCTCTCTCACACACACACACACACACACATACATACACACACACACATATACACAGATATATGCATATACACACACACAGACACACACAGACACCTACACACACAGAAACACATACATACACACATAGACACATTCACACACATGTACACAAAATAAAAAAAGTTTGAAAAGGAACATTGAAGAAGTAAGGAGGTGAAGAAGAGGAGGAGAATTAAAGAAACCTGCACATGTGTCCTAAGTTCTTTTTTCTGGCAGATTTTATAATGAATCAAAATCTGTTTTTTTTCCTCTTATCACTTAGCACTACCTCCCTCAAGGAATTCTTGTGTTGTTTCTAAGATAGCTATCTATTCCTCTATCTCTCTCTCTCTATATCTCTCTCTCTATCTATCTATCTATCTATCTATCTATCTATCTATCTATCTACAGATACATACACATACACACATGCACACATAGGTATATGTGTTTGCATTGTGTTCGAAATACCTGGCTTTCCTTTAAGTCTCTAGATAGATAAATAGATAGATAGATAGATAGATAGATAGACACTAGATAGATAGATAGAGAGATAGAGAGATAGACACATAGATAGGTAGATTTATATAGATAGATGATAGATATCTGCACATGCACATAAATGGCTCTTCTGTTTTTGCATATTAATACATGTATATCCTTTTATCCCTCTTAATATATATATTGCTAATTTACTCCATGGACTAGAATTATAAAATCTGTGGTAAGAGAGAAAAGTTGAAGCCCTCCTACGAAGGAGAACCCTGCCTGACTGGCACAGAGGTGTGGATTTACAGACAGCATTGTCTGCCGTGTCCCGGGTGGCACCCGTGTCCCGGGTGGCACCTGCCTCTCACCTCCATTCTTTCTGTCCCACTTCACTGGAAGGAGCTGCATTACCGAAGTTGCTGCTGCAGCTGCCCTGCTCGCACCTGCCGTCATCCCCATCATCCTACACTCTGATAGGCTGGCTGGACCTTCAGTCATGGTCACCACCATTTCGATCAAATATTGATTAGCATAATATAGAGAGGTGGGAGCACATGTGTTCGCAGTGCTAACTATGCCACTGATATGGTAGAAGGCACTCAAAATTATTTTACAGAAAAACCAAAAAACATAGGCATCATTAAATGAGGGAAAATGAGGATTTACAAGGTAATTTCCTTAAGTTTTCCCTAGGGGTAGTAAAAGAATGGCTATTAGTAAAACAATTGATTGGAGGCATTAGCATGGATTAGGTAATAAAGATGCACAAATAGTAGCAGCTCTGTCCTCTGAGAGCTTTGGTAGGCATCGGGAGAAAGATGATATGTTGCAATCAGTGCTAACATGCAAAATGAAGGAAATGCTTCGTTAGCCAGGGAACATGCTGCTTGAGAGGGTCTGAATGGCAATTCGCACCTGTTATCCCAACGGTAGAGACTCATGCTCCCTCGGACTTGCTGGCAATGGCTTAGTGCAACCAGAGGGCTTGGGAAAGAAACCTGTGGAAACTCCAAGCTGGACAGCACTGAGGAGAGACAGATGAGGTTGACCTGTGGCCTTTACACACACACACACACACACACACACGCATGCACGCACACACGCATGCACGCACACAGAGTAAAATATATGTATATATTTTTATGGATACCTGCCTGTTTTTAGGAAATACTGCTTTCTGTAAAACCCTCAGAAGTTTTGTTTGTTATTGTTTCTTTCATGTCATAATACATAGATTCAGGTTTTTCTAAAAAAAATGTGTGTGTGTGTGTGTGTGTGTGTGTGTGTGTGTGTGTGTGTGTGTATCAGAGGGCACTGTGTATCCCTGTAGAAGACCAAGGGTAACTTCAGGAATCATCTTGGATTGCTTCTACCTCCCTCTTGCTTCACTCTGGTATTTTCTAGGCTCTGCCCACCAAGGCTGGAAGTTCAGGCCTCTGCAGTTCTGCCAGGTGTTTTTACTTGAGACCCGAGATCCGAATGTTTGTGAGATAGACAATTAACCTCTGAAACATCTCTCCAGCCCAGATTCAGGTTTTGTAAGTGAATAAAATGTCCTCATTCCCCTCTATAAGGAAAATTGTGTGTGTGTGTGTGTGTGTGTATGTGTGTGTGTGTGTGTGTGTGTGTGCGCACCCGCACGCGTGTGCATTCACCCGTGCATGTAGGGTCCAGGTAGACATTAGATGTCCTCCTCTGTCAGTCTCTGAGTTATTTTTCTAGACAGGGTCCCTTATGGACCCTCGCTTGAGCTCACTGATGGGACTAGATTAGCTGTCTGCCAGCGACCAGCTTCTCCCTGTGTTTGCCCTGCAGCACTGTGGCTACAAACATGTGTAGCTGTGCCCAGTGTCTTACATAGGTGCTGGACCGACAGCTGGTGCCCATGCTCATGAAGCAGGACTTTGCCAATTGATGCACAGCCCACACCCAGGACAGCTCCGGAAGCTCGCTGCGCTCCACGCTGGTGGCGCTGCTCACACCCGTGAGTAGTCCGCGGTTCAGCCTGTTGATGACTGAGCCAAACTCTCGGCTGGGAGCCGCCTTTAGCCGCAGGAGGTGGCCCTTTCTCCCTGTACCCTAGTCACAACTGCCCCATGGGCTGATGTCTAAGCCCACTTCACTTTTCTCAAGGGAGACAACTGGGAGGGATCAACCCAGCCTGCACTCTGGCGGACAGGATCTGAAGATGCCGTTGCTACGGCATCTGCGCGCTCTTCCGCTTCCTTCCCTCTGCCCAGATATTAACCACCCGTTCGCACCTCAGTAGCCTTCTTCGAAGGGCTGCTCATCTCATTTGCCTTAGCATTTTGCTCATTTGACAAGAGAGAGAAGGGAACAAGTTCATATGCCCCACGTCACACATACAGAGGTCAGAGGGCAACGTTTAGAAGTCAGCTCTCTCCTTCCACTGTGTGGGTTCAAGGGATCGAGGTCACCGGGCTTGCATGCGAGCTCCTTCACCTAACGGCCCAAATAGTGTCACTGTAAAGTCCTGCTTTCCAGACTCATCCTAAGAGGAAAGTCATGAAACCTGATCACCAACATGATGGTGACTGTCATGCATCCAGTCTGCAGCGCCCCCCTCTCTGAAGACTGCCACATTTGGGTCAGCACCTTGTACACTTTAACCGCCGTGACATCCTTGAGTGTGGTCATCTCCACAGTTGGGGTCTCCAGTGCTCTGGTTTCTGTCGGTTAAGTAAGAGTCAGATCAAAGTGAGTAAAATCAAAGAACCCTGTTCTCCCAGGAGAGTCATGGAGATGGGCGAGAGGCGAAAAGCAAAGATGAAGATGTGAAGTTTGAATCGAGTGAAATCCAAGTCACCTAAGAGGTGAGGAGAATAACCATGCTCTGTTTAGAAGCATCTCTGTCTACTTCGTTCTTAAGAAGCATGTGGTGGAAAGGAAAGAGTTAAGGAGAGAGTTTAGAAAGTTCTTTCAGTGCTAGGAAGATGATCGCTTCGGTCAGGCCAGAAACAGCAGAAGTGTAAAAACAATTAGATTCTAGAAACAGGGGGCAGCAAGAAACCAAACAACTCCTTTGATATAGAATGTTGTAGGAAAATGAATCTATGGGAAGGAATGATTCTTGAACCAAGGACTCCAGTCTGCTGAACGAAAGGCCAAGTTTCAATTGACTTTGAAGAGAACTATTTTATACGAAATACTTTACATGGAAAACCACAAGACTTTGGCTTCAAATGGATTTCCTCTGAGTCGTGGGCTAGGCATTCCAGTCGAGCGTGCAGCTTAGCACACAGACATAAAAGTCAGCCTAGTGCAGGGCCGTGTGGAAATATGCACTTGTCTTCTCTGTGTTTATTTTGATTTACCTTATGTTTCGCCAAAAGCGGCTTCATCATTTTGTGAGATGTTTCCTGGATTTCAGGAGTGTCCATTGCAAAGCTTTCTTGGTATCTCACACTGATTCTTCTCTTCCTTCCCCTTTCCCCTGAATATGCTGGGTTTCTTCAACTTTGCTCCTCTGGATTTGATGCGAAGGGTCCCTCTGGCGTGCCCCAGGCCCTCACCATCACCATCCTCAGTGCCCGTTCGCTGACTAACACGTTAACCTGTGCAGAGATGCGTGTGAGCCTCAGCATCTTTGGGTCCCTCTGGTCACACACCTCCACGCTTGCTAAATCCAGACAGTAAAAAAATAAATAAATAAATAAAATATGGGCCGTGGAGTAGCAAGTTGGTAGAGCATTTGTTTGGCATGTGCAAAGACCCTCTGCTCTATCCCAACAGTGCAAAAGCTGAAATAAAATCACATACAAAATTATGAGCTAGAAAGGGAGTGTGTTCAGCTCCGAGGCATGTACTTTACCTGGAAGAATGCCAAAGAGACTTTCAAACATTATGCCAAAGAGACAGTGAGTACCCATGGACCCATGGCAAGTGTTAGAGTCAGAACCTGTCAATCAACAGCTCTTGTGGTCACCTATCCTCTGTGAGAAATTAAGCAATAAAGTTTATGTAAATAATTTGAAGATAAATATCACCAACTTTGATCTTTTGGGCACTATTCAAGAGCCAGTGAACTAAGCAGCCAGGGACACGTGAGCTTCTCTTTTGCTCTGAAGGAACCATCCGTTCAGAGACTTTGCCTCCAACTTTCTGCTGTGACTCTGTTCTGTTGATATCCCAGAAGCCCCTCAGACTCAATACGCTGAGCTCTTCAAAGTGCTGTCTTGCCTGGAAGAATATGTTCTCTGCTCATCTCCTCTAATTCAAGCAGGTAACTCACTCAGGTTAAAAACCTTCTGCTCTTTTGCTGAAAGTTGCATGTTCTTTGAAATAAATAGGGCTCTACTGCAGGGAGAGGTTTCTTTGAGAAAGTTGGAAAGTGAAATTGACTTCTGAAAATAGTTTTGGATTAAATCAAAGATAGGCGCCATTATTCCAAAAAGAGGAAACCACTGGGAAACATCTCAGTATAGTAATACATTGTATCATCTTAGTAATACATTGTATCATCTTTGTGCCGGTTGGATGTCATCCAAATCAAGCCCCAGATAAACAATCGCCAAGGCCACTATTGGAAGCATCTGTCTCCAGGCTGCCTGAATGTATCAAGCAACTCGGTTGCTCTGACAACATCATCTTCTTGTGAGATGAACACACCGCCTGTCATGAATTTGGCCGATGCCAATGTGGATTTCATGACACCGTCCTGTTTGGGTCCACACACGTGAAGTGATCTGATTGCTGGTTCTCACCGGAGATTTGCCTGGGTTTGGGGTGGAGAGATGCATCAGGAACATAGGTTTTCATTCCAGTTTCATAATTGCTCTTACCATCACAAAGAAAAGAGAAATAGAGCTAAAGATAAGGAGAAGGAAGAAAGAGAGGAGATGGAGGAAAGGGGAGAGAAGGATGGAAAGGGGGGAGGGTGCAAGGGGGACTAGGGAGGAGTGGAGGGAGGGGAATGGGGTACCTTTTAAGCTTATATGATTGGGGAAAATAAATTAAAAAAATAAAAAAAGGACGGAAAAAGGGAGGAAGGAGGAAGGAAGGAAGGAAGGAAGGAAGGAAGGAAGGAAGGAAGGAAGGAAGGAAGGAAGGAAGAAGGAAGGATGTAAGGAAGAAAGGAAGGAGGTAAGGAAAGAAGGAAGGGAGGAAGGGAGGAAGGAAGGGAGGGAGGGAAGGGAAGGAGGGAGTGAAGAGGAAGAAAAGGAAGGAGAGAAGGAGGGAGGGAGGGAGGGAGGAAGAAATGGAAGGAGAGAAGGAAGAAGGATGGAGGGAGAGAAGGGAAGAAGAATGGAGGAAGGAAGGAAAGAGGTAAGGAGGGAGGGAGGGAAGGAAGGAGAGAAGGGGAAAAGGAGAGGGGAAAGAGGACAGAAAGGATAGAGGAAATAAATTTAGTATCCTTTAGTCTTTGTATTTTTCAGGTGACTCCTTAGAAAAAAAACTGGTAAATTATTATGACTGAGTGATTTGTCTTCCATGACAGAATTCTCAAAAATAATTAAATCATCCCTGGCATTAATATAATGGTCTTGCACCATCTGCATGAGGGTCTGCAGAGATTGGTGATCACAGGTCACTTTGACTTTCAATCGGGAGGCTGGATTTTATTCCTTTATCCCTTCTCTGCTCCTGCAGTCACTACCGCACTGCTGACTCCTGAGTAATGCACTGCTCACTGTAATTAGCCTTCTGCTCCACACAAATCACACTCAACACACAGGAAGATTTTCCTTCTCCTGGTCCAGAGCTTGCCAGAGATCCTTGACAGGGGCAGAACATATTCGGAAGCAAGGAACAAGATTTGCCATCAGGTGAACCCAACCACATCCACTTCCCAGAATCCACGGCCCTTTACAATTTTCTTCTGGGCAGAGAATTTCACTTTATCAGTTATTCTGATCTTGAACAAATGAGATGCTTTTCTGCTTCCAGCCTGAAAAAAACAAGCTCTTAGGTTGAGATAAATAAGGAACATTGTATTGTCTTCATTGAGTATCATTTTTTGCAAAAGAGCCTTCAATGAGTGTCGGTGCAATCCCACCACGATGAAGATTATTCTGTTCAATGCAGACGTGCATTCCATTTGGTAAAGGAGGACATCGCATACCACTTTCTACGCATCACAGAAAGTTACCAAATTCACTCAAGGAGAAATAACCAAGTGAGCTTAAACATTATTTTTTTTTTAATTTTATGGCCTTATGCGTAGGGAGGGAAGCAGATTTTGAGGCTGTGTGTGCTGGCCACACGTGAACTATCGCCATGGCAGGAAATTACTAAGCAGCCCAGCCTGCCGTGTTTGAGGAAAGCTACAGTTTGCCAACTCTGACATACTCAGATGTTCTCAAAGAACTGAGATGAAAGATTATGAGAGCTCAGATGGAATCGTAAATCTTGTTATTATTAATGGAAGTGCAGAATGTGACCTCAAGCAAATTCATGATGCACTGCGCAAAATTTGCCTTGTAAAGTATGTCGCTTTATTCTGTCTTGCGGTTCTCATGCACATCCTCAGGAGCAAGCAGATTGCTGTCGTGGGAGCATGGCACTGAGCATGTTTGGGGTGCACCCGCAGATCAAACAAAGAGACAACATTGCTCACGTTGTTTCCTTAAAAACTAGAGCAGAATCCTGTGAATTAAACTCGACAAGAATTAATGATAGGGGATGTTAATTAGATACATAGGAGTAAACGTCACCATCGAAGGTGGGGGTCTGGGCACGTTTGTGAAAGTTAGTAGTTCAGACACGTTACGAGCAGTGGGGATCGTCTGATCCCTGTGGGACTCTACAAGGCTACAGATTAGGGAGGAGTGTTTTCTGAGGAGGCGGACAAGATGGGGGAAGTTGGTTCAGTGAGCTAGCTTTCTTCAGAATACTTGGGCAGACTTGCTATCTTGGCCGTAAGGTTTGCCCGTCTCTCAGCAATCCCATGACTACGATGCAGTCATTTCCGTTGCCTCCTGGTGTTGATTTGAGTTCCTCTCCTGTCAAGCTGGACTAAGACCTGGAATCTGACAAAATAAAGCCATAAGCCATTCCATTGGAGTTTATCAGCAACATGAAGGCAAACTGCAGCATAGGGTCGCAGCATCAAAATCCATTATTACCAGTCAACTGAAGATCTACAAAGTCCGCGCTGAATATGCAATATCCCAATGTCAAAGACAGAGCCGGCCAGAGTGAGCTCAGTGTGGAGCTGCCTCTCAGCTCAGAACCTCTGAGAGAGGATGATGAAGGAGCTGAGGAATGGCCATGGCGTGTGGTAGTGCTGGCAGCTAAAGCAAATTTGCCCGCAACTTCCCGGGCTCCCTGGATATTAAGATAAGATACCTGCCACCCATTCCCTGCAGTTTCAGAGCTAAGACATGTGGAAATGATTGTAGACCTAGACGATCACATTCCTTCTAAAAAATGTTGGCAAGTCCTCAGAAACCCTGGCCGGTTATTATTATCATTTTCCCGAACATCATTTGGAAAAAAAAAAGAAAATAAGGTTTGAAGGAACAGAAAAAGAATTCTGGCACCTTTGAGAATCCAAAGTAAGTTTTATTGAAACTAAAGCCGTGCAAAAGTAGTGCAGGGAAAAAGAATCAATAGAACTTAATGACTCCAGTTGGACTGTAAAGGAGGTTGATCAAAAGTTAATTACTGCCTTATTAGGCTAAGCTTTAGGCCTAGAAACTTCAAGAACGTAGGCTAAAGCTAGAGAAATCATTTCCATTCTATCTTCCTCGTGGCAGGAAGAAAATGCAGTTTCCATGTGTGAGTTCACAGGAAGACGCAAGACTTGCATTGTAAGGCCAGTGAGCTTGAGGGTGCCAAACTCCTCTGGCTGCACCCGGCCTCCTGGGCACTTCAGGTTCTGCACAGTGATAGAAATCTCTCCCTGAAGATGCATCACGGTACCAGAGGGCAGCACCTGGGCACAGCCTCCTGGCATAATGGAGATTGGTAGCTGAGGGGAAATTTTACTGACATAAACAGGTCTGCAGAGATTCAATAGAGTGAATAAGTTTTACTCGGTTTGTACTCAAAGGAGCAGCTGCAGATATAGAATCACAGTGTATAGACAAAATAGAGATAAATCCATAATATCCCCGTACCAGCATGGGCATTTTATGGAAAAGTCACCCAGACCTCCAATGTTATCCCGATTTGTTTATTCTACTAAAGCTAATTGTATCACTGAAACTCTTAGAATAGTTGTAAATTTAAATTTTTTTCTTATACTCTGCATTCTAGATTAGTCGAAAGAACGACTCATGTTCAATAAACCATCCATCACTAATCGATACTCATGTGTCCAAGACTGTGTCGAATGGGCAAAGGGGATTCATTTTATTTTTAAAGTGGTGAGTTTGATCTGATTTGATTTTTAAAATCAATTTTAAAAGTCTACCTTTGCTTTTCTTGCATGAAGATATTTCCTGCCGAAATTCTCGATGGAGCCCATCAATGGCTAGGTAACGCAGCAGCATGTTTCCTGGAGACGTGGTATCCCGTGACCACTTGGTGTGGATGCCACATGCTATGTGAAGTGCAGAATGTCCATACGAGCTCCTCTCTTACTGTGACAACATGTAGAAAGGACTGGCTCTTTCTCTGGAAGCATCCGTGGCACGGTGCTTACATGAACTTTCAGTGCACTAAGAACAATAGGTAAATCATTATGTTCTGTCTAACAGATGTGTTGATTTAAGGAGGGAAAGAAAGTGCTCTCCACATAAAGCGATCCAGCCGGAGTATTGACACACCCAGAGCCAAGCAAGCCGACCCAATGGTAATTAGCGCTTCTTCTCCTTCCAAACAGTAAGGATGCAGGAAAATACACTCAGATCTGTTTAGTCTGAATCTGGGGCCAGATTCTCCACTGTTTAGGGTTAATTTTGATTATACTCAAATACCTAGACAGTTTATTTGTTTATTAATGGTCTCCCCTTCTTCTCTCTCACACACATCACAGAATTATAGAAACTAAAAATATGTTGTTGACTCATTCAAGAAGACCTGCAAACGTAGGCCACCTTCAAAGAGAGATTGTTCTAATGTGCACAAAAGAAAATAATCACAGATTTAAAAAGCCACAAATTGCAGTGAGAGACTAAACTTTTTAATCTTCTCCCAGGAGAGAATGTTTTTCCAACTGCTCTGTCCCTTCAACTCAGAATTGTTCCCTAGACTAACACAGAATCAGAGACAGTTTGGATAACAGTATTTTTTTTTTATGTAGAAGAAGTGGTAATTTTGCTTTGTTTCTTCTGCTCCTGTTTCCCAAGTTATGTTCATGCCGACAGCAGACAAGGCAGCTTGCTTCCTCGGCTGGTGGGCAGGAGGAGCCGTGCATGTCCCTGGGCTCTGTTCTGTCCCATCTGGGTCCCGCGTTGCCTCAGCTAGTGGACTTTTGGATCCAGTGTTACATCCTCCACCCTCTGTCTATTAGCCTTGAGTATATTCAACTTCTCTGTCTTGATGTCTTCATTTTTAGGTCGGCAGACTGGTTCCCGCAGCACTTGTAAAGTAATTGCAAGGATTCTTGGAGGTTCGCCCTCACTCTGTAGGTATTATCTGGATATAAATCTCTTTCTATTTACATACTGTTTCTCTCATGTTGTCAAACTGTCTCACAAGCAACACGTTCGGTGTCACTAAAGTAGCGGACAACTGGGTCATCATGGTTTTGGACCTTCCGGAAAGTTACTGTTCTTCCTACAGGTGTGCCTGGCTTCTGTTGTCTTTTTGTTTATCTTCAGAAGTGCACGTTGAGACCGGGTTTCACATAGCCCAGGCTAGCTTGGAATGAACTGCGTAGGCAAGGATACCCTTAAACTTCCGATCCTCCCACTTCCATCTCCTGAGTGCTGGGTCTTTGGCATGTGCCACCACACCCGGGCGCTGAGACTGAGCCCAGGACGTTGGCCTGCTAGCCAAGCATTTTCCCAACCAAGCTACATTCCCTGATGTTTTCTATGGTAGATTTCTATTTTGATTCAAATCTCTGCCATGTATACCTAATGCTCTGATTAATTTCTCATTCTGTCAATGACCCTATCCTGTTTTCAACACACCGTGCTACCATGCACGATACATGTGTGATTAATATACCAAGAAGTTTGCAATCTTTTGGAGGGATTTGGATATTAGAATGGCTAATATTACACCTTGAGCAAAGAGTGTGAAGAAATGAGGGTGCGAAACAATAAATTAGACTTCAGGATCCGTCATAGTGTGATAGATAAAAACTCTTTTTAATTCCCACCATGGGTTGTGAGCCAGGAAGCTGGCACCTTAGGCAGCCTATGGGATGGAAGGGCAGGCCAGTAGTAGGACTGCTGCGGTATCATGAAACATATTGGAAATGTATACTTCTAGGTCCCCCTCCAGGTTCATCAGACCATTTTGGCAGGACCGCTTCTGAACACAAGCACTTCTCATTCTGGGCATGGGCTGGACAAGTAGGCATGTCGTGATAATGTTTCAGGAAAGCTTAGAGATGAGAGATTGCCTTGCGTGTGAGTTATTAATAGTAACGTCATGACAGCCATGTCACCACCATCCCTGCTTCCGTAATCGTCAGTTCTGTTTGTATCTTACCAAGTGTCATCAGAGGTTATATTTAACACACTCATTGACAGTTCAGACACTGATTTAATGTTTCCTCAAGTGGGACAGAATCCCCCCCCCCCAAACTGGGCCAGATATGTTGTCCTGGGACATCAGAATGCTGAAGTTCCCAATGGACCTCAGAAGTGTTGCTACGTCAGCAAACAGCTTTGAGCTGGAATCAAGAGGAAGGTGGTGAGAATTGTCGCCTGGCAGCGAAGAGCGTTTGCATAACCTCAGGAGCTGAAGCACAATCAGCGTGAACATTGTAAACGTGAACACGCAAGCAACACCCATGATCATGTTGAAGCCCAGATGTGGGAACTTTGCTGGCGAGACTGGCAAGTCATGGCTTCTGTGGCATAATGCAGGGTATTGGGCACTCATTCATTACCTGCCTAGATAAGAACATTTTGGAAGCCATGGGCCACGTTCGTGTCAGTGTAAATGGTTTTGACGTGGTAAGTGTTTAATTTTTAGATATTTGACGTAAGGAAGAGAAGTTAACACCAAAGTAAATGTTCAAGTAAGGAAGAAGAGGTCTGATCTATTTCATTTCTTGAAGAATCCTGTTTGATCACAGTCCAGAGAAAATGAAGTCCAGGTGCTTATAATTTGTGATCATCTCTCCTTTGTATATAGTAAGAGAATAGAGTCAGCTATTTCCAAATTTATGGGAGGAAAAAGGCAAAATGAGAATGTGTGTGTGCATGTGTGTGCGTGCATATGTGCACATGTGTGCATGTGGATGGGTGCTCATGTGTGGTGTGTGCATGTGCATATGTATGTCTTGTACTGTGTGCACATGTAAGAGCATGTGTGTGTGCTTGTGCATGTGGTATGTATGTACATGTGGTATGCATGTTGCTGCATCACAATGTAATATCCAGCCCTTGAGAGGAATCTGAAGTTCTCCCTCAAAGTTAATTCAGAGCATCTTTCCACTTCACATCTCTTTTAATTTAAGCACATGTAGATCCCTGCCAAATGTCTGTTTTCAATAGATTGGATTTTTTTTTTTTTGAGAAATTTAACGAGCTAGGAGACACGCTTGATCTCTGTCCTTCAACATGACCTCTGTATGAAACTTCATTTCTCTTCTCTAAGTTCCCAGCCCTAACCAGCCACATGTAGGCCTCTCTCTTTCCCTCATTGTCTAGTTCAATACTGATCATCAGTCCCCTGGTGTTAAGAGCATCTCCCTGACCTGGCAACATCAGGGCATGGCTTCTTTGCAGAATCTTCATTTACATAGCCCCAGACACATCCACAAGTGCAGTATTCTTCGTGCAAACCTGTCTTCGCAGAGGAGGCACAAGGGTCTTGTTCCACTGCTCCAGCTAATGGGAGAGAGGAGTACGCAGCAGATGAGCTAGAAGAGGAAGTCATCCTCGGAAGTCATCCTCCTGACCCGCATGCTAGCAGTGGCACAACAGTCTTTCATTTGAAGAAATAAGAATGAAGCTGGTCTCTGAGGCACACCAAATTGCCCCTCCTTGGGCCACCCCACTGAAAGGGGCATTTCTCTTCACTCATCCAGCTCTAGTCCCTGAAGTTTTCACTGTGTGTTCTTATCTCTCTTCAGTTCTTTATAGTCTACTGGGGAATGTTTATATTATAGCCCCACAAGTATAGACAAGCCAGAGGCGGGAGGGTGGAGGGAGTGCAATGGATTGATAAGGGGAAGAGAGAGAAATGGGATGGGGAGGGGAGAAGCAGGTATTGGTACTCAATATGCTTGTAAACGTTAAAAAAATAAAAAAATAAAATTTGAAAAAATAAAGAATGACACTGGGAGGTAGTGTTAAGGGACAGTCCAGAAAGAAGATGAATTCTTACACCGTACCATTCCCTTTCCCACACTGACATTTGCACTCAAAAAAGGGCCGTTCTATTTCTTTATTTATAGAAGTCATAACTACCTTGCAGGGGCGAAAGATTCAAGAAGTATTTTCCTGTTGCCGAGAAAGAAGGACAACTAACAAGGTGGGCACATGCTTCAGCTTAGTAAATACAGTAATCAAGGGCTTAGGCACATGGTCTCAAAATGAAATAGAATTGAGTTTGTATTCTTAGATCAACCTCTTGATATCTGTATGACCTCAAAAATCAGAAATCTACTTCTTTCATGTGCAAAAATCAGAAAATAGAAGTGCTACACGAAAGTGTTTTGGGGGCAGCCAAAACGTGGCCATGTACAGAGAGACCAATGAAGCTGTGGTCATGTGCTTCTTCTCCTGTGGGATACGAAAGCAGGTCTGTGATTGGATCTGCTTGGTACTGATAGTCGCGTTGTAATCACCACGTTCTGTTAGCGAATTTCACACTGTCTTGGGCTGCGGAGATGACTCGGTGGGTGAAGGTTGTTGCCCCCAAACCTGAGGAACTGAGTTTGATTCCACGTTCTCACACGGTGGAAGGTGAGATGTGACTCCTTCGAGTTGTCCACTCACCTCCACATGCACATTATTGTGCATGTACACGTACACACACACACACACATACACACACACACACACACACACACACACACACACACACACACACACACGATACCTCAAGCCCTCAGGTCCTGGCCAAGTGGGTTCTGTCTAAGGTTGCTCACCTCTGGGCATTTGTTTTCCCCAAGAAGAGAAGTTAGGAGAGACACAGAGTTGGCAGTGCCTGTTCCACAGGGACACACCTTCCCTCATCCTGGTACACTGAGGCCAGGAACTGTGGACCACCGGGAGGCAGAGATCACTGGGCACTTAACAGAAGCAACTGATGAAAACTGCACAGCAGATCCATGGGCGTCATCTCGCTTATTTTCAACGTGCAAGTTGTAAGGAGGAAATGCTAACGAGTGTGCATTGTTCTCATGCTTTTCCTCAATGAATATGCTAACGTGGATTTCCCTGCTTGTGTAAGCAGCTATCACTATATATCAGATTGCCTCAAAACTCAGTGGCCTTAAAGTAAAAAAAAAAAATGTTTTGTAAAGATCTCCTTGGACCAAGAATCATTAGTTCAACAAGCTTGCTCTGATGGGTGGTCTGCCTTAAGTTATCATCGCAAGATGTTACCCAGGGCTGCAATCATTTGGCCCCTTCCTACAAACTAAAGGATCTACTACACTAAGATGGCACAGTGACATCTTTCTGTGGGCTGGCCCTCCATCCAGGTAGAGTGAACGAGACCTCTTATCTCCAAATGAAGGACGGCCAAACATACTCACAGGTCCTAGGAAGTGTTCAGATAAAAGCAGATTTCTGCTAACTGCATTTTTCATGCCCACAGCTGTCTGCTTAATATACAAGAGAGGGCCCATGACAGAGCAAGCAGACAAACTCTCCCTTGTAAGGCTCCAGAGAGGAAGAGAAAAGAATCTTTAGGAAATCAGAAAAAAAAAAAAAACGATAAATGGAGAAAAATATGACTCAGAAGCCAAAAATAGGACACGAAGGTCACAGTCATAATATCGGGGCAGAACCTCAATAATGTGCCCAAAGCTGCATGTTGACCGTGTGGCCATTTTACTGCCAAAACCCTGTGCAGAAATAGCCTTGCTATATTAATCCTGGGGTATCCTGAATTTGCTTTGCTTTTTATGAATTTAAATCATCAACTATATCTCAATCAGGGCAGCTTGAAACAAGAGGAAGTGGTCGTTCTAGCCAGGCCCATCCTGTTTTTCTGAATTTAGGAAAAGAGAAAAGTGAAAGTTCTATATCATGAGAATGATTTACTCATGCAAAATTGCCTTCGTATCTTGGCCACAAACGCTCTTTTAAACCCACGGATAAAAGCCCCATAGAGTAGTTTCAATTGCTGGTCCTTTTGTGCAATAAGTCCTTTTCTTAAACAACACTCAGGCTGTGAAGTTCAAAGACAATAAGGCTCTCCAGCCAATTTTGCAATCAAATGTATAATCTGTTGCATAGTTGTTTTATGTCATTGTAATTTATAACTGTTAAAAGTATAGTTGATATATACATATATTTAGGATATAATGTATATTATATGATACACATGGACCAATCAAGTTTACATACCTATATTTTTTCTTTCATTTTTATTCCTGAATAAAAGCAGGACAAACTTACCTAAAGAGGAAATTTTAATTACTTGTAAGTGAGTAGTTCATTTTGTCTCCTGAATTGGAAATAAATCAGGTCTTTTCAGTCATTAGATGTCACGTAAGGGAAGCTACGCTGGAGAATAGATTAACTTTGGTTTTTAAAATTTGTCTATATCAGGGACAAAGACAATATCTCTTGTCCAGGAGAAAGCTTGTGTCTAAAACTCAATAAAAATGACCTCACAGCTTCCCCATGCTTCAGGACCAATTATGTGCACCTGATTACTTTGAATTGTGTTTTCAGGTTAGAGAATGAACTTCACTACACTGGTGGACGTTGTCTGCTTGTAAATCAGAAGGCCGAAGATTTCTTTTCGGTGTCCGTAGCTGTCTCAGCACACAAGACTCTGTGTCTTCACGTAAGCAAAATAAGGTTTGTTACTGCCGATGTACCAACATGCACACACTTGGAAAACCCATTCTCTCTGCCCCGTCGAAGGTGTGGCTGCAAAGAATATTCGTGGAAATGGAACCTAAGAAAGTGCACAGAGTGGACTCGGCTCTGCAGAGCGTGGCCAACAGGCCTCGGGCCCGGCGGCTGGAACGCAGAAATGCGGCCAGCAAGGCGCGCCGTGACAGAGGAACATTCACACGAGAGTTCACGGCTAACGAGCAGACCGTGCCATGCATGGAGCCCAACAATCGCGTTATTATCTAAGCATTCGATTTGGAAGGGAACGTCTGATATCTTTTTATAGATTTATGCTATTTGCTCCAAGTTCACACTGAGAAACGGAGATTAACAGGCCAGAGGGAGGAGAGCTTCAGATGAAGTTATCAAAAAGAAACTTTGTCCTGAACCAGGGTATTTGGGAAAGATATGATCATTAGCATTTTTATGAGCTTTTAGCTTCCATTTTTTTTTTCCTGACACGGGTAGGAGATCTGTGTTCTCTTAAATGTAATGATTTGTATACGAGCCCTCATTTGCAAGTTCAGAGTCTGGAGGAAGACAGATCCAAGCACTGTGCAGGGCTGAGATTTCCCGAGATGGCCAAGTGCAAACAAAAACACATTGATCCTGGAATTGGTGACTGCGAGCCGCAGGACCCAGCATTAAAAAATGAACTGTTTTGACTTGCTTTCCCCTGGGAGCAAACCCTCTGCTTTGGCTCTATTGGGGGTTAAATAAGCAGGGGAAGTTGAGAGGACAGGGAAAAGACCCTCCTATTATAAATCAGTTTCTAACCTAAAGATTGGATTCTGTCTCTATAGCACCATGGGCTAGAAGCATGCAATTCTCCTCCCTCAAAGTATTCCTGAACATTCTTAGCATCAGAGGGGAAAGCTATCTAGGCTAGTGTTTGAGACTATTTCATTATGGAACAAGGAACAGGTACTACGTACCTCGCCCGGCGCTGACCTCTCAACTTTGCTATATCCTGCTTAGGTCTCCTTTGGAGTTCTGTGATCGCGGGGTCATGTCATCCCTCTGGATTCCATTGTAAGGAATTGTCCCCTGTGGACAGCTGGCCCTTCTTCATGGGGCTGAGCTTCCACGCACGCTACACATTGGCCGGGTCACTTTTCCTGAAAGTGGCAGGCACATTTCAAAGATTCTTAAGAACCTGGATCCAAACTTTTCATCATTTGGAGCCCAGACATAACCTTCCCTAGCTTTATGAATAGAGGATTATTTAAGGGCCTCCATGATGCGATTATGTCCTCCATGGGATGAGACCAAAATCACGAGGATACTAGCACATTAAGTGAGGCAATATGCCATGTTCAAATCAATTACAGAGGTGCCCAATAGAGCTGGGATTATACTAATGATTGCTTTTGACATATTTGAATTGTAGTTTTTCAGGAAATGAGCATTTAACAAGCTAGATGTAGAAAACTTTCAAAAATTAACATCAGATGTAGAAACCTCAATAAAATAAAATGCTGATCTGAGGAACTTGTAGTTTGCCTTCACTTTCTCAATTACCTGGGCCCACAGACTTGTCTGGGATTGTTGATGTACCGGTACTCTCAGGATCCTTGTCTAGTGTCTGCTGATATGTCTGCAGTAGCATTCTAAGCACAGAACTTCCAGGTGTGAAACACAGGAGAAAAGGTTATCAGCAGACATGCGGATTCAGGAGCACAGATATTCAGTGACAGGGCTCTGACCGTAGGTTGTAGGACTCCACCTACCTCGCTACTTGTGATGTAGTACTTCAATGAAGTACCTTTCATAATTCTAACTGGAAACTTACAATTCATAATGTGTGATGCTTCCCAATTCGCCTCCAACCAATGTTTTTTTACACCTCTTTGAAAAGTTAATTTGAGTTTCTGTGGCAGGCTCGATCCATGAATGGTTATGAGTAGAATCGAAAACTCTCTATCCAGGTCACATCTTGTGATGTCTGTTTCTTCTTCCACCTTCAGGGGGTCACCAGGAATCTGCTGGACAGGACGTGATGAGGAGTTTGCTAACAGCCTTACTTATGAATTCTCTCTGGTGTTCTTTACATACCACATCTTCCCAGATGTGCTTCTCCAGGTTGTTACAGCAACAGAATGACAATGGTATACTCCTTGTTTAAAGAATAAGGGCCTACTTCACTCATATTGACACATAATATTTGGATATCATTTGTGACTTTACGGAACGCTTCCAAAGAACGCCCACACGCAGATGCTAGCTGAATTTTACACACAGCATTTGTCTTCTTGATTTTGTTTGTCTTGCATTGAGGAAGTGAGAATGGGGATTCTAAGACAGGAAACCGTATCTCTTCTGTTTGTTGACTTTAAGACACCACAAACTTGGACCAGGATTACCCCATCTCCTGTTTCACAGGCTGTGGGAGCAATTCTCAGGGGATAATGTCAAACTCCTAGGAAGTCACTGAGGGAAGGCACCAGACCAGTTATGGAAAATAATTCTCAGAGCACTTTGGAAAAAGGGTGTGTTGGTGTGTTCTGTGGGTTTCCTGATGTGCTGAATGTTTTCAGCTATACCTGCTCAGGCTAGAGAAGTCATTTCTTGGGGAACAGAACCAGTTCTTACTGTCAGTGCATCTGACTCTATTTTCAAAGCTAATAGCAACGTAGGTGCCAGCCTCCGAGGACTTGGGCCATCATGGTCTGCCGCGTCTTAATGCTCATAATCTCATCTGGGCCAGTCCCAGGGTAGAGGTCATGCTGTGACCTTTGAAGGCAGTTGAAGGAGTGATTCATTCACTTTGAGAGTAAGTCTAAGCATTCTAGGATGCATGCACAATATTGCTACTCCAAGGAAAAGTTTGTTCTTATTGTTCTTCTGTTTGATGTGGGGGGTTTGGCCTTATCTTTCTCTGATCCTTTCTATTGATAAAAATTTAACACCAGATACCTTACAGTGCACATCTCCACAGCCTCTTTTTTTAAAAACCTCTTTTGAGCATCTTTGAAATGTAAAAACAAGCCAGGCTCCACCATTGGCTTGAAGAACTCTTCTCTTGCTTCTCCTCACATCGGTGTTCAGAAGAAACTTCCACTGGGAGAAGAAAACCATCCTCAAGGAAAAGTTAGCTTTGAAGATGGACGAGAAAACAGGTCTCGTGTTTCTTTGACGGAGGTGCATTTGAGTCGTAGCTTGTGCGGAGAGCTAGCTGGCCGACACACTGGAGATAACAGACCGAAGAGTGAGTGCAAGTCTAGCAGGAAGAGACTTGACCAGATAGATGTCGCTTCTGTCCTGAATTCAGTGTCGAGTCCTGTGAAGCTCTCAGAGTGCTAAGCAGGACTGCTCTCACGTGGACCTTCTCATCTATCTCTAGGGTGCAGAAAAGCTAAAAAGAAGAAAAGGGAAGGGAGATTATCTGTTTAAGTAACAGCTATGATTTCAAACAGTCCCTTCTGTTTGCTTCAATTCTTTGCTGTTGTCTTGCTCCCAGTGTAACTTGTGGGGCTGTATGCTGAGCCAGCGTCCTGTCCTGAGGACTTCACACAAGGGAGAGCTGAGACCACCTGCCAACGGCCAGCTCGATGCCACGGATTCTGCCAGTGTCCATCCTGGAGCAGATCTTCTCCAAGGCTCGCCACATGACCACAGGCCTGGTGGAAGTGTCCGCGGTCAACACCAGACCCTGAGTCACACCAGTCTGCCACTGAGGAGTCCCCGGAGACACTGAGAAAACATTCCTGATTGTTCCTGACATGGATTGTCAAGGTGATCAATCACGCAGCCGCAGGGAACTGAGAAAACACTCTGGTCTCTGAGGATTATTGAGCAGATCATAGCATTTCTCATGTTTCCAATGCACAGCTAGTTGTTTGGTTGGCATGAACCTTGAAGTCAGGCCTATTAGCGCACGCGCGCTGGAATGCCGGCATCTGGGTCGTGCAAGCGGAGAAAGGATCAGAGGCGGGCGTCATCTTGGCTATGTGGGGAGCTCAGCCGTAACCTGGCTACATGGGACCCTGTCTCGGAAACTGTTAGCATCATTAAAAGTTCATAGTTCAGGGGGTGAGGATGGCTCAGTTGGTGAGATCGCTTTCTGTGCAGCGTGAGAGTCTGAACGCGAGTCGCCAGCACCCACAGAGGAAAAGGCTGGGCATGGCCCCCCATGCCTGTGACCCCCCAACCCTACAGAGCAGACAGAGACAGGAGGATGTGTGTGTGCTTCTATTGTTGATTGCGTGTTGATATTAACAATCAGACCCGCTGGCGCCAGGGTCTGTGGAAGTGGCATTAGTGTCTCACATGCCTCTTGCCCTTAGCTAACCTAGCTAAGCACATCCATTGAGCTTCAAGCATGATCTCCGTCTTAGAGTAGAAGCCCACTCAGGAAATAGAGTTCCCTACACAGAGGCAGCATGTTACACGTCTTACTACGAATGGTAACTACAGGAAGCCAGGAAACCTTCAGTTGCTGGCCACATTTTGAATATCGCAACACAGAGGCAGTTTGCGAGAGAGCTCAAATACAACCCGGTGCCAACACTTACTATGCACGCGAGCTTGGGAAAGCCCCGCTCATACCTCTCTCCACCCTTCCCTTCCACATGACGATGCCGCCCATTCAACCAGTCTCAGGTTCACTGGATGAAACTGGGTTGGTGCAGAGCCACTGGCAACAACAGTTCGAGTAAACTCTTGGAGAATCCAACCTCAGAGCAGCCGTCGGAGGGATTTATGGTTGTAGAGCCTACGGGGGATAGGTGATACAGGGGTGGGCGATTCAAATAGGCTGCTTTGACTTTGCAGTCTCCAGGGAGGAATTCACATCCCCACCAAGCAATGTATTACATGGGTAGCGTTGAGAGAGACAACTTTCTCCAAACCTTATTCATGCCATTGACAAGAACAGGTAGATCATGTGTGAAGGCTTTGGTAAGGATTAATTGAGACAGTAAAAGGAAGAGTAACATAATTCCTGGTGTAGATTAAGTGCAAAATACACAGAAATGCATACTAGATACATATATATATAAAGAACCACAAAAGCAAAAATGTTTTAATATACATATATTTACATTATATATAAATGTTTTATATATACATATGTAAAACTTTATGTGCTTCATATATGTATTCTGCATGTATTATTATTATATGCATTGTTTTATATGCTAATTATGTATAAAAGAACCATATATAAACATGGATGTGGTTCTTTTTCATTCTTACATCTATTAATTATGAGAGGATATATATTATGGCATATTTATTATACAGCATATATAAATGATATGTTTTATATATGTTATGTATAAGAAGGAATGCATGTGTATATAAACATATATATGTTTCTTTTTCTTCATTCGCTATGCAATGTAGAGGGCAAGCACAAAGGTACACTGAGGGGTCATGGAGCCGAGGTGATCTCGCTTGGAAAATAAATATGGCAGTCCATGACAGAGTCCTTGCTACACACTGTGGATGCAAAGAGGGAAGACAAAGATATAAAGACCGGCTGTTAGCTACGAAGTTGCCAATGTGTGAAACTGCTGGGCAGAAATGGGATTCCTGCTGCCTACTAAAGCAAATATTGCTGCATGTCATTTGAAAGGATTCTGAGCAGTTCCCAGCTTCTTAGATAAGCTTCCCGGAGCTGAAACCTCCCCAAGCAGAGGATACTGAGCCAGAGACGTCAGATCCGCCCTCTCACCAAGACGCAGGAACATCTGCAGAAGTTTAACTCTGGGTTGGTCAAGATAGTGGCACGTGGCATTGGACATTCTTAGGTCTGTAAGAACTGCTGCGGAGCTCAGCGTCTGACCACATTGCATATTTCCTGGCTGATAGTTTCTGATGTATTTCTTGATGCACTAGATAGTTTATCTGTTGGCTACTGTGGTTTCCTGAGAGCTTCATTTCCTCTTTCATTTTGCTAATGTTACTGCTGGTTGTTTAGGATATTTAATTAATGACTTTTTTTAACAAGCTGCTAGTGCCTTGGGGCTTTTAAAACAAAAGACATAACTTTTAGAAACCTAAATAAAAATTAATTAATTAAAAGAGTTGTTACAAATTATTATCTCAGCTCTCATCTGGGAATACTTTTAACAAGCAAAGAAGTGAACAAGAGCTCAGTGGGCTGTGCTGTGACTGTGAGACCCCCTCAAAGTTCCTGGTCCCTGGTCAGAAGCAGTGTTCTCAGAACAGTCCATTGTTGGTGAGTTATGCCGCTCACTCGGAATGAAGGAAGCAAAGGGAGGAGGGAAAGAGAGAACTGCAGTGGATCCAGAGAGACAATAGTTATATTCCTATTGTCAGAATGCAGCTTTACTTCTCCAGTTCGAGATTTTTTCCTTTCCCTCTCTTCCTCTTTTTTGTTAGTAAAACTATCCAAAACATACAAAAGAGCAAGTGCTTGGCTCACAAGGAAAAGAAGCCTTTGAGCCAACATGGCGACCCAAGTGTAAACCCTCCTGGGTGGAAGGAAAGAGACTCACTTCCGAAAGCTGTCCTTGTCTCTCTACAAAAGCTGCAGCATGCACGCCTGCTCTCTCTCTCTCTCTCTCTCTCTCTCTCTCTCTCATTTCCTCTCCTTTATTCAATCCCTCTCTCCCTATGTCTTTCTATCTCTCAAATAAAATAATAGAGCAAAATTGAAAAATTCTTGAAAATATAAAAGGAGAAATAAAACACACAGGTAAAAGCCTAATAAAGAGTAAGAAATAGATGTGAATTTTATTTTTTCCTAGCTTTTTAACCCAACACTCTACTCTGTAATGTGTAAAAGGCAAAAAACAGTGGAGATACTTATTTAAGAATGTGCTAAGTAGCTACTTTGCCTTCAAATGTTTTCATTCAGTTTGCAAAATAAAATTGCACACTGGGCTTTAGCATTCTATTTTGTAAATGAAAACACAAGAGGAAATTATACCAGAGCTTTCCAAGGTTAGCTGGGCTTCTAAACCAGCTTCTGTGATTCCTAACTTGGCTCTTCACAGCATCAGTCTTAACACCTCTAATTGACCTCCATCTTCTTCAATGCTTCAAGTCTTCCTTAATGTTGCCTTACGGGGCCCCTTTTAGGCTTATGTATTTTGACACCTAACTTCTCCATCTGTATGCTAATATTAAACTGACTAGGCTTGATAACTTGGACAAGTTTGCTTTGCTATGGAGATCAGAAGTTAAATAAAGACTCTAAATAGCAATGGCAAGTTCATTGAAGGTTCCTTTTCGCAACTTCTGAGATCAGCTTGGTTGTTTATAATGTCAGATGAATCCTCTAAAGTTGCTTGTGGTGCCCTGCACGTTTCCAAAGGGTCAAGATTCACATGGTAACATTTTCCTTCTGCCCACAGAGTTATAGGTGATGGGTCTCAAGTTGAAGGTGGGGTAGGAAAATTTTGTTCAACCATTTTCTTTTTGGAACTAGTCTGTAATTTATGAAAAAATATTTTCACTGTGTGTACTGTTCAATATCCTTATTTTATCTTTTTTTTTATATCTAGGGCTGGGGAGCTGGCTCACAAGCAAAAAGACCTGCATTCAGGTAATTACCTTAGATCCCAGGTATAATACAAAAAATACCAGGCAGGTGTGTGGCCCACCTGTAGTTCTAGCCCTAGAGGGCAGAGCCTGGTTATCCCTAGAGCGAGCTGGCCAGTCGGACCAGCCCTGACCACATGCTCTGGGTGTATTGTAGACCCAGGATCACAGCAGTAACGTGAAAGAGCAATTGATCCATTATGAATCCTGATATCACCCGTGCGCCTCCAAGGCACATACACGGATGTACACGCATGCATATATGCACCTACCCACATGGGCCCACCCATGTGCAAATACAAACACACACACACACTTTACACACATACATAAAAGGAGAAATCCCATTAGAACTCTCATCTCTACTGTGCCGTGACGGCTTCTTGGGATTGCGTGTTTAGAAAGCTTTTCCACTTCATTCTACCTGTCTTCTCTTCCGAGATTCCCACTAGAAGTATTTTACCCATTTTACAGTTTTCCACATATTCCATGCCCTACTTTCTAATTAACACTGCTGTTAACATATCTTTGTGTTTTTCTGTGGTTTTTCCTCTCTTACCTTCTCCAAGCCCAAGGTCGCTGATCTTATGCGGTCAGCCATCAAACACTGCACTGCTCGGCACTTCTCCTATGACACAGTTCTTTTTTATTTTTTTCTTGGTGCATGTGTGGAAGACCAAGGTCAGCCTCGGGGTCTTCCACAGTGATCTTTCATCACGTTTGTTTGGGATGGGCTCTCTTACCCTCACTTAGGATTAGATGGTTGGCTAAACTGACCAGGATCCCCTTGTATTTGCCTCCCCTGTGACAGGACCACAGGCACGTACCCAGCTTTCCCATATGGGTTCTGAGGATCAAACTCGGGACCTTGTCCTTGTACCCCAGATGGTAACCCAGCCACACCCATGTTCAATTTATTGGATGGAAAATCATGTCACTATGTATTCCAGTTAGTCTTTTCTGCTGCTGTGTTACAACCAAACCTGTTTAAGGGAGAAAGGGAAGGTTTATTTTGACTTCTGGTTCCACACCGCATACAGTCCATTAAGGCAGAAAAGGTCTGGTGGGAAGCAGAACTGGAGACGGCTCAGGTCACATCCACAAACATGGAGGCAGACGGTTGAAGCAGCAGACTGCAAGGGCAGACGTCCAGCAGAAGCAGGGCGGAGCTACCCAACCTCGACTTCTTCCAGCTGTGACTTGCCCGCCCCCAACAAGGTTCTACCTCCTAAAGATGCCATGACCCTTCCAAACATTAACGGTAGCTAAAGATGCAAACACATGAGCCTTTGAGGGACAACTCACGGTCAGACCATGACACTGTATATCCCTAGACTCGCACCTCCATTTCTTGTTCTCTCATACCTGATGAGTACATTTGGTATCAGTTTTCAGCTTAACTCTCTCATTGAACATTTTTAATGTCCCGATCTGGTGATACCATACATAAGGCCACGTGTAGTTTTTAATTGCATTGTCTTGTACAGCACAACAGGACACGCCCTCCCTTTTCATCAGTTTCACTCCATTTTAACTTGAGTGCTGGGTCACTTGTTTGAAGCCAATAGAGAATGCAGTCAATACTCTTTGCTGAGGAGAGAGGGGACCATGTTACAGCAGAGAAAATAGGCCACCATCAAGGACTGCAAGTAAGTAATGAGACATCTAGTTAAGTTTACAGACTTTCCTTCCTGATTTACAACTGATGGGGTATGATCTCACCAGAAGGGGAGGGCATATAGTCTGGCAGATAAAAAGTAACCATTTTGCAAATGGGTGATTGACCCCTCCCTCACTGCTGTTTCCTACTTTTATTACATCTACCTTTGAATATACTCTTATAACAAGACTCTAGTTTAACAGCTTTTTATCTGTGGCCAGGGGGTGACATCCAATACCCATCAGGATGGAGTGAAGGGCATTGCAGAAGCAGCAAAACTGGGGAAAAAATCAACAAACCATAATCCAGAACTTCAGAGACTCTATATCAACCAACTGGAACTAGGCCAGCCTAATCTCTCCCCATCCAAAAACTCAGGGAAATTTGCGGAAGAGGGGGCGGTAAGATTGTAAGAGCACAAGGATGGGAGGAGCAATGATATGCAAGATACTACACATAAGTTAGGGCCGAAGCAATCATAATTGGACTTTACATGCCCTGCTCAATGTTCAACACACGATTGACCCCACAAAGTCTAGTATCTGCTAAAGGCACTAGGATCCTTGGAGGCAAGAGATTGACAGCCACAGTAGTGTTCCTATGCTTAAGGGTAACACAGGAAAGGGCTCTGGGAAATGCCACTGGGTCCTTGCAACTCATCGGAGAGGAGGGCCCAGAGGAGAGTTTGGCATACACATTAAAGGTTGGGAGGGGGAGGCATTGGGAGATGGAGAGGGAGGGGGGAGGGGAGGGGGCACAGGACGGTGGGAGGTTGGAGGGAAGGAGGGGACTGGTGTACCTGTTTGTATGCATGGAAATAAAAAAAACCTAATGAAAGAATATCCTTATTCACATGCATGCACATGCATATACATGCACACACATGAACATACATACATTTTTGATGAATTGACATGTGGTAGTGTGAATGATGAAAAATAAAAGTGGTGTTTCATTGAAAAAAAAAATACTCTTTGCTGCCAGAAGTGGGCACAGCCCTTCTTGTGTTGGGCCTTTTGTGTCCTGAGCATTCCCAATTCCATGTGGAGGTGTGCTGGTTCTGAACTCTGCCGCTCAGCACCCCGCTTTCTAGTTCTTTGTGCGTGCTCCAAGGCTTTCTCAGGAGCGAGACAAGATCTGGGGGCTTCTGATACTTTTTTGTTGTTACAGAGGATTAAGGCAGACTTTATTAGAGGAGAAAAAGAATGGAACAAATGAACATGGAGTCCCTAAGGGGCAAAGGACCCATCTGGTGGTTGGCAGAATTAGGGGCACTTGTAAAGTTAGGCAGGTCTGGGGATAGTGGCTTTTCTTTACAGGTTAGCTCCAGTGTCTGCAAATCTTCCCCCCCCCCCCCGCTCATACAAAGTTAATAGGTACACCAGTCCCCTCTCCCCGTTCCCCTCCCCCCTCCCTTCCCCCTCCATTCCCTCCTCTCTTCCCCATTCCCCAGTGCTTCCCCCCCAGTGCCTCCCTTCCCCAATCCCCGGAGCATCCTTTAATGTTCATACCAAACTCTCCTCTGGGTCCTCCTTTCTGATGAGGTGCCCCCCGGGGGCATTTCCCGGAACACTTTCCTGTGTTCCCCTTCAGCTTAGGAGCACTACTGTGACTGTCAGTCCCTAGCCTCCAAGGATCACTAGGATGCCTCTGATATTTTTGGAGATCACTTTATATTGTGGCCAAACCGGAAGCACTCCCTCTATTGATTTCTAGTTTAATTGCCAATTTTGGGGGTCAATGCAGATTTTCTCTTGTTTCCCTCACACCAGTATTGGTCATTTCTCTGCCCTACACTGATTTCTTCAACTCCAATTCCTTCCACCTACCTGCCAATCAAGCCCCTCTTCACGTGCAAGGCCAGACAGCCTGTGACCTTTTCTCCACCTGTCTGGAGCCCTGTGTTCAGAAGATTCCAACCGTGCTTGAACAAAGATTCAACTATTGTACTTCTGGTCCTTTCCTGCCCCCATCATATACAAAATTGCTCAGTCCTTCAAGAGAACCCCTTGAAAGTGAGAGGACCCTTCTCTAACTGAGCCTTTAAGCAATTCTCCTTGTCTTAGGACCCATATGACACTGGTTAAAGATCATTCAAATTTTTGAATCACAGTCAAGATCTGCATTCAAATACTGTCTTCTAAGAACAAAGGGAACTCCTCACAGATTCCTAATTCCCTGGCTAGGTCCAGGATCTCAGGATATTAAAAATGAGTCTGGGAAATCTTGGTGTTGGGGAAAGTAAGTGGTTGTTCAATGAACTGCTTTGCTGTCGCAGGAAGATACATGTGTCAGACTGATGGGATTCTAATAACCAGATCTGGGTCCTTTTAAGAAAGAATGGAAAGAATGACTCAGTGCTTCAGGAGGTATGAGATAAAACAGAAATGCACCAGACCATACAGACATGAATAATTAATGAGAGGCGAAATGGCCGGCTTGTCCTCAGAGTGAAACACCATCAGGTGTGGATTACAGACGACGTGAACTTGAAAAGTTGCTCATTGGCATCCAGGCTCCTATTAATGGTCTTAAGCAAAAAAATCATGAAAGGACGTTAAATTTAGTAGGTGAAAGTTGGATGAGTGGCATATTTATGCCCTCAAAAAGAATATCCCACCAGGTACGTATTGTTCAAATTGAGGATTAATAATTGCATAGCAGTAAGATCTGATAGGTCGCATTTTAACGGGACAGCCAAAGCTAGCATCACTGATAATAAGGTGACCTGATGGCATATGTCCCAATGTAATACCTGGAGAAGGACGTAATGCCAATCCTATTGTTTCTGCCCAAAACACAAACCCTGAATCTAATTATGTTCACGTACTTAGACAGGGCTAACCTGAGATGCAGGCCACAAAATAAGTGAGTTGTACACTTTGCAAACATCAAGAGAATGAAAGAGTAAGGAGGGTTTAGAAGTGGTCCAGACTAAAAAGACGTGAAAATTAATTGTATCATGTGATCCTCAACTCTGTGGCTACTTAGAAAAACAATTTTGCTCTCAAGGCCATAACTTTTACTTTTCTCAAAATTTGAAAAAAGATCTTTATTGACATTAGAATGTTAGTAGAACTATATTGATGCAAATCCTTATTTTGATAATTAAGTTGTAAAACACTCAGAGATAAGACTATAGTCATCTGCAGCATCTATTCATATGGTTAAATAGTATCTCTCTAAAGACTAACTTTCAGATAGACCAGTACTTGAGTTCTTTTCTCTAAACATAGCAACTTGGAAGATTTGTACCTAACACTTTTTTTATTATTTATTTATTATTTATTCAATTGTGTGTGTATGCATGTGTGTGTATATATGTGTGTATGTGTGTGTGTGTAGAACCACAGATGAATTTGGGAACCACCATGGACGCCTCCACCTCCTCCTTGTTTACTCTGCTCCGGGATTCACAGGCTCCGCCCTACCAGGACCAGAAACACAGGCCACCCCGCTTCCGCCCGGTGTCTATATGTGGGGTCTAGGATCCAAACTCAGGACCTTCTGCCTGCAAGGCAGAGGCTTAACCCCTGAGCCACCTCTCCAGCCCCCCATACCTAACATTCTAACATTAAAATTTATACAACATAGAAACCAACGGTATAAGACATTTTAGCAACATATAAAGTTCTTATGAGTAGGCAAGATGGTCTGTTTAAGATACCCAGAGGTATATATGTTAACCTGTGTTCCGTCTCCAGCATTACATGGTAGAAGGAAAGAGACTTCTGAATGTCAACCTCTGGATGACCTCCATCCGTGTGCCATGATAGATCCCTGCTCTCTCTCTCTCTCTCTCTTTCTCTCTCTCTCTCTCTCTGGCAAAGAAACATAAAATATTAAAAGTGAAACAAACCATACCCAAACATCTCGGTCTCACCTGAGACAGAGTCTCATTGTCATTCAGTAGAAGAGATGCGTTGTGAACAGTTTGCTTTCTACACACTCACTTGGCAACTGCAATGATTTTTCAGCTCCTGAATTTCAGTTATTACGTGAGGAATTTCTAGAAAAACGTATACCTTACATGATTTGTGGCTTCTGAGTGACCGCAGGGGGAATGTTGTCATAGACGATCCCATCATTTAAAATGACAGTTGCTTTTTTATTTTTAGATGTTAGCTAATGCCTGAGTTATGGTTTCTTGTTCCTACCTAAGGGCTCTTGCACGTGCTGACATGAATCTTTTGAAAGGCATATACACCTGGTTTCTCAGCTGGAAAACCTGAAATATTTCATAGACCAGTAATATCGCTGAAATTTTGTATGAAACAACAGGCTTGTAAGTTCATATTTTTATAACCTTTAGTGTGTTTTAGTGCAATGTGTAGATGAACTCTACTGGCATTGAAGTTAATTGCAGATTAAAGTTAGAATTTACTCTGCCTGTTGGGTTATTTTGCAGATCTGGTGAGTTCTCTCCCCAGACATGCCCATCTTTTCAATATGAGCATGATTATCCACAGCAAAATTTGTGCTACATTGAGTGCAACGACACCTAGGAATAAGCACTTATGCATGCACCACATTTGCATGTCCACATACCAAAGCACACCTGGGGTCACTAAATGCAGCAAGTCTAGTGAGAACTCTAAGTGGCATGCACACCACTGAGAATGTTAAAGGGGAAAGAGGAATTGCCCGGCATGCAAATTATTTAATGAGAAGAATAAAAGTGTTAAAAGGTAGACGCCAATACTTCTAAAGATCCTAATAAATAACAAAAGGGAGAAAACCATTCATGTGCCAAACAGAACCCTTTGTCATCCCTATAGCTATAATTATACATATATGTATAATTTATCAGAAGTTCCAACAAGAAGTCTCATAAATCTGTTTAAGCATACTTCAGAGAAATGTTTTATTTATCCACTTATTCAGCAGAGGTCAAAAATCTTCAGAAGAAAGCATGAATTTTGCATCTTACACAAATAAGCAGAAGTCATCAAAACAGCTCACCCAGACATCTTAAGTCGCTGAAGATGTATTTATCAACTGCGGTATATTGCTATTCACATCCTGTATTGTGAATCTTAAGAATATATAACATGCATATCTGCACTTGGTTTAAAATATGTAGCTAACGAACTTTCAATAAATAATTTGAATTATCGTTGTGTGGTTCTGACATAACAGTAATAGAATTTTTTCTTCATTCTGTCTTGATTTGGATTCAGTTTGCAAGGATATGTCATTTATATCAAATATCTGAAACAGTGAGGAGCAATTTTAGAGGGAGAATCTGTATCGCTGGTGATGGATACTGACCATCTATTGATTTACAGTACTACTTAGCATTCAGAGGACATGCCACGAAATCATTGTCTGGCCTGACTTCTAGGGACTTAAATAACACTTTTGTTAATCATTTTCATTCTTGATTGGATTGCTTACTCATTTGTTTATTCTGTAAATCAAATCAGTGAAGTAATTTACATTTAAAATGTACCAATTTATTATATATTTTGATGAATTTGGGCATACCTGTAAACATTATTATAAGAAAACTGTGTGTATAAGCGTACACCACACACACACGCACACACACACACACACACACGCACACACACACACACACACACACACGCACACACAGTATCTCAGTGTGCTAACATAACAAAAATTTCCTCCCGTTCATGGAAATCTGGAGAAGATACTGGTGGTCATTTCAAGCAGTTGTTCAGGATCCAACCTGCCTCTTCAGCTTGTAGCTCTGCCATTTTAAGTGTGAATCCTGGATCATTGTGCAGGTTACTACATTCTGAAGAGCTGCAATGGGAAAGACATACTTAGCAGTCGTTTTCCTTAGAGGGTTAAAAATGATTGCAAAGCTCGCTGAAGACAGGCATTTAGCTTGGAGCTAGGAAGGCGAGACAGTTGGTTTGGCAGATGAGCATTTGGTTTTTGAACCTTATAAAGTAAACATACTTGCTTAATTTTTAGCACAGAATTACCGATCATGTTTGGATTTCTCTATATGTCTGACAGTGTTATGGTTAGATGTGAAATGGTCCTCAGGAGGTTTACAAGTGTGAGCAATTGATCCCAAGCTCATTGTAGCTTCTCTCTCTCTCCTCTCACACACACACACACACTGTTTCTATGAAGAACTTAGATTATTATGAGAGTGTGGCACCTATTGCACTCAGCAATACCCAGTAACATACATTTGCACTCCCCCATGCATTTTCATGGAATGACAACTCTTTTTAATTGCTAAATAATAGCACTTAAGTATGTGTTATATCACAGTCTGTCTGATAATTCACCTGTTAGATTAGTCAGAATTCTCCAAAGACTACACATTTGCTTGGGAGGTGACTCATTGCAGATGGTACAGAACCTAGAGAAAGCACATTCCAGTCCATGTCTGGCAGGGTCAGAACCAGAGAAACCAAGGTTAGAGAACCGAGCTCAAGGGCAAAGGCCTGGGAGTCCCATGTGTCCAGGAGTTCTGTCAAAGAGCTGAAGGAAGGGGAGAGGAGGAAAGGAAGCAGGAGAAGAGTAAACGAGAAGAAAGGAGGGGAGGAGAGGAGAGGAGAGGAGAGGAGAGGAGAGGAGAGGAGAGGAGAGGAGAGGAGAGGAGAGGAGAGGAGAGGAGAGGAGAGGAGAGAAGAGGGGAGGGGAGGAGAGGGGAGGGGAGGGGAGGGGAGAGAGGAGAGGGGAGGGGAGAAGAGAAGAGGAGGGGCGAGTCATGCAATTTCCCTTATTTGCTACTCGTCCTTCAGTATTTGGAAGTTGAGGTGAGTGGATTCTGTCTGCCAACCCTGGTCCACATGCTAGCCTGTTAGTAGCACCATCAAGACATAAGCAGAAGCCATGTTTCTCCAGGTATCAGGAGATAGTTCCAGGTATCACCCTTTTAGACCAGGTTGATATTTAATATTAACTGTCACACCTGTGAAAGTGGTCCATATATTTTAAAGGATGAATATTTGCATAAATGAATATTTATCAATATGTTTATTAATTATAATATTGTTTCTAGTTTTAGGCTCTGGTGAATAAAAGCATCCCAAAATGTTTTTATGATCCTGCATTTCTAGGCACATAGTTGGGACTGGAATTGCTAAATCACTTTCTGTTGTGGTTATTCCAGTGGGCATGCAATTGTTTAATGAAATCAATTTGGACTAACTTAATGATGTGGATAACTTTTATTATGCTGTTGGCATTTCTTCCTTGAGACATATATACTGTCCATTTTCANGCTTTCCTGGGAAATGGTGCAGAGGAAAGGGACTGAGCCTCTGGTCAAACTGCAAAGTCACTACAAAGCCGGGCTCACCGAGAAGTCCAAGGGCAGCAAGCAGAACTGCACACCAGGCGGGCACCTGTGAGAAGGCCACAGACAAACGCTGGGGCACCCTCACATGTCCCCCTCTGGCACCCTCACGTGGCAGTCTCATGTGGCACCCTCACGTGGCGCCCTCGTGTGGCGGCCTCACAGGGCAGCACCTCTGCTTGTTGCTGATAAGACTCCACGGCCAAACACCCTCGGGGAACAAAGAATTATTCTGGCTCACAATGTTCTTACCGTTCATGATCCAGCCCAGCATGAGAGTCTTCTTGCACCAAGTAGACCACCTCTTGCAGGCTTGCCTCAGCTACCAGCTCTTCACAGACGAGCACAGGCTTCCATTGTCAAGTGGACCCTGTATTACTTAGCACACCTTGGGACCTGGCATGTCACAGCAGGAATCAAGGGGTCTGTGGTGGAGCATAAGGGGGACTTAAAACACCTGCTCAGGGCAGGTCAGTTCCCACAGCTCAGTCCCGTGTGTGATCTTTCAAGTGGCAGCCCAAACACAACACCAACTAGAGGTGTTCCAGCCTGTGGCACTGTAGCGTCAGGTGGCAGAGATCACAGCACCTGCACTTCCCACAGACCTAGGGAGGGAAGGGAACAGAGAACACACAGAAGTGCAGATGCAAGAAGCCCGGCGTGGGGTGCAGGCTGGCACACGGAAGCCAGGCGTGAAGTGCAGGCTGGCACACGGAAGCCAGGCGTGAAGTGCAGGCTGGCACACGGAAGCCAGGCGTGGGGTGTAGGCTGGAGTTTCAGTACTCAAAAAGCTGAGGCAGGAGGATTGGGGACTCACAAGAAGCCTGGGCAGAGAAAGCTGGTCTAAAGGGAGAGAGGGAAGCATAGAAGAAGAAGAAAGACGAGAGGAAGAGGAAGAGGAGGGGGGGGAGGAAAAGAAGAGGAAAACGAGAAGTTGGAGGCAGAAAAACTAGACACATGCGAGGGATAAAGATAAAGCACTCCTTGGTTTCTCAGAGCAGTAAACTGAAAACCAAACATAAACACAAAATCCTTAGAAATCCTGGGGGTTGAGAAGCAATTTGGCTACTTTCCTCGTTGCGTGACAAAATACCTGATACAGACAAGATAAGGGGAGAACTTGGCTCGCAGGATCGGGGGCTGATCCGCCATGGGGGGAGGGAGGTGGTCGTGGCAGGAACACGTGGCTAAGCTTCTATCCTGCTGGGTCAGGGGGTAGAAGCTGGGCAGGGGCTTCAAGATCTAGGGGATTCCCACTTTCCCCAGCAAGCTCCATCCCTCCCAAGGGGCTCCTCAGAATTCAGGACGGGCAGAGGAGCTCTGTCTAGCAAGACCTTCCTTCCGCAATGCAGCGGGATAAAGACGCCTTCAGACCAGTCAGAGCCAGCACACGAACTCCACGGACCAGCACACGAACTCCACGGACCAGACAAACTCACGACAGAACGCCCCGACCAGCACGCGAACTCCAAGGACCAGCACGCGAACTCCACGGAACCAGCACGCGAACTCCATGGACCAGCACACGAACTCCGTGGATCAACCACAAACTCCGTGGATCAACACATGAACTCCATGGACAGCACACGAACTCCATGGCCCAGGCAGCTGTGTATTTGCATTATCCAACAGAGAATACGCTCATTTTAAAACCAGAGTACACACAGTAGAGAGTATGCTCATTTTAAAACCATAGTACAGGGCGCCCTAGCCCCTTGTGGCACTCTAGTGCATGGGTTATTTCCCAGCTGCCTGCTTCTCATGACTTCTCCGGTACCCTAGCCCCTGTGGCACTCTAGTGCCATGGGTTATTTCCCAGCTGCCTGCTTCTCATGACTTCTCCGGTACCCTAGCCCTGTGGCCCTATGCTACAAGTTCTTTCTAGCTCCTTGCCTGCTCCTCATGGATTCCATGTCAAGGGTCCATGAGTTCTCAGGGGCCCTCGCCCCTCATGGCATTAGTGCCATGAGTCTGTTTCTGGCCTGCTCCTCATGGAGGCGCCTAGTCCCTCATGGCGCTCTAGGCCATGGGTTCTTTTTTGTGCCTGCTTCTCATGCATGGCATTCCTCACTCCTCATGGATTCATGCCCAGGCTTCCTGAATCTCCAGGGCGTCCTAGCCCCTCTTGGCACGCCACGTCTGGAGTCCACGAGTTCCAACCTTTCTCTTCTCCAATAAACTCTATCTTAATCCTCTAAAAAAAAAAACATAGTACACATGTGTATACCCATGCTTTTTCCATGCACACCTATGCATATACACACACTTACACAGACAAACACAGATGCACACACACATACAACACAGGTGTGCATAAGAACATATAGGGCCAGTGAGATAGCTTAGCAGGTAGGACTCCTGGTTGCAAACCTGGCAACTGAATTCAATCCCTGGAAACCTGCATGGTACACGTGTGCACTTCTCTCTTTCCCTTCAATAAATAAATAAAATAAATAAAAGAACACACACAGACCTGCATGTAAACACACATGGGTACATATACTCATGAACACAAAGGATTTACGCTGCAGACACAGGTAGGCACATGTAGCCATCATGAAAGCCACATGCATAACTGTCTATGAGTCGCCGTGCATAGAGATGCGCATTACACACATATGTACACATACAAGTGCATGGTGAGGTTTTACACACACACACTCTCTCTATGCTACTAGTGGCCAGGCGTCACGGACCTTTTATGCAAACCAATGCAGAAAGCTAAAGGGATCTTAAAAAGAAGCTGGCTGATTGGAAAATGCAGAGATGCTCTTAAATTACTCGTAGGTCACAGAGTTAATAAAATACTGGTGACGGACGCTTTTACAATTATACGGAAAGAGAGACTCATGTCCAGCGAGCAGCTTCAGGAGGAGTTGGCGGAGAATTCACAACCTTAAATGTTTTTATTACTGAGCAAGAGCGGCTGAAAATAAATGAACTAAACATTCGACACAAGGAGGAAAACAGAACAGTAAAGTAAATCCACGGAGGCAGGCGGGAGATACGGCGGATTAATGAATTGGAAACGAGAAAAATGGGGGTGCCTGTCAGTAAATCCAAGAGCCGGTTCCTCCAAATAAGTAAGTAAAATAAACAAACCTCTGGCCGGTCTAATCAGCAGAGAGAGAAAATGAGGAAGCCAAAGGACAGAGAACTGGAAGCCGCAGGTTGATGCAGCTGACATTCTTGATAAAACTCAACATTTTTAACATGTCATAACTTACCAAAATTAAGGACCCAAAAAATCCATGTCCATCAATGCAGAAGAGTGGGAAGAGGGTGTGCCAAGGCTCCGATTGTGGGGTCACCCCATCCAACACAACACGGGGGACAGAACCCCACCTCTTAGAGCACCTCGAGGGGCAAAGATTGGCTGAACTGGGTGGAGTTCAGGAAGAAGCTGGTGGGGCAGGGAGCAGAGAACGGGCTTGGCCGCTCCCTGGAGCACAGACCGAGGCTGCCCTGGGGGCCGAGGCTTCTCCCTGGCTGTTCAGGGGGCTGGAGACTGTGGAGCCAGGGCATGGTAGGCTGTACCTGCCTGTGACCCCGCCCTTGGGACTGACACGAGGCACCCTAATTTTTGTGCCTGCAGAACAACCTCACTCAGGGGCTGGAAGAGAGGGAGCAGGGGGGCCAGCCTGAGAGCAGGGGGGCACAGGGCTGGGTGCTGGCCCCCTCACCCCCAGGACCACAGCTAGACTCTAGCTTCCCTCTGAACTTTCCCCGCACCCCATAGTGCTCTCCACTGCTCAGATCCATGGAGAGATGCCATGGGGGGGGCAGCCCACAGCCCGACTGAGCTCAGCTTCTTCCTGGTCTCATGTGAAGTTCACCTGCACCTCGTACAATTTCTTAGGGAGGGTCTTCTCTGTCTAGTCTCAGAAGTTATGAGGGAAGAGCTGAGCGTGGGGCAGGCTCGCCGCACCCAGCACTGGAGATGAAGGAGGACGAGAACTCAAGGTCTCATGGGCAGAAGAAGAGAGAGAGGAAGAGAGAGGGGAAGGAAGGAAGGAAGGGAAGGAGGAGGGAGGGGAGGAGGGAGGGAGGGAGGGGGAGGGAGTATGAGAGGGCAGAATGTCCTTGTTTTGTGGTCCCTAACAATTAGCTTGACCCATGTTTTAGCTCTGTAATGACGTTCTTGAAAGCAGGAGCCCTGCCGGCCTTGGGTGGGATGCGCTTCCCACACCCAGCACGGCCACGCTTGCTTTGCAGGAGCATTTCAAGCTGCGGCTCCAGCCAACGGGCTTCACAGGGCCCTGCGCTGTTCCTGGCAGTACCCCAGGGACCTACCCTAATGCCCTCGCTTGCAGCCCGACCCGCTTCTCTACCCTTCTGTTCCGGAACGCTTGGCCAGCTTGCTCGTGACTCAGACCCGACCTGCAGCCCGGCTTCACGGCGGTATGGTGGGTTCCGGAGTTTCTGCATTCGTTTTCCCATCTCCCTTCTCCCTCTTCACATCTCTTCCCATTAAGCAAAGAACCTGCTCAGCCCAAAGCAGGAGCAAAGAGTAGTTTCACTTTTTGTTTCCTTCCTCCTCCTCCTTTTTCTTTTCTCTTTTTGAAAAGAGAACCTTGCTCTGGAGTCCAGGCTGGCCTGCAATGTTACATAGTAAACTCATGGCAATCCTCCTGCCTCAGATTGAGGGATGTATTACAGGCAGGAACCCGCGTACCTAGCACTTTCCCATTTTAAAGGATCACAGGAGGAAAAGGAGAGACTACTCAAGAGCACACATGGCCGGTAGCAGCCATACAAGCATCTTTCCTACCGTCTCAGCTGCCCCTTGGCCCACTTTTACTTACTACAATATCTGAACCCGTTCTCACACCTCCCTCTGTCCCCAGCAGCTGCTCTTTCAGGCTTAGGCCTCATCCACATCCAGTGCTTGGCGCCCCTTGGTTTAGGCCTCTGTGCAACCCCCACCCCCCACCCCCACTCCACCGACACACACCTCCTCGGAGCCACAAGTCAACAACAGTTCCTGGCCTGGATTGTGGGTACGTGGGCTCCGGAGACTTGGCTCCCACACTTCTGCGGAGACGTCTCCCCGCTCGGCCTGGGCCAGCAGCCCGCTTCCAGCCACATCTGCCCCAACAGGGCCTGAACCCCCTGAGCTCCACAGGGACTCAGACCCAGATGGATGCCCCAATACTGTGGCAGAAAGCCACATGCAAGACCGTCGGGGCCAGGAGGGAAGGGGCAGGACCCTTCATGTTCTGGAAGCAGGTCCGGTGCAGGCCAGCCAGGCAATGCCAGGGCCTACCGCTGGCCTCACAGTGGTAAGAGAACTCAGGGTGGCAAGCCATGGCAGCCCAGGCAGAACTCGCTGCAGCACGAGGCCCTCGAGGCTAGGTCACAGATGACCAGGCCCACACGCGCCACCTGAGACGGTTAAACAGTGGCGAGACTGCAGCTTGCAGAGGGAAAAGTTCTGGAGATGGAGGTGATGGGCGCACAGCCCTACGGCTGTGTCCCTAAAGGCAAGAGCTCACCCTACTGCAGGCTGGGAAGCAGACAACTGTAGGGCATAAGGGTGCAGCTGCGAGAGACGCGTGGTCCTGAGGGTGCAGGCCGCAGGACACGCGTGGTCCTGAGGGTGCAGGCCGCAGGAGGGGTGCGTGGTCCTGAGGGTGCAGGCCGCAGGAGGGGCGTGTGGTCCTGAGGGTGCAGGCCACAGGAGGGGTGCGTGGTCCTGAGAGTGCAGGCTGCAGGACACACGTGGTCCTGAGCTTGCAGGCCGCAGGACACGCGTGGTCCTGAGGGTGCAGGCTGCAGCAGGGGCGCGTGGTCCTAAGCGTGCAGGCCGCAGGAGGGGTGCGTGGTCCTGAGGGTGCAGGCCGCAGGAGGGGCGCGTGGTCCTGAGCGTGCAGGCCGCAGGAGGGGTGCGTGGTCCTGAGGGTGCAGGCTGCAGGACACGCGTGGTCCTGAGGGTGCAGGCCGCAGCAGGGGCGCGTGGTCCTGAGCGTGCAGGCCGCAGGAGGGGCGCGTGGTCCTGAGCGTGCAGGCCGCAGCAGGGGCGCTTAGCCACACTCAGATGCTACAGCTGGTACTTCTTCCCTGGTGTGTGGTGGTGTGAATGCTCAGACACGTACAGATGAGGGACACAGCAGGGAGTCAGGCAAGCACACAGCCCTTCTGAGGCGACATGGCCAAGTTGGGGAGCCAGACTCTTAAGAGCTGCGTGGGGTGCATGGGGGCAGGACCAGCAGGGGTTGTGGGAGCAGAGGAAAGGGCAGGTAGGTCCACTGCCCTACCAACTAAGGAGAAGCCGTGGAGGGGCTGAGGGGAGTATGACAGGGGAGGGGTGGGAGGGGCTCCATTACAGAAACCCAGGCGCACAGGGACATCTACAGATCCTCCACTGCCCAGCTCAGACTGAACACATAGTGTGCTGGGAGGGACAGATCAAGCCCACTCGCCTCTGATGTCCACAAGGACAGCCCACTCGCCTCTGATGTCCACGAGGACAGCCCACTCGCCTCTGATGTCCACGAGGACAGCCCACTCGCCTCTGATGTCCACGAGGACAGCCCACTCGCCTCTGATGTCCACGAGGACAGCCCACTCGCCTCTGATGTCCACGAGGACAGCCCACTCGCCTCTGATGTCCACGAGGACAGCCCACTCGCCTCTGATGTCCACAAGGACAGCCCACTCACCTCTGATGTCCACCACGAGGACAGCCCACTCACCTCTGATGTCCACCACGAGGACAGCCCACTCGTCTCTGTGATGTCCACGAGGCCAGCCAACTTCCTCTCTGATGTCCACGAGGACAGCCCACTCGTCTCTGTGATGTGCACGAGGACAGCCCACTCGTCTCTGATGTCCACGAGGACAGCCCACTCGTCTCTGTGATGTCCACGAGGACAGCCCACTCGCGTCTGATGTCCACCACGAGGACAGCCCACTCGCCTCTGATGTCCACGAGGACAGCCCCTGCCTATCCCAGGCCAAGCAGCCAGAATACTGAGGCCTCTCAGACTGGAGAAAGGGAGGCAGGCCAGGTACAGGACTCACACGGGTCCCTGGTGTTTAATTGCGCCTTCGGATCTGAGACTAGAAGCCAGAGAGGTGGTCTCGGGCTAGGTCACATACAGGCCCTGCAAGTATGGGCACTGAACAGTGCTGACCTCAGCTGCCCCTGGCCCATGAGTCTCCAGCCCACTGTACCCTAACGCACACACGCAAGTAAGTAGACCCCTCCCCCCACACAGCCTAAGGGGCTACTCAACAGGCCGGGCTGCTCGAGAACCAAGCACAGGCACCCTGCTGGGGCAGCGCACTGGCTGGGCGGGCTGCCGGCCTCGCCTGCAGATGAGCCAAGTTCCGATGTCAGAGAAAGCTCCGCACGTTAATGGAAATCATTAAGGCCATGTCGCAGCTGTGCAATTAACATCACAGACCCCTGCCCCTGAACACAGCCACCAGTGAGTGCCAGCTTGTTGATGGGGCGATATTGGTCCCCAGCCACGGGGGCGGGAGGGTGCAAGCCAACCCATTCATTGCCATCTACACCCTAGATCAGCGAGAGTACAGCAAGACTAATGTCAAGCAATCTTTTTTTTTTTGTAAAAACAAAAAACAAGAAAATTCGTATCCTTCAAGGTATCCTCCAAAAGTCTCTGCTCCAGCAAGCGCCCAGCACATGCCAACGTAGGCAAAGCTGACAAAACTCAATGCAAAAAACCAAGCGGGAAGAAGAAAGCCTGAGGAGTATAGAGGGCTGCCAAAGGGAACACGAGAGGGGATGGGATTTGGTGACATGGAATGAAGACTTAATTGTCAAAGCAGCAAAATAAATACAGGAAAAGATTTCTCCAGAGACGATTATGACGAACTCCTTTGCCGTCTGAGCTCCCAACTCACAATGGCGCTCTTCCCATCCATCGGCCGCTGGGCGGTGTCCACCAGGGCAGGGACAGGAGACCCGCGTTCCTGGCAGTGCCGAGCTGGGCCGGAACTCTGCCGAGCAAGCAATCGTGACTCACAGGCAGTGCTAAGTCGCCCTCCTCGCTGCCTGCTCGTGCCCCAGCCTGAACGTCCCTGGCCACAGCAGCAGTGGGTCCCGCAGCGGCCGGTGGAGCCAGCGCCTCCCCTGCTGGAGTCAGGAGACTTAAGCCAGCCGTTGCCAGTCACAGTTGTCTTCCAGCAGCCCTCGCAGGAGCCTGAGGCCCCCCAGCTCCCAGCGTCGCCAAGTGGGAAAACGCTTGCTTCTCACAGCAGGCTTCTGATGAGAGGAACCAGGCAGAATCGGGAAGAATCATGTTTAATAGAATGCCCTCTGAAAACGCATTTCAAAATAGAGAAGCTCTCCCAAACTGCAAAAGCCATAAAAATGCAAAATACATCTTTAAGAAAAACCGAATCAAAACTACGCCTCGATGTACAAATAACACCCAGTCGGTTTCCGTCGGCCGCACCTGGGCAGACAGTGGTCAGCTCCGCTCGGCCAGTCAGTTGCTCTCGATCTGCTCCAGGTCCAGGTCACTGTGGTCCAGGGGGAACACGCCCTCCTCCCCTGCACTGTCCCAGTCACTGGGGTCCCCACTGCTCCCTCCCTCACCCACACTCGCCGCAGGCTCTCTGGAGGACCACGGGCTGGCAGGACAGGGTCTGAGAGCCCCAGGGCTAGAGCCAAGGGGGGCGACGCCCAGGGGAGCCTGCGAGTCACACGGAGAGGAAACGAGCGTCTTCGCCTGGGTGTCGTCTTCATCTTCATAGTCCAAGGAACAAAGACTCTTGGAGTTCTTTAAAGTCTGAAACAGAAAAGACTTGAGCTGAACGCATGACCAGTAGCTGTCCAAGGAGCACCCAGCCTGTCCTCTGATGGGCAAAGCACCAGCCACAGCCTTCGGCTGCTTCTGGAATGCAGGGCTGAGGCACAGTGTGGCCACACCCAAGCCAAGAGTGCCAGAAGCACGCCTGGTACCAGCGAACCTGACACCAGCACCTTGGGAAGAGAAGCAGCATCCTGGGTCTGTCTTGGTCTCGGCAGACAGACTGACAGGAAGAACCCATGGACCTCATCCCAGGACAGCTGGCAGACACAGCAGACTGCTGACGGGGTCTCGTCTCTTCTGCTAACTACACCTTGTCTGACCCTCATGCACTCAGCACTCATTCTCCAAACCTCGTCTGCTTCAATCTGACTTCTTCCTCCCTCACCTTCCCACGGCTGGACTTGCTCAGATACACACCCGTGGAGCACTCACTCATCCTAAACATCCAAGACAAATACACACAGAAGGGGCCTCTGAACGCCCTTGTCTAGATAGGCAATGCCAGCCCACCAGCGTCCCAGGGCACGGGGCTGAGGAGAAGCTGAGACCTTGCCGTCCCCATAACTGTCTCTGCATGGCGACGAGAGCCCTGCCCGCCTGCAGAGTCCTTGCTGCGCAGGGTTCACTGAGACTGCCACGCGTCTTCTGCCTGAGGCCACGGACCTCGGGGCTGGACCTCAGCCTCCCACAAAGTCCTTCCACAACCCTCCCAGCCTGGGCTTGGGTCCCCTGCACCCAGTTCTGATCAGGGTCCACTCTGCACCTCGACTGCCACCCAGCTTCTCTGAACCGGCTTCTGGCATGTGCCACGATGTCTCCAGGGCCCTAGGGCATGTGGGCATGGGCACTACAGCAGACAACAGCTGGCCTTAAACATGCCATGCGGCCAGGATGGCCCCGACCTTCTGATCCTGCGGCCGTTGCTTCCTGACGCTGGGGTCACCAGCGGCACCACCATTCTGGGCAGAAATCTGTTTCTGTTTTTGATTTTTAACAGAAATTTTCCTAGGAGCAGCTCCACAGAAAACGGATATGAACAGCACAGGAAAGCAGAGCTCTTTTCTGAGATGAATACTTCTGAGGACGTTGTCTCCACAAGACAAACAGCCATCTTTTGCCCTTCTTGCCCCACTGTACAAGTGAATCCAGCCTGGCAGGGAGGCACAGCCAATACCCTGCTGCTTGGAGGCTGCAGGACGGGAGGATCCGTGTTCCAGGTCACCCAGGGCTCGAGACGGTTCTGAAAACCAAACAAGGGCCACAAGGTGGCTCAGGATTCAAGACTCTGTCTCACAAGTTAAAGATCCTGAAATCGGATCCCAGGTCCCATGTAAAAACGCCAGGCTGAAACAGTGGCAGCCTGCACTTCCCAGTGGGTGGAGCTTGGTGGGCGGAGCCAGCCTGGTGGACGGAACCTGGGAAATCCCAAAACAAAGCAAGCAGGAGGTAGAAGCAATCCATGATGATTTCTGAAGTCACCTTTGGTCCTCCACAGGGACATATGATGTCCACTGATACACACGCACACGCGCACACACCCACACTATATATATATATATTAAAAAGCAAATAAACAAAGAAAAACAGTAACAAAAAGCAAGCCTACTTGAGAATATTCTAAGAACCAAACAAATCCTAAAGATCAAGCAGCCCCACTCTGGCCAGGAGCTGAAGCGGCAGGATCTGTCTGTTCACATGGATCGAGTGTGGCCACCCACATCCTCCTGCAGCAAATGCCGCGCCAGCTGAGGATTCATCGTCTGTGGCCCAAGCTCAGTACAAAGACCCGTGGCACAGGCTGTCAGCCAGGATTCCAAGTTCTGACTGTGGGGTTTTGGGGTCTCGGCCACAAGCCTCTGGACTATGCACTGGCCACACAGTCGCACTGCCCCACTGCCCTTTGGGCTGTTTCAATGGAAGCGGCAACTTCTGACTGCCCACTATGCACGAGAAGCATAAAGTCCGCATTCCAGAGGAAACCAGGCCTAGGAAGGAAGGGCCGCAGCCCACGGCTCCACCTGACCTCGTCACTCAGTCCAGAGCTGCTGCTCAAAGTGACCTGCATCCAGGCAGAACTCACCAAGTTGCTCAAAAAGCAAAGGCCAGGCAGGAGGGGGAGAGAGAGCTCAGGGGTCAAAGCAGAAGGATCTGTGTTCTGATCCTCAGACCCCACGTGAAAGTGCTCGTGAGAACCAATACTTACAGGAAGAAATGCCGTCCTCAATGGTACTCACCGATCCATGACACTCGGAGGAGCATGTACCATGTCAGGCACATGACATCAAAGACAAACTAGATGAAGCATGGGGCTAAGTGACTCTAACGCTTCTAACGCAGAGCCCCAGGCTGGCACAGGGCTCCATGCACTCCAGGCAGGGACCGACAGACTTCAGTCCTAGGAAACGCCCAGGGACAGATGTAGGGGTCCCAGTGCCCACTCTACAAAGCTCAAGGCCAGGGGGATACACCCACACCTGCATCCTTGCCCAATCTCAAACAAAAAAGAGGAAGGAAGATGGGAGTGAAAAAGAAAAGCAGACGTCCCATCCAGGGCAGCCAAGCCACTGAGCTATCACTCTGGAGAGCGGGGTGGGCATGAGGGGCTCGCTGCGCCCTGTGGCTCAGCGTGATGAAAATGGACATGTGCCCGGGCTGTCAAATCAATATTCATGTGATTTGTCCCCCCATAAGCTCCTGGGTTCGAATCCTTAGTTTTTGTTTAGGAAGGTCATACACCTTTCAGGAGTAGAGCCTTGCTGGAGGGAAGGCATGTCCCGGAGATGGAGCTGGGATTGGTTAGTCCCACCCTGGTCAGACAGATGTCTACTTAGCAGTGAGTTCTAGTCTCCATAATGGGTGTGACCTGAGTTGCGTTCAGCTTCTGACAGCCAATCATGTCTTTTCCGCCATAAAGAACTGAATCTCCCCTCTGGATCCATAAGCCAAATAAATCTCCATTTTCTTTCCCTTAAATTGCTTGAGATTCAAGGGTGTCTCACACAGCATAGAAAGTAACCAGTACAGGGCTGGAGGGATAGCTCAGGAGTTAAGACTCTGTCTCACAAGAAGGTCCTAAGTTCAGATCCCAGGTGCTACATAAAAAAACCAGGTAGAAATGGTAGTGGCTGCACTTCCAGCCCAGGTAGGCAGGGCCTGGGAAATCTCGGTGCAAAACAAGGAGGAGGTAGAAACAATCCAGAATGATTCTCGAAGTCACCCTTGGGCTTCCACACAATACCTTCACACACACACGCATGCACGCACGCACACGCACACACACACAGTAACCAGTACAGAAATTGGTACCAGAAAAGTGGGGTATTGCTGTGAGACTGTGAACCCAGCACCAGAAAGTGTAAAGGTGACAGAAGTTGGTGTTGAGAAGGAGAGAAGTACGTCCATTGCTGTGAAGCTGATACGCTTTTGGGATTGTTTGTTGGGAGAAACATGGAGAACTTTGGGACTGTGAGCTGGGGAAGCCTTTGCATCCTGAAGACAGAGCCAAAAGGGCCTGAAAGACAGCAATGCTGTCAGAGACACAGAGAATGTCCAGCTTGTGGCGGTCCAGAGGAGAGCAGAGATTACATTGGGAACTGTATGCAAGGCAAACGGAATGATGCGTTGACAGAGAATTTAGCAAAGTCCTGCACTAATCCTAAAAGTTTCCTTGAGATTAAATTGGGGTATTCTAGGCAATGTCATCTTGACAATGTGGCATGGCTACTTTACAGTGCTCTTTTTCAGAGATATGATTCAAAACAAAAGAGCAAGGAATCAGGTAAAAAGAGACCGAACATTGAGATTTGACAAGGGAAAAAAAAGTGGCAAACTTGAAAAATTGAACCAGAAGGCAGGCAGCAAAGTAGCAGCTACTATTGAGATAAGCTCTGTGAGTGAGCAAAGCCTGTTCTCAGTCTGCATAATAGCAAAGGCTGCACCCTGCGGGCAACGTCTTCAGGGAAGGCGCCCAAACCACGAGCATGCCAGTCTTTTGGAGGGGAGAACTAAAAGACAGGCTCCCGAGGAATATTCTGCTTGCATTCTTCTAAAGCAAAGGCTCAAAAGAGATTCTGCCCAGAGTCAGCACAGAGAAGCCGAACCAGTTGTGATTAAGGAGGCCAGTCTTCAACTCAAAGCCATAGTACAACTTGGCCAAGTTGTCCATGTGGTCTGGTTTTAGAGGCATCAAGAATGCGGGAGGGAAGAGGTGGGTCCCTCCTCCAAGTTTCAGAGTGGCTGAAACTGTGGGACCTGAGCCAAGAAACGCCATTCCACGTATGTTCCCATTCTGCACTTACTTGTCCATGCCAAGAAACACCGGATAGACTGTCTGACCCAATCCACTGTGATGTGACTAGCCATAAACAGTCGACTCCAAATTAGAGAATACTAGCTGGGAGGACAGCCTTGAATGATAATGTGAAAAGATTATGATCCGAGCAGGTGAAACTGTCCAACCAGAAGCCAGTCACTAACTGCTGAGGAATTCCAAGAGCCATGAGTAACGTGAGGGGTACTAGAAACTGCTTATCTGTGTATGGGGTACTTGAAACTGCTGGGGGTCAGAGCTGACCAATCCTTATATGCCTTGGCTCAATTTACCCAGTCATGGATCTGCTAGGTCAGAAACCCCCTCCACCTACAGAAATAACCTATAAAAATCCCTGTAAAACAAAGACCTAGGCTCTCGTCTGATCTGCTGCTTCAGTGACTGTCAGAGCCCAGGTTCAAACTTGAATAAAGAGGCCCTCATGCGACTGTATCGGTGTCACCACCATGGTCTCTTGAGATTCAGAAATTCGGGCACAACAAAACCAGGCAGTATATGGCAGGAGTGGAGTATCATCCAGTGAAGTCCGAGGGGGGGATTTTGTGCTATGGAGTTGAAGCCTGGTTGCCATTAAGTGAAGATGTTAAAAGATGACAGAGCCAACGTGGGACATCTGCCAAGGAAAGCTGTGCATCGTGGGAGGAGCCAGCTCAGCAGTGGGCCGCTGCACTGGAGGGTGGAACCAAAGCCCTTTCAAACAGATGATTTCAACAGGAGGTTCGTCTGTGGAACACTGAGCTAGAGGATTTGGAATTTGCCCTGCTGGTTTTCAGTCGTGTTACAGATCCATCTTTCTTGGATATGCCCCCATTCCTCCCTTTTAGAATGGAAATGTTTATTCTGTGCCAATGTATGCTGGAAATATGTAACTTTTGATTTACAGAGACTTTAGATCTTTGAATTTTTTGCACTGTATTAGGACTACTCATGTAGTCTTTGAGACTTTGAAATTGATCTGAGTGTGATTTGTATAATGAAGTGGCCACATTTTAATAGAAGTGTCAAGGTGTAAATGTGATTTTTCCCTCACAGGCTCATGTGTTTAAATTAGTTGCTGTTTGGAAAGGTCACGGCACCTTTCAGAAGTGGAACCTTGCTGGAGGAAGGTATGTCACAGAGGTGAGTCTTAAGATTGGTTAGTCCCACCTTGTTCTGAGAGATGTCTGCTTTAGTAGTTGGAGTTATTTCTCTCTCTCTGAGCTTCCTTCAGCTTCTGCCAGTCAGCCAAGCCTTTTCTGCCAGGAAGGACCGTCCCTCCCCTTGGAACTGTAAATCAGGTAAGTCTCCTTTGCCCCAGGTTGCTTGGGTCTGAGTGCCACTCACAGCAGCAGCAGTTACCCGGCACATGGGACAGAAGCTGAGAAACGAGACACAGCAGGACGACAGCCTGGGCTGCCACGAGTCCAGAACTAGATGCACTGCCAGCAGGTGCCGCGTCCCCAGCAGTGTGAGGCAGTAGGACAGAAGCAAGCCGGTCTCCAGTCCACAGCAGTGGGCGGGGCTCGGGAGGCTGCGCACTCGCTGCTAACCAGGGCAAGAGGGGCACACAGGAGCCAGAGGCACGGAGAAAGGCAGGGCAGCAGCTGACAAGTCATCATGGGGCCACACTGAAGACACAGTGCCAAGTGCCTGCTGCTTCTCGCCTGACTCCCGGGGTCACGGGGAAGGGGAAACACTAAGCACAAGGCTCAGCAATTAAAGCACATGCACGGAGGCAAACGGGCCAGAGTTTACTAGAGTTCAGAACAATCAAGGGGGATTCCTTGGTATTAACCTCAACCCTCATACACCTGCACACTAACGTGAAAACGGAAAAAAGAGAAGCACAATGCTGGGGCTCAACTGGTAAATGCTGCCCCCCAGAATTAGAATCTGACCCTCTGCACCCACGTGAGAATCTGGGTGTGGTAGCACATGCTCATAATCCAGAGCTGAGGACGTGGGGTTCCAGGGGCGCTGGCCAGCCTAGCTGAACCGAGAGCTCCACATCTCAGAGACCCTATCTCAAAACAGAAAAACCTGAAAAACAAGGGAGGTGGTTTTCTGGAAGGAGAACACTGGCGGCTGACCTCAGGGACGCAATGCTGACCTGAGCTCCCCGGTGCTGAGCTTAGCAGCTGCTCCACTGCAGGCGGCCGGCGAGCCAGGCCCTCCAGCACTAGACTGAGGCGCTCTGCAGCGCTCAGAAACTGGATCTCACAAGTCACTCAAGTGTCTTCTTGCCGCGCTCACATCACCTGCTCAGGAAGATGGAGGACGCCATGAGCCCCGCAGGGGGCAGCCCTGCAGCACAGCATGCTAAGAAGGACCTTCCTGCAGCTTCCTGCTCCAGCCAGCGGAGACATGAGACAGCCAAGCTCCCAGCTGAACTAAGCTCACCTGTTACCCAGCAACAGCTAAACTTCTGCTCATGTCACATTGGGGTATGGGGACTAAATGAAGGCAGGCACGACGCGGTCCTCTAGCCACACAGGAAACCCAGTCTCTCCCTGTCTCCTCCACGCAGGGATCAGGGTCCACAGGGGGCTCCGCCCTCAGGTGGGATGCTCTCCAGATGCCGGCTCACTCTGTGCTCCGGCAGGCGGGCCGCACACAGCAGCTGGTTCAGAGGAAACCCGGCATCGAGGTTACAGGGATACTGGCCACAACCACCCTCAGGAAGATAAATCTGTAGGGAGCCCCCCACTTTCCCCACCCCCACAGCAGCAGGGAGCCTCACCCGTGTCATTTTCAGAAAGTCCAGGGAGGGGCGTGTCCACCCGGCATCCTCCTCGCGCCTCCGCTTGCGTCCGCCCCTCCCCCCGCCCAGCACACAGGGCTGGGAGCGGCAGCGGAGCAGGCCCTGGCGCCGCCCTAGCTCGGGCGTGGACGTCGGGGTGCTGCTGGCCGACGGCGGGCGGGCACCCGCATCTGCCAGATGCTCCTGTGACAGGGACAGGCGGCGCCTGGAGGAGCGGGGGCAGGCCCCTGCGGAACACCACGGTGGGCCTGAGCTGGTGCTGCCCTCGCTGCTGTCCACGAAGCCACTGCTGGCTGAGGCCGGCCGGGGCGTCAGGGGCGACGTATGGTGGGCGGGTGACGTGGGCAGGCCGGCCACCAGCCCTCCCTGCAGGGAGCCTCCCTGGCTCCCGAGACCACCGCAGCGCTTCGGCATTGCGCTCCCACCACTGTTGCATCGTCTCTTGGAGACTGGGGTCCAGACCTTGGAGCCTCCGGGGCGCCACGGGGAACGACAGCGAGCCAGCTCCTCGGGTTCCGAGAGGGACCGGCAGTGCCGCTTGGTCGGAGGAGCGGTGGACGGTCCTGAGGTGTCACGGAGGTCCAAGAAGCTGCCTGCGCCCAGGGGTCTCGGGGACTCTGGCCGCCGCTGGAGACCCTCAGTGTGAGCCGCATCACGCAGGCCCAGGGGGAAGTGGCCTGACGCCGCCTGGCTGCCGACGGGCCATGCTCCACGAAAGGCCTTCCAGGGGTCCTTGTCCGCTGAGGAAACACAAAGGGCCAAGAAGGAGCGTGAGCAGGAGCCGCTCCGCCCACAGAGACACAAGCCTTGGTCTGGAAACCAGAAAGGCCCCTGCTGCCTTCCTGTCCAGGCTCATGGAGCGGAGCACAATGGCACTGATCACATGGTTGGCACCGCCCCACCTGCACCGGCCACTGGCATCTGCATGGCCAGCCTTCCTTTGGGTTACCTGTAGAGCTCGGCTGATTTTAAGGAAAACACCTTATCGCACGAGGTAAATCAGTGCTCCCCAGTGCTTTCTGAATTAACTTGATTCTCATTTCCCTCTACTGACACATGATGTCATCAGAATGGTGTGATCGTCTCCTGGAATGAGGAGCCCCCAAAAACACCTCCTGAAGAGAGTCGTGGGTCCTTAAGACCCAAGTGGGAACACCAAGCCAGCTCAGGTGTCCTTCATAGCAAGGACCGGCCAGCCCTGAGCACGGCAGTTCACCCCATAATCTCACAATTGTGAGGCAAACCCAGGAGGACTGACGCTACACAGGAGACCGTGTCTCATGGGTTCACTGCTTAAAGTGCTCGCCACACAAGCAAGAGGACCAGTCTGCACCCCAGAACCCAGGTAACAATGCTGGGTGAGACTGGCAGCCCACCTTTAATCCCAGTCCCAGAAAGTAGAGACTAAGGGTCCCCAGAGCAAGTTGACATGTGAGACAAGCTACCAGTGAGATTCAGTCCCTAGAAATAAGATCAAGAGTATGCAAGATACTCCACACAAGTTAGGTCGGAAGCAATAATAATAGGACTTTGCATGACCTGCGCAATGACCAACACATTACTGACTCCTCAAAGTCTAGCATGGACTAAAGGCACTAGGATCCTTAGAAGCTAGGGATTAACAGCCACAATAGTGTTCTTATACTTATGGGGAACACAAGGAAGAGTTCTAGGAAATGCCACTGAGTCCTTACACCTCATCAGAGAGGAGGGCCCAGAGGAAAGTTTGACATACACATTAAAGGATGCTCCAGGGATGGGGGGGGGAGGCCCTGCGAGATGGGGAGGAAGGAAGGGGAAAAAGGGGGAGGGAGCTAGGAGGTCCAGAGAGGGGTGGAGGAAGGGAGGAGACCGGTGTACCTATTAAGTTTGTATGAGCGGAAATAAATTATTAAAAAAAAAAAAAAGAAATAAGATCAAAGAGGACTGAGATCGCTCAGCAGGTGAGGAATCCACTCCTATATGTGGCTGCCTGAGTTTGATCCCCAGAAGCACACATGGAGAAAGAAAAAACTGGCTTCTCTGAACACCACCTGTGCCCCAGGGCATTTGCATGTGGGCTCTGACCTCTCAAGAGTAAGTAAAATATTTTAAAAAAGAAGGTGGAAGAGTGAACCAGGGTAATTCACAACACTGACCTTGGGCCTCTACATGCAAGATGCACATGCAGCCTCACACACGTGTGCCCGCACACATGCTAACCTGTGTACACACGTGTGCGCCCTGCACATGAACACGAAGTAAAAGGCTTGCCCTGATACCTGCCCCCAGGGAAGGACGGTGGACCGGGACAGAGCCCTCGCTCAGGCCTCGGCTCGGGGTCCCGTAGCTCCACGTGCCCAAGAGCATCACAGGCAAGGGCAGCCCGAGGGGGCTTCCTCTGCCCCCCTTCCACAGTGTGACGAGACTCAGGGGTCCTTCAGCTCCCGAGCCCCGGCCGCGACTCGCAAGCCTCGTAGCCCAAGAGCTCTGCATCCTCCACAGACCTGCTTCCCCCGCGCGACGGCCGCCCGCCTGCCTCCGCGCACAGCCCAGCCTGCGCCCAGACCCACGCGGGCTCCTCAGAGCTGCCTTGGCCCGGCTCCCGCCCTCCTGCTGGCTGTCAAGGGCAGGCACCTGCTCCAGCCACCACTGTCACCCAGAAGACCCCAGTGCAAAGCCCTGAACCCGACACCCACGGGCCTCCCAGAGGGCGTGTGACGACTCTGCAGGAGGCCAGGAAATCGGTCTCTGGCTCCTGCGAGAGACGCTGGAGTAGAGGCCCCAGGGGCCCGTGGGAAACACCCAGGCCGCCTCCGGGGAGAGGCAGCCGACAGGCAGTGTTGTCCGCTTGGCAGAATCTGAAATCGCCTGAGAGACGAGCCTGCAGGCACGCCACGAGGGACTGGTTAGCATCTGGGCAGCCAGGAGGGCTTCCTGGCTGAGTGGGCAGGAAGAGCCAGCGTGGGAGAGGCGGCACCGCTCGCTGGCTGGGAGCTGGCCGTGTGAGCGGAGGACAAGAACGGGGCAGCGGCAGCCTTGCTTCCTCTGCTTCCTGACTGGACCCGGGTGATCAGCTGCTTCCAGCGGTTGCTGCCTTGACTCAGCCGCCAGCCGTGAGCCCCGCCAGCCATGACCGCAATAAGCTTCCTCTCCTGAGCTGCGTCTGTCTGTCGAGGAAGCATTTATCACAGCAACAGAGAGGTAACAGGCACAGACAAGGACTCCGGGGATGACCCGGGGCATAAGGGAGAGGAGCTGAGTCCTTGACGAGATGCCTGCGGAGCTCTGAGCAGCCACAGACATTGTGAGGGTGGAGGTCAAGGTCAGATGGGGTGAGGACAGAGGACAGATGAGACGGGGACCGCTGGGGCTGCTCCAACTGCTGGTGGAAACCACTGCTTAGAACCTGGCACCGACACGGACGCCACGCAAGCGGCTCTGCGCGGGGCTGAGCTCTGGCGCCAGCCAATCCACAGGCCACAGGCAGGCGCAGCCGCTCAACAAGCCACCGTGCAGCACCACACGACCTCACAGATCACCTTCTGGTGGGTGTGGAAGCCACGCAGTGCCCCTCGTACCCCAGAGCAGCAGAGAAGGGAGAGGCCGCGGGGTGCTGTTGACAGAAAGGACAGCAGCTAGTGCTCCCCTGACGTGCGGCCACAGGGGGCCTCCCACACCTGCTTTGAAGACCTGGCTCACTTCAGCAGCAGACGCCGCCTTTGGAAACCCACTGCCACCTCGCCCCACCGCAGCTGCTCCAGCCCACAAGGACCCTCCAGGACTTCCGAGACACTTACCGCCAATCTCCAAGGGGAACAAATGGCCACTTTTGCTCAGTTTCTCAGTGGAATACTGAAAGTGATAAGAAAGAAGTCTCAGAACTACACGGAAAATCCTCTCCTATCTTTTCTGTCCCAGAGGTAAATCCTATTTATTCCTAATACTTTCCCTGATGGTTAAAATGAAAAATATTGACCTCTGGTACCCAAGTTTTCCTTGAGTATCTGTCTGCATGAGTATCTGTCTGCACGTGTGTGTAATACATGTAGTTGTGCATGCAAAAGGTCAATGTTGAATGTCTTCTTTATCTCCCTGCACTTTATTAAATATTTTAGCTGTTTGAGTGAGAGAAAGGCACTCACGGATGCTGTGCCACGCAGGTTAGAAAGTCAGTTTTCCACCATCATAGGCCCCCAGGGATCAAACTCGCGCTGTCAAGCTGTCAAGCAGTCAGTCAGCACCCTCTTATTCTGTGACCCCAGGTTTCTCACTGAGCTCAGAGCACACGGGAACCCATTCTCAAGAAAACAAAACAAAATGATGGGAATGAGGTAAAGTTGGGCTTGTGACACAGAGAAGGGCCCTGGCCCCAGAGATCGACTTCCGCCAGCCATACAGAGCTGGCGAGCACAACTTAGACAGCGCACGCGGTGAGGCCCTGGCGCCTCTGCGCGGTTCTTCACGGGCTGCCCACACGCCCACTGGCCTGGGCGAGCACCTGCTCCCAGTCCACCTGGCTGACGCCAACCTTCCACCAGCCGCTCTCCTGAGGTCCGGCGGGAGCAAACGCCAAGATGGCCTGAGCTGCTTGGGCTGCTCAAGACCTGCCTGCCGTCCCTGGGCCTGAGCGCGCGGGGTGCGAAGAGCACACCACTGCAGTGACCCAGCAGCCCACCTAAGACATGCGTCCCAGTGGCGCCCACAAAGCCCCAGCTACGAGGTGTGCACTGAACAGGTGAGCAGCCAAGGACTCAGGCAGACACGCGGACAGCGAGTCCAGCAGCGTCCTGCAGGACGGCAAAGTCCCTGATGAGACTCGCAGCTTCTGGCCTCTAGGAGACAATTGGGCAAGCAGAGGCCTGAGGATACATGCTCACTCCGGGCCACCCAAGCCTCCACCTGCCCAGCTGGACACTAGGAGGACATAAGCAGTGTGCCCACCACCAAGATACATCCACCCAGGCCAGAGGCATGACCTGCTGCGGGCCTCCGCTCCCATCACACACATCACACCACTCCCCTTGGCCACTGTGTGCAGCTCCTAGTTCTTCACACTCTCCTACCGCGCCCACCAAGAACACCTGGGCCAGCCTTGGCCTTGGCTGGTCACTCCCCTGCTCTCCGTGACCTTCCACCCCTGCACGCGCCACACCGGGAAGGACGCCGCCTGATCTGAACCAGGGACTTGTGCTGTGACTCCCACGTCCCTAAGCGTGGACTGCCAGGACCCAGGCTGCAGCCCACAGCCTCCAAGTCCTCAGTCGGGAAGGCTTTTCCCCAGACGCCCCCCCAGCTCACCTCCCCCGCCTCTGTCCTGCCGGTCATTTGGCACCCTGCGGCGGCATGCTTCTACAGCAGATTGCTCGTCCCTGCCCGCTGCAGCCTCTCCGATGAGCACTCGCAATGCCCCTGCTGTCTGGGGACACTTCGAGCCCTAGCACAAGTCACAGTTGGCACCACCCTTCTGCCTTCGATGCACACCCCACAAACCCAGATTTTCACCGCTGCTCTGGCAGCTCAGCGAGGCCTAAGCCTGTGCCCTCGGTGGGCGGCCCTCCCTCGGTGGGCGGCTCTCCCTCGGTGGGCGGCCCTCCCTCGGTGGCTCCACACAGGCAGCAGCAGTGGCACTGGGCACAACAGGTCAATTTTCCAGGGCTTTCAGTCATGGCTAGACTATCCCTTCTGCAAGCACCGCAGCAAAGCAGGAGCTGGGCTGCGGGGAGGGAGGAAGTAGCTGAGGAGGCGCAGTGAGGAAGCAGACTCAAGAGGGGACCAGAGGTGTGCGGCGCCCACAGCGCAGGAAGACAGTCACGGCCACCCCACAGCGCAGGAAGACAGTCACGGCCACCCCACAGCGCAGGAAGACAGTCATGGAAGACAGTCACGGCCACCCCACAGCGCAGGAAGACAGTCATGGAAGACAGTCACGGCCACCCCACAGCGCAGGAAGACAGTCACGGCCACCCCACAGCGCAAGAAGACAGTCACGGCCACCCCACAGCATAGTTGGGTAAGTCACAGTGCAGGTGGGTAAGTCACAGGTGGGTAAGTCACAGTGCAGGTGGTAAGTCACAGGTGGGTAAGTCACAGTGCAGGTGGTAAGTCACAGGTGGGTAAGTCACAGTGCAGGTGGGTAAGTCACAGTGCAGGTGGGTAAGTCACAGGTGGGTAAGTCACAGTGCAGGTGGTAAGTCACAGGTGGGTAAGTCACAGTGCAGGTGGTAAGTCACAGGTAGGTAAGTCACAGTGCAAGTGGTAAGTCACAGGTGGGTAAGTCACAGTGCAGGTGGTAAGTCACAGGTGGGTAAGTCACAGTGCAGGTGGGTAAGTCACAGTGCAGGTGGGTAAGTCACAGCCGGGTAAGTCACAGTGCAGGTGCTAAGTCACAGCCGGGTAAGTCACAGCTGGGTAAGTCATAGCCGGGTAAGTCACAGCAGGCAGGTAAGTCATCCTGCAGCCTTCCCCCTGACCCGCCCCATCATGCAGCAGGGCACAAGGGGCTGTGCAAGCAACACAGAGGTGTGGAGTGGCTGATGACATCCAATTTTACATAAGCTGAATTACCATACATTTTATTTTAAAGCTGATAATCCAGTGCTACTAGAAAACCTTTATACTTATGACAAAGCGGATATGTGTCTATTTTTTCAAGTGCAAGTTTTATGAACTTTAAACACAAAATCAAATATTTCTGTTTTTTAAACTTATAATTAAAGTTCAGTGTTTAAATTGAAATTTGCTGTACATGTAAAATATATTGTAAGTTTGTGTACGAGTGGCACTGGGAACTGAACCTAAGGCCTTGTACGCGGGGCACACATGCGCGCGCACATAAATCAAAAGATATGTGCACACACATCTTTCCTGAAAAAGATGAAAACCACTAAATGAAGAAAGAATACTCTTTTTTCAACAAATGATTCGGGACAATTTTTTTCACACAAAAATATGAAAGTGGCTCAGGTGTCATGGCACGTAGCTGCAATTCCAACGCTCAGGAGGCTGAAGCAGAAAAATCTCAACTTCAAAGCGACTCGGACTCCAGCAGCCAGAGATGAAGGGAAGGGAAAGAAGAGAAGAATGTAAAGGCGGGAAGGAGAAGGAGAGGAGAGGAGGGGGGAAAGACCCTTATTCCATGCACTAAAGTTCACTCAGAATAGCTCAAAGACCCACATGTAGCTAAAACCATGAAATTTACTTGATGATGTAATTTGCAGCCATGGATAGCAAGGTCTCCCCAGGGCCTCGCCTCTGATAAAGGACACACATCTACAATGAATACGGAATACTTATAACTAGGAAGCCCAGGGAGGTAAGGCCTGAGTTTGAGGCCAGGCCAGGCTACAAAGAGAAACTCTGCCTCAAAAAACATGCAAATGGCAGTGGGCACACAGGAAAAAAGAGGACCCCCATCACGAGTCATCAGGAACACAGACAGAAGCCACGATGAACCCCACCTTACATGCGCAAGACAGGTGTAATTATAAACACACGTGTCCATGTGGACGCGGCAGATTCTCATACCCGCTTGGAGATGTAAAATGGTTTGGTTGCTATGGTAAGCAGTACGGCGGTCCACCATATCCGTGGCAGAAACCACCTTAAACACACACCCACAAGAAATAATGAAACATGTTTTCACAGCAGTTGTATTCCTAAGAGCCAGAATGTAGAAACTGCCTAAATGTCTCCTCAAGAGGATAAACAAATGGTGCCTATCAAATGTGAACCTGCTCAGGACTGAGGAACTCAGGACTCAGGAATAGGGGGCAGGCTCCAAAGACCCCCCCAAGGCCTGGGGATTCCCTTCTGGCATGCCCCCCTGGGTTGTGTGGGCCTGGGCTGGCCTCACGCATCTTCCCGCGTCCACAAGCGGACGCACCGCATTCCCTCGACCGTGGGAACAGACTCATCCTCAGCTCCGACGGGTGGAGCTGGGCAGAGGTCCCCAGAACGCTCCTGCTCCAGCCTCACTTTAAAGCTGTTTGCTCTGCGCCCGTGCCCTGGAGGCTGGTAGACCCCCCACTCAGGCCCTCAGCCCTCGGCCTCCCCGTCACGGGCTCCACGCCGCCTCCGGCCCCGCCCACTCACCGGGCTGGCCTCACAGGCCCTGCGCGCGAGGTCGTCCAGACTCTGGTTCTGCAGCTTCTCCGTGATGAGCGTGACCATGGCCGGGCCCTTCCTTGGTCCACATCGATGGGCACTGGGGTTCCAGGGCACAGCCATCAGCAGGCCCAGGCCACTGTCAGGGCTGAGCTAAATCTCGGGGTTAACCTCTGTTTTAGAAATGACTGACCCATTTCCACAGACTCTTCAGAGCCTTGTGTCTGTAAAGAGAAATCACCACATGACTATGTGGAAACCCACGCGCTCACACTCCGTGACGCACCAGTCCTATGTGCACAACTGTTCTGACATCCCTGCCTGACAGACACCCTCCACCTCGGCAGCACAGCGCTGAGCAAACCTGAGGATGAGGAACACATCGGAACTGTCCTGAAGCTTCAAGAAAGCATAGCAGGCCCTGCTCCAAGAGGGTAACAAGACAGAAGACAGACGAGGAGCCGCACGGAGAAGCAGGACACCCCCGCACAGCAGGGAGAAGCCGCAGCCACCCAGCGGCCTGGGCCTGCTCACTCCAGCCCTCAAATGGGGCTCCTCTGTCCCTGTTCCAGGCAGAGGCGAGGGGCCAGGCTGACCCGGACAAGGATCAGTCACGGGCTCCCCTGCAGCCCTCGGCCACACACACCTCCAATCCTCAGGCCTCCCCGCAGTGTCCCGAGGGGCGTGGCCACGCACTGGAAATCACCACGGCAGAAGAGGGCTCACATAGAGGAATGAGGCACGCCCAACTGTGGGAATCTGTCAGCAAAAACAGGCAGCAGAAGGAAGGAAGCACATAACCAAGGCTTCCAACGAAAGACCCACTTTTCGTTCTTGAAAACGTATTCATACTACCCACAGAAATCAACCAGCACTTCTTCCCTCTACGTGCTCTCAAATTCAAGTACAAAGCAAGCAACTGGCTGAACGAGGCAAGGTCAAGCTCGCGCTTGGGTGGCAGGGCCACCAAGCACACTGCTCAGGGTGCACCTGCCTCAGAACTCCTGTCAGCAAGTGTGGGGACAAGTCGACGAGCATGTCCCCACAAAAGGAGCTGTCACCGCTGAGATCTGTTCCTGCGGAGCTCATCTGACCTGACACCAGAAGGGAGTGACGTCCAGGGCAGGGCCAGCCAGCAGGCGGGTCTTAGAAAGATCCTCAGCCAAAAGCAGTCATGCTACCTAAGTATCTACATCAAGTCAGCAGCTCAGCAGGACCATACAGGACACAGGCAATGCAACTCCATGCTGATCCTCTGCAAAGCTTCCTGAGCCCCAACGCCAGGACAAGGGCTCACAAGGTTTCTTCCCAGAGAGACGGGTGGCTGTCGGACAAGTGGTCCCTCCTGGCCCATGTGCATCACGGGGTTTTCACACATAGACGGGCAGCCTCTAGTTACAGGAGATACATACTCTAACCTGGACAGACCACAGCAGCACAGTACAACTTGGAAAATAACAACCACTGGGATTTTATTCCAGAAACAGCCCACACAGCCCTTACAGCAGTGGTGGTTCCCAGAGCTGCAGCACATGGTGTAGAAAAGTGAGACCGGCTCCAGAGGAGAGAGTTCCTGGTGGAGCAGGAGGCTGTGTGCGATGTCCACTCCAGAGTGACCCACGCTGTTCAGGACCTGAGGACCCGCTCTTCAGAAAGGCACCAAAGTGGCTGCTATTTCCCAGCTTGTCATATGGAAGTAGACACAGCTCAGCAAAGCCGACAGGGCCCAGTGTCTGTTCTCTATTTGAACAGACTCTCCGCAGGTGCTGGAAAGACGCTCAACACTTGTTACTACCGTCTCTGCCCTCCCTCCATGCTCCCTTTGCACGAGGACACTGGTTCTCTTGCTCACGGCCATCCCTCCCCAGAAGTCCCCCGCATGACTTTTTCACTAACCCTGCCATTAATGACCTGACTTCCAAGTAAGTCACACGCTAAGGTCCTTGGATAAGGACCCTGTCACCATTTGAAAGTGAACTGTCTCCCACAGCTTACATGGCTGCATTCTGAGCTGCGGGTAATGTCTGGGAAGGCCGTGGCCCCTTCAGCAGGAGAGTCTTGCTGGAGAGAATGTCACAAGGGGCGGGTTGGAGGGCAGGTAACCCTGCCCTGCCTCCCAGCAGTCTACTCTTGCAGTCTGCTGCGTATCCTCAGGATGTCATTTCCAGCTTCTGCTACCTGCCAGGCCTTTCCCACCATAATGGACTGTATCTCCCCCTGGAAGCCAAATAACCCTCTTTTCCTTAAGTTGTTTGAGCCTGAATGTTTTTCACAACAGAAAGCGGAACACTGACGGAATTCCACATTGAACTCTGGGAGAATCTTAGTAAACCCAAAACAATGATTGTTCCATTTGCAAGTCATGACTATAGGCAGCTGAACCTGGACGTCTACACACAGGCGCCTCCCCAGAAGCACTGTACCCTCAGCTCTGGACCTGGGGCCGATGGCATCAACAGGGAGAAGCTACCTCATCTAAATGCTTGTCCCCTGGGCTGGTGAGACAGCTCAGCAGGAAAGGCAGCTTGCAAAAAAAAAAAAAAAAATCCTCTTCTCTAACACCTTGCCCTGGTTCCAAGCAGCACTGCCCTGCACAGCTGCACAGCTCCTATGCTGGTTCCCCGGCACCACCTTGGATCTCGAGCCGCGAACACTTCTGCTCGGTCATCCTGGACACTGCCTCCTCATCACACATGAGATCCTCTCGAGAACTAACGCCCTCCTTCTTTTCAAATGCAATGTCTCTTCCCAGCACAAGTCCCCCCAAAAGTCTCCAGGAGAATTATAAAGCTCATAGACTGACCCCGTGCAGCCGCCCATCTTGCAGCGCCCTCAGCATGCCAACCCCACGGCTTCGGGGTCTTCTCTTTCCAGTGTTAGCACATGAGCAAGAGGAGCTGGAGAGATGGTTCATGAGTTAAATAAAGCCTCTGCCTTGCATGCAAAAGGATCTGAGTTCACATCCCCAGATCCCATCTAAAATATCAGGCAAATATGGTGGCAGTCTGCAATTCTGGCCTGGAAGAGGCTGGGAAACCCTAGAGCAAAGCAGTAAGGAGAAGCAATCCAGATGGTTCCTGATGTCACCCTTGAGCCTACACACACTCTAGTGTACTCTTGTATACAAGCACGCACTCTAGTGTACTCTTGTATACAAGCACACACTCGAAATACACTCTTCTATACAAGCACACACACTCTAGTGTACTCTTGTATACAAGCACACACACACTCAAGCGCACTCTTGTATATACGCGCACACAACTCGAGTGCACTCTTGTATACAAGCACACACACTCTAGTGTACTTTTTAAATTTTTTACTTATTCAATTGTGCGTGTATACGTGTGTGTGTGTGAACCACGGACGAATTCGGGAAGCACCATGGACGCCTCCACCTCCTCGTTTACTCTGCCCCGGGATTCACAGGCTCCGCCCTACCAGGACCAGAAACGCAGGCCACCCCGCTTCCGCCTGGCATCTATATGTGGGGTCTAGGATCTGGACTCAGGACCTTTCACCTGCAAGGCAGGCTTAACCCCTGGCCACCTCTCCAGCCCTTCTAGTGCACTCTTGTATGCAAGCACACACCCACTCGAGTGCACTCTCATATACGAGCACACACAGGTGTACTCACCAATGTATTGTTTGTGTGTCAGTGTCAGAAGCACTGTGTGTCTGTCTCCTCCCGCCCCTTTCCACCCTGTGGGACTGCCTGTTCTACCAAGGCCATGCTCGGCTCTGTCCTCTGAGCCCTCCTCCAGGCTTCCTTCGCTCGGGCACTCCTGCCTTGGCAACGGCTTGCCCTCCTCTTGCAGTGAACAGCTTGCTGGCTGCAATCACTCCCCGCCGGCTTCTCTGCTTTCAGGCCAGTCCCCTGCCCATCCGCCCTCCTCCTGCACGAGGAGGTGGAAGCCATCGCCGACAGCTCGCTGCAGAGGATGCAGAGGCTCACAGCTACAACCTTCGCCTGACAAGAAGCCGGTGTCCATTTCAGCACAAAAGGGTGCGTGGACACCAGGCTCCTGAGCAGCCTGGAGACAGCAGCAGTCCCTGAACCCGAGGCTCCAGACAGCCCAGACCTTGGCGGTGGCAACAGCCTGAGTGTAAGCTCTCCTGAGCTACTTCACATGCGACAAGAACAGCTCTCCAGCACTGCCTCAGGAGCGCCGCTTGGGAGGAGCCTGCGGCCTTCAGCCCACCCAGGGGACGCCGCCCGAGCTGCTGGGGGCACAGCACAGGGCAGGACCCCCAGCCTGCCTTCCCCCACAGGGGCAGGACCCCCAGCCTGCCTTCCCCCACAGGGGCAGGACCCTGTAGGGGGAAGGTGGTTTTTCTTTCCGCTTACCTAGGGTGTGTGTCCACGTATGTCTGTGTGTCTGGGTGGGAGATGGGGCCTGAGCTTCCGATTCAACGCAGAGCTGGAATGACAGGTGGGTCACCAGTTTCCTGCACTTAGGATCTGGGGATCTGAACTGTGGTCCTTCTGCTTGTGGTGTGATAGTTAATCCTGGGTGCAACCTGACATACCTGGCATACCTAAAATCAGCTGGGACCACCTGAAGAGATTATCTGGATAACACAAGAGCAGCCCTGGATCTCATCGGAACCTCCCAGGAGTGGACCATATAAAACCACGGAACAGAGAAAGGAGATTCCCTGCCTGCCAGCTTCAGCCAGCCACGTCACATGAAAGACTGTATCTGCCCTCTAGAACCCTGAGGTGAATAAATCGCCCTTTCTCCCTTAAGTTATTTGACTGTGGATGTTCTCTCACAGCGATAGTAAAGAGTAACCGTTACACCGCCGGGCCACCTCCCCAGAGAAAGGCCAGGAGCTCACTAGCTGTGCTAGAGCATGCACATTCATTCCAAACCCCAGGCGCAACAAGAAGGTAGCAGGCGAGCAACAACACATTCAGTTTCCCTTAGATGTGCTTTTCTCCCAAAAAGCACTTGATGGCGGCTGCACAAGAAGGGGCCCAGCAACAATCAGGTGTGGACAGAAGACGGGAATGTGCCTTGCCCTGTGGGGGAAGGCAGGTTGGGGGTCCTGGCCTGTGGGGGAAGCAGGCTAGGGGTCCGCTGCTGAACTGTTTGCTGACAGATTCAGGGAGAGAGGAGTCATTACCTTCACCTGTGTACCCACTGGTGACCTCACCAAATTCCAAGGGTCACGCAAACGATCCTGCTTAAAGAAAGCCAGTCAAAGAAAATAAGTAAGACCAGGTCTTTCAGTGGGATGGCCTGAAGAGAGGTAACTTGATGCACCACGGAGGCCTGAGCACCCCAGGAGCATGGAAGCACACAGGCAGAGGGGCAGGAAGGAGTGGGAGGGAACGGTGAAGGAGGGGAGGAGAGAGCGGGAGACTGGGATGCTTGTAAAAGCAGGAAAAAAACCAGAGATCTTGACTCTGGGAAAGGAAACGGAAGGAATGACAATGAGGAAAGAGTAGTCAGAATGTATTATACACATGCATGAAATTGTTTTTAAAAAAAAAAAAAAAGGAACTAGATAGCTGTACGCAGTGACACACCAGAATGCCCATTCTCAGCCTAAGACCTCCATCTCTTAAAAATTCAACCAACTTCGGGCTGGAGAGGTGGTTTGGGGGTTAAGCCTCCGCTTTGCAGGAGGAAGGTCCTGAGTTCAGATCCCAGATCCCACGTATAGACGCCAGGCAGAAGCGGGTTCGGCCTGCGCTTCTGGTCCTGGTAGGGCGCAGCCTGTGAATCCCGGGGCAGAAGGAGGTGGAGGCGTCCATGGGGGTTCATGAATTCGTCCGTGGTTCTGCACACACATACACGCGCACGCACATACACACACACACACACACACACACACACGCGCGCGCGCGCACGCACATACACACGCATATGCGCACAGTTGAATAAATAATAAAAAAAATTTTTTTTAAAGTTTTAAAAAAATTTTTTAAAAATTCAACCAACTTCAATAACTAATAATCCAATTACATGTTATGAACCGTCAACTGTAGGCAGTGCTCGGACACACCTAAGACCCCTGTGCATCTTTGGACAAAAGGGAGATGCAGAGACCAAAGTGTAAAAGGAGACCTGTGGACGTCCCAGAGTGAGGGCGCACTCCAGTCAAACCCACCTGAGACCCGCACAAGGATGCCCACCAGGCTGCTGCAGAATCCCACACTCCAGGAACCACGGAAGGAATCAGAACACCAGTTTCCAGGCACAGCCTCGGAGGTGACGTGCTGCGCTGGGACTCACGCAGGGCGCCAGTCACCCTCGGCTCCTTCTGCAGGACACCAAAGAGTGGGCTGGAGTCTCACGCCACACAGGACTTACCAGCAAATCACTGCTGGCCACCAACGGGTTTGTAGCTTCCTTTGCGGGGGGGTCACTGACTAGCTGGGCTCAGTCCTGCCTTCAGGGAGACGCTTGCATGTCAAGTGACTGCAGACCCTGGCCGGACCTGCAACACCAGGGTTGGTGCTCCTGACACTCTGTGCCCGTCTTAAGTACCTTCAGTGCAGGACAGGGCACGAAGTCACCCTGATCGAAGTCACCCTGACCTAACATCTTGCCACGAGTTTGTCTGTTTAAAAGTGCATGGGAATGAAATTCAACTCACATAATCTATCATATTGACAGGCTACAAAGAAAGCTATTTTTTAGATTAAAAAGCATCTGGCAAGATTCAACAACCTACTCGACTTAAAAAAAAAAAAAGGAAGAGAAGGCACTACGTCTTGGAAGTCCCTCTCTGCGTCAGGCCTTGCCAGTGCCATCAGACTGCCCTGCGGAGCGACAGGAGGGCCCTTACACTGAACTGCACAGGCGCCCTTCAGCCCCCACGTGAGGACCAGGTCTCCCCCTTCCAAAGCCTCCCCCTCATCCCCCGTGAGAACATGATGGTCTATTCCGTCTGTCCAGTTACTTTCCCTCGACAGACAGACGCAGCTCAGGGGAGGAAGCTTATTGCGGTCATGGCTGGCGGGCTCACGGCTGGCGGCTAAGTCAAGGCAGCAACCGCTGGAAGCAGCTGGTCACCCGGGTCCAGTCACAAGCAGAGGAAGCAAGGCTGCCGCCGCCCCGTTCTCGTCCTCCGCTCACACGGCCAGCTCCCAGCCAGCGAGCGGTGCCGCCTCTCCCACGCTGGCTCTTCCTGCCCACTCAGCCAGGAAGCCCTCCTGGCTGCCCAGATGCTAACCAGTCCCTCGTGGCGTGCCTGCAGGCTCGTCTCTCAGGCGATTTCAGATTCTGCCAAGCGGACAACACTGCCTGTCGGCTGCCTCTCCCCGGAGGCGGCCTGGGTGTTTCCCACGGGCCCCTGGGGCCTCTACTCCAGCGTCTCTCGCAGGAGCCAGAGACCGATTTCCTGGCCTCCTGCAGAGTCGTCACACGCCCTCTGGGAGGCCCGTGGGTGTCGGGTTCAGGGCTTTGCACTGGGGTCTTCTGGGTGACAGTGGTGGCTGGAGCAGGTGCCTGCCCTTGACAGCCAGCAGGAGGGCGGGAGCCGGGCCAAGGCAGCTCTGAGGAGCCCGCGTGGGTCTGGGCGCAGGCTGGGCTGTGCGCGGAGGCAGGCGGGCGGCCGTCGCGCGGGGGAAGCAGGTCTGTGGAGGATGCAGAGCTCTTGGGCTACGAGGCTTGCGAGTCGCGGCCGGGGCTCGGGAGCTGAAGGACCCCTGAGTCTCGTCACACTGTGGAAGGGGGGCAGAGGAAGCCCCCTCGGGCTGCCCTTGCCTGTGATGCTCTTGGGCACGTGGAGCTACGGGACCCCAAGCCGAGGCCTGAGCGAGGGCTCTGTCCCGGTCCACCGTCCTTCCCTGGGGGCAGGTATCAGGGCAAGCCTTTTACTTCATGTTCATTTGCAGGGCGCACACGTGTGTACACAGGTTAGCATGTGTGCGGGCACACGTGTGTGTAAAGATGCAGGGATCACTCTGGTCCCTATCTTATTCTTCCGAGGTTGAGTTTCTAATCTGTCCAGGGCTGGTCTGGCAGGGCAGAGTGTTCTGGGGACTCACGGGCTCGCCTTCCAGGGTCGGGCGGGGAGGGGAGGGTGGGGGGAGCTGCATTTCTGGTCCTGGTAGGGCTGAGCCTGTGAATTCCGGGGCAGAGTAAACAGGGAGGAGGTGGAAGCAGTCCATGGTGGTTCCCGAATTCATCTGTGGTTCGAACACACACACACACACACACACACACACACACACACACACACACACACACATACACATGTGCACACAAGCACACATGCCAATTGAATAAATAAAAATAAATAAAATTTAAAGTTGTCTTTCCTGTTGCTGTGATGAAACACCAAAGCAACTTTAAGGAGGAAGCTTCGTGGTTCAAGGCAAAGCTCACATCACACCCCACCAAGCAGACGTGAGCATTCCTTCTCAGTTCTTTCTCCACCACATAGAGCAAAGGACCCCACCTTAGGAATGGTTCTACTAAGAGTGGGTCTCCCCATTTCAATCACCATGATCGAGACACTCCCACAGCATGTCCAGAGGCCACATCTACATTTCCTACATGAGAGCAGGACCGTCCCCTCCTCACACAGGACAGGACCTTCCCTCCTCACACAGGACAGGACCTTCCCTCCTCACACAGCACAGCGCCTTCCCTCCTTACACAGCACAGCGCCTTCCCTCCTCACACAGCACAGGACCTTCCCTCCTCACACAGCACAGCGCCTTCCCTCCTCACACAGGACAGCGCCTTCCCTCCTCACACAGGACAGCGCCTTCCCTCCTCACACAGCACAGCACCTTCCCTCCTCACACAGCACAGCGCCTTCCCTCCTCACACAGCACAGGACCTTCCCCTCCTCACACAGCACAGCGCCTTCCCTCCTCACACAGGACAGCGCCTTCCCTCCTCACACAGCACAGCGCCTTCCCTCCTCACACAGCACAGGACAGCGCCTTCCCTCCTCACACAGCACAGGACAGCGCCTTCCCTCCTCACACAGGACAGGACCTTCCCTCCTCACACAGGACAGCGCCTTCCCTCCTCACACAGCACAGGACAGCGCCTTCCCTCCTCACACAGCACAGGACCTTCCCCTCCTCACACAGCACAGGACCTTCCCTCCTCACACAGCACAGCGCCTTCCCTCCTCACACAGCACAGGACCTTCCCTCCTCACACAGCACAGGACCTTCCCTCCTCACACAGGACAGGACCTTCCCTCCTCACACAGGACAGGACCTTCCCTCCTCACACAGCACAGGACCTTCCCTCCTCACACAGCACAGCGCCTTCCCTCCTCACACAGGACAGCGCCTTCCCTCCTCACACAGCACAGCGCCTTCCCTCCTCACACAGGACAGGACCTTCCCTCCTCACACAGCACAGGACCTTCCCTCCTCACACAGCACAGCGCCTTCCCTCCTCACACAGGACAGGACCTTCCCTCCTCACACAGCACAGCGCCTTCCCTCCTCACACAGCACAGCACCTTCCCTCCTCACACAGGACAGGACCTTCCCTCCTCACACAGGACAGGACCTTCCCTCCTCACACAGCACAGCACCTTCCCTCCTCACACAGCACAGCGCCTTCCCTCCTCACACAGCACAGGACAGCGCCTTCCCTCCTCACACAGGACAGGACAGCGCCTTCCCTCCTCACACAGGACAGGACCTTCCCTCCTCACACAGGACAGGACCTTCCCTTCTCACACAGCACAGGACAGCGCCTTCCCTCCTCACACAGCACAGGACCTTCCCTCCTCACACAGCACAGCGCCTTCCCTCCTCACACAGGACAGGACCTTCCCTCCTCACACAGCACAGGACCTTCCCTCCTCACACAGCACAGCGCCTTCCCTCCTCACACAGCACAGCGCCTTCCCTCCTCACACAGCACAGGACCTTCCCTCCTCACACAGGACAGCGCCTTCCCTCCTCACACAGGACAGCGCCTTCCCCTCCTGTCCAAAATGTGAATACACAGACTTCCCCTTTCCTTCTCCCCACATGAAGACCCCTTCCACCATCTATATCTCCCTCCCACCAAGTGACGGCATGGCCTTCCTCACTCTCGCCAAGTAAAGGCCCTCCTCTGTTTCACAGGCCATGACATCAAGCCCACCTTGCAAACATGGCCTATATTTTGTTGGGTTTTCTTTATTTTGGACTTGCCAGCCTCCAAAACTGAAAAAAATAAAATGTTATAGTTTAAAATTACCCAGTGCAATGTGATGCATCTAGAGTTTGGTTTTCATTTGTTTTCTATAACCAGGATAACACTGGAACAGAGTCACTGTCAACAGCAGTCTCTACCATGACATGCTTCCTTCATGTGGTAAATCTTCTGAACGCAGGACACAACATTCTCATCTAACCTTGCCTCAGATAACACCTTGTCTGATGGCAGGTGGCAAGACGCCCTTCAGAACAGGTCCTGCCCACCTGGTCAGCAGCATGTTCAAGAATCTGAGCCACTGACTCGCTGGACTTCCCAGGGGACAGTCACGCAGGTCAAGGCCTCCATGTGCTGCCAGACAACGTGGTCGTCCTTGCTTCAATCACTGAAGGGTGAAGGGCAAGAAGCTGGCTCAGTAGGTGAAGGTGCTTGGCACCGGCCTGGACAGCCTGAATCCAACCCTCAGACCCGTAAGGTGGAAGGAGAACCAGCTTCCAGAAGCTGTCTTCTGATTTTCACATAACGCACAATGGTGCCTACAACACCCACATCACACTCAAAATTAATTTTTTAAAAAAGGACAATGGTAGGAACTTGAGCACGTGAGGCTCTAAGGACCTCACACAGGACCTCAGCCACACGTTGGCGCTGGGCCACGCGTTGTCACAGCACACGGTGGAAGGTTCTGTATTCCGGACCCTTCCAAACGTGCCCTGGGTCTCTTCACCTAACTGCTGCTTTGCTTCTTGGTACTGTGCGCCTCCTTAGCTCTGTGAGCCACTCTAAATGAAGAGAATGAAGAGCTATTCCACGCCCATGCAGGGAGGATGTAAGCTAATCAAACCCAGGAGGGCGTGGGGGCCGCAGCTCACAACAGCATCTGAAGCAGCGCACAGACTCCTCAACCTGTGGAAGCTGGCGTGGCCACCAGGTAAACCGTAACACAACTGGTTAGGATTAGCAGACACACAACTGGGAGCACCTCAAATGCCTTGCTTGCTGGCGGGGGATCCCAGCATCTCCTAAGGCCTAGAAACCTTCCATGTCAATTCCGTAAAAAGTTTTCTAAAACGTCCCCACATCAGGCGTTGTTAAAAGTGCACAAATGGACAGAGAGGAAAACTTTGTGACGGTGATAAAACCCCCGGAACACCGAGAGCTGCGCCTGACACAGCAGGAAGCACAAAGGCTTCCCGCCAGCCCAGGACAAAGCCGGGACGCCCGCTAGGGAGAGTGAAAACGGAAGGCCGAGAGCGAGGGAAGGAAGGGTCACACTGCCTGTCTTCCGATGCACACGCGCACATACATGCGCAGGCTGACTCTGAGAGACGAGCCGTCGCAATGGGCAGCAGCGCGCTCAAGCCATCACGCGCCTGTATTAGCAACAGACAAGGGAAGCTGAAGTTAAAACAGAATAAAACATAAATATAGATAATACAACATACTGCCATTTATATTAGCCTCCCATGACTGGCATATAAATCTAACAAAATACTTACTGGATCTTTTTTTTAATCTTAAAAAAATTTAATCTAAAAAATCTTTTTTCAATCTTAAAAATGTATGTAATTTTATTTTTCAATTACTCTAATACAACTGGGAAATGAAAAGGAATGAGGGAAAGGCAGGGAGGGGCTCAGATTAGTACTGAGGGGCACTGGTCTACTTCAAAACACCCGAGTGGCTGTTCTCAAGCGCTCGTCATGGCTGAGGAGTCCACGCATTAGAACTGTCGGCTGGTACTATGCCCTACATCTTTGCCTTTTCTTTTTTAAATTTTTTTTCTAGTTTTGGAAGCATATTCAGTACTTATCCCTCCTTCTCTCCACCAACTCCCCCCCATCTCCTTCTCTTCCCATCATCAATCCACTCCACTCCATCCCATCCTCCTGCCTGGGCGCTTCTATGGACCCCAGGGTTCCTCTGGCTTGTCTACTCTTGTGGGGTTCAGGCCTCTTGTGGCACACCAAGTTGCCTCTCTTAGGCCACCCACTGATAGGGGCATTTCCCTTCGCTCATCCAGCTCTAGTCCCCAAGGTTTCCACAGTGTCTTCTACCACTCTTGAGTTCCTCATAGTCTATGGGGCATGTTGGTGTGTCAGTCATTTTGCAGGTCTGGTAAGGACAAGTCTCAGTGCAGTGAGATCGTAGATGCTGCATTCTACATCTTTACAAGCAAAACTGCAAAGTGAAAGGAAGAAAATACGTGAAGAAAATGAAGAGGCTCCACATCCACGCAGAAGACTTGATGCCAAGACGCTGGCTCCACAGTAACCCCAATCTGACTCCACTCGAGAGCGCCAACAGAGCACCACAGGCTGCATGACTCACAAGCTGTGCAGACGTGTCTCTCAGCTGGAGGAGTCCAACAGCACAGCACTGGCCACGTGTTGACTTTCCATGAACACGACGTCCATCTTTTCTGTGTCCTCACACGGCAAGTGAGTCAGGGAAAATCCTGGAGTCTTTTCTGTGGACACTAATCCCAATACCCAGGGCACCCAACTCATGATCCTTGATCTTCTAATGCCACATTCAACATGCAAATCTTGAAAGGATCTAAACCGCTGTCTGCAGTCTTAATTGCTTTACAGACATTGAAAAATTGATCCTTCACAGGACATGGACAAAAACACCAGTTGGGGGGCTGGAGAGGTGGCTCAGGGGTTAAGCCTCTACCTTGCAGGCAGAAGGTCCTGAGTTCAGATCCTAGACCCCACGTATAGATGCCGGGCGGAAGCGGGGGCAGCCTGCGGTTCTGGTCCTGGTAGGGCGGAGCCTGTGAATCCAGGGGCAGAGTAAACAAGAAGGATGTGGAGGCGACCATGGTGGTTAAATTTAAGGCCCGCTTGCCAGAAGGGTCCACATTCCTATTACTATGAAAGGGAAAGATATAGGTCCTAGGATAAGATCAGACTATGAATCTTTAGCTAGGAAGACAGTACACCAAACTGCTTTGTAAATACTTGTTATTAAACTCAGACTGGAAAAGCACTTAACACTCAACCTAGAAGCTTCCTTCTGCAGCAGAAGGAATTTGCTGCTGAAAAGCACAACTTGCCAAAATGCAGACATACATTTCTCACCCACCCCATCCCAAGGCTCAGGGAACATTACGGAAGAGGGGAGACAATATTTTAAGACCTGAAAGGGGACAATGGCGGGACACCATCTCCTGAACATGACAGAGTTCTGATAAACAAGAGTCATGGCAGATACGTAGCTACGCAGGAATTGCGTGGGCCTGTCTCGGCCTCTCACCCTCAGAGCAGAAAGATCTGAGCATCTACAGCTCTCTGAGACTGAGGAGGACTAACACTCATGGGCATGAAAAGGAGGTGCCAGCTCTCTGACACGTGCTGCATGTCATCAAAGACAAACTAGAGGAAACACAATGAGTCACTCAGTGGAAAGATTTGAAAACAGGAGGGAGTCTGGCAGGGAAATGAAGGATTGTAAGGGGAAGATGGGACTTGGGACTAAGGAGTGAAAACTGCAAATATTACGAATTCACTATATTCATTTACACCACATTTAAAAAATAAAAGAATGGAGAAAAAAAGCTAAAGATGGAAATACCGTATTAACCAGCTATACCACTTCTGGGAATATTCCCAAAGGACTCTACTTACTACAAAGACACTTGTTCTTCCTGTTCATTGCAGCTCTATTTACGATATCGAGAAAATGAATTCAACTAGCATGCCCATCAACAGAGGAATGGGTAATGAAACTATTCTGCTGTAAGACCATGAGATTATAGAACTTGCTGGCAAACGGATGGAACCAGAACACATAACATTAAGTGAGGTATCACAGACAGAGACAAATGCCACCGGTTCCCCTTATACGACAAATGGGTGGGACTAGAACACATAACATTAAGTGAGGTCTTGCAGACAGAAACCAACACCACAGGTTCCCCTTATGCGGAGGTGCTAATATTAAACTCTTGAGTAAAGTATTTGGTTTGGCATTCTGATATAATTATGGAACTGCTCAAGTCAGTTGGCAAATTCTATGGTGTAAAATTCAGAAATAAGGTTAGACATATTGGTGTGATCACAGCAGAGATGACCAGAGATTTAGTAGATGATATCACACATAGTTAATTGAAAATACTGCCTACCACGCTGGAAGAGCTGTTCCTCATAACCAGGAACTGTAAATTAGGTTAAGTTTTTGGACTACATATTTCTGTCTTTGTATGTTATAAAATACTCTGTAATATTACATTTCTATTTATAGTTTTAAGAATTTTATTTCTTACACAATTTTTTGTAAAGAGTCCTCTTATTTTAAATCTTTGAAGCAATAAAATTTTGGAGGAAAAAAAAAAGAAAAAAGAATAATTGATCCTGGGCTGGTGAAATAGCTTAGTGGGCACAAACCTGAAGGCCCCAATGGTGGAGGAAAACTGACTTCCAACAGTTCTCAGTCCTCTGACCCCCACCCTGATGCACGGCATGCACACCTGTGTGCCCTCCCCAGCCACTGCTTCAAATAAGTAAGTAGGAAGAACAAAAGCAGATCCTAAAGTTTGTTTGTTTGAAATTGACTTTCACTCACTCGGTGCAGCTGGCTTCACACTACTGAGCTGCGTCTAGCCTTGAACTCCTGATCCTCCTGCCACGATTCCAGAGTGCTGGGGTGACAGGCACGCACCCCACGCTCAACAAAACCCTGACACATCACAGTACTGAAACAGATGACAAAGCTGACCTCTAGGACAGGACAGCGGAGAGGAGGTGTGGACGCTGACCTCCAGGACAGGACAGTGGAGAGGAGGTGTGGACGCTGACCTCCAGGACAGGACAGTGGAGAGGAGGTGTGGACGCTGACCTCCAGGACAGGACAGTGGAGAGGAGGTGTAGACGCTGACCTCCAGGACAGGACAGGACAGTGGAGAGGAGGTGTGGACGCTGACCTCCAGGACAGGACAGGACAGTGGAGAGGAGGTGTGGACGCTGACCTCTAGGACAGGACAGTGGAGAGGAGGTGTGGACGCTGATCTCCAGGACAGGACAGTGGAGAGGAGGTGTGGACGCTGACCTCCAGGACAGGACAGGACAGGACAGTGGAGAGGAGGTGTGGACGCTGACCTCTAGGACAGGACAGTGGAGAGGATGTGTGGACGCTGACCTCTAGGACAGGACAGTGGAGAGGAGGTGTGGACGCTGATCTCCAGGACAGGACAGTGGAGAGGAGGTGTGGACGCTGACCTCCAGGACAGGACAGGACAGGACAGTGGAGAGGAGGTGTGGACGCTGACCTCTAGGACAGGACAGTGGAGAGGAGGTGTGGACGCTGATCTCCAGGACAGGACAGTGGAGAGGAGGTGTGGACGCTGACCTCCAGGACAGGACAGGACAGTGGAGAGGAGGTGTGGACGCTGACCTCCAGGACAGGACAGGACAGTGGAGAGGAGGTGTGGACGCTGACCTCCAGGACAGGACAGTGGAGAGGAGGTGTGGACGCTGATCTCCAGGACAGGACAGGACAGTGGAGAGGAGGTGTGGACGATGACCTCCAGGACAGGACAGGACAGTGGAGAGGAGGTGTGGACGCTGACCTCCAGGACAGGACAGGACAGGACAGGACAGTGGAGAGGAGACATGGACGATGACCTCCAGGACAGGACAGGACAGTGGAGAGGAGGTGTGGACGCTGACCTCCAGGACAGGACAGGACAGTGGAGAGGAGGTGTGGACGCTGACCTCCAGGACAGGACAGTGGAGAGGAGGTGTGGACACTGACCTCCAGGACAGGACAGGACAGGACAGTGGAGAGGAGGTGTGGACGCTGACCTCCAGGACAGGACAGGACAGTGGAGAGGAGGTGTGGACGCTGACCTCCAGGACAGGACAGGACAGGACAGTGGAGAGGAGGTGTGGACGCTGACCTCCAGGACAGGACAGTGGAGAGGAGGCGTGGACGCTGACCTCCAGGACAGGACAGGACAGGACAGTGGAGAGGAGGTGTGGACGCTGACCTCCAGGACAGGACAGTGGAGAGGAGGCGTGGACGCAACTTCAGGCCCCACAGGGCGGCTACTCAGAAGTCACAGCAAAACTGTCCTGCACTGTGCCTGTCAGCACCTTCTCAAGGAAGGGGGGTACGCACATGAGACCCCACCCCCCAGGGATTTCACACATTAAGGGAGCGGGAGAGACATCTTCTTCAGTAGTGTAACCACGAGTGAGGTGCTGCTGCTCCTGTTAACAAATCCCACAGACATCCTGTAAGCAATCTAAAGAGATGCACCGGGTCACCAAAAAGAGAAACCATGAGAGGAAGACAAGGGCCTGGCTGGGAGAGAGCGCGATGGTGAAGTGGGAGGAGAAAGGAGAAGGTAACAGAGGGAGGGGCAAATATGATGAAAATGTCTTATGTACCCATATGGAAATGTCAGTGAAACCCATTATTCTGCAGACCTAATTGTAAAGTAGAAAACTCCTAAAATATAGGCTAAAATCTAGATGCCCTTGGGTTTGGTAATGACTTCATAAACACAAGGTGGGCTACGAAGACGAGTCAGTGGACAGAGCACCTCTGCAAGGGAAGACTGAACTTAGAACCCCAGGCGACTCACAGTGCAGGGCATGCAAGCAGCCTGCCTGCGAGCCCAGTCTTGGAAGAAAGAGAGAGGGTATCCTTAAAGCGACTGGCTAGCTCTGGCTCAGCTGAGAAACATTGCCTCAACAAACAAGGTACACATAGTAGCCACACCTGCAAACACCTGCTCACGCACGTATGCACACCTCACACCCACACGGAATTAACAAATAAAACACCGCACAACCTATGAAAGAAGAAAGGCAGGAACTTGGCATCTTCAAAATAAAAATGTTCTGCTCTATGAAAAACACCAAGAGAAACAAAAGACAGATACAGACTAAAAGAAAATACCAATCAGAGCCCTTATGAAGGACAATCACACAAACTATACAAAGAACTTTTAAAATTCAACAAAGAGAGCTGGAAAGATGGTTCAGGAGGTAAGACTCTGCCTTGTAAGCAGAAAGACCTGAGTGCAGATCCCAGAACCCTTGTAAAAAGGTCAGGTGGAAATGATGACATCCTACACTTCTGGCTCTGGAAGACAGTCTGGGAAATCCCAGGAAATCCCAGAGCAAAGAAGCAACGTAATCCAGGATGATTCCCAGAATGACCTGGGCCCCACAGGTTCACAGTTTCCTCTCTCTCTCTCTCTCTCTCTCTCTCTCACACACACACACACACACACACACACACACACACACACACGCACGCACATGGAAATAAAAATAAAATTTGAAGCCAGGGGTGACGCTTACACCTGTAATCCTAGAATTCTCAATCTGACGCCAGCCTGGGCAACACAATGAAATTCTGTCTCAAACAAGCAAAATTAAAACTCTGAGTTACACATCCAGAAGAGCGAGAGCAGCAAGTGGCCGTGGACAGGGACTCTGGCTCATTGCCACATGAAATGGAAGTCACTTTGCTGGGCAGTTTCCTACAACTTGCCAGTCTTACCACCCAACAACCAAAGACACACAGACCTGCTTGCAGACATTAGAGCAGGTGTATCCACAACTGCTAAGACATCTTTTAGTGCACGGAAGGAGAAACTACGGAACATCCAGAAAATGGGATGTTACTCAGCCTTAAAAACGAGTGGCCCAGCAAGGTGGCTCAGTGCGTAGGGCACCTGCTGCAAACCCGCAGCCCTGTGTTCTGCCGCCCAAGCCCACACGGCGCAAGATTAGCGGCCTCTGCCCACGCACGTGACACACATGCGTGACCTTCTTCCCGCCTGTGCACCATGGCACACATGTGCGCCTTCTCCCCGCCTGTGCACCGTGGCACACGTGTGCGCCTTCTCCCCGCCTGTGCACGTGGCACACGTGTGCGCCTTCTCCCCGCCTGTGCACGTGGCACACGTGTGCGCCTTCTCCCCGCCTGTGCACGTGGCACACGCACACGTGCGTGACCTTCTCCCCGCCTGTGCACGTGGCACACGTGTGCGCCTTCTCCCCATCTATGCACCACGGCATGTGTGTATGCACCTTCTCCCCCACCATAAAGAAAATACTTAAGAAAAAAAAAATTGAGGTACCAAGCCAAGACACAGAAGAAGCTTCAATGTGCGTTGAGTGAAAACCCATCTGAGAAAGGTGCTCAGGACCACGACTGTGTGACACTCCAAGAAAGTCCAGCAATGGAGGGGGACACGTGGAGCACGGCCATCTCGGGGCGCGAGATAATCTGCACAGCATCACGGTGCTGGCTTCCATCACTGCACACTTGTAGAAGCCACGAGCGCCCCACCACCGGCACTGAACCTGTAGGAATCCCAGTGAAGTGCTACACAGTCACAACTCTAACAACCAAGACACATGACAGGAATGGCAATGGGGGTGAGGGGCTACTGAACCTCAGCTCAAACTGCGGAGAACTGAAATGTGCCCTTGAAAACAAAGCATCACCAGGCACAGTGGCCCACACCTGTAACTTCAGCATGCAGGGGAGTAATACTTAGGAACAGCCTGGCCACACAGGGAGACCCTGCCTCAAAAATATTTTGTTGGTTGTGAGGAAGGGTCTCACCATATAGCACAAGCTGGCCTCAGACTCTCAATCCTCCTGCCTCAAGTTCTTAACAAAGATTACAGGTGTGCGTAACCACACCTGAGTGTACGTTACTGCATGTGTGTTGTGCTTGGTTTGCAGGTTATGTGTGCATATGTGTGCTTTCCTGCTTGTGTGTCATGTGTGGGCACACCTGTGTGCACGTGGAGTTCTAAAGTTCACACTCCATTTTATTTAAGGCGCTCACTAGTCAACTAGTCTACTTGGCCCGCTTGCCCCTGGGAGTCCCACATCTGCTTCCTAGTACTGGGATGACAGGCAGCACCACACCTGCTCCACTTTCACCTGGTTTCTAGGGCTCTAAACTCTGGATCCCCAACTTGTGTGCAAGTGCTTTATCTGCCAAGCCGTATTTCCAGTCCTAAGTAGCTCTTTAAGTGCACAGGAACCATGCTTCAAGTGCTACCCTTGCAAAACAATTAAGAAAAACATGAATCTTACAATGGAAATTATCAGTTACCACTCCACTGGTGAGTCCAGACGGGAATGACCACAGAATGAAAGAGCAGGTGTAATCTTCCTCGAAGAAAAGGGCATCAGGTAAGTTCTGCTCAGCCGGGTAGAAGATGCAGGTTCAAACTCTTGTCACCTTGAAGTCCCCTCAGCCCCCGAATTTCCTGGAAACTGAAAGAAGGGGCCACTTATTAGTGAGGCCTCCGGAAGTCGCGTTAAATAGCATATGTGGAAGAGCATGGAAGTCCTTAGTTCACCTTCAAAATACAACCACTTATAACAACTACTTAGAAGATTATGAAAGTCTTCAACTGTATATCTCTCTAATGAATATTTTAAGAACATGTGCTAGAATTTGTATCAATGGATGGAACTATAAAATAATTTTTAAAAGATTGTGCAAATCTAATAAAAATAAATGTAAGGCTGTGTTACTTTCCTTTGAGACACATTACTGCAGAAAACATTGAAGAGATGAGTTAGCATATAAAATTCAATATACCATAAGCATTTTTAAGCAGGATCCAGTGATAATCTCCTGTAATTTCAGCATTCAGGAAATGGTTACAGAAGGATCAACAGTTAGAAGCCAGCTTGGACTACATAGTGAGACCCTGTGTCAAGCTAAAAACACAGAGTTTTGTTTTATTTATTTATTTTTTTTGCTTTATTTTGTTTGTGTGTGTCTTCGGGTCTGTATGTGAGTCTGCTGTGTGTAAGAGGGCACCCAATGGGCCTGTGGAGGCCCAAAGGTGACTTTGGGAATCATCCTAGATTTCAATTTCCATCCTGTAATACTATTCAGCACTTCAAAACTAAACCATTTCCAGTCCTTCAAAGACTCACTTTCATGAAGAACACAAGCAACAGAAGTAACTGCTTAGGGGTTTGAAGTGCCATCAGTAAGAACCGGTTAAACTTCTTAAACAAATCTTTGCTTTGCTCTGGGGTGTCCCAAGCTCTGTCTTCCAAGGCATTTTTACGTAGGACCTGGGATCTGAACTCAGGACCTTCTGTTTACAAGGAAGAGGCTTAACCCTGAGCCATCTCTCCAGCTCAGTTTTAATTTTAAGTGGTTATTTATTTATTTGACAGATAGAGACATAAGGAATTCCAGAACAAGAGCCAGAGAGAGAATGAGAGTAAGAGAAAAACAAAGAGACAGAGAGAGAGAGAAAATCAGGGTGGAATCAGAGGACAACTTTCAGAAGTCAATCTCTCCTTCCACCAAAACTTAGTGGTCAGATTAGAAAGCAGATGCCTTATCTACAATTTGTGAGAGTGAGTATGTGTACCAGAGGACACCTGACCTTGCGTGTGTCTGTGGAGACCCCAGTGATAACTTCAGGAATCACCCTGGATTGCGCTATCTCCTTTTTCTTTTGCTCTGGAGTTTTCCAGGCTCCGCCTTCTAGGGCTCGTAGTGTATGTTGCCACCATTTCCTCCTGATATTTATTTTTTATGCGGGATCTGGGATCCAAACTCAGTTCTTCTGCTTATGAGGCAGAGGCTTTCACCCCTGGGCCGCCTCTCCAGTCCTATCCACAATTTTTGAAAAATGTTCTCAGTGTTTCCAAAACACCACAGAAAAATAATACCTAAGGTTTTCTTAGTTCTACTCTCTAGTGGCCAAATCATGTTGTCTTTCACATTGGAGTCTCCTGACATGTCTAGTCCCTCAGCACATACATGCACATGAATAAACAAGTATAAGTAGAAAGCTCAAGTATACCCGCTTTAAAATTAAAAAATAAAAATACTGTCGTACTATTTTCTCTCACTTAAATAATTTTTGTAGCAACAAAAACGATCTTTCCTGTGTTACCAAATCTAACCAAGTCAAGAAAAGTGGTCCAGCGATAAGACTCAGTGGGTAAAAACACATATTACCAAAACCTGGCAACTTGAGTTCAATGCCCACAGCATATATGGTAGGAGAGAACCAATTTCCCAAAGCTGTTCTCTGATCTCCAGGTGCCTGCCTGCTCTTCTTCTAATCCCAAGAACAATCATAAAAGTGTTTTTTAAAAAGTAAAGTGGAGGCTGGAGAGATGGCTCAGGGGTTAAGATTCTGCCTTGCAAGCAGAAGGTCCTGAGTTCAAATCCCAGGTCCCACATAAAAAAAAAAAAAACACCAGCAGGAAATGGCTGTGGTCCACACTTCCAACTCTGGTGGGTGGAGCCTGGGAAATCCCAGAGAGAAGCAAGAAGGAGGTAGAAGTAATCTAGGATGATTCTTAAAGTCATCCTTGTCCTCCACAGGGACACACAGTGTCCTCTGATACACACACACACACACACCACGTGACACACAGAAAATAAATAAATAAAGTATTTTTTAAAAAGTAAAGAGGCTGGGGTTGGAGAGGTGGCTCAGGGGTTAAGCCTCTGCCTTGCAGGCGGAAGGTCCTGAGTTGGGATCCTAGACCCCAGGTGTAGAGCCGGGTGGAGGGGGCGGCCTGCGTTTCTGGTCCTGGTGGGCGGGTGAGCCTGTGAATCCCGGGGCGGAGTAAACAAGGAGGAGGTGGAGGTGTCCATGGTGGTTCCTGAATTCATCCGTGGTTCTACACATACACACACTCACACACACACGCACACACAATGAATAAATAAATTAAAAAAAATTTTTTTTAAAGTAAAGAGGACTAGAGAGATGGCTCAGGGTTAAAGCATATACCTGACAAGAAGGATCCTGGTGCCACGTACCACATAAAAAAAGGCCAGGCACTAATGGCTGTGGCCTGCAATTCCACTCTGAAAGGCAAAGGCTGGCAAAGGCCAGAGGAAAGCAATAGGCAAAGTAATCCGGGATGATTCCTGAGGTCACCCTTGGGCCTCCAGAGGCACACACACTCAAGTGCCCTCTTGCACACACACAAAGTAAAGAAAAATAGGTCTTCCCAAGGGGCAGGACTATTCCCAGTCTGTGCCTCAAACTGCCGGCAAAGTTCCAGAACCATCTACATCAGAGGGACAGCTAGTGGAGTCTTTTAGCAAGTCACTGAAAGGGACCACCTGGCTGTGGAGTCAGCCACTGCCCCAGAGAGGGCGGAAGAAAAGCACGTGGAAGAATGGCCACCCCAGTCCCACTGTCCCAGCCCCCCTTCCTAGGACTATTCACTTCAAAACCAAACCATGCCCGGTCCTTCCAAGCCTCACTTCCACGAGACACAAGCAACAGAGGTAACTGCTGAGGGTCTGAAGTGCCATCAGTAAGAACCGGTTAACTTCTTACATAGGAAACCGAAGTGCATCTTACAGTCAACCCCCCAGAGCGGCACAAACCAAGTATGAGTCAGGTGGCCGAGGGCTCCAGAGCTCAGCCCTGAGCAGAGCCCCGGCTCGCCTAGCTGTGCCAGATCCTAGTGACGAAAGCTACGAAGATACCCGATTTGAAATTCAAAATAAATCCAGTCCATTAGCTACACAGGGACACCTTGCGTATCCACGCTAGGCCTAGAGACAATCTAACCTTCCAAGGGGGCAGCAGCCCACGAGGCTGTAAGCACACTGCGCACTCAGCATTCCATCCTCCACGGTCCACTCGCGGAAAACTGATCGAGGACTTACACCCTCGCCCGCTGCGCGCGGAGCGGCTTCGGGATGCACTTCCCCGATCGTCGGGAGGGTCGGCTCTCGACTCGCGCGGCCGCCGTCTCGGCTGACGTCCTGCTTCTCCCTGCGTGGAAGATGACGAACACTGAGTCCCAGGGGTGCCGGCCCCCCCGGGCTCGGCCGGCGCCCACAGGTCGCGCGGGCCACTCGCCAAGTTGACCCAACAAGTGGCAGCGCGCCCCGGGCGCGGCGGGTAGGCCCGGGCGCAGGCGCGCGCGAGCCCCGGGGAAGGCCGGGGCGGAGGGTGCTTGGGCCAAGGGGGGCCGGGGAAGGTGAGGGGGCAGTGGGGTGCAGGATCGTGGAGTGCGGAACCCCAGCCGGCCCGAGGGGACGGTCCGCGCGGCGCGAGCCCCGCGCTCCCGGCGAGCTGGGCTTTCGGGGGGCGGCCGCGAGGCGCGCACAGCGCGGGGACGCGGCGTTGCGGCGGCGCGAGGCGGGCGAGCGCCGGGCTCCGTACCTGCAGCCGGGGCCGGGGCCGGGCCGGGCCGGGCCGGGGCCGGGGCCGGGGCCGGGCGGAGAGGGCCGCGGGCCGCGCAGGCCGCGCTCCTCGCACGGGGAGGACGCGGCTCGGCCGCGGCGGAACAAAACCACGGCCGGCGCCCCGCCCCCTCCAGCCGTCCTCATTGGCCGGCGCGCCACCGCGAGCCGTCAGCCGCCCGCCCTCGCGTCGCCGCCGCGGATGCCCGGAGCCCGCGTCCTCGGCCGCGCCGCCGGTGGGCGGGGCCGGCGCGGGGCGGCAGGCGGCGTGGTCTTCGGCGCCCCGCCCACCGACGGCCTGTGGTGGCGCCGCGCCGGCCCCGCCCCCGCCTGGAGCCCCGCCCCCACCTGGAGCCCCGCCCCGCCTGGAGCCCCGCCCCGCCTGGAGCCCCGCCCCCGCCTGGAGCCCCGCGCCGCGAGCGCGCGGGTGTGACGTGGGCTCCGTAGGTCCCGGTAGCCCGCGGTCCGGCCGGCTGTGCGCGGGTAGGCGGCGGTGCGGCCGTTCGGCGGCTGGCCGGCGGCTGCCACGGGGTCCGGACCCCGAGGCTCGCCGTCGCCACGTGCCCTCCCTGCGCTTTATGCGTCGTGTGAGCTTGAGGAGTCGCTCGCCCGCTTGGGTCTCTTCTGGGTCTGCAGCCGCGTGAATTAGTCGCGCAGGGCCGGGCCGGTTCCTCCGCCCGGCTGGTGGCCGCGGGCCGCCGCTGGGACCCGGTCCCGGAGCGCTGCTCGGGCGCCGCAGGCTCACACCTACTCGGCCGCTGCGCCCGCGTTCCGCGCCCGCAGACCAGGATGCTTGAGTTTGCTGCAGGCCAGCACTTGAAGAGGGGGGTTATCTCCGCAGGTGGAGAGGCTGCGCGCGCACCACGCACGCACACAGCCCGGTCCCGCGAGCCGGGGTCCTAGGACGGGCCGGTGGGCTCCAGGGCTAAGCGCCGGCTCTGGGGACCGAGGTAGCTGCAGGGCAGGCACGGCCTGGAATGAGAGCACTTCAGAAGGCCAGCTTCCACCCCCGGCCCCCAAAGTGAGGGATCCCCCCCAAAGTGAGGGATCCCACCCGTAATGCTGGCGGATGCCTGTCATCCTAGCGCTCAGGATGGAGAGCTCAAAGCCAACCTTGGCTACTTAGAGAGACCCCTGTCCCCCAAAAACACAGAAAGAGAGAGAAACCGGCCACTGGATGTAGTGTAACTATTTCAGGGAGACTTGGCCCACGTCAGCTGGAAAGTGGGCCAGCACGGAGTGGACCAGCTGCCACGGGAAACCAACTGTCATCCTGCACCTCAGCACACCCGACCACAACCCAGTACACCCCCACATCTTTCAGCACACCTTAGCATGCCCAACGTGCTTTAGCATAACAGCACGCCCAACACATCCAAGCGTACCCCATCTCATCTCAGCATCTCACCTCAGCACATCCCAGAATATCAACGCACCCAGCACACCTCAGCGCACCCCAACACATCTAGCACACCCCAATGCACCCCAACTGTCTCAGCATACCCTAACACACATCCAGCACACACATCCAGCACAGCAAACTCTTAACATGTCCCACACTTTGCTGGGCCCCCGTTTCTCTTCCCAGGGAGAGGCTCCACACCACCTTTCCAGGCTAGAGTGTAGAAGCCACAATGCTTAGGAGGTGGGTGGCATGAGGAAGCCCCTCAAGCTGCTGGGCAGTGCTCTCGATCATGCACGGTGCGTCAGAGCAGTAAGGCGTCCATGAGCAAACAGGCAGGGCAGGCCCTAGAAGCAGGACATCTCCGGGCCAAACCAGCTGGTCGGTAGCTGTCTCCACACCGTAGCCAGCTGAGCCTCCCCAGCCCGGGACCCATGGGGTCACATGGGAGTGTCAGGGCAGGAGCAATCACAGCTGCATCCGCTTGTGTGCAGCCAGAGGATCACTTTCCGGGGCAGCTGCTTTGAAGGAGCAGGACTCTTCATTCGTGAAGATCTGAAGTCACGTAGAGGAATGAAGCGTCCCAGGGTGGGTCCCAGTACAGCGGTGATCTCTCTAACAAATCCAGCTGTTTTCTTTGCACCAGCCACAGCCACATGCTCTTCCGTCCTGAAATTTCCCCTGCTTGAAGGAAGTAGGCCACCATCTCTGGGCCCAGTTCCCAGGGCCTGGGCAGAATGTAGCACACAAGGAATCCCTAGTTCAGTCCCTGGCAGTCCTGTCTCTCCCCCACCCCCATCCCAAGTCAGGTCTCCATTGCCTGTGTTTCTCTCACATTACTGTCTTCCAAGCTTCCAGCTTTTCTACCCAAAGTCCCAAACTCTTGCACAGTCCTCTCTGCAAAGCACAGCCAGGCTTATGCAGCCCACCCCGTCCAGTACCATCATTGAGCGTCTTTTCTGTTGACATGATACAGGCCGCTTGAGAAAAGTCTACTTGTTCTAGTCCAGTCTATCATGGCCTGGAAGTCAAGCAGCAGAAGACTGACGGTTACAGTGTCCATCACTGTGGCGAGGCCGCAGCGCTGCTTGAAGCAGCTGGTCACATGACATCCACGAGCAAGGAGAGCCATGAATCGAATCGAGCACCATAGCTCCTTATCTTCAGCTCACATTCACACTACAGAGACCCGTCCGGAAACAATTACAATGACAAAGATGATCTCTCAGAGGGCTAGCAAGACAGCTCTCAGGTGAACTATGTCAAACCTGACCACCTGAATTACATCCCCAGAATCTCACGGGGTGGAAAAGAGACAACAGGTCTCCACATGCATGCTCCTCTCATCAATACATTTTTTTAAAGATAATCTCTCACAGCCGTGTCCACAAGTCCTTCTCCCATAGTATTCTAGATTGTGTCAAGTTGGCAATTGACATCAACAAACTGGAGTGCTTACTTATCATGTATCAAACAGGTGTAGTTAGCACCCCACCAGTGAAGAGTCCAGAAGCAAGCTGTTAATTTATGGCCGCCTGATACTTGCAGTGGAGACCTTGTTGGCCATGGGGGAAGGAGCCTGATCAGAAAACAGAGCTACTGATTCTCCATTCACATGTAAAAAGAAGAATGCAAATCAGATCACTACCTCTGGCCACATTAAGGTCCAAAAGTACCAAAAGTTTAGGTAAAGAACTGATGAGCGTTCCCCTCCAAATAAAAAATAAAATATTAAAAAATTTTAAACTTTAAGGAGAATACATGAAGTCTTTCTCATGCTAGAAGAAAGAAGTGTTTGTAAAAGAGACAAAAAGAACACAAGAAAAGGTTCACAGCTGTAATGGTTAAATCTAAGTACATTCCAAAGCGGAATACTGGAAGCAGTACAGCTACATTTTTGAGGTGTTAGAAAAGGGTGCACACCCGTGAAGCCAAGGCAGGGGATCTCTGCAGGTTGGGGTCAGCCTGGTCTACATAATGAGTTCCAAACAACTAAAGCTACAACAGCAAGACCAGACCCAGAAAGAGTGAGGAGGGGGCGAAATTAGCATGAGGCGCCTCCTCCCAGCCGTGCCATGACCTTCCCAAACATCATCCGTTAAGGAGGTGAACACGTGCGCCTGAGGGGACCACTCAGTTGACTCACATTCAGATCATGAGGAGCAGCCCATGTTTCTGGGGGTGTGGGCGTGGGGGCCAGCCATATCAACGCCACGGCAAAGTGACAATCTTCCTACTTTCCTCTTTCTCGTTCAGCCTCATACTTTGCCTTCCCATCTGAATTTTAGAACAATATTACTGGTATTTGATAGGAATTCCCACATCTACAGTATCAATTTGTGGAGAACGGCCACTTTCTGAGTCTTCAGTCCATACCGGGAAAATCTTTGCATTTATTTAATCCTTTTGTCCAGTGAGAGTGGCGCAGTTCGAGCACATGGGCCTCATGCATAGCTGCTAGACACACACCCAGACTGTCTTTTGAGCTGTTGTACGTGGTGCAGTGGCTTAGAAATCCACTGTTCACCTCCAGCGTCCCTGCGGTCCAGGTTACAGCTGATGGCAGTGTGCCGCCTGCCGCCTGCTCGCTTTCCTAGTTTCCCTTACATTCCGTGTGCGGCAAGCATGTCATCTGCCGCTGGGGCGGCGCTGGGTGGGCATTCCTTCTAGTGTTTCCTCTTTGGTTTTCATTTTCTAAGCGTCCCTCTTCTCCATAAAACCTTGTTTATCCCGTTTCTTTACTTTTGGTGACTTCGAGTTTAGTCTTCTTTTCTAATCTGACCTTCTGCTTTGCTTCCGACTCCTGATTGGCAGTTCCTCAGCGTGTCATCTGTCCTGGCTCCTGTCCTCCGAGCCTTGGTCAGACTGTCAGGAAGGAGAAAGGAGTCCTGGTTGTGGGGGCTCCTTTCTGACATGTCACTCCCTGCAGCCTGGGATCTTGTGCTTTAAGCCCTGTGTGGGATGCCGAATCTTCCTGAATGATCAAGATCAGAGGACGCGTATGTCTCTTGTACTTGGGACGCTCCTGGAGCCTGGTTCTGCCTTATTTTTCTATTTGGTTCCATCCTAGCACTGTCTCTTCAATGCAGGACCCACTCCAGTGGTAGCTCTGGTAGTCAGCTTTATTTTTTTTTTTTTTTTTTTTTTTGGTAGTCAGCTTTATTTTTTAAAAAACTTTTACTGGGGCTTGTGAGCTAACTTAGCCAGTAAGGGGCCGATGCACAAACCTGGAAGCACGCTGATTAGAAAAAGTGACGTCCACCCGTGCACCATGGTATACATGTGTGCTCTCTCTCTCTCTCTCTCTCTTGTTAAAATATATTTTATCATATTATTAAAATGAACAGTTTTGAGGGGCTGGAGAGGTGGCTCAGGGGTTAAGCCTCTGCCTTGCAGGCAGAAGGTCCTGAGTTCGGATCCTAGACCCCACGTATAGACGCCAGGCGGAAGCGGGGGCGCCCTGCGTTTCTGGTCCTGGTAGGGCGGAGCCTGTGAATCCCGGGGCAGAGTAAACAAGGAGGAGGCGGTCCATGGTGGTTCCCGAGTTTGTCCGTGGTTCTACACACACATACATGCATACACGCACACATACACATACATATACACACACACGCGCACAATTGAATAAATAAAAAATAAAAAAATGAACAGTTTTTAAAATATGTATGAGAAAGAATCAAAGAGAAGATATTTCTATGCATGCCGCAGTGTAAGGGTGGAGGTCAGAGGGCAACTTTTGGAAATCAGTTCTCTTTCTCACTATGTGAGCTACTGAGAAATCAAAGTCAGGTCACCAGGTTTGTGAGCAGGTATTTTACCCACCAACCTACCTCGTTGACCCAACTCTCAAAATTCTTAACCATATTTGTGCAGACGGCACTAATGCAGGTTCAGAGGAGCCAATTTACAAAGGATGCCTTTGTATGTATGTGCAGGAGACCTGTATACTCAAACCACATTGCACTGGCCAAAAGAGGATTAAATAGGTGAAAATACATTCCAGGTGTGGACTGAAGACTCGGCATTTTAACTCAAGTACCCAGCAGACGCACAGCTGGATCAATGCACAGGGGGAGGACCCTGAGACCCACGAGCTCATCAGAAGAGCTGCCCACGAGTCCAGGAAAGGAGGGTATGGAGACAAGTCAGCAGTTCAGTGGCAGAAATGCTGAAGAGACAAGACCCTGACAGCGGCCAGACACAGAGCAGCGAACACCACAGGAAGCCAGCCAGAGGCCGTGGCTGACGCCCGGTAAGCTGACAGTCTACCCGACATGTGCAGACACACCAGATAGCCATCAGCCTGGGGCTGCGAGGAATTAATCATGCTGCGCGAACTTAATTCACTTGTGACACTTCTTGGCTCAATGTTTAAGAGTCCAGAATGAAGATAACTTGGTCCTGGCTTACTGGCTATTGGAAACGCTCATAGAAAATATGAGATTGTGTTTACAGCCTTAAGAGGTAAGACCTGGAGTCTGAAGATTGATTTCTGTAGGCTGAAGAGAATTCCAAGAATTTAAACACTCAACAGAATCTAGTAGCTGCAGGTTCAGCTAAACCCGAGCGAATCCCTGGGTACCCACCCCACACAGAACCAGGTATCCCCACTCATGAACCCCTCCCCCCAGCTCTAACATCTCCCACCCCCAGCCGCCCGCTTAAACCTAAGATGCCAGCTAACCCCAAGATCTGACCATACCCAGCTGTGGCAACTAGTGCAGCCAATCACAGGACTCACCACTGAAGTGCAATGCTTGGGCAGAGAGCCTCTCAGAGAGACCTGCTGCCCCCTCCACCTCCCCCACAAACATCCTGCTACAGGCCAGTCCACAGTGCCAAAACCTCACGATGCCATCAGCACATGCCCACAGGTGCTACCAAACAGGACTTGCCCTGTCCCAAGAGTGGCTTTCAATCGCCTGGCTCTGCCCTCTAGGTTGCTAGGCCTACCTCCCCAGAAGATCCCTCTTGCCCACGAAAGGTGGCTGTGTGCCCCCCCCCCCCCCCCCGAGTTCTCAGCTTGCTTCCTGCGGGCCCAAAGGCTGATTTCCACTTTTACTTTGTCCCTGTCAGTCTAGTGTGAAATGTTTTTGCCGATAATTTCCAAGTTTTGTGAGGCTCCATGAATCTTACTGAACTTACTGGACAAAATCCTCACCCGCAGATCTCTTGAAAGACGTCCTCAACTTGAGCTTCCATTGAGACAGACTTGTAAGCTCAGCAGCCCCTATCGTTCACAGGGTTTTTAACTTTCTGAAGTCTTCAAAGACTTACAAGATACCGGGTACATGTGCCACAGAGTTATTTCTAGAAGGCAGAGGACAACTTTTGGAAGTTGTTGGCTCTCTCCATCATCTGAGCTTCTAAGACGAACTCAGATCCTAAAACAGGTGGCTTTTACCCACTGAGCCATCTTGCTGGTCACCGAAGACTAAAAGAAATACCCTTGGACTGAGCAGTGGCAGAGTCAAGTGATGGCCACACATACAGATGTGACAGTGCACGTCTGTAATCTCCACACTAAGGCAAGATGGAAGGCAGAGGGAGGCCAGCAGTCCTGGTGAAGGAGACCCTCAAAACAATGCCTCTTCACACTGACCTTCAGGACCTGTGCTGACTGCTGGAGCGCTGACCTTTACTGGACCCTTTCATCTCTGCCATCAGCAGAGGATATTCAGTTCAGCCTGTGGCTTGCAGGCCTTAACTTATCAACACTCACTTTTTCCATCTGGGTAAATGTATGTTTTCATGTATAAGAGGCCTGGGGTGATAGTGGTGTAGTATGCAGGTGCCAGAAGTGTGTACCAGGAGTATGTGTATAGGCCCAAGAGTGACTTTGGGAATGCTGGATTGCTTGTCAGGCTCCAATCTCCAGGAAGTACAGGTTACCATAGTCACCTTGTGAGTTTTTTTTTTGGCCTGGAAATCTAGAATCCACACTTGGGTCCTTGTGTTTGCAAGGCGAAGTCTTAACCCCTGAGCCATCCTTCTGGCCCAGGAATCATTCTTGACTGCTCTTCTGCCTTATTCTTTTGAGACTAGGCCTCCAGTCTCTCCAGAGTTCGCCTCCAGGACTAAACTTACCAGCTTGCTCTAGTGACTCCCTGACTTTTGCCACCTGGACATCTTATGTGACATCTGGAGATTCAAACTGGTCCTTTTGCTTACATAGCCACTGAACCACGGGCCCAGTATCCCAACATTCTATCCTGGAGTGAAAACCAGAAGGGACAGCCTAAGTCCAGCACAGACAGCCCATAGCTGGGTCACCCAGCTTAAGGGCACAAGAGAGACAGGAGAGCCAAACTCCTTCGTCACTGTGTAACAAAGGGAGTGTATCAAGGCTGCTCGTAGCTTCAGAAATTGTTCTCCCAATTCTTCCACGTTTTAGGCTCATACCCGCCCTATTCCTACCTCAGGACTTTTGCTGCCCCCCAGGGGCTAAGCCTGGATCGAATGCCACTATCACACGTCAACAACTACCCTAAAAGTGCCAACTCCCTTCACCTCTACCCCACTCTACCTCACACCCACTATACAGAGCATAGTGATAGGTGTGGCAGGACTCACGGCAGGTGTTCCACCGACAAGTGGAAAGATGGAAAGATGTCTATGGAGTATGCAAAGTTATCCGCCCCTCCCTTCTGATGGATGGCCTCGGGACAGACACATGGCTGGGAAAGGCTCACCCTGAACAGTGTAGTTTCAGAAGATTTTTTTTCTTTTTATTTCCATAGTATCATTCCATACAAAAGCAATAAAAATGCAAATTGCCAGGTTTACATTCGAATACCCAAACAGAAAATCTATACACATTATCATTTACAGCAATATTACATGGTAAATTAACTGATCATTAAAACAAAAATTCTTTCTAAATCCCTCAACTCCTAGAGTATTGCAGGTTAAGAGCCTATCTTAAAAAAAAAAAAAAAAAAAAAAAAAAAGAGCCTATCTTGCACTATTTACAAGTTCCAATTTACGACTGTATAACTTACATAAAACCCACTAATATAACTACTTAGACATATTGATAAAAAGCCAGAAAATAAGTTTCCACAGTTTTGGAACTGTCTGCCTCAGAATACTGTCATCAGTTACCTGTAAAGATAGCGGACTCTAGCTTGGTCCCATTCGCATATGGCTAATCCACAGCTAACGCGTCTGACAAATGGTAACTGGCAGTCTGGTATTCTTTCGGAGGACCAGTTGAAATCAAAGTGTTCAACTTGACTTGGAGAACATAAGGCGTTAAGTAATGAAGATGGTGCGTTCCAGTCTTTCCCTGGATTTAGTTCCATTTACAATTTAAAACATGCAAAACATAAAAATAAGGCAAGAATAACAACTCATCATGAGAGAAACTCTAACAGAGAAACAAATACAAGTGCACAGCTGCACATGCTTGGCCGTCCTTCCACCTGACCAGGCAGAAGCAACTGTTTCTCTGGGTGGCCACCAGGTGGCAGTTAGCTCATGGCCGAAAAGTCTTTCAAGGGTTCAGTTAAACAAGCTTCCAAATCAAATTCATCCTCCACTTGGCAGTCCACATGTCTGACTTTGGTGGGTGTGCCAGCATACACATCCTAGAAAACAGAAACATGGTCACAAACAGGCTTCTCATTAGTAATCCTAAGCAATCTCTGCCCGGCAGGACAGGCCGAAGCCCAAGCCGTGAACGATGAGAATGCAGAAGCACTCAGACCACTAATTAGACGCAGTCGCGGACAATGGCTGGTAAATTTTATTCTAGTTGGAAGATTCGAGTTTCCACCACTTATCAGCTACCCTTGCCAATTACACACTGACCCTTTAAATCTCCAAGCCAAGATGCCTCAACTTAACAGTGGCTGCTATAAGGACTAGAAAGTCACAAGATGACATCCACGGGCAACTTGTAAAGCAGAATCACATCAGACTATCCAAGTGTCCCCTGAATCGCCAGAAGACATGGCTCATCTGCCACAGAAGACCAGGAGCCTATCTCACCATCAGAAGGGGGTGAATTCCTACATCTACAGCTTCTGGGAACCCTATCAATGCACGAGGTGCCCAGGCGCTGTGGTTGGGATGGAGACTAACCAAGACAGACTGAGGCAGAGCAATGTTGTTAAGTTCAACACCAAAAGGAGGCTCAAAAAGCAAAGAACTTAATCTAAGTTAAAGGAAATTAAAAAGAAGGTAATTTATATGTGGGATCTTTCATTAAATTCGGTATCAAAAAACAAAAGTATCAAATATATTACGAGGAAAACTGGGAAAGCTGAATATGGACTATGGACTAGATTTAAGCTTACATTATCCAACTGTGAGAGCTATATTGTGGTTATGCCAGGAGAACATCCTTAATCTTAGAAGACAAACCATCCATATTTCAGGGGCCAAACTTCACTACCACTTTAAAGCGGCTGCAGGTGCCAACAGGATGTTCACAGCACCACGGACTAAAATTTCCTCCAGTAGATTTTAGGAGTGGGGGCTGGAGAGGTGGCTCAAGGGTTAAGTCTCTGACTTGCAGGCGGGAAGGTCCTGAGTTCGGATTCTAGACCCCACGTATAGACACCAGGTGAAAGCGGGGGCAGCCTGCTACACATACACACACGCGCACACACACATACATGCACAATTGAACGAATAAATAAAAAAAATTTAAAAAAAAAAAAAGATTTTAGGAGTGTTCTTTTCTAAGTACTGGGTATTCTCTGCTTCCCCACTCCCAGATGCTTTTTTGCTGTTTCCAAGAGAGCTTTGCTGCTATGTAGTCTAGGTCGTCCAAACTCTCGATCCTCCTGCTTCTGCCTCCAGCATGCTGGAACTAAGGGCATGAGCCTCCACCTGGCTATACCCAACCAACTCTAGGCTTCCCATTCGAGGAGGGCCCTAGAATCTAACCACCTCCACCACCTCACAGCCCTTTTCCTTCAGTGATAAACAGCGACTTCTAGTTGTAATCTGTTTCTTGAACTGAGACTGAGGTTACATTTTGAAAATCACAAAGCCACTCTTCCTGCTAAAAATGCTAAAATGTTGACAAGTGCTTTTCACTGACAATTGTTTATTGTTCTGTGGTGCTGGCCCTAGGCTTTGCTTTATGATGAGCAAGTGTTCTACCCCTGAGCTATAGTTTATCCCAGCCACCAACAAATGCTCAGTAAGGCCTTGAACTTGAATTGAGTTCTCCTGCCTCAAGTCTTCCCCAGCAGCTAGGATTATAGAAAATACCACTAGAGCTAGATATTAGTCTTCGAAAAACATGATCTGAAGCAGGCATATTCTTCAAGAGGTAAACAAAGCTGCCATTCCTGGTAACTGGATCCTTGTTACAACTTGTCATGACCACACTGTATGGTGTACAAATGGCCAAGTCTGGGTCCCCTGGGGTGACTGAGATGGGGGCAGAACAAGGCAACTTGCCCTTTTGCTTATGTTCTAACATGCCACAGAGACAAGGAGCTTGTAACAAAGGCTTATGTTTGAGTCTTTCACGTTCTGTCTCAGATATATCCACATGTATTAGTATTAGGAAGTCTCCCTTACAAAGTAAAATGAATCTTTTAACGTAAATTGTATCTACGCAGAAAAAGCTGAAAGAACACACCAAGTTATTAGCTACAGAATCAGAGATAAGCCTCGAATTCCTAAACCCTCTATCTCCACCCCAAGTACTGGGGTGCCAAGCATTCACTACCATGCCTCATTTTAAATATCTGTAACTTAAAAACCAGCAAGAGTGAGCACAGACCATTCCTTGTTTAACTACACTTAACAGGCAATTCCTACATTAGAAGTTCACTGTACAGGTCTGTAACTGAGCCCTAGTGAAAGCACATGTCGAGACACTGAATTGAGTCTTTGGAAAAGGCCTTTCATAGCAAAGGAAAGCAGAGAACAAGCAGGTGGACAGGGGCCGACAAGAAGCTGTGGTACAGCGCCTACTCACAAACCTGGTAACCTGAGCTTGATCCTAAGAAACCCACACGGTGGAAGGAAGAACTGACTTCTTAAAAGCTGTCCTTTTGACCTCCACCCATGAGTAAAGAAATGCATGCTTGTGCATCTTCTTTCTTTTCAAGTGAATTTTATTTTTTTTCTACTTTTACAAGCATATTGAATATTTGTCCCAGCTTCCCTCCCTCCCCTCCCTTCCCTTCCCTTTAACATTCCCTCCCACCCTTGCACTTGTATGCTTTTATGGACCCCAGGGTTCGCTCTGACTTCCATATTCCTGTGAGGGCTCAGGCCTCCTTAGTATATCAAGTTACCTCTCTCTTCAGGCCAACCCACTGATATGTGCATTTCCCTTCACGTGAAATTTTTAATTAAAAATAAAGACAGTTGGACTGAACCAAAAGCCCACATTAAGGTTACATGCTCCCTCAGAATTTAATCTGTATGATCAAATCTGCTATTTCAAAGATGGGAAATATGGAAGAAAATCTTTCTTTTTCATAACATTAAAATCAAACTTCAGCTCTAATCTCAACATATCAAGTGGCATGTATGGTTTACAAATCACTTAAAACATCTAGGTTGAGAGATATAACACAAAAAAGTACTTACAAAGTTATCTTGTGAGCTTGTCTGTGACTCAGAGCTGCTCTCTGTGAATTCTGTCTCCATCTCTCCAAGGTCTACAGGTTGTCTGAGAAATGAAATCCAGGTGGCAGATCAGTCACCCGCTAACCAAGCCAGGAAGCTGGGGTTCCCCAGGTTCCCTCCCTAAACCCAACCTCCCATACGCATCAAGCTACCTAAGGGCTGTTTCCAAGGGTCGGTTTTCAGTGACTACACATTTGGCAGACTCAGTCCCTGCACCCCATCCACCCAGTACAGAAGCTGACAGCACTCACCAGCACAGGTCTGTCTGGCTCACAGCCTCGACCTGTATGTCAAGTGCCCTCCTCGCTACACACACGCATCTCCTTCAAGCAGGAGCGGTTAACAAGCCCAATTTTTGAAGGGGGGGTGACCACGGCAGCGGAGTATGGCAACACACAACACAAAAAACCACACTTGGCTACACAAAAAGTTCAAGGTCATAGCCTGGGCTATATGAAAGCCCATTTCAAGCAAAGCCAACCAATAAACAGCAGCAAGGTAACAAAATAGGACAATAAACCATGCACGATCAATTTTCCTAATTTTCCATTTTAGAGACTGGGACAATGGTACTATACTGGGGGAAAATTAGCATTGATGATGTCAAGCTAAATTTGCAAAGCTTTCAGTCATTTCCGACATGCTGGTTTCTAATACACTTAACAGCTCAAAGACATGAAATATTTGTTAAGCACAAATTCTAAACAGGCACCTTGAACTCCAGTCTGGATTATTATCAAAGAGGGACAAGTTTAAAAACCCACTGCAACTGACCACATCAATAATCCCAGCACTCAAGGGTTCAAAGTAAGAGGATCAAGAGTTCCAGGCCAGCCTGGTGACAGGACATTCAACCTCAAAATAGCAAAACATAAAAATACTGAAAAATAGGGGCTGGAGAGGTGGCTCAGGGGTTAAGCCTCCGCCTTGCAGGTGGAAGGTCCTGAGTTCGGATCCCAGATCCCATGTATAGACGCCAGGCGGAAGGGGGGGGGGACCTGCGTTTCTGGTCCTGGTAGGGCGGAGCCTGTGAATCCCGGGGCAGAGTAAACAAAGAGGAGGTGGAGACGGTCCATGGTGGTTCTACAGACACACATACAGACACACGCATACACACACAATTGAATAAATAATAAATTTGAAAAAGAGATACAAAAAACCAATGAGAAGCCCAACATAGCAGTCCCAACCCAAAGCTGAAGCAGAACTGCTGCAGGCTCTAGTGTAGCCTGAGCTACAGACTGCTAAAAGGTTGAGTTCAAAGGTGAGATAGCTCATCTCAGCAGGGTAACCGGAGTTTAAACCCTTGGTGGAATGAAAAAACTGACTTCTGACTGAAAGCTGTGCTGACCCATGTACCCCAGTTAGCATATGTGCATGTGCGCGCACATGAATGAAAGAGTAAAGTCCAGCTCAGGAGGTGAACTCCTTCCCTAGCCTCCCCAACCAGGAGACATTCAGGTAAGCCTGAATGAGCACTGGTAGTTCTGTTTTCTGTCAACTTGACAGTGCAGTGCGAGACAGAATACAACAAAGACATACATTTCTTGCAAATCGCATCCTTCTTCAGCTGGAGGATCCCAAAAATGAAGAGCCACCTTCCAGAGTTTGATCTGCTGGTCCCACGACCGTCGGCTATACTTCTTAAATTTGTTGGGGGTCTTGGGGTGGATCCCAGGTTGACGAAGGTGTCTGTGGGACAGTTAAGATGACCTCAGCACCAGCCATTCACATCTGCAGAATGGCTGGAAGACCGAGGACACTCTTGCTAACGTACTTAATAAATAATGGAAAATCATTAACAATCCTCAACACCTTATTTTGTACTGAGTCTGATAAATTTTGGACAAAAATTTCTTATTGAATAAATACTTTGAGCAAAAATAAATAACCAAGAGTCTACAAAATGAACAAAGAATATATTAAAAGCTTATTAGAGCTCAGCATGAGCCTATTCTCATTTAAAAGGCTGCAGCACAATAGAGAGTTTGAAGATAGCTAGCAAAGCCGTTATTATTAAAAAAAAAAAAAAAAAAAGCAGACACTCTACATTTTTATTCCTCTATAATCTGTGTTCTGGGAAAGTACATTTTAATCTAGATTCTACCAAAAAGATTCAAGAAAACTCAAAGGCTTTCACCATATCCTTTTGTGTCTTATGTTCCAGAAAACATGAACATACTACTTGCAAAAACAAGATTCCAAATTTTTTTTTCCATTAAACTTGTACAATCCTAACTTGAACTTCACTTTTCCCGTTGTGCATTTAAATAACTGCGTATTTTGTAAAAGTTGCCAAGCCCTGAAAATGAACATAAATACCTGGGGACTTCTTTAATATAGCGGTCATAGGCAATCGTGTTCTTGCCATAGTTGATCTGCTTCTGTCTCCTCATCAGGACACTTTCATCTGTCTCCACATCAGCGGGCACTGCAGACACAGACTCCTTCGAGTCAGAACTGAAAATAACCAAAGATTAGCCAAGCCTTACGGTTACCATGAATCATGCTAGGAAAATGCTGAAACGAGGGTTTCAGACCGTATAATCCCAAACAGTTCAGTATCCCCAACACATGGGATCAGTACAAAATTATCTCTAAATCAAGAAAGAACCCACTTGGGCTAGAGATTTGCCTCTCAAGAATGAGGACCCAAGTTTGGCCAGATTCCACATAAAAACACCAGGTGTAAATGACAGTAGCCTGCACTCCCAGCTCTTGAAGCCAAGATTCCAGGAAACTCCAAGCAATAAGGAGGTAGAGCAATCCAGAATGATTCCTGAAATCACACTTGAGTGTGAGGCAAGCACGCAAGCGCGCACGCACACACACACACACACACACACACACACACACAATAAATGAGCAAACCAAATCAACAAATGTCAGTGATTTTTGCCAAATCAAAGATTTTCATGAACAAATTACAGTATGTACCTTCCTGATGATGATTTTCTTTCTCTTCCAAAGTCATTTATGAGGAGTTTTCTTTTATATCTGAGAACAAACAATAAATACTGTTTTAAAAGGGTTTTATTGAGACAACAACCCACCTGTGATTAAGGCCAACAATCTCAAGGAATGAAGTGTTCTTCCTAAACAGCATGGCTTGTAGGTGGGAGGATGGTGAGGATTTTGGCCAGTCTGAACTATAGCAAAACCCTATTTGGGGGGAGGGAGACACCACTTTTCTGAATCTTACTATCTATATTCTAGGTAAGTTGTCCTTCAGGAGCCACTCGATTTTATTTCTTTTTTATTCAACATAGGGTCTCTCATTGGCCTGAGGCTCGCCAATTTGGCTGGCTGGACAGGGAACCCCAGGGATATCCGTCTCCACCGTTCCAGAGCTGGGATTACAAACACTCCACCATGCATAGCTTTTTATGTGGGTCCTATGGATCAAATTCAGGTCTTATGCTTGCATGACAAGCATTTGACTGACTGAATCTCCCCAGAACCTGTTTGTTTCAGACATACATTGACTAAGCTGGCCTTGATGCTCATTGGTCTATTTTCAACATCTCTCAGCTATACCACTTTATAAAATAAAGGTTATTTGTCAAAATCCTAGTCTGCTGCCCAAAGCAACCTAGTTAGTAAGAAATACTGTTTTATACCCTTAGAACACCATCCTGTGTGAAGGGTTCTCTACGCCAAATATTACTGCCTTTTTTGCCTTAAGAAAGTATTTCCTCCTCAGAATTAGTGATAGAACTATGTGATCTACTAGCTACTCTTCAGTTAAAATCTTCTTGGGCCATACCTCAGCAGTGGCTAAGGAGGCATCACCTGAACAGTAATTAGGTGAGAACTAACTGTGAGGGTTGAAGGCCCCAATTGGGAATTCTGGCATTTCTAGCTGTGAGTCAGATGCCACACTGACACAAAAGAATTAGTTCCTTGCTGGCTAGGAGTTATGGATTGATCCACCCAAAATTCCAGCCTTGAAAGGTGGAGGGAGGCTGGGAATCCCCAGAGCATGAAAGCCAGTGAGACTATCCTATTGGAGGAGAAATCTCAACAAGATATTAACCTTTGTTTATAGTGAAGATATGGAGTATTACCTTATCACAATGGATAGGAACCACCCTGTAATCTCACTGAAATTGCTTGCTATTCCCTAGAATGTAACAACTTCAAAAATCACCAAAATTCTAGTAACTATTGTAAAGATAATAAAGTGAGATACCTTTGAGAAGCCCTCACCCAACCTCTTAGGTAGGCTTTACTTTCTTCCCAAGTGTTTTAGCTCGGTTAACAGTATCCTTTAGTAAACCAACTTTGCTTTACACTGGTTCACCTATAGCTTTTCTCTAATGAAGCCAAGATCCTGATTCACCTAAGTGGAGATCCTAAATGATTAGGGAACTCCTCAGGCTGCTGCAGGCAGAAGGGAACAAAACAAAAAGACCAGGTTCCACAGAAAATGCTGGGAAGGTACAGCAGCCCACCAATCCCAACTTAAGGTAAAGACTGACTGCAACCACAGCACACTGGCTAACCAGAGTAGCCCCCTGTGTCTGATTACAGACCCTGTCTCAAAAGAATAAAGTAGAAGTGGTAACTAAGCATCCTTAGTTACCTTAAGCCATGCATGCCCACCCACATGCACAAGAAAATTAGGGGAAAAAATTGCTTGGCATACTCAAGGCCCTGGACTCAACCTCCAGCACTGTAAGACAAAAGTCTCTCACCTATTTCCAATCTTAGGACCACCATTAAAACATCAAACTAGGGAGCACTCACTTGGAAGAATTCTTTCAGGATGGCAGGACCCATCTACCAGCAGGTAAAGGGGCCTGAGAATGAACATTTCTAACAAGCTCCTAAGAAAAGAGCTATTGATGCTAGTCAGACTCAATTATTTTTGAGGGGGTAAGAAGAATGGTGGCTGTGCTGGGGATAAAACTATGCAAGTTCTCTGCCACTGAATTATAATTTGAGTCCATGACACAGATTTTTGAGAACTATTACTCTTAATACGCATAGTTTACATATATATATATATATATATATATATATACGTGTATCTGTTATAAATGTCTTTTAGTAAACCAACTTTGCTTCATACTTGCTTACTCTGACCTTTTCTACAATACATATTACGATACATATCTATATGAATGTAGTTTGTAATTGAAAACACGTACATACACACACAAAAATTTAAGTAGTCTAAAATTATGTACCTTGCAATCTCTTTATTAACTTTGGTTCTCATTTCATCTTCTTCAACAGCACTTGCCCAGTCTGAACATCTAGAACGGGGCTTAGGGCCTTCAGGAGTGGTAAAGCTACAAAATGAAAATATGCATTTAAAACATTAGCATGCTTTCAATTTTTCTTTAACGGAAGAATACACCACTGCTTGGGCAGAATGCTGAGGAACACAGGCAAGGCTCTACAATCCTTTTAAATCTTTCTCAGCTTTCTCACCCACTATAAGTCTATGTTTGCTAAATCATGAAGACAAAGGCCACCAAGCAGACAAGGCAAAAATAGCAAAGCAAAGCACTCAGGATACTGTGATAATTAGATACAGCTATCATCTTAATAATTCAAAGTCTGACTTCTATGTACAACTGTGAAGAGTTGGTTAAGTCCTGAGCAAGAAAGCCTGCAGGAAACTCTCTAATTGAGGAGGGGAGACCTAGCCCATATGGGTTTTCCCTGGACAGTCAAAGAAAATGGAAGGAACTGACTCAGGGAGTTTATATATAGTCTTTGATATAAACAGACAGGCTGTCAGGCTAGTGATGTTTGCCTCTTCCTTGCCTCAGCAATCCTGTGGATATGGAGTGGCCAGTTCCCTTGGCCCCTGGTGTTGGTGTGGACTCTCCTACTAAACTGAACTAAGAACAGTAACTGGACAGTCATAAGCCAGAATAAAATATAGATTTTTAACGATGGTTGCAAAGTTGTAAAATCCAGCTATAATTATGGCACAGAATGAAATCGAGTAGAATCAAACCAAAGCTTGTCCAAGGCTAGACTCCAACACTAGCACATCAAGAAGTCCAGTTCTGAGCTGGAGATGGCTAAAGGGTTAAGACTGCCTCACCAGCAGAAGGTTCTGAATTCAGATCCCAGGTCCCATGTAAAAACACCAGGTAGAAACCGAGGTGGCTTGCACTTCTGGCCCTGATGGGCGGAGCCTGAGAAATCTGAATGAAGCAAAAGAAAAGTAGAAGCAATCCAGGATGATTCCCAAAGTCATCCTTGGGCTTCCACAGGGACACAGTGCACACACGCACACAATAAATGAATAAATGAAGCTTAAAAAAAAAAAGGAGGTCCAGCAGTTCTATCTTCCAGACACATGTCTGGATGATGAGGTATATGCCTTATGCTACAACTTTTCAGTTTGGTACTTCTGTGAAACTTATATTCACTTCTTGGAATATGCAGACTGAATCCTACTTGGCAAGCCTAAGCTAATCCCGTTCCCTAACCCACCATGATCACCCTGCAAGTTCTACTTGTCAAGGACTTCTAGCAATCTCCAGACACCATAAATAACAAAAGCAAAGACCTGTGGACAGAAGCATTCCTGACATGTTGGAGAAATAAGAAATTTCTACGTGGTGACCTGTGAGTTAAAGTCTGGGGTTTAAATACCAAAATCTTTCAGAGCATTTAAGAATGAGACAGTAGCAGAGTTCAGAACTCATCTCAGTAATTCTTAAATTGCTGTTGCTTCTTGACTTGGAGATGGGGGTCTCGTGCGGCCCAGCCAGCTCACAGCGCACCAGAACACTGCTCCAACTTCGGGCCCGCCCGCCGCACCTCCTCGTACTGCGTTTACTGACGCGCCTGATGCGACGCTGGGGGAAGGGGAAGTTGCCGGACACTCCAGCGGCTGGGCTCCCCCGCACCTCCTCCTCGCGCCCGCGGGCCCCCCGCACCTCCTCCTCGCGCCCGCGGGCCCCCCGCACCTCCTCCTCGCGCCCGCGGGCCCCCCGCACCTCCTCCTCGCGCCCGCGGCATCGCAGCCCTCGGCGGGCTCCGCAGCGGGAGGGCGCGGGGGACACGGCGCCCCGCAGCCTGCGCGCCCCTCCACCCCCGAGCTCCGCGCGCGCGGGCCGCGCGCCGCAGCAGAGCCCGGGGCCCCGCACCCCAAAGCGGCTCCGGCCCCGGGTCCCACCTGTCGGGCCGGCGGTCGGCGGCCAGGCGCTCGCCGCGCTGCGCGTCCTCGGGCTTCCGGTGCCGGCCGTCGGCTCTGCGCTTCCGTCCGAGGCTCCATCTCGCCGGGGGCGACGGGCTGCGGACAGACCCCCGTCAGCGGGGGAGGCCCGGGGCGCCCGCCGCCCGCCGCCCGCGACCCCACCGCGCGGCCCGCTCACCTGGCACCGCCGTCGCGGCGACTCCCGAACCCGGGTGGGCTTCGCGGCCGGCAGGCCATGGTGCGGCGGCGGGAGGGCGGCGGGAGGGCGGCGGGCGGCGGGCGGAGGGCGGCGGGCGGGCGGCGGGCGGCGGGCAGGCGGCGGGCGGCGGGCGGCGGCGCGAACCAGCTCCCGCCGACGGCGCAGACGAGCTCTGCGCGCGCCCCGCCCCAACCGCCCTTAAGAGCGCCGCGGCCCCGCCCCTCGGCGGCTCCCGCGCGCGGCGCCGGACGGAACCATCGCGCCCGCCGGGGGGGGCGGCTCGGCTCGGCTCGGCTCCGGCTCCGGCTCGGCTCGGCTCGGCTCGGCGCGCCTGGCGGGCGGACGGGGCTCCCGCCTGCGGCCCGGGGTCGCAGGAAGCCACAGACCTCCGCGGCCCGACGCTGTCGCCCCACGAGCGGCCCGACTAAGGACAGGCCGCGGACGTGCGCCCCCGCCGCCCTCCGAGGCCCGCGCCGCAGCCGCCCCCGCTCGGATTGGCTGCGCCTTCGCGGGCGGAGGGTGTTGGCGGGAGACTGGGCCGCGCGCGCCGCCGCCCCGGGGCAGGAAGCCGGCCCGAGGCGGCCCCGCGATTGGGCCCGACCCCCGAGGCTCGCCTCTGATTGGCTCTGTGGGGCGTGGGCGCCTCCGGGCGTGCGAACGCGAGGGCGGCCCCGGGCGCCGAGCGGCCGTCGGCGGGCTGTGCGCGCCCGCGCGCTCCGAGCCGCGCCCTCCGGAGCCCCGCCGTGCTGGGCCCGGGGCGGACCCTCGGCGACCCAGGCCCGGTGGGGCCCGAGGTCCGGGGCGCTCGGTGAGGCTCCTGGGGGCAGCGGCCAGTGCTCGTCCTTGCAAGCGCCACCGGCTGGCGCTGACACCGGTTTCTAGGACGATTTTCCCAACACCCCCAGCCACTGACCCAGATTTTGCAAAAGCCTGTTTTTACTGAGAGAGTAAGCAAAATACACTGTAGCATTTGGAAACGTTTTATTAAACATTGTGTCGTTTGGCTACATTTGTCTTTATAAAATGAACTCCTTTGCCGTCAAAAGAACTCCGAACACCTGGTCCCTTCCTAGGTATCCCTTAAACTGGGCGACTGGCTACCCTTCAGGGCCAGGACCGAGCTGCTTCTGCTAGCAAATCCCTGGGGTTAGGTGCAGCCTTGGGTGGAGCCGGTCGCGGGAAGGGGCTGGTTACATGTCATGCCTGCTTGGACAGCCGGGCATGGGAGACGGGCTCCCTCCACCACCACACCTGGGGCGGGGCTGCAGAGTGGGAGGTAGTAGCCTCTTCCCCTCCCCCCTGTATCACGGAGAATTGGGAAGCAATGGCGTTGTGTTACAACCCTGGTGGACCTCCTTTCCCGACAGGGCCATTGGCTCTCTGCTCCCCCAAACCGTTCCTGGGGCTCTGGACCCTGACAGCAAGAGACACCCAGCACATTGTGGACCCTCTAGGAGTGAGAGACCCCGGGGTGCCCCGGCCGGCACCTGGTTGCTGTTCTTACCTCCCCACATAAAAATGGCCCCTTAGCTGACTGCAATCATCAGGAAGGTCCCCAGTCACCCCTCCACTGTCAGCCTCCACTCTGGGTGCTCAAGCAGTTTCCACAGCTGGAGAGGGGGTTCCCTGGGATAGATACCATCTGGCTTAAAACTAAGGGACAGGTAGTAAGTTAAGGCAAGTGGCCACGTGAAGGGTGTTATGCCAAACCCCAGGAACACAAGCACCGGCAGCATTCTTAGGCGGGGTGCCAGCCCCACCGGAGGAAGGTGAGCAGGAAGAAAAGGTGCTGAAAGCTCCAGACTAGACATTTCTGTGAGAATTTCTTTTAACCCAAACCCTCACGCTGCCACTGGCTCAGGACAGAGCGGCTGCAGACGGGTGCTTTGCCTAGAGCCTTCGCGGAGGCCACGGTGGCGAGTGGAGGCACAGAATCTGCAGTGATGTTCATCGGACAGTGCACACGTCCAGAATGCAGAAGCGTGCGCGGCAAGTCGGACAGGGCACACGGCTGGCCAGCCAAGTATCAGGGCGTTGGGGGTCCTGGCGACTGGCAAACCACTTGCCCATGCAGGTGAGACACCACATGGGACGGCAGTAGCACTGCTGGCACTCGCCCACAGCTGGCTCCTGGCAGGTCTTCACCAGCTTCACGCTGGCCCGGGTCTGCATGCAGCCTATACAGGCCTCCAGCTCCTGCAGGGAGGAGGGTGCGGCCAAAGGGTTGCAGAGAGCCTGCCGCACAGCCTAGAGCCCCCCCCCACGGGCCAGCCCCCACCTGGCTGCTTGGCACAGGGTAAGCGGGGTTCACCTCCACCAGGGAGGCGAACGTGTCCAGGAACAGGTCCCCCAGGCTCTGGTGGATGACCACGTTGGCTGCGCTGCGGATGGGGGCGCGCAGCTTCTCGCACAGCTCGCCATACTCTGCTGAGTTCAGCCTGCGGGAGAAAAGGCCCGATGGGCTGGACCCCTCCACCCCTAGGTCCACCAGCTTCAGTCACCCAGGACCCAGAGGCAGGGCAGGGCAAGGTCAGGCACCCCTGAGGCCAGAGCCCACAGGCCCAATGGCCACTTGCCCCAGGGGAAAGGAGGGAAAGAGCCGCTCCGCTGCGAAGGTGACTCAGCGACGGTGAGGTCGGAAGGCAAGGGGAAAGCAGAGGACAACAGACAGCGGGGGACTGGCATCTCCCAGGCCCCACGGGTGCCTCGGGCAGGCCGCGACCACTGTGCACTTACCGAATGTCGAAAGGCTGCGTGGCAGGGCTGATGCTTGCCACTCGGATGGTGAGGAGCTGGACAGGTAGGTTTGAGTCTGGCGAGAGATCATGCTGCCGAGACTCCGTCACGGTGAGGTGCACATCCTGCTGCTGAGCCACGTGTACCCGGTATGTGGTCACCTTCATTACCCACGTGTCTGTCACAATCACACGGGCACCAGGTGCCCCAGTCGCAAACTTGTCAATCCGCCGGAACTCTGTGTTGATGGAAGCGGCAACAGCCTGCCAGCCAGACTGTGGAAGGGCATAAAGGGCCAGGGTCTGCGCCAGTGGGTGTCGGGCCCACCTCTCTCGGGACCAGTAGTAGATGAGAGTACAGGAGACTGAAGGGAGGATCACAGCCAGGAGAAGGAAGAGCTGCCAAGCCTCCGGGGCCTGCCGTGGGGAGTAGAGCTGCTTCTCTGAGGCTGCGAAGCACATGCCCACGTAGTAACCTGCAGAGGAGAAGACACCTCAGGGGACGTCTGGGCTGCCAGGCGGCCATGCTTGTCCCGTGGTTCTGAGCTACGCCCGTGCTGGGAGAGAAGGAGAAGCGCTTCCACTTCTGGCGGCATCCCTGGCTCTCTCCTTGGGTCACCTGGAGCAGGTGCCCCTCCCCTGAGCCTCCACAGCAGCAGCACTGCATGCTTCCAATTCACTGCAAGTAAAATGCTCAAGTGGTGGGCGAAAAAAGAGCCAAAGTTCTAGAAAAGCAAAAGGAGACGCAATGACCTTGCCTAGAACTGACCCCTGGCCCACTGAGCAGCTCCCCAGACACATCTGGTCTTTCAGTTCACCCACTCTAGGATCCAACATGGACCATCCCAAGCTGGGACACTGCTTCTTAATAAATGAGCACTCGGCGGGACATGTTGCAAGAACACGGGACCTGGATCAGGATGCTGCTGGCCAGCGAGGAACACTTTAAACCTCAAAATGAATTATAATGTAGATGACTGGAGACTGCATAGGTAGGTTCCAACTTGCAAAAACCAATAGTAAATGTTTGTTTTTGAACAAATCATTACACAATAAGGTAACTTGCTACGTAGTAATAGGGACCGGATACACTGTCTGCCTCTGGTGTGGCCTACAATTGAGTAACTGCTTGAGTGTCAGTTTCCTGTGTCATGGGGGTGACCGTGAGACAGTATAGCTAGAGAAGCTCCAGATGCCTCACCCTGAGGCTCTTCAGGGAGCAACTTGGTCAGGGGCCTTCATCTGCTTCAGAGAGCATTGGTCCTCAGGCCAACCAGCTGTCCAAGTAAGCCCACTTTCAGCTCTCCAGGTAGGTCCCCTTTCATAGGGGTGCCTACACCTGCCTCCAGATTCCTGGCACCAGGATGCCCGCATCCTCGCGGCAACCTTTCCTGTGCCCACAGAGCTGCAAATGTGGCCACCGGCTCTCCCAAATGCCTGGGCCCCTGTGCTCTGCAGAGGTCGTTGCCTGGTTCCCAGCCTCTAGTCACTACGATGTCCCAAAGGTGTCCCTTTCACACAGATGCACACAACCCATCCTCCAAAATCCTGTCCCGCTGACACGCTCCACTGGAACCAGGGAACGGCCCAGCACTATCCTGGACAGTGCCTGAGACTTGGCCTGGCACGGAAGCCTCTCTCTGCACTCACCTTCCTCAGACGCCCTCCGATCCTCCTGTTGTCAACAGCAGCCTTTTCCCAGCAAATGCCCCCCAACATGGCGAACAGACTGGATGATCCTGCACCAAACACGGTGACAGGCCAAAACTGGAGCCCGCCCGAGCCTATTCCCAGGTGGGACCAGGGCTGCCACCACCACCCAGCCAGGAGGACGTGGGAGTCCCTCCCTGAGCGGTCCACCAACAGCCTGGACTACAGGATCTCGCTCGTTCGGAGTCAGGCCACCTTCCCCACCGACACCCTCGGACTTCCCCACCGACCCCCACGGACTTCCATGTTCCGGTCTCGGCAGGAAACTCTCGGGGGTCTCCAAGCGCCCAGCTTAGTGCCAACCACCGCCCGGCGCGCAGGAGGCTCACCCAGCGGTAGCAGCGAGTGGCACAGCAGCGTGGCAGCCGTGCGGCGCAGGTGGTAGGACACGAAGGCGGCGTCCTCACTGCCCAGCCAGCTGGACAGCAGGTTCTGCACCGTGAGCCCGGCCGAGTAGAACTCGTTGGGCGTGAACACAAAACACACGGCAAAGACCAAGTAGGCCAGCGTAAAAGTCACTTCGGGGCTGTCCATGGCGCCGCCGCCCACTGAGCAGGAAGACACCGCAGCGTGTAACCTGGGCGGTTGGAAGATAGTGGCAGCCACACCAGGCCGTCCGCAGGGCACTCTGGGAAACAGAGTTCCTACGAGCTGGCCGCCCGCGGAGCACTCTGGGAAAGAGTCCCTACGGGCTGGCCGCCCGCGGAGCACTCTGGGAATAGGGCCCCTTTGGCCTGACCCCGCGGGGCACTCTGGGAAGCAGAGTCCCTACGGGCTAACCGCCCGTGGAGCACTCTGGGAATACAGACCCTTAGGCCGCGGGGCACTCTGGGAAACGGAATTCCTCCTGTCAGACACCATGTTGATTCCGCTCGTCCGCCCGCAGGGCACTCTGGGAAATGAAGTCGCCAGGGAAGACTTGGGACCGAGCGACCCTCGGAAGACCATGAACAGCCCCGGCAGTCTCCGCAGGGTGGAGCCTCTCCTCGCAGCGCCTAGAGGAGACGCCACACCGCCCCATTTAGCAGCTGAGGACACTCGAGCCGGGCAGACCGCTAACAGCTTCCACGTCGCCCGGCTCAGCCGCGTCCGCGGCAGTGCCTGAGACTAGGAACGACGGCCGCCGCGACGTTCCCGGCATGCCCTCCGTCCGGGAGGCGGGACTGTCTGCGCATGAAGGGCGGCCCGGCGCGGGTTTTCATTGGCTACCGGCGTGGGAAGGCGGGTCCCCCCGGCCGCATGCTGATTGGCCGCGCGACGTCAACCGTCCGTATTTGAATCTTCCGGCGGGCAGCGGGCGGCGGCGGCGGCGCGTGGGGTTCGCTCGGCTCTGGTCCTCCGGCTGCGGTGCCTGGCGCGAAGCGGGCGCGGCGTCCTCTTTTGCGGTGCGGGCCCAGGGCCCGGCAGCGGTGGGCAGGTAAACGGCGAGCTCCGTGGCCGCCGGCGGGAAGGGGGCGGGAGGCCTCGGGACCGGGCTCCGGCGGGCTGGGTGGTCCCGCTGCGGCTCGCTCGGTCTCGGCGCCGCGGCCGCTTTCGGCGATGGGCCGCGTGGGCACCGCCCGCGGGTCTTCTCGCTCCCTCCCCGCCGGCGTCTTCGCGCGTTGGGCTCTACCGCCCTCGGGGTCCTTTCCGTGGCTCGACCTCAGTCTGTCTTTCGGCTCCTTTTCTATTCTCCCGCCTTTCTGCAAAACCGTGGTCCTCCGTAGCCACCGTTGCTCTTCCCAAACCCACCATCCTGGACACAATATCTTGCTCGCGAGCCCGGTGATCTTACCTCCTCCTTGTTGCCCCAACATGTAGCGAATGGCTTTTCCCCGGACACGTTCGCCCCCTGATCCCGACTGCACATAGTCCTGCGGAGCAGGCTTCCTCTCCACTCCAGCGTCCTTTTCACGATGCATCATTCTAGTTCAAGCCTTGATCTTACACAGCTGACCCTTCACTGTGGCGCGGGAGCTGTGTCCCTCTGCTCCACCTGGGACACGGTTCTCAGCCTCAGCTGCACCACCTCCCACAGGCGCTTCGAGTTCATGCTTATTTTCGCCAGGTGCAGCAGCAGCACTGAAAGCCACCCAAGGGCCCTCTCCACTCCACAGTCACGCTTGTGCCAAGAGAAACCACGCCTAACTTAATGAATTTCTGCCCAAGGGTGGGAAAGATGGCTTTGTCTGTAATGAGGACCTGCATTTGGATCCATAGCACCCTAAAAAGCTAGGTATGGGGCTACAGTGGCTCATCCTTTAAAGCACTTGCCACACAAGTAAAACAACTAAAGGTTGCATTGGGAGATCCCAAGTAAACTGCTGGGCAAGCATAGCAGCCAGACTTTAATTCCAGCCCAGGAAGCCAGAGACGGAGGATCCCCCGAGGGAGCTGGACAGGCAGATTAGCCTGATAGGCGGGCTCTGGGCGTGGTTATAGACCAGCGAAGGAGCGACCAAGAAGGATTCTCAGTACCACCTAGGGCTTCCTGCACATAAACACATGAAAATGGAAGAAAAAGGGTTGGGCTTGGCATCATGTGCTGGGAAGGGAGGCAGGAGGAAAGGAAGCTGGAGCTCACTGGCCAGCCAGTCTCCACAAGTCAGTACACTCCAGAATCAGTAGCAGACTTGTCTCCAGATAGAGGGGTAGAAAGTGGTTAAGGAAGATACGGGACGCCGCCCTTCAGTCCACTCCTCAGCAAAAGCTGCTCGTGAAAAGGCGAGTAGTTTCTTCACCATCCCGCCTGAAAGGCTTCCTCTAGTCACAGATGCCTGTTTCTCATCCCACAGCTGCCCGGTGCCCTCTTTCCACCCCTTGACTGTCAGTAGTTTCTCAAGCCAAATCCTCCTGCCTCTTCAGTGTGTCTTATTCCCATGTGCCGTGGCAACCAGCCTTAGGCCATATCCAATACCAATGTTCTTTACTTCTGCTTTCTCCCTTACTGTGCACACAAAAGATTGGGTGGCCTTCTTTGTTTTATGTGTGTCTTGTCTATGTTTAGGAGGACACTGTCCTGTGAGACCCATGGATGACCTCAGGAATCATCCAGGATTGCTCTACCTCCTTATTGCTTTGCTCTGGGGTTTTCCAGGCTTCCCCTTCCAGGGTCACTGCCATTTCCGTCCAGTGTTTTATGTGGAATCTGGGATCCGAACTCAGGTCTTTCAGCTTAATCCCTGAGCCATTTCTCCATCCCAGGTGTGTAGCCTTCAGACCAAATTGAATGCAGCTATCTTCGGCTGCAGGAACATCTGATTTTTGTATCTTTCCCTCCTGTCCTTCCCTATGGGCTTCTCAAGCTATGCGCAACACTTTCCCCTTATGGCAACCTCCCTGCCCAGTTCCTCTCCTTGCTTTTCACCTGAGCTCCTAATGCATCATCCATAGTGTCCCTTGGACAAGCCAATGCTTTGTTCTCTGATAGCACTTAGATTAGTAATAATGCAAGGAGTGCTGGTGAGTACAAATGGAGCCATTCTAGAACTTTATGAGTCTGTCTGGGCCTGAGACAGAATCTCCTTGATGCTTTCTGAGTTACCAGGGACCTTCCTCCTCCTCCATCTCCTGATCTGTCTGCAGGCTGCAGCCCATTTGGGAGCACCCCAGAGCTGCCGTCCTTTCTCTGGGCTTTGTCTCAGCAGCTCCACGTCCAGAGAGCCACGTGGAGCCTGGTTCTTCTGCTCTTCGGTTTTCTTACAGCCAGGGTGTTTGTCTCTCAGCTCTTGTTCCACAGAGAAATGCAGCGGCAGGAGTCATCTTAAACACCTGGTTCTCTCTCCATGGTAAGCCTGAAGAAGGACAGGTACTCTAACTTTCTCTAGCAGGTGCCGCCTCCTTGAATTATGAGCCCCTGGGTGCTAGCTGCACCCGGGCGTGGAAGGGGACAGGTCCCCATTACACTACTGGATATTTCTGTCATTGGGCCGTATCTAAATAGGACATCATCATTGCCCTCTCTGACACACACATTCTGCCCTTCCAGAATGAGTCTGCACGTCTTAAACGATGAAAATGTCGTCAGTGAAAAAAACGCAGAAAGCTGCGACTTCCTGTTTTCACAACCAGAATTTACCGGAAAAGCCTCTGTTCTTCGCCTGTCACAGAAAGAAAATGTGCCTCCCAAGAACCAGGCCAAAGCTGCAAAGGTAAGTCTGGACTCTGACATTTGAACTCAGGGACTCCAGTATCTGTTTTTCTAAGAACCCCACGCTGTGAGGGAGGTACTGAGGCTTGCCGGTGAGGACTTATGTCATGTGACAGGCACTTTCTTCTGGCCCCCAACAGGTGACTTTCCAGACACCTTTGCGAGATCCACAGACACACAGGATCTTAAGTCCTAGTGTGATCAGCAAACTTGAGGCTTCTTTTGCTGTAGAGGACAGTGTTGGATTAGAAAACTATGACTGGGTCTTGTTACAGAAAGAGAAGTAAGTATTGGTGCTCCCAAATACCCTGGCAGACCCCCACGCAAGATTACTGCAGAAACTTTGGTCCTGCCCCAGCTAGGCTGACCTCAGTTCTGATCTTTGCTCTAGCATTTGGTGTTAGCATAGTTAGTTATCAGATTCTTAGGGTAAGTTTTGATTTCATACTTAATTCCTTTTCTGTACCTGTTACTCGGTCTTTATTTGGTAATTTATAACTGATTAGATCTTCTCTCCAGGGAAGGTCATCTACAGTTTCTTTCTTGATGCTTCTCATCTCTTCCTTCCTGAAAGTTAGCACTTGTCTTCTTGTGATAACACTTAAGAAAAGCAGATGAAACTCATGATGAGAAGGTGCAGTAAGATAGCTGGTGAGGGCTGTAGGGAGATGTGCTTCCCCAGGTGCCCAGATTAAAGAAGCCCAGGGTTGGAGGTTGGAAGATGGCTCAGGGGTTAAGACTCTGCTTCACAAACAGCAAGTCCTGAGTTCGGATCCCAGATCCCACATAAAAATGCCAGGCAGAAATGGCAGCAGCCTGTATTTCCAGCCCTGGTGGGTGGAGCCTGGGAAATCCCGGAGTGAAGCAAGAAGTAGGTAGAAGCAATCCAGGATGATTCCCAGAGTCACCCTTGGTCCTCCACAGTGCCCTCTGACACACACACACACACACACACACACACAAAATAAATAAGTAAGCGTAAAAAAGCCCAAGGCGAAAGCATACGTGTAAGACGTGTATGGAATTTCCTTACTGAAATGGCAGTTCTGACTCTGAGATTGGCCTCTTCTAGCAAGTCGAAGGTCAGATACCTCCCCCAGAACACAGCAAAGGGTGTGCCCCAGCACCAGCCCTGCCGCCTCCCTTCAGCTCTTCCAGAGGGACTTCCTGTCCGTCAGTCTCTGTGGCACTGTCACCCTGCTTCCTGCCTCTGTGGGAAGCTAGATGTGGGCCCAGCAAGGACAGTGGCTTCCCATGAATGTGCGCTGTGCGTCCCGGCACTTCCTGTGGTGACCCAGCATTCTAGTGATAGTTTTCTTGACCTCAGTGAAATTTGGCTTCATGTGTTCTCACTGTACCTCGCCATGTAGCTGTTGATCTCTACTGAAAGGGAAGTAGATGAGTAAGAAAACTCTCACCAGAGCACCTGCTTGTTGTGCCTCTGCTCTTACTGGGCTTTCATTTTGTGGGAACACGTGTGCGTGTGGGTCTGGAGGCTCAAGACTGATGTCTGCAGCTTTCCTCGTATCTCCTCTATGTGACTCCTGGTACCATCAGCATTGACCCATGAGCATGTGCTAAGTGAGATTTGTACTATAAGACAGTTGACTGTCTTCCCTCAGTTATATTTCACTTGGGCTGAAATCTAATTGAAAAACTCACAGGTTCCTTACTCTAACTACACCTATTTGTAAAAAGCCAACAGTTCACCAAGGAAGTGGACAACAGAGCTACCAATGGAATTCTCCAGAAACAGGCAATTGTTGACCCTTATCCAGGGAACACACACTCAGCCTTTGAAGACATCAGTCCCAGCAAACAAGGCTCAGCCCTGTTAGCTAACACCAGTTATTCAAGCTCTTTCCAGACCACAGGAAGTCCTGAACACCAGGTGACTTATCCAGAACAAATGTCTGGCGGTCCTGGTCAAGCCTCGGAAGAAAACGTTAGCACTCACTCAGTAGCCGAAAGCATGCCGTCCACCTCTGAGCTCCTAGAAGACCCTCCTGAGACAGTGTCCCTGCACCAGGAGGAGATTCCTCCTGGAGCCCTGGGAGAACGCCCACTGGTAGCCACGTCCACTGTAGCTGCTCCAACGAGCCCAAACCCTGAACGCACATGCAGAGGAACGTCCCTCACAGACCCGGCTGGTGAGGACTTGGCCTGCCCCAAGGTCCTGGACACCCTTGTGCCAGCAATGGACACCCACTCCTCCCCCCATGTGTGTCCGGCTGATCCTGAGAACCGCGTCCCACCTGGCACGCTGCAGGCTGACAGGGCCTTAGACCCAGTTCCTCAGGAAGAAGCAGCCACTGGTCAAATGGCCACCCCCAATCCTTTGAGGTGTGACTTCACAGGGTTGGAATTTCACCTCTCTGATGCCACCACGAAGGGGCTGTCACCCAGGAGACTAGCAGAGAAACCTGGTCTGCAGTCTCTTCTACAGAAATCGGGGGCCAGTGGGAAGCAGGCCCCCACAGAAGCCGAAGAAAGAGCTAGGACCAGGGATGGAGATGAATGTCCACTGCCTACTTCCTGCGGCTCTTACCACCTTGATTGGGACAAGCTGGATGATCCGGACTGCAGCCCGTTTGGAGATGGTAGGGAGGCCCGGCCCCCAGAAAGCCCCAAGAACAGTTCAGCCCTGCCGGTGACGGAGCACCAGAACGCCGGGCCTGAGCATGTGAAGGCCTTTTCTCCAGACCAGTAAGTAGGTAGGGAGGACAGCTGTGTCTAGAAATGACGTCTCCTCCTCCCTGTGACCACCTCCCCCCAGACAGCCTTCAAGGCATAGGTCTCAGTGAGACGACCGCTACAGAGGCACAGCTGCTGGTCCCCGTCCCCAGATGCGCACAGGAGGTACCCGCTGCTATGCAGCGCTGGCACTGCTCAACCAGCAATAAAATAGTGCCAATGGTGCAGCCTCAGCCCCAGCACTCAGATGGCCAAAGCAGGTAACGAAGATAAGCACAGTCCACCGATAAGCCATCCGCCCCCCAGCAAGTTCTCAGCCCTGCCAGGCAGCATCCAAGTGAAACCCAGTGGCCCACATGGAAGACACGAAGGCAGGAGAGAGACTGGCTAGAAAGGAGAGGTGGAGGTGGAGGTGGAGGTGGAGGTGGGCAGCACGGGCAACACGTCAAACTATTTGCACTTACGTCTGAAAGTGTCAAGCAGTTTTAGAAAATGAGCAGAGGCTACCACTCAGGTGCAAGCAGTTGGCTGGCATCACAGCCACTGTGCCAGGCACGTGGCACAAGAGCCACCAAGACCTGAAACTGGGTGGTGCTCTTCCAGCAGCCTGCTGCCTCAGGGGTGACATCGTCACTTTCCCATGGACCTTTGCATGGATACTGCTCAAGAAACAGCACAAGGAAGCGTAGGGCAGCTGAGAGCACTCAGGCCCCTCTGATGCCCCTCCAGGCCCCTGATGCTCCTGTCTCTCTAGGCAGCTGCCTTCAGCCCCAGCAGAGGACGCACCTGTGGTTCAGATGGCAGCGGACACCCGAGGGAGAGAGGGCAAGGTGCAGGTATGTGCACAGACAGCTGTGTCCTGTGTGATCACCACGGGGATATAGAGAAGTAACAGCAGAAGAGGCCCCCAGCAATCTTTGGGTGATGGGGTGCGATACGGGGCACATCACTGCTGTTCCTCCCCAAGTCTCCTCTCCCTCTGGGTGTATTTCGAGACCAGCTTGGTGAGGTGGTCACCCCAGAGTATGACTACACAAGGTGATACCGACCTTTCCTCTAGGAGGGAATCTTGAATTCCTTGGGCACCTCGGCTCCCACAAGTTGTCTGGATGGTAAGCTCATGACCCCTCCTGCGGAACCAACACCTCAGCCTTCCCAGCAGGTGCCAGAGCCGACTATGGACCTAAACGAGGAGAGCTTCCGAGACCCCGCGGAGGGTATGTAGCTGCAGGGTACTGTGAGTTCGCCTGATGCCAAATATGGGGTATGTCCCTGGCAGAATATCAGGACTGCAGCGTGGGGTGCGCTCAGCCATGATGGAGCCAGTCACCCGAGGCCACCGGTGTGGCAGGTGTCGGTGCCTCCCTCTGTTCAGCAGTTGCCCCACTGGTGGACTCCTGGGCAGCACCGCTGTCCTGTTGAGTGCCGCTGCTGGGAGCGCTGCGTCCAAGTGTTTGTGTGGCGTGTTGGTTGCACAGCTCACCATGAAGTTGGGTCATAACAAGTTGGCACAGCTTTCCGCAGAACTGTTCTTCAGTGCGCTCTCCCTGTCCACATCCTCCCTGTCCACATCCTCCCTATCGGTCCCATTGCCGCCATCCTCAAGTGACGTCTTCCCCTCGCTATTCTAGCAGGTGCAAAGTGCTGTCTTGTGGTTTTGGTTTGCCTTTTCCTTGCCGAATGAGCATCTGTCTTGTTCCGTTTGGGAACCCCCACCCCATTCCCATCCTGTTCTGTTTGGGACCCTCACCCCCATCCTGTTGTTTGTCTATGTAGCCCAGGCTGGCCTCAAACTCATCCTTCTGCCTCAGTCTCCCACATTCTTGCCTTGGACTTCCCTCAACTACTTTTAAAACCCGGTTACTGTGGACGGGAAAGATGGCCCAAGTACTGGGTGTGAAGGGGAAAGCAGGCCACACGCCCTTACACAAAGCAGGTTCTTCTACAGCAGCAGGGGACATTTCCTGCATTCAGCGTCCCACCCTGATGAGCATTCTGGGGTCTGAGGAGAATGGGGAGTTGACGGCTGCTTGCTTTCTCAGTTCTAGGTAGCAGGGCAGAGGTGGATTATCTGGAGCAGTTTGGAACTTCCTCGGTAGGTACCTGGCAGTGGGTGGCAGCCTCAGCCGAGGAGCTGCCGGCCAGCGCGAGTGGCGCTGACTTGCCCTGTCCTGTCTCTGCAACTCCAGTTTAAGGAGTCAGCCTGGAGGAAGCAGTCCTTGTACTTGAAGTTTGACCCTCTCCTGAGAGACAGTCCTCTGCGGTCGCTGCCGGAGGTCTCGGTGACAAGCAGGTGTGTCCTCCTCCTCGAGCATGTGAGCCACAGGCCGGCAGTGGCCACGTGCAGGGGCAGGTGGAAGGAGCAGTGACATGCACACACGTGACAGCGATCCAGGAGCCTCGCGTGCGTCGAGGGGCAGTGCCGCCTCATCCTCGTGCCTCTCACCTGTCTGGAGACAGGCCCGCTAAGGCAGAGCTGGACAAAGGCAGTAGAGCCTCAAATCAGAAATGGAAGAAAATGGTCGTATTTGTGTAATATTGACAGCGACTTGCTAAGTATGGCATGAGACCCTTGAAGCCAGGGAAGCAAGGCTTGCTGCTCCTGACTAGGGTAGGGTTCACCCGCTAGACACCCAGCGCTCTGCAAGGACTGAGCAGTGAGAGGCTCTCATTCTGCCGTCTCTACTCCAGCTTCCATTGATTTTAAAGTAAAACCGAAGCACAGCTTGCTGTCATAGGCACAGGTGTCAACTTGACTGTTGAGGGTTTGAGCTCTGGCATATTTGTGGAGAATTAGTGGTTGAGTTAAGCCCAGAGCAGACCTGAAGGAGATTGTCTAGCTGATGGGGAAAGCCCAGCCCATGGTGGGAGGGACTAGGCCCTGGAATAAAAGATGGAGAGCTGGTTGAGAGAGTCGGCATCCTTCTGTACACTTGGCCAGACATGCTGGTCTGCCAAGTAAGGATCGTCCCTCTCCCAGCTGTATGTGGTGATGGTGTGGCCAGTTCCCTGGGCTCTGGTGTTGGTGCGTGCTCTCCCGTCAAGCTGGACTAGAACTGTAATCAGAAAATCGTAAGAGAAAATAAGTTATTTGTCCCTTAAGCCGTTTGATGCTGATTTGTCAGCAACTATGCAGGCAAACTGCAACACTTGCTAAGGCACCATCTCTGCCCTGCACGCCCCACTCAGTGCTTGGGGTGTGAGGTGACGCTTACCTCTTCGTTTGCAGTGTGCAGGATGCAGACAAGCCAGGCTCAGGAAATTCACTGGAAGCCAAGCTTGTGGATTTGGATTTCTTGGGAGCACTGGATGTTCCTGTAAGTACTTGAATCTCTGTGGAGCAATATTTTTATCGTAAAGAGATGAGGGTCTTGAGAGCAGCCATGTTTCACTCCCACAGGTGCCAGGCCCCCCTCCACCTGTGCTTGAACCTGGAGGTCTCTTGCCCACCGGGCCCATAGTGGACGTGCTGCAGTACAGCCAGAAGGACCTGGATGCAGCGGTGAGTTTGCAGGCCGTCTTAGCTAGACCCCTAAGTGCAGAGTGTGCACGCCGACCAGCCGCTCCCAGGCTGCCTGTGGGCACATCCCACATCCCTGTTCCTGGAGCTCGTGTGACTAACACTAGGGCAGGGCTGGGAGCCCCACACTTGGGCCTGTGGAACCTCCCTGTGCATAGCCAATTGGAATGGGATTGGGAGCCTCCTGTGCATGGCAGGTAAACGCATTAGCTGTGGGTTCGAGGTTCTGCTGCAGCAGGTTGCCCTCTTGGGCACATCCAGGAGCCCCAGGGTTCTGTAAGGTGACTCCAGAAACCTTGGGTGTGAGATGGATTCCTGGTGGGGCTGCTCCTCAGCCCTGTTGGCTGGGATCCACCTGCCAACTCAGGTCCGCGGCTTTTGCAGGTGAATGCAGCACAGCAAGAGAACCTGGAGCTGCGAAGCCGGTGTGAGGAGCTCCACACGAAGTACCTGGAGATGGGGTAAGTCTGCACCCCCTGCCCTGCCTGGGTCGGCCCGTGGCCAGCCACAGACACGTCTCTGCTCTCCTGCAGGAAGATCGTCGACGGGTTTGAGGTGATCGTGTACCAGTCAATGGGTGAGTGCCAGCTGTCTTCCTTCTCGTGCTGCCAGGCCTGCTCCCAGAGCCTCTTCCGCACAATACATTGCACCTCCTGCACTCCTCTGCCCATGCTGCGGACATGCCTGGCTGGCAGACAAAGCTGTGGTGGGGAGCCCTCTCCAGGGTAACTGCAGGGATCAGGCCTAGGTAGCCTCGCCAGTGTTAGATTCCGGAGGTGTACGAGTTGTTCACCAACTTCCTGTGCTGCCACAGAAGGCTCTGTGCATTCTGGGCCTGTACTCACCCAGAGAACAGGGAAAGGAAGCTCGTCGTGTGCAGAACGCGTGGTAGCGCTCACGCCTGGGCCCCAGCTACCCACCTCTCCTGTGCCTCTGTCCCCACTTCGTGTTTTCAGGGCTGTTTTGGTATCTGTCCCCTGATCCAAGTGCTTATTTTTCTTAAGAGGAGGCTCAGAAACAGAAGGAACTCGCCCAAACCCAAGTCCAGAAGGTTCTGAAAGAGAGAGACCAACTGACTGCAGATCTGAACTCCATGGAGAAGTCCTTCTCGGACCTTTTCAAGCGGTTCGAGAAGCAGAAGGAGGTTATTGAGGGCTACAAGAAGGTGTGTTGTGGTGTCCCCGAGCAGGCCAGGCTGCGTCCCGTCAGCGATGCGCTGCCAGGACCCTCCACAGAGGAAGCTGGTGGCGCTCATGATAGAGCGCGCATCTGGCTGTTGATTCAGTCCCAGCACCACAAGCGGACCCCAAGAACCTTGTCAACACTGGTGTTCTCGGGAGATGAGTGTAGGGGACAGTTGATGGCAGTTAACTCTAAACTTGGACATGTCCTGCAACAGAGGGAAGGTTGGGTGGAGCCTCCTAAGTGTCCAGCAGGGGAGAGGCCATTCGGAAGCCAGCAGCATGGCGGGGCATTGCCGCAGTGCCTCCGCCCCTGCTCACTGTGGGCGTGAGGCTTCAGCATGCTGGGAAGAGCACAGCCAGGGTAGCCCAGGGCTGTCCACCATCAGCCCGCAGTGCACAGTGGCCTGAGCACAGCTGTGCTCTCAGCAAGAGCTGTGGGTCTGGGGGTCAGGCTGGGTCCCAGAGGTGCAGATCAAGCACTGTCTCATGCTGTACCAGGGGTGACTTGCAAGTGCGCATGGCGAGGTGCTTCCCAAAGGAAAATAGCAAGAGCTAAGTCACTGACGTACCCTAGAACCTCGTGTCTGCAGGCTGTCTGACCCTGGTGGTCTGTGCAGGCCGAGCCTGGGCAGGCCAAGCGAGCAGCACAGCGTCCATGGTGCATTCTCATTTCCTCAAGAACGAAGACTCGCTGAAGAGATGTGTTGAGGAGTACATCGCGAGGCTCGAGAGGGAGGGCCAGAGGTACCAGGCGCTGAAGGCCCACGCGGAGGAGAAGCTCAAGCTGTGAGTGTCGGGCACCCCCGGAGGGGAGGGACGGTCCCTGCTGGGCCCGGCCTAGCCTCGCCTCTGCTCCTGCCCCTCAGGGCAAGCGAGGAGATCGCACAAGTGCGCAGCAAGGCCCAAGCCGAGGCCCTGGCCTTCCAAGCCAGCCTGAAGAAGGCGCAGATGCAGATCCGCTCCCTGGAGAAGACCGTGGAGCAGAAGGTGAGCAGCCCAGCCTGCTGCACTGGCTTTGAAGGGCCGCCGGGGGTCCTGGGCCAGCCTTGCCTGCCTGCTTCCCTAGTGCAGGTGGTGGGCAGGGCTCCCCAGCCGGTGGGCGGCTCTTCAGTGCCTGTCTGAAACCTTTTCTTCAGACGAAAGAGAATGATGAGCTGACCAGGATCTGCGATGACCTCATCTCCAAGATGGAGAAGATCTGACCACAGCCACTGCCATCCTCTCCTGTCTGTCCGTCTGTTTATCTGTGTGACTCGTCTTAGTTTTGTGTCCTTATGCTCATTTCTAATCTAAATTGATTTTGAAAAGACTAAATAAACTTTCTTAATTTCAGTGTGCTTTTTGTGTGTGGGGTGGGGGGTGAGCTGGGAAAGTCTCGCCAGTCGAACTGAGGGGCCAGACAAGGCCTGAAGCTTCCTAGCTGACCCTCTGGCCTGTCTGCGGACCTTGGCCGGGTCAGAGGCCATGTTGGAAACGCCTCATGAGGCAGAGGTGCGGCCTCCACGCTGGCTTTGGTCTCTCCTGATGGCTCCAAAAGCTGCCCGTAGGCCTGTCCCCTGCTGGGGCCTCGCCCAGCCAGCCAGCCCAGAGCCCGTCCAGAGAAGGCCGGTAGGGCGACTGGACACAACAGGGCCGCCAGTCTGGCCTGGGGCCAGGCTCGGGACACTGGCCTCTGCGCAGCAGCCTGAGTGAGCCAGGACAAAGGGGCCTTGTGTGCTTGAACGTTCACTCATTCAGGGGCTAGCGGGGGCCTTGGCACTGGCCCTCCGTGGGTAAACATGACCCTGGCTGAGCATGCAGCCCGGGGCCAGACTTCCACAGCCCCATGTCCCCAGCACTACGCAGCGGTGCCCTGTGGCCACCTGCCAGAGAGGCCACAACAGGGAAGTCCCTCGCGGCCAACTCAAAGTCCTCACTTCAGAGCTAGAGAGGGAGGAGGGGTTATCACAGGGGGCGTGGAGGTAAAGGTCACAGAAACCCTCCCCACTGACGTGGCTCCACCAGCCTTAGTAGAACTTCACTGTTTGGATGAAATCTGTCTCTATATTTACGTGCTGATGCCCAAGTCCCTGAGAGGAATCGCACGAGGAGGTAGAGGAGGGACTGCGTGCGAGGCCGTGAGGTGGCGCTGGGCCATGGGCTCCGTCCGCAGCCGACAGCATCTGTCTCCCAACTTCAAGAGCTCAGCCTGACCTCAGGGCCTAGGTCCCCAGCAAGTGCCCTTCACCTTTGCAGGCCCAGTAAGATGCTCCCCCCATCAGAGAGGTGCCCGGCCCCCAGTCCATTCTCAACCCAGTGGTCTCAGCAAGGCAAGTGTTTGCTGACATTTGAGACCCCACAGGGATGCCCAATGCTCCTGGGACCACATGGGAACGAGTGAACTCCCCACCGGCCTGCCCAGACCCTCTTCAGGGCCTCTCCGCGCCGACCACCCGGCCTGCTCTTCCTCCAAACCTTCTCCAGCATGATCACTACTGGACTAGGAGCTTCACCCATCCCAGAATGAACCTCGAACACGCCTGTGACTTCAGAGTCCAGGCCCATGAGGCTGCTGCATGCCCAGAAAGTAGCCAGAAGGGCCACCCCACCCTCTGGAAAAACCCCAGTGGAATTCGGGCCAGTGGGACCCTGGCACCCAGACTTGAACCCTGAACTCCCTCTGCTGAACCCTCGTCTCACTTCCAGGAAAGCCCAGAAGAACGGAGCTCATCGGGTGACCACCCAAGAAATAAGAGCACACCACATCTAGGAGGGGGTTCTACCTGAGACCATTCTGACATGTGCTCTGGGGCGGGTAGCAGTGTTAGGGTGCCCCAGGGGTGCGGCGCAGGCCCACGGTGACCCTACGCATGTGGGAACTGGCCATGTTTCCTGGCATGGCCCCGGTGGTCTCTGCTCCGCAGCCTCACCTGACTACCCGACACCAAGATTTCTCTCAGCACAGCTGTCGGGCCAGGCAGCCTGCAGGTGGCGCCATCAGGCTGCCTGAGCTCCCGGGGCCGGGCACAGGCTGTCTGCAGATCATCCTATGCCCAGGCCCTGCATCTGGGTCTCTGAGGAGCGTCCTGCTCAGACCCTGACCGAGGCCCCAAGTGGCCTCATCAGCCCATCCCTCCCCTCCGTCCTGGTCCTGGGGAGCCCCATATGCTGGGCAGGGCAGAGTCCTGGAGGGTGAGCCTGAGCCTGGTACAACAGGCACCGTGACCTCCCACAGGACACAGGTCCCTGGCAAAGCCCAGCCTGCCGGGCTCCATAGTGAGCAGATGTGGACGATCCCAGCCCCCACAGCACTAGGTCCCCTCATCTCCTGGCTGCCTGTCCTTCACGCCAGGCCTGCTGCTCCACACCCCTCCCCACAAATTTGAAGGAATGAGACAGACTGCCAAGAAATGCTCCCTGCCCGGCGCCAAGCTTCGAGCTGAAGGCTCGTGGCTGCTTGCGGAATGAATGAATGAATGAATGAATGAATGAATGAATGGTGCACACCACGAGACCCCCGCTCCCACAGTTCTGCCTCTTTGCACCGGGGTTCAGGCATCCTCCCTCCAGGCCAGCGGGGAAGGTGAGCCAGTACAGCCAGAACTCGGGAGCCCCGAGGCCTGTACCCCTGGGAACCTTCCGAAGCACCCTGCCCCCCCCCCCAGCCTGGAACCAGCAGCCACAGCCGGCGCTGAGCTCACCGGGAACGAAGAGCCCTCCGTGAGGAGCGGCGGGGTAGGGGAGCAGCACCGGGAGGACAGGCGCGGGTCCCTTCCTGGTGGGAGGCTGAGCACAGAGCATGCAAGGGCGATAGGGACATCAGCTGCGAGGCGCGGGGGCTGCTGGATGCGCTGCCGGTGGAGCTCGTGAGGCGAGTCTGCCACCTGCCCCTGGGTCTCAGACGCATTCTGTCTGTCCACTCCTGGGAGCCATGGAGGGTCCTGTCTGGGTGCTGTTCTGGCAGAGGTCACAGTGCGGGAGAACCCAAAGGGTGCTTTCCAAGCTGAGGGCATGCCACTGAGAGCTTGCTGGGGTCCTGAGGGAGAGAAGGAGGGGGCTGGAGAGCTGAGGGGGAACCCCGTGGGAGAGCCCTCTGAGCCTCAGTGTGGCACGCTGTACCCTGGCAGGGCGATTCCGGGGTGCTCCAGTGGGATCAGCACTGTCTGAGCTCACCCCTTGTATCTGTCCCATGACCCTGCAGCTGTCACTCAGGCTGAGCTCCTCCCAGAGCTGCAGACATGTGTCCTGAGACTAGAAAGCAGGTTGGCACGCCACGTCCAGACTGGTGGGGCCAGGGGCCAGGCCATAGTCTAGTTCAACCTTGATTGTGTGTGCGCGTGCGTGTGTGTGAGAGAGAAAGACAGAGAGAGAGAGAGAGAGTCACAGGCTTCCTCCGTGGGTCAAAGGGCAGCTTCCAGAGCTCTTCCTCTCCCTCCACCTTGCAGACTCCACAGATCAAACTCAGACTGTCGGGTTCTCACCAACCAACATTTGCCCTTTTATTTCCTCATCACGTGCTGAGTGAGTCCTCTATTGCTGCCAGGGAGGCATGGAGGGAGCAGAGGAAAGGGAGAGATGGCTCAGGGCTTAAGACTCTGCCTCACAAGCAGAAGGTCCTGAGTTCAAATCCCAGGTCCCATGTAAAAGTGCCAAGTGGAAATGATGGCAGCCTGCACTTCAGGCCCTGGTGGGCAGAGCCTGGGAAATCCCTGAGCGAAGCAAGAAGGAGGTAGAAGCAATGCAGGATGATTCCTGAAATGGTCCTTGGTCCTCCACAGGGACACACAGTGCCCTCTGATACACACACACACACACACACACACACACACACACACACACACACACACTAAATAAAATATAAAAGAGAAGAGAGTGGACAGCTTACCTGAGGTCTCGGGGATGCTCTGTGGCCCCTAGCGTCTACTGCTCTCCTCGAAGCATTCCCTGCCTCTACTCCATATGCACCTATGAAAGTCCATCACCCCCGCACTGTCGTGCCAGCCCCCATCTGCACTAGTCAGCACAGTTCCCAAGTCACCAGAACAAGAGGGGACCCTGGGAAGGGACTTGTCTCCACTAGAAAGAAGCTGGCCTGGCCAGACTCAGCTTCCCAGAGGTTGCAGGGAGCCCCTGACCCCAATTGACCCAGAACTCAGTCAGCGAACAAGTAGATGGTAACTACTGTCTACCTGGAAAGTTCCACTGGAAACCCCACCCCAGGGCCTCAGATCAACACCTGGTCTTTTCTGTCCCGCAGAGGGATGCTGGGCCCTGAGACCGCAAGGCTCCTCTGGACTTGGAAGGTGCCCCCTGTCCCCTGCTAGAGTCCACTCGCACACATGCCAAGCCACCGAGTGGTTCATCCTGCACCAAGCCAAGCAGCTGAGGCCGTCCAGCCCTGGGTGGGCCCAAGGCAGGGCGCCTCTTGCACATGGGTCTCGCTGGGAGGCCTGAGGAATCAGAAACACATGGCTAGCCGATGTCCCCCACCCGGCCCTTGGGCAGCTCAGCATAGCCACTTGGGGGTGGGACCCAGTGACAGGGACTGCAGGCTCCCCTGCCCCCACCCACTGTCCCTGGCGTCCACCCTCCAGCTAGACTTGCAAACTGCCAGGGCCAGGAGTCTACGGGAACACGTCAGATCCCTTCCCGCCTTGGGGCTGCTCTTCTTTGACACTTGCTGACGCGCTCTTGCCGCCCCAGGCTGAGACAAGCTGCAGATGATGGCGGCCAGGTCCTCCTGCTCACAGAGGACACCGGAAGCCGACCCCCTGGGGCGGGTCAGAGGGCACAGAGCCTGGAGCCCTGCTCCCACCAAAGGCTTCCAGCGCCAGTCAGGGCGCCATTTGCCCAGACTCTCAGCCTCTGAGGGGTCCACTGTGTCCCTGGGAAGGCCCCACCCACACTCAGGGCTGCCCGAGGCTGGCGGGCCGGGCCGGATCCATGCGGTCCTGACGTGCCCGTTCGCTCCCCAAGGAGCTCTAGCGCGCCAGGTGCTGTCTCTCTGCCAGGAACATGAGCTCACCTCGGCCCTTGGGCAGGGCGGGCAAGGCGTGCCCATCCCCAGGCAACGTGACTCCTCAGGAGGTCACAAGGCCATCGCTGCACACCCCACCCCGCTCCTTCTAACAGCAGCCCAGGGGCCCCAAGCATGTGGTTGTTCACATGGGTCCTCGCACGGGTGGTAACACTTCAGTCAGTTCTGATGGGGAGCCAGGGGCAACAGGGAGGTCCTACAGGCAGCTATGTGGGTTCACTAAGTAGAGTCCCCACAGTCTTGGCGCACTGAAGAACGGGGAGGCAAGATGTCTCCCCATGGCATGCCAGAAGCCTCTAGAGCAGGGTCTGCAGGAGACGAGCCCAGGCCTCAGGACAGCCCCTCCGGGCCGGGCCGAGGGGTCCATAAAGCCAGCAATTATGGCTGTTGTTGATTGACGTGCTCTCTGGAGCTCCTGCGAGCCAAGCAGGAAGCGCTGGGGGCTCTCCCCATGGGCCGAGGGCCAGGCCTCCTTGGCGTTTCTGGGAACCCCCCTCCCCACACACCCAGAAAGCAGGAATGTAATCGCGCCCTGAGCCCAGGCTTGTCTGGCTCCCGGTGCCCCACCGGGCCAGCTGCAGTGTCCTTCCTTCAGATGGGGCAGCAGATGGGGCCAGGAGAGTCAGCAACGGCTCCTTGGAGGAGGCGGCAAGTCACCTGTGTGGGTGTGGGACTCAGGCCAGGGAACGTGGACGACCGGTGGAGGAGCCTGCGTGGGCAGGGGGGTCATCCTAGGCGAGCTGAGGGGGCCCAGGAGCCGACTGGGTACTAGTGCCTGCTGCCCAGGCCTGGGCGTGGCCCGCCTCTCTAGCAGCTCTTCCTTCAGGCTGAGATTCTGGACCTCATCCCGAAACCCCCAAATCCAAGCCTGGAGACTCAGAGCCCTGGGCTCCACCTCAAGGGGCACATTCAGACCCCCATGGAGCTGAGGGCGCAGTCCCTGCTTCGGGCTGCAGCAGAGCTCCCGGCTGCAGGGTCCAACACCACGTCCTGCTTAGGCATCTAGAGCTCATCTCGGCCAAGGGCAGGCACCTTCCCCCGGACAGCGAGACCCCAGTGCAGATTCAGGGGTGGCCTACAGCTGGAATTTGAGGTAGGTGGCCAGTGTGTAGGCTATAGTCCCCTTGTGGTACTTTAGTAGAAGGACTGAGGTCCAAAGAAGTAGCAAGCCTCGTAGAGATCCCAGGGCGGCCAAGATATGCCTGGTCAGCCTAGGTTGTCCAGTACAGGCATGGGGGGGTCATTCATGTCCACCATTCACGGTGGCGGTCAGAGAGGCCGCAGCTCCCCTGGGTCACACCCTTTAGACCTGCTGCCTCCAAGCATTACCTGGAGCCTGCCTTTACCACACGAAGCAAGCACCCTAACCCTGTGGCGACATGGGTACCCCACCTCGTTCCTTCCCAGGAGACAGTGCCCGACACCGTACACTCCAAGAAGCACTGGACCAGGAGCCACCGCTGCTGGGAGTTTCAGGAGGCAACACGTCCAGTGGGGTCTTGGCTTTCTCAAGTTTGACAGTCACACTAGGAACTTGTTGCTTAGCCAGGCTGCCGGGGACAGGCTGGCACACAGTAGGCACCCAGCATGCAGCAGGCACTCAGCTGGGCTCACAGAAGGCGCAGCGAGAGCAGCCGTGTCCTCGGGGCTCTGGAATTAAGCAATGGGGTGTGCCTACTGGGCCCTGCGTCACGCAAGGGCCATGGTAGCCTCCCAGTCGTGCCCAGGCCACAAGGGGGCCTCAGACAGTTCTCAGGTGGACTCTGGGTGGCCGGGACGAGCGAAGCCAGGGATGGCAGTGTCGGCAGTGAGCACAGGCTCGCAGAGCGTGAGGCTCCCGGCGCAGGCGTAGCACCTCCAAGAGAAGGTCAGAGATTCCTCCAGTGCCCATCCTTTGGGCTCTACCAGAAGGTGCCCCAGTACCCTGGAGACACCTAGGAGAGGACCCAGAAGAGGATGCAGCCCCATAAAAGGCAGGGTCGCAGCCTTCCTCATGCTCAGAGGACGGGCTCCCTAGAGGACGGTGCGGCTGCTTCGCGGATGCTCTACGCAGGAATCCTTGCTCTGTCCCTGCCGTGAGCACCGTGAACTAGAAACGCTGCGGGAGTGAGGAGCCCTGGCTATGCCGTCCAGAGTGACCCTCGACGGAAGGGAGCCACGAGGCAGCTGGACGGGTCAGGCTGGCTCTCCAGGCTCACATGCCCCCGAGTCTGACGTCAGCACAATCTGATTTCATAACTAGCCTGGATTCTGCCCCAGCCGAAGACGAGCATACAACCCGATATATTTTAATGATATCTTTGAGTACCACCAGCACAATCATTTCCAGATGGGGGCCTTGGATGGGCACTTCGCCCAGAGGACTAGGGTGGGGGAGGGGAGTGCAAACCCCAGGCCTACTCCAGGCTGACCATGGCCCCCTGGCACAGAGTCCACCCCTTTCTCTGCCACGGAGTCTACGCTGGCCACACGAAGCTGCTACTCTCGGTCATAGTTTGCCTCTGACAGCTGGGCAAGTGGGGTTCCCGGACAGCATGGGGGGATGAGATGATGGGCGCCCCAACCCTAGGTCCTTCGTGCCGGGTGGTCTGAGCAGAGCCCAGGGTGTCGCACGCCACCTGCTCAGGAGCGCTCCTTGCCTGAGGATGGTGGTCCTGATTCCCCCTTCAGCTGAGCGACTGGGAGAAAAGTGGTGGGTGGTCAGCAAGGGGGGTTCTGCCAGCTTGTAAGACGTGCCTGTTTGGGCCAGCAGGATGCTCAGCGGGTAAGGCGCATGCTCACAAATCTGGGGGCCCGAGTTCGATTCTCAAAAGCCACATACTGGAAGGAAAGTCCTCTTCTGTTTTCTACCCAAGCACTGTGGCTTGCATATTCTCTCTCTCTCTTTCTCATAAATAATTTTTTTTAAAAAAAAGACTTGCCTGCTCTGACTTCTCGACATTCCCAGAGTCTTCTGCCCGACTGTGCCCCACCTCAGCTGTGTACACAACCATCAAGGGATAGATGGGCAATAAAGGGCACAAAGGGACTGAGGCCTTATCTCTGTCTCATGCCAGCCTAGCGATTGCACCCCGATTCCAGCCCCTACGCCACTCCCTCCGTGCCTGATGGAGGCCGGCAAGTCCAGGACAGGAGAGTTTTCAGGAGTGGAGAGGGGTCGAAGCCACAAGACTTTGGAGGTGAGACCAGCTGGCCCCCAGCATGTGGCTGTGGTGGTGCAGATCAGCCTGGACCCTGGCTGGACTGCGATGGTGTTGGACATCCGTTCCGGGCATCAGCCCTGCAGCACCCCATCACCTCGGCCTCCCAAGCGCTGAGCACCAGCGGGGCGGGCATCCCGCAAGCCAGCAGCGCCCTTGGCTTACAAATACTAGAGCCACCTGCACAGCATCCAAGCTGGTGCTCTGCCCACTGTCCTGCCAGCTACGCACCACACACACACACACACACACACACACACACACACACACACACACCACACACCACACACCTCACCCAACACACACACACACAACACACACACCACACACACACATACACACAACACACACAACACACACACACCATACACACACAACACACACTCACACAACACACACACACACAACACACACACACACACAACACACACACACACAACACACACACACACAACACACACACACACAACACACACAGTGCCCTTTGGCCAGAGCCAACACACCAACCCTGGCCTGACTCCTTGCAGCTCACTGCAGAAGAGAAAATCTTGGCCCCAGGAAGGCTGGCCCCCGGGAAGGATGGCCCCCGGGAAGGATGGCCCCCGGGAAGGCTGGGGCCCCCGGGAAGGATGGCCCCCGGGAAGGATGGCCCCCGGGAAGGCTGGGGCCCCCGGGAAGGATGGCCCCCGGGAAGGATGGGGCCCCAGGAAGGCTGGCCCCCAGGAAGGATGGGGCCCCCGGGAAGGATGGGGCCCCAGGAAGGATGGCCCCCGGGAAGGATGGGGCCCCAGGAAGGATGGCCCCCGGGAAGGATGGGGCCCCAGGAAGGCTGGCCCCCGGGAAGGATGGGGCCCCAGGAAGGATGGCCCCTGGGAAGGATGGGGCCCCAGGAAGGGTGGCCCCCGGGAAGGATGGGGCCCCAGGAAGGGTGGCCCCCGGGAAGGCTGGGCAGCTACTGCCTCTCCTGAGGAGCAGGGTGCTTGGAAGCTTCCCCCAAGGGGACTTCCAGCTGCCCTGGAAGTCACACTGATTGGCCTTCTGGGGTGATGGATAGACACGCTCTATTCTCAGTACCCTACCTGCCCCGTGACCCCAAGATGACCCGTAAGTACGGAATGCTGGGGTCAAGGTGCCCGCGGTCCTCAGCAGAGCGCCAGTCCACGCTCCTGCCGCCAGGCCCTGGCACTCTCGGCAGACATGACCTCACCCTCAGCCTCGCCCCTTCTGGGAGCAGGAGAGGTGGGGGTGCCCGCTGGGTCCACGAGGCAAGCGTGGGTGCTGGTTCACGTGGCCTTCCCAGGCGATGACTCACCCTCCCCACCCACGGGCGCCCCCAGGGCTCTGCTCCGCCAGGGGGAGGCAGAGGCCGACCGCGGCTCTCAGGTGTCCCTGCGCCTCACCGCGAATGGGACCCTGCCCCAGGACTTCTTTGGAGGTCCCACCCACCTACCGCCCAAGGGGGAACAGAAGATGGCCCACACTTGCCCACCTGCCCAAGGTTCATCATCATCTCTGGCAGCAGCTCTGAAGGCGTCGGCTCCCAGACCCCCAGAAACACCAGCTCCATCTCCACCCCTGCACCCAGCTGTCTTCTTACTACCCACCTACACTGTCTCTGTGTTCCATTCCACCGGATGCCTACCTCATTCCTCTCTGCATCTGACCCACCAAAAGCTCCCCCTACCACACACTGTCTTCACCCTATAGCCCTCGCTCGTGGACCATGAAGTCATTACAGTTTGGCCGCATCCTCCCAGCCCACCATGGATGCCAGCTACACGGACCATCCGCCACATCCCCTCTCTCCCCCAGAGCCCTGGCCAGACTTACGTGCACGCTGGACCCCTGGCCCAGCCCTCTCCACCAAACTGCCCCGCGGTCCATCTCCTTGCAAACATTTACTCTGCGTATCGCGCCTGAACTACTGGAGACATGTCAGCCAAGTTCTCACGGCGCTTGCCCCTGCCTGGGGAACACTGTCAATAAAAAAGCGAGTGGAGTGGCCCCCAGCTGGCAGTGACCAGTGTCCTGACAACCATCACGGATGGATGTGGTAGCGGAGCCACAGGAGACATCAGATCTCAGGAAGAAGAGATCCCGGAGCGATGGTTCCAAGGCACGCCGTATGAACTGGACCCCTGAGTCTACAGCAGCTGTCTAGACAGGACCGAGGGACCCTGCAGCCTGGGCCAGCCACAGCCTGAGAGCTGGGACTGTCCGGAAGGCCTCCCTGAAGTGCGGGAGGGTGTAGAAGCCCCCCTCCCACTCAGCCTGAACAAGTCTTCAAAATTTGAGAGGCGTGTCACACCGCTGTGCGTACACCTCTCTCTGGTCTTGCCCTCCACAGCGAGGACATCCTCCCGCTTTCCCTGCTGGGGTCCCCAACTCAGCATCTTTATCTGGCCAGGGACTTGGGGTTCATAGCAGACCCCTCCCTAAATAGCTCTGGCTGCCTGAAGCTCACCGTTGACGAATTTCTCACTCTGACCACAGATGGGAATTCTGTGCCAGGGAACCGGTTCAGAAAGTCCTCATCCCTCTGGAGGGTGGCGTGTGCCCCTGGTCAGGGTGTCCATGGGTCGACCCTGGACCGTCCATCCAAAGCCCAGCAACGGGAAAGTACCTGGGTAGTCCCGTTGGGTCCTATGTGGTGTCCCGTCCAGGAGGGCGTGGACAGGACTCCTGGGGTGAGAAGTCAAGGGTCCAACCCAGCACTCTTCTCCCTCAGGGAGCACGGGTAGGGCAGGAAGCCCCCCTCACCTCCCTCTCCTCTGGGCATCTCAGTTAGGTCCACCCGTCCTCCCAGGTTGACGGGCTTTGGCTTCCTGGTCCACTGCTTAGAGACCAAGGCTCGGAAGAACGGGCTGCCGGGTCTTGCTCAGAGGCTGGAGGCCCCGTAGATCCACCACGCCATCTACCCCGAGCCCCTCCTGGCTTCCTCAGCCAGAGAACAGGCTCAGAGATAAGGTCAGAGGGAAGGAGAAAAACCACAGCCCGCCCCAGGTCTGATTAGCCACAAATCCCAGGAAGTTTCCACCTTATCCTGAAACCCCATCTCCTGGATTCGCCGTCACAGTCACCGGTCCCATCACTCTCCGCAGTCTCTGTGCCCATCTCCCTCCAGGGGCTCACGCACCTGGATGAAATGACCAGGGCAGAAGCTGACTTGGCTCAGATTTGTTCTGAAACACACAGCGCCCCCGCACCAGATCTGGTCAGCCCTGTCCCAATGCCTGGGAATCCCCGGGGTGGCAAGCAGGCCCCAGGGGACATGTGTCTTGCCAGGCTGGACTCCTCAAGTGTATCAGGGTCTGCAGAGAAGACGTCACTTGGCCCTGGCAAGACAGGTGGGTCAGGGTGGCTGTGCGCCCCCTGGCTGCCTCAAGCAGCCCTCCGGTGGTTTGGGGAGCAGGCAGCAGGGCTGTGGGACACATCTGGAAGACCCGTGCACACCAAAGGCTTCCCAGGCCGACGGGCATGCTGAGGCCCAGGAGCCTTAACTGAGGGACGGAGAATAGCCATTGGCATCGATGGGAACAGTAGAAGCCACATGGGCAGTTGACATCAGAGGAGACACCCCTGAAGAGGGGACAGAGCCAGGGCCTGGCTTCAGGGCAGGAGGCCACCCTGGCCACAGGTAGGCCCACTCCTTGGTTGGCTGCATGCAGTGTATGGCGCCATCGGGCAGATGACTTAATCACAGGAGGCCTTTGTCCCTGGCACCCGCCCCCCGCCCGGATCCTCCGCCTGGCCTGGCCGCCGGCCGCACGCCCCCCCACCCCCGCCCGCCTGGCTCCTAGCAACCTTCAGCCAAGCATGGGCAAATTCAGGAGGGCCGGGGGCTCTCACCACCAGGCCTGGGAACAGCGCGGGGGTGGCCGTGGGGTGCGGCCAGGGCGGACCCACCCAGGGCTGGGGCTCAGGGGATGCCTGCCCCGTGCCAGCCCGGGAGGAGGGCATCCTGGGAGTGGCTATAGCTGGCATCCTGGCAGAGGCGCCAAGGCCAAGGGCCGGGGGCTTTGTATGCTGCAGCCCCCCTCTCTTCCTGGGGCCCCCACCCGCCTGATCCTGTCAGAGCCTTAGAAAGAGAGACAAAGGCCCCGGGAGGCCCCGGGAGGGCTGGGACAGAGGCAGGAGATGGAGTTTTAATGACCGCGATATAATGGTGGGAGCGGAGGCAGCTCGTTAACCCTGTCGAGCCCTCTCGCCGGACCCACCCAACGTTGGTCAGACCTCCCCCCGGCCCTCCCGCTGCCCCCGCATTGCCGATCAAATGAGATTGAGGAACAGAGAGTGAGGTTCAACTCTTATCTGCAGAGACAGGGCGAGGGTCTGCAGCCGCGTGGAGGGGGCGGGCTGCACGCCCTTCCGCCACTTCCCTCTGAGGTCCTGCAGGCCTTGCCATTTCCTGACACTGCAGCTGAACTCCGGCTGGGGTGCTGCCCATGCATGGGGACCTGCCCTCCTGCCCCTGAAGCCTTGGCACTGCCTGGCCGAGTGCGACTCGACATGCCTCCTGGTCCTGGCCACCAGCCACACGTGGCCCCCTTTTACCCCATGTGTACCCCGATTGCCTCCTGAAGCTGGAGGAAACTCAGAGCCCCATTAGAGACTGAGGAACTAGGTGCGAGAAGGTTCCACCGGCTGTTTGTTCCCTAGGAGCCCTCTGGAACCTGCCTCAGTAGATGTCTTGAGGCATGAGCAGGAATAGTCCCCGCAGACACAGGGCTGGTGGTCCAGGAGGGAGGGTGGAAGAAGCCCGGTGACCCCACAGCCCTGTTCAGAATTCTCGTAAGAGGGGAGCAGCCAAAAGGCAGGACATGGACAGTACTCAGGGATGGGCGGGGGGCTGAAAGTGAGCAGCCCCACCTGTGAGGCAGGTGGGTGGGCTGGGCTACTCCTGGGAAGGGAGCCCTTGGGGGAAGGAGGGACAAGCCCTCAGACGTGCTGACCTCATCCCCAGCAGCCTTGGAGCCAACGCCAGACAGGGAGATCGAGGCCCAGAGAGGGTGGCATCTCCCTCCTGGGGGTCCCTGCTCAGGAGGCTCAGGTGAGGGGCTGCAGATGGGGCCCCAGCAGAAGGCCGAGGGCAGAGCCTTAGGAGGCGCTGAGCAGCGGAGAGTGAGCCCTCCCCAGGCCTGGGGGGGCAGATCAGGAGCGGTCAGGGACGCGCCTATGCCTGGGAGTGCTTGGGGTGGGTCAGCAGGGTAAGCCGGTCTGAGGGAGGCCACAGACCGGTGACATGGTGACAGAGTGGGTGGGCTCAGAGGACCAGGTAAAGTTGGGCCTGGACATCCACCAGTGGCTGAGCTGGGTGAGCGGCGAGGCAGATGTGACCCTGTCCCTCTCGGGTTAGCGAGGGTCTAAGTGGGTGCAAGGGTGGGCACCTCACAGACACGCACCTGGGCCGCAGCCTGTGTGCATCTGCCCAGCCTCCGGAGGACGGGCGCTGGGCCTGCATTGCCATGCTCCCCCTAAGGGTTTGGTGCCTGGTTTGCTCCTGGCTTCAGAGTGGGCAGTGCACGCCTTCCTTGGGTATAGGGGGTCCTGGGATTGGCTGTGACCCTTAGGGTACCCTTCCTCCCCTGGCCGAAAGGACTGCCGGGGACACCCCACAGAAGACGCAGGACCCCCCCATGAAGGCTGGACATCCTCACCTGGGGACCAGGCCCCGGACCCCAAAGTCCCAGGAGGCCAGCAGGCTTGGGGGTCAGGGGTGTGGCCGCTCCCGCCAAGGCACAAACAGTTGGGTTTCCTTCCATCTACGGGGTTCCGCGGGGTTTCCAACTGCCTGAATAAGGAACGTGTCCCTGGAGGGAGCGCGGGGCTGCGAATGGAGCCTGTGAGCCGTCCCCCCACTGGCTGGGGGGCCGGATAAAGGGCCCCAGTCATGCCGCCGGGCTGGCCCAGTGCGAGTGTGCTAAGTTGAAGCTATAAATTACCCGAGGCCGTGGCCAGCGCCACCGCAGGGCGGGCGGGGCAGCGGGAGGGGGCTCGGCTCCGTAAATCGGCCCTTTCACCGCTGGAGGCCTCGCAGAAAGAAAAACTTTGTTTTATTAAAGCAACATCAGGGTTGTGGCCGACCGGCGGAGAGGCGCCGACAGTGAGGCTGGGCACCGGGCAGGCGGGTGCTGCCGCCGCACCGGGACCTCACAGAGAAAGGCCCCTTCAGGAGTGGCGAGCTCCTGGCGCAGGATGGGCGGGTTCAAGGTGGCACCACTGCCCCGCAGGCTGGGGGCCGCGCTCTTGCCCCCAAAGACAAGACCTTCTTTGGGCCTTCAGCACTCCTGGCCAGGACAGGGGGGCCCAGAGCCGGGGCCCAGGACAGTCACGTAACATTGGCGCTTGGCTCCTTCTGTCTGCTCAGGGGCTGGAGAAGGAAGCACACGACACGGAGGTGCTGCTGTGGAAAAGGGCCTGGCGGGCTCAGGGTCTCTGGATAGAGCAGCCTGTCACTGCTGGACGCTTCCCAGGCCCGGGAGACCAAAGGGCCCGAGGAAGAGATGCAGGGCACAAGAGCCAGGATATTTAGACAATTCAGTGGAAATTAGTCAAAACTAGGTGACTTCCTTGCCCTCCTCCCCGATCGCCCTCTGCCCCACAAGAGACCCCAGGCAGCCTGTACCTCTGCCCTAGTGCTTGTCTCTGCAGTGGACTCCCGGCACCCATTGTCCTCAGGAGGCCCCCGATGACACCCCAGAGCACCCTCATCTCAAGGCCACAGTGGGTGCCACATGCACGCCATCCTGCTTGGCTGCTCCTCTTCCTCCCCACACTGCGGCTCGGGCCTCAGGCCCTTCTGACCTGCAAAGAGCAAGGCACGGGGGGCTTGGCACAAGTGGCCGTCATCTGGACAGTAGGACTTGCACCCACTGCCCTCCGGGTTTCCCAAATGCACACCCCAGCGGAAAAGGGTGCGAAGCCTGGGCTTCCGCTCTGCTTCCTCCAAAGGCCAGGCTAGTGGGGGTGTCCTAGGGCAGCTCTGTCCAAGCTTAAACCTGGCTTCCTGCCAGCTCCCTGACTCCGGCCAGCATTCTAAGGGGGACAGCGCGAGAAGGCTGTGGAGGAGGGGACCCTCAGGAGGATTTTTGCAGGAGGTTCTGGGGTAAGACTTCAGTGATAACAGCCAGTTCTGACAGGCTAAGTACAAGTTGCTGGGGGGCACCCCGGCCCCACTGAGGAGACTGGAGGGGATGCGGGGTGCTGTCTATGGGACAGAGCCTTATGGACACCACAGGAAAGTGGCTTCTCACTCGAAGACTGCAGGCACGAGGCACTGTAGGGACCCGCCAGCCGCCGAGGGCACAAGTCAGGGTGCCCGCCAGAGGCACGCTGTGTAGGGCTGGGTGGGAGTCCCACACTGGGAAGGGTGGGATCCCAGGCCTTTACAGGCCAGCTCTGGGCCAGGGTGGCACAGGCTTGCACCCACGCGTGCCTTACCCTACCTTGGGCCCTGGTCTGATGTGGGAGGTAGAACTGAGGCAGGTCCTACCAGGACACTAGCAGGCGGGGCCTGGGCAGCAGCTGAGCCCATGAGGATCATCCAGCCCCCGGCTGCCACCCAGGAGATGAAAGCTCTGCCCCTCTGGAGCCCCACGGTGCCCTTTGAAAGCTGTGGGAATGCCCGCAGGGCAGATGAGGGCTGGCTCCCGAGGGGGCTGTTGGGAATATGACCCATCTGAGATGCCAGCAGGCAATGCCACCCTCTGACCTAGCTTCGAAAACAAGCCCCCAGCCGGTGCCTCTGTTTCCAAATCTGGAAGACTGGCAGAGACGCTCTGTGGGGGGAGCGCAAGGTACCCCCACGGTGAGTCGGAATGACATGACTTGGCTCAGCCCAAAGCCAAAGGTCCACAAGGCGGGTCCCAAAGGAGCCTCCACCACCGGTCACACAGAAGCCGGTGCAGACTGGTCCTGTTCTCTGCCAGCCCGACGTGCGGGGGCCCGACGCGCGGGGGGCGCTGGCCTGCTCCGCGCCTTGCCTTGGCTCGGCCCCCAGGGCCTGAACCCTGGCTGCCACCAGGAGAGGCAGGCAGGCTCCGGGGCCGGTCGCTCGGGGGCGGGGACTGGAATGTTTGCCCTCGGTGTTTGTCCTGGGGGAGGTGTGGCCCTTCAGGGCGCGGCGCTGGCGGGGTCTACGGCTGGTCGGCCGGGGAGACCCCGGGACCCTCGGAATTCCACTGCCCGCCACGATACAAAAGGGTCCTTCCTACCTCCCCCCGTCACTTGTGGGCCCACGCGGCCGTGCCCAGCCCGCCCCGCCCCGCGCGCCGCCCCCTCCCGGCGCTGCCCAGCCGGGAGCGGAGATTATGCAAATCCCCGGCGGTTCCTTAATTAAATCCCTAACGAGGCGCTGGGGCCGGGCCAGGGGCGGCGCTGAAAGCCGGGGTCACGCTTCGGAGGGGCCGCCGTCTGCGCCGCCAGGGGCCCGCGCCCGCCCGGGTCTGGGAGCCGAATGAGGGGCGCCCCCCCCCCCCGCCTCGGCTCTGCGGCCTCCCCGGCCTCGGTGCGCGCCCCTCGGCGCCGAGTGTCCCGCCGCCGCGCGCGGCTCGGTCCCCGGCTGGGAGGCCTCGGGCGGGGCGGCCGTCGGGGCCGGGCCCCCCGCGCCCCGCGCTCCCCTTTCAGCCGCCTGTTGTTGGGCCAACAGCTCGGGCCGCGGCCGCCTGAAAGGCCGGGATTAGCGAACATTAGCGGCCTTTGAGCGGCGCCCGGGGCGCCCCTTCCCGGACACGCCCCGCGCGGCCGAGCTGCGCCCCCTGCGACTCCGCGCGCCGGCGGTGGTGGCCGGGGCGGGACGGGGGACCGCGGCCGGGGCCGGGGCCCGATGCCCACCCAGTCGTCCTCCCTGGCCGTGCCGGGAGGTCCGCAGGCCTCTGATCTCCAGGTCGGGGGAGGCGTGTGCTGCCCACCTAGTTACTCAGGCCCCATCCTCACTCCAACCTGCCCCCCTGCCCAGCTCTGCCTCTTCCCGGCAGCCTACCGGATTGGTCCAAGTTCAACTCTAGGCCCATCCTTTCTATTTTTCCCTTCGCGCGGGCCTGCGCCCCAGGGTTCTTTCTCTGACCTAGGACCTTCTGTCTCGCTGACCGAGTCCATAGGCAGTGAGGACCCCAGGACGCCGGCCAGAGGAGCTCCTGATGGGCGGACACTGTGGCCAAACAGAACTCAAGATGGATGGGCTCCCTGTAGTGTGGTCTGTATGCCAGGGACAGGTTCAGAATAAACCGGAGAAAGAGAGTGCGTCGTTATTCCTGTTTTACAAACCGGGGCAGGAGACACAGTGGCGGAGCTGCTGGACGCCTGCCCGGCTGAGCAGGTCTGTAGCAGCAGCTCTTGAGCCTGAAGCCACACCAGGCCTCTCGGTTCCGGTCCTCACCCTGCCTGCCCCCCTCAGGCTGAGAGGTGGAGGCTGAGCCTGGACTACAGTCACAGCTGGTCCTTCAGCCCCCTCCCTCTCCTCCCTGGACCCCATTTTCTTCCTTCCTCATGCTAGGGACCAGCTTGAGAACCCACCTTGTGCCTGCCTCCAGCCACCCAACCTGTGGACACGTGCACACATGCCCCCGCATGCCCCTGCAGCTTGCAAGTGCCCCCGCCCCAGAAGGGTAAACATCTTCTCCGGAGCAAGCAGTGAGCGCTGAGAAAAATGTGGCTAGACCTGACTCTGGCCCGGCTGTAGGGCGCTGGCTCCCTAGGAAGCCCCCACTCTTGATCATGGCCTCTCGGGTTTGGGTGGTAAGACATAAATCGTCTCGCGCAGGTGCTGGTGCCCGTGCGCGCGGGCCAGTGAGCTGCTGCAAGCCCTGGGTGGTTCTGGGGAGCACAGGGGGCCCCAGGGTGGCCTCCTCGCCTCTCCCTCCCCCAATCGGCCCTTTGATCTCAGAGACAGCCAGGCTGTCCTACGGCAGACGCACAGTGTGGCTTGCCCCTGTTTCCTCATGTCCCTACCTGTGCCCAGAGAGGTCAGTGCCATCTGAGGACGAGTAGGGGGCTTGAGAGAAACCTGACTGTGCAGCACCCACTTATAGGCCCTAAAGATGCCTAAGGCAGAGATCAGCCCCGCGGGGTCCCCTGTCCTGGACCCTGACAGGAAGTGCCTTTGCCAACAGGAGGACTCTGCGACCCACTCTGACCCTTTAGCTCTGGAAAGGGAGGACGGGAGCAGGCGGGGAGTGCCCTGCCCTTCTAGCCATGACAGGGACAAGCCTGCCCAGACCCAACGGCTCTAAGACCCACAAGAGCCCGGGGTTGGCGTCGGGAAATCTGATCAGGTAATGACAGGGTTCCTGTGGGCAGTGGCTGAGGAGAGCCACCCCACAATGGGCCATCAGCAGCTGAGGACCTGTATACTCCCCTACTGCAACCTCCTGCCAGCACCTCTTTCCGCACAGCCCCTCACCACCAGCCCGGCCACCCTCTCTGGTGGCCAACCCAGCTCAGTTCCCTCCAGAACTTTCTCAAGCTTCCAGGGCCAGCTGGGACTATTCTGTCTTGGAGTGAGGCAGAAGCAAGGCTGTGCCCCAGGCGTGGTGGGCTGTACAAGGCTAGGTCCCATCTGACCCCTCATCTGGGGCAGCAGATCAACTGAGAGCAAAGGGAGCTCCATCCCGGGGGTCCTACGATCACTGACCGCCCCCCTAAGACACCTAGAGCACCAAGGGGCTGCCCTGTCCCTTACAGCTCCATATGGCTAGACCCCTTCATACCTGGTGTCTACCGCTGAGTCAGAGATACCAGAGACCCAGCAGACCCAGCACAGAGATGGTCCGCAGGGGTCTCTGCAGTGCGTGTTCACACCTGCACAAGCCAGGGTCTGCTCCTATCCTTTGTTATCCACCACCCCAAGTGCCCCCTCCAGTTCTGTGAGCCCAACTTTCAGAGGGGATGTTGAGGAAGGCACAGCACACCCCGATTGCCGGCTGACGTGCAGTATGCTGGGTGGGCGCTGCAGGTGTGGCTCCCAGGATTCCTGGACATCAGAACACACTGCGCAGGTCAGATGGGTGCTGGACTGGACGGGCCAGCGCTACACTTGGCCAGGGTGGGCAGTTTTAATTACCACTCACTGGGTCCATTGAGCTCTTGCTAATCTGGGGCCTCTGCCTGGGGCAGCTCAGGCAGGCGCCCCCTCCCCCTGCGGCCCGGGCACGGGGTCCCCGGGTTCTCACGTCCTGCCGGCCCCAATTAAAGCGAGCTCAGCCGCGCTGCCTCTGTGCTAATGAGCTCTGTGGGCTGCTGGGCTCCGCGCCAGGGGGCGCAGGGTGGGGGGTGGGGTGGAGTCTGCCCTGGAAGGGTGACTTGGGTCCATTCCCAGGGACAGGCCCAACCCCCCCCACTGTGTCTACCTGGCAGGCTGAGCTCTTTGGCACCCCCTGGGAGGAAGAGTGCCTGCCTGGGTGAGCCCCTGCCCAAGGGTACAGGCCTCCTGCAAGCGAGGACAACCGCGCTTAGGAGTCGGAGAGAACCTCGCTGCCAGACACCAGCTTCCAGAAGGCCACGCGGCTGGTGCAGGGCATGTGGGAGAGGGTGGACCCTGACCTCCGAGAACCTACATGCGCCCCTACAAAGTCGTAGAGGGAGGAAGCAGAACCAGGGGACTTGTCTGAGGCCCTCGGGCTCAGCTGGTGGGCTCGCCTGAGACTGAGGCTCCTGCAGTCCTTAGTAGGTTTCGAAAACCTCCCTAGTGCAAGATCTTGTGCTCCTCGGGGAATGTGGCCAGATCCGGGGCTCGGGCTTAAGCCACATGCCGAGAAGTCCTGGCGCAGCACTAACAGCTTGAGGTGACGTGAGGCGGCCCCTCGAAGGATCAGGTTGGGAGCTGGCAGGCCAGGAGCTGGTGGGGATGGCAAAATGGCTGTGTGTATGTGGCTAGAAGCTGTCATGGCTGGGAGCCACTCGGGACCCCCACCCCAGCTTCCCCAGCCTCCTGCGCTGCCGGGTGCCAGTCTAGAAGCTGCCCTGAGGAGCTCTGTGGCTGGCAGCCCCTCTTCTCTGCAGCCTGCCCGATGGGGGGGCTTGTGGTTTGCTGGGCCCCCATCCTCTTCAGCTATGCAATGCCACTTTGGGGCCTAGGTTTTGAAAAGGGGTGAACCAGGCCCTTTGGGGACAGAGGAGCAGCAGGAAGCCCTCAGGGCTTCGAGCAGGCGTGGGGGGAGCTGGAGCACAGCGGGGAGGCGGGGCGCTGTGAGTGTTGCCCCTGTGGACCTGGAGCACGCACCAGTTTCACATCCAACCGCGGATGGCTGAGGTGCAGAGGCCCACGCGAACACGTGGCCCGTGGGCAATCATGGGTCCCAGGCCCAGGAAGTTCTGGCCCAGGCCCCAGCTGGGTTGGGGCTCAGTGAATATCTGTGGTGTTTGGCATGGACAGTGAGTTTATGCACAGGGATCTGGAGGCCACAGCATGACCCAGTTTACTGGGAGAGCCAGGGCTGCACAGGCAGAAAGTTGACTAGAAGTCGGCCCCACGCTACATGAAGCACGGGTGCCTGTCACATGTGCTTCAAGACCTGGAGTGAGGGGACCCACCGAGCAGCATTCCCATTCCCTCACTCTTTCGTCTGAGGATAGGAGACCAGGCCACAGGACTGTGTCAAGTCAGCACAAGGTGCCCGTGACCCCTCCGTGGCGCACAGCTGCAAAGGTCTGGGGGTCTGGGGAGTGGGCGTAGGTCTCAGCGTCTCTGCAGACTCCTCTCTGCCTACTCCGTGTGCACAGAGAAGAGTGGGCGAAGGGCGGAGTCTGCTCCAAAGAAGAGCGAGTCCTATCACCCTGAATCTGCTAGCTTCCCTCTGGGTCCCCTGGGGGCACCAGGAGGGAGTAGGGGAAGTGCCTGGGACAGGAGGGGTCTGAGCCCCCAGAGAGCACAGGGAGACAGGAAATTCTCAACTGCCCATCCCCTGGGCTTTGGCCTTTGGTGCCTTCTCTGTGTTTGGCTGGAAGCCGGTGCCAGCACTTGTTCCCCTGACAGCCGGGAAGCGACAGAGGTGTTATCTGCGGCAGCCGCAGAAAGGCCTGGTCGCGCCCAAGGCAGGCAGCGGCTGGGAAGGGGCCAAGTTGAAATCCAGCCGGGCTCACCGCAGCCTGTGTGGCCGTCCCCAGAGACACAGAGATGATTATGACCCCTGTCCCCTCCCCTTTAGAGCGGATCTGTCCCAGATAACGGCAGGGGCCTCCAGCCGCTTCCACAGTGAGCAGGCCCTGCAGGGGAGGGCTTGGGATGGGGCCCGACCCCTTCAGCAGCACAGTCCGGGGGCCTTCCTGCTCAGATGGCAGGAGATCTGGGGCAGCTTTGGGACTGCGGCGGCCCCGGTGTTGGCTTACCTGACTGTTCTCACACTGCCTCCCTCGGGCACGCTGTCCAGACTCTCCCCAGGGGTTAGCCTTGGTGAGCCAGGTCCCAGACGGGCTGCCGGCCTCTGCCCAGGGGTGCCCGCCATCTGGGCCCTGCACGTCCTCTCTCTTCTTAGACCCCTACTCCCCAGCCTCCCCAGCCTCGCGTGACCTCTGGCTCTGAGCTCATGAAGTGGCCCTGCGGGCCCAGACCGGACTCCCAGACATGGCAGTCCAGCCTTGGTTTTCTGCCCGGGGGTTCGGCCGGCAGCTGTCCGGGAAGAGGCCTTGTGTGTTTGGGCCCCCATGGCAGAACCGGCTGTGAGTACGGTGGCGGGAGGCGGCTCATCTTCTAGAAGCACAAAACCCAGAGGAGTCTCACCGCAGGCCTTTGGGAGTACAGCCGCGTGCACAAGCTCAGCTTGTCTTGTCCCAGGCCCGCCACGCGTCTCCGGAATGTGCCTCAGTTCACGTCTGTGTCCCAGTATCTTGCCAATCCCTAAAAGACAGCTTCTACTCCTTCTCTTTCCTGTTCTTCCTCCTCCTCCTCCTGCTCCTCCTCCTCCTCCTCTTCCTCCTCCTCTTCTGTCTCCTCTCCTTGAGATGGGGTCTTACTGTGCAGTCCAGACTGATCTGGAACCCCTACCCTCAAGTGACTTTCCTTGACCCCCAAGTGCTGGGATTAGAGGTGCGCTACTGTATCTGACCTCTGAACTCTGTCAGGCTGACTGCCCACTCCTGTGAATAATGGGGCCTTCCTCCCGGACGGTGGGCTTTTGCTGGGGTCCATGTCACAGGCCTGGCTTGGTTCCCTCCCCACTTCAACTTAAGCTAAATTTGTGGGAGTCCCAGACTGAGGGCTCAGTGGGGGCTGACTAGAGCTTCTGACAGCTGGGCCAGACCCGCTTCTAGTCAACTTCTCCCTGGCCCTTTCAATGCCAAGGACAGGTGCTAGCTAGCACGGGGCAGCGGTGGGCAGGAGGGCCAGTGCGCAGGACCCCGCCGTCCCTGCCTTCTGCAGCCTCAGGGCTCTTATCACATGCCCAGGCTGCCGGTGACACTTGTGAGAGCTGCAGCCTCACACCCATTGTTGTGGGTCCGAGGCCATGTGCATGTGTGGCGTATGAGTGTGTGTTATGAGTGTGTGCGTGTGTGTGCATATGTGTGTATGCATGCATGTATACATGTGTGTGTGTGCGCACACGCATGCATGTGTGTGAGAGTGCGCGGCTGCAGACAGGATGTCCAGGTGGGCTGCTGGCTCTGCAGTGACGAGGCAGTGGGTGGGGACATGGGCAGCCCGGAGCAGGCAGTCGGAGGCCACGCCCATTTCCTCCAGATACCCCCCAGGTGTGATGTGAAGATTCCTTGGTGGGGGGGCAGTGCGCATCCCATGGCAGCTTGGACCCGGCCAGCCAAGCAGATACGTGGGGAGCCAAGTGCTGGCCGCTGGCCTGGGACCCCGAGGCTGGGGGTCTGATGTTCACAGGCCTGGCCTCAGCTTCCGGGTCAGGACCCTCCAGGGCAGCGTCATCCCAAAAGGAAGTAGACTCTGGGATTTCCTGGGGGTCCCTGGGCTTCCTGTGGTGAGGCTACTCTGAGTCCTGGGGGCAGCCCTGTGAACCCCCCCACCTCACTGTCCTGCATCTTCCTCCCAGCAGCAGCTCTTCCCCCCTCAGCCGCCCTCTGCCTACAGCACCCCGACTTCCTGTCCTCAACGCTCGCCATCTGTAGGGATGTCGTCATGGACTCTGAACTCTGCTCACCCCATCAGACAAGGACACGTAGACACTGGGCAGACGGCTCAGGTCTGTCCACCTGAGATCCTCGCAGCTTTTCTTGCGCCATCTGAAAAGACCCGCTTGCATCTGGGGACAGGCAACAGTGCAGACAGGAGCAGAGCCCGGGATGATGTGACCAGAGCCTGGACGGCGGTCCGGCCAGGAGCAGGGGACGCCTCTCCCACGCCTCCCCACCCTCACGGCCTGGGGCCAGGACACAGTGCTGTCCACAGCGTGCCAGGAGGGGCCCCGCCTCTCTCCCTGCGCCATCCACTGGGCTCAGCTTCTCTCCATAGTTACCTCCACCAGGAGGTCTTCCAGGGACGGGACCACTCAGGCATCCTGTCTGTGTCCACCCAAGCCCAAGGTTCTGGTGGTCCCTGGTGCCCAAGTGGCCCAGTACAGGGTCTCCTGTTACAAGGGTCCATGCTCCACGGTCTGGGGGTGGCTGTGAGGGGCCAGCTAGTTGATACCCAGATCCTTCTCTGGAACAAGTCCTTCCGGCCTCACTCATCTTCCAGCATTGCTCCTTCAAGACACAGCGTTGAGGAGCCAGCAAAATAGTTGGGTGGGGGAGAAACCTGGCTTCAAACCTGGCAACCTGGGCCCAATCCTACAAGCTCACACAGTGGAAGGAAACAGAACTGACTTCCTAAATTTGGCTTTCACCTACCCAAGAGCCATAGCACGTATGCGTGCCTCTCTGAATGAATGAATGAATAAAAGTTGTTTTTTTTTTAAGGCACAGTGTTGAGTTCAAGTTCTAGCACATGCATCCAGGTGTATGTGCATACACACGCACACAGACACACACACACACAGACACACACACAGACACACACACACACACACTCTGAGAGCTGAGGCAGAAGGATTGCCTTGAGTTTAAGAGCAGCTAGGATTACACATTGAGATTCCGTCTGTAAACAAAACCAAGCATGTCAACAGTACGCGTGTTCTAATGCTCCCACCTCCCTGCCTGCCTCCTGCACTCCCTGGCTTGTCACGAGGTAAACGAGCTATTAGAAAGCTTGGGCTCCCAGGGCTGGGGAGGTGGCTGAGGGGCTCGCCAGGCCTGCAGGACGCCCGGGCCGAGCCCGCAGGATGCCCTGGGTCCAGGTGGGCGGGGCGAATGCTGGTGTCGCAGTACTTGGAAGTGGAAGGCAGAAGCTTGAGTTCAACTCACCCTCATCTACACTTGGTCTGAGGCCAGCTGCAGCTGCATGAGACCTTGGACCCCCACCCCAGACAAACACAAAACTTTAGATCACGTCCCTCAAAAGTCCCCTGGGTTCCTATCTTACTTCGGCACAAGTCTGTCTGTCTCTCACAGTCTTGCTTCTCACTCTTTCTCTGACTGCTACTTTCTCATTCAATCTCTCTCCTCCCCTCCCAGGGGTGTTGAAACAGTCAGGGTCTTATGTAGCCCAGGAAGCTGGTGTGTGTGTGTGTGTGTGTGTGTGTGTGTGTGTGTGTGTGTGTAGGGGTGTTGAAGCACTCAGGGTCTTATGTAGCCCAGGCAGCTGAGGTGGGCTGGGCTTGAACTGATCTTCCACCTCCAAGGCTGAGATTACAGGCAAGCACCACCTTCCTTGACTACAGGCCTTAGTTGGAGCTTATGAGGGCCTCTTCCCTTTCTCCTTGCCTTTCTCTGACTTGCCAGTGCCTCAGGGTGCTCGCAGGGCATGCTCTGGTAGTAGCAGATTAGTAGGTCATTTCCTGGGTGCCCCCCAAGTCTCTGTCTCTGCCGCCGTGAGTCTGGAACCCCAAGTCTGGCCAGATTCTGTGAGTTCAGGGGCTACATGCTGTCGGCTCCCTCACTCGGCTAACTGGGGCAGAGAGGTGGATGCGGGTGGCGGCTAGAAGACTCACAGCTCGGGGCGGGCCAGTGTGCTGCAGGACACCCTTGGCCAAAGGCTCATTGGCCAGGTGCCCCACCTCCGGCCTGGACCACTCTCTCACCCCCACAAATACACACCAGACTTTGCTGAAACACAGCTCCATTTCCCTCTAGCTGGCGATTGTCTGCTCGGACAAAGGCCCCTTTCAGGGAAAGCAGAGCTTCAGCAAATAAATAAATGAATGAAGTTGAGGCCGAGGAAGAGGAGGATGAGGAGATGGGCAGGGCAGGGAATTCCCCCTCATCAGCCCTCCAGTCCTTAGAGGGTCCTGGAGACCAGAGGATATGCTTATTGCCTGGGGGCTCAAACAGAGTCTAGGAGGTCCAGCGGGTTCACCCACTTGGTGTGGGCAGCTCTGCCTGGCTTTGGGGTGACCAGTGACGCCTTGGTTGCTGTGGAGAGCAGGGCCCCGTGCCTGGCGCAGTGGACAGAGGTCTGCAAGCTGTTTCTGACGCATCCTTGAAAAGCAGGTGTCCAGCCATGAACGCCTGCCTGAGGGTCCCGCCCTAGGACCTACAAACAGCTCTTGGTCCGGGACCGTGGACCCCAGCAGATTGATGGGCCAGCAGGACGTGGGGGCCTCTAGACACTTCGCCCTCCTCTCTGGGACTCTCCCTTCTGAGTTTAGGTTGAGCCAGATGGACCTGTTCCCTTGCAGAAGCCCAGTTACATCTAGGGGCGTGGGGGGGGAACAGCTGCTCACCGAGGGGCTCCTGAGCATGCAGAAGCCTCACATGCGCCCCAGCGCTTCTGTCAGCTCATCCCTATCTCCCACACCCCTGAAGGCTCTGTGGAGACCCACCGTCCTACGGTCTGGGTCAGACGGAGCCCAAATCAGAAGTGGAGTCCATTAAAGGGTGTCCTCTGCAGGTCCTGGAGGACTGCCTGGAGGAGCAGGGAGCGGGACTGGCGGGAGCTGGCTGGCTTCTGGGCTGCCCAAGCCCGGGACAGTGCTGACTCCTGGGGACAACAATGGCCAGCATTTAAATTCCAATTGAGTCTGCCAGAGTGGCCCCGGGCGTGAGAACAGGAGCCCCCACCCCCAGTCCTAGCCCCGCCTGCCGCATTCCTGCTCCCCGGAGATGGCCTCGGCCAGGCGGTCGCCAGGGGGCCGGGAATGCCGCGTTCAATGGAGAGGGACAGGCCCCATTGAGCAGTGACGGGCAGGATTGAGCTGTCAGCCCCCCAACTCAGGACCCCCCTCTGTCCCCACCGCCCGGCTCTGGCCTTACTGATGTCAGTTGCTTCTGGGGACCCCACTCATGCCCCCCATGGCTGTTCTCGAGCAGGCACGGCCTGGGTCCTTTTAGCTGACCGTAGGCTCTGCCCTCTCTGCGCCTCCCTGCCCGTCAGCCAGGGAGCTCTCAAAGCCCTAATCATATCATGTCAAGCTCCTGCCTAAAGCCCGGGCTGCCCAGTATCCAGAGGAGCTGGAGGAGGTCAGATGACCACAACCTTCCCGTGCCCACCTGCTGGCCCCCTTCAGCCCCTAGAGGCCAGGGTCCCGGCTCTTCGCCGGGGTTCAAGGTTAGACTGACGTGGCAGACCTCTCACTCCACTCCCCGGGATCCCAGGTGCCTGGGAACTCAGACACGACGTCCTCAAGGTAGCCCAATGGGAGGGGTGCAGCGACAGGCGAAGTCCAGCCCCATTCAGGCCCTGTGGGGGGCTGTACTGCGAGGCCCACACCCTGCACGCTGAGCCCAGACCAGGGCTGTATAACTCTGCAGCGCCAGACACCTGTCTTGTGCACAGCCCCTTCCTCCCGCCAGCCAAGGCCTAACCGCCCTGAAGATATCAAGGAGCAAGAGCTTGGGACTGGCATTCCTGGGGCCACTGGTGACCAGGAGGTACGTAGGTATGGGGCGCAGGGAACCTCTCCTGGAGAGGACTGGGGGCTGGACCACCTGTGGAGAAGTGTTGGACTCTGCTTGGGAGGGCAAGACCCCTCTGACTGCTTGGCTCTGGGAGTAACAGGGCGCAGCAGCCTCCCATGCTGAATGGACACGGATGTGTCAGTCACCCCCGCAAGTGGACATCAGGGGGCAGTGGACAAGAAGGTGTGACGGGCTGAGGCAGTATGGTCCCAGTGGAGTCCCCACAAGAAGCTCCGTGCCGCACCCCCCCATCCTTGTGTCAGCACAAGGCTTGGAAGAGCCACCTGCTTCTCTACCCTCACTTTTAGGACCTGGCTTAGGGTGACACAGTGGAAGACAAGAGGGGAGCCCTGCTGGTTAGCGGGGAGCCAGACCCCCCACAAGAAGCCCGGAGCCAACTTCAGTTGCCCACAGCTTTCCAGTGAGGGCAGAGCTTTGGCTTGAATGGCTCAGATGAGCCCTGGTTTCCTGAGTTGCCCCGGGCACATAGAGGTGCTGGAGGTAGTGGAGTCATTGAACGAGTGAACGAATGAATGCACGGCTCCTCATGAATGTGAGCTGTAGGGAAGCCGTGGGAAGGTCTGGTGGCCAGGTGGCTGAAGGCCACGCCTGCCACTGCTCATCCTGCAGGGAGGGGGCGGGGGGCGGCCTGCAGCCCTTTGTCTCCCTGAGCAGGTGAGGCCCATCCTCCGCCGTGGTGGGCAGGAAGGCTGGTCTCAGAACAGCTCCAGACTGCCGGGCGAGCCTGGCTCTGCCGGGAAGGCTTGGCCAGTCCAGCACAGGCCTCTGGGCGTGGCGGCCACATGTGGTCCACTTCACAGGACACTTCACCAGACAAGTCCTTCAGGAGAAGCCTCGGGCCAGCTGGACCAGCACAGTGGATGTGGAGTTCTCTGCCACCAGACATCCTTAACACCCGGTCCGTCAAGCGAGGCGGGTGTGGCAGGAGCCAGGCAGCAGCCAGGCCCACTGGGAAACTCAGCGGCAGCGTCTGCACTATGCACTGCCCACCTCGAGAGTGCCAGCCTCGCGGGTGGCACTCCCGTGCCCTGGGTTCGACCCCTAGCATCGGGAGGGAGCGGCGGCCTGTGCCTGGAATCCCGGTGTGTGGGAGGTAGAGGCAGGAGGTGCCGATGTTCGAGGTCTTCCTTAGCCAGAGAGTTTTACGGAACCCCAGGGTACAGGAGACCCTGTCTCAAAAGCTAAACAAGACACAAAGAGGTTGTTTTGTAAGCCCTGTGTGAAGAGCCCAGGAACTGTGAGGTGGTGTGGAGCCCACAGGGTCGCGTAGATGCTTGGGCTGGCTGCAGGTGAGACTGAAGAGTGAGGCCACAAGGGTGCCCCAAGGGCCGGCCCAGATCTCCGGTGGTTCGGGGCAGATCCAGTGGCAGCTGCTCCTGGAGCTGGGTGTCAACCTACCCGGGCCGAGCACTCGCCTCAGAGGCATTCTCTCCTTTAGTGCTGGGACCACGGTGCATACGCGCACTGCCTTAATCAGGGCTGAGCGTCAACCCAGAGTCCACGATGGCAGGCCCACGCTCCGCCAACCGAGCTTCGTGCCAGCTCTCACCCTGTTGATCTGTGTGCTGGGGTCCCTTGCCCTGTTGATCCGTGAGCCCGGGTTTCGCGCTGGGGTCTCTTGCACTGTCATCTGTGAGCCTGGGATATCCTTATTCTCTCCTTGTCGTGAACTGCCAGGACACTGAGGACCAAGTCAAGGGCCCAAGGGCAGTAAATCTCCCTTCCCGGGTTCTGGAATGCTTTTATTTTCTTGGCCTGACTGGCCCTGCCGTGTAAAGGCTGCATTTCTAGGCAGCGTGGGGCTTCTGCGCCCCAGCTGTGTCTGCTTCTCCGGCAGCCACTTTCTTCACAGTGGCCCAAGGCCTGGAAAGGCCCAGCCCCCAGCCCGCCCAGCCCAGGACAGCGATGCCCACACCAGCGACCGGCCTAGGCCGGGGATTTACCTCAGCTGCCTCCTAGGGGTGAGGTGTGGCCCCCAAGCTGCTAGCGAAGCCTTTCAGGCATGTGGGGATGTCTCATCCCCGGAAGTGTGGCAAGACCAAGTACGCTGCCTCCCGACAGCCTCCCGAGGCCCACAGGCAGGGCCTGGCTTTGAACGATGTCAGCCAGGCCACTGTCAATGGGCTCTTGTGCTCCCTGAGGACCGTGAATCGCTGCCCTACTGGCAGGACAGACCCATCTTTGCTGACTGGCCTTGGCTCCAGCTGGCAGCCACAGGCAGCCCGGATGCTGGGCATCTGGCCAGACCCGTGCTTGCACTAGGTGCTCTGGGGCTCTTGTTCACAGCATGTTCTGCCTTCTACTCACCTGTGCACGACCAGCTGTCCTTGGGGGTCACACTTGCTCCCCGAGACAGGGAGCTGAGCACAGGCCAGGTGACGGACCATGATCTCTGGCCCTCTGGGCTCTCCCTCTGCTGGGCTGGAACTGGCCCTAATGACAGGGCCGAGGTCCTTCTAGCTCAAAGAGTGCTGGGCTGATCAGCATCTCGACTCAGCCTCCTTGGCAAAGGGTCTCTGTGGTCTGGGACTAAGAACAGAGCCCTTGGGGCAGCACTGGAGACTGTGGGCTGAAACCCCCACAGCAAACTCCCTTTCCTTGTGGCTTGGTGACCAGACCAGAGTTAGTCACAGGGCTCTTCAGTCCACAGTATAGGGGAGCAATACAGGGAGGATTCCAAAGCCAGGAGAACAGCCACACGAGGAGGAAGTGTGCTGCACTTGACTAGTGATGTCTGTCACGGTTAGTGCTGGGTACACACGCCATGGAGCAGCCACCCTGGGGTGAACACTGACACCCCAGTCCTGCCCCTCTAGGGCCACAAGACGCACATCTTGGGCCTCGCCTGGAATGTCCTCATTGGTCTCTTAGTGAGTCAACAGCTGCTGAGGGCCTTTCCTGGGTTCACCTGGCTCGTTTGGGCTTCAGGCACTTTCCCGGCAGGCGGGGGGGCAGGGGGGGAGGGCTCTGGCAGAGAAGCGACGTCTGCATGGACCTATCATGACGCCCCGGCCACAGGCCCCAGCATAGCCCGTCTCTGACACCTCTGAGCCCTGACCAAGTCCCGCTCTCTTCACCTGTCCTGCAACTGCCTGACTCCCCTCCAACCCCCCACTTTCATGAAACCTCTCCTATGAGCTTCTTGACACCTCTGTTAAGCTCACACATGCCCCTTGCACACGCATACATCTCCTCACACATCTTACACTCGCACACATGTACACCCACACACCTCTGGCACACGTGCCCACATGCCACCCTCGAACATCCCCTCACACACACATGCACACTCCTGTTTCGGGGTTGAGGATGGCCAGAGGACAACACATGCCAGGACCCCAGGGTGATCCTTCCAGAAGTCTTCAGTCACTGAGTCCTTTCCTCTACCAGGTCACACCTTGCCGTCCGCACGTCACAGGGAACTCTGGCTGCTCGTGAGCGACACAGAGCCGGGGTCCCAGGCCCAGCTGTCCAGCCATGGTGGACAAGAGTGGGAGTTTTGGGGAGGGGACCCAGTGGGGGGACCTGCTCAGGCTGCTGTGGGTGGAGGCTGGGCATCAGCAGACACGATACTCCTCAGCTTCTCCCCAACCCAGCAGGACAGAGGTGCCACACTCAGAGGCCCAGAGTGAGACCTGGGGAGCCCACCGCAGCAGGCAGGTGGTGGGCCTTCCTCGTGCTCTGCCCTGAGCGGGGCTGAGGCGGGTGGGGCTGTCTTTGCCTTCCCGGGACAGGCCTGGAGAAGCTGAGCGGAGGCCCTGGGGAGCGGTGCCTCCGTCGAGTCTCCACCTGCCCAGCTGCCAATTCTGGCACTACCAGTTCCGTGAGCTCCAGAGAAGCCAGACTCGAGATCCTTTAAGCTCTTTACAAGGAGGGAACATGGTGTCTGCCTGTGTGTGTGCACATATGCGTGTGTGCGTGTGAGTGCGTGAGTGAACATGGTGTCTATCTGTGTGTCTGCCTGCACGTGTGCATGCGTGTGTTTGATGTCAGTGGGAAGGCTACTCAGGGCCCCTCAAGTCTCATCACAGGTGACACAGGATGAGACAGGAGTCATGCTCCTGAGAACAGGGGCGGGGGCGGCACTGTGTGCAGTGTGTCCTTCCTGCCTGTCTTGGGGGCTGGAGAAGGATCTCCTAGCACTGTGGGGGTAGTCACAGTTAGGAGATTTTATCTCCCTCTTCCCTAAAAGAGTCAGTGACATCCAGTAGGGTGCAGCTGGCAGGCTAGGTAAGTCCAGGCCTCTGAGGGGCCGGGGAACAGGGAAAGGGGCGGCCAGCTCCCTCCATGAGGCGGGACGGCTGCAACACAGGTCCCCTGCCCCTCCTTTCATGAACTGGGCTAAAGCTGCCCCCGTAACCAGGAGGGCAGACATGGTAGGGGAGACCTCAGGGTGGGCCAGCTCTGCGGTCAGGGTCAGTTCTCACGGCTCTGGTGGCTGGTGAGATGGCTGCCCGGGGAGCTGGGGTGGGAGGATGTTTGGGGCTGGCCGCGGCGGTGTTCCTCACTGTGGCGGTGTTTCTCCCTGCCGTGTGTCCCAGGACAGGTGGCTGCCGGATCTGAAATTCTACCCAAACCAGATGCACCTCGCAGAGTCTCCGGGTGCAGGGCCTGGACAGGAAGCTGATCTGTCAGGGGCAGCTAGGGGTGGCCTGACTGGGAGTTGGGCTAGCCTGGGCTCAGCATTGGCCCCAGTTGGCCTGAGCTGGGCCAGGCAGCCCAGACCTCGAGCTGAGCTGGAGGCTTCCAGATGAGGGCCCGCACGTGCACACGCACGCAGGGCCAGGTGTGCCGCCCGGGCGAGCTCCAGGTTATCACCATGGAAGCCCCTGTCCCGCCGCGGGCTGTGCTCCGTTGCCGAGGCAGGGTGGCGCTGGCGCAGGGCCTGCCCAGCCTTGCTCTGACCCACTTTTCCAGGCCCAGCCCAGCGGGCTGTGGCGGGCAGGCACAGACTCCCACTCGGGAGCAGCGGTGTCCTCAGCGGCCCTCTGCAGGTGTCCCGCCTGCCTCATGTGCTGGAGCAGCCCCTCCCCCGCCTGTCCCTAGCACCCCCAGTCACGCGCCTCTGTCTTCTGCTCCAGGTGAACCGATATATTGTCCCAGCCCTGAGACCCTCCACTGCAGACTGGGGACAGGAGCGCTTCCACCTCTCCCACTGCAGTGGACACTCTCGAGCGACTAGCTGTGGATGAGCCACAGAGTCACTGGACCAGGTGGAAGGCCGAGGAGAACATCCCAGGGACGGAGAAGGTAGGAGGGTGGTGTGGGCTGGAAGCCGGAGAAGCATAGCCCCTGAGACCGGGGGAGAGAAGGAGCCATGGGAAGCAGCTGGCGGCAGGCTCCAGGCTCCATAGGCCACTTGATCCACAGTGAGGTGATGCAGACCCCAGAGGAAGACGACTTGTGTCTGAGAACCCGGGCTCTGACCCCAGCTCCCCTCCTGGGCCTCGCCCCCTGAACAGACCCTGGTCCGGGGTGAGCAGCCCTCCACAGCAGGTTCTCCTGAACCTAGACCCTCGAGCTGGAGCTGAGCCGTCAGGGAAAGCTGGGGCTGCCGGGCCCCAGGGGACTGTGGAGTGCCGTCTCCCCCAGGCCTGACAGGGTTGGGAGCAGCAGCACCCCCTTCCCACCTAGCTGCTCGTACCCTTGGCCTGGCCTACGGCTCTCCACGGCACCAATTGCTCCCCACTGGGGGTCTATAAGCACAGGGACCACTCGAGAGGCCCAGTCTGGCCAGACTAGAAGCTACAGATATGGACTTCGTGTCGGGTACACACTGGCCGCGACCCAACACCCAACATCTGCTGGCGAGAGAACTGTCTCGCCATTCCCGAAGTGGCCAGCACGGGCCAGCGGACAATAAAGCTGTCACAGCCGGGGCTGGAGCAGGCCGCAGGCGTGGCTGAAGGAGGGGACTCCCATCGCAAAGACGTCTCTATTAGGGGCCCGTCCCGTGCGAGAGCAGGAGTGACCAGGGTGCTGTGGGGTCAGCGCGGGCTGCCAGCCACACGGCGACAAGGCTTTGAGGAGCAGCCCCTCGGCCCTGCTGGACTTCGTCATCTACCCAACAGGCAGGAGCCCCCTGGGGGCAGACCCTCAGCAGAAGGATGCGGGGGCACGACCCTGAGAACCTTTCACGGCCGGTGGCGACGAGGTTCCCCTGCTCGGCCGGCCGGCCGCGTGGCCAGCACGGGGGCAGTGCTTGGTCCTGAACACGCCCCGTGGGCGCACACTGGGGCGGGAGCAGCCGCTCGCCTGGCTCCCCTTGGGTTTGGGCCACTCCTGTGGCAGAACAGGACCAAGTGGCTGCACAGGGTCAGGGGACAGCAAAGCCTCTTCCTCTCTAGCTAGACGCTGTTTCCAGCTGGAGGCCCGAGTCACTGAGGCCTTCTCTCCCAGAAACCCTGCCTTCGCCCCAGTCTTCTCTGACCCGAGGGAGGCCAGTGGACAACTAGGGCACCTTCAAAGCTGGGTGGCCAGCTCTGGGCTCCACCCTCCCACTCCCCGGGCTCCTCCTGGAGTATCCGCCCAGGAGGGGACCCGCTGAGAAGCTGGGCTCACTGCTGGGCAGGCTGAACGGTCTTTCTGGGTTCTCCTAGTGCCTGAGGCGTGTGGTCCTGGGGGTACCCTGACAGTGAGGCTCCTCGAGAGGCTGTGAGGCCGCAGCCTCTGTCCGCCTTGTGAGCTCTCGAGAACAGCGTCTCCTCCGGTCACCTGTGAGCACCCCACGAGCCAGCATCTCCAGCGCCCCTCCTACCCTCAGCACCCCCATCCAGCTGGGCTGCTGTGCTCACAGATCCCTGGCCCAGGGGTACATTGGTTCTGCTCTTAGGGCTCCCTGCACCCAATTTCTAGGCACAAACTTCCCCAGGAGCAGTGTGATCCTGTCGTCACTGAGCCCCTCCTGTGGCTGGGTCGCTATCAGGGTTCTATCAGAAGCTGCCGGGACCACCTGTCTCTCCATGCTGAGGTCGTGGTTGCCCAGCCTGGACCATCGGTAGTTGGGGGGTCCCTGGCGGCCTGCACCTGATGCCAGTTCATAGCCCCTCCCCCACTGCCCATCTGTCTGCCGTGAGCTTGCAGGTGGGGGCCGCGCACTTAGCCGAGGGTCACGCGCGAGTGACTGGTGGTGTGGCCAATGGGAAGAGGGTGACAGAGCAAGGTGAGTGTAGACAAATCCCTGAGGGGCCAGTGGACTGAGGGGAAGGGGCGATCCAAGGTGGAGGCCCACTAGGTTGGAGGAAGAAGGTGTGGTCAGGTCTGCCAGCCCCCAGGGCCTGGATTCTTAATTCAGTCAGAGCTTGTGGAATCAGGATGTGTTTATTCTTGGCAGGAAGACTGGTTCCAGAGGTGGGGGTTGGGATAGGGCAGTGGAGGTGGGAGAGAGGCCTTTTCAAAAAATAATAATAAAAATAATAAATGTTCACTTCGAAGGCTCCCAAGGCGTGCTGAACTGCAAAAGTGTTCTGGAAAAAATGCTGAGAGGGTTTAAGTGTAAATGGACCCAAAACACCATAATTAAATTTCCCTTAAATTCACCAGAGTTTGGGGTCAAAGAAAAAATAAAACCTAGGGAAAATACACTTGAGGTTTCATGCAAATGCCAAGAGCTTAGGAAAATAGATTTCTGAGCTGCTCAGTGGCTACCGGCCTGGCCAGTCCGTTACCGCGGAGACCTTAACTCCTCCCTGCCCTGCTGCACTTGCCTCCCTGGGGCCCTGGTGGGACCTTAGCTTCCTTCTGGGCCAGGCCGAGAGCCCAAAAGCCTGAATTCACCTAGCCTTGTGCTTAGCATATCTGCCCATAGCACTGGTCTCCGTTCTTTGCTCAGCCACATTTTCCAGACCAGAAGTCAGAATCTAAAGTCTAGTGGTGTGAGTGAACCCAGAGGCACAAAGGCCAGAGAGTTTGGTCTATGCCCTCAAAGCACGTCCAGGTTCCCAACAGAGGGTGATTCACGGTGCTGCCCTTTTTGCTCAGCCTGCCAGGAAGCTCATAGCTAAAATTAAGGACCTTGCATAGTAGCTAGTGTTGGCTGAGGGCTTTTGGAATATTTTCCTTTCTTGTCTGTGTTCTTTAAAATTCCATTTCTGTTATAATGAGCAAATCAAACGTGCTATTTATTTTAATCCTCCACAAATTCTCTGAGAATAAATTTAAAAGTCAGCATTCACCTACAGCCTCTTAGAGCCAAACCTGCTCTCTTTCCTTGGAAGAAGTGGGGTCTGCTTTCTGCGGGTGTCCCTCCTGACTGCACAGGAGCCATGCCTGGCTCCTGGGTCTATCGGTGCACAGGGATAGTGGTATCTCCTAGAGCAGGTAATGGGGACCCCTGGAAGGGGAGCTGTTTGCTGGAGTTCTGATGCCTTCCAGGAGACGCACAGAAGGGGTGCACAGTCCCCGGGGCCCCAGTGTCCTCTCTCCCTCATTCATCAGGTTCTTTGCTGGGCAGGGGTTCTGGGGCTCCCCCTGTCCTGGGGTGCAGGCCCACAGCTCCTGTAGCCGCAGCTTCCTGCCAGGAGTCCTGAAGACAAGGGGCAGATCGAGTGCACCCCACGCATGGCAGCGGAGGCCTGGGAGGGCCAGACATGGGGCAGAGGAGACTGCTCTGGGGCGCCCCTCTTGCTGTTCAGCTGCAGTCTGAGTGCGCATGTCCTCGCTACATCTGTCTCAGCCTGGGCCTCCCATCTGTTATTTCACCTTGAGAACTCTTTGGTGGGATCTTGGGAGGCAGGTGAGCCCCTAGAGAGTGGGCAGGAGTTACAGGCACGGAGGGGAACCTAGCATTAGGTGCCCCTTTGCAGTGGCAGCTTCGGTCCTCCTCTGGGTGCAGCTAAGGGGCCAGCTCCAGCAGCCTGGGTCGAGGGGCAGCCTGGGAGCTCAGTGGTGGTCTGAGATCAGTCTGGGGTAAATCAGAGGCAGCATCATGGAAATCGGGGGCTGCACCTCCAGCCTTGCCTTGCCTCATCCTAAGTAACTCAGTAACCCCCACCCCCCAGGAGCACAGGCTCCTGCTGAATCTATGGTCTTGGGAAGGGTCACTTCTGACAACCATCACGCTGACACTTTGGGGATGACACCTGGCATTAAAAGTGCGGCACAGTGGCACTCAGGGCTCCTTTTGGAGGAGCTTGGCAGAAAGTGTTGTGCCCCCACCAGTCCCCCCCCTTTTTCTCTTTTAAGACGGGGCCTCATGTATTCCAGGCTGGCCTTGAACTTGCTTCTAGTTCTCCTGCCTCCACTTCCTAGTGCTTTGACTTCAGGTGTGCACCATTGTGTCCGTCTTATGTGCCCTTTGATATAAGGGTCTCTGGACAGCCCCTGTGCATCGTGATGTGCACCATGCCAAGGGTACCAGACACCTGGGCATGCAGCGGGTAGAAGGTAGCCTCCAAAATGACCCATGCTATCAGCTCGGCAAAACCAATCCCCAGAGGAAGGGGATGGCGGACACACACATCCTGGTTCATTAATTGGTAACTATTTTGCTAATAGATTAGGGTAGATGCTGCTGTGACCCCCTGGGGTGGTGCCTGTTTGAGTTGCCAGGGGAACCAGGGCCTGGGCCTGAGCCAGGCTGCAGGAGGGTGTGCTTGGCAGAGTAGCAGCACACATGGTAGTAGCAGAGGTGTGGCGCTGCAGGGGGCACTGTTGGCATGAAGGCTCCAGGGAGGACCATCCTTAGCCTGCTGGCACACAGGTGTAGAGGGGATGCTGCTGTTGGGCTCTGTGCAGAGTCTGGGAAGGACAGAAGGTGCAGCCAGCCAATGAGGGGCTTCGGCGCCCATCACTCCCTTTCCTGTCCTCAGGAGGAAGCACTGTGAGTCCCCCAAGCTATAAACAGCCAGGTTAGGGAGAAGCATCGCACCAAGACTTTGCCTTCTCTCTCTGTGTCCCCGGCTCAGCTTGCTGGAAAGGGGGGCCGGGGCCGGTGAGATGACTCGGGTAAAGGCTGCTTGCCCCACGAGTCAGAGATCTGAACTTGATGGCTGGAATCTGTACACGTGGAGGGAAGAAACCCACTGCTCTCCACCCATGACCCCCCACCTCTCAGTAAGAATAATATAATAAAAATAAAGTTGAAATTTCAAAACCGTGAGGCCACATCAGGTGTCTAGGATGGACCGAGCCAGCAGTCACGTCGGGGCTTTGCTGACCCGTGTCTGCAGGCCAGCGCTGTGGCTGGCGGTCTTCCTGGGGGGGCCGGGTTCTTCCTCCTGAGAACTGAGTCCCACCACTTCACATTCCCCACCTGGGGCCTGTCCTCGCGGGGGCTGCCTTAGGAACTCCGCCTGATCGGGTTCGTCAGCCTTAGGGCGGGACCCGCCACCTGGGACCAGCCAGCTCCTGAGCACCACTCTTCCAAAGCCCTGTCCTGGGGGCTGGGGGAGGACTGGGACGTGACCCCTGAGCAGGACGCCTGGCAGCGGAGCCCACGTGGCTGAGGGCGGGCGGGCCTAAGGCAGCAGCCCGGTCCCAGCGTCTGGCAGACCCTGCATCTCTCAAGTCGCCAGGCTTTTGCGCACACTTTTGTCTGAAATGCCGACTCTCCCCGAGGGAATTACCATTCTACAGGGTGCTTCACACTGAGGTAGCCTTGACACCTGGTCCCCAACCGAGGTCACCTCTCTGAGCACCTGACCACAGTCCTACGGGCCCGAGGGGCGCTCTGGACAGACAGTCCTAGGCCCGGAGGTAGGCTGTACGTCCTCTGCCTTGGCAGCACCAGCACGGCTCCCACGCCCTCCGGGACCTCACCGGCGCCCCTTCCTCCCCACCCGTTCGGCCACGCCCCCTCGAGTCCACCGCCCCTCGGCCGTCTGGAGTGAGGGCGGAGTCCCGAGTCGAGCGCGGGCGTGCCCGGGGGCGTGTCTGGAGGCGTGGCGGGCGCGGGCAGTCCCCCACTGGCTGCCGCGCGCCGGGCAGCCCCAGTTTAGTGCACTTTTGCGGCGGCGGTGGCGCGGGCGACTGGCGCCGGACGGTCCCGCTCCGGCGCAGGGGCGCACCGGCGGGCGGACGGCCACAGGGACGGAGCGAACGCTGGGGGCGCGGGCCGAGAGCGAAGCGGGAGCTGCGCGTGGTGAGCGGGGCTCCAGCGGCCGCCAGGTGGGCGCGAGGAAGCCGCCAGGCTCCGGGAGGGGCCGGACGGGCGCTCGGAGTGGCCGGGGCACGCGGCAGGCTTGACTCCGAGCGGTCGGTGCGGCGGGGCCCGGCTGGGCCAGGGCTTCCCGCTCCGGAAAGTTTGCCGCCGCCGCCGCCCTGGGAGGGCTCTGCGGCAGCCAGGGAGGGAAGGAGGAGGGAGGGACCGCGGCGGGGAGGAGGCGGCCGGCGCCAGGCGGCCCGGGAGCCCAGGGCGGCGGCGGCAGCGGCGGCGGGCGGGGGTCGGAGGGTCGGGGCGCAGGAACCGGGGCCACGCGCCTCCCCCCACGCTCTCCCCGCCGCGGGCCCCAGTAACGCGCTGGCTTCTCCCGCAGACTCCCGAGCGTCGTCCTCAACCCGCGCGGGAGCCGGGCCGTGGGGGGTGCAGCATGCCGGCGCGGGCCGCTTGAGGAAGCCGCAGCCCCCGCCCCAGTCATGGGCGTCCTGGCCTGCGTGCTCGCGCTCTGCGCGGCCGTGGTGGCCGGAGCCGCCTCCGAGCCTCCTGGCGCAGGGCATCGCGTCGTACCGAGAGCTGCAGGTAAGGGCTGGCCCGAGGTGCCCCGACCTGGGGACCGACCCCGGCCGGCACTGGCGTCGGGATGTGGGACCGACCCCTGGATGGGAAGGGGCCCCAGGTCGAGTGGCACCGTGGGGTCAGTACCCGGGTTCCAGCATCCCTTCCCCTGAGGTCGCGGGCCAGAGCCGACGGGTTGGTTTACGGGGTGTCTGGAGCTGCAGGCTCGCCAGCCAGGAGCGAGGCGCCGCGGGGAGCCGCATGCGGCGGCGGCGGTCCCCGCGGCTCCCTGGCCGAGGCGCGTCGGGAGCGCGTGGGGGCCGAGTTCCCACGATCCCTCCTCCCCATTGTTGCGCCTGGGCTCTGCGCGGACGGAAAGTTCCTGTCGCGATCCCCGCCCCTCCCCGCCCCCCCGCACAGTCGTGATCAACTTCGGCCAAAGCGAGGGCTGGAGCTTGGAGGCTGGGTAGGAGCGCGCCAGCCAAAGCCCGGCCCCTGCCGCCCAGCGGCCCGCGGCAAGGTGACAGCCTTCAGCGCCACCTCCGCTCCGCCCTCTTCTTCGGACGCGGACTGAACGGTCCGTTCCCAGGGGTGCGAGCCAACCGGGCTGTGCCCTGGGAGCGCGGGGCGGATGTCCGAGGGTCGCGCCGCCACCGCCGTCTGACGCGGCCAGGTCCCGCAGGACGCGGAGTGTCAGCGAGCACAGCGGGTGGCCGCGGAGAGGGAGGGCGCCCCCCGCGCCCCGCACTGCGCCGCGGCCCTAAGGTGCGCCCCGCGCAGCCCTCGTCAGCCCCCCGGCGTCGGGGCAGAGCGGTCTGGCGGGCGGCCGCGCGCAGGGAGGCCTTTGCCCGGTGAGCTGTCGCCCCACCCGGGCCCAGGCCCGAACAGCCGCTCCTTTGTACCCCGGCGGCCACAGACCGCGCATTGATGGCGGCGCGGCCTCGCGGGGAGGTGCGAGCGCGGCGGGCGCAGCGGGACCAGGCAGATGGCGGCGCCCCTCCCGCCCCCCTCCGCTCCCCTTTCTCGCTCTGCGGCTGCAGCCTCCAGGAACAATGTCATTTTTTTTTTTTTTAATGAATGAAAGTGGGCCCGGCGCTTGAATGTGCGTGTCATTCAGCGGCGTGACAGAGGCCGTCGGGAGGTCAGCGCGCGCTTTTAGCGCCCGCTCCGACCGCCGGGCTTCCCGGGCGCCAGTGGCCGGCGGCGGGGGGCCCATATTAGCATGTGCATTCAGATGAAGATATTACGCCCTGCGCCGGGTGTCAGCGAGCCTGGGGAGTGGCTGCAGGCGGGGGGCAGGGGGCGGGGGGGGGGGGGAACGACAGATCCTCTCTTGGGCCCTGGGCAGGGACGGTGGCCCCCTGCACGCTTTGGCCGCGGGAACTCAAGCCGCATGGGGCGGTCCCGGAACGTCACGGCGCGCCCGTCATCCGCGCAGGTGTGGGTGCTCTGCGCCCCCGCATTGGAGCTAGTGAAATAGGTAGGGAGTTGATAGGTCAATAAACCTAATCCAGTTTCTTAACGAGATGGGCCGGGCAGTAAAAATACAAAGACCTCGTGAAGTTTACAGAGGTCAGGGCTGGCGCTTTGCCCCTCCAGAACGTAAATTACAGCGAGCTGGCTGGAGTCAAGGGCGGTGGTCAGGGCAGGCCCGGGGACTGCACCCGCCATCCCTGGCCCAGGCTGCGCAGCTCCCTGCACAGTGGGAAGAGGTGTAGACCGGTGGATGGGAAGGTTGACCCCCAACCCAGCCCCAGCGGCAGGTGCGGGCACTTGGGCCTTCCTCTCCAGCGCTTGGCTTTGCGCCTGGCCCGACTCTTCATCCCTGGTCCTGGTTGGACTTTGAGCCTTGTAGGCCTCTGGGTGGTTCATTAACCCGGGCAGATCCGGGCCTCCAAGCTTGGGATCCTGGCAGAGTCTAGGTCCTGTGTTCCCAGGTCTCGGGTCCTGCTTGGGGCAGATCCTTTTTGCTGTTGCACCTAACGCAGGGCTTCCCTGGGGCCTTGGGGAAAGGCAGACCAGAGTTGAGGTGAATCGAGTTGTGAGCAGAGGCACCTTGGGTTGAGGGTGTCTGCCTGACCCTCCAGGGCTCCAGGTTGCCCACGAAGGCTGGCTGGATGTTCCAGGGCCTTCCTTGTACCTTGGTTTCCTCACCTGTCCTGCCAAGAGGACTGGGAATGGCAGAGTTGTGTGGAGGATTAGGCCAGATAATCCCCAGTAAGCCCTCATTAGCCCGCCCAGCCTTTGGATTTTGTCTCTCTTTTTTCCCCCCTAACTTTGTTATGAAACTTTGTGGAATGTGCCCTGGGTGTGATGGTGGAACAGAGAAGCCGGAAGACCAAAGACCCTTGTCTTGGGGTCCCTCAGGCACTTCCCTCCTCTGGGGTTGTTTCGCCCAGCTGTGCTTCGTGGTTGGTGTACCATTTGCAGGGCCAAAGCAGTCACAGGCTCAGAGGCCAGGGCCCTGTGTGAGTCAGGACAGCCTCAGAACCGGGTCTGAATGGATGCTTGTTCTGTAGGTTGTAACTGCAGCAGCAGTGACCAGAAACAGATACAGGGCCCCGGGCAGGGACAAGCCCTTTCCACAGGCTGCCTGCTGTAGCTTAACAACATCTACTTGGGGGTAGAGCCCAAACAGACTCCAGCCATACAAGCAGCGAGGTGGTCTTTCTGGGCTCCAGGCCTGCCAGGTAGGATTTGTCCTTGTGCCACAGCGAGAGAAATGGAGGCAAACAGCACTATCTCTGCACACACAATGCCCTTCGGCCTGCGTCTGTGCACCCTAGTCCACCCAGCACGGTGTGATGAGGGCCCGGCAGTCCGTGTGATGAGGGCCCGGCAGTCCGTGTGATGAGGGCCCAGCAGTCTGTGTGATGAGGGCCCAGCAGTCCGTGTGATGAGGGGCCGGCAGTGTGTAGTCCATTTGGCAGCTCCTGAGCTTGCTGCTGAGATGCCGCCGGTGACACACGTGCCCCACCACGGAGCTGCGCCAGAAGTTCCAGTGTCAGTGTGGTTCAGTGGGTCCCCTTTTGTTTCTGGGGCCTGGGGAGTCAGCCTGTCTCTTGGCGGTGGGGGCGAGTGGGGCTCCTCTGGTCTGTTCTCTCCTGCCACCACCTCAAGGAGAGGTGTCGGACCTCTTGGTGTGTCCCGGCCTGTCCCTCGCTTCCTTCCCTTGTTTCCTTCATCCAGCGCCCGCCAGGCCCAGTGGCCTTGGGTGGGCTCCCAGGAGGCGGAGCCGCTGATGCCCCCAACTCCCAGGCTGCCGGTACAGGATGCATAGACAGGACGAAGATCAGCCTTTAGGTGACTGCAGGCCATGTCCCCACCCCAGTGCCGCCCCATAGCCCTCTACTGGCAGGTCTGACCTGGCGGCCACTGTGTCCTCCCAGTCTCTCACCAGATACATTAAAGCACATACTCGTGTGGATGGCTTGACCTGCTGTCTTGCCCAGACCAAACTGGAACTGACTGGCTGTTGCCCTTGGGCCAGGGCCTGGACTGAGGCTACTGACCAGCCTGTCTTGTGTGTGTGTGTGTGGAGGGGGGCTCAGGCAGCTCGCAGCACTGGTGGTCCACGCAGATGAGGAGGACTGAAGAGTAGGAGCTGGAGGTTACAGAGGGCCCTGGCTGTGAGGCCCACCCGGTGTGGGCTGTGGGTCGGGGGTCCTGTGGGATGTGGGCTTCAGGGGTACTTCTGGGGACACGTGGGTCTGTAGGGCAGGCAGAGCTGAGTCTGGCTCGGGATCCAGTGTGGATAGAGCAGGCAGCTGGGCCTCAAATCTAGGCCACGCGTCGGCAGAATGACAAGTGACGGGGCAGCAGGTCCAGCTGGGTCTGGCAAAAGAGGTCTCCCCAGCAGGACCACCCAGCCCTGTCCTGGGCCTCGAGCCCAGCTGGCCCCATGCTGGTCAGTGTCTGTCTGAGGCAGCAAGGCCGGGGGGAGATGGTCCGCCTGGGTGGTGGCGCGTCCCTGAGTCTCAGGCCTCGGGCCCTCGTGCGCCGCGGAGCACCTGGTGAGGGTCCCTCTATGTCGTCTGCTTAAGGGGCCGCGCCCAGCGGGTCATCCTCAGGGGCAGAGGTGTCCCCTCCTGACTCTCAGGGCCGCTCTGACCATGTATCCCCCCATCTGGCACTCATCTATGAAATGTGACTCCCAGGTACCCTGGTCCACCCCTCGCCACCCACTTTTTTGGATGTCCTGTGGAGTGGGCACAAGAGTCACAGGGCACAGACTGCTACTCAGGGATCCCTCTGGGTGCCCTCAGCTGTTCTGGGACACGGCTCCGTGTTTTTGCCTGTGTCTCCTTTTCATGTATTTATTTTCATCTTATTTTTGAAGTAAGGTTTTCCGCTGTAATCCAGAGTAGGCTTGGCTCATAGCCACCCTCTTGTCCCCGACTCTGGTGTGCGCAAGGCGCTGGCCGCCCTCCTTGCTTCCCTCTTGTTCCTGAGGCGTGTCTCTTGGGCTCTTCGGCCCAGATGACAGTTGGGTGCCCTCCCTTCTGAGCTTTATTTGAGCAAGAGACCACTAGAGAGCACAGACGGCCCCCAACTGCTTTGTGCCTGTTTGTGAGGTGGGGGGACCAGAGGCAGGGGTCTCTGGCCTTGTCCTGTGCAGGGGGTGGGCCCGTGCAGAGCCGTCCCTCTGCTCATAGCACGCGTTTTCTTCCGGCAGCGCTTGGCTTTGAACTGGAGAGCCCTGTGCTAGTTGGTGTTCGACTGCTGAGCCGCTGCCAAAGCCTTTCTATGGCACCTTAAAGTGAGACTCCTTGTGGCTGCTGGTCAGGGCTGGGCTCCCTCGGGGCGCCTTTCCAGGCGTGTCCTCGAGTGGGCCGAGTGGAGGCTTTAATGGCAGAGCCGAGACCTCACCTGAGCCCTGTGCAGGAGGGGCTTGTCCATTCACGGTTTGGGTGTCGTTGGGCAGGTTTCTGGGTCCTGGAAACACACCCTTCCTACTTGCCCCCCACAGCTGTGCTGGAAAGTGGGGTGCTGAGCCCCCAGTAGCTAGCTGGTTTGGAGAACCTGCTTCATAGCCACCCATTTTACCCCCAGAGGCGCCTGGGCCTGAGCTGGGCCGGCAGGAGCAGGTGGCGTTTGGCAGCGGAGACACCGTGGAACTGAGTTGCTCCCCACCTGGGGGCGCCCCAACAGGCCCCACTGTCTGGGTCAAGGATGGCGTGGGGCTGGTGTCCTCCCGCCGCATCCTGGTGGGGGCTCAGCGGCTGCAGGTGCTGAACGCCTCCCAAGACGACTCGGGGGCCTACAGCTGCCGGCAGCGGCTCACGCAGCATGTGCTGTGCCGCTTCAGCGTGCGCGTGACCGGTGAGTGTCCCCCGGCAGCAGGGTACACAGGAGGGGCCGGGGTAGCTCCAGGCGGGATGCTACGGCGTCCTGGACTGATCTTGCCGTTGACAGAGTGGAGGGCACCCCAAGGAGATACTGTCCAAATGAGCAGCCCGAGACGGCAGGGGAGGGGTGTTGGGTACCGTGGTTGGGAAGCAGCAGCCCCAAAGGCCGGGGTGGCCCTGAGATGCTGCTCACGCGTGTCTGTGCTGCAGATGCTCCGTCCTCGGGAGATGATGAAGATGAAGAGGACGTGGCTGAAGACACAGGTGAGACCAGAGGCCTTCCTTCGCGCCTCGGCTTGGCACAGGGCGCAAGGGAGGCAGGCCCAGGTGACTGCTGGGGGCGGTGGCTCCAAGGACGAGGGTCGCCGGAGGGGAGAGTGCTGGGCCCAGGGGAGTGCTAAACAAGATGCCGCGGTGCCGCTGGAAGATGGCTGTGCACGGGGCACTCCGTCCAGCGGAGCTGGGAGCTTTTCTTGTTTGGGAGGAGTTAGTCTGTGCTGCGTGTGTGTGTGCGTGTGCGCTCGCACACGCACACACACCCAAGTGGAGCCACCGTGATAGTGAAGTGAGGGGTTACAACATGGGGATGAACTGAGTCCTTGGACTTCTAGGGTAGAGTGGGCACAGCACTGGGGAGGAACGAGTCAGAGAACCAGGCGGCCAGGCCTCGGGCAGGAAGAGTGGGGGAGGCGGCTCCGGGGCTCGTGGGAGATTTGTGTGTGGGACTTTCACAGGAAGGGTTTGGCTTCCAGGACTAAGGCCGAGAAGGTTCCTGCCCTGGGGTGTGGCTGGTGTTCTCCTTTCCCTTTGCCTGCCAGGAGGCTCTCGGCAAAACGTCCAGCCCAGTGGCCCAGGAGCCCCTGTGCCCAGCCACGCTCCCTGGCCCCATGCTCCTGCCCCGGTCTTCCTAGGCCTTGCTCGGCCTAGGTCTCTGAGGGTCCCTTTCGCACACTGTGATGGTGGCCATGGTGCAGCCCCTGCATCCTCCTGCTAGGAGACACAGGCTTTGTCGCCTCAGGAGCCGGGAGGGCAGCTCGCCGGGAGGGCAGCTCCGAGCTCAGAGGTGCCTCGCTCGAGTCTCCGCACGGCTCGCCCCTGCCCTGTGCCGTCGCTGGTCCTTATCCCAGAGCCTTAGGTAGCCCTGAGGTGGGAGGCAGGGAGGCGCGAGGCAGAGAGCGGCTGCCGTCTTCTCTGTTCCGGTGCGGTGCATCGGCCGTGGGAGACGGGTCCGGCTTCCCTGGAAAGTTCCCATCAGCCAGAGGGAGAACGAGGCCCAGAACGTGGGTGGCATGACCTGCGGGGCATGGGCACCAGGGCCTGGGCACTGCAGAGACGGGCTTGGGACTTCACAGACGCCAGTGCGACGGCCTGGCCCACCTGCTTCCTTCGCGTCCCCCTGGGTTCTGCCCTCTGTGCTCGTGGGCTGCCCAGTGGCTGGGGGGGGGCGACAGCTCGTGAGAGCGAGGGTCCAGGCCGGCCCAGCGCGCCCACGCAGGAGGGGACCGGCCAGAGGGCGAGCGGGGCGCTGCGGAAGGAGGCTTCGGCTGCGGCCCTCATCGTGTCTCTGCCGCAGCGGCTCCTTACTGGACGCGGCCAGAGCGGATGGACAAGAAGCTGCTGGCCGTGCCGGCCGCCAACACCGTTCGCTTCCGCTGCCCGGCGGCCGGCAGCCCCACTCCATCCATCTCCTGGCTGAGGAACGGCAAGGAGTTCCGCGGGGAGCATCGCATCGGAGGCATCAAGGTGGCCGCGAAGGGGGTGGGGAGGGGTGGGCCCGGGGTGGGGCTTGCGCCTTTACCCACGTTTCCCTCCCGTCCTGGCAGCTGCGGCACCAGCAGTGGAGCCTCGTCATGGAGAGCGTGGTGCCCTCCGACCGCGGCAACTATACCTGTGTGGTGGAGAACAAGTTCGGCAGCATCCGGCAGACGTACACGCTAGATGTGCTGGGTGAGGAGCTGGGCGGGGGTCAGGACAGAACAGCCCCGGGCCCCTTGCCTGCTGCTCCTAACCCAGCCGCCCCCACAGAGCGCTCCCCACACCGGCCCATCCTGCAGGCCGGGCTGCCGGCCAACCAGACAGCCGTGCTGGGCAGCGACGTGGAGTTCCACTGCAAGGTGTACAGCGACGCCCAGCCGCACATCCAGTGGCTGAAGCACGTGGAGGTGAACGGCAGCAAGGTGGGCCCCGACGGCACACCCTACGTCACCGTGCTGAAGGTGGGCGCTGGTGGCCGGGCGCGCGGGGCGGGCGCGCGGGCGCGGGCGGGCGGGCGAGCGGGCGTGCGCGGGCAGGCTTGCTTGGTCTCGGTCTGTGGGTCCCTTGAGGTCAGGATCGGGGCCCAGGCAGCGGGGTCCTAACCGGTCCTGGCTTTCCGAGCCCCTGGCAGGATCCGGGCCGTGAGCGTCCTGCTGTGAGGCCTGCGTCCCCGTCCTTTCTGGGGGCAGCCCCTGTCCCCGAAGCCCTGCAGCTTGGAGATGGGCCTGCCGACGGGGGTGACCCTCTGGACCTCCGACGGCCAGGCAGCCCCTCCTGAGCTGGCCTGGCTCATTCTGCTTCCTCTGCTGCTGCAGTTTTGTTCCGTGGCCTTGGGTGGGGGCCACCCAGTTGGAGTTGAGATGTTGCGACACTGGAAGCCCAAAGAGAAACATCTGTGTGGCGATCCGGCGGTCTGGTGGGGGAGGGGACAGGCCTTGGCTAGCGGGAATCCTGACTGTTGGGAGAGGCCACCTGGACTTTGTTCTGTGCGCCTCCCTCCGTGGTGATAGCGAGCACGTGCCGCGGTCCGGTCGCCCTGATCGGACCGGGCAGTGGGCTGACAGGTGGGGACGCGGGGCTGTGGTTGAGGGGGACACAGCGCTGTGGTTGAGGGGGACGCAGGCCTGTGGTTGAGGGGGGCAGCAAGGACGCAGCACTGTGGTTGAGGGGGATGCAGGCCTGTGGTTGTTGGGGGGCAGCAAGGACGCAGCACTGTGGTTGAGGGGGACGCAGGCCTGTGGTTAGGGGGACGCGGGGCTGTGGTTGAGGGGGACACAGCGCTGTGGTTGAGGGGGACGCGGGGCTGTGGTTGAGGGGGACACAGCGCTGTGGTTGAGGGGGACGCGGGGCTGTGGTGGGGGTAGGGGTGTTGGACACAGGGGGCCTTGGACACCACACCTTCCGCCACCACGACATGCCCAGCCTGCCCTGGGGAGGGGTCTCCCTCGCCTGGTCCTGTGCTCAAGCCCAGCCATGGCCGCTCAAGCCCAGCCAGGGCCGCTCGCAGCGAGCCTGAGCCCGGTCTCTTGTCCCCGCAGTCCTGGATCAGTGAGAAAGCAGAGGCGGACGCACGCCTCCGCCTGGCCAATGTGTCGGAGCGGGACGGGGGCGAGTACCTCTGTCGAGCCACCAATTTCATAGGCGTGGCCGAGAAGGCCTTTTGGCTGCGCGTTCACGGGCCCCAAGCAGGTAACAGCTCTGTCCCATGCCTGCCTGGCACGCAGCTCCAGCGCACGTGCTGTGCGCGTGCCCACACCGCGTCTGCCTGTGCCCCGTGCACGCCGTCCTGCTCAGTCTTGCCTGCGGCTCACACTCCGCTTGTGTATCTTCAAGCTCAGCGCACTGGTAGCTGCGGAGCACCACCGCTTGCCTGCGCAGCTCCACCCACGCGCGCCCAGGCCTGTGCCGACCCCTCACGCATCCCACTGACACACCTGCCCACAAGGCCCTAAAGCCTGCTAGGACCCGAGCTCTAGCTGTCTGAGCATCCACTTGCCTCCTGGCTGCTCCGGCGCCTGCCGGCTTCCCATCCGTCTGTCCGTCTGTCCGTCTCTGTTTCCGCACTAACTGCATGCTGCCCCTGTGCGGCACCTCCTGCCTGCTGCCTGCTGCCTGCCGCTCACCTGGGACAGAGGACTCGCCGCCGGTGGAGGGACTGGCTTCGGGCTCAGTGTGGACGCACGAGGCAGAGAGCCCTGGGCCGCCGTGGCCGGGCAGGGCCGTGGTGGTGGCCGAGGTAGTGGTGGCGGCGTTTTCCTTGCAGCCTGGCTGGATCGTCGCAGTGTGTGGACTGCTGCCGCGCCCCCGGGGCGCTGGCGCTCGCCTAGCGCCGTGTTCTCTCTTTGTAGACCGCAGGCGCTAACACCACCGACAAGGAGCTAGAGGTTCTGTCCTTGCACAATGTCACATTTGAGGACGCGGGGGAGTACACCTGCCTGGCGGGCAATTCTATCGGCTTTTCCCATCACTCTGCGTGGCTGGTGGTGCTGCCAGGTACCGGCTTCTGCTGCTCGCTCTGCACTTGTTCTCTTGGGGCGCTGGCTTAGGACACGCCAAAGCCGCAGGAACGGGGGCAGCGCTGGTTTAGGACAAGCCAAAACTCCCACCTCATCCGTGGCTCGTAGCCGACGCGCCACAGGAAGCTCTCGCCCTGGCCTTGTGCCCGCAGGGGAACCTGCCCTGTCTGGTGCTGGAGGGGCCTCACGCGCAGCCCCCCGCTGCGGCTCTGGCATCTCCCGGCGTCTGGGTGGCGATGTGGGTGCTCTTGGCTCCGCTGGGCTTCTTTCCTGGGTTTGGGCTTTGCTGACTCACAGTTGTTTTGACGGCAACACCCAAGACAAGTGGGGCCGTGGGCCCCCAGCCCTGAGCACTCCAGGTCACCCGTGGCTCGGGCCCATGGGGACTCACGACAGGCTGCGCCTGGTTCCAACATCTGTGTTTTTGCAGCCGAGGAGGAGCTGGCGGAGGCCGATGAGGCTGGCAGTGTGTATGCGGGTATCCTCAGCTACGGGGTGGGCTTCTTCCTGTTCATCCTGGTGGTGGCGGCCGTGACACTCTGCCGTCTGCGCAGCCCCCCCAAGAAGGGCCTGGGTTCCCCCACCGTGCACAAGGTCTCCCGCTTCCCGCTTAAGCGACAGGTAACAGAAAGTAGATACCAGGTTTTGAGCTCCCTGCCCACCCACCCTGGTCCTGTCAGAGTCCCCCGAGGCCTTGCGGTGTCCAGGGCCTGGGTTCTGCTGGGACGGGGCTCTCTGTACTTGCTTGGGCTAACCCTCCATTTCTCTGCTCTCCTCATGGAGCCTGAGTTATTCTGAAGCACAGAACTTTTAAAAATCTTCAGTCACTACTGTATAGAGGTCAACAGCCCTCTTCCTAGCTCTGTGCTCCGCTTCAGGTGGGCTTGGCCTTGCTACTCCCGGGGGCTGCGCCATCTCACCCCTTTCTTAGCCCTTGGACCCCATAGTGCGGCATCAACCTGTCCCTGCCGACCCAAGCAGGTGTCCTTGGAGTCCAACTCATCCATGAACTCCAACACGCCCCTGGTCCGCATTGCTCGGCTGTCTTCAGGAGAAGGTCCCGTGCTCGCCAATGTCTCTGAGCTGGAGCTGCCTGCGGACCCCAAATGGGAGCTACCCCGGGCCCGGTCAGTACTGGCAAGGGTCAGCCTGTGCCTGGTTGGTGTTCTGTGGTGGGGGCTGGGCGGCGGCCCACCCAGGTGGGGTGCAGGACAGGGACCTGGCCCCCTCAGTCTAGGGGTGAGGCCCAGAGTGAGATCCAAAAGGGTCGGCCTTCCTCTTTACGGGCAAAGCCACGACTGACCGCAGGGCTTCTGGAGGCAGGGTTGCAGGACCCCGGGGCCTGCAGGAGCTGGGCATGCGCGCTCATTGCCTCTGCTTCCGTGCCAGGCTGACTCTGGGCAAGCCCCTCGGGGAGGGATGCTTCGGCCAGGTCGTCATGGCCGAGGCCATCGGCATCGACAAGGACCGCGCCAAGCCTGTTACTGTGGCTGTGAAGATGCTGAAAGGTAAGGTGGGAGGGAGGCAGCGGGGCAGCGAGGGCTGTGGTGGCGTTGCTGATGCCCACGCTCCACCACAGATGACGCCACTGACAAGGACCTGTCAGACCTGGTGTCCGAGATGGAGATGATGAAGATGATCGGCAAGCACAAGAACATCATCAACCTGCTGGGGGCCTGCACGCAGGGCGGTGCGTACCGGGGCGGGCGGGCGGGCGGGCGGGCGGGCCCTGCTGAGTACCCAGTGCCTGAGGTTCCTGTGCTCCCAGGGCCCCTGTACGTGCTGGTGGAGTACGCGGCCAAAGGCAATCTGCGCGAGTACCTGAGGGCACGGCGGCCTCCGGGCATGGACTACTCCTTTGATGCCTGCAGGCTGCCGGAAGAGCAGCTCACCTGCAAGGACCTGGTGTCCTGCGCCTACCAGGTGGCCCGGGGCATGGAGTACCTGGCCTCCCAGAAGGTGGGCCGGGGCACAGGCCGGGGGTTCTGGGTGTCGCCTGTGCCAGGCAGGGGGCTCAACCTGGGCTCTTGCCTGCAGTGCATTCACAGAGACCTGGCTGCGCGCAACGTGCTGGTCACCGAGGAGGGCGTCATGAAGATCGCGGACTTTGGCCTGGCGCGAGACGTGCACAACCTGGATTACTACAAGAAGACCAGCAACGTAAGCCCGGCGCAGGCTGGGGCGGCCCCAGCCCGCCGACACCTGGAAGCTAAGGGCTCTCCTTCCTGCGCAGGGCCGGCTGCCTGTGAAGTGGATGGCCCCAGAGGCCCTGTTCGACCGCGTCTACACCCACCAGAGTGACGTGTACGTATTCTGCGTGGGATGGGGCGGGAGAGCAGGACCCCAGCCGTATCTCTCAGCCTGTAGGGCCGGGGCTCCCGGGCAGTGGTCTCTTCCGCTCTACTGGGGTAGACAACTGTAGACCCTGGCCTCTCCAGTCCCCCTCCCACCCGCCCCCCCCGTGCTCTGTGGTGGCCAAGTGTCCTTCTCCACAGCTGGTCCTTTGGGGTCCTGCTCTGGGAGATCTTTACGCTGGGGGGCTCTCCGTATCCTGGCATCCCGGTGGAGGAACTTTTCAAGCTGCTGAAAGAGGGTCACCGCATGGACAAGCCAGCCAACTGTACGCACGACCTGTACGTGAGCGTCGCGTGTCCCTGGGGTGGCTGGGGGCTCATGGGTGGGGTGCAGGGCCACAGCTGTGCCTGCCGCAGGTACATGATCATGCGTGAGTGCTGGCACGCGGTGCCCTCGCAGAGGCCGACTTTCAAGCAGCTGGTGGAAGACTTAGACCGCATCCTCACCATGACATCCACCGATGTGAGTGCCCCGATCCTGTCCCTCGTGTCTGCGCTGCCTCCTGGGGTGGGAGGCGGGCACACGCCCAGGCGCCGCTGACAGCCTTGCACCACGGCAGGAGTACCTGGACCTGTCGGTGCCTTTTGAGCAGTACTCCCCGGGTGGTCAGGACACCCCCAGCTCCAGCTCCTCGGGTGACGACTCCGTGTTCACCCACGACCTGCTGCCTCCAGCTCCACCAAGCAGTGGGGGGCCTCGCACGTGAAGGATCACCAGTTCTGCAGACCGAGCCGCAGACAATGTTTACGTGAACCCCAACCTGACCTGCTGCTGTTGGGGTGCAGTGGTCAGCCCAGTGTCATGGGCAGGCGATAGACTGGACCTCCTATGAGCACGTGTCTTGGGCCCCTGGGACCTCGCACTGCTTATAGTGACCTCGTGACTGGCCAGGACCAGGAGCACGGAATGTAGAATGTAAGGGGGCCCGCCATGTGCAACCCTGAGGTCCGGGCCCCCTCATCCTCCACCACCCCCCACAGGGACTGTTGTTTCCAGAGCGGCCTCCACCTCTCTGTGCCCAAAGCTGAGCCTTCAGGAAGTCCCGCCCCATGCGGGAAGCTCCCTTCTACATGGCACCTTGTGCCTGGGGTGAGTCCCAGTGCCCATCTCCAGGCCCCCCCTTCCCACCCTGTCCCTCAGAAACTGAAATTACGGGTACCTGAAGGTGGGAGCCATGAACTTCTATCTGAAAGGTTTATTCCAGAAGCAAGTGTACATTTGTATAAATAGATGCTGTGTATGATAAGTATATACAAACATATATATCAGAATGTTTATGAGGAAGAGGCAAGGCTGAGCCCCAGGGGAGCCAGGGGCCCCACAGGGCTCACTGGAGGGCTGGCGCACAGCAAGCGAAATTGTGAGGGGCTTCCTGGAGCTTCAGTCTGTCTGTGCCTAGGTCTGTACATTTGTAAAGCTATTTATCAACCTTGAGCCCTGGTCCCCCGCACCACGTTCATAGCGTTCAGCCAATATATGGCAGAGATTTAAGTTTTAACTTATTAACAACAGAGGTTTATGCTGCATTTGGGGGTGGAGAGTTGCTGGGAATGTATCTGCCCACTCTGAGGCTGAAGGCAACCCTTCGGAGCCCGAGTGGCCCTCAGAGTTAGGGGTGTCTCCATGGAGCATTTTATTTCCTGGCTCTCTTTCATGGGGCATTAGATCTATAGGATCTTTCTTTAGGAAATTTCTTTTTCTTTGGATTTCAAGGCAAACTGGTATTTCCATACATTCTTCTAATTGCTGTGTATTCCAGGCAGGAACCTGTGCCCTGGGAGGGCCAGTCCTATACGCAGATTCAGATGTTATTAGATGTTACAAGTTTATATATATATATATCTATATATAATTTATTGAGTTTTTACAAGATGTATTTGCTATAGACGTAACACTTCTTACACAATGCTTCTAGACTTTTACAGCCTGGACTGCTACCTTCCAAAGCTTGGGGAAAGCAGTGGATTCAGTTTCGTTACTTTTTGTACCGTTCCTGGGCCCCGGGCTTGGGTGGCTGCACCTTGTCTTTCAGCCAGCAGGGCCAGGGCAGCGGCTCAGAGCAACTCTCCCTGGGGCCTGGCACGTGGTTTGTCAGCCCAACCTGCCAGACGTGGTTTTGTTAACCCAGCCAATATACTTTTTTAAAAAAATAAAGAGACAATTGGTTCTGATTTCCACTCATGCCTTTCCTTCTTTCCTGAGTGAGGCCCACACTCCTCGCTGCGGCAGGGACAGGCTCCTAGGTTCCACCGGGGGTCCCTTGAGTGAGGTGTGGGTCCCACCTGCCTGCCTAAGTTTGTGTCCCAGGATGAGGTGGCTGTGCTCGGGTAGCTTGCTGCCCGGGGCCTCAGCATTCCAGGGTCTAGGGTCCCATGGATGGGATGGAGGAGAGTGGGTGTCCACGTGTGGGGAGGGACGTGCTGACAACAGGCGTACCCAGGAGCATTGGGTACCCAGGAGCACGGGGTACCCAGGAGCACGGGGTTGTGCAGAGCTACTTGTGGCCACCCTTGCGTGGAAGGTGGAACCCCTGATCAAAACAGGCTATGCTGAGGGATACGCCTGCTCCTGCCCCTGCCTAGCTCCTCCCTGCATGAGTTCCCGCTCCTGACGGGCCTGGTGGGGCAGATGCTGCTGGGCTGCACTCCATCGCTGAGGCCTGGCCTCCAGGGAGAAGTCTGGAGGAGACCAGGGTGGGCCGGGCTCCCATCTGTCCCGTCTCCCCTGAGCGTGGGGCACAGCCGCTGTGCTGAATGAACTTTGTATGCTGGCTTTCTTGGGTCAGACCACTGACTTAAGGGAGACCATTCGGACATAGGAGGTAGCTGAGGTTTTTGGATCTGGGTGGCAAACACCCCTGGATCTGGGACCTTTCAGGGAGTGGGGTTCTGAGCCCCCCAGCAGCTTCCAAGCAGTGCCCCGACTTCGTGCTGGGGGCTTGGGCTGGCAGTGCCAAGGCCAGAGGAGGCTCCTACAGGGCTTAGTCTGCAGAGGCTGAGGGGGAGGGGCAGACCTACGTGGGGAGATGCTCGGCTACTGCAGCCCGAGCAGTGTGCAGGCCAAGGGTGCCCTCTAGTGTCTGCGAAGCAAAACAGCACAGGAGGGACCTGGGCCGCCCAGCAGGCTCTGCGCCGGGAGCCCTGATGCCCGGGAGACAGGCCCCTTGGCTTGGTGTTTTGGGGGAATCCCTCCCCTCACTCCTTGCTGAGCAAGGGTAGAGATGCGCTTCTTGGGGCCAGCCTCAGGGCCGAGGCTGCGGTAGGCCCAGTGTCCTCAGGGTCAGCAGCAACCCCCAAGGGGACAGAACCCCATCCTGTGTATCAGATGTCCTGGTTTTCCCAGAGAGAATCAGGGGAGGTGTGACCCCCCAGGTTCACTGGGCTCTCTCCTAATCACTGGTAACTGGGCTTCCTTTCACTGCACGCTTGCTCCATCCTGTGGTCTGGCTGCCCCCGATGTGCAACCAGCACCCCTTGAGCCCGGCACCAATGTGAAGAGTAGGAGCGTGGGACGGGGTCGCACAGGGGCAAGACTGCAGCACAGACTCACACCGAGCTGAGCGGCTGGATCAGGAGATGGGTACCAGGCCTCTGCCCCGTGCCTGGAAGGCTGCTCCACGAGGTATGCCTGCCACACATCCCTGCACCAAGCAGCAGACTGCAGTGTGGGGGCCCCCACCTCCCCAGGGAGGCTCACGACAGGCACCATGTGGCTGTGAGGTGGTGGCCCCAGGATACCATGAGCCTATGGTGTCCACTCAAAGTCCATGGGGGTGGGAGAGCCTGGTCAGGAATTGAGGCCACAAATCTGGAAAAAACCATCATATGGCAAACACGTCATCAAGTGGCACTTTATTCGATCATCTTACATCGAGTTGTCTAGAACACCTGCCACCACGTGGCCTGTCATCCTCATAGATCTTGGGTAGGTCTGGCATAGTGCTGTGTCTGACATGACAGCTGTGTCGTCCCTCTTGCCCCCGAACTTTCGAGCAAGGAAGCCAAGGTCCCCAGCATTGTCACCACAGCCCAGAGCAGCCCAATGTCCACTTGAAATTCGCTGGCTCAACAGTATCGCTTTGGGTTGTCGCCAGGAACATGACTTAGTATGCTAACGAAAGAACTGTCTCTATAGGTGTCTACACATGGCCCCATCTGCAGGCTCCCAGGGACCCCTGAAGGTTGAGAGGCACAACCACTTGGTCTCCTGCCACTCTCAGGAGCAGCCCTGCCATTCCCAAGATCATGAGGCCCAACACGTGCTGCTACTCGGAGTCACACAATGCGCTGCGCACTTCAGGTGTCCACACAGCAGCTGCGGGGGGGCATGGGGGGTTTCGTGGCACGCGGACACCTGCAGAAACCTAGCTTCATTGACAGGCGTGGGCACCTCAGCACCTGAAAACGCCCACTGGGCGTACTCAGGACAGCGAGGCACGAAGCAGCTGGAAAGAGCCGCCTTTCAGCCCTCAGCACATTCGTGTTCAATCCGGACCAGCCATTCCAAACCCGCTGCAGCTGCACTGAGGATCAAGCGCACCTCAGAAAGGGGCTCCTAAACAAGACGAGCTCCCTCTGCTAGGCCTCCAGCACACACGGGGTGGCTTTCTGAAGCACCCACAGGGAAAGCTCACTTCTTAGGGTGATGATGTCAATCCATGAGGGCAGAGTCCAGAGCGAGAGGTGCCCCTGCACCTGGGCACCAACAGTGCCCAGCCACACCATGGTGCACACGGCGCACACAGGACGCCTTCCGCTGGGGCCTCAGTCTACTTTGACAGCTGGAACCAAGCTGCTGGCGTGTGGTAAGATCCACGGGCCCCTGTGGGCGGCAGGGCAAACGTCCTGAGGACACACTGCTATCGGCAAAGGTTTGCGTGTGAGAAGGAGTAACACTCTTGCTTTGCCACATTTCTCCTTTAAAAGAGTCAAGAAAAAAGTTTCAAGTAATGGAGAAGGTTTCATTTCTAAAAACTCTGTACATCTTCCAAATTCTGCGTCTGGAGACCTGCAGAAGACGTATTTGTTTACAGGCAAGGCCTTGCTAAGTGCCACGGGAGGCCTCGAATGTAAGTTCCTTGCCTCCATATCCCACAGCGCGGTTGCAGACTGGGGCTCCAACTGGTGGTTTCCTGCTAGAAACAGGAGCGTGGCCCACCCAGGGCTCCTCCAAGTGAGAACGTCTGCTGGCCACTGCCCAAGAGCTCTGGCCAGTGGCAGCTCTGAGCAGCCTGCACACACCTCTGAGGCCCCTGTCCTTCCTCAGCACCTGAGCCCTTCCCTCTGGGCCACGTGTGTGGAACTCTGTTCTGGCCACGGTTCCGTGGTGCAGTTTCAGTTTTACGTGTGCTGGAGCTGCAGAGGTGCGCTCAGGCCCCCAGGCCAGCGAAGGCCATGCACAGCTCCGGAACTGCCCAGTGCAAAGGCTTCATTTTCGAAGGCTCGTCAACCTGTCTCACCCACTTAGGCATTACGTGTAAGTTAGGCCCACCATCATGTATGAAAATCCTGTGCTATTTAATTAGTTAAAGAATTAGGTGGAGATCACCGGTAAATCAAGAAAGCTCAGGCCGTCAGGCCACGGAGTCCACAGGAGACGGCACTGCTGCTGGAGCTGCGTCTCCAGAAGCCGCGACGCGAGGAGCCTGGCAGCGTGCGGGCGGACACACAACGCTGCTGCCCGGGTCCAGTCCTGACTCCCTGTGGACCTGCAGGCGCAGCTGCTTGAGTCCGCGCAGGCGCGGGGAGTCCACGTGGTCCTCTCTCTCACCCTGGGGACAGAGGCTCAGCAGACTGAGACCCTGAGGACACACACGGGGAGTTGCCTCCCGCCCTTCGGGAGCATGGGCCAGTGTGAGCCTGTGTCCTACTGGCGGCTGTGACCTTGGCCCATGCGGCTGAGGCCACCCAGCGCCACAGCACAGTGCGAGTCCGACACAAGTACAGAGCGTTCCAGGCTCCTCAATCTTCGTGGAATGATGAAAATTAAAAATTGCTTGATTATGGAAGTTTCTGATTTATTCCAGAGAAAATATATTTGCCACTAAGAATCACCTCAAAGCAATCACTCCCATGTTGTTCCCACTGTGTGATGCAGCAGGACGCAGGTGGGCACGTGCAGGTGGACGCGCAGGTGGACACACGCAGGGCTCCATGGGACTGAGAACCAGTCTTAATTCTTCACTTCTGCGGCCTCCTTCTCTGCCTTTTCCTTGGCCTTCTCCTTCTCTTCTACCTTCTCCTCTTTCTCCAGAGTCGCCACGATCTCAGCCATTTGGCTTGTGGAGATCTTAATGTCTTCTTTGTCTACCAAGTCAATCACCTGCACACACGAGAGGAGGCTTAGGAGGGGCTCCACAGCACTTACCTGTTGCCCCTTCTTAGCGCGGGAGGGAGGGTGTGGCCCTCTTAGCCATTCTCCTGGCCAGGCACTTTGGTGCCTGCCGTGGTGCCCAGATTCCGCCCGCTGCTCTAGTCTTCAGCGGTCTGGACCCCAGGGGGTCACAAACAGCACAACAGGGCTGCAACATCAAGTTCCTGGCCCTGCTAGCGTGGTTCTGGGGGAGGCCTGGGACCTGCCCTGGAGATGACCCCCTGGGTAGAGAGGGCTGGGCAGCAGACGTGTAGACAGAGAGGAAGGAGTGGAGAGTGCCTGGCCTGTGTATCTGACAGCAGCTTGCTTTCCAGTGCAACTACAATAAAATTAGCCAGTATTTGTGGCTGTGACTGGCTAGAATTCTGGGCTTCACCAAGGTGGTTTCCCCTCAGAAAGGCTAGAAGCCAGACTTCCTCTGTGACGAGATCCTGGCTCACGTCTCGCAGGATGACCTAGACGCGAGAGGCTGTTCACCACGAGCTCCGGGTCTTAGGTACCCCAGGAGGGGTCCAGCCAAAGCCCATACTGCAGAGAGCCGGCAAAGCACTAATGCAGGGCTGTCAGTGCCACCGCGCTTCCGGCTAGGTCCAGAGCCCACCGTGCTACTGACGCCAGGAGACATCGGCCTGCTCCAAAGTGACGCGCTTCCTATGCCTTTGTGGCCAGTGGCAGCTGAAAGCTGAGGTTCCCACACAACACATAACGTGCAGGTGGGGTGCAGGGCTGTGGTGCTGTGTGACCAGTCCTGGGACACGCAAGATGGTGCAAATCTGCAGCATACTCATTTTGCTGTCTCACCCATGTGTGAACCTCGTATCTTACTTCCAGGAAGATTTGCATCTGCAGACCTAACTTGAGCCATGCAGCCTGAGATCCTGCGCGGGTGCCCAGCCCACCCTGTGCGCCAGACAGCCTGTGTGCTCATGCAGCCTGGACCCTGCATGGGTGCCCAGCCCACCCCTGTGTCCGCCCCCAGGTAGGCAGCAGGCCAACTGCTGGCTCAGCCCCTGAGACGCACCTTGACAAGGTCATCAATATTGATTTTGCCGTCTTTGTTTTCATCCAGGGCTGAGGCCAAGCTGAGCAGCTTGTGTTCAGGAATGTGCTTGATTTGCTTCATGGCACTGACCAGCTCGTTGACACTGACGACGCTCTCCCTGGGGATTACGGCTTTCACTGATGCTTGTGCCCTCTGCCCACCCACAGCCCACCCACGGGCTTCAACCCTGGGCTGTGTGTGAACTGGGAACGTCAGCGCAACCCCCCATGAGATTTCAGGTTCTCTCCTCTGGGATGCAAAGTCAGCATGGATGGTGAAGAACACCCCTGGCACAATCGGCACAGATGCTATGCGGTAGTCCCCAGGCCTATGTCTGCCAGGGCAATGTTTAATTCAAGAGAGAAAGCACCCTATCTGGAGGTGGCAAGGGTCTCAGGACAGGGCCCAGCCCTTGACTTCATCGAGAGGCCAGCAGTCTGGACTTGCAGAAGGCCACACACAGCCAGGCCACAGGAGCACAAGGTATGGCTGCTGCTCACAGAAGGAAGACCACCCGGGGGCCACGGGACGGGGCAGGGAGAGGAAGGAGGCAGGAGCGAGCCCAGCAGACTGGAGCCTGAGGAAGAGCACGGCAGAGCGGAGAAGAGTGGGGGGTGGGAGGGGGACAGGCAGGAAGGTCAGAGCTGGGTGGAACCAGCAGAGAAGTAGATGAGGTGGAAGCGGAAGAAATATAGCAGCAAAGATGATGCGGGGCCCCGCCCGACGCCTGTACCCCAGGAGAGGCCCCGGGCACAGGCGAAGAGTGCGCTACGCAGTCAGCTCCAAGCCTCAGCCCGGCCAGCCGGGGTCCCGGGCTCATCGTGCACTCACCCCACAGGCGAGCCCTCGGCTGGGCCCAGCCGGCCTTCCTGCTGACCGGTTTCCAGCTCTGCGATCATGCTGTCAATCTGCCCGATCATTTGCTGGACTCGCTTCGTCAGCCTCTTGCTGGCTTTAGACTCTTCTATGGATTTCTCTTCCCCTGTCTTTGAAAGCTCCTTCTTGATCTCCTGCAAGTCCTAATGCAACCGCGGGGGAGGGAGGCTTACGTCACCACGAACAAGCAATGATGCACCAGCTTCGGGTGGGACAGCACATCTTGAGTGTATGAGGCTAGGTTTCATTTCCAATACCCCAAGCGAAACATAGTACTATTTCAACCTCAGAAAGGTGCAAAATCTTATTTCTATCATATAAATTCGTTCTTATTTTTACAAACTCAAATGTTTTTGTAGCAAAGAAAACAGCATCTATTCTGAATCTCAACTTACTTTGTATTTGTCAAAGAATACACGAACACATGAAGGAAAAATCAAGGACTTCTAAAAGGACCTTCCTTGTCACATTCCAAGTCAGCGTTCCCCTGAAGCAAACATCACAGGTCCAAAGCCAGGGGGAGCAGAAGGGATGGGAACCGGCTCGCCACCCAGTCACACAGTGCTGACCATTATGGGGAAGATCAGAAATGGCAATTGGTCTGTGTGTGTGTGTGCGCGCGTGCACATGCGTGTGTATACAAGAGGTCACTTGAATGTGCGCCTGTGGAGGCTCAAAGACAACATCGGGAATCACCCTGGATTGTTCTACCTCCTTATTGCTTTGCTGCGGGGTTTCCCAGACTCCACCCTACAGGGCTGGAGTTACAGGCCATTCATTGCATGTCCAGCTGACATCTTTCACATGGGATCCAGGGATATGGACTCAGGTCTTTTTGCTTGTGAGGCAAAGGCTTTATAGCCTGGCAAACTTAGAGCCAATCATCTTTACAAGCAGTCGTGACAAAAGCATTGCCGTATCTAATACTGCCAAATCAGAACACAGAGGGGTGTGGCCAAGCAACAGCTCTCTCCCAGGGTGCAGGAGCGCCTAGGATCCATTCCCAGCACTGTGCAAGGAAGGGAGAGAGGGAGGGAAGGAGAATCTCCCGATAAGTCCCTCAGAGTCATGACTTCACATCACCCGATCCCTGTTCATGTCATCCATATCAAATGCCAATTCTTGGCACCATGTGGGAGATGGAGTGGGTATTCACTGCAAAGTGGCCTGCCTAGAATCACCGAGGGAAACCTTTGAAATAAAATTCTCTGTGTGTGATCAGAATCTAACCCTGGGATGTGTATACAGTAGGGACGTGAATACGGCAGGGACGTGTACATGGCGGGGATGTATATATGGTGGGGACGTGTACATGGCGGGGATGTATATATGGTGGGGACGTGTACACGGCGGAGATGTATATATATGGCGGAGACGTGTACACAACGGGGATTATATATGGTGGGGACGTGTACATGGCGGGGATGTATATATGGTGGGGACGTGTACACGGCGAGGATGTATATATATGGCAGAGACGTGTACCCGACGGGGATTATATATGGCGGGGACGTGTACACGGTGGGGATGTATATATGGTGGGGACGTGTACACAGCGGGATGTATATATGGTGGGGATATACTCTACTATGAACCATATCCGGGGTCAGAATTCATTTCCAATTTTGTTTTTGTCCCCCCATGCTCTCTGTCCAGTTCGCTCTGCGTTCAAAGGCGCACTAGTGCATGCCAGGTTTTAGGGCTGAGGACACTGGCCCCCCAGCCCCCGAGCAAGGGCCTTTGAGGCACCCACCTCGCTGTAGTCCTGGACGTCCTCCTTGAGCAGCTCCAGCTCCTCCTTCTCCTTGGTCAGGGACTTCTTCTGCTCCTTCAGCTTGGAGCAGGCGTCGCTGAGGATGTCGATTTCCTCCTTGGTTATTTCTTCTCCCTGGAAAAAATGAAGCAGCAGGCAACCTGGGGGAACAGTTGCACCTGTTCCAAGGAGTTGACAGCTCTTTTGTTCATGCCACACACACAAGGGCTTGATGACAACTTCCATAAACAGGCTCGGTCTGGGCTGTGCTGGATGAGACACTGCACAGCCTGTTCCCTTCCTGGTGGACACCAGTCCCCTCGGCTGAGGGTATGATGCGCATCCGTGACACCCCACTGACCTGCAGACGGCTGAGATCTCTGGGCAGACACTTACCATGAACATCCACGCACAGCCCTTGGTGGGGAAACGCCTGGGAGAGGAGTAACCACTTACGTGGGTGGCAGGAGTCTGACATTTAAGGAAACTTGACTTACTTTTTATTTTGAAATAGGCTCTCACTAAGCTGCCCAGGCTACCCCTGACCCTGTAACCCTCCTGCCTCAGATTCCTGAGACTCCGCATCACCCATTCTTAAAATTAAGTTCTCTCTTCTATTATTAGGTTGTGAGAGTTCTTTCTTGTTATGGCTTTTTGCTTTGTTTCTCAAGGAGACAGGCTGCCGGTAAGCTTGCTGCTTACCCGAGGCTGCTGTTGGGTTGTTATCTTCCTGTTTCTGCCTCCCGAGTGCTGGGTGACGGGTGTGCAGCACAACATCCAGCTGCAGCTGCTCAGGTGCTGCAGAAACAAGCTGTCCCGTGTGAACTTTGTAAAGTCCCCTTGTCTGTTCTTTTCATGCATGCTTTTAAAGCAAAAGTTTTCAATTTTGACAAAGACTGATAACTAATTTTTTTTCTTTAACGGATCATGTTTCAATGTTGTATTTAAGAATTTGTGACAAATCCAAAGTCAACGAAAATTTTCTGTTTTCTTCTTTTTTTCCATCTGAGGTTCAAGACCAGACTGGCCATGAACATGCAGACAGCCATCCGTTCTTAGCTGGGGCTGCAGAGCTGAGTCTCTATGCTTGGCTCTCTTCTAGTTTCGTTTTTAAATGTCTGTACATGTACGTGCGCAGGCGCACGTGTGCACATGTGATGCCAGCAGAAAACTTTTGACGTCATTCCTCAGAAGCTTCCCCCTTGTTTAGAGACAGACCTCACTCACCAGGCCCAGGCTGACAGAGGAAGACCGACTGTCCAGCACTCGGTAGTGCAGATGACGTGTTCAGATGACGCGTTCAGTAGCTGCCTAGCAGGAGCTAATAGGTGAGCTATTCAGAGCTTGGTACGACCACGCTATTTTCAGAGTAACTAGAAATTCCCTTAAATTTTTTTCCCCTCATTTTCATGTGCGTGCACGCACACATGTATGTATGTGTGCACAGGAGCACATGCAAGTGCATGTATGTATACGCCCAAGGTTGATATCAGGAATCATCACCCATTCCTCTTCCATCTCGTTCTTTTTGATACGGGGTTTCTGTCTCTAATCGAACCTAGAGCTTACCTAGTTAGTCCGACTAGATAGCTTGCTCTCGGGATTCTGATCTCTACCTTCAAAGACTGGAATCATAAGCAGGTCTCCACGGCCACCCAGTGCTCTACGTGGGGTCCTTCTGCTTTCCAGGCACGTGCGTAGCAAGCCCAGCGCTGCCTTTTCACAGAATGGCTCCATGTGTCAACAGTTCCTCAAGACTGTCTGCATCTGTGTCAAGAAACTGGTGCTGCTTGCACGTGTCCGGGCTGTGTCAGGAGATGCTTGTTTCGTTCACTGCACGAGCTAAAAATGGTCCTTTTTCTTCCCCTTCCCCAAGGGCTCCTTAGCAGCAGGACTGCTTGCCCGAGTGTGTGGATGCATCGGGGCCTGGGTCTTCTCTGGGGGGACTTCAGTCATGACTCACATCCTCGCTGATGGAGCTGCTTGGACTACTGACGCTGAATCGAGTGAATCAGGAACTGTAACGCTGGTCCACAGGGAACAGGGCGCTGGTCCTCCGCCCTCCAATGGTCTACAATCTGAGATCTCCTCAGGATACTGCATCAGCTTTTCTCAGAGCTTTTAAATTTCTTCTGTCTTCCGTATGTTAGAAGCAGGATTCATCTGCTCCCAGGAAGCCAACCCACGGGCCCTCCAACTGACGATGGGCTGGTCCTTCCAACACCTCACCTGTGGCTTAGGCCAGGTCCCGCCTGTGCCCACCGGGCCTGATGTCCTGCAGGCCACTTCCCTCCCCTGTAGGAGCACAAGGCCCACCTCAGCCAGGTCTGGGGCGCCTGTCTCCCCATGACCATCTCTCGGCCTCAGTCAAGTTTCCGTCTATTCGAGGACCTCCTGAGCCACCGAGCAGCCTGCGTTCCTTCGACCCACATCCAGAGCGCCCACCAGACTCTGCGGGCTTCATGCTCGGCCTCCCGTCTTCCCAGTACAGTGTCTTCTGGCAAAGCTCCAGGGCCAGGCAGGGCCAGACACTTTTTCACACTTCTTCTCACAAGCATCCGGGATAGACCCACCCACACAGGTCTGGGCAGTCTCTGTCCATGTTCTTTCAAGACTCTGAGGTAGACTTTCCTGTCCATGCAGCAGAGGCAACGGTCAGACCTCGCTCCTCCACACTGTCTTCACGGGCAAGGCATGGCACTGACCTTCTCTCAGCGTCCACTTTGTCCCAGGTACACACTGTGCTGACCCACAGGACCCCAGGCAGACCTGCTGACATGTGGCTTCCTCCACGTCCCCTTCAGCTATCACGGTGCCTCCTCCAGCTTGGCGGAGTCCTTCTCCACCCACTATACCCAGCTGCCTGCTCCTATGTGCAGGGACCTAGCATCTCAGAGTAGAGGCCTTGGAAAGTGCTCCAAGCTGACGGGTCCCCAGGGAGACCCACACTCAGGTGGCCTAGAAGGTGACGCCATGGTGGACCTCCGCAGGAGAGGCCAGGCTTTGGACCCGCCTGCCCCCCCCCACTGCCCAGCAGGAGGACAAGGGCCATGCGCAGCACTGCCTGGCCTCCGAGGTCCCCCCCCCCAGTGCCCAGCAGGAGGACAAGGGCCATGCGCAGCCCTGCCTGGCCTCCGAGGCCCCCCCCCCACTGCCCAGCAGGAGGACAAGGGCCATGCGCAGCCCTGCCTGGCCTCCGAGGTCCCCCCCCCCAGTGCCCAGCAGGAGGACAAGGGCCATGCGCAGCCCTGCCTGGCCTCCGAGGTCCCCCCCCAGTGCCCAGCAGGAGGACAAGGGCCATGCGCAGCCCTGCCTGGCCTCCGAGGTCCCACGCCAGGCCTCTGCTGTGCGCTGCAGCACGTCCTCCCTCCGAGGCTAGCAGTGCCCCGGAGGCCCCTCAACTGAGGCTCCTGCTCCAGCCTCCAAGTGAGCGAGTCCAAAGGAGTGTGTGCAGTGTGGCCCTCGGGGCTGGAGGGTGAGGGGGGGGCTGCTGCTGACCTTTGACCTTCGCAGGAGCTGGCCCACAGCCCCTCCTGCCCTTACCTTCAAGCCTTCCAGCACGGGCGCCGTGTCCTTCAGGGCCTCCGAGGGCGAGATCGCATCAGCAGCCTCTGCCTGCGGCTCAGCCGCAGGTCTCCCAGGGGCGGCAGCTTCTACTTCCCCCAGCTCTGTGTCTTTCTGAAATGCAAACAGCGCTGTCTCATCACGGGGTCACCTCTGGCCCCTGACAGGTCCCAAGAGAAAGCAACATGACTCAGCAACAGCATCTCCTCTCTCCCTGGCCAAGCAGACCGCCTGAGGCCCTGCTGCCTGCTGGGCGGGGCTGTGTGCGGGGCTGTGTGCGGGGCTGGGCGCGGGGCTGTGTGCGGGGCTGGGCGCGGGGCTGGGTCCGGCGGAGGGATGTGTGTGAACATTCGGGATGACCCCAGGCCCCCTCTCCTCTTTCCCCTGATCTCATGAACCCGAGAAACCAGGAGCTAAGCGCAAACCTACAGGGAGAGCTGGGACGCGTCTGCCGGGAACCCGAGGGCACTGCTGGGCCCGTGTCCCCTGGTGACCCGTTGGGTGCTAGGTCAGATCCCACTGAGCCAACCGAAGGCCAGAGACAGATCACACGCATGCCCTCTACCCTGGGGACACACCGCCCTCTCCCTGCCAGTGTAGCTCCTCGGCCAGGTGCTCCTGACCCTGTGTGCCACTCTGACCACTGCGGGGAAAGACGCCATGTTTTAGATGGAGGGGCACGAATGGCCCTGGGACCGTCTCTCGGAACCTGGGCTGGAACAGCCTCGGGTCGCAGCATGCTGCTCACCACGGCCTCGGCGGCCTTCTCCAGCTCCTTCTCCCGGTGCTCCTGCTGGATGGCGGCTTCCTCCTGCAGGGTGGCCTCCAGCTTCGCCTTGTTGTCCACCTGCTCGCCCTCCACCTCTGCCGCTTTCACCTGGGCCTCCTTTGCCTTCAGAGGGAGGACAGAGAAGGGCGCCTCAGCGAGCTCGGGCCGCGGGGTCTGTGGTGAGCTCCCCTCCACCCGAGGAATGCCTCGCACAAGGACAGCACACGCCGCCACCCAGTGTTGGAAAGTGCTCCCGTGGCGAAGAGCACGGATGGCGCCACTGGAAACTAATGCAGCACTTCAGGACTGCTGTGTGCTTGAGGGGGGGGGATGGGAGGGGACGGGACACGGGGGGAGGGGGGGGACATGCAGGGGACACACCAGGTGCGGCACAGAGGGCAGGAGACTGAGCCTCCTGGAGGGGCGCCCATGGCTGTGGAGGTGAGGGCTGGCGATACATACCACGATCTCGGGGAGGGTCTGCAGTGTGGACTTGAGCTGGTCAGCAGGGGAGAGGGTGTCGGGGAGGTACATGGCCCGGGACAGGATGAGCAGCGACGTGGGGATCTCGTGGTGCAGGTGCAGGTCCAGCCACTGGAACCACAAAGCACACTTGGTGGACATGCTGCTCCTGCCCACTCACAAGCCCAGGCCTCTTCCGCGTGGCCCCAGGATCGTCTGCCCCAGAGCTTCCTTCAGCTGCTCTGTCTCAGCTGAGGGCGTGACCCGTGGTGACCACAAGCAAAAAGGACTTCAACGGATAAACAATTTGTTAAATCACCACAATAAATTCTCCAGATGATATTTCAAATCCCCAAAGGTCAGCTTGTTAGAATATCTTGTGGTGTGTGTGTGGGGGAGGGCAGTGCACGCGTGCGTGTGCAGGTTCAAGGGTGACTTTGGGAATCATCCTGGATTGCTTTTACTTCCGTTTTTGCTTCGCTCTGGGATTTCCCAGGCTCCACCTTTCACAGTCAGAAATGCGGCCACAGCCATTTCCACCTGGCATTTTTATGTGAGACCTGCTTGAAAAGAGAGGCTTAATCCTGAGCCATCTCTCCAGCCCGTTAGAATATCTTGAGAGGCGATAACCTCCGCAGTGACCTGCACAGTGATCACCAGCCTCCAGGACCCTGAGTGTTGCAGTCCGCCTGCATGGTTGCTGATAAATGACCATTACATAGCATAAGGGAACAAGGAGTTTACTTTCTTACGATAGTCCGGTTACAGTTCATAGTCCAGCTTGACGGGAGAGCACACACCAACGCCAGGGCCGAGGGAACTGGCCACCGTAACGGCTGAGAGATGGACAATACTTACTTGCCAGACCAGCATGTCTGGCCAAGTATACAGAAGGATGCCCACTCTCTCAACCAGCTCTCTCTGATTTATCCAGGGCCTAATCCCACCCACCATGGGCTGGGTCTTCCCCAGCAGCCAGACAATCTCCTTCAGGTTTGCTCTGGGCTTAACTTAACCATCAACTCTCCACAACTGTGCCCAGAGCTCAAACCCTCAAGAGTCAAGTTGACACCTGTGTTTAACTATGACACTCCACCCCTTTGTCAACTTGACACAAAAACAATACACTTTTAAACTGTAACCTTTCCTTGTCCCCACAGATGTTAAAATATAAGTACATTCCATAGACAAATTTAAAATGTTCTCTCATTAAAACTTCAGTTCCAATATTTTAAAAGTTCAAAGTTTCTTAACCTTTAAACTCTTAAATCAGAATAAATTAAATACTTTAAAACAGATAAAACATTAAAATAGAAGGATCTTAATAAGAAAACATTAAAAAGAACAAAGTCCAGCAAATCACTGCATCCTGTACTTCAATGTCCATCTTCTGCTGCTCATCACGTAATCAAGGCGGCTCAAAGATTTGAGGCATTCCCAGTCCCTGTTTGCAGCTTAATGTTGTAAAAGCGGAGTTCCTCTGAACCAGGCTGAATCTCCACTCGCAGTCGTCCTCAGCAGCAGTCCCACAGTTCTGGCATCTCAAACACAATTCTGGGCTCTCCTCTGCAGCTTTAAGCTTCACCATCTCTTGCAGGAACTCTACGCCTGCCACTCGGTGCCAAGCTTTTGCTGCTTTCCATGAACCCCTCAGTAGTTCGCCCAAACCAGTATCACCTGAGGGACGCTGCCAGATCCTGAAGCGAGGTTGAAACGCAGTTTAGTCCACTGGAGCCACAGCTGCACCAACTTCAATGCGCTGACGCTGGAAAAGCCTCTCTTCTAGGCAACCAAACTTGCAAAAGGCAAGAAACTGCTTTAACTTGGGCTTTCGCCCCCTGAAGGAATCTGAACTTCCAAACCACGAACTTGCCATACGGTAGTTTCCACGTCCTCCACCGTCTCAGTGCAAGTCACTAGGTTTTCCTTCACTGATACTCATTTGTCCAACAGCAGCAGATATTCTGCTGCCTGCCCTTTGTACATCCAAACCTCCAAGGTCAAGCAAACCAGTCCATCGTCCTTATATTCAGTTTTTCCAAAGTCCTTGTTTCCCTCATCACAAACTGGGCCCAAACAATGTCTCTCAGCAACTGGCCCACTAAACGCTGAAGAACGGTATTTGTAAATCCACAAAGTGAAAATTCTCAAGCATTTTCAACTTTGTCCAGCGAAACCGTTCAAAAGACACAAAATCCACATAGTCAGATTTATCAGCAACACCCCACTTCCTGGGTACCAAATTCTGTTGCAGTCCGCCTGCATGGTTGCTGATAAATGACCATTACATAGCATAAGGGAACAAGGAGTTTACTTTCTTACGATAGTCCGGTTACAGTTCATAGTCCAGCTTGACGGGAGAGCACACACCAACGCCAGGGCCGAGGGAACTGGCCACCGTAACGGCTGAGAGATGGACAATACTTACTTGCCAGACCAGCATGTCTGGCCAAGTATACAGAAGGATGCCCACTCTCTCAACCAGCTCTCTCTGATTTATCCAGGGCCTAATCCCACCCACCATGGGCTGGGTCTTCCCCAGCAGCCAGACAATCTCCTTCAGGTTTGCTCTGGGCTTAACTTAACCATCAACTCTCCACAACTGTGCCCAGAGCTCAAACCCTCAAGAGTCAAGTTGACACCTGTGTTTAACTATGACACTGAGAGTGGTCAGCAGGTGCCACACTCAACAGGAAGGTGCACTGGCCCAGGCACGGGGCACCTGTGTGTATCCTCACCACGAGGCAGGAGGGGCAGAAGTACTGCACAAAGCTTGACGTTGTCTCAAAGTTACATAGTGCCCTTTAATAGCTGTAACTTTTATGTTATGTTTTATGAGGCAGAGAGATCACTCACAAACTCAAAACCAACCTATGCTACAGTGAGACCCTGTCTCATAAAAAAAAATGTATATATGTACGTGTGTGTGTGTGTATACATATATACATATATGTATATATTGCAAGTAGAGGGTCCTGAGTTCAGATCCAGGTTCCACATAGAAAATGCCAGGTGGAAATGGCAGCAGCCTGCATTTTCAGCCCTGGTGCTGGAGCCTGGGAAATCCCAGAGGAAAGAAAAAAGAGATAGAAGCAATCCAGGATAATTCCTGTAGTCACCTTTGATCCTCTACAGGGACATGTAGTGACCTCTGATACACACGCGCACACACACGCGCACACACACACACACACACACACACACACGCGCGCGCGCGCACACGCACTAAGTAAATAAAGTTTAAAATGTATTTTTTAATTTAGAAGGACAAGGAACGTAGATCAGCAGTGTTTGCCTGGCAGACTTGCAGCCCTGATTCAATCCAATACTACATTAAAGCGCAGCCTGCTACAGGCCTGGTGCTGCGCTGTGTCACCTTCAGTGGCAAGGTGACCTTCAGGAGACAGGAGAGACTGGCGAGGACATAAGCTGACTAGAGGGCACGGATGGGAGAAACGCTCAAACACGGGCTGCAAGGCGACAAGTGAGCCGAGAGCGAACCCGAGCCCACACTCAGCACCACTTGGCCCCAGGGCGCCTGCAGTGCAGAAGGTCAGAACAGGTCGGGGTGGCAGCACGTGGGGTGTGGGCAGGCTCACCAGCAGAGAAGGTTCTGATGGGAGCCATGTGACCAGCATCCTCAGAAAACAAGGGGTGAGGAGGAGCTGCCAAAGAAAGGGCACGTGCCAGCTGGGAGAGTGGGTACTCACTCGCCCTGGTCCGCCTGTGGAGGTTCATGGGAACGGATGGCTGGACCACTGCCAAAGGCAGCACAGTGCGGGCTGAGTCAGGATGGAGACTAGACTCACCCGCTTAGTCTGCTGCCACAGACCTTCACGGGAGCACCGCCTAAGTGCCCCACGGCTGGGAGCGAGTGGGCAGGAGCTGACCACCTGCCCAGTACCCACTCAGAGAAGGCGGGACGAGGTGCCTACGAGAAGGGCTGTGAGCTCAGTGGGGTGAAAGGCAGGTGCTCTCCCGCCTACAGTGATCCAGAGAAAAGCAATACCCCAAAGGCCACAAAGTAAGAGCGTGGATGCCACGTGTGAGCACAGGGCAGGACCAGAGGCTGAGACAGTGCTAGGGAAGAGGGCGGCATGGGGCACGAGTCTGAAGCGCAAGCGGAGAGCCGCCCTGCGTGCGCGTCAAGGGGCATGCGCAAGAGCAGCAGCTGGTCCTTGAAGGACCGCCCAACGGGGGCAGTTACCGGGGCGCACTAGGACTGAGAGGCAAGATACGTGCACGCGCCGGCCACAAAGCTTTCTCTCTCAAGAACTGGTCAGCCGGTCAGTCAGAAAAGGTCAGGCCTGGGCTGCAAGCATCACTGTGAGGAAAGGAGCCTGAGCTAGCCTTCGATGGGCATGAACGCTCACAGAATGGGGGGCTGGGTGGTGTGGGGGGGGCATAGGCCTGCAGCCCAGCACTCCTCAAGGCAGGAGGATCACACGTTCAAGGCCAATCTGGGCTACAGCTTCAGACCCTGTTCCCCAAAATGAATTTTGTGAGGTAACACAGCTCCAGCTGATGATACTGTTTCTGTGTAAGAAATCCAAAAGGAGAACACAGCACTGGAGTGTCCCTGCTGCTTTCAAATGACAAGTCTCACTTCTGGTAACACAAAGCTTTCATTGCGTCTAAGGACAAGAATTACAAAAAATGCTCTTTTTAAAAAACAAACAAACAGGAGCTGGAGAGGTGGCTCAGGGGTTAAGCCTCTGCCTTGCAGGCAGAAGGTCCTGAGTTCGGATCCTAGACCCCACGTATAGACGCCGGATAGAAGCGGGGGGCGGCCTGTGTTTCTGGTCCTGGTAGGGCGGAGCCTGTGAATCCTGGGGCAGAGTAAACAAGGAGGAGGTGGAGGCGTCCTTGGTGGTTCCCGAATTCGTTTGTGGTTCTACACACACACACATGCACACACACACAATTGAATTAAAAAAAAAAAAAGAATCTTTAAAAACAAACAAACAAACAAACAAAAAGAAAAAGCCCCAGTGTCCAGGAGTTAGATAGACATTGCCTAGCCAGATCCACATGGCTAGCCGAGCTTGGGACAGCCCCCGGTGAGTCATTGGTGACTTCTCTCCTGTTCCTCCTTCCTCCCTCCCTGCCTTTTTCTTTTTATTTCTTCTCAAGCTAACCTCACATTTGATTTGGAGCTGAGGGTAATCTCAAGCTTATTTTCCTGCCTCTGCCTCGCTGGACTTGCCACGCCTGGACAATGTCAGTCTTACGCAGCGCTGAGGGTCAGATCCCCGCTTTTGCATGCCAGGCAAGTGCTCTTCCAAATGAGCGTCACCTGCCTTCCTCTTCTCTTCCTTGTTCTTCTTCCTCCCTCCTTCCCTCCCTTCCTACGGCATAATGGCCATATGCTGCCCTGCCCAGGACTTTGTGTGTGTGATGCTGGGATGGAACCCAAGGTCTCACACATTCCACACGTTCACTTGACTTGAGTTGTACACAGCCCCAAGAGCCCCTTATTCAGCTCCTTGGGACACAAACCTGTTTCAGCTGGCCTCTCAGGCGGTCTTCTGTGACACCCAGGGCTCTCATGCCTCGTGCGCGACATGCTGCCTGCAACTCCTTGACGGTCAGGGTGTCTACCCCTTCCTCAGAGATCAACTGAAAAAGAACATCAATCATTTCTCAAGATCATTAGAGGTTTATGACACTGATATTACCGTAACTGAAAAAAAGTGCTGAATTAGAAGTAATTTTCCTGGGCTGGAGAGATGGCTCAGGGGTTAAGACTCTGTCTCACAAGCAGAAGGTCCTGAGTTCGGATCCCAGGTCTCACATTAAAACGCCAGGCGGAAACAGCAGCAGCCTGCACTTCCCAGAGCAGGAAGGAGGTAGAAGCAATCCAGGATGATTCCCGAAGGTTACACTTGGTCCTCCATAGGGACACACCACTGTGTACACACACACACACACACACACACAATAAATAAATAAGCAAATATTAAAAAAAAGAAGTAATTTTCCTGAGAGACTTTTCCATAACAAAGACAAAATATTGGGCTGGATGGACGCAGTACCCTGCCCTTGGGCTCCCTTCCCAGTACTGAAATAAAGCAACGCACATCATCACGTCTGGTTCAGGCTGTAAGGTCTGTTAGGCACTACGTGATGATGGATTCCTCAGTCCATGGATTGTCTCTATGTCTCTACCCATGTTGACCTCCCCTGGTTCTTGATATGACAAGCGACATGTGTGTGTGTGAGTGTGCATTCTTGCAAGTACGCAGGCACACATTTGCCAGTCAGGACTTTTGGGAATTGCTTCTTGCCTTCCATCTTGCTGAGGCAGTTTCTGCCTTTACCAGATAGTTGGCTCCAAGGCTCTGACTGATTCTCCTGTCTCCAAGGAGTGCAGGAATTACAGGTGCGTGCGCTACGCGTGGGTGTTCACAGGCTGCGTGCGCTACGCGTGGGTGTTCACAGGTGCGTGCGCTACGCGTGGGTGTTCACAGGCGCGTGCGCTACGCGTGGGTGTTCACAGGCGCGTGCGCTACGCGTGGGTGTTCACAGGTGCGTGCGCTACGCGTGGGTGTTCACAGGTGCGTGCGCTACGCGTGGGTGTTCACAGGTTCTGGGGCTGGAACCCAGGTTGTCCAGGCTCTTTCACGCAGTCCAGTAAGTAATTTTCCACTAGGTCCTGGACACACAGGCTCATGGCAGAGCTGATGGACCCCACTCCTATCTGCTGTCCCACTGGCTTCCTGATGCTGCTCTGCACAGGGCGGGAAAGCCTCAGCCACTCATTCTAGCCAGAGTTGCTCATCTCTTCCGTGACTGGTTTTCTCGGATCAACCAGCAAGCTCTGCCCTTATTTCACATCCTGCATGTCTACCTAGCAGCTGCTCTACAGGAATGAAGCCCAGTGCCCGGTTTTCCTCCTCTTCTGCAGGCCCATTCCCCGCGAGGGAAAGGCTGAGATCTCCACAGCTCTTCCAAGGCACTAGCCTCTTGGCCCTTGGTCCTGCCCATGAGATAAGGGGTGGTGGTGGTGTGCATTTCAGAACAGAGGGGCTCAGGCACCCCGTTCCAGACGGCTGACGTCCTGTGGGAGATGTGCTTCTAGTGTGGCTGCAGAGCTGGGTCATGCAGCCCCCCCCTTGCTTCCACAGATGCACAGAGCTGCCCCCCACCCTGCTTCCACTGATATCATGGAAGTTGCACTTGTACTCAGGACGGTGGTCAAACTCCTCACTCCACTTGACAGTGGGGGGGAGCTTCCTGCTCAGTGGAGTAGAAACCCTGATTGCCCACCTGTCCCTGACACCTTGGTGGAGGGAAGGCAGCTGCTACCACCTGCTGAGGAAATCTCCCTGACACCCCAGCTGGGGGCCATCCTGGTGAGGGTGGACTGGTTCACAGGGTCAGCTCTTCCTGAAAGAGGGACCGCCATCACTAGGATAACAGTCAGTACCTGTATTCTAGAAAAACAAAATACCACCAACAAACATGATAAGAAAGAAAACCTGGGGAAAACCCAGTCTTACAATACTGGATATGAGCTGCGACTAGTATGCTCAAGAAAGAAAAACAACCAGAGATGGCGAGACAGATCAGCAGGTAAAGGTGCTATGTGTACAGCTGATAACCTGAGCTTGACCTCTGGAGCCATGTGGCAGAAGGAGAAAACTGACTTCCAAAAGTTGTCCCTGACCCCACACATGCACCATGGCACAAGTGCACTGCCCCCTCTTTCCATCTCTCAAGTAGGTAGAACTGGAGCTGGCGAGACAGCTCGGGGGCGAGGCGCTTACAGACCTGGAGACTGAAAGCCTACGTGGGGTGTCTATGCCCCGTCAAATGAATAAAACATTTAAAAATAAGTAAAATTTAAAAATTAAAAAATATGTATGGACCCAAAAGAAGACTAAGCAGAACACAAACCAGTAGAAAAAACAAGTAGAAAAAAAGGGTTTAAATATCCCAAACGAAAGTTAGACCAGATATAAATAACGGCAAATACACAGAACTGAAGGACGAGAGTCTTAGGCAGAAAAGCCAGTGCCCCTCTGAGAAGCCAGCAGCGGTCAGGACGCTGAGCACCTCAGGGACCTGACCTGACGGGAGCACTCCTGGGACACATAGTTAGGACACGTCTGTGACCTCTGCTCACGCACAGAACCCGTTCTGGTGACTATTTCATTACAAGATATTTAGATTGTTTAGTGTAGCAAAAGACCAGCTACAGATCAGTTACATGAAAGCTTTCTTCAGAGAGCAGCTGGAAGTTGTCAGTTTGGCTTGACAAATACTCGGAGGAGCAGAGCCCACAGTAGGACTGCCCAGCTGTGATTCCTCTAGTCACGTCAGCAGACCCTCAAGCACAGTCACTGACAGGAGCGGACGCGTCACTGCTGACGGCCTTGATGGCCTTGTAGCCACAACAGGGACACACTGCTTTTAAGCTGGAGAACACAGGTCAGCGCACAAAAACAACGTATGGACACCTGTATCAGAACAGCACGTTGTACCTGATCAGCAGTCAACTTTTGGCCTGCGTCTCTGCGGCCCGGCTCACCTTGTCGTCGGCCTTGATGGACCTTAGGCGCATGGTGAGCTGGAAGCGCAGGAAGTTGTTGGTGCCGATGGACTGAAGCTCCAGCAGCTTGCACAGCGCTACTAGCTGAGGCCGTGTGAGGTTGTCCAGGGTCAGCTCGTCTTCAAATAATTTAGAAAAACGCATGATTTCCTCATTGCTGGGTCTCTCTCCTGTCTCCCGGATCTGCAGAGCAAACAAGCACCACCCCTGGGTCTGAGCCGCGAGCCCCCCGTGTTTGCAGCCAACCTTGGGTCCTGCCTGGAGGACCCACAGAGGGCGGTGCAGTCCTGGGCTACCAGGCTGTCTCAGCTAACACAGTCCCTTTGGCCTGTGGCAGGCACTGTCCCCTGGAGAAGGTGAGATGCCCGATGGGGGAGGGGCTTCCACGCCAAGCCACTGTTGCTTGGTGGCAAGAAGCTGCACCTGTGGCTCCCTTGAGAGCGTGGGCACAGAAGAGCGGGGGCAGCTCTTCATCTCTGCTTGAAAATGGCCAACCAGGCCACATGGTGGTGGATGCGGGGCCTCAGACCGAGGGCGTACCACACCTTCTGGAAGAACGCCGAGAAGTCTTTGGTGGCGCTGCCCTTGGCTGCCTTGTTCTTCAGGGCCATCTCCTCGATGGTGTCCTGCAGGAACTTGGCCAGCTCCAGCTTCACCCGCAGCTCCTTCTTCAGCCTCTCCTCCTGCAAGAGCAGCGGGCTCAGCCCAGGCTCCTCGTGCCACCCACCCGCCCACCACGGGAAGGAGGCTCAGAGGAGGAGCCTGCTTAGGCTGCAGGTCCCTTCAAACGAGTGTCTTCTACCCTGCGCCTCTAGATAGACACTGCACAGAACAAACTCTAAGGGTGATAGTCTAACACTGTATTTCAAGACTTTGAAAAAGATGCTGTAGAGTAATCAAGCTAGAACTGACTTCTGCCGGCTAGTCCTGTGCAGGCCTGTGGGGCAGGAAAGGCACAATGACTCAGCACTGGAGCACGCACGCCGCAATGCCCACTGGCTGCCGCAATGCCCACTGGCCGGTGCAATCACGGCAGGGTGGTTACAGTGTAACCAACTCCTCTGTGACTGGATTTGTGGAGCAAAGTCATGCCTGGTTCTGTGTAAATCTACTCTAAAGTCTACAGCTGGGCAGAGGGCACCAGGGGGTCTGGAAGGGTCTCTGGCTGCTTTCCGAGTGCAAGCAAAGGCAACGTGCTCACCTTGATGGACTGGGTTTCAAAGGTGGACGGCAGCATGTTGGGGAAGAGCTTCACAACCACGGGCAGCAGGAACTCCATGAAAGGCACCACCACAAACACCAGGAAGGGCACCAGGCGGAAAAGGTCAGCACAGATCCGGAGAAACTGCAGAGAGGTTGGTTCCACCAGTTACCATTACCTCACTTGACCACAGCAGTAAATCCAGAGTTCTTACCAGACACTTCCTGAAGCACAGACTCTCATCGCAGATCTGAACTGTGCTGATAGACTTCAGGGAAGGGACTTGGGGCAGCTCTTAGTTCTGTGGGTACAGCACTTGCTGCACGAGCAGGAAGACTTGAGTTCAAATCCCCAGAACCCACGCAACCCCCCATCTCTATAATCCCAGCTGTGTGGGAGGCGCAGACAGCAGGATCACTGGGACTTGCTGGTCGCCAGCCCAGCTCCAGACTCGGGGAGACGTCCTGAGTGGAGAGCAAAGCAGGGACACAGAGCAGGGCGCCTGACCGCCACCTCACAACTGCGTGTTTCCTACAAAGTGCTCGACTTCCTCTCAGCGGGTTCCATCTCTTAAACACCACGCCATCCTTAGCCCAACGTTTTTCCCGCTTTTGTGGACCAGCTAAAAGCTTCTCAAGTCTTTCCGCTCAGCTTTTGCTCAGTCCTCACTATAAATCACTCCAATAGCTGGATTCTATTTTGTCTTGAAATTTCCAGGGGGGGAATTTTTCTTCTGTAAGATTAATTAATGTCATCTTTTAAGCCAGCCTCAGACAAAGTCTCAGGGCACAGAGCAATGCAGCAAGTCCTTTGCCAGGACAGAACAGGAATGGCCTGTAGTCTGCTTCCCAGCACAGTTCTTGGTCCCACCTGAAACTTAATTTGGTTTTTTGTTTTCCACGTTTCTTTCAGCATGGTGGTGACTGCCGGCTGCTATGGCCGGCACGTGTTGGCCATTCCCATCATCCATCAAGTTCTGCTCACGGCACTCTGGCTTCTTTCTCTAGATCACTTCTCCAAACTTCCAAATATCTCTTGCATACTGGTTCCAAAGACTTGAGCACCCAGATAAAGGGTGGAAAGAGAAAACTAAATCCATCAAATCACTTGACCTCCACACAGGCCCACAGCATGCATGTATAACCCCAAAAAACACAACTTAAATAAACTGAAGAATTTCCTGTGCGGCAGGCAAGATAGCTCAGTGAGTAAGGCGCCTTTGCAACCTGAGTTTGAGCCTCAGAAGCCCACGTGATTGGGAGAGAGCTGACTCCCTGAAGTTGTCCTCTGACATTGTCTGTGCTTTCTCTTTCTCTCTCTCACATAAACAAATGAAAATAAATAATAAGCTTTTGCCTATAAATACAAAAGCAGAATTATAACTGCTTGCCGTATGGCACATGTCTCATTGCACAATTATTTTTAAATGAAGGATAGTGTGCATATGTGTAATCCCTGCAGCAGGAAGCTGAGGCAGGACTTCATTTTCATTTCTGGCTGCATGGCAGGACCCTATCTCCTCTCCAGGGGGGGAAGGGAGAAATTTAACCCCCCCCTCCCGTTTTCTTGGATACATGGACGAAGGCTCAAGGCTGCTCTTCCACCTCCTTCCCTTGAGGCAGGGTCTTTAATGAGACCTATAGGACTATGATGGCTGCCAGTGCGCTCTGGGGATTCCCAGCCTCAGGCTTCCAAAACTGGAATTAGAGGCAGTCCACCAGACTAACTGCATTTTACATGGAACTGTGATCCACATAGGCATCTTCTTTTTTTTTTTTTTTTAATGTGGGACCTGGGATCTGAACTCAGGACCTCCTGCTTGCAAGGCAGAGTCTTAACCCTTGAGCCATATCTCCAGCCCACCACATAGGCATCTTCTATTTCACTGTTTTAGTTTATTCTCATCCCATTTGCATCACTGACACTCCCCACCCCCCATATCAGAAGTTTCTCAAGCTTTCTTGCTTCCACCCAGGCATGCACTGTTTTCCCTGCACTGCGCTGGGTTCCGTATCTGGATGTCCAGCATGTGTACCGGGCCAGTCAGCTCCTCAGATACCTCGTGGACCAGCCGATGTCTTGCAGGGGGTTTAGTCCTCAAAACAAGAACTCATGACAGTCATGCGGGATGCATCTGCTGCTGAGGAGACTGCAGTGCCACTTTCCTCGCATGGCTCCAGCACTTTGGGGCTTGCTCCAACTTTGCACAAATGGTGCCTTGACAGAGCCACCAACCATCACTGATCCTGCTCGGCCCCACAATGAATATGTTCAAGTGGTCATGGAGACCAGCTAACTGACTTCTCAGCATTTACTTTCCACCTGCTCCTAGACCAGAGTTACTGTTATATAGACCTCAGATGTATGGAGGCCGATGCAAACTTGGCATCCTGATGCATGATAGATATCCACACACCCATCCTTCTGTCTGCCTGACAAGTACCTTAACCACTTAGTCACCTCTGCAGTCCCAAAATTTAAACATTATACAATGTGTATGTGTGCTGAAACACTACATGGCCTCTCATGTGTACATGATTTTTGCTTCTGTGTACCAGCTAAGAAAGCAAGTAAAGTTCAACTGGGAATAGTACCCAAATCCTAGCACTGAAGAGGTTGAGCCAGGAGGACTGTGAGCTCTAAGCTACCATGGCTTATATAGCAAGACTGCTTAAAAATAAAAACATGTTGGCATAAAAGTGGTAAAGCATTTGGATAGCAGAGGCAGTATTATTTTGAGTGTAAGTTTAAAGCCTATATTGTGAGACTTTGTTCTGAGCAGGGAAAAAAAGGTAAAATATATGAAAAGATATGATCCCAGTGCACCATGGACAGAGTCAAATGTAAAGCTAATGGAAAAGCTAATTCTTTTCATTTGTGTATGTGCATACATGAGCACATACATACTGGGGTTGCGCCCAAGGCCACACGCATGTTGGGCAAATGCTCTACTACTAAGCTACACGTCAGCATATCACTCTAACTGTGTACTGGTGTACAGACAGGAGAATAAAGGCTTTGACTCTAAATGTGCGCACATGTCCCAAGATACTAACATGCAGAGAAGCAGCAGGACTCACGAAGCCCAGCTTATACCCTCCCACCTACTGTAGGACTGGGGAGGTGCATCACTCAAATCCTGACACCTAGAAAGTGGAGGCCTTGGGGCCTGCTGAGGAGCTGATGCGTCTTGTGAGAACTCAGTGACCAACATCTACCTGCTTCTAGTACACAAAGGTGACAAACACAAATGCACTTCCTATTTCTTTAAGTTCCATGACAGTTTGTGAGTGATAAGCAGAACGGAACAGGCTCATCAGGGATGGCCAGAATGGAACAGGCTCACCAGGGATAAATAGAACGGAACAGGCTCACCAGGGATAAACAGAACGGAACAGGCTCACCAGTGATAAACAGAACGGAACAGGCTCACCAGTGATAAATAGAACGGAAGGCTCACCAGGGATAAATAGAACGGAACAGGCTCACCAGTGATAAATAGAACGGAACAGGCTCACCAGTGATAAACAGAACGGAACAGGCTCACCAGTGATAAACAGAACGGAACAGGCTCACCAGTGATAAACAGAACGGAACAGGCTCACCAGTGATAAACAGAACGGAACAGGCTCACCAGGGATAAACAGAACGGAACAGGCTCACCAGGGATAAACAGAACGGAACAGGCTCACCAGTGATAAACAGAACGGAACAGGCTCACCAGGGATAAACAGAACGGAACAGGCTCACCAGGGATAAACAGAACGGAACAGGCTCACCAGTGATAAACAGAACGGAACAGGCTCACCAGTGATAAACAGAACGGAACAGGCTCACCAGGGATAAATAGAACGGAACAGGCTCACCAGTGATAAATAGAACGGAACAGGCTCACCAGGGATAAATAGAACGGAACAGGCTCACCAGGGATAAATAGAATGGAACAGGCTGACCAGGGATAAATAGAATGGAACAGGCTCGCCAGTGATGGCCAGAACAGAACAGGCTCACCAGGGATAAATAGAACGGAACAGGCTCACCAGGGATAAATAGAACGGAACAGGCTCACCAGTGATAAATAGAACGGAACAGGCTCACCAGGGATAAACAGAACGGAACAGGCTCACCAGTGATAAATAGAACGGAACAGGCTCACCAGTGATAAATAGAACGGAACAGGCTCACCAGGGATAAATAGAACGGAACAGGCTCACCAGGGATAAATAGAACGGAACAGGCTCACCAGTGAAAAACAGAACGGAACAGGCTCACCAGTGATAAACAGAACGGAACAGGCTCACCAGTGATAAACAGAACGGAACAGGCTCACCAGTGATAAACAGAACGGAACAGGCTCACCAGTGATAAACAGAACGGAACAGGCTCACCAGTGATAAACAGAACGGAACAGGCTCACCAGTGGTAAACAGAACGGAACAGGCTCACCAGTGGTAAACAGAACGGAACAGGCTCACCAGGGATAAACAGAACGGAACAGGCTCACCAGGGATAAATAGAACGGAATAGGCTCACCAGTGATAAACAGAACGGAACAGGCTCACCAGGGATAAATAGAACGGAACAGGCTCACCAGTGATAAATAGAATGGAACAGGCTCACCAGGGATAAATAGAACGGAACAGGCTCATCAGGGATAAATAGAATGGAACAGGCTCACCAGTGATAAATAGAACAGAACAGGCTCATCAGGGATAAATAGAATGGAACAGGCTCGCCAGTGATGGCCAGAACAGAACAGGCTCACCAGGGATAAATAGAACGGAACAGGCTCACCAGGGATAAATAGAACGGAACAGGCTCACCAGTGATAAATAGAACGGAACAGGCTCACCAGGGATAAATAGAACGGAACAGGCTCACCAGGGATAAATAGAACGGAACAGGCTCACCAGTGATAAACAGAACGGAACAGGCTCACCAGGGATAAATAGAACGGAACAGGCTCACCAGGGATAAATAGAACGGAACAGGCTCACCAGGGATGGCCAGAACAGAACAGGCTCACCAGTGATAAATAGAATGGAACAGGCTCACCAGGGATGGCCAGAACGGAACAGGCTCACCAGGGATGGCCAGAACAGAACAGGCTCGCCAGCACAAGTGCAGAGCCCTCGGTCTGCCTATCTGAGGCTAAACTCCTGTCCCTCCGTGAAGCTCATCCAAGAAGGGAAGAGAGAGGACCAGCCAGCACACCCAGGATCTGACTTGGGCATCATAGCTGGCACAAGTAAACACAGGAGATGCGTCTGGGCAAAAGCTGGAGCAACGGCAGGAGTTGCTTGAAGGGTTCTGTTGGCTTCACTAGGGAGAGAGCCCCACAGAGCACCGAGTGCGAACGTGTGCAGTTCCAGGACCTGCAGTACCAGGGCAAATGGCAGCTGTGTGGAGAGACTGGCCGAGTGCTAGGAGAGATGTGGAGACCGACTGCCTGTCCAAAATCCCGAGACAGTAGGTACTGCTCTTCATGTGTTAAGTCCTGAGTTTGACCCCAGCCCTGGGGAGGTACAGGCAGAAGATCAGAAGCTCGAGGTCACCCTTGGCCACAGCGTGAGATTTGAAACCAGCTGTGCCAAGTGACATCCTGTCTCAAAGACAGAAAATAAAACACAATACGACCTATCAGGGATGCAAACAAGTCACTTACCACAGGCAAATCCACAATAAACTGGAGCCATAAATGTCAGAAACAGCAATACTGAAATTGGGCATATGGTAAGCATATTTCGAATTGCTGAAAACTTAAGAGGAAGACCTGAAAACTCCAAAAGGAGCAAGGCCCTATCAAGAAAAGACCAAGTAGCATGGTTAGCATGGTCATAAAACAAACACATATACCAGCTAGAGATGAGAGTATCAGCACCGAGAACGCCAGTGGTCCCATTAGAAACATTACTTCAGCAGAAGCGAGAAGGAAGGCGACAGGGGGAAGGAAACGGAGCTTCCGGCCACACAGACAGACAGGAGGATGCCTCTTCTGCTCTGGAGATGACGTGTCAGTGCTGTCCAGGCTGGACTCAGCCTCCTGACACCAGGATCACAGGCATGACCTCGCTGTGCTAAGCTTAGGAAGCCTCCCGAGCTGAGGACAGAAGGGTCTGGTGTTCCAGAATCCGCCAGGATCCAAAGAAGTAGCTGCAACAAACTTCCTCAAGGGGACACCGTGGCGTGAAGAGAGACCTGGAAACAGCCGGGGACAGCTGAAGGGCAGGAGGGCAGGAGCGGAAGGTGCCCAGCGGCACCTCCAGGCAGAGCGCAGAAGCCACAGTACCATGAGGGACGTTCGCGATTTATCAATTTACTGTCTCGATGTTCACCGAAGGGAGCAAACAGACATTGTGAAGCATCCTCAGGCAAGGGCAAGAGTGTGGGGTCTTACCTGTCTGCGCTCCCGGCGGGTCAGCGTGTGGCCGTTGAGGATGCGCCAGAGCATGCGCGCAGCAATCTTGGTGTCGATCCAGAGCAGGCGGAAGCCGTGGTAGTAGTGCTTCAGCTCGTCCAGCACCTTCTGCCCCAGGGACTTTTTCACCGCCACCTCAGCCGGCGGGCTGTACACGGGGCCGCCCTCTTCCAGCTTCTTCTTCTTGTCCTTCAGGGACTTGAGGGACTTCTCCACAACAGAGTCTTCGCCCAGAGGTGGTGACGAGTGCCAGCCGCGTGCAGAGAGGTACTGAGGTCCCGTGGCGATCAAGCCTGCAGAAGCAGGTGTCCATGGCGGCCTTGCCACAGGGGCGTGGTGCTTGGGCCTTGGAGTCCAGTGGCTAAACGGCTCACCTCTGATGCTAAAGTACACAGGGTGGGCTGGAGTGCAGCATCGAAACAGGGCATACCTTGGAGGGGAAATGAAAAGTGTCAGCAAGAAGCCAGCAGCTAATAGCCACTCGGGAAACACCAAGACAAGCACTAAAGCACAGTCCATGCAGATCACAGTCACGCGTACATCCTACCAATCCTGATGACTGGGTGCAGGTGGGAGCCCTCGGGAGGGCGCGTGTGTGATGCCGGGATGTGGAGCCCGCTGGCCCTGCCTCATGTGTGCTTCACTGCTGTGATTCGAGGGTCCTTAGACAGGAGAGCAGCAGGGTGGACGTGCACACACAGCAAAGGCTTAACTAGGTTCAACCCAAGCTCCAGCCCTGGTGACTCAGGAGCGAGATGCACACGTGCAAAGTCAGGGTCTACCCAGTTTGGATGTCCTTTTCCACTCAAATGACTCCCCCCAGGCCAGGTCCTCCAGACCCCAGGGTCAGTGAGAACCTTAAGCAGGTGGAGCCAAGAAGGCCGGTAGAAAGAGGTAGCTAATCCTCTCCCTCTCTGTAGCAGATCAGGCCCACACAATGCCTATTTACAAGGAACTGTGTAAAGACAGTCACTGCAGCCTGGCCATGAGCCCAGAGACTTCTGACCTGGCATGGAGCCAGGGTCAATATTACAGTTAGCATCTGATACTTACACAACCAACCTGTACAATCCTCCTTCACATTCAAAATCTGGGCATCTCTCCCATTAGTCGTGCACAGAGACACCCCTAGGTGGCCACGAGCTCCACCTCACTCCAGAGGCCTGCCATGTCTGCCAACATCCGCAATTGCCTGCTCTTCTAGCAGCTGGCCAGATGCCAGCGTGAAGGCCTGAGCCTGAGAGCAGACTGTGCAGACTCGAGCTCAGCTCCAGGCTGCCGTTTGACCTTGACCTCATGACCTGACTCCCGTGCTCAGAGCTTCCTTTGTGGATGCTTCTAGCACGACAATTCCACAACGGTGTCTGGCACGTCACCCATCACAGATGTGACCTCAGCAAAGACTGCCTAGGCAGAAAGGACCATCATGGTGCAGCCGCCATACTTCCTAGCCCCGAGCTCTGCAGAACCGCGGCCCATCCAGAGTCATGCATGGGGGCTGGGCTCAGCTCTAGTGTCACTTCTGACTAGCACTCTTCAATCACAGGTTGAGAGACCACACAGACCTTGAAGCAACCTTGACACCTGAGACCAAAGACAGGGCAGACCATCAGCTTGTATGTGTGGGCACATGTGCCCGCCGTCTTCATCCTGCTCCTAGCAGGTCCTGTGGGACTGTCAATCTCTCTCCGAACCCAACGCGGTCCTCCTGACACACTTCCAGATTCCCGGGTCCCAGTCAACCCCAGGGCTGGGACAGGTCCTTGACTCCATGCACTAAGAGTGACCGTGTCACTCAGTGAGACTGCACGGAGCTGGTTGAAGCCAGCAGGTCCCCCAGGACCTGCCAGCACAGACACGCCCTAATTCCTACCTCGGCTTCACCATCTGGATCTGGTCATGGAGGAAGCAGGCCCCGTTTCAGCATTGACCCGATTCTGTGCCCTCAGTTAGCAAGGAAGAGTGTGGCTTCCGCAGAAGACCCAGGTGCAGAGGCAGCGATGAGCCAAGGCCAGAACTCGCACATGAGCAGAGACACGTGACAAGGGGGTAAGGGCCGCTGAGCCCTGCTCTCTCCAGGCTCCAGAGGTCACTACTGTTACCAACAACCTATGCAGAAGAGCTGCTGTTCTCTGCACAGTGTTTGTCTGCAGTGCTGAGGACGGGTCGCGTCTTGCGTATGCTGGACAAGCACTCACCACCGACGACACTCCAGCCCGTGTCACACGGAACCCACCAGCACCACCCAGAGGGCTAAGCTGCTCGTATTACTTGCCGCCTGAACCCTCCTGTGTCTGTCTTCCCCTTTTCTTCCCAGCCATCCAGAAATGGGGGAAGCACTGCAGAAGCAAAACTTCAACAAGAAACACTGCCAACAAGGTAGATGCTCCTCTTCACCTGGCCGGCCTGACATATCGCCAAGTGGGCACTGCCCACAAGGTGGGTGCTGACGGCTCACACGGCCTGCCTGAAACGTCGCCAAGGTGGCACTTCAGCAGAGCTGCTGTTCAGATGGCGGTGCTGAGCATCCACTGCACGGGATGTCTGGCCGTCATGTGCACAACAGACCAGGAGGACCTTGCAAGAGAGCAGCGTCTCTGAGCCCTTCCTGTCAGTCACACAGCCTCGGCCACGGGCAAGTAGGGGCAGGGACACGAGGCGAGGCGGACTGTCTCTGCCACAGCATGCTTCTAACTGCCAGCACTGCAGAGACGCCAAGGGTATGCCTGTGGCCTCCTCAAAGGAACACGTCCCGCCACAGGCTGTCCTTAAGCCGCTACAAGGCCAGACAGCAGCCTCAGGCTCAGCTGGAATAGGTCCCTGGTTCCTCAGGTGTTTGGGCCTCATATTCAGTAAGCAACACGACAATGGAACAAGAGCCTCATCGGCACGGCACGCTCGAGGCCAGCCTACACTACACCGGCCCTGTTGAAAAAGAAAAAAACAAAAGCTAATTGCTCATCCTGGGACTGTGGCTTGTTGGTAGAGTATCACTAGCAAGTCCAAGGTCCTAGGCTCTATCTCAGTCCCATAAAACAAAACAAAATATTCCCCATCCCAAGTGGCGAAATAGGCTTAATGGTATTTTAGTCATAACTTCACAAAAACTGTTTCAGTCCTGAATGAATTGACAAGTTCCTCGGGATGCTCATGGTATCAGCAACCCTCAGGGTCTCAGAGCAGTGAGGGTGGGAACTGGCCCTAAGAGCAGTGTCCACTGGAGAACTTGTAGGGACGTGTGAGTGGTGGGCTCCCGCGCGTAACAACGTCCTGGCCTGCGGCAAGGACAAACACCTGAACAGTCGAGCCCACGACCAGAGCACCTTCACTCCATGCCTTTCCTGCCGGAAGCCGAGTCCACAGGACAAGGTGCTGATCTACATTAAATGACATTTAAAACCAGAGCCCAGGTCTCTAGTGTTTCCCAGGGTCTCACCCTGCATGACACCCTCCCCAAAGCCCCACCATCTACACACTTGGGGGGTAGGGGAGGATGAAGAAGCGCTGTGTAGACAATGCAGCTACCGTGACAACAGTGTTGAGATCGCCCAAGGGACGACCTAAGTCCTACCCACCAGGCAGAAGATTCTAGTGGGGACACTCTGGACTGATCATATCAGTAAGCATATTCTGTGTGTGCAGTGACCGTCTAGCCACACAAACACTGCTGGCCCGACAAGTCTTGCTGTTTGTCCTAGCTCTGGCAAGAGCTGCAACAGCAGCAGCTGCACAGCGACGCCGTTCCTCAGGAATTGAACCTGTCAAGCAGCACTAAGGCCTATGTTACAGAAGAGACAATTCGTTAACAGCCCGGCAGCGAGGGAGGAGCTGAAAGGACAGGAAGAGCAAGTGCAAGCGGCACTAGCTTCCTGCGCTCCCACGGAAACGGCAAGGTCAGGAAGGGGGAGAGACCAATCCCCTTTCTGCTCTGAGCTGAGCCCAAGTGGGAGTGTCTCTTGGCCCAACCATTAGGACACAGGACTTGAGGGAGATGGGGGGCAGAGAGGACAGTGCAGTCGTGGAGCACTGAGGGGAAGTTCAGGTCCACACACGATGGGGGGCACGCCCTCCGTGAAGCCCAGCAGTGCACCGCACGGTCTCCCCGAAGGCTGTCACCACTGATGGTCATTGCTATCTAGAGGGTCCCAAAAGGAAGGAATGAGGCACCTCAAGTCAGGCAAGGAATGGGGTGAGTGTCCCTTCCATGGGCACTTCTCTTTTTTTTTTTAATTTTTTATTATTATTATTATTTATTCAACTTTGTGCATGTGCGTGTGTATGTGCGCGCATCTGTGTGTGTGTGCGTGTGTGTGTGTGTGTAGAACCACGGACGAATTCGGGAACCACCATGGACGCCTCCACCTCCTTCTGCCCCGGGATTCACAGGCTCCGCCCTACCAGGACCAGAAGCGCAGGCCGCCCCCGCTTCCGCCTGGCGTCTATACGTGGGATCTGGGATCCGAACTCAGGACCTTCCGCCTGCAAGGCGGAGGCTTAACCCCTGAGCCACCTCTCCAGCCCTCCATGGGCACTTCTAAAGGACCAAGAAGACATCGCAGGAAGGACTGTTCTGCGTCCACACAGATTCTACCCAATATGACCCCCCTGTACAGCCAAATGGTTTTCAGCAGAATTCTGTGGAAAGCCACTAAAAATGACAACAGTGTGAGTATGGAAAGATCTGGTCTACTGAGGAAACAAAAGTACAGGAGAGTGTAGGAGGAATGAACCAGGAGGCCTGTATTGTCTGCATGGGCCGCGTGCATGAATGCAACTTCCCCACGCTAGAACCTGCTGCCCTGCCTGGTGCTGCTGTCAAACCGCCTGGCTGAGAGGACCAACCCGGACAGGACAACACAGCAAAAAAGGTTCTGGGGCTTATGGATGTTGGCGGGTATATAAGCAGCCCGAAATTTACAATAAACAAGCCTGCAAGCCTGAGAGCTGCTTTGCCGCTCGCCTGACTTCCGGAGTCTGTGCCGTTGACTCCGCGCCTGCTTATCCCCGCCCCCAAGGGTTTCCGTGGGCCCCCGAGACTGCTGCAGGAGAGTGCTACAACTGCACCAACAACCAGACACGGGGGGAGAGTAATCAGGCAGGCTGGACTGGGCATGTGCAGCCCCAGCAACTGGCAAGATGACCCCCAAAGTTTCAAGGCTGTACACATTGTCATCCTGCCTCACAAAAATCCAAAGGAGCCGGCAACGGCTCAGGGCAAAGCACCCGCTGCGCAGCCAGCCAGATGGTTCAGACCCGTGCAGCTGCTCTGTGCCTACAGCACGGGAGGCGAGGGCCGGCCGGCCTCACGACGGCGCCGAGGAGACAGACCCAGTCTCGGGCAGGCAGAAACATGAGCAGCAACATGTGATTATCTTCTACCACCACGCGTGTACCTGCACACGCGCGCAGCGCGCACACACACAGAGGGAGAGAAAAAGAAGTGGGAGAGACAGAGAGAGAGAAGAGAAGGAGGACGGGTAACCTGGGTACTAAGGCCGTGAGGATCTTCTTAATGTTGCACAGGCATAATCTTCAACATGAAGAGACGATGTTTCTTTTAAACTTGTGTGTGTGCCTGTGTGATGTGTGCTGGGGGTGAGAACCTCTGGAGACGGAGGACAAGTCTTTGGAGTCGACTCTTTCCTTCTACTTTTACGTGGCTCCTCGACACGACTCAGTGGTGGGGCTTGCATAGCAAGCCCTTCTACTAGGTGAGTCTGTCACTGGCCCCGAAAAGACAGTTTTGAAAGAAACAAAGCAAGGCACAAGGACGGTGGAGCACAAGACTCAAGAGGCTCACGCAGAGTCCCCAAGCAGACAGGCGCAGGTGACACCCTCAGGGACGGCTTACTTACTCACGACTCGGCAGCCCCACGGTCCTGGTACAGCCGAGACAGGCTTGATCCCTCAGACCCCCTGCGACAGAAACAGAGAAAAAGTAAGCAAACAGGTCTCAACCAGGCACGTCTGAAGGTGTGAGTCGGGACCCCTACGTGCATTTCTGACAACTGCCGTGAGCAGCGGAAGCCTCAGAGCATGGCAGAGCCAAGACTCTCCCCAGCTTGGAGACTGGGTCCCAAGCTGAGTCCCGAGGAGGAGGGGATGAAGGTTTGTGGGTTCCCCTAGGTAGAACGCTCTCCGCTAACAGCCAACTTGGGTAGTCTGAAAGAAGGGCACACGGACTCTCAATGAACAGACAATTCCACAGACAAAACAACAATCCTAGGAAGGGGAGAGCTGACACCCCTTGAAAAACAAATGCCAAGAAGCAATTTCTCAACAAACAGTAGTGAGAAATGCACGAACACACATGATGCTTTCCTTAACCATTCTAGTCTCTGAAGTCACAAACCCAGGGTGTGCAGGCCAAGACAAGTGTGGGCCAGGGGGTCAGACGCACATCCCCAGCAAGGGCAGGCAGCAGAACACCTTGAGGCGCATCTGGTTCTAACCTTCCAGTAGTCAGGGCATGAGCTGCTACTTTCAGGCAAACAGGAGCTTCCTACACTGCACGGGGAAAGATACTCCATGAAACACACACGTAGGACCTGCGCAGCAGGAAATGCCTGATGTTTACAGTCACACCATTCACGGTCTGTATTTATTTATTTTGCGTGTGAGAGAGGAGAGGGAGAGGGAGAGGGAGGGGGGAAGGAGAGAGAGAGAAAGAGAGAAAGAAAGAGAGAGAGAGAGAGAGAGAGAGAGAGAGAGGACACTATGTGTTCCTTAGGTGATCTCAGGAATCATCCTGGATATTGTTTCTACCTCCTTTTTGCTTCACTGTTGGATTTCCCAGACTCTGCCTGTGAAAGCTGGAGAAAGCGCAGGCTGCAGACATTTTATGTGTGACCCTAGATCCCAACTCAGGACCTTCTGCTTGTAAGGCATAGTCTTGACCCCTGAGATATCTCTCCAGCCCCTCATCCACAATATACAACATAAAAGATGTTAGCTACATTCTTACAAACATCAACCGTTACATTTTAGCATGGGGTGGGGCACACCATGCCTTTCCCGTTCTCTATCCGAAGAGGTCGCCCTTTCTTCCTGCCCTGGCTAATACCCTTCTTCTGTATGATTTGGCTTAGTGTCTGCCACATTCGGCCCCCAGCAGATATCATGGGAAGATCTTGCTCTGATGTCACTTCCCACCAGCTTGTTTCCTGGTTCAGAGGGCACTGACCACTGCAAGCACCCAATCCAAGCAGAGATAGGGTCCCCATTGCAGGTGCCCAGGCTGCCTGCACTTTTGTGGACTATAAATTTTGGGGTTCCCATCCAGGAATGCACTGCAGTGAGACTTGTCCTTACCAGACCTGCAAAATGACTGACACGCCAACATGCCCCCATAGACTACAAGGAACTCAAGAGAGATAAGAACATACAGTGGAAACCTTGGAGAATAGAGCTGGATGAGTGAAAGGAAATGCTCCTTTCAGTGGGGTGGCCCAAGGAGGGGCAACTTGGTATGCCACAGAGGCCTGAACTCCCACAAGAGTAGACAAGCCAGAGGGAGCCCTGGGGTCTATAAAAGCAGCCAGGCAGGAGGGTGGGAAGGAGTGGAATGTGTTGATGAAGGAGAGAGGGGGATGGAAGGGGGGATGGAGGGAAGCAGGGATTAGTACTCTACGTGCTTTTTTAAAAAATTTTTTTTATTTATTCAATTGTGCATGTGTGCCTGTGTGTGTGTGTGCCTGTGTGTGTGTGTGTGTGTGTGTCGAACCACAGGCGAATTCGGGAACCACCATGGACACCTCTACCTCCTCCTTGTTTACTCTGCCCTGGGATTCACAGCTCCGCCCTATCAGGACCAGAAACGCAGACCGCCCCTGCTTCCGCCAGGCGTCTATATGTGGGGTCTAGGATCTGAACTCAGGACCTTCTGCCTGCAAGGCAGAGGCTTAACCTCTGAGCCACCTCTCCAGCCCCTCTACGTGCTTTTAAAACTAAAAAAAAAAAAAAAAAAAAAAAAGGGAGGGGTTTTTCTATGACCCTCTGGGTTTTGATAATTTGTTAAAACAATTCTCAGAACCCAGCAAAGTGACAATTGTACTCACTGCCATGGTTGGTTACAAAGGACATTATCACAAAGGAGTAGGAGAGAAGAAGGCAGGAAGCCCTGGCCAAGGGGGACCTGAGCAACGAAGCCCCTGCAGCCTCCTACCAATGGCCCACTGCCCACCACACACTTCCAGCCTCCTAGGAGGTCAGGCTCAAGGTCCAGACCTCCAATCTCAGCAGGCAGGCCTCCCATCTGTCCAAGCCCGCCCACTTCTCTGCTCAGGTGGGGTTGGAAGGGTTCCTTAGCAGTAACTAAGTCACAGGTGTCGTTCCCAGGGCTTAGGAAGAACAGAAACCATGTCTTTCTTACACCACACCTGGTTCACATTGCTCTGGAGACCTGACCTCCTCCCAGGCTATTTTCTCCCCAACCCATAGATGAAGACACCTGTTCCTTTCAAAGCTGCAAGAACTCCTCTCCTGGTCCAACCCAGTCCTCTGCAGCCCTCTCGAGCCTCGTCCCGTCCTCAAGGGTTTCCAACATGGCACTGTGGCCTCTGGACTGGATACCATTCAGACCTGTAGATGCCACTTGCACAGTACATGCACAGTGATCTCTAATAGAGGACGACACAGAACGGGGAGGAGGGAAAAGGAACGTGACAGTGAGACCCAACAAGTAAGTACACCTCAGCCTGGGACCCACCAACACCAGCAGTAATGCACAGGAAGCATGGAATGACACAGGTACTTTGCACAACTCATCAGCAAAACACCAAGAGAGACATCCTACAACACACCTGCAACAAATACCCTTCAAGCCACCCAAGATTTTCAACAAAATCTGAGAAGCTGCCCCAACCAAGAGGACTGATACAATGTGGTGTTCTCAGGACTCAGAGACAGAAAGTGAACATCAGAATAAAACATGTAGTGTGAATGGGGATGCAGGGCAAGGGGTGCACAGAGAAGGGGGTCTGAGCAGAGTGTGGGCCTCCATTAACTCACTGTGACCATGAACTCAGCAGGACTTCATCCTTGGGCCTAGGACCTCCACAGACATCATATGAGAGTGTGCAGGAGGATGCGCTCCCCAGCTCAGTCCTACTGGTCTACAACAAAATGGTGCCAACCCATTGGGAGCAACATTTTGTACAAAGAGCACTGACTACAGAAAACATTGTGTCTGTAGTAAGACACACACACAGCAAAAAACAAACCCACTAATCTTCACGCCACAGAACGAGAGTGGGCACAAGTAGTTTGCAGCATCCCAGACAGGCCGACGGTGCAGCAATCTGAGCAGAGAGCTGCACCCGCGCCCATCGGCGCCTCGCCGTCCTTCCTACTCGCCACCACTGTTAAGGAGACAAGACAGCTTCTCCCCGTGTCTCTGGAAAGGTATTTTCCTTGTCTCACTCTCACAAAGAAAAGTTTCATCTTTACCTTAACCTTGCAAAAAAAAAAAAAAAAAAAAGTCCAGCCAGCGCGGGCCCTTGGGTCCTGAGCCAGAAGTCGCCCCACCCTAGGGAGAGGCCCACGGAACTGGCATCGTCTACACCCAGTCTGCCTGCCCACGAGCTCCGTCTCCAAGGCCCGAGCCGGCCAAAGGGCACGCCTGTGCGCCGTCCATCCCCGACCGGGCGCCCGCCCGCGCGGCCCGAAGGAACTTCCCCAACGCCGGACAGCAGATGTGACCTGCGGCGACCGGGGCGACTAAGGTCACGGTGCAGCTACCCAGCGCAGGCAGCACAGCGCCACCGGGCGTAGCCGATCGCCGCGCCCGGCGCGGAGAGCGGGACCCACGGGGAGGACGCGCGCGGCCGCCCCTCCCCGCCCCGCAGCACCCGGAGCGCGGCCGCAGGCCGAGTGCGCGGCGACCGCTTACCCCGCGAGGAGGCGGCGCGCGGCGGCGCGAGGCGGCCAGGCCCCGGGCCGCGGCAGCTCCTGAGCAAGATGGACGCCATGCGCCGGCCGCGCGGGTCCGGTGGCCGACTCCGGCTCCTCCGCGGTTCCTCCCCGCCCGGCGCCTGGGCCCGGCCCGCGCAGACGGTTGGCGGCAGCGGTTGGCAGGCGCGGCGGGCGCTCAACTCAAGGACCCGGCACCGGCGGCGGCCATGTCCCGGCACAGATGTCCGGAGTCGCGGGGCGGGGCGGGGCGGGCCGGCGCCGTTCCCATTGGCCCCGCGGCGCCCGCCGTTACCCAGGTGAGGGGCGAGCCGGCGCCGCGGACTACCGGCCCCAGCGTGCAACGGGCGACCGAGCTGGCGGACTACAGGTCCCAGCGTGCACCGGAGCAATCCGCGGCCGCGGATTGCAAGACCGCCGTCCGTCCGCCTCTGCGCGCGGCTTCTCTGTTCGTGCTTGGGCAGTGCCGTGCTTCGCTTTAGGGCTGAGATCTTGGTGGCGGCACGAGAACCGCCAACTTGGCAACCCGGCCCTGCACTACACGCATCATACGTCTCATGGGCTTTTTACGGAAGGGTGGGCTCTTCGGGGCCGGAACCAGAGGCGCCAGGAAAGAAGGTCGCGCTTATCTGCCCAGCGCTGCTTTTATCTCTGGTTCACTGGTCTAACTTGCAACTTTGCACTGTAGTGAGTTGCAGGCATCTGGGATGCACAGCCTAGAAAGGTCGTCCTGGGGTTTCGGACGGCGATCCCAAACCTCGCGCTGGTCACCGCTAGTAGGAGCGCTTCCCACCCTGAAGAGGCGTGCGTTGACTGGCAGCGGGTTCCTTGTCTGCCCCAACCCTTGATCCGCGGTGGAAGAACCTGGCCTGGGATCTTAGTTAGCGATCCGAGCAGGGCTGAGCCCGCGGATCCATGGTCACTTCTGTGCTCTCACTGCTCACCACTCAGAGGCCGACTTCTAAAAGCTTCCTTCCCTCCCACCCGCACCAGCCCTGCCTAAGAGAGACCCAACTCCTTTCCTTAAGCTGGCGATCCGAATGCGGCAGGGGTGACAGGCTGTGGAAGTGCAAGAACCTAGAGCTAACACATTCCAGTGTCCCCCCCACAGACCTGCACAGCAACTCGGGGCACTACACTTCTGGAGACTTCTATCCTACCTTCCAACTTTCTCTCAGGTCCTCTGCAGAATGCTTTTTCCATCACAGCATCTCTACTCCGGGTCTGCGGATGTGCACCTCCTTATCCTAGCTGACTCCCTAGGCTTCAAAGACTGCTGAATAGTAACATATCCTCCTTCTGTCAATTCTGCTAGCAAGAGTGACCTGCCCGTCATTTTTCTGACCCAGAACCTAGAAGCTGGACCTGCATGGACACTTCAGGTGGGGCAGTGTTGTCTGGAAGATTTCCTATCCGATAAACAGTGCTCGTTGTAGATATCTGATACAGAATTAAGTACAGGAATGCCTCAAAACCTAGGTCTATGCTGCCTATGAACTAAAGAGGGCCCTTTCTCCATCCAACAAGAGGCAAAAGGGGCTAAAGAACAAGTAGTGCCCCCCCACACCCAGAATGGGGCCTGAGTCAAAGTAGGCAAGTGCTGAAGGTTGGAGGGTAATAAACTTTTTAAAACAAATATTTTACTCATTTGAAAGAGAAGGTACATAATGCAGGTGGAGGTCGGAAGGAAGTCACTCTCTTCTTCAACCACATGGGCTTCCAGGGATCACTCAGCTCACCAAGTTTGCTAGTATCTCACCGGGGTGCCCAAGTAATAAACTTCTTAGGCCGCTGTAGGACACTGCTAATCCAGGAGAGACACTACCTCTCAGCTCCAGATGGCCTGTGCAGCCACCAGGGAGCAGGAAGGATTCCTTGGCCAAGAGCAAGAATCAGTGTTCTGGCTAGATGTCCTGCAGCTGCCCCTCTGCTGGGGAATCTGCTTCCCAGCTTTGAAGGACATTAGACAGGAAGGAAGAACCACTGCCCTCTAGCCCTGTACTTCCCCTGCACGCTCAAGGTGCCAGGTTGTGAGGAAACCGCAGGGCACTGTGGATCTTGCTAGCCAGATGATATGGGGGAGAGGAGGCAGATGGCCAGAGAGAGATCCCCCCCAGGATGGAATGGTAGGGAAATTCATTTTTTTTTTTTTTTTTAAATTTTTTTTATTATTATTTATTCAACTGTGTACATGTGTGTGTGTATGTGCTCTCGCGCGCGTGTGTGTCTGTGTGTGTCTGTGTATGTGTAGAACCACGGACGAATTCGTGAACCACCATGGACGCCTCCACTTCCTCCGCCCGGGATTCACAGGCTCCGCCCTACCAGGACCAGAAGCACAGGCCACCCCCGCTTCCGCCTGGCGTCTATACGTGGGATCTGGGATCACGAACTCGGGACCTTCCGCCTGCAAAGCGGAGGCTTAACCCCTGAGCCACCTCTCCAGCCCGGGAAATTCATTTTTTAGTAATTAAAATATCCTTCAATGGGCTTGAATTTGTCTAAAGAGCACGTGGCTGGTATAGCCATTCAGGTTTCTATAAAGTAAGCCTGAGGAGGGCCCATGAGATGCTCAGTGGTAAAGGCACCTGCACACAAGCCTGGAGGCCTGCGTTCAGTCCCAGGGCCCATGTTCTGGAGAGGACGACAACTTTCAAGCGACCTGACTCAGGACCTTAGACATGCTAGGCCAGCATTTTAAGCAATGCCAGTGAAAGTGGGCTGGGTTATTTCTTCCTTTAAAGTCCAAACTGGGGGCTGGAGAGGTGGCTCAGGGTTAAGCCTCTGCCTTGCAGGCCGAAGGTCCTGAGTTCGGATCCTAGACCCCACGTATAGATGCTGGGTGGAAGTGGGGGCGGCCTGCGTTTCTGGTCCTCGTAGGGCGGAGCCTGTGAATCCCTGGGCAGAGTAAACAAGAAGGAGATGGAGGCGGTCCATGGTGGTTCCCGAATTCGTCCGTGGTTCTACATACACACACACACACACACACACACACACACACACACACACACAATTAAATAAATAATTAAAAAATATATAAAAAAAAGTCCAAACTGTTTCAGAGTTGCATGATCTCTTGCCTTGCCTTTCCAAGAGCTGGGATCACAAGCATGTAGGTTGTATGATTTTCTCTGGGGTGTGTGTGTGTATGTATGTGTAGCTGTCTCTCTCATTCTGAGACAATCTTGTAATTTAAAAACTCCTTGCTTAGAATTGGGGAAATGGCTTGGGGGGGGGGGGAAACGACATAAATTTGGATATCCAAATTCCACGTAAAAATTCTGAGCAGATATGGCAACAGCCTGCAGGTCTGGCCCCGGAAGGCATAACCTTGGGAAACCTTAGAGCAAAGTGATATAGGAACTTGAAGTTGGCAACAGAAGGGAAATTGCCATTCTTTAAATTCATGATCTTAGAATAAAGGTCATAAACATAGAAGCCATGAAAATGCCTTTTACTCTGGAGCCCTCAATGACTGATTTGATTTGTCTTTTGTTTATAGGATGTTAGATGCAATGTTTCATGCCTTGAATGTTAGACATTAGTGTATATAGTAAGGTGTCAACAACCAATAAATGAGTTCCCCCTCCACTACCTTGTAGAGATGTCTTCCCAGACCTGAGATCACGTGGTTTTCATTTATAGCTTGTCAGAAGCTACTTCCCGGCGGAGATTACAGGCCACCACACTCAGCTCTTCAGCTCTTTCAGGGGTAGGACATTCAGTACACAGTAACTGACCAAAGTTGACATTTATTTATTTTTGTGGTATTGGGGATGGAACTCAAAGTTCAACACATAGTGGGCAAGGACTGTGCCACTGAAACATCCTCCAGCTCTGGTCAGTCGGTCTTGACAATGTCACTCTGGAGTATTATGTCACAGGGTATTATGAGGTGAAAGCATGTCGGGGGGCTCTCCTCAGCTTTCTTCTTCCTCTTCCTCCTTTAAAAAACAAAAAAAAAAACTCCCTCTCTCTGCCCAGATGACGCCAATATTCAACTCATGGAAAGTGGTGGTGGGTTTGACTCCAGTGGTCTAGGACCTGTCTCAAGGGATGTGCAACTTTTCAATAAAAATTAAATTATTTTAAAAATTGGTAAATAAAAATAAAAATAAAAGGGCTTGCCCTGACTTCGGGCTTGGAAAGCAGGCTGAGTGTCTCAAGCGTCTCTGACGAAAGCTGCCAAAGCCAGTTCGGAAATAAAGTGGACTATAGTGCGGTAAGCACAGGACTTGGGAAGAACTCAATGCTGTTCCTTTTGCTGGTGTGGGGTTTGTTTCTGACCTTTTCCTAATGAGAGAGGCGCTTCAGCAAGAATCCCGTTTCTTAGCAGAGCGCGAGGGCATCGCTGGCTGCAGGCTCGGCCCCGCGTGGCCGGGAGCGGGCGGCTTTCCCTCCTCCACCCCGGGCAGGGTGGCCGCGGAGAGCCGGTGGCAGCGGGAGAGAGCGCTCCCTGCGGAAGGAGGAACCCAGCGCCGCAAGCTGGAGAATCAGGCGGGCGCGGGACTCGCTGATCAGGTCGCGCACGACGGCCCGGCTGCACGGAGAGGCGCGGGGACCGGCTCCCTCCAGGCCGGAACCGAGGGCGTGGCTAGGCGACGGCCCCAGTGACCCAGAAACCGACCGAGGCGCAGTGGGGCGGGGCCACCGGCACGGGCGGAGCCCCAGCGGCGGGACCGGCGGAGGGGCGGGGTCGTCGTCGGCGCCGCGGGCGCCGCGCGGGCGTCGCTGGCCTCGTGTCCCTCACCCTGCGGTGGGCCGCGGCCAGGGCTGCACCCCGGCTCCCCCAGGCCTCTGCCCGTCTCTTGGCCGAGTTTGCCCGGCCCGGTCCTGCCCCTGGTCCGGCCTGGGTTCCCGCTGCCCTAGCGGACTCAGCAAGTTCCGGAAGGATGAGCTCATATGGGCCGCCTGGGGCCGCCTGGGGCCGCGTGCACAGCCCTCCTTTCTTCTAACGGGAACAGCTGGCAGGCTGGAGCCGGCCTCGCAGGGAGGCTGCGCTTCCCTGAGAGCAGCCATCGCTCCCTCCCGGCTCGGAGAAAGGTGCTGACATTGTCATGATTTTAAAGTCCCAGTAACCTCATCGATCAAGAGGTTGAATGTGACCTTTCAGTTTTCAAGGCCTAACCAGGGTACCTCTGAATGTAACCTTATTTGGAAATAAGGTCGGGGCAGATGTAGTCTTCATAGGAAGAAAAATTAGAAACAGGGATGGATATAGGTGTGATGAATGCAGGCCACCAGGCAACTGGGAAGGCCGGAGTGGTGCTGATCATATCTACATCATGGGCTTTAGTGCAGATCCGTAAGTGGTGCAGGTCGGTAACGCCATCACTGCGTGTGTGTGTTGTGTGTGTGTATAGGGTTGGCGCTGATCATATCTACATCATGGGCTTTAGTCCAGATGCGAAAGCGGTGCAAGTCAGTAATGCCATCACTGTGTGGGGGTGTGGGGGTGGGTGTGCGTGGAGGGTTGGAAGCCAGCCTGGGCTACAGAGTGAGACCTAAAACAAAACAAAGTGACAAAAAGGAAAAAAAAAAGGAGGGCAGGCAGGTTCAGTTCAGCGAGGTGAAACCCAGTGTGAATTGAGTCCCAAATCAGGGGGCTCTTGGTGATTTGAATGGTCTCCCCAAGAAACAGTCTTGGTAGATCACTCTGCAGTTGCTCTGTACTGTGGTTTGCACCTACAGGTGACGGCCTCCCTAGGTGTCTTTCCAGATTTCAGTCCTACATCCATCTATGTCCAGTGGGGACCTGGACTCAGAGGAATGTTGACCTCAGGGCCCTGCAGAGCTGCCCACTACTCCAGAGGTAGTCCCAGGAAATCTGAGGGGCCTTTATCTGGTGGAAGCTGGGTAGAGTCCAGGCTGGGAAAGTGTGGTCAGAGCTGGGAAGGGCTGCTGAGAAGGCTGGACATAGGATGTCCCTCTGTGATTTTGCTGGTGCCGCAGGCCTCCTTTGCCCTCCCCTTCTTGGAGGCAGGGGCCATCTGGGGCATGGGAGGAGGGGCAGCCCAAGCCAGCGGTTTCCACTTGGAAGCCCTCTTTATTTGGCCTGGGATAGAGAAAGACTAAGGTCAGAGTTCATACATCTCCATGGAAACAGCAATGAGCCTGGCCCCTGGGGGACCCCAGTCCTGGTAGGGGGTGAAGAGGCCAAATGGGGTCTCAGGGGCTCTGTGGGCTAAGTGGACCTGGTCCTTGCCTTTGGCAACTCACAGAGCGGTGCCAGCTTTGAGAAGCAGGGAGCTGAGTGAATTGCATTAGGGCCACACAGGGTAGCAGGAGAGCCCACCATGCCTTGTAAAGCTGCAAGGGCCTACTGGGAGAGTAATGCTGCCAGAATGTGGAGAGACCAACAGTAAGATCACTGTGTAGCTGCTCCTATGTGCTCTGCCCCACTCAGGGTCCACGAGGACCCCGGCTTCTCCACGAAGAACCCCACTGCCTGCCTAAGGCTGCTCTCAGAGAACACCTTTTTCTTTCTTTTCTTTTTTAAATTAGAACTTCTAGGCCAACCGTGTATCCTGACAAATGACCTACAGGATTGAAACATTGATTGGGGCCCCCTTCCCCCCATCGCCACCGCCAGCAGCCTGCATGGGAACTATGCTGCCCAATATCGGAGTCTGACTTGTGGACTTGTCTGGACCTCTTCTTTGACTGGAGCGCTATGACACTCAAGCCAGGGAGTAGTGGGGTCTGACTGTCCAGGACTCTTGAAGTAGCTTAGGAAGGCTCGATGGGCAGAAAAGGCGAGCCTCCAAGTAACATTCCTCAAGAAAATCCAAATGTACTGTTGATGTAGACTGCAATATTCTAAATGCAGTTTTTTCCTCCTCCTCCTGCCTCCAAATCTAAAGTGAAATCAAATGAGCGATGTGGATTCTGTATGCATTGTGGGCACTTAGAAGGTGACAGGGAAATCAGGCAGAGTGCTTATCCCACCCAGTCCCTATCAGAGGGGTTTGACCACAGTCCAGGCTCCTGGTGACCCACAGTAAGTCCCGAGGGAACACCGTGGGAGCGCATCTCGCTGAAGTCCTCGTGTTCGGACAAATAATTGGAAGGCCTTGCAGGGCTCCAGTGTGCTTTGGATCAGCCCTCGCTGCAAGTGCAAGTCGGTTGTAGCTACGCCCCGGGGACCTTCTTGCCTCGGACCAAGGCCCCGGGACTGGTTTGCTGTTCACAACCAGAGCGCCCCTGACCAGGAGCACTCCTGAGAGTCAGCCCGAGCCAGAGACACGGCAGGGTGATGTCTCCGCGTCCCAAGGCTTTGGGGTCTGTGGGTCACCTGGCAGGCCATGCACTGATGCTGCAACCTGAATTTGGGGTGTCTAGCCGTGTCTTCCATCAGAAGGCCGTCGCCCCAGTTCTTGGCACTTCTGCATCCTACAGCGGCATTCAGTTGGGGTCTGGGTACCAGCCCGGCTTGACAGAAGGGGAGGCATGCCGAGGGTCCCACGAGACTGTTCGGGGACGTGGGACCCAAGCGGCTGGCGGCGGCGTCCGATCCCTCTCAGGACCACCGCCCTCCGCGCGTCTCTAGCCACATCCCCAACTCAGCGCCGCGCGCACGCGTCCCGCGCGCGTCCCCAGCCCGCGTGGCACGCTCTGCGGCCGGCCGCTCGGCCGGGCTGCGCTCGAGGAGGCCGCGGCGGCGCTGTCCCTGCCCCGGGGGCCTCCGCGGCCGCGACAGGCGGGAGCGCGGCCGCCGCAGCGCCCCGCGCCCTCCGTCAGGCGCGCGCGCCCCCGGCGCCCCGCGTCCGGCCCTCGGCGCCGCGAGCAACGCGGCTCCGCGGAGAGACGCCCGGGGCCGCTGGGCGGGGCCGCCGCCTCCCGCGCTCCGCGCTCCGCCGAGGCCCGGCGCCCGCGCCCGCGCCGGCTCCGGGGCCGCGCGCGGCGATTGGGCGGCGGGTGTGACGTCAGCGCGCCGGGCTCGCGGCGGTGTGCGGAGCTGACCGGCGCCCGCGCGCGGGGCTGAGGAGCCGGAGCGGGAGGCGAGCGGAGCGGGCGCGCGCCTGGCGTCCTCCCCCCGCACCACGCCCGACCCGCGCTCGGGCGCCCGCCGTCGGCCCCGCGAGCCCCGCCGCCCGCACCCCGCCGCGAGCGCGGCCCCGTGGCGGATTTGAAAAGCCCGGTCCGCGGGCGCCCTGACGCGGCAGCCAATCAGCGGCGCGCACTTTTCCCGCGGCTTCTGGGGGCGGCGGCGGCCCCGGCGGCGGCGGCGGCGGGCGGGAGGCGCGGGGGCGGGGTCGGCGCCGCGCGCGGAGAGCCTCGGCCTGGCCGCGCTGCGCCCGCCGCCGCCGCCGCCGCCCCCTCGCGCCCTGCCCTGCCCTCCGCGGCCTCGCGCCCGCCGCCGCCGCCAACCGCCGCGGGACCGCCGCCGAGGATGCGACGCAGCGCAGGTCACTGGGGGGCGCGGGGCGCGGGCCAACCGCCGCGGGCGCCGGTCGGGGCCGGGGCGCCGCGGGCGGGCGCGAGGCCCGAGGGCCCGAGGGCCCGGGGCCGGCGGCGCGGGGAGGCCCGGGAGGACGCGAGGCCCGCGGCGCCGGGAGGGCGTGGAGGGGGCGCGCGCGGGAGGACGCGGCCTGCGACGCCCGCTGGGCGCGGAGGGGCGGGCGGCGGCTAACGGGGCGGCGGGCGCGCGGCCATGTTGGGCCGGCGGCCGGGGCTGCACCTGTGCCGGGCCGGGCGGCCGCCTTTGTTCCCGCGGCGCCCGCGGGCCTTTGTGCGGCGCGGGGCGCGGGGCCGGCGGGGCGCGGGGCGCGGCGGGGCGCGGCGGGAGGGGCGCGGGGCCGGCGGGGCGCGGGGCGCGGCGGGAGGGGCGCGGGGCCGGCGGGGCGCGGCGGGAGGGGCGCGGGGCCGGCGGGGCGCGGCGGGAGGGGCGCGGGGCGCGGCGGGAGGGGCGCGGGGCCGGCGGGGCGCGGCGGGAGGGGCGCGCTTGCTGGCCAGCGGCGCTTTTTGTGTGCGGAAGCGCCCGGGATGACACTCGCGGCGCCCCCGCCGCCGGCGCCCGCTGGGCCTCGCTCGCTGCTGCTCAGCTCGCGTCTGCAAGGCTCTGGGCGCGGCGAGCCGAACCCCGGCCTCCCACCCGGACCCCGGCCTCCCACCCGGACCCCGGCCTCCCACCCGGACCCCGGCCTCCGTGCGCGACCCTGGCCACCGAGCGTCTGGCTTCGCAGAAATCATAGTTTTCAATCTCGGCGCTTAAAAAAGATGCGGGTCTGAGTTTCCGTGAGCAGGAAAGGTGGATGGGTATTGCACAGGGCCCGTTGCAACATCGAGCTCTTCTCCCTGCTGAGCTCAGAAGGAGGTTTGACATTGACAAGCAAACAGAACCAGCACGGGTGACCTGACACAAATGGTTGCCAGGTAGACAAGTGGAGTGTGTGTTATAACGGACCCTGTAATCGAGACGGGTCAGATGCGGAGCGAGCTCAGGATTAAGGTCGAGAGTTGGTCGGTGCTGCCAAAGTACTGCAGTCTTGGAAGACCTTGGCTTTTAGATGAGCCAACCCCAGATCCCACATGCTAATACTGTTTTTATCTATTCGAAACGAGGTTGTCAGCATAGAAAGCAAGTCAGCAAGCATTCCACTTGAATTCTGTCAAGTTCTGCTTTCCTATTTAACGATAACCGCACTAAAAAGCACGACTATTTAAAATGACCGCCCTTTGTCTGTGTACTTGTGCTCATTCCCCAGGACCTAGAGTTCAAATCTTAACTGCCCAGGAGCGATGAAGAGGGTTGGTTCAGGCCTTACACTCAGTTGCTTGAGTCATTTCCTTTTCTCTCCTTCCATGTTTCCCACTGCCAGCAGTCCTCGGCTTTTGCTTAATGGCTGGTAGAGAGTACTTACTGCTTGCTTTTGAGTTTGGGTTGGGGAAGCTTTTGTGAAGAACTCAATCCTATTCAGAACAAAAATCCTCCCCTTCTGGCCTCTGATTCCAAGGGTCAACATTCCATTTTAAGAGTACCAGATAATTACCTTGACAGATTTCAGAGGCTAACCGGCAGTTTTTATGTGCACATGCAATGTGCTCTTTGTAAGGTGTAAACTAAATTTGTGGAGACACACAGGGAAAAACAAAGCTAACCGGTGACTCCTAGGTTTACTTTCATGAAGCCAAGTGGGACAGGACTGTTAAAACCACTATTTGCTGAAATGGGAAGGAACCAAGACTGTGTTGCAGAATGAGTCAGAAGTTAGAGACCCTGTGGCTTCTTAGGAGGAGCGAGTGTAGCCTGTCTTCCACTCAGATGTCCTCTCCTAGTAGTCAGACTTGGCAGAATGTGAAGTACTTTCTTTTTTATGTTTTTGACAGTTCAGTGTAAAACGTGAATACAGGTGGAATTAGATTAAGACGTGTTGGTGAAAGGATGAGAAAATAATGTGAGTTGTAGAATAGAATCTCTTTACCAAGTGAGAGCGTAGACAACCAGACATGCTGATGATGTTGAGCAAGCTTATTTGGCCCTTTCCCTTTTTCATTAGTTCTATTTTTATACCTAATCATGTGTTGGGGAAGGGCTATGGTATAGGTGTGAAGATCAGAGGATAACTTTCAGCAATTGGTTCTTTCCTTCCACCGAGTGGTCAGGCGTGGAGGCAAGCACATTTACCTGTTGAACCATCTTGCTGGCTACTACCCTATCTTTTTGAATCCAGCTTTGATTCGTGGGAATTGACAAGTCCTTTTTGTTTCATTTGAAGACAGTCTCACTGTATAGTCCTGATAGGCTTGAAGCTCACTGTGTAGACCAGGATGGCCCCGAGCCTTCTTAGTATTATAAACCTGAGCTATTCGTTACTATTATTATAAACCTGAGCCGCCACTTAACGATTATTATAAACCTGAGCCACTTCTTATCATCGTTATAAACCTGAGCCACTGTGCCTAGGGTTTTTTCCCTCTTTCTGTTGCTGAGGATTGAGGCCTAAACTTTGAGCAATCTAGGTAAGCTCTCTACCACTGAACTGCATTTCTAGCCCCAAAGACAAGTTTTTCTGCTCATATGCACCGGTATAGTGTTTTACTGTGAAATACAAGTTTCGTTAAACATCTTGGTCTCTTGTCTCATTATAGTCAAAGTACCCTTGTCAAATTTGTGGCGTTCTGTCCTGGCTGCAGGCCTTTGTGCAGCTGTTTGTGGGCACAAGCAGTTATTCTCCCTTTCTGGCTATAACATTGCAACCTTGTGTATGTGTGTGTGTGCCACACACACACACACACACACACACGTTTGTTGGTAGTATATATGCCTGTGTTGCTACAACGTGGGGGTCAGAGGATTCTTTCTCTCCATCTTTCTGTGGGTTCTAGTGACTGAACTCAGGTCAGGAGACTTGTGGGGTATCTCACAGGTTCATACACAGCCTTTCTTCTTTGGGCTGAGCTCTTAGAAGTGGGACTCTATGGTTAGCGTCAGACAGCTTGATTTCTACTGTACTTTTTCACAGCAGGCACTGAGTAAATGCTGAGTAATTGGGCATATGACTCAGGGTAAACAACCCATTTTAGTGCCAGCATTTGACCTGTTTGCCTGTCTGTAAGTTATGTGGGAGTTGAAAAGTTCAAAGAGCCGAGTGTGTAAAAGAAGGGATTGAGCTAAGGTTCCTCTGTGTAATGAATCAGGTCACTTCTTTTGCTCATGATGCTTAACTTAAAAGATTGAGTGGAAAGTGGCCCCTGAAATGCTGTAGTCACGTAAATGTGACAGATAATAACACAAAGCAAGAGTTTTTGCTGTTTGCCACTGTTGATTTCTGTTACACTGGGCAAGGTAAAAAGGATGTAAAAGTATGTAAAATACAAAAACAGGGGTTGCCTGGTAAGCAGAAGATAATGCTCGTGTTTGCCAGCTATCAGTATGGTTTGTTTCCTTGGAAATGATTATTTATAGCTAGCATTTTGGGAGAAAAAAGTTAATGTTAGTTATTCAGGGATTCTTAAAAAAAATTGGACCGTTGGTTGTGTTATTACTTTAAAAGCTACTTATTTATTTTGGAGAATTATTACTTTTAAAATTATTTATTTGAGAAAGAAAGACAAGTATGCATGCCATGAGGCCTGGGGGAGGCCAGAGGACAACTTTCAGATGTCAGGTTTCTTCTTTCACCATGTGAGTTTCCAAGGATTGAACTCAGGTTGACAGGCTTTCATCTTTCCCACCCGAATTTTAACTTTTGAGAGTTGATTGATTTGATGGAAATTTGGTTTGTTAATTAAAAGTCAATACAGGAGGGACAGTGAGATAGCTTAGAATGTAAGGCGCCCGCCACAAACCCGCCACAAACCCGGTAACCTGAGTTCAATCCCCAGAGTGGTGGAAGGTGAGAACTGACTTCCGAATATTGTTCCCTGACCTACACCCATGTGCCATGGTATGTTCTCTCTCTCTTTCTCTCTCTCTCTCTTTCTCTCTCAATAAATGAAAAGATGGTTCAACAGGAAAAAGTGTTTGCCACACAAACCTGATAAACCTGAGTTGGATCCCTGGAACCCACATAAAAGTGGAATGAGACACAGACCCATAAAGTTATCCCCTGACTTCAGCAGGTGCCTGTGGCACAAACGGATAGACACACAAATAAAATAAAGTTAAAAAAATTAAATGGCAGATGACGCATAGTCCCGGTATCGAGGAGACTGAGGTAGGAGAATTGTAAAATTGAGGATACAGTGTGGATTCAAAATCAGAATGGGTTACAAAGTGAAACTTACAAAACAAAAAGAGTAGGACCCAACACCTTAGAATAAAAACAACAAAACAAATGAGAGTGGAGATGTAGCTCAGCAGTGTATGATCCAGTCCTTGGAGTCAGTCCCTACTGCTGGGGGGAGGGAAGGGTGACAATAACATTAAAAAATCCCTCAGATAAATGGGTTTGGTTTTCTAAAAGCTAATGACCACTGATGAGTTTTCAAAGCATCTTAATTTCTACTTAGTAGTGATTTCAACAAAACAGTTCAGAGTGTTGGTTGAGCCAAGTAATGCCTACAGCTCAAAACCTTAGTAATGAGACTTGCCAGTGTGTATGTAAAAAAGGGTTTCTTTTTTCTTTCTGGAAGGAGTTAGGTTAGGATTTCAGTTTTTAAAGTTCACTGAGTTGGTATTTCAAGAATTGATAAGAAAGTTGGTACAGTGTTTGAGGGCCTGCATTTGTATTTGTGTGTGTGAGTGCCTGTGAGTATTCTGCCTGAGGAGATACAGGGGACATTGGATCACTCTACTTCTGTATTGCTTTCCTCTGAGATTTCCCAGGCTCTGCCTTCTAGGCTGTTGCCTTATCTGCCTTATCTGCCATTGTTTTTACTTGGGACCTAGGGATCTGAACACAAGTCTTTTTGTTTTTGAGGAAAGGGTTAAATCCTGAGCCATCTTATCATCATGTATTGGTGTGTTTCCAGTGTTTTTGCTGCTACATATTTGTGGACCGGAAAACACGTTTTTGAATTTTTCTTATTGCCTTCAGTTGTTTTTCTTCCCTGAGCCGGTTCTTTGTGAAAATTAAGATCCTGAGAGTCCTCAGTCTTCAAGAATCTGACTGACCTTTCTAGGTCTTATTGCTTTTTTCTTTACCTTTGCCTGATTTCTTTAGCCCAGTCTCTAGTCTTTTTTTAAATTTTTTAATTTTTTAAAATTTACTATTTATTCAATTGTGTGTGTATGTATGTGTGTGTGTGTTGTGTGTGTGTGTGTGTGTATAGAACCGCTGATGAATTCGGGAACCACCATGGATGCCTCCACCTCCTCCTTCTTTACTCTGCCCCGGGATTCACAGGCTCCGCTCTACCAGGACCAGAAACACAGGCTGCCCCCACGTCTATACGTCTATACGTCTATACGTGGGGTCTAGGATCCGAACTCAGGACCTTCTGCCTGCAAGGCAGAGGCTTAACCCCTGAGCCACCTCTCCAGCCCCCAGTCTCTAGTCTTATCTCTTCTAGGAATACTGGCCTCTTGTCTACCCGAAGCGCCAGTCCTGCTGCGCCTCAGACCACTACAGTACTGTCCTTCCGTCTGGAGTGTTCTCAGATCCCGTGTGATTTGTTTATCATGCTCATGCTTTTAGAGACCTGTGCTCAGACTTCTCAGGCACTGTACTTAACCCCTGGTTTAAAATACTCGCTGGCATTTCCTGTTGTCTCTAGTATGCTTGCTTGTCCTTCTGGCCCCACTGAGACTTGGGAGAATAGGGACTTTGTTCTTGCTTTGATTGCTGTCCTATCATCAATACCTGGAATAGTATTTGACAGACTGGCTGGCACAGTAGTTATGAATGAACCATCATTCAATCCTTGTGTGAGGTCTTAAAAGTGGTGTGAATGAATGGGTGATATCAGCACCTTGCCTTGGTGTATGAGGCCAGAAAGGGGAGATCCAAATACCAGTAGCAAAGGTTAGGGAGGAGACCTACAGACAGTACAAACTAGAGAGCAGTGGGGGAGAGGGTGGGAAGAGAAGACAGATGCAAGGACAGGCAGATTAGTTCATAGCCTGGAAGTGTACACAGTAGGACCAGTGGTCAGAGGGATTATTAGTAATTTACTGTTTGAAAATTGGGTATAGTAGTGGCCTGCGTGTGTGTGTGGGGGGGGGGGCACTGTGAGTCCCAAGGGTTATTTTGGGAATCATCCTGGATTGCTTTTACTTCCTCCTTGCTTCCCTCTGGGATTTCCCAGGCTCTGCCCACCAAGGTTGGAAGTGCAGGCCACAGCCAGTTCTGCCTATTATTTTTATGTGTTACCTGGGATCAGAATGTAGGACCTTCTGCCTGCGAGACATAATCTTAACCCCTGAGCCATTTCTCCAGCCCCTCGTCCCTCGTTCTTTTAAACTTTATTTGTGTGTGTGTGTGTGTGTGTGGTGAGAGAGAGAGGAGAGAGAGAACTGTGGGACTTTGCTTCTTTGGGGGAGCAATGCACACCTGTTTCTAACACGTATTTTAACTAAAAAACAACAACATCACCAAAAAAAAAAACCATTAAACTACCCAACCATATGAAGTAAAAGCCCTTAAGAAAACAGTATAATAACCAAAAAGCTTCCTCCATACTAATGTAGGTCCTCCCTTGAAAACTTACCATGGTATATGCAGTATGCTGGGAATCTGGCATTCCCAAAGACATGAGACTTGAGCACAAGGTAAGTGTATTGGCACCTTGGACCCAGGTCTGCAACACCAGTGCAATTGGGGACAGATTTAGCAGAGACAAGATCCAAACTGTCATAAAACCACACCACAGCACAAGAATAAGCAAATCAAACTCATCACAGAGCAACAGGCAACATAACAGCAAAATCTTGGGACAAGAGACTGAACAGAGAAGATGCCAGGCAGATGAACATGGCACGCTCTAAGATCAAAGAGCAGTTTTCCTGTCTCAGTCAACTAAGTGCTGAGATTGCAGGCATGTGCCACCACCTGTCTGCCTGACATTCTCTTTCCTCTCTTTTTTAGGATCTCATTAACTTAGAATGCTCTTTAACTTACTCTGTAGCAAAGGATGACTTTGAACCTCCAATCCTGGTTCTACCTCCTGAGTGCTGAAGTTGTAGGCATAACCACCATGCCCAGTTTATGTGGCACTGGAGATTTCAATCCAGAGTTTTGTACCTACTAGGCAAACAGTGCCAAGTGAGTCAGCATCTGTAGCGTCCTGTCAGACAGTTACTCAGTGAAGAAATACTTAACCAGCCTGTGGCAGTAATGAGCTAGATTCTATGTCCTTCATCCCATGACGTTTAGGGACCTACAAGGCGATAATAGGGGAAAAGAATATACAGAAAAGATTCTGTCTTTGAGATACCTGTGAAATAATCTTGCTAGAAAGATTATTTTATTTTTATTTATAGTGTGTGTGTTTGTGTGTGTCAGAGGGCACTCTGAGTCCAGTGGAGGACCAAGGGTGACTTTGGGAACCATCCTGGATTGTTTCTACCTCTTTTTTGCTTCTCTCTGGGATTTCCCAGGCTCCATCCACCAGGGCTGGAAGCCCAGGCTGCTGCCGTTTTCTCTATGTGTGACTTGGGATCCAACCTCAGGACCCTCTGCTTTCGAGGCAGAGTCTTAACCCCTGAACCATCTCTTCAGCCCGAGCTTGATCAATCTTTCATGATTAACATCAGTTTGCAGGAACTACAGAGGGGGAGAAAAATATGTAAAACTATAAGACCACACAGGACTGTCTTGTCTCAGAACTTAGAACGTAGTAGTTTCAAGACTAGCAACCTCTTTTCTTCCACAGGCAAAAAGTAAGAGAGCAGATTGTGGGTGACAAGGAGTTGGAATTACATCAAGAGATGTAACATGTTGAACTTCTGCATCTGTCTGGTCAGCCAAGGGACATGACTAAATGCCAGTTATCATATGTGAGGATTAGAAGCTAGACTATTAAGTGCTTAGGATATAGCTCAATGACATATAACAGCATGTACAATATGGGCTAAATTTGTTACTAAGATATTATAAAAGATGATAGTGGTTTTATTGTGTTAGATGTGTTGTTATCTTTTAGATATGCATATGGCTTGCCATCTGGGCAAATCCATTGAGAGTGAGTATATGGTTAGATCAAAACTGGCCTAGGTGGATGTTGGTATGGTTAGGTGGGTTCTGTTATTCTGTCCACTTTCATATATATTCAGAATATTATGATATATAGATGTCTCTCCCCATCTGGTAAATAAAGAAAATATTGAAAGAAATATTTATTCAACCCCTACTGATTTATAAGAAGCACTTTCAGATTTATATGATATATATTAAGTTCCATCTGTGTGTCCCTCTTCTCTGTTTCTTTCCAGGATTGTGTTGGTAATGAACTTGGTGGCTGACAACAGAATGACTTAATGTACAGTTTTTCCTTCCTGGTGCCATAATTGCAGGACTGTGCTGTTGTATCTAACTCAGTTTTATAACGGAGAGGTTGTTTGTTGGGGTTATTTGTTCACCGTGTATCATGTGCATCTGTCGGGATTGCTGGTACTGGCTCTTGCTGGATGCTCAGCAGGGGTGACTGGCCACTGGCTTGATGTTCCCTTTTTATCAACTGATTCATGAGTTTGTTTGGGCTTCTTCATGACTCCGTGATTGGTTACATGGTGGAGGAAATGAAACATGCAGGCTTGTTTATTTTGTTTAATTTTTCTTTGCTTAGGATTGAACAAAGGACCTTGTGCATGCTTAGCATGCCCTCTGCCACTGAATTGTATCCCTAGTTCCTGTAGTCCTTTTGAAGTCTAAGGTTAAAATGACACCATTTTTGTCATTTTCTTTTTGTTTTGTTTCTGTTTTCTTTTTATAAAAAAAAGTTATTGTTTAGCGTAGCTGTGTGTGTGGTGCACACAGAAGCCAGTTCTCTCTTGTGCCATGTGGACTCTGGGGATCAAACTCGGCTCACCTGTTTTGCATGCAGATGTCTATCTTCTGAGCCATCTTGGCAGCCCTCATTTCTGTCTTCTAAGGTGGAGTCTCATTATGTACAGTCTGACTTTAAACTTGCCATCTCGCCCAGGCTAGCTTTGAACTTGGGATCCTCCTGTTTATCCTCCCATGTGCTAAAAGTGTAAACGCTTGTTAATGCTCTCCTGGTTTAGTAGTTTTTCATATATTCACTGTTGTGTAACCATTGCCACTAATTCCTAAAGATTTTCATTATCCTAGTGCCTTAATTATTTTTCTCAGTGCTATAATGAAATACTCTGGGGAAAAAAAAACTTAAGAGAACAAAAGTTTATTTTGACTTACAGGTTATTGGTACAGTTTACCATGGTGGAAAAGTTCTGGCATCAGGAACTTGAGGTAGCTGGCCACATTTCTTCCATAGTCAGGAAGCAGAGAGCTCTGAATAATAATTGTGTTCAAATCACTTTCTTCTTTTTAGTTGGCCTCACAATTCCAGCCTATGGGATGGTGTAGACCACAAGTAATAGGGGTCTTCCCGTCTCAGTGAATGTAATCTAGATAATCCCTCACAGACATGCCTTTCACGTTGACAGCATTAACCATCATATCAGTAAAGGCCTTCAACTAATAAGCAGTCACTTTACTCTCTTATCGTTCTTGTGGCCCCTGAAAACTGCATTACTTGCTTGTTTCTATGGATTTGCACTTTTGGGCATTTCATATAAATGGAATCATATACTATGCATCTTTTGTGTTTGATTTATTTTTTCGTTACTTTTTAAAATCTTTTTTTTTTTTTTTAAGAAATTTTGCCTGTGGTATGTGTGTGTATTCGAGTGTCTGTGTCTGTATCTGTATCTGTCACTATCTGTGAAGGCCTGAGGGTGACTTTGGGAATCACCCTGGATTGCTTCTACCTCCCATTCGCTTTGCTTTGGAGTTTTCCAGGCTTTGCTTCCAGGCCTTCATCATTTCCTCCTGGCATTTTTACTTGGGATGTGAGGCAGCAGCTTAACCTCTGCGCCATCTCTCCAGCCTGTGTCTGATTTCTTCTAAATCTTTTTTTTAAATTTTTTTATTTCTTATTTATTCAATTGTGTGTGTGTATGTGTGTGTGTGTGTGTGTGTGTGTGTGTGTGTGTGTGTGTGTGTGTGTGTGTGTGTGTAGAACCACAGATGAATTCGGGAACCACCATGGACGCCTCCACCTCCTCCTTGTTTACTCTGCCCCGGGATTCATAGGCTCCGCCCTACCAGGACCAGAAACGCAGGCCGCCCCTGCTTCTATCAGGCGTCTATACGTGGGGTCTAGGATCCGAACTCAGGACCTTCTGCCTTGAAGGCAGAGGCTTAACCCCTGAGCCACCTCTCCAGCCCCTGTGTCTGATTTCTTCTATTTTTTCAATGTTCATCCATGGCAACATAAATCGATACTTTTGTTCTTTTCTATGGCTAAATATTATACATTAGATGGACAGACCACATTTTATTTATCATTGAGAAATATTTGGGTTATTTTTGCTATTAGGAATATTTTTGGGCTAGAAATGGCTCAGGGGTTAAACCTTTGCCTCGCAAGCAGAGAGATCTAAGTTCGGATCCCAGAATTCTATGTAAAAATGCCAATGGACGTGACTGTAGTCTGCACTCCAGCCCTGGAAGATGGAGCCTGGGAAATCCCAAAGTGAAGCAATCCAGGGTGATTCCCCAAGTTATCCGTGGGCCTCCACAGGAGCACATAGTGAGTGCCTTCTCTCTCTCTCTCTCTCTCTCTCTCTCTGTCTCTCTCTCTCTCTCTCTCTCTGTCTCTCTCTCTCTCTCTCTCTCACACACACACACACACACACACACACACACACACACACACACACGGAATAGTGTGGCTGTCAATCTTGTAGAGGTGTATGAACATGATTTCAGATTTTTTACGTAGATACTTAGAAATGGACTTGCTGGGTCACATGGCAGTTCTCTTGTGTGGAGGGGGTGTGAGTGTGGGCACACATGTGTCTGGTGTATGTGTAGGGAGGACAGCCTTGGCTGTTGGTTCTTGCCTTTCTCCATGTACCTCCATGCCTAACTTTTTATTTGGGTGGTGGGGAATCCAAACTCAGGTCCTGACACATGCGTGGCAGGTGTTTTTCTGAGTCATATCCTCAACCACTTAAAACATTTTCCACTACATATTCCAGGCTATCTGGCCTCCACAGGAGTGCTGGGTTTACAGGCTCTGGACGCACCTGGCTTTTATGTGGGGTCTGGAGTCATCACTCTTGCATGGCAAGTTATCTTCCCAGTCCTGACTGGTTTGCAGAACACAGCCTGGTACTTTATGGCTCATTGTGATGGTGACTGTTGATGTCCAGGTTCCTTCACTCTGTATTGGAGATGCCCTCTATTTTGTGTGGTTCGGTAGAGGCTATTGGGTTCTTATCCACTAAAATCAGGTCACATTAGTTAGTTGTACTATGTGAAATGTAAGTAGTCATCTCATTCTTAATGGTTTATTTAAAGAAACAACAATTTGATTATACAGTTCAGCCGCCTCCATTCCTGCTCCTCGTACCTGTTAATTTCTGTTTTAGCTTTTCTGTTTTCAGTTTTTACTTTGGAGTTTTTCGTTCAGCATGTTCTTCCCTTTTACAGTGATCATTTGTCATTTTTAAGATTTATTTTTTAAAAAGTGTGTGTGTGTGCTATGCATGCACACTCATGTGCACATGTGCAGGATGGGTAGACACCGGGGATTTTCTTTTCTCCACCTTAGTTGTTGAGTTTGGGTCTTGAAGTTAACCTGGAGTTCATTGATGCAGTGAGGTCAGGTCAGCCAGCCCTTGAGGATCTACTTGTTTCTCTGCGCCCAACCCCGCCTCGTTCTGGGGTTATAGACCATGTACCTCCATGCCTAACTTTTTATTTGGGTGGTGGGGAATCCAAACTCGGGTCCTGACACATGCATGGCAGGTGTTTTTCTGAGTCATATCCTCAACCACTTAAAACATTTTAAAAAGGAAACTATGTATCAGCATGAGAAATTCTTAGTTATATTTTTCCCTCAAATAGTATGATTCCTCAATCAGTGTCCTCAGGATGTCTCTTTTGTTCTTTTTTGTCTTTTTGGATTTATACTTGCTTTTGAAATTCTTTCATTTTCATAAATTGTTTTTTTTCTGGAAGAAATTCAGGTAAATATGGAAAAGGAAATCTTATTTTTTAAGTATAAAAACTGTTTTTGGTGGGAAAGATAGTTCAGTGGTTAAGTCTTTGCCTCGAAAGCAGAAGTACTTGAGTTCTAACCCCAGATACCACACAAAAAATTTGGGGGTAGGAGGTAGGTAGGAAGGAGGGATACTTCTTGGCCTGGAAGGCGGAGCCTGGGAAACGGAGGTAGAGCAAGCCAGGATGATTTCCCTCAGTCATCCTTGGGCTCCCACAGACACACACACACTGTGCCTTTGGCACACACACACACACATACACACACACACACACACAGAAAAAATTTTAGGCTGATAAGATAGTGAGTAAAGCACTTGCTACTAGCCTTGAGTTGCATCCCCAGAACCTTAGGTTTTGAGGAGAGAACTGACCCTTGTAAAGTTGTCCTTTGTTCTCCACAGATGTGCATGGCACGACTGCACCCTTCTCTCGTATATGTTCTCTCTCTCTCTCTCTCTGTCACACACACATACACACACACACACACACACACACACACACACACACACACACACGTAAGTAAATAAATTTAAGAATTACCAGCTCGCAGTTTTTTTTTAATTTAGAGAGAGAGAGAGAGAGGTAGGCACACTCATATCATGGGTAGAGGGAGGTCAGAGGACAACTTTCAGAAATTAGTTCTCTCTTACCATGTGGGTCTCCAGAGTGAACTCAGATCACTAGTATTTTGAGTGGGTGCCTTACCCGTTGTGCCACCTGATCAGCCCTAGCTGTCCCTTCTGCTGTTTGTTCTTTCTTTCTGGTTTGTAATCTTATTTATAGTCTTTCATTTCTTTGTGAGAGAACTGTATGTAATGTAGTAAGCTCCTGAGTCGGCACATCATCGCATGAATTCAGCTTCACGTTTGAGTATAATTGACTTACACATTAGATTCCAGGCAGGAAGGGTTTTCCTTCACATTCTAAAGATATTCATCACATACTTGTATTCATTAAAGTTAAAGAAAGGCCTGCAATTACTGTCTCTTGCTGAAGTCTGGTAGTTAACTTTCTTTCTTTTTTTGTGTGTGTGGTGCTGAAGGTAATTTCTTGAACATAGGGCTTTGTTCCACTAAGCTGTTGTTCCATCCTGACTTACTCTTTGTAGGTACTTAGTTGGAAGATTTTTTTTTTTTCAACTTTTCATGTTCTGTAGTTTCAAGACTGATCTGTCTGTTGGTTTATTTTATTTATCTTGTTCAGAGTCTAGGAGACTCTTTAAAACTGAATGCTAGGTTTTCTTTATTAGCTATTGAAATTCTCCTTTCCCCTCTTTCTTTTAGTTTCCTAGAACTCTTGGAATGTGAGCTCCTTGAAAGAAGCACCCTTTGTTGTCCTTCCCATAGCTTTTCTCTCTCTCTTTCTCTCTCTCTTCCCCCCTTCTGTAAGTATAAAAGGTAACATTCTTTTTTTTTTGTAATTTTTTATTATTATTATTATTTATTCAACTGTGAGCATGTGCGTGTGTATGTGTGCGCGCGCGTGTGTGTGTCTGTGTGTGTGTAGAACCACGGACGAATTCGCGAACCACCATGGGCACCTCCACCTCCTGTCCCGGGATTCACAGGCTCCGCCCACCAGGACCAGAAACGCAGGCCGCCCCCGCTTCCGCCTGGCGTCTATACGTGGGATCTGGGATCCGAACTCAGGACTTTCCACCTGCAAGGCGGAGGCTTAACCCCTGAGCCACCTCTCCAGCCCCTTTTTTTTGTAATTTTATCTTTTCTTTTTTTTTTTTCGGTGCTGGGGACCGAACCCAGGGCCTCAAGCTTGCTACGCAAGCGCTCTACCACTGAGCTAAATCCCCAACCCCAAAAGGTAACATTCTAAAAGTGTACAATGGGTCTTAGGATGTAGTTTAGTGGTAGAATATTTGCTTAGTATGCATAAGACCCTCACTTCAGTACTCAGCAATGCCAAAAAGTAAGCAATTAAAAAAAAGTACATATTTGTAGAATTCAGCATATTCAGTTGCTTGTAGCTGTTTCCTTCCATTTCCAAAGCCTTTTCATCTTCTCAAGCCTTTAAAAACTAATTAGCATTTCCCTCCCCAACTCCTGTCAACTACAGTCTTATTTTCTGTCTGTCTTTGACTATTCTAGGTTCCACTGAGAGCCTGGACCCTGAAGCTTTTACCATGTAGCATCTGGCTTGTTTCACTTAGCATGATGTCTTTAAGGTTCATCCACATTTGTTACATATTTTAGAGCTTTTTTTGAGGGTAACTCATGGTAGTCTTTTGTCTCAGTCTAGAACTTTTGATTTTAGGATGGGCATTTTGTTGATTGGGTAGACCACATTTTATTTACCTATATGCTGTAATGAACCTGCATGTAAAGATGTCTTTTCAATTTCTTTTAGATAGATTCTTTTTTCACCCTGCTTAGTGTATAACCTCAACACCTGAAAGGGAATATCTCGCACACAATGAATATTCTAAATATTTGAAAGAGTGGATATTGGACTTGTGATGTAGCTGAGTAGCAATCATTTACCTAGCATGCATGAGACCCTGGGTGTAACCCCAGCACTACGAAGCAAAACATTATATAACATTACAGAACATCACGTATGGTGAATGTTGACGTTGGGCGTCATGAGCTCTCTCACAGATTTCTCCCTGCATCAGCTTTTCCCTTTGATGACTTACTTAGATTTATCTTCTATTTTATATGGTATGTATATATAATAAGAATGTATGTGTGAATAATTTTGTTTTATTTATTTGAGGCAGGCTCTTGCTCTGTAGCATAAACTTCTGTTTCAGCCTTCTAAGTATAATGATTACAGGTGTATACCACCATATCTGGGTAGTTTTTTTTTTTATTTTTAATTTCAGTGTCTTTTTTTCAACTCTTCAAGTTAAACTAATTTCCTTTTTGCTTTCTGTAGAAGACCTCCACATTATATAGCCCGGGCTTCTTGGACTGGCTGATTGATGTTGGTGCTCTGTGTTCTGTGTCTGGATTGCCCTTGGCAAAGGTGGTCACTTTTTGGATTGTGAATGCTGTGGGATGTGGGTCTTCTGGCATCCCTTCTTCTAGAGCCTTGTTGATAGGTCTTCGTAAGAATCAGGTTTTTCAGGATGAGCCTTCTCCCAGCAGTCTCTGGCAGGAGTTGCTTAGCATCAGCCTGGGCTGCCATTAGAGTGGAACAAGTGATGAAGACTCCTCTGTGGTTAGTCCTCTTCCTTCGTAGTCACGGCCAGCCTGGTGTAATGTTCTGGAAAACGTTTGTGTTTCCATTATGCATGAATATCTTAAGCAATTGGGGTGAAAATAGTTGTGTAAGAAAATGTAGACATTGAAAAGACTGAGCTATATTTGAATATAACAGGAAAATAAAGATAATGCTGATTTACTCAAATTGCAGAGTAAAGGTGTAAGTGTGTCAGTTTTGTTTTCCCCTTGCTGAATGAGTACAGGACCCAAACAACTTGGGGAAACAAGGATGTATTCTTTATAGTTCATAGGAAGAGCTGGGGCTAAGGGAAGTGCACATACTGCGCAGGAGCTGAGAGGGGGACAAGCTCTCTTGCTTGTCAGTGTATCTGTATGCCAAAGTGCTGAACTCTGTCTTATCCACATTCAGGGGATGGACCTACCCACTGTGGACTAGTCTTCTCAAATCACTTAGATGATCTCCCACAGAGTTGATTAGAGGAGAGAAAGAATGGAACTCCAGATATGAATCCCTGAGGGCAAGAGAGTCCTGGAGAACTCATGGACTCTAGGCATGGAATCCGTGAGGGGCAGGGAGCCGGAAAAGAACTCACGGACTCCTGATGTGGAATGCCTTGAGAGGCAGATGTCAAAGATGACTGCTGGAGTCAGGTATATTTATACACTTAGGCAAACCCAGGAAAAATGCCTTTTCCTCATTGATTAGCTCTAGTTTTTGCAAACCTGACTGGAGCTCTTGATCCTCCACATCTCATTGGTGTGTTCCTGTCGGGGCCCCACCCAGTTGATCCTGTGCCCACCTCCTGGTAGGGCTCAGCTACAATGGAGAACTCATGAACAGAGGGTTGGGGGAATTCGGTGAAGGCTGTGTTGCTTCAGGGTATTCCCAGCCGTGAGTGGGAGATGACCTTCCAAGACATTCAGAGACTGTCCCAGCATGGCTGCTCTAAAACTGCCTGATTCCCCCCTTAATCTTTATGAGGACTTGTCGCTGTGGCTACTTCCTGCTGAGTTGGACGAAGGAAGTGTGAGCAGTCAGTGGTCCTCATCTGTGAGATGCTGGGATGGTCCAGAGGTCCCCACATTTGAAGCTTTGTGGATATGAATCTGGAAGAGACAAAACATAAGTTAAGCTTGTGATGAGGAAGGCAGGTGGGACAAGCCAAAGGAGTTCAGCAGTCTTACTGTCCACAGACTCGTAGAGGGCTTGAACTCTTCACAGATGTGCCCAAAGACTTGGCCTTGTCAAGTTAGCTGCTACAGCTGACTGCCACCAAAGATAGCATGTGTAGACACACAAACCACAAATACCATTGCTGTGTTAATGGGTATATAGCATAGCCTAATAATATAGAATACACTCATGATGTGGCTTGCTTCTGGGGAAGAATAAATGGAGCTTATACTTGGAGAAGATGTAAGCTTCATTTTCATGTTGTATTCCTTCCTTCTTGGAGGGAGTGCTTTTAAGTGCTGCCCTCAGCTTCCAGTGCCCACCTGTGGAGTAGGGTGGTTTTATCTGTCACACAGTGCTGTAGATGTACAGTTGGCACCTCACAGAGTGTCCTGTTTCCCTTGTTGGTGACAGTAACACTAGCAGATTTGCTCCTAAAATGTTTATGAGTAGTTATTCTGTTGCTTGTTTTCTTTTATATCAGAAAGACTGAAACAAGTGTAGCAAAATGTTAAAAATGGTTTTCTGGGATGTAACCTAGGAAGGTAAGCACGCCAGTCCTAGTCCTTCTGCGTATATACAGCGTTGAAGAGTTTACTCCATTTGCATGCAGGCGCATACCTCTACTCTCAGCACTCTTGAGGCAGAAGACTTTTCAATGTGAAGCCAGCCTGGGTTACGTAGTGAGACTGGAAGGTGGCTGAAGTTGTAGCTCAGTGTTAAGCATTTTCATAGCATGTGCAAGGCTCTTGGTTCAGCCCCTTGTAAAACACCCCCCCACACACACAGGCAGAGGGAGGAGTAGAGGAGAAACTGATAGCAATATCTATCATACTTTTGCTATTCCTGGTACGCTAATTTCTTTCTTTTTTTAAAATTTTTTATTATTTATTCAATTGTGCGTGTATTCATGTGTGCGTGTGTGTGTGTGTGTGTGTGTGTGTGTGTGTAGAACCACGGGCGAATTCGGGAACCACCATGGACTCCTCCACCTCCTTGTTTACTCTGCCCACGATTCACAGGCTCCGCCCTACCAGGACCAGAAGTGCAGGCCGCCCCCGCTTCCGCCCGGTGTCTATACTGGGGTCTAGGATCCGAACTCAGGACTTTCCATCTGCAAGGCAGAGGCTTAACCCCTGAGCCATCTCTCCAGCCCCCACGCTAATTTCTTTCTAAAAGTCCACATTTTAGCCTTTTTATTCCTCGAAGTTTTCATATTAGCAATGTAGATTTATATGTTTTCATCTCCTACCACCCACCTCTGGATCCCCTCCCGTCCCACTCATTTTCCTTTCCACTCCCTCGTCTTCCTGGATGTAAGATCCACTGGGTCCCATCCAGGGCGCCTGATTTGACGAGTGCCCGAGCTCTTGTTGAGCAGGTTGGCACTGCATCTCGTGAAATTCTCTCTCCTCTGGTGAAATGTTAATAGGTCAGAGATTGTGGCAGTCGATGGAAGTAGACATTACTGTATTAGCTCTTGGGTGCAGTGGCCATGACAGGAATGGAGTTTGTGGTCTAGCAGCACCTCTCCTCAGCCTCAGGCTCTTAACATTCTTTTCTTTTTATTATTTCATTTTTCCAATTTTACAAGCATATTGAGTACTTATCCCTACTTCTCTCCATTCCATTCCCCCTCCTCCCCTTTTCCCCTTCCCCCTCCCCTGCCCTGTTCCCTCCCCTCCCTTCTGTTACTCTTCTCTCCCCTCCCCTCCCCTGCCCTGTCCTATTCCCTCCCCTCCCCTGCCCTGTTCCCTCCCCTCCCCTGCCCTGTTTCCTCCCCTCCCTTTTCCCCTCCCCTCTCCTTCCCTCCTCTTCCTTTTCTTAATCCATCCCTCCCTCCCATCCTCCTGCCTGTCTGCTTCTATGGACCCCAGGATTCACCCTGGTTTGTCTACTCTTTTTTTTTTTCTTTCTATTTTTACAAGCATATTGAGTACTTAATCCTTGCTTCCCTCCATTGTCTCTCTGTCCCATCCTTCCATCAATCCCGCCCTCCTGCCTGCCTGCTTCTATGGATCTCAGAGTTGCCTCTAGCTTGTCAACTCTTGTGGGGGTTCAGGTCTCTGTGGCTTGTCAAATTGCCTTTCTTCAGGCCACCCCACTGATAGGGGCATTTCCCTTCACTTATCCAGCTTTAATCCCCAACATTTCCACTGTTCTTATCTCTCTTACAAGTTCCTCGTTATTCTATGGCAGCATGTTGGTATGTCAGTCATTATGCAGGTCTGGTAAGGACAGGTCCACTGTAGTGAGCTCTTAGATGCAGCAGTTCTGCTGTGAGTGGGGTGTCTTGTCCAATGGTGGACCTTCTTGTCTTTAGGTTTTTACATTGTCACTGCCTCCTCTTCTGTGAGGTTCCCAAAGCTTTAAACTGGGCAGATTGGGTTGGTGTGATTCTGGATGTGCCTTGCTGAGTCGCTGGGAGTGTGCATTATGGCTGTCCATTGCTGACCACTGTGCTGCTCTTCTGTTGCCTTAGACTGCATCTTGTCAGGGTGTGGAGATTCTCCACCTCTTTCGTAGGAGAAGATTTCTAGGCTGAGTGCTGGGTGCCATTGCTCTCTCTTTGGAATGGTTCCCTGAGCCACGGGATGGGAGGTGATTAGATCTTGTTTGGGGCTAAGCTGGCCGTAGTCACGTTTAAATTGTACTTTGGTCAGTTTGGTTCTCTGCATTGCATGTACTCCATTGCAGAACGATGTTTCTTGGCTGAGTGCTGATTGCTTCTCTGATCTAAGGGTAAAATGATAAGTTTAGATGGTAGCTTATCCTCAAATATTTGCAGTTGACACTAAGAAGTTCATTCTCCCAGGGTCTGTGGTCTCCCCTTCCGTGGACGTGGACGTTTGGTTTAGTTTATAGTGCCAGGCTTGGGGTCCCTGCTGTGAAGTGAACCTTGAGGCCACCTAGAAGCAAGTGGTTGAAGCAAGTGTGCTTTAACACCTGGACCTGTGTTCTGTCACCTCCCTTCTTGCATGTCCTCTCCTGTGCCCCAGCCCCATTGTTTTCTTGGCTGCGCCTTCAGGGGCTGGAATTACAGGGTACTGCCATGTCCTCCTGGCATTTTACCTGGGATCTGGGGTGTGAACTTAGGTCCCTTTGCTTGTAGGAAACCTCTGAGCACCCTCCCCCAACTTCAAGCTCCTGACTGTTTGAATTTACTTGGTAGCCTATGCAGGCCTTGAACAGATGATCTTCCTGGTTCAGTTTCCTGGCCAGCTCAGATGACAGATCTGTGTCTCCTGGTCTGGGCAGCACTGGGTGATTTTTAATAGTTTCTTTTTCTCTGTTCTGTTGCCATTTCTAGCTCTTTTATGAGGGATATATTTCCTTTATGTCCTCAGCAACAGCAGAAACTCTGAGATGCTTATCTAATAAGTTTTCAGTATTTTGATCTTTATGAAGTTGCTGTTTATTGTCTCTTCATATACTTAATAATTTTGTATTGTATCTTGGATATTAAGAATCATATGTTGTAGACTCTGGATTCAGATGCATTCCTCTTAAAAGTGATTTTGCTTTGTTTTTGTTCAGCATCTGGAATGTTAATTTCAGTTTTGTGAGTTGGTTGTTTAGAATCTGTCCCATATAGGCATCACCTTTAGTACAGGTCTTTCTTCCCTTTTCCCTGATCTCCATGATTTTGATTGCTTTGCAGTAAATTCTGGTAGTTGTTTTTTATATTTTGGGCAGGGTTTATGGTTGGTCTGATACTTGTCAGAAAAGAAACATTCTTAATATATCTTTTAAACATTGCTGTTGGGTTGAACACAACACTTGTGTGTGTGTTTGTTGTGATAGAGTCATCTGGTGCACATGAAGTCAAAGTGGAACTTGGGTTATTTGTTTTGGAGGAAGCGTTTCATAGCTCAGCTGCCTTGAATTCCTCCAGAGTGTTGGGATTATAGGCTTGTTACTACCATACCTGACTCCCCCCCCCCCCTCTTTTCATACATGTTTGTGTGTGGAGGACAGAGGGATTTTCCTTCATGGTAGTACTAAGACAGAGTCTCTAAGATCTAGAAATTGCAATGTGGTGCTAACCAGCTTGGCATGTCTCCATCCCCTGAGCTCTGGGGTGGCTTGTTTGTGATGCAGAGAGCTGGACTCCTACCTTTATCCACTGGCCATCCCACACACCCCAACCCCCACACAAGGAATTTAAACAAGATGCTTGACTTGAAGGGAGAACTACCTTGGATTTATTATTAATTGCTATTATTATTTGAGAGAGAAGATAGAGAGTGTGTGTAATTCACATTTTACAGGCCCTTGTGGAGGTGGTTCTCCTTCCAATCCTAACCTTTATGCGGATTCTGGAAATAAATTCGGATTATCAGGGTTGTGCAGCCTATTTACCTGCTGAACCATCTTGCTTGTCTCTTTCTTTCTCCTCTTCCTCCTTTTTCTTCTCTTCCTTTTCCTCCTCTTTTTCCTCCTTCGTTTTCCCTCTTCTCAGTAATTTATTGCTATTTAAAGATAGAATTCCCCACCTGTAAAAGCTATGTAGAAGAAAATTAAAATTGCCTTTGGTTTTGTAATGATAATGGAAAATAGTGAATTCTCCAACTGAGCAAGGAATGCAAGGATTTTTACGTAGTTGCTTTTTGTTGTTAAGATACAGCAAACTATTTTACTGAAATGTAAGATAAGAGCTGAGCGAGCATGCAGCTGAGAATAAAGGGAGTACTTTCACAGAAGCACTATTTTCCCCATCTCATCTATACTTGGGGGCAATCAAAACATATCATTGGCCATTTAGTAGGGAGAAAAAGCACTGTATTGTACACCTGTATCAGTAATTTTATATATAGTAGAGGAATGAGGAAGTGTGATATGAAAGAGAAAACTGCATTGTGATTAATAGGATGCTGTGGAACAAAGTTTCAGTTTCCTAATTGAAGATATATCATTGATCTACAAGAACAAATTGTGGAGCGAAAACTATACTGTGATTAACAGGGTGGAACAAAGTTTCAGTTTCCTAATTGAAGATATATCTTTGATCTACAAGAAAAAAATTATGGAGTAAAGTGGAGGGTTCTCTTTTTATACATCACATATGTGTTGCTTAGAATATATTAATTGTATTTTCATTGTCGATTTCCAACTGTGAAGGTGTAGTTCATGGACTGGCTGTCTGTCAAATCAATCTGATCTGCCTTACTGAGAGACCCTGTTGTTCACAATAGGTTTTCATTAGTTTGTGAAATGGCTTGTGCTTCCTCTTAAATGTCACTACAGAAGCAGTCAACCTCACTACTCTCAGATTAGCATTTTTTGATTCTTTCAATTTTTTTCATCAGTGATCACAAGTACCAGAGACTCCTTAGCTGCTGCTGTTCAGAGCTGTACTGAACTGCTCACAAGCAATGTTATGAGTGGCAGAGAGCTTGGGTTGTTTATTTTTTAGTTTATTTTAGTAGTTAGGTGTCCGAGAGAAAGGAGTAGTAGCTGGGAGAGTGTGCGCGCACATGCGTTTGGTTCTTTCCACCCAGTGGGCTCCAAAGTTCTTGGCTGTGTTATGAAGGACTGATACCAGCTCTTGTGCCTTTTGCTTTTAGGTACTTTACTGTTTCCCTTTGCTTAGGCTTGGTCTTGTGTTAGATGCCTGTATGTACAGGTGTATGTGCTAGGAGCAGGTAAGATTTGCAGGCAAAGGCTAAGTGCACAGATTAAGCTCTTAAGTTGTGCGTCCTGACACATTGGTTGTTGGTGGGTGTGGCACATCTGGAGTTTGTCATTCCCATTGACTATTACTGTATTTTTGCTTTAAAAAAAACACTTTTTATTCATTCATTGATTCATTGATTTATTGAGTCATTGATTCTTGATCTATTTATTTATTTATTCATTCATTTATTTATTTATGTATTTGTGTGTATGTGTGTCAGGGAGCACTATATGTCCCTGTGGAGGAGCAAGAGTGACTTTGGGAATCATCTTGCTTCACTCTGGGATTTCCCAGGCTCCACCCACCATGGCCGTACACGCAGGCTACCGCTGTTTCCCTTGGTGTTTTAATGTACCTAGGATCCAAACTCAGGACCTTCTGCTTGCCATACAGAGAGTTAACCCCTGAGCTATCTCTCCAGCCCTGTATTTCCTTTTTACAAATGATTTCTGTTTGATTTTATTTTGTGATTGTGTGTGTGTATGTGTCACATACCCAAGAAGGCACTTGAGGGTATGTATCTGTAGAGGTCCAAGGATGACATTAGTAATCATCCTGGATTGCTCTACCTCCTTACCACTTTGCCCTGGGGTTTCCCAGACACAGTCTAACAGGACAGGAATTGCAGGTCATCATTTCTACCCAGCATTTTCACATGGGCTCTGGGGTCTGAACTCAGATTCTTTTGCTTGTGAGGCAAAGACTTTAACCCCAAAGTCGTTTTTTCAGTCCTGTTTTGTGACATTTAAACTGCCTCCAACAACCTAAATAGTTATATAATGAATTATCTCAAAAAAATCAGGGGAGGGACATAAAAGCCACCCCCAACAAAGCTGTAGAGATATTGGTATACTTATCTGAAGTTTAAAATGTAATATGTTGCTTTTCTTCTTTTTTTTAATACTGTAGTTTTCTAAGGACCAAAGCATCTAGGCTGGATGGAATTTAGCATCAGAAAAAGTCCTCTTTCTGTTCAGAAAGTTGTAAAGTGCATAAAGATGAAGCAGGCACCAGAAATCCTTGGCAATGCAAACGGAAAGACTCAGAACTGTGAAGTGAATCATGAATGCTCTGTATTCCTCAGCAAAACTCAACTTTCTAACAGCCTACAGGAGGGAGTCATGCAGAAATTTAATGGCCATGATGCACTTCCTTTTATTCCAGCTGAGAAATTGAAAGATCTTACTTCCCGTGTGTTTAATGGTGAACCTGGTGCTCATGATGCCAAATTGTGCTTTGAGTCTCAGGAAGTGCAAGGAATCGGGACACCACCCAGTACGACCCCCATCAAAAATGGCTCTCCGGAAATTAAGCTGAAAATCACCAAAACATACATGAATGGGAAGCCTCTTTTTGAATCTTCCATTTGTGGCGACAGTGCTGCTGATATATCTCAGGCAGAAGAAAATGGACAAAAATCGGATAAGGCTAGGAGGAGCAGGAAGAGGAGCGTAAAATATGACTCCTTATTGGAGCAGGGCCTTGTGGAAGCAGCTCTAGTGTCCAAGATCTCAAGTCCTGAAGATCAAAAGGTATTTGTGAGGGTTCTCTTGGGTCATGTGACAATGACTTGTTAAATATAGGACCTATGGAGAGGACCTGGAGTGTGATGGCAAGTGGAGGGATGGGCAGTAGTCTGGTGTTGGTACTTGCCGTCTCTCTGATCTAGTCACATGCATGTGATGTGGAGTGAGCCTGGGCTGCCTTCTTTAGATATACAACAATCTCTGTGCCACTTGTGTTCAGGATTAACATGACTTAAAAAGAAGCAGAACTAGTTTCTGAATACATGCGCCTGGGGGTCACATCAGGATCTTAACACTTGAAAACAAGTGCTCTACCAATTAGCTACACACCTTCAGCCTGATTAATCATTGATCTCTTAAAGATAAACTAAATTTAGGGGTAGTTAATAGATACATTAATTATCTGTCTTTTGTTGTTCACTTTCAGATTCCAGTTAAGGAGTCCTGTCCAAACACTGGCAGAGACAGAGACCACATGTTGAAATACAACGTGGGTGATTTGGTGTGGTCCAAAGTGTCAGGATATCCTTGGTGGCCTTGCATGGTTTCAGCTGATCCACTCCTTCACAGCCACACCAAACTTAAAGGTACTGCATGTTTGTTGTTTGTCTTCCTCTTCTGCACTGAACCTGCCTTCTCTGCAGACTTCTTTTTCTTGCGCTTCCTTAAATGACCGTACCGGTCACTTTTGCATCTTTTCTCAAGGTGAATGACTGGTTCAGACATGATACATACATTTCTTGAATATACACTTCATATAAGTACTAAAGGAGTACTAAAGGAGTACTGGTACTAAAGGAGAACAGTCTTTGTGTCCATTATCTCCACGTTTTGTGGCAAAAAATTTATTTTCAATACAACAGTTGCTTATTTCAGCATGATATATGAAGTAGCATTTTATAATTTTGAGTTTGAGTTATGAAAGTTCCATTTATTTTATTGCCCTTGGGAAGGATGTAAACAGCTGGAAATTATCGATAGTCTTTGACTTAGAAAAATTGAGTAAATTGTTATACGAAATAGCTAAATAACACTTAAAATATGTTATTGGCATAGAGCAAATACGTGATTAATAAATATATTACCTCTATAAGAAGAACTCAAAATGTGGTTTGGGAAGAAAAGTAACAAGGATCCTGTGATTTGACCATTTGTTTTCTTGTGAAACTGGGTCTTGCTATGGTAACACAGACTACCCCTCGCTGGGTAGCTCAAGTTAGGCCGAACTGACCATCGCATTTCCTGAGTCCCCTCATGTTGGAAGTACGCTGCCACGGCGGTCTTTGCACAGCTCTTCCAGAGGCTTCGGTTTGAAGAGGTGAGACTGACGAGTGGCAAGTTGATATCCTTGACCCGCGTGTCCCTCCGAAGTGTGTGCCGTCACAACCGTGGCTGTGAACAGATTGGGTATTCTGTCCCAGGGCCTCTGGCCGTACAGCCTGTGTGTCCCTCCACATCTTTGGTCACTGGTTTGAACTCTGACAGGAGTGTTGCCTGCTGCCTCTTGGGTCTGGCCATACAAGTTTGTCGGTTGGTTGTAGGCAAGTGCCACGGGTATGAGGGCAGTGACTTTTAGCAAGTGTGTACTGGGAGGGTTGGGCTCGGAGAAGGAGGGCCTGAGCGCTTTCCTATGGACTGCTCAGGTTTCCTGTCCTGCTGGGTGCTGATCATCAGAGACAGGGGTAATCCATAAAGCTGATGGAAGGAAAAGAGCAATGGCCTGGGTTTGGTTTTGTCTCTCTGGGGGAACCTTTGTTCACGTGTAGGAAGACTTGTTAAAATTCTCACTCGAGTAGTGGATGTACCATCTTCTACTTGTAGTTCTGCCAGCTTTTACTTTACCTAGTTTGGAACTTTGGTGATCCCTCCCACCCCAGTAACATCTGAACCAGAAACTCAGGTGTTTGGTGCCCATCCTTTGTTTCCCTTTTCTGCCATCTCTTTTACCTGTGACACTGCTGTACCTCCTTCGTGCTTCTGTACATCCTTTCGGTTTTTCTTCCTTCCCAGACTCGAGCTCTGAGGCAGCATTGTCCCTTGTTGTTTATTACAAGGCCGTATCATCAACTCAGTAGACTCCACAGAACTCTCGAGAGTCCCTGGACTAGCGTCTCTGACTCAGAGTCCAGAGTCATCTTGGTCTGATTGGTGCTGTGATAAAGAAGAAAGAAGCGCAGCACGCAGCTGTGCTCTAGGTGCTCAGAGGAGCCCAGGCCTTCCTAAATGTAGGTTGGGGCAGGTGCAGGGACAAGCATTTTATGCAGACTGCAGTATGAGCATTAGATTTGCATGGGACTGAAGAGCTGCTGATCAGTTGTGCTGGACAACTGTTCATCATGTGATGAAACAGAGCACCACGTCCTCACTTAGTGCTCCTTTCTCAATGACCTGGACCAAAGTAAGATTTCATGCAGATTAAAGATACTCATGAGAAGAGGATAAAATTGGGTTGTGCTGGCAATCTCAAGAAAGAACTCCAAAACACTGTAAGCCAGGCATCGTGGTTCAAGGACAGACCAGCCTGGATTACACAGTGAAACTTTTTTCCTCAAGCAAACAAAATAACAATTACTACAAGCTTAGAACCAAACTATAGTAATCTCTCTAGTCAACTGACAGATCAGGATCATTTTTTTCCATGTCATTAACTATTTCTAAATATCCCTTAAATCCATACTATTTCATTATGTGTACTATAAAGATTTTCATTTTAAAACTTCTATGGCATACCAGTATTTTTAGTACTAAGAAAAAACTCAATTAATGATAGAAAACACAAATCACCAGATATGTTCTTTATTATCTTATAGTTTTAAAAATGTTTTTTATTAGAATATATTAATTATATATAATAGCTTTCATTACATCGTCATACATAGAGATAATGTATTTTGATCATATTCACCCCCTCTCATTATCCTCTCAACCTCTCTTTGATTTTCTTCTAACCTGCTGGTTTCTCTTCTAGTTTTCTTTCTTTTTCTTTTCTTTTTCTGGGATGGGGGAGAACCAATGAGTTTAATCAGTGTTACTTTCAGAAGCTCGGATAAAGGGTTATTTACAAGGTTACCAGTGGCTGTACCACTGAAGACACTATTTCTTGCTCTCTAAGCAACTGTTAACTACCTGTAGCTTCTTGGAGGGGTAGAGCCTTATGAATTCTTCTCCACTTATAAGAAGTAACTGCCTTTGAATCGTGGGAGAGTGGGCTTGTGAGCCCCTCCCACCTCATGACAGAATGTTTGTGGACAGAATGTCTCGTGCAGGTGACCACAGCTGCTTAAAGTTTGCGTGCACAGCCCCACTCAACATGTTCTTGAATCTTAGGCATTCTACTGCAGTTTGGACAGCTCTAAACATGTCAGATCATACTAGTAGAATGCTTGCCTAGTATGCATGAGTCCTTGTGTTTGATCCCCAGCAACACAAAACAGAAGTTTTAATATAAAAACAATATAACAGGACTAGAGAGATGACTCAGGGTTTAAACCTCTGCCTGGAAAGCAGAAAGTCCTGACTTTGGATCCCAGATACCATATAAAAATGTTGGAGGAATAACAGCCTTGCCTGCTGTGTGTAGGTCCAAAGTTGATATAAAGTGTCTTTGATTGCTCTCTGTTTCTGTTATTAGTTCAGGGCTCTGGAAAGAAAGCAATAGCTTGCCAATTGGTTTGGCTAACTAGCTAATTTCCCTTGGGGAGTCCCTGTCTTGCCTCTGCAGTGCTTGGATTATAGACACCTCCACAACTGCCCGGCTTTCCTGAGGTCTGGGGATCCAGAGCTCTCGTCCTCATGCTTGTAGAGCTAGCATCTTACCACTGAGCTGTCTCCCCAGATTCTGCTTTGCATTCTTGTATCTGTGACCGTGTAGAGCCTGTCCAGAGCAGCCTATATATTTTGGGCTTCCCTTGTGTTGAGCAGATGTGTCAGCACAGCATTCAGAGCAGCCTCAGCTATGAGGGAGAGTCTTCAATACCTGGCCACCTTCGCTGTAGACGGTCATACTCGTCATCAGCCAATGAAGATGTTTTTCCTCTGGCTGTTTTGGTTATCTAGGGAGTCTCCTTTGATTTCCTGTAGCCAGTGCTTCGTACAAGCAGATAGAAACTGGAGCTCTTTTTGCTCCTCTTGGTACAGAGATGCGCTCTTTTCATCGGCTTACCTGTGTTCTTCTCAATCAACCTCGGCAGAATCTGGAGGTTGGGCGCCTGCAATCTCTTTGTGCATCCAGGTTCCTTCTGGCTGGTGTCAGGGGATTTACCTCTTCCTATGCCACGAGTGACAACAGATATCTGAGGAGGTTTGCAGTGGTCTCAGCTGTTTTCAGAGCCTGGGCAGCAGGTGATGGGTTGGGTCCGGGACATGAGCCCAGCCAGCATACTCTCCTCTCCCGCTGTTCCACCTTCGCTGTGGAAGTGCTCTTTGCTGATGGCCTCAGTCCATCATCTGAGAAGGAGCAGGTGAGGGAATGTACTTAGTCGGCCTCTTTTCTGTCAGCTTTGTACCTTCTCTGCGTCTCTGGTGAGCAAATTTTCCTCATGGGCAATCAATGGAGTATATTGGATGAAAAAGGATTCATTTTGGTATCAATAAGCTCAACTAGCACCAAATAAAATAACGCTGGTGTAATGTAGATTTGATTGACTTCATTCCAAACTCTAATATGCGTGTTCTAACTTTTTACTTTAAAAATTAGGTCAGAAAAAGAGTGCACGACAGTATCATGTACAGTTCTTTGGTGATGCCCCAGAAAGAGCTTGGATATTTGAGAAGAGCCTTGTTGCTTTTGAAGGAGAAGGACAGTTTGAAAAATTATGCCAGGAAAGTGCCAAGCAGGCACCCACGAAAGCTGAGAAAATCAAGGTGACAGATGTTCCTTCAGTGTGTTTTTTGATCAGAATTTTATTTTTTTGTTATTTTGTTTTGAACTTCTACTTGCTTAAAATGGCTTCTTAGGCTTGTTACTTATTTTTACCCAAATAAAATACTATAAAATACTGCCAAGTGTGTCCAGAGACAAGTTGCTTTTCTTTTATTCATTTGGTGGCTCCCAAAAATAATTTTTCCTTTTTTAAAAATCTATATGTATACATGTTTGTGCCTGCATACATATATGTGAATGCAGGCATGTGTGCTACAACACACCTTGGGAGCTCAGAGGATACACTTGGGTATCTGTTCTCACCTTACACCTTGTTTCTGACTTACTTATTTCCCTATGCTGTCTGGCACACAGGCCTCGTGGATTCTTCTGTCTTTTTCCTATAGGAGCACTGCTTCATGTGGGTTCTGGGATGCGAACTCAGGTCCTTGTGCATGTATGGTAAACACTTTGACCACTGAGCCATCTCACCAGTGCAATAATTTGTTTTCTAATTTTATTTCCTTTTATGTATATATAGATTTACATTTGTTAAAGCTATCAAAGTTGACTTTTTGTTTAAAGAAATAGTAGTTGTTAGCTGAGTTATATCTAAAGTTATATCTAAGTTAGTTGGTTTTTATGGTTTTAATTTCTTATTTTATTTGACATTGTAAAAGTGTCCTTTGAGTGAGTTACCTTTTATTTTAATGCAACAAAGTTTACAGTTCCTTAATTTTTTTCAGCTATTGAAACCTATTTCAGGGAGATTAAGAGCCCAGTGGGAAATGGGCATTGTCCAAGCAGAGGAAGCTGCAAGCATGTCAGTTGAAGAGCGGAAAGCCAAGTTCACATTCCTCTATGTGGGGGACCAGCTGCACCTCAACCCTCAAGTAGCTAAGGAGGCTGGTATTGCTGCAGAACCTTTTCGAGAAATGGTTGACTCTTCAGGGGTCAGTGAAGAAGGTGCTGCAGACCTTAGGCCTGTGAGAGAAGAAAGCGTGCCCATGAAGAGAAGACGAAGAGCCAAAAGATCTAGTTCTGCTGAGAACCAGGAGGGTGACCCTGGCACAGAAAAGAGTACTCCTCAAAAGATGACAGAGGCTGACCCCAAGAGAGGAGTAGGATCACCTTCCGGGAGGAAAAAGGTCACAGCTTCTGCTCCACGGAGCAGGAGGGGAGATTCAGCATCCCAGTTTTTAGTCTTCTGTCAAAAGCACAGGGATGAGGTCAGTACTCTGATGGTTCTAAATCGTTTCATGTTGCAGAATTTCTGAATTTGAGAAATGTTTCTTTAGTGCAAAATGCTCTATTTCTTAGTCTTGCACACATTTTAGGTGTAATAAATATTGTTCCAGAGCAGCCATTTTGACCCTTTGAAGCAAGAGATACTTGCTTTTGCAGATTTAGGGCTGCTATCTTGCTTCCAGGGGAGGAAACACCAGCAACAGTGGGAAATGGCTCATTGTGCTACTTTTCACTGGAGTTGGACGTAACCTTGACATTCAGCTCTATGTGAGCATGTTCTATGACACTGTTCGGAAGTTTCTATCATATGACGTGCCACTTACAAAGATGATATGTGCACTAGCGTTGAATATGTTGAAGATTTATTTCCTACTGATGAGATGACTTAGCATGCAAAGGTACCTGTAGGCAAACCTGGCTCGTGAATGCTTAATTAGTACCTGTTTAGCAACAGAGAGTGTGACACAATGCAGAATCCTGAGGAATGTGAGGGAATGGGTACCTGAATGGTTATGGGTATTGTAAGAAATCCATAGGACGTGGTGTTTTTTTTTCCATGTTCATGTGTATATGTGCTAGCATGTGGATATGTATATGTGGGGCTGTGTGTATGGGGAGGACCAACAATGATATCAGGAATCATCTTCAATTACTCTTCCTTACTATTTTGAGGCTGGAGATTCCCAGGCTCTGCTTCTGTGGCTGGAATTGTAGCTGGCTTGCACACCTGTCTGGCATTTACTTGGGTCTGAGGATAAGAACTGTGTTTTTTTTTTTTTTTTGTGCTTGCCTAGTAAGTATTTTAACCTCTGAGTCATCAACTAAGCCCAGCACGTGCTATTTTTGTCTGTACATGGGAACTGGGAAATCTTCTAGAGACATTTCAAGTGATGCTTTGAGAGGAACGTGTAAACTGTGCTGAGCGTGCTGATGCATGACTCTTAGGGCTTGGGGCCTGAGACAGGAGGATCATGAGTTTAAGGTCCTCCTGACCTATGGAGCAAGTTTCAAGTAGCCTGAACCATACAGTAAGACCTCCAAAGAAGGGTCCAGTGGAACTTTCCTCAGGAATGAAAAGATTGTATAACACTAGATAATCTACTGCTTCCATCTGTGACACAGCAGAGTAAATGATGATCTCTGCTGATGCAGAAAAAACATTTAACAGATTTTTCTTTTGATAGTCTAAATATGTATCTTAGACTGACTTTCACTTGCCATATGCCCTATGCTGCCCTCGAGCCCTCGAACTTGGCAATCTTTTATTTTTCTACCTCTCCGTTACCAATTGAATTCCCTCTATCCCTCCTCCCCGCTTTCCGACTTCTTTCTTGACGAGAGAGTGAGCTCATGTAGTGAGTGTACCACAGGGTACACATGGAGGTCAGAGGACAGTTTTTGGAAGTCATTTCTTTCCTATTACTATGTGGACCTTTACCTGCTGAGTTATCTCACTGACCCCACTTAAAAAGTTTTTAAAAGTGTTTTCATTAATTTATTTGAGAGGGAAAGGGAAAGACAAGAGGCATGTGCATACCGCGGCACATTGCTGGGCAGGTTAGATGGGGATGTTGAGAAGACACTTCTCCCCTTCGGCTGGGGCGTGAACTCGGTTGCCGGGTTTCAGAGCAAGCATCTTTACGTGCGAAGCGTCTCGCTGCCATTAAGGAGTTTATTTTTTTAAGTAGAGTACAAAGGAACTTAGTTAATCCACCAAAAGATATCTAACAAAGGCTTTCAGCAATGTTATGTATGTATCAATGAAACTTTAAAACAATTCTCTGAAATCACAGAGGGCTGGCAAGATGACTCTGAGTAAAGGTACTTTCCAAAAAAACCGATAAATGGTGTTTTGTTCCTGGGAATCCGTGTAAACATAAAAGTGGAGAACTGACTTCAATAAAATTGTTCATTGACTTCCAGGTCTCTCTCTCTCTCTCTCTCTCATTGACACACACACACAATACTAAAAAATAAAAATCACAGCACAGTTTGTCTTATTCACCAGTTACTCAATACTATATTGAACAGTCTAGCTGGTGTTTTAAGGCAAGTAAAAGAAATAAAAGGCATAGTGATGTGTTCAGTTATGTGGCTCAGTGAAGGGTGCTTGCTTGGCATTTATTAGGCCCTAAGTTCCAAGCATTTTCTTCTATCCAAAAGAAAAGAGAGAAAGAAAGTTGTTATTGTTGGTTTCTGCAGAATCCGAATCAGAAAGTGCAAGAGAATGTATGGGAATCTTTGTAATCGGAAGAGTTCAGTCAGGTTAGCGAATGTATAGGTCAGCAACAAAGAGGAGATGTGATACTAAAACAGTCACCAGTAATAGCAACAAAAAATAAGGTATAAAGGAATAGATGTTAAGAGATATGCATGTCTTTGGAGGAAAACGACGGATATTTTATCAGATAAGTAAGTAAGTAGCTTTTCCACTCAGAAAAGGAAAGTATTTCTTTTGCGTGTGGGGTGGACAGATGGGAGGGGTGTGGGTAGAAGAGGGCACTTAAACGTGTGTCTGTAGAAGTCCAGGGACTTTGAGAATCATCCTGAATCACCACCCTACCTCCTTTTACTTTGCTCTGGGGGTTTCTCAGTTAAGCCTCCTGGACTGAAAGTTCAAGCTGCCAACATTTTACTGGGAATCTGAATTCAGCTCTTTTTGCTTGTGAGGTAAAGGCTTTACCCCCTAAAACATCTTTCTAGTCCCAGGAAAGGATTTCTTAAATAAACCAAAGTGATCACAGATGTAAGGAAACCATTTAGAGAAGGAGGGAGAAATGGGTCAGAAGACAACTTCTAGAAGTTGTTTCTTCTTTCTCTTCTACCATGTGTGCTCCAAAGATGGAACTCAGGTGGCCAGGTGTGTACAGCACCTTTCACCCACAGTCCCATGTCTGTGACCCATGCAGCTACTACAGATTGGAAGTGAATATGCCAAGGACATCACAGGCAATTGCAAAGAGAAGATTTGTGCCCAAATCTTCAAAGATAAAAGGGGCAAGGCTATGAAAATGGCAATATACAGAACAGCCTCATTTGACCAGTAAATACACGGATAGCTGTTGCTCAATCCTGCGCATAGCCAGGGAATTGGAAATTGAAATCGCAATGAGACAGCACTTCATAGTCATCAACTGAGTAGCAGTTTGGTATCACTTGGGTGTTGAAAAAAATGAGCAAAGTAGGAGTTGTCCTTTAATCACTGGTGGCGATTTGTTTGTCATTTCTGGTTTAGAGAGAGATTTGGCAATGTCCAGCGAAATGATTTGCTTTCTAAAGTCTTATAATTTTACTCCTGGGAATTTACCCTTGGAATAATTTTGCCCTTGCATTCAAGGAAAAGCATCTCTATGTTCAAAACTAAGGGTGTATCAATGAGTGGTAGTTTGTTCTGGCCTGTTCCTTCAGTGTATTTTGCAGTTTGATTATTAAAGTGAATTCACTAGATGTTGAAGAAAGCAAGCTGCTCATGGTGTGAAATGTAAATCCTGTCGATTGTACGAAACTTGAGAAGTACAGCATATCCACTGTTTAGTTGTACTTACTGTGGTGATTAGTGTTAACTGTCAATCTGACAGGTTTCCAGTCCTATCTGAGAGGTATTATCTCTCTTTTTTTCTTTCATCTATTTGTGTATGGAGTGTGTGCATATGTTTGTCTATGTGTTTGAATGTATGTAGGTGAACATATGTTTGTGGGTGTACTTGGATGTGTTTACCTGTGGCGACCTAAGGGTGATAATCGGGAATCATACTCAGTCACTCCTTTGCTTTATTAGAGCCTGAGTCTCTACTTGAATTCAGAGTACTTACTGTTGCTTGATCTTTGGATCCAAGGTTTTTCCTCCCAAGGCTAGAATTATAGGCCTGTAATTTCTCTATGGAATAATATAGTAAAATACAAAATATAACACCCACCCAGCATTTTTATATGGAATCTGGGTTTCCAAACTCGGGTCCTATGGCTTGTGAGACAAAGGCTTTAAACTGAGTCATCTCTCCATCCCCCTGAGAGGGATTCTCTAGATTAAGGTTGGCCTCTGGGCATTCCTGCGAGGGACTGTCTTGGTTGTATAACTGATATGGGAGTACTCAGCTAATTGTGGGTGGGGCCATTCCCTAGTTAGGTGGTCTGGGACTATAAAGATGAAGAGGACTAACTGAACATTTGCATCAGCAAGCAAGCAAGCATTCATTCATTCCTTCGTTCATTTATATGTTTTCTGTTCTTGCTGAGAATGTGATGTGATCACCTCTGTTGATGTCTGCTGGTGTGACTCCCCTGCCATGATGGTTGTACCTGGAATTTGTGAGCCAGTTAAATCCCTTTTCCCCCAAGTTGTTTGGGCCAGGTATTTTGTTGCAGCAGTTTGTAATGAAGCCAACAACTCTTACCTGTGTTCATGTAAGTGGAGTAAGTGGTTAGTTGAGAAGGTGTGTGCCTCTGCTTAGGAGCCAAATATGGCCCCAGAGGTGCCAACATCTGTGGAGGAGCCATGGCCTATTCTGCAGCTTAACTGGCATTCTCCTGGAGTCTCCTGAGGTTGCAGCAACAGTGGCTGGGGCTATGGATACGTCAACTGGAGATTCCTGAGGCCAGAGGAACCATGAGCCTCATTCACAGGGCCGTTAGGCAGCCTCAAGTCCTCACCATCCTGTCTTCACAGCATTGCTTTGGAATTGCTGTGATGTGGAAGTACCCTCCCCAGATGACTTCAAGAGAGGGCAAGGCAACATTTCTCACACCCTGAACTTGGAAATCTACGTCACCATTTCTCACTATGCTATCTGTTATCCAGGCTGGCATTGGTTAGTTGGGGTATCAGCAGCCAGAATGTTAGACTCTAAGTGCTGCGTCATTTTTTCTGAAGCCTGAAAAGTAAAAGGAAGCTCAAAAAAAAAAAAAAAAAAGAAAAAAAAAAAAAAGAAAAAAGAAAAAAAGGGCGAGGGAGGGCTGGAGAGATGGCTTAGGAGGTAAAGTCTGCTTTGAAAGCAAAAGGGCCTGAGTTCACATCTCCAGGTCCATGTGAAAAATGCTGAGCACATGGTGGTGGCCTGTAATTCTGGACCTTTAAGGCAGAGCCTGGGAAATCCCAAAGCAAAACAAAAAGTTATAAAAACAATTCAGAATGATGTCTGATGTTACCCCTGGGTCTCCACAGGCACATGCTCTCAAGTGCTGTCTTGTACACTTGCCTGCATACATGTGTACATTAGCATGCATGCATGCAAAAAATGGCTTTAAAGAAGATAGGCCAGAAAGTGAATGTGATGCAGGAACAACATGATTTGTGAGCAATGTGGTCTTTTGTAGTATCAGTTGTGATGTCTGATTTCCTGCAGTTTGGCATGTTTGAATTAGTTTACTAAAAGTAAAGACATAGCTACATTGAATGCATACCATGTTGGATAACTTGTTGGCACATTATTGGCAAAATTCTATCCTGTATCATAGTATTGTTCAGGTGAGTATAAGTGATCTTTACTATAGCAGACTAGGCCGAGTTCATGGGTATAAAATTACTTAGTGCTAGGGAGTGATGGAGCTAGGAAGCAGGAGCTGGTTGGGACCTGGTCCTGATGGTGTATATTTGGGGTGGGGGCTCCTATTGCCATTTTAATTGCTGTCTCTGGCACTGGGTGCTCCAGAAGTGATCTTAGTGTCATGGTAGAATTGCAGGGAAGAAATGAGTGTATTGGAAGAAAATTGCTTGAGGAAGAGTATGTCACATTGCAGCCTGCTGGAGACTGTCTCTGTGTAGCTTAAACAGCTGTTATGTGAATCTGGAGAGTGGGAAGAGAATACTGAGTTATAAGGACTTTAGAAATTACGGGAGAGAGATGGCAAGTTCTATCCCAAGATGGGGCAGGCCTGTGATCTCTTTTTGAGTGAGTTGTATCAGGAGTTAGATAAGCAGGATTTAGAGAAGGAAACTGTTGTTGAAGTTCTGATATAATAAAATTATAGTGATCTAAATGGAGGTGAGCCCTTCAGTAGTGTTGAGGAGTGGAACCAGTCAGTTAGGCAGGAGCACAGTTAGAAGTGTGACCTCTAGGAACTATGGAATTTTGCCTAGTGGAGCAATTGGGAAGGCTCTTCATTCTAATCAAGGTTGGGGTGGGGGGCAAGGTTTGGTGGTTGTATGCTAGTGGCAGAGACAGGTGACCAAGGGGAGTACAGATTCATCAACAATTGTAACCTGTGGCGTTCATTACGTAGCCCAGGGTATCTTCAAATATGGGATCCTCCTGCCTCAGCCTTGTGAGTGTTGGGGTTACAAGAAGAATGCTGGAAGCTCAGTGTAGAATCTCCTGTAATTATTGTGTATTGTGAAATACTGTTTTTTTCAACCCTTAACAAATGTAAAAGTTCATGAATCATCCTGCGACAAGTGGTACATTACAGTGAGTCACAGACCTTAGTGTGTGAGCTTTTTGCCTGTTCTCCTCTTAAATGAGGTACACATTAGAAACTCATGGGAAACCTTTGAAATACAGATGCTAGGCATTGGGTTGGCTTGGTCTTGGGCAAGCACTGAACACTATAGGCTTTAACTACTGGGGTTGTTGCCTTGTGCAGCTAAAGGTGACCACTGATCAGACATTACTGTGTACATGAAGCCTATAGAAGAGGTGTCAAAATGTAGATTCCTTATTGATAGGTTGGGGAAGGACCTTGGAATGTTCATCTCTATGTTGTGAAGGTGCTGATTTTCAAAGGGTGGAGGGCTGGTTGACAATTTAGTCTAATTTTCCTTTTTGTTCCTGGCCAGAACAAAAGTTGGGACTTGCTTGTTAGTAGACAGCCTTTACTACTTGTCCAGGGCTTGGACTAAAAGATGGAGAATGGCTATTGTAGGTGACATAGAAGCCAAACCACGACATTACTTGCTTGAAGGAGCATTTCTATGCAGCTTCCTCTACTATTGCTTTCTCAAGGGTGCCTAGAAAACTGAGACTTCATCATTTTTAAAAATTTTATTATTATTATTATTATTATTATTTATTCAGCTGTGTGCGTGCACGCGCGCATGTGTGTGTGTGTGTGTGTGTGTGTGTGTAGAACCACGGATGAACTCGCGAACCACCATGGACGCCTCCACCTCCTTCTGCCCTGGGATTCACAGGCTCCGCCCTACCAGGACCAGAAGCGCAGGCCGCCCCCGCTTCCGCCTGGCGTCTATACGTGGGATCTGGGATCCGAACTCAGGACCTTCTGCCTGCAAGGCGGAGGCTTAACCCCTGAGCCACCTCTCCAACCCGAGACTTCATCATTTTGAAAAATAAATTTTTAAGTATTTTCATTTAGAAGCTTTCAGTAAATAAAGCATATGTTATATTATTTTTCTTTGAAACTTCTCTGAGACATATTTCTGTGAAGTGGGAATAATGATGCATACACTCACACATTTGACAGTGTATAAATCACAATGAGTTGTGCATATGTAGATTTCACTGCTACCTTTCTGTATTCATAGGTTGTTGCTGAGCATCCGGATGCCTCAGGTGAGGAGATTGAAGAGTTGCTTGGCTCCCAGTGGAACATGCTGAATGAAAAGCAGAAGGCACGCTATAACACAAAATTCGCTCTAGTTACCTCTGCCCCATCTGAAGAAGACTCTGGTAAACACACACCTGTGCCTCCATCCTCTGCTTAGGTGTACTGTGTGGAGTGGTAGAGCCACTCAGCTAGAATGTCAGTCAACACGCAACCCTGACTGATGCCTGCCTTTCCTTCCTTGTCACCACAGGAGTTCCACTTGGTCCTCTGCTCTCTGGGGCCCTTGCTCTCTTGTTTGCATGGAGTAGGATTCTGGCCACGGTAGTTGAAGGGTGGTGTGGGAGAGTTAAGGAGAGGGGCAGGTAGTTCTAGCACTCTAGACTTAGTGGCATAAATCACATCCAGATGGGGCAATAGCTGGCCTGTTTGCTTGCAAGTGAGAAGGTGTCTGAATGTCCTTTGGTTCTTCCTAGGCTGCTACTTTGATTTGGGAGTGGTAAGGCAAGGGAGAATTAACTCTGTAAAGTTTGGAGAACATGTTTAATGGTGGTTAGACATGACCCATGAGGGCTTATACACATGAATTGTGAGAAATTGTCACTTTTATGTAAAAAAAATGTGACATGCTTGAATATTAATTTGAAATTTAAAAATAGCTTGTGTCTTTCAAAGTTTATTACTGAGGTTTGGTGAGGCCAAACACAAAGTGTGTCAAGTTTCAGCTGACGGGAGGCTAAGACAAATAGCACACTCTGGAGCAGCAAGCAGACATCGGATTGGTACCTGCGCACATACCGTTGTCCTTCATGGAGATTTTTTATGTTGATTTAGGGTTTGCTAGTGTTCCAGATCAGTTCATTGTATTGATCTTGAATTTTGTTCAGTTTGCTCTGTGTTTGTTCAGATGCTTTATTTTAAAGATAGCAAAGAGGTTTAGAATGTATAGACTTCTTTAAAAGAAACTTACCTCACCTTGTGTTAGTATATTAAACATAGAGAAGTGTTTCTTTTCAATGCCCGAGGTCAGACATTGCTGAATTAAGGCTAGCTTGTCCAGAACATTAAATGCGATTCTGATAATGTAGGCCAAATTTTGAAGTTTGTGGCTGTCATGAATATTAGATATATATGAGTGACAGTGGGTTTTCAGCTATAGTTCATGTCATATATGTGCTATTTCTGGATGCCCCCTTGTGTTGACTGAAAGTTAGTAATCTCCATGTCAACTCTCCTGCCATCCCAGCTCTGGGAGCTCAGATGCTCGCATTGCTAATTTCTCTGAGAAGGCCTATGTTCTGTCTGGGGAAAGAGTGGTACTCTCGTGCCTGTAGAAAGGAAGGAATAAGGGAAGGAATAATCATCTCCCCATGGAAAGCCTGCTGCTGGCAGGTAGTTGGGTTCATTAGTTGGGCACAACAAGGGTAAACCAAGCAAGAAGTTCTGGTAGGTTTGGCTGGATGTGCCATATGGTCTTGTGAATCACATAGTGGCTGAACAGTTCCTGCCATTTTCTCAGCTCTGCAATCTTTTTCCTATGACGTCTTTGTGGCCAGTCCACAGGGATATGGGCAGGGGTGAAGTCTAGTGAAGAGTTTGCTGGGCCTTGCTCCTGCTAGTCCAGAGCTGTCTATGGCTGCTTGATTCCTTCTGTGGTAACTTGAGGCCCAGACATGAGGTGCAGCCATATGGCAAAGTCCATGTTTTGAATTGAAAGACTTTGAGTTTGAGGATGCCAGTGTCCTTATGTAAAGTTTCGTAAATAGCCAGGCCTGGTGGTACAGGCCTAGAATCCGCTACTCATGAGGTTGAGGCAGGAGGAGTCAAAGCCTGCTTGGGCAACTGGGTGAGTCTCTGTCTTAATCAGGGACTGAGGATACTTACCTGGCAGGGGAGATACATGATCACAAGGGTGGTTTTCCCAGGGTGACACTTACCCATTGCATTCCAGGTGTGCTGACCCCCATTGCACTCCAGGTGTGCTGACCCCCATTGCACTCCAGGTGTGCTGACCCCCATTGCAGTCCAAGTGTGCTGACCCCTGCGATTTCCCCAAATGTGGGAAACTCAGCTGCCTGACTTACAGTAGTGGGGGACTGCATTCCTCCTTAAGAAGAAGAAAGAAAAAGGTGCCTGGGGATATAGTTTAGTTGTAAGTGCTTGCCTAGCATATGCAAGTCCTAAGGTTGAATCCCTAGTACTACATACAAAAGAAAGAAGTTTGATAAATAGAGCATTGATTTAAAACTTTGAACCTTTACAAACAGTTAACGCAAGTGAAAATAAAGGATTTGTGTGCGTAGTAAACATTGGCATATTCAAATTCGTTCTCTAGAATTTACACCTTTGCTTTCTGTCATATCTTTGTTGGTCCGTGCTACTTGGACATCTTATTGTAGATTAGTGATATTTTGGGGTCACCTTTTACTAACACATGGCATAATCAACCACACATGTAACCAGAAGCTCTTAATTTTCAGATTATAAATACACTGCTGCTACTTAAGATGGTTCTTTTAGAGAATGTAGGGGATGGAGAGATGACTGACTCGGTGGATAAGTGCTTTTACTCTGAACTTCTAGGACTTGAGTTTGAACCCCCAGCACCCACATAAAAATCTGGGGTGTATTGTACATACCTATAACCCCAGCAGGAAATTTAGAACAGAGAGGAGTGGCTCTCAAGAACTTGCTAACCAGCCAGCCTAGCCGAGGTTGAGTTTCTGGTTCGGTGAAAGAACCCATCTCACTCAGGACACAGGTGCTGAACAGTAGAAGACGGCACGGCGTCTTCCCTGGCTTCGTGCCCACAGTAGCAAGTTGAAGTTTTTTTAAAGTTTACCTAAATTCTACTCGTCTTTGAATGGTAGTAAATAAATGATTCTCTCTCTCTCTCTCTCTCTCTCTTTATTCCTATGGCGGTGACTTACTATATAGTCTTGGCTGGTGTTGAACTTGATGCTCCTGCCCCAGCCTTCCCAAGTGCCAGTATTACAGATGTGTATCACCATGCCTAGCAATAAAAGATTTTTTTAAAAAAAAATACTGGGTTATATTTAACTTTAAATAAGAATGGATCAGATGCCAAGATAAAAATCCCTTGGTTAAGTACTTTCAGTCCCTAGTTCTTTGTCAGAGATTTGGTCTATAGCATGTAGGCTTTGAATATCAGCAGGATTCCTGGAAAGCTGGCTTGATGCTCAACACCATTTCTGTGCTAGTGGGCGTTGGAGCTCAGCTTGTGGGGTGTGGTTCTAGTGCCTATCTCCCAATTCCCATCCTCCATTTCAAGGAAATACAAATGGGAAGAAAAGAAACCACATAAAGAGGACAGAAAACCCTCCAGAAGATATTGATGTCGAAGATATGCCCAGGAAAAGACTCAGGACAGATAAACACAGTCTTCGGAAGGTAATTATGTTTTGGATTTGTCTGTAGTTCTCGAGGCTCTCACAAGGCACACAGTAGTAACCTCTGGGCTCTTTCCAGGGTGGTTTTCGGTAGGAAGGCTTGCTCTGTGACATAGCCCCACTGAGAATGCTACTGCAAAAAAGGGACATGGACACAAACTGCTGTCCTCCTCTGCTGAAGGAAACGGGACCCAAATATACATGACCTTCTGATTTTATATATTAAAAAAGACTCAAGTCTAAGGGTGTATAGCTCAGTGGTAGATTCCTCGACCAGCATGAGCCAGACCCTAGGTGTCACCTCTATTGCTGGGCACTGGGAAGGGGGAAAAGAGGGTGGGGACTTGTCCGTAGGGCTATTTGTCAGCATATAGTGAAGATCCATGAAATCCCACTAAAGACACTTTACACTTTAGTAAGAAGTTAACCTTTTACTGGTATTGGAAACAAATTTTCTGCACTTATTATGTAGTTAGGAATTCATGATCTCATTTAGTCACTGGGAGCCCAGTGTTAGCAGCACTGGTGAGCGGTACAAGAGCAGCCTAGACTCTTAGGTCTCTTGGATGTGGCCACTTTCTGTCAGGACAGCTTGCATCCTTTCTTGAGGGAGTGAGGCTGACCAAGGGTCATGCGTGTAAAGAGACAGTGGATCATTGTGTCTGCCATGTGCGCTCACGCAGTAAAGCATGTCAGCCCTTTTCTAGCACCATTTATTTCAGCACCATATATAGTTAACTTTGTGGTAAGCTGAGCACACTTGGTACTATAGAGTTGAATTTATATTTAGTATTTGTTATCACAGGGTTGGACTTTTATTATTTTGAGATAGCTTGATACTTTAATTGTTGAAAGTGTTTTTTTTTTTTAAATCTTTTTTTCCTAATTCAAAAGAATGGAAAACAAATCACAAGAATAGAAAACAATGTTGTCACAATGTGGACTGCTTATCTGTCACGATTCTTTCAGGTGTATCTGCAGTTAGAAGGAAGCAGGTCTTACACCAATGTGGACTGCTTATCTGTCACAGTTCTGTCAGGCGTATCTGCAGTTAGAAGGAAGCAGGTCCTGTACTATTTTCCTAGTCAATAAAATGCCCTTCTGGGCCCCTGTTATTACATGGGGCTTTTTAGTTACCATGAATCACTACTGTTTACAGGTACCAGGAAGTACATTCTCTTTTAAAAAAGTATTCTGTCTGTGTATATCTATCTACCTATCTATAATCTCTCTATGTGTGTGTGTAAAAATATTCTGTCTATCTGTCTGTCGTTTTGTCTGTGTATCAGAGGGCACTGTGTGCGCCTGTGGACGCCCAAGGTTGACTTCTGGAATTGTCCTGGATTGTTTCTATTTCCTTTTTTGCTTTGCTCTGCAATTTCCTAGACTCCACCTTCAAGGGCTGGAAGTGTTGGCCACCTTTCTGCAGTATAGGATCCCCATTTTCATTTGGGATCCAGAATTTAAACTCAGGTCCTTGTGCTTATGTGGCAGAGGTTTAACCCCTGAACCATCTTTCCAGCTCCAGGAAGTGCACTCTTAATTCTGTTACGATCACTAATTGCTAAAGAAGTTCTTTTTTAAATGTGTGTCGTGGGGCATTCGAATATTAAAGTTCATATTAAGTAGCAAGGTAGATTTTTTTTTATTAACAGCTCAGAAAATAGCACATGATTTTAAAAAAGGTATTGTCCCCTCCATTCAGGTTTTTATAAACTTAAGTCATATTTTACATAATTCCTAATATGTATGGATTACTTTTGAGTGCTAACACTATTGCAAAAGCTGTGCGTGTCCTTGTGACTATCCTCAGCAGCCTCCTGTCTCACCTCCCTGATTCTAGACCAGTGAGTGCAGTTGATACCTATAGGGACCCTGAGCCCTGGAATGGCAGGGTCACCATTAAGCATCACGGCCTCCGTGCTAAAGAAGCAAGTTTGTTCTCTCCCTTCCCACCAGCTCATGTAGCCCATGCAGGCTGAGGATTCCAACTCTCGGTTCTCCTGCCTCGTGAATGCTGGGATCGAGGCTCGTGCTGTCACACTCAGCTGAGGCAGGGCATTTTGAACTCGATTTCTCAAAAAGTTTAGCCTTCAATAAAATGGTTGGACTCCTTCCTTTCATCTTTTTTTTTTTTTTTAGCTTTGTTTCTTTCATTTAGTGTGTGTGTGTGCATCTGTCTGTCTGTCTGTCTGTCTGTCTGTCTCAGAGGGCACATGTGTCCCTGTGGAGGACCAAGGATGACTTCAGGAATCATCCTGGATTGTTTCCCCTCTGGGATTTCCCAGGCTCTGCCCACTGGGCTGGAAGTGCAGACCACAGCCATTTCATCCTGGTGTTTTTATGTGGGACCTGGGATCAGAACTTGTGCTTTCGAGGCAGAGTCTTAACCACTGAGCCATCTCTCCAACCCTTTCATCTTTTTGTAGTACTAAGGATGGAAACCGTGGCTTCATATATGCTAGGCAAGTGTGCTATTGTGAAGCTATGTCTGCATCCCTATTATTTCAAACATGGATGACTATAGACCCGTGCCACTGGCTGAGCTTTTTGAAGTTTTTCCTTTTTTCCCCTATTTTTAGTTACTTTTTTTTATTGATAGTCTTTTTGAGGTAAATCTGTAGTTTGTCTCAAAATTGGTAATTTGCAGATATGACTTAAACTTGATTGGCCACTCAAGTAGAAAGCTGTATTTCCTCTATTTTTATTCGGTTTGGATTCAGTGGGAAGTTCCAGAGTAGCAAATAGAACATAATTTACCTGAGGGCTCACGGGAACTCTCTCAGGTGTTGGCGTAGCTCTGCCCGCTGTGCTCTGCAGGAGGCACAGAAAGAACCAGTGCAGAGTATGGAAAAAGTCAGCTTGGGCTGTTTTCTCTTCTGTAAATTTTCAGCAGCCTGGGTTAATCACATTAGATTTTAATCCCTTTGTTCTTTCTTTCCCCTTAATAAAAATAACAGAGAGAGACAATCACTGACAAAGCAGCCAGAGCAGGCTCTTACAAGATCATAGAAACAGCCTCCTCGCTCAAGAGCCAAACAGGTAATGTGGCTCCTTCTTTCCCAGCTCCTTGGGTTGGGTGAGGAGGGCGGCCTTGTCCTACTTCTGGAGAAGCTCGAGTGGGAAGGGTAAATTGGATCAGAGTTAGGTAAGAGGAGTTCAGGAGAGCTTTCGAGGCATCAAAGGTTAAGCTAGAACAGAGAAAAGGAAAGATTCTCATGAAATTAAGAAAAAAGAAAAACTGTTTTGGGCTGTCTAGATGGCTCAGCAGTTAGTGCTCACTGTGCAAGTCTGGCAACCTGAATTTGATTCCCAGAACCAAATCCCAAAATTTATCTTCTGACTTCCACATACATGTTGATCCTTGCACACAAGCACACGTTCTCTCATTCTCTCTTTCTCATACACACACACACACACACACACACACACACACACACACGCTCTTTTCCTGTTTTCTCCCTCTCACATATATGTACAATAAATTAATAAGTAAATTTATTTAAACGTTTAATATGTAAGTGGAAGATTCAGTCAAATTTAATGAAAGTTACTTTCATACTGATTTCCACTTGTTTTCTATTTGAAATTTTTTTTTAATTTTTTTTTTTTTTTTTTTTATTCAACTGTGTGCATGTGCGTGTGCGTGTGTATGTGGCGCACGCGCGCGTGTGTGTGTGTCTGTGTAGAAGCACGGACGATTCGGGAACCACCATGGGCGCCTCCACCTCCTTCTGCCCCGGGGATTCACAGACTCCGCCCTACCAGGGCCAGAAGCGCAGGCCGCCCCCACTTCCGCCTGGCGTCTATACGTGGGATCTGGGATCCGAACTCAGGACCTTCCGCCTGCAAGGCGGAGGCTTAACCCCTGATCCACCTCTCCAGCCCCACTATTTGAAATTTTATTGGAGAAGAAATTTAAGCCAGAAATGCCCCAGATTCCTTACTTTTGATGGCACCTTTATCACTAGCTAAAAGAAGTCATAACTAGTTTCTGTCTCATGTGATAAAAAAGCAGTTAATTTTTTTTTCTATGGAAAACAACCAGAGGAGAAAATCAGACACCTTGACCCATTCATGAATTATTTTGATGAGACATTTTCATGGTAAGTTATCCAAGAAGGCTCACCTCTTCAACTCTTAGAAGGACAGCGGATGATGGATTAAGTTTTTAAAAATCTTTTTTTTTTTTTTTTTAAGGAAACATGTATGAACAATTGGATATTTGGACATTTACTGGTCATAGAGGGATCGTTTCTTTTTTAAATATAAAGTAGTATTTTTGTTCAAGAGGCATTCATTCACTAAACTCAGAGAGTTCCTCTCAAGGCTTCACTCTGGAGATTTAAGGCACTAAAGGGATCAGAAGTTCCACTTTTTTAAACTTTAATAACTATGAAATTAAATTGTTTTACAGCAACGAAAAATCTATCTGATGCTTGCAAACCATTGAAGAAGCGAAATCGGGCTTCCACAGCAGCATCTACAGCACTTGGGTTTAGCAAAAGTTCATCTCCTTCTGCATCCTTAACTGAGAATGAGGTAAAATAACGATAATAATGATAATGTGACATTCCTATGAAGGCCATTAGTTACACAAGTTGTAGCGAGCAAAAACCCACTTAAAAATATAATGTTGGTGTTCTCCATAGGTATTGGTGAGTTTAGGTCTTCTTATCTAGCTTAATTTCACAAAATGGAAAATAAAATAGCATATCATTCTAGTCTGAGCACTTTGAGCATAAATTCATACATACACACAGTCAATATGTAAGTATACGTGCATACTCAGTCTTGCTTCGAAGTAGCTGATGTTGCACTTTGTTTTGAGTGGTGTGTTCTATAAGCTTCACACTGTGCTTTCTCACATGAAAGTCCACACTGGCTCTCAGAACACTGTTGGCTAAACTGCCACTGGGTGAGATGAAGGGACTCACAGGCATGTGAGGCAGCCAGAGGTTTCTTGGTGCTCATGAGCTGTGTGTCTCTGGTCCTTTGGGTTCTGGCATGTCTCAGGTTGTGAACATGGAGGCAAGTTAGAGCCGCCGTCGCACCACAATTCCTGTTCCTGGACTTGCAAAATACATGACAGGAGACCAGCAGTTCTTATCGTAACAGGTTGTTGCTGCCATCACTGAGCAGTGCACGCAGATGGCATTTCCATGTTGTCGAAAACAGGACAGGGAAGCATGGAGCAGACACAGGAGTGACAATGACTTTTTTTTTTTTTTTTGGTGAGTGCGCATGCGTGTGTGTACATGTGTGTGCGTACGCGCGCAGAGGTAGTTTAAAGTTTATGATTTTGGCAAATATCTTCAAGTTTAATTTAGTTTTAATTTGTTATTTTGATTTCGTAATTCTTTTTTTTTCCTCATTAAAGGCTTTTTAGAATAGGGCAGTGAGCAGGTGACTGGACAGGCCCCTTCCTCCTGTTGTGTCAGAGACATCGTTTCCAGCTTGTTCTTGGTCTTGGTACCCAGTAGGGTTGGATGTGTCCTTGTTGTTTCCTCCTGTTAGAGGAGGGCTGGGCCTTTCATTGCAGATTTCAGGAAACTTGGCAGTTGGTCGGGCGCCTCAGAGAGGACTGTAACACACTGTTGGAACCTGCAGTGAGATGTAATACAGATGTTTCCTTCAGTCCTATCTCAGAGATATGTAGACTCATGCAGTCCTGGTCTCAAGTGTTCACACTCAGGGACTGGCCCTTCCGTCACATTAGACGTGTAGAGATAAAGCATTTTTACATTTGGATGTAATTCTTCACTGAGCTTCTGTCTAGGAGCTTATTGAAATACAAAAAAGCCAGTTTTATATACATTATTTTCCCTTTTTCCTTTCTTTTTGTCCATACTGAAATTAGCATCTATTATCAACTAGGAAATAAAATGAAAAGTGGTCTATGACTCCAGTTTTTAAAAATAAAAAGGTTTCAGTTTTGTAAACCCTTTTGTTTAAGTCTTTAAGCTGGCATTTTTGTGCATGATTTTTTTTTTTTTCCTCCCAGTGCTGGCTTTGGCATCCAGGACCTTATGCATGCCAGGAAAGCACTCTACCACTGAGATACTCTGCAGCCCTGTAAAATATTAGCCCATTTTTCCCTTCATCATACCATTTGATTCATTTATCTAGATGATATTTCACATACACTGTTGTCAGGCATGGGGATAATACTCTCAAGCAAGTTACCGTTTCTGTTACTGTCGAAGGCTAGCGTAGCAGGGCAGAGAACCAATGGCAGCTAAGCGTGCTCTCTGGCTCAGTAGTCTCAAATTGGAAAGACTTAGAGTAAAGTAAGCATTTTATAAAACAAGAATAAATTGCTCTTTAATTCTTACAGTATCAAAGGCTGATCGGCAATGAGGTGCATTTATGTTGCATGGGAAATGTGTTGAATTCCTTATTTGTAAATGTGAATGTGACATATAGCTCCAATGTGTGTTATGTTCTCTACACAAAATTTGCCAGGTCTTCATTAGGCTATTTTTATGTGATTGACATGGATTTTCCTTTAGAGTTAATTTTTATGAAGCACATCGTTAGAGCGCTTTAAGTGAACATGTAGACTTGCCTGGCAGTGCTGAATCACAGGGAGCGTTTGCAGGTTTGTAGTACCGAGTGCTTGTCAGCACATGCCGAGCAAGGGGAGTGTCACAACGAGACTTGAGACCACCGGCCTGGTTCTCATGTTTCAGCTACTGTGTGGGGTTAGACGAGCCTTTATTTGGAATACTTAGTCTTTGCATGTTTCTATTTCTTTCCCTTTACCACATTTGATGAAAAATGAAATTTTTTATAGGGTTTATATTATAAGACATTTTAAGTCATGTTGTGGTTTAAATTCTGAAAAACGTATATGTGGTAAATAAATTTCTATTGGGATAATTATTAATTACATGGTGTTACATCTCCCCAGTGAAGAAATTAGATTAAAATTACACACTTGCATGACAAAGGCCTGTGAAGGAATAAATGTGATTTGTTTTGTAACTTCATTTTTTGTTCCCTTAGTAGAGCAAATTCTTATTTTTTTCGCCTTCACTGGTAACAGCTTTTATGGGAGCCCACATCAGTCAAGTTGGACTTGAACTCAGCCGCCCTGTACCGCACTTAGAGTGATGTAACACCAAGATGTCTGCTGCAGGTGCTGCATCATCGTACACACTAAGTGACATTTCTATCACAGTTATTTTATGGAAGATGTGTGATAATCTGTTTTTACTGGTATTAATAAACACATACAATGAAGAAAACAGATAACAAATTTTAAGACCAAGGTAAGATACCTAATCAAGGCCATTTAATCAATCACATTCATCTCATAATAGAAATACATTCATATTCCAATGGTCAGTCTAGAGTTCAAGTTGAGAAGGAGGCTCTTCTCTTGTGGCTGAGCCAGAGCTTCGACAGCGACACCACATGAAGGGGATCTTGTTCCCTCTAGTACATATCCTGAATTTTTATGGAAAAATGTCATCGGTTCCATCAGAAACAAAAGACAAAGGACACATTAAGGAATACTTTGTCAGCTATTCTCATTGCCACTGAAATGTATTCAATACTGTAGATATTAAACTAATTTCCAACATAAAAGGCAGGAAGGGTTTTGAGTCTGTCCTTTTTTACTCAACAGTTTTACTATGACACTAGACAGTAAATTTTTAGGCAAAAATATTAACAGTATCATTGTGAAACATTCAGCTCTTAATCCATTGATACTTAGAGGATACCAAGTGAGGTTGTTTACACCAGTCACATCATCAGTTGCTTTTGTAGAACATCAGCAATCATGTTTAATTGTTGTGGTCTTGGGTGCCAGGTGGAGACATACCCAGGTGCCCGCATGTTTGCATGGGAGGAAAGGCTCCACGTGCCCTGGGCTCAAGAGCTTGTGCTGTATACAGGGCGTGCAGGCGGGTGGGCGGGCGGTGTCCAGGCCATTATTACAGATTCCTCAGTGTTCAAATATGGTGGAACTTTCTGATGAATACTATTGTTTGAAACCATTAAGTAATGTAACGCATGTGAAATACATAGGGTGCCTGGTGCCTTGCAAGGACTCAGTGGTTCACTATTGTGACAATAAAGATAATAAAATTACCATCATTCCATTTTTATCCAAAGTTATAAATTTTGTTTTAGCATGAAAAGTGACCCTCTTAACTGCATCACACATGTGGAGATAAACCCAGAAGCGGCAGAATGCTAGGTCTGTTCAAGTGACAGAGTAGGATATGTACCGTGAGGCTGTTGGCCGGGAGGTCAGTCTGCTAACTGCTCAAATGTGTAATGGGTGACATGACCTCAGAGATGAAGCAGCCCAAGTTACACTGTTTTTAAAGGACGTGAAAAATCTTAGGTACACTAAACATTCTTTGAAAAAGTCACTAAATTAAAAAAAACACGGAGAAATGATGATACAGAAATAGCCTTGGTTCAAGAAATTATCTTTCAAAATAAAGACATTAGCCTGAAAGGCTTCGGGCAGGAATGAAGGGATTTCATTTAGTGAGATTGGTGACAGCCATGATGCATTTGAGAGCAGATGCAGCAGGAGTCGGCGGGGGGACAGGCCTAGCCGGTGCAGATGTGTAAGGGACCAGGGTGAGAATCTGGGCTTGATTTTTCATCTGGAGAAGGCTCACCCACCTTGGGGACAGGGTACTCAACATCCTCCCATGAGAGGAACAGTCCCTCATGCGGTAGATTTTTCCTGCTCCAAATGTCAGCAGTGATCTTACGGTGACTAAGCAGACTTCCTGTGAATGTTAGTTCTTAGCCTCCTCAAGGAGACGAGTGGGGGGAAAAGGCTCTTTTCAAATGCTGAGAAGGAACTCTCTGTTAGGAGTATAGAAATTATGTGAAAAATTTGTTATGCTACAATTTAACATGCAATTTCTTCATTTCATAAAAATGTCAGAATGGCAGTAATGTCTAGCCTTGTGACATTTGAACTGCCCATGTTAAGAGTTTGCCCCTGCCATCCAGAGAACTGTTGACATTTGATCCATCATTTGTGTACTGTGTTTGCCTGGCAAGGGGAGGTAGCTAGCTGTCTTGCATAAAACCTTCATTTGAAAAGATGGAGATTATCGGAATGTATGCAAGTTTGGATTGTAGCTGTTCAGTAGTGCCCGTCCTCTGTCATGCAGAGCAGGTGTTCAGGGCATGCACGTGCTGGATGGAGGCCAGGTGTGCAGCAACCAGGTGCTGCAGGTGCTCCTGAGCCAGCCCTTTGGCTCCAGAGGGCTCTGCTTCCCGGGCCACTTTTCCTCAAAGTGATGAAAAGTGATGATACCTTTAGGTGAAGTTAGAGCTCAAGACTGGGTAGTGCTCTGTATCTATTTGCATCTGCGTTTCCCAACTGAAAATGTCTTATTTTTTAAGGGGATGCTCCTGAAAAATCAGTAAGGAACCTAAGCAAAGTTCACAACAAGGAAGCAACATTTTACAGCACCTAAGTTAGAGGCATCCCTTCACAGTGCGTGAGGGCATCTTGTCTCCATGCTGCCTCTGCGGGGGCAGCCTGCCTGTCACGGACTCAAGGGTTTCTTATTTTTGCCACCTGACATCTCTCAATGAAAGAAGATTATCTCATTCTGAAATTTCATTAGTATAGTTCATAGAAAAGCAGAGAAAAGGCATAAAACGATTCGCTAAGATTGGAAGCCATTCTAGGGATGGTGCTTTTTCATTAGGGCCAGAATATATCACAAGAAAAGCAAAAGGAAAACAGCCAAATCTAAACTGGTGCCTGCAAACTGACATTAGACATGCCCTGGGAAGAAGGAAATTTTAAGTACTTGTTCCTCAAGCAAAAATAGTTTTGTGTGTGTGTGTGTTTCTGTGTGTCTGTGCATGTGAGTGTGTGTGTGGAATTAGGGTGATTAAGCAGGGCTCTTGAAAAGGGGCCTGGATTTTGCTCTGTCCATCCTCCATTATTGTGCATTCCATGTAGGCCATGAGCAAAGCCAGAAACCCTGGGTAGGTGGTTCTTCCCTGACCTCAGTTGCTCTGTGTGGAGAGATGCCCGCACAAGGCTGTGGTTCTCTTCTCCATAAGATTCCTGTCCTGGAGTAGCAGGTGAAAAGTAGGTTCATTAAGACTTAGTAAGTTTGTTTCCTTTCTCTATCATATTTCTCACATGAATCCAAATGCACTGAGTCATGCTAAGATCTGCTGTCCAGGGGGACCGGGAGAGGGTCCTGAAGAATGCAGCACCATAGGGTTTAAAGTCATTGATCTCATTTGTCATCTGTTTTCCATGATCCAAAAACAAGTAATTACTAAGGAATGCTCTTTATCATTCTAATTATAAATCAAAATTTTTGCTTGAGAACCTCAGAAGGGCTTTCCTAATGTGTTTTCAAAGCTTTTATTGGTTCTTTACTGACATATAAAGTTTTGGGGGTTTTGTTTTGGTTTTAAGAAACATTGGTTCCTATATATTTTAGGACTAGGTAATGTTTTTGTTGTTTTACATAGAATATTAGGAATTTCTACCAACTCACCTGCCAATGGTGGATAATGATTTGTTCTTAGCAGACAGAAAAGTATATGTTTGCTTTTTCCTTCTGGGGAGCGTGAGGGGCATGCTCTCTGGGGAATCTTAATCAGCAAAGGCACCTTGGATCCCATCCTGACAGGCCTTGTCAGATTCGCGTGTGCCGCATCTGCATTTATAAACTTTTCTAGCCTGTGTGTACTTGTTGGGCTTTTTGCATGTAACTTTGTCAGTATTTTGAGCATGCTAGTCACCCAGGGTACTCCTTACTTCAGAACTGGGTGAGGTGGGTGGGTTCTGTTTCGGCCTCTGGCAATGCTCAGTCCTTGACCCAGAGGAATAGGCCAACTGCCACTCCTTTTGTTTTCAAGCCCTTGAGTGAGGGCTGTTGCTTCTGCTAGCTAGACCTCAAGGCATCCCTGCCCCTGAGGACTCGCTGAGACATAGGACATCTAGAGCCGTTGCCTTGACAGGAGGCCTCACGGAAGCATTAGTGGGCTAGCCATGGCCATGGCTGTCCTGTAGCTGTCGCTGTCCCTTGCTCAAGCTGCCGGACCACACAGAAGCTGGTGTAGATTCCATGAACATGAAGCACAATGACATTCTGTGGACTAGAGAGTTTTTTTTTAATGTTTTCAATAATATATACCTGGCTTTAAATTAGGGGCAGCTAGGAAGGTTCTAATCTGTATAGCCTAGAAAGGTCATTTTAATAAAAAATTACACTGAATTCTAGGATTTTAGATGATGGTTGACTTTAAAACTTTTAATTCTGCTCTAATACTTCACTGTGATGTTAACTTGGAAGACCTGTTTGAGATTAGTCTTTTAATTTTAGACTCATTATATCTGCTGAGCACAGGATTCTTATTTGTAAATCCAAAACAGTGTGTGAACACCTCTTTCTACACTTCTTCCTTACAAAGCATAACTTACATATGAAAAAATGTTGAATTATAGAAGTATTTATTGTTCAAGGTCTGTAATTGTATTTTAAACTGATGTAGTAGCAACTTGTGAAGGGATTTGTTTTGTCAAAAAAAAAAAAAACTAAAAAGTCAATGTGTATCAGCCATTGGAAGGGGAGGGGGCTGCTTTGCAGCCACAGTGGGGTAGACCCCAACTGCACTCATTGAGCCTTCCTGGTGGCTGCATAGCTCCTGGTGGGTTGGAAGATGTCTACAAATTGCATGCTATTTGGTAATGCCATCGTGAAAGTTCCTGTAATAGATGAGGGAAACTGCATTTCCTGTCCCTGAAGGAATGTGCATCTAAGGCAGATAGGAAACTCAGTGCTTTCACACTGAGTAGAAAGTGGAGAAAGTTTTGCAGACTCAAGAAAATTTTGGAGTGTCAGGAGTTAAGCTGCTGGGAATCAGTGCCACAGTGTGGCCTTGTGGACAGGAAAGTTGTTGACAGTCTGTTCCATCAGTCACTGCACTTTTCTTTTCCCAAATACACCTTGTTGGATATGGAATAGATCATAGCTGTCATAGCCTGAGATCTGGGACTGTGTTGGGACCATACAGGTGATATGTCACTTCCACAATGGCATCTTCGAGTAAGCTGTCACCTGGTGCTCGTGGAGGTGGAGCTTGCAACTGGACTGAGGCTCACACTTGGCTCTCCTTGCAGGTGGTTTGCTGAGCAGAGCCGAGGGACCCTCCTGACTGGCTAGGGGGTCTGTCCATTTGCGGGGAGGGTGATGGGTGAAAGTGGGGCCTTCTACAATCTGTCATGGACTGTTGTATTGTAAGGTCTATATTCTGTATGTGGATCTCAGACCCAAATCAGGAAACAAGCCTTATTTGTGTCTTTAACATTTATATTTCCATTAAAAATATGTATTCAGTGTTTATTTCCTCAAAACAGACTTTGTTAATTTAGGAACTATCTCCGAGTGGAAACGTGCTAACTTTCTGTAAATCTTAAATAAAAGGTGCTGTTCCTTCCTCTGACCCAGGACTGGTTTGTGTTTTCTGTCTTTCCATTCCTCCCTCCCTCCCTCCTTCCCCCCTCCCTCCCTCCCCCCCTCAGCTTTTAACTTTGTTTCAGTCACATTAAGGGAAGAACTGGGTTGGTGGATGGACCATGGACTCTCGTGGGAACAGTCTGAGTTGAAGACCCTCTTTTTGGGTCTCAGTTCTCCATGGATGAAGCAGGCCAGCCTGGGACAGCTGTAGAAGCTGCTGAGTCACGCCTAGGTGTAGCTGTGTAACTGCTGCTTCCTGAGGCCCTGGCTTTCCCAGGCCACCTCCAGTGCCGCCTCAGATGTGCTCAGAGCCCGCCTATACCTCCACATCCATGGACATGTTATGTTTTAAGTTGCCTCTTAGTTTTGATATTAAAGAAGTGGAGGTGAAGGACGAGCAGGGGTTTTGCAGTGCCCCTAGTCAGTCTCCTGGTGACGTACCTTAGGACTCGACACCCCCGTAACCTAGTGTGCTCATACTATTGCCGTCTGGCTGCAAAAGATGAGAAAATAGTTTTAAAAGGTCTTTTTACATTTTTTAGGGAGATTTTTTTTAAAATTAGACTTTTCTCACTAGATGTGTCTAGTGATACTGGAGCGGTGTGGCCATCCTTGCTCCAGTGGACCGTCTGAGCACAGGCCCTTGGAAAGCAGCTCATTTAACACAGAGTTCAGATCAGCAGTGTGCTGTTTCTTCCTCCCCGCTGCTCCTGCACCTGCAGTGAGCCACGTCTGGGAAAGCTTGTTCTTTAGACTGCTGAGTCACTCAGATTCCTTGTGGGGTCCGTTGTTGTTCTAATATGGTCCAGGCACAGCCTCTGGCTTTGTGTTCACTGGCAAACATCAAGACTATAATTACTTGTGATTACTGAAGTGTACAGAAAGTTTAAGAATCACTTTCACTCTGATACAGCTCCAAAATTAGTTTTGAACACCTACTACCTAATGTCACATAGAAACCATTTTTTAGTAATGAATTTGATAGACATAAAAGTTTTCTGTTTCCATTATTTGTTCTGTTCCAAACATTTGTTACTAGTGCTTGACCAGAGAAGGCAAGGTGTTCTGTGCAACAAGGAGGTCATAGCCCAGCCTGGGCTGTGGCCAGAGAAAAAATGACCTACAGGCTTTCCACTCAACACAGATTGGCATTTCTCCCAGCATGTTCCTTGGGCTCCAGAGATAACCACACAGGCAGATTATTCCCTGCCTTTCTGTAGAGCAGAGCAGATGTGTTGTGCCCTGTTGGCAGTGGGAGGAGAGACAGGTCAGTCAGCCTGGAGGATTCCTGACACATGGTGAGCTCGTGCTTCTGTGAGAGCAGTGTCCTAGCAGCGTGAGAACACAGCCCCTGTGGGAGGCCTTGTTTGGAACTTCACTCTGGTTCCTTTAGGAATCCATTTGGATCTGCACATTGGGTAAGAGAGAGGTCCCAGAGCCTGTCTTAGCTCACTTACCAGAAATAATGGAATTTTCATGAGTTGCTTAATTTTAAAGTAATATGTCTCGGTACATATGTAGATTAGCTGTCAACGCGAATAAGGTCCAGTCCTGAGTTTTGTGCACAGCTTTGTTGACAAGCTGTCTTTTCAGAAGTGCATCTCCACAGCACATCCCTGGAAGATGGGATGGGAAGTGGGCCATGTCCACAGGGTGTGGCCACCCACTGTTTTCTTTAGCTAGTGAACTGTCGTCCACCTCCTTCACCTCTAGGTCTCAGACGGCCCAGGAGATGAGCCTTCAGAGTCCCCATATGAAAGCGCAGATGAAACACAGACCGAAGCATCCGTCTCATCTAAAAAATCTGAACGTGGAATGGCTGCCAAAAAGGAGTACGTGTGTCAGGTGAGGGGCAGGTAGTGTCTGATGGTCAGTGAGGCTTCCTGTGCAGTATCCAGTGTCCTCTTCTGCCCACCCCTCCCTGCCCCATCATTGCTCACTCACATCCTCCTTGGAAGGGTGGACTAGCAGTTTAGTCCTGGGCCTGTCTTTCCTTAGTTCTTTCTGTCATCCATCTGGCTCTGATCTGGTCCTGCCAGGCATTCCACTGTGTACAGTTGTGTCACTTGGTGAGGCAGACAGAGGAGGGCACAGAAGAAGCACTAACTGGTGTGGGCTCATGCTGCCATTCTGTTCCCCACAGCTGTGTGAGAAGACAGGCAGCCTCTTGTTGTGCGAGGGTCCCTGCTGCGGAGCATTCCACCTCGCTTGCCTTGGCCTCTCCCGAAGACCAGAAGGGAGGTTCACGTGTGCTGAGTGTGCCTCAGGCAAGTTCCGCCTCCAGAAGCTTGGTCTTCAGGGTCGGGTGTGTCTGAGACAAGCAGCAAGAGCAGATCTCTTCCTGCTTGCGTGCTGTTGATTGACAGCAGGCTTTACTCCTTGAATGGCAGTGCTGCTGGCAAGCATTTCAGAATACAGTGTGGGGGAAAGCTGTGTATTCTTTCATGCACTTCCTGTGCCTGACCTGAGCTGCGCTCTGTCTGAAGGCTGCTGTCTTGGTCTTGCCTCACTGTGCAACGTGCTGTTCACAGGAGCCACAGATGTGCGTGGGCTTCAGTTTCAAAGGCAAGAACTCACTGCGGGGACTGCTCAGGCTCTCCTGCACAGTGGGAAGAATGGCTGGGTCACAGCTATCCCCTGGCTTTTGTCCAAGCTCTTCAGGCAGCCTAGCAGCAGAGTTCACTTCACACGCTTTCTGCCTGCAGCCGCAGAGAGTTTTTGCTTCAGTTGGTGAGGGGGCCAGGAAGGAGAAGAAAGCTTTTCTGAAGAGAACTCAGCCTTCCAGCTTCTCCCCAGTAGGGCCCAGGAAGAGCACTAGTTCTGGGCGTTTTCCCATGGGGGCGAGCTGATACCGACAGCAGAGTCTCTGAAGGCTTGGACCAGTTAGCAAGGCTGGAAATGGTCCAGAAGCTTTAGCAGCATGCACAGTTCCACAGAAGACTCACTCAGTTCTGGTGGTCAGAACTGTACTTTAATTCTTCTTCTCTGTCTTTCTCTCCATCCTTTCTCTGTCTTCCTTAGGGATCCACTCGTGCTTCGTGTGTAAAGAGAGCAAGATGGAGGTGAAACGCTGTGTGGTGACTCAGTGTGGAAAATTTTACCATGAAGCTTGTGTTAAAAAATACCCTCTCACTGTGTTTGAGAGTCGAGGCTTTCGCTGCCCTCTCCACAGCTGTGTGAGCTGCCACGCCTCGAACCCTTCAAACCCACGGCCATCGAAAGGTACAGATGTTGTGCCCCACACCTTGGTGTAGGTTCACTTGCACTGTGTAGGTGCTTCTCAAGATGGACTCGTTGAGACTGGTCCATTTTGTCACAACTTTTGCAAAGATTGTGAGTTTTGATATTTCCAGGAATTCCAATAGGGCTGACTTAGCACAAGAGGGGACAGGTTTTTTTTTCCTCTTCCACTCTAAATGGAATCTTCAGATTCTTGGTTTTCACATGCGGGCAGAGCTATCTCAATAGATTCTGTTTGCTCTGCCTTTAGTGACCCATTGTATACAAAGGAAAAAAAATGGATCCTAGGTGGTGAACCAAGGGCCTCACACACACTAGAGAAGTCTGTAGCACTGAGCTTCCTCCTCCGCTGGCAACATTTGTAGCCAGGTTATATCTGTGTGTGGTTGGGAGGACAGGTATCGGGGCTTCACCAGGACATGTGGTTAGGGCGTGGCCAGGGCCTTGATGCCAGCAACCAGCAGGTAGACACCAGTGATGCTGGAAAGTAGCATCACACCTCCAGGTGGTCCGCATACGGCGTCCCTGATGCGCAGACAGGACCCAGATATCCCAGATAACGGCAGCCAGGTTGATGAATGTTAGTTGACCTCACGTGACATTTTACATGCCTTCTGTTTTTCCTGACATTCTTGTCTCCTTGGAAAATAATGTCATCAAATGTCCGCAGGCTGTTCCATCATTACTTCCCAAGTTTCTGTGACGAGTCTGGGATCTTCGAGATGTGTTTATTCCTTTCAGGTAAAATGATGCGGTGTGTCCGCTGCCCCGTCGCTTATCATGGAGGAGATGCCTGTCTAGCAGCAGGATGCTCAGTGATTGCTTCCAACAGCATCATCTGCACAGGTCACTTCACTGCTCGGAAGGGAAAGCGGCACCACAGCCACGTCAACGTGAGCTGGTGCTTCGTGTGTTCCAAAGGTGAGGCTGGCACTGTCTGTCGCACACGTGGCTCCCTCACCACTCAGCTGGTCCCGGCCTCAGATCTCAGGCTCTGCTCATTGACGGCCATTGCGTTTTCTCATTCCCTTCGTATTTGCCATGTGTTAGCACAGCGTAACATTTCTACTCGAAGGGACCCGTGTACACTTTGGTAAAGTAACACTGACTTTGGGATTGACTCGTGCATTGCCGTGTTGTATCTGTGCTTTAGTCAGGAGTGTGCCACTGCCACGCAGTGTGGAGAGGGAGGGCCTCTACTGACCTGTTTGGCCTGTCCTCCTGCAGGGGGAAGCCTTTTGTGCTGTGAGGCCTGCCCAGCAGCCTTTCACCCTGATTGCCTGAATATTGAGATGCCCGACGGCAGTTGGTTCTGCAATGACTGTCGGGCTGGAAAGAAGCTGCACTTCCAAGATATCATTTGGGTCAAACTTGGGAACTATAGGTATGAAAAAGAATCCTGTGCTTTTACGTCTGTCTTTGTTTGGATGTGCTTGTTTCACTTTGTAGAATTCAGATTGGAGTTACTATTGCTCTCAGAAGACTCCCTGAACCCTGTTTTTAATGTTTACAACAGATGGTGGCCAGCAGAAGTTTGCCATCCTAAAAATGTTCCTCCAAATATTCAGAAAATGAAGCACGAGATTGGAGAGTTCCCTGTGTTTTTCTTTGGGTCTAAGGATTATTACTGGACGCATCAAGCACGAGTATTCCCTTACATGGAAGGGGACCGGGGCAGCCGCTACCAGGGGGTCAGAGGAATCGGAAGAGTCTTCAAGAATGGTATGGCTTCTTAATACTGAGTTCTGATCTTTAGGAATTTCATCTTTGTGGAAAATACCAAACTAAGCATTCTGTCTGTTCTTTTAAAGCTAGAAAAAAACCAAGTTTGTAGACTGATGTATTTATTGGAGTAACTTTTGTGATATTACAAACATTTCCCACAGTTGTCCTTTCTGTAAGACAGATCTGGAGAAAATCTTCCATTACTTGATCTTGTGCCCAGCTCTGAGTGGCAGTGTCACCATAGCAGATACAGTGGGTCCTGAGATACTTCACCCAGGGTCCGGATGGGCAGGTCCTTGCGCGTGTGCTGTCTGATTTCATGGCTAAACTGGGAGACAGAAAGTAGTAAGTGTGGTGGTACCCGGCTGGTACTGGTGCAGGAAGGAGACAGAAAGGAAACATGGCAGTTTACAGAAGGATCGCCTTTTATATTAGGTGCAGGGCGAGAGAGAACCTCACATACACTACATGTGCCAGAGCAGATGGCATCTGAGCCCTGAGAACAACTGGCTCTCTGCTTCCAGAGGCAACCTGGTGAGCTTGATGTGGCAGTCAGCTGTCAGTGAACTTACTCAGTGTTGGGACATGAACCTGGTCGATTCAGAATGCGGCCATGGGACATACACTTGCTGTGGTCTGAGTTAAAGGAAGAGCCACAGAAACTAGGACATCCCCTGGTCCGGGGACCAGGAGAGAGCCGAGGTCAACATGGACACACAGTCCATCTCCGCATCCCCTACGCTGAGCTGACGGAGCTCAGCAAGCCAAAGCAAGCCACCCTAGTGTCCGCCTAGGGACTCCAGGCATCTCACTCCTGACCCTGGCCTCTTGTCAAGCCAGGCCTGCCAGTTACTAGCAGGGTGTGGCTTGTGCTCTGTCCTGAGCTGGTGTATTCTCTCATGAAGTACTTTTTTTTTTTAAACTAGTGAAAGCGCGCTTTTCTATCTTGAAATAATGAACCCTTAGCACCAACACCACAGCCTTGTTTTGAGTGGAGAGTGGGTTGCTCCTAACAGAAACCTATCGTGAGGCTTGTGCTGACACAAAGCGGTCCCCCTCCCCCTTTTAGTTACTGGGAGGAAGGATCATTAAATCAGCAAAGGATTTAGCAGTGAATATGGAGCTTAAGATGGATATGTTTATTTATTGAAATACTTTTCTCATCCTTTATTGACTTGTTAGCACTGCAAGAAGCCGAAGCTCGTTTTCGTGAAATTAAACTTCAGCGGGAAGCTCGAGAGACGCAGGAGAGTGAGCGTAAACCTCCACCATACAAGCACATCAAGGTGATTGGCATGTTAGGCTTGTGTGTGTTCGTGTGCAGGAGGGGTGAGGAGTGGCCATAGGTAACGTCTCCACAGAGAGACTCCTGCACAGTAGATTTTCCATATCTGGCCTGTGACTGGTGAGAGTCTCGTCAGAATTCAGCCCCATGTGCCCAGTGTGAATGGTAACACAAGGTGCCCCAGACAAATAGTCCTGTTGCCGCCTCTGATGATTGGCTTTTTATACAGTATGGTTGCACGTATAGCTGGGGGTTCGGGTTAGAGTTTGGTTTTTCCTTACAGTGAGATGTTAGTGGTATAGTCATAACAGTAGAATTGACTGACCTGTATCGATGCTCAACTCTCTGTTTCTAAAAGTCTAGGCTGTAGTCATCATCTTGTGCAAAGAAATGATATCCTGGGCTGAGAGGTTAAAACCTTCACTTTGCAAGCAAAGGACCCGATGTCAGATCCCCAGACCCTATGTAAAATTCTGGGCAGGAATGGAGGTGGCCTGTTTTTCCGGCCCTTGGAAGACAGAGCCTGGGAAACTTCAGAGCAAAGGAGGCAGAATAATTGAGGCTAATTCCTGATGTCACCCTTGGGCCTCCACAGGCACATACGCTCAAGTGTCCTCTTGTGCACACACAGGAAACGAAAGAGAGAGACAGTATTCTTATTAATTTTTTAAAACGTTTAAAATTGTGTGAGTGTGTATATGTGTGTGTGTGTGTGTGTGTGTGTGTGTACCAGAGGTCACTGTGTGTGTATCAGACGTCACAAGGGTGACTTCAGGAATCATCCTGGATTGCTTCTACCTCCTTTTTGCTTCACTCTGGGATTTCCCAGGGCACAGCCTGGGCCGGAAGTGCAGGCTGCCACCATTTCTGCTTGGCTTTTTTTTTTTTTTTTTTTTTTTTTAACGTGGGACCTGGGATTTGAAGTGAGGACCTTCTGCTTATGAAGGAGAGATTTAACCTCTGAGCCATCTCTCAGCCCTTCTTATTCATTTGAACTTAATATTTTCTTTGGAATGGGTTTCCTGAAATAAAAGTAGAGGACCACAGAGCATTAAAATTCTAGATTCTTTGAGAATATTTCAAGGTTTTTCTCCAGTGTCATAGTTTGTCAAAGCACTGCAACACAAAGATTGTCTTTCACCACAGCATTCCCCAAGCTGTCCGTTTCTATCTTGTTTCTTTTTACTCCTCTGCATTTATTCTTTAATTGTTAATAATAAGCTGCAAAGTCATAGGCAGTGTGCTGTTCACTGCTACCTGTGTGGTGCGTGGTAAAGGGAAGGTCAGATAGGAGGATAGCTCTTTTTCTGGATATCCATGTTGTACTCTTGGTCTTACCATAACCTAACTGGGTAATACCAGTTCTCAGTTATAAATGAGATGATTAAGAAGGTGTGCGTTTGGAGGAGAGGTGGGGATGTAATTCAGTTGGTGGAATGTTTGAGTATTATATAGAAAGCCCTGGGTTTGGTTGCCTAGCACCACATAAACTGGGCACAGTGGGATATGCTTATAATCCCAGCACTTAGGAGGTTGAAGCAGGAAGATCAAGAATTCAAGGTCATCTTTTGCTACCAAGTGACTGTAAGACCACTCAGGGATACGTGAGACCCTGCCTCAAAAAACAAAGCAAAAATGAAATGAATTAATACAATAAATAATGTGGTGCATGTGGCTATTGAGATGGGGGCATCATTGCTCCTTCATGAAGCTCCCAGATCAGATGGCCCTACTTTCCCGATGTGCCAAGGGCTGAGAAGAGCCTGCTGGGTTCTGATGCCAACTTTTGGGACAGTCTGCTCCAGTTGGCCCTGAGGGTTAGACTAAAAGCCGTGTAAGGGATGATGGTTGGTGTGTCAAGTGGAGCCAAGACAGCTTGCTTTTTCTTCGCAGGTGAATAAGCCTTATGGGAAAGTCCAGATTTATACAGCCGACATTTCTGAAATCCCAAAGTGCAATTGTAAACCCACGGATGAGAACCCCTGTGGCTCTGACTCAGAGTGCTTGAACAGGATGCTGATGTTTGAGTGCCACCCACAGGTGTGTCCTGCAGGCGAGTACTGCCAGAACCAGTGTTTCACCAAGCGGCAGTACCCTGAGACCAAGATCATCAAGACAGACGGCAAAGGGTGGGGCCTGGTTGCCAAGAGGGACATAAGAAAGGTATGTGCTGTGTCCCTGTCCAGTTCTAAGAGGTGGTGGCTCATGTTTATTTAAGTTTGCTTATTGCATTTTTTTGTCATTTGTATATGGATCGTATTTTAAAATATTTTTTCAAATTGAATTATTATAATTGAATGCTAGAAAATATTACACAAGCAATATGTACCCAAGCTAATAGTCATAAACTGCCTTACAGCCTGTCTTAAGTTAGAACTGTGATAGTTGTTTTTGTGAAATAACAAGTTAAGTAAAGTTGGCCTAGAGATCAGTGAACTCAGATCTTAGGTTTCTCATCACAGTGGACCAAGCACAGAGAATGCATGAGCTGTACAGGTCATCTTCTTAGTGAGAAAGAAGTAAGGAAGAGGAGAGAGAGAGAATATGAACTACACCCCTCGCCAACCTTGTGATTTCTCTGCTTCAGTTGTTGATGGATCCTTGATGTAGAACTCCATCCAGTTCTTCAGAACTGCTTTTTCTTTGGGTGAATATGTGTAATGGTGACTTACATTGAGGCACGTCATTGTAGGAAGCAGACTGGAATGTTTGAAATGCTCGAATATATGCACCACAGTCAGTCTGTATCTAGACAATATTCTTGAGTGTGGACTTCAGACCTGCAGATGTTTAAGGACATGCATGTTGATGAGTGTCCTGCTGTCTTGTGCTCAGTACTGAGAATTGTCAGTATGTTTTCAGTTGTCATGTGTTTTTGATTTCCAGGGAGAATTTGTCAATGAGTATGTTGGTGAGCTGATCGATGAGGAGGAGTGCATGGCACGAATCAAATATGCACATGAGAACGACATCACCCACTTCTACATGCTCACCATAGACAAGGTAATAGGAAACATCTTTTCTTTGCTGTTGGTTCCTGTGGAGTACACATTGGCTCGAGGGTTCACCTGTCGGACCTTGTATTACTATGGAATTCTCATTTTGTTCTTTTTAGTAGCTTTTTTTCAAGCATCTGCACATTTTCCTCCGAATATTGGATGTCTTTGAGCAGAGCTGCTTCTCGCAGAGAGCATCCTAAACACTGATTGACCACGGTCTGGGGAAAGAAAGAAGCACAGATAGGAGCATTTTATGCCTTGGACACACTGTAGAGTGTTTGGCTCTCTATTGCTTGTGTGACTCTGGGCTTCCTTCCCTCGCCCCCTTTGCTTACTTTGAGCTGGGTCTCATTGTGTTGCCCAGATTGGTCTCAAACCTCTGAGCTCAAGTGATAGGAGTAAGACGGACTCGTGTGCTACTGCTCCAGAATATGCAGCCCAGAGCTTTAGATAGGTGGAACTGAGGTACTAGAGGTTCTTGGCGTTTGCAGCATGCAGGCAAGTTGATAAACAAGGTGCATCTGCAGTGCTTACAGTGGGCCCATGATTGCTGACTGGTCTCTGCTAGCTGTGCCCTCCTCGTTGACTGAGTGTGCTCTTAAGGGAAAGTACAAAGAAAACATCCTTGTGCCGTCTGTGAATAATACGCTCAAAGCCCAGCCGAAAAGGTGGGCTGTGTTTAAAATAAAAGTAAATAATTTTTGAAAGCAGGATAGAAAATGGACATAGCAAAAGGCATTGTGAACACTGCCTGAAGATCGAGAAGAAAGTGCCACAGTAAAATAGAAGCAGCTCCAGGGCTCCAGCTGCTAGTCCCTTGGAAGACCTGAACACTGGGCCCTGGGTTAAAGGAGAGATTTAGGAGATATCCAGCTCAGATATGCTGGTACATGCCTATCATCCAACACTCAGGAGAGTGAGGTAGAAGGATCATGTGGTTGAGGTCAACATGTATTATGTAAATCTTGTCTCAAGAAGCCAGGAGGGAGTTGGGATAGGGTGAGTATGTGCTTCCTGATCAAATCAAGTCAGAGGTGGAAGGAGCTATCTGAAAGGATAGATTTGGGGGCAGTGAGGGTAGTTTGGACAGGAAACAGCTGTGGCGTTTCATTTCTCAGGTGTAGAAGGTACTGAGACTGTGCAGTGTGCACTTTGCTGTTGTGTCAGAATGAGCTGAAGGGATTGGGGGCGTCCACACATTCACAGATGAAACGGGAGACAAAGGGAGTGTGGCAAAATGTTAACACTGTGTTATTTGGTAGAGTGCACTGATGTGAATTGTGTGCTTACATTTCTTTTGTCTATGGAATTGAACTTTTTTGGGGTCCTGGAGCTAGAGAGGTGGACAGTACTTCCTCCTCAGGCTCTGCAGGGCATAGGAATAGGGGGACAGGCTGTGAGTATATTCACAAGACCTTTGTAGAAAGTTGACTTAGGGGCTGGAGAGATGGCTCAGGGGTTAAGCTTCTGCCTTGCAGGCGGAAGGTCCTGAGTTCAGATCCTAGACCCCACGTATAGACGCCGGGCGGAAGCGGGGGCAGCCTGCGTTTCTGGTCCTGGTGGGCGGAGCCTGTGAATCCCGGGGCAGAGTAAACAAGGAGGAGGTGGAAGCGTCCATGGTGGTTCCTGAATTCACCCGTGGTTCTACACACACACACACACATACACATACATGCACACACATACAATTGAATAAATTAAAAAAATTAAAAAAAAAAAAAAGAAAGTTGACTTAATGGGGAATTAGGAAAGCCAGTGTTATGGAGGACAGTGAACAGAACTTAGCAGCAATCAACTATGGTGAAAGAGAAATGGCTAACTAGGTCCCAGGAAAGTTCTGGCACCCTGTGGAGATTGTTAAAGAAGCTGTGTTTCATGTAGATTGGTAAGTGTGCTGATGTTAGAGCAGCAGCAAGCTAGCCATGTTCAGACAAAAGAGCGACGTGTACATCTTTCCCAGAAGTGATAGAACATGCAGCAGACAGGCTTGCACGTTAACCTTCCAGAAGCGACCGAAGCAAGGCTGTTAGAGGCTGTACAGCAAGCTGAAGCTGAGATGTGGGTGTCTTTTGAGGCCGGCAGGAATCTGGGAAAGAGGCCAATAAATTTGTCCCAGGAAACAGCAAGTAGCATCTCTCCTCTTCTTGGGTGGAGGAGTTACAAAGGGAGTTATTGTGTTAGAAATGGAAAAAACTGTGGGTCTACACCTAATGCATTTCAGAGTCTGAATTCAAACTATTTATGTGTATTAAGGAGCCAGATATAGTTAGTGGGCACTACAGAGGCAAAGGCAGGAGGATTGTGAGTTCAAAGTGAGTCTGAACTACAAACAAGATTCTATCTCAAAATGGGTGGAGATGTAACTTAGCAGTAGAGTACTTACCTAGTGTGAGCAAGGTCCTGCATTCCATCCCTAGCACTAGAAATGTCATGTCATGCATTTAAAATACGGTCATTTGTCTGAAGCATCATGCCCGAAGCATCAATTAAGGCGGTAGCGTGTAAGAGGTAACTCATATAGCTTCTGTCTTGTGCATCTCCTAGGAGAGAATGAGCCCTTCGTAGCCAGGCAGTGGATAAGGCCCAGCAGGGCGCATCCTCCAAGGAGCAAACCCTTCATGCAGGAGGTGGACTCTGCTTGTGCTGAGATGGCACTTTGCCAGAACATGGCTGTGAATCCAGGGGCCCAATGAAGCTGCAGCTTCCAGGAAAGCTTAGATGGTAAAACATGTTTTGCTCCAGGTCAGCCTCCGCTACCACCGAAGCTCCAGCCCTGCAGCAGACCCTTGTGTGATGGCTGCAGAACTGTGCACGCATGGCAGGAAGTTCCTGCACACATCTTGATCTGTGATCTGACCCCGGCAGCCATTGGTGCTGCTGTCCCCCTGCTGGTGTGCTCCCTCTCTGTGCCTTCTCCCCTCTTCTGGGAGCTAGACATTAGAGACTGGGGAGCATGTGGCTGTGCCTGCCTGGAAAAGATGCAGGCTCGAAACAGGCCAAGCAGCTGAGCGTACACCTCAGGTGCTGGTGGGTGGCCCAGCTAGTAACGATGCTCAGGCCTGATTACTTGAGTCCCGTCCCAGGACCACATGGGGAGAGAAGTGACTTCCACAGGCTGTCCTCTGACTTACACTTGTGCCGTGCCATAGATGTGCATGTGTGCACGAGCATGCACACAGCGTAGATTAACATATAACAAAGTATTAGTTTAAAAAAAGTACTCATTTTTGTGTGAGTGTGTGTGTGTGCATGTGTTGTGTGAATGTGTGTATCAGAGGGCACTGTGACTTTGGGAGTCATCCTGGATTGCTTCTACCTCCTTTTTGCTTTGCTCTGGGGTTTCCCAGGATTAGCCTTCCAAAACTTGAAGTGCAGGCTGACACCATTTCCATCCAGCATTTTTACATGGGATCTGAGTTCTGAACTCAGTTCTTCTGCTTGCAAGGCAGACAAAGCCTTATTAACCCCTGGAGCCATCTCTCCAGCCCAAGTAATAATTTTTTTTAAAGCTTCTAAAACCTCAGGCTGGGCTGGAGAGATGGCTCAGGGGTTAAGACTGTCTCACAAGCAGAAGATCCTGAGTTCGGATCCCAGATCCCACATAAAAATGCCAGGCAGAAATGTAGCAGTCTGCACATTTGGCTCTGGTGGGCGGAGCCTGTAAATTTTCAGAACAAAGCAAGGAGTTAAAAGCTATCCAGGATAATTCCTGAAGTCACCTTCGTCCTTCACAGGGACATTCACTGCCCTCTGATACACATGCATGCACGCACGCACACACGTGCATGTATTTTTTTTTTTTTTTATAAAATTTTTTTTAAAAAATATTTTTTATATTCTTTGATGTTCTTTGATAGAGATAATCTACAACAACTAGAAACAGAACAGCGCGCGCGCACACACACACACACACACACACACACACACACAAAATCAAGAAAAACAAAGTAACAAAACTCAGCAAACCTATTGAAGGGGAAGTAATCTTCATTTTGAGTTACCAAACAGTTATGTTCAAATATCCATTCCAAATAAAAAGTCACAAGGCCTATAAAGGACAGAAAAGAGAAAAGACTGGTTCACTTAGAAGAATAAATTAAACCAAGAGGAACTCTAAAAAGTAAAGACCTTTTGACAGATTACATAAAAACTGAACACAACTCTTCCCCAGTGCCAGGGAATCAAACCCTAGCCCCTGCACGTAAAGCAAGTGTTCTGCCACAAGGCTGCATTCCTAACCCTTGATTTTGTGGGACAAGGTCTTAGCTTTGTACAGCTTGGTCATGCCGTGAACTGGCCTTGTAGATCAGGTTGGTCTTGTGATCCTCCTGGTTCGGCCTCCCTAGGGCTAGAGTAACAGACTAATTCTCGCTGAAAACATACGTAAGGAAATCAGAGAACTCCGTGTGGTGATGCGTGCCTGTAATCCCAGCCCTTGAGAGACAGAGGCAGGAGGATCATGGCAAGTGTGAGGCCAGCTGGACATAGCAAGGCCCAGGGCAGCCAGGACTACAAAATAAGAAGGGAAAAAAATGGGGGGGAGGGGTATAGTGAGCTTGCCTGCAATTCCAACACTGAGGCCAGGCACCAGGATCGAGCATTTGAGGCCAAGCTGGGATACACGCGGTGACATTTTCTCAAGGAATAAGCAGTCACTAAGTAAAGTTAAAACAAGTAAATAAACAGAACAAAAAAGCCAAGACAACAGTGTATGGAGGAAAGTGGAGTATCAGCGAAGACAGACTATCAGCAGTGAAAATCTAGAAATCCCACAGCTGGAAATACAGTTAGCGGAAATAAAAAACTCCAGCTATTCAGAGGTGGATTTGAACAGTTAAGAAAAGAATCGGTGAGCTTGAAGATGGATGGTTTGCATTGTGGAGTCTGAGGAGGATGGAAGAAAGACAAACGGCACCCAAGGGCTCTGAGGAACCCAGAGAGGGTGGAGCTGAGGGCAGAGCGACTCGCGCCATCCCCAGTGAACCCCAAGGAAGACAGACGACTGGAATCCTGCAGGGCACACCGTAGCCATCGTCAGTGCTTGCCATCATGGTAGCACGTGGGATTAGAAGTTCAAGCCATCCTGGGCAGCATGAGACAGCACCAAAGCAAAACCTAAGACAGAGAAGTATTTGTCACTCCTGTCAACTCTCAAAACATTAGTACAGTGTTTGAAGGGCAGAAGATAGACACGCTCAAAGTGCAAAAGTTTAAAACAAATGAAAGCAACCTGTCAGAAAAGAGTTCTTATCCGGTTACATTTCGTGAACACGGGAGAGATAGAATAGTCCCATATAAAGAAGTGAGGGACCCGCCTTTAGAGGTCACCTGGTGCTTCCTCAACCTGGCTGTTTCATTTCGTACAGGATTTAAAATACTATTTTAATACATTTTAAAAGTTTTTTTTAGTATAAAGCATATTATTGTGGTAATTCTGTTTTATAACTCCACATTTTGTTTTCTACATAACTTAAGTGACTGATGCACTTTAAAGAGTTGGAGCATATAACATAAGAGAGGTAGCTTTGTGAAATCAGCAACTGAAAGGACTGAGCAAGGGCTGCAAGGAGAATTATTATATTTTTGGACTTTAGTGGCATACATATAAACCAGAACACCATAAATACAGAGAACAGAAAAATGGTAAAGTCAGTGAAACCTACCAAAAGGTAGCTCAAACCAACCAAACTGACTTGAGCAAGTTAAACTAAGAAAGAAGAACAGAAAAGATACAGATTCCTGAATTCAGGAATGAAAGGTGTGCTGGTAGATGGTTCAGTGGGAAGCAGTGCTTGTTGCACAAGTCTGATGACCTGGACCCCCAGCAGCCACAAAGTAGATGGAAAGGTCCAGTTCCTAAGAGTTGTCTGACTCCATACACACGTGCGCAATCAGAGCTAAAGAAAGATTTTATGTGAGTAAGAAAGGACTGGTGGCAGCCTTGTCTTCCATCTTCCTGTTCTCCCAGTGTGGACATTGTCCTGCTCCTGTTGGCCTTGGGCCTGCGGCCTTGTGCTGGAACACCAGGCTTCACTCAACTTGTGACAGAGAGGTTTTGGAAGTCGATCTGTGACCATGGAGACAATGTTGGGAGGCTTAGGAATGGAGGATGGAGACAACCACTGTTCTTCTGCCAAACGTTAATGCAGTAACACTAGAAAGGTCACCAGTGCTCGCTTAGGCAGCACATGGACTAAAGTCGGGACAATACAGAGAGCGTTAGCACCGAAAGGATGACACACACATTCGTGAAGCATTCCATATTTTAAAAAAAACTGAAGAAATAGAATAACGGTCATTCAGTGGTGCAGGCATCACAAGGATGACCCTCCTTTTCCTGAGGACAATGAGAACAAAGAATTCCTAAAGGCTGACAAGAAGTGCTTGTTGAACTTATTCTGGCTGCAAACTCAGAGGTTTGCTTGATATTCCTTGCACAACAGTTGCCATGTGAGTAAGGGGAAACTGCTGAGGAGATTTGTAAAGGCTTCAGTGTAAAAAACGACTTTATAGAGGAGGACGAAGCCCAGGTTCCCATGGAGAACCAGCGGTGTGAAGAGGAATGAGATGCTGTGCCCGACATTATGACCCTATAACGATTGGCCCCAATACTAGCTGCACTGCTGTTTGCATTACTGTGGCTGAGCAGTAGACAGGCGCAGCAGCAGACCGTTGTGTTAGCACTGTGTCATCTTCATTGCAGATTCCCAGCCTGGGGCTGTTCTTCTAAGATGAGCAAAAGTTTCTCCTTTTCTTTACTCTGAATAAAATTGAACTATAGGTTCTGTGTAGAAGGTGTCATTTCGGGCTTTATTCTTTCCGTAAAGCTGAGTTTATTTTCTAGTTAACTTCGGTGAACTTTCCAATGTTGGCATTGTAAATAAAGTAGTTTATGAAAAAAAAAAATCCAACGAATTAGATGAACTTAAATAACACAGACAAGTTCTTAGAAACAAAGCCTATAAGACTAAGTCATTGAAAAATGTAGAAAATTTGATACAAAGTATGTCAGTGATTAAAAGTCCAGGCATGGCCTCACGTGCGCAGGGGCCGTTTCCATGCCAGGGCTGTCCATCCGTCTCGAGCAGCAACTACAGACCATCTGTGAGAGAAGTCCTGGTGCTGACAGTGCTCCTAGTGAATCTTCCAGAGTGAAGATAGCAGCAAGGCCTGCTGTTGAGCATCCGTATCAAACTGTCACAAGAAAATGAGAGAGGAGAGACGTCTTCAGACACTGGCAGCATTTACAATAGCTGAAGAAGTGTTGAAGAAACAGGTGTCCAAGTAGTAAAGGGTATTCAAAGTGTGATCTTTCCATACCTTTGGTGTCAGCCTACACATCTGCACCTGCATTCACACACACTCACCTGTACATGTATGTGTTGTGAAACAGCACAGCGGATGGAAAAATATAATTGTAGGAGACTAAGGAAAAAAATCAAAAGCAATCCCAGAGGAAAGAGAATATTCAAGAATGCATGTTAGACTGTCAGATCCACAAAGCATGCCAGCAGCTAGAATATGCATCAGAGCATTCCAGAAACACCTTGCAGATTAATCAGCCACGTCACTCGACTAAAGGAATAATAAAGGAGGTACCCTAGAAAGAAGAAAACCGAACTTCAGAAGTTAAACATGAGACCCCAGAAGTAATGATGGACAAATGTTTGAAAATGTGGCTAGAACTAAGTATATTTGACTGTGTCATTAGGGTAGATCCTGAAACCTGCCGACAGATAGCAAGGCATGAAAATAGGTGTTAAGTTTAACACTGATTGGAGAATCATTTGAGGCCAATCTAATTGTCCCAGGATGTCCCTAGTTTAAAAAAACAACTAGGGAGATGGCTCAGGGGTTAAAGTCTTTCTAAGCAAAAAAAAAAAAAAAAAAAAAAGTCCGAGTTCACATTCTAGGCAGTAGCCTGTAATTCTGGCCCTGGAAGTCAGAACCTGGGAAATCGCAGAGGAAAACACTGGAGAAACATTCCAGGAAGATTCCTGAAGTCATCTTGGACTTTCACAGGCACACATACTCGAGTCCCCTCACACATTCATGCATACCTACACACACTGGAAAAAAAAAAAAAAGACTACAGAAGCTGGGATGAGCTGCTACTTTTGACTTTATCAGCTTTATATTTTATCAAGACTCCATGGAAAAATTAATAAAGATATAAGAAATGGAAGGTGTGATTTTTCACACCACTGAAGGATAGAAAACGGGCAGGAAGAAAAGCACATAATTTCAGAAGACGGTGAGGTGGTGTGAGTGGTAGAAACTATACCAAGTAGGCTGGGGAGATGGCTTAAGAATTAAGCCGTTGCCTCACAAGGAAAAGGACTCGAGTTCAGATTCTACGTAAACGTGCCAGACTACTGTTGCTGCATCCTGTGATTGTAGCTCTGGAAGGCAGAGCTTGGGAAACCTCTGAGCTAAACAAGGAAATAGAACAATGCACGATGATTCTCTCTTGGGCCTCCACAGACACACAGCGCGCCTTGACACACTTACACACAAAGAAAACCTGAGGAGACCTGTCGCGGTTTCTTGTGAGTGGAGCAAAGCTGGCAACATGAACTTGTGAGGTTAGAGTCTCGGCAAGGAGAGCTGAGCGAGGGAAACGAACTAGGAGAGCGCGGGCGAGAAAGACATGCAGAGGCGGGTGTAGACCTGGAGTCCTCATGCTCAAGAGGTGGAGGACAGCTTGGTTTACCTAGCCGGTTCAGACCAGTTAGGTCTGCAAGGGAAGACCCTGTCTTAAAACAACCAACCACCCCATCCCTACCCCCCACCCCCACAAAAAAAGAATAAAAGGGGGGGGGGACTTGAAGGAAGAAATGAGGTCTGAAGAGAGAAAAAATTCTGTGTGGCAGAGGCGTGGTCTGTGAGCGGTGCCAGGCTGGTCGGGGAGCTGCCGTCTGGCCAGGGCTCTTGGACACCAGTGTTAAAGCAGGCGAGGCTCCAGCTGTTAGAAGAAGGCAGTATGGTTCAGGGGACGCTAACTCATAAATTTTGACATAAATAGCTTAACAAAGTATATATATATATATATATATATATATATAACAAAGAATCTTTTATTTTAAATTTTTTTATTATATTATTTATTCAATTGTGCGTGTATACATGTGTGTGTATGTGTGTGTGAGTAGAACCACAGATGAATTCGGGAACCACCATGGACGCCTCCACCTCCTCGTTTACTCTGCCCTGGGATTCACAGGCTCTGCCCACCAGGACCAGAAACGCAGGCCGCCCCGCTTCCGCCTGGCGTCTATACATGGGGTCTAGGATCCCATCTCAGGACCTTCCGCCTGCAAGGCAGAGGCTTAACCCCTGAGCCGCCTCTCCAGCCCCAGAATCTTTTGTTTTAAAGCAAAAAAATGTGTTTATGAAGGGAACAGGAGGAGGCCCACAGTAGGCCTCTCAGAGGTCAGGGCCTGAGCCCAGGACATGGCACAGGCCTAGGATTCTCCTTCCCCTCTCAGATATGTAGGCACTAGTGACAGGATATGTGGTGCTCTGCAGGGTCTGAAGGAGTGAGGTTTGAAGAAGCTGCTGAGGACTGTCAAGGAGCAAGGGGGCCTTGGCCAGCTCCAGCAGCTGAACTGCAGAGTGCCCAGGTGTGGGCAGGGAAGGGCCCTGGAGGAAAACTACAGAACTCTATCCAAGTCGGAACTTAAGCCCATGGTGAAGGTTGGAAGTAGGTTCACTCCTACACCACGAGTGAGACAGCTGTCCTGGAAGTACTCAATGGGTGATTCCAAAATGGACCTAAGTTTTTAATGTGTCCAGTCAAAGCACTTTGAAGGAATCTTGTGCTGTCCCTTGTTAGCATATCAGGATGTGATTCTGGCATGTCCATAACCACACATGCAACTGCTACTTCTGTTACTGGGTAGGGAAGGAGAGAGAGTGCTTCCAGTGCGTTGTCCGAACTTTTGTGTGACTGTCACTTTCATAGCTTACCTACCTCACAGGTTAAAGTGTACAGGAAAATGGTGCATCACGGTTTGGAGCAGTCCTTGGGGCCTCAAATGATGCAAAGTTTACAGACTTTTAATAACAGTGAGCGATAAGAAAAGGCTGACTTGGCATGGTGACCCAGGCTGCAGGTCTAGCTCTCTAGAGGCACAGGCAGGAGGGGGTGAGTTCAAGGCCAGCCCAGGTAATATCAGGAGACTTTATGTTTAAAACAAATGCTGCTGATTAAAGTTGGTTACAAACTGGGGAAGGGGGACACTTGATGGTATCTGTTATGAACTTCCATGGCTATAGGGGGCAAAATGTTAGGAAGGCATAAAGGGTAGCAGCCAAAAGAGAACACGAAGTTCCCAGTGTAGCTGGGAAATGGAAAGTAAGGTGTCACTTGATGGCAGAAGGCGTCAGATACACACACACGAGCAAGACAGGTGGATGCATTCTACCTGCATCAGACTGGCACATACAAGTGGGCAGACGGGCGTGTTGTCCTTTGTCAGCACGCCACTCACCTGGGCTTGGGCGTCAGTCAGACCTTGTGACATAAGGGAAGGCTGTCACCGCCAAGAGAGGCGAGAAGGTTGCCATCCTCCAAGAAGGAGGGGTTTAACGTGGGTGGCACAGGCAGGGCAGGCAGAGCTGAAGGTAGAGGCTAGGGGTACACACACAGGATGGAATGGGTATGTGCGAACAGCTGGGAGGCTGTGGGTGCTCTCAAGCCCAGAAGCTGGATGCAAAACCACAGTCCCATTGCGGGGGCAAAGCAGCAGCATCGTTCTCCCTGCTCCTGATGACAGCTCGCAGGAAACCAGGATGGGAGGGAAACCCCTTCAGTGGGAGATGTCCTCCCTGCGCCCACAACGCAGTAGGAGCTGATCTGAGCAAGTGGGGGAGGCGATGGGGGCCATGTTTTGCTGCTGTGAGGACTTCAGCAAGGCCTCCCAAGCTGTGGCCTTCACAAAGCCACAGAAAACAACATTCCTTGTGGAGAAACCCTGAGAATTGTATGACAAAGTTTCTTACCTGGAGATGAAATTGCAAAGATACAACTCTTTGCAAATGTTAGTTCGTTGTAATCTCAGCAAAGTTAAACAGTTAAGTATATAGCACTGCCAATTTCACAATTGGCAGTAACGATTAGCCTTCTAGTGCGAAGGGCAGGCACACACACACCAGAAAGTGGAAGAGCTCTCTGATGCATCCCTGTGAAGTGTTTCCAAAGACCAGGGCAGATTACAGGGCAGCTGCAGGGTCTGACCAGAGCCCAGTGTGGTTAGTAGCAACTTTGGTGCCCTGCCACTTCCATGTAAGAACAAGCTGCAGATGGACTGAAAGGCCAGAGCAGTAGAGACATTTATAACCTACTTAACAAACACTGGATGCGTGAGGTATAACACTGATAAAATTTGAGGAATTTAATATGAAAAAAGCACTCTATGTAGCAACTTTGGTGCCCTGCCAAACAGTTCTTAAAAGTTACTGTATTTAAAATTGATAGAGAACATCTGCAGGTTGGTTAAGATAAAGCGAGGTATAGACACCCCCGGAACAGTAGTGCAGATGCCTGTCAGAGCGATGGTGCTGAGCCTGCCTCTCTCTCTCCTGTGAACACTGGGCTGCGCGGCAGCACCGTCAGGGTCAGCTCAAGGGCTGTTGACCACCTCACAGCCGTCAGGGCAAAGTAGGGCTGAAGTGTGACCCAGTCGTAGATGCTCATCCCACCTGTACAGGCCCGATTCGAAAAAAGCACACAATGAAACTGGCCAGGTTGTTCATTTGGTATAGTTTCTGTCTCTCTCCCCCCCTCCCTCCCCCCAGCAACTATGGCCTGACGCTGTTTGTCAGGCTGCTGTCTTCCAAGGCAGTCTGTTAACTCAGGAGAACTTCCAGCTGAAGCTCAGGTCACTGTCCAGCTGGAACTAGACACACACACTAGCTTTGTCTTTAAAGGTGGGCTCCTGTGTGCTGCAGACGGTCGGGGTGAAGCTGGCACCCGTCCCGTGGCACGAGCTGCCCCCACAGTGCTCATCCCGTTTGTGCATGTGATGTTGAATCTCAAAAGTACCTACAAAGAGCACGTCAGCCTTGTTTGACTCTGGCCGTACCTGTCTGTAGCCGACGGAGGGTCTTCGCGTCCTCGCCGTCCATGCTTCCCCTAACCCGCGTGCTGCCGGGCTGCTGACACATTCCTCACCCTGCTCGCCAGGGCCTGGCTCTGTCCGTGTGGTCCGGGCCTGCCCTCCACGAGCCAGAGAATCAGGACTGGTTTGGGGGTGTCCTGTCCAAGTGGACAACAGGATACCACAGTTTTCAGTACAACAAACACCACTGTCATCTGATAGAACATGCAGAATCCTTTGAAGATAACACGCATTGGCTTTCTACTCCACAGGACCGAATAATTGATGCTGGCCCCAAAGGAAACTATTCTCGGTTCATGAACCACAGCTGTCAGCCCAACTGTGAGACCCTCAAGTGGACAGTAAACGGGGACACTCGGGTGGGCCTCTTCGCAGTGTGCGACATTCCTGCAGGTACGCACTGTGGGCGTCCAGGGCTCCTGGGCAGAGGCTCTGACCGGGCAGAAAGGCTCTGGGGTGGTAGGTGGTGACTGCGAGGTTAAGCAAACAGCCAGGTCCTGGGTCGTTCCCGTGCAGGCGTGAAGGCAGGTCTGTGCTTCAGATTGACGAGCTCACAGCCACCCTGCAAAATAAGGGCTTTCAGGTTGTGTTTTTCTCTCCTGCAGGGACGGAGCTGACTTTCAATTATAACCTTGATTGTTTGGGCAATGAGAAGACGGTCTGTCGGTGTGGAGCTTCCAACTGTAGTGGATTCCTTGGGGACAGACCAAAGGTGAGGCTACTGTGTTACACAGGCGCTGCGGAGACTGCCGTGTAGAAGCAGTCTCTTCTCAGCGGCCTGATTGTGACACGACAAGGCCCCACCACGTGTGGGGACAGCGTGTCTTCCCAGCGAAGACATGTTCAGGCTTCATAAATGTGTCTCCCATGACGGGTTGCTGGGACAGATGTGTGTGCTCTTCTGTGGACGGAAACGAAGGCAGTTATCTGAAATCAGGGTGTTATCCGGTTCACAGTCCCTGAAGATGCTCTCGGGGAGCCTTCCAAGCCTCTCCACAGCTCCTGCTGCTGGCTAGTGATTCTTGGGGCCTCTTGTAGATTCTTTACCCCAACCTTCTGCTGGTGCTGCTTCACATGAACATTCCGTGCGTGCGTGCGTCTGTGTGTGCGTGTGTGTGTGTGTGGTGATGGTGGTGGTGGTTGAGAGTAGAGCCCAGGCACTCACCTCTGCTACCAGTCCTTCCAATACAGTTAGGTTCCACCCTGTGACCTCATGCTAATTACATTTGCAGTGAACTTATTTTTTTAAAAATATTTTATTTACTCTGTGTGTGTACGTGTATCAGGGCACATGCGCCCCTGTGGAGGACCAAGGGTGAGTCCAGGAATCCTGGATTGCTTCTACCTCCTTCTTACTTCACTCTGGGATTTCCCAGGCTCCGCCTACCAGAGCCAGAAGTGCAGGCCGCTGCCATTTCCGCCTAGCATTTTTATGTGGTACCTGGGACTTTCTGCTTTTGAGGCAGCACCTAGCCCCTGAGCCATCTCCAGACCAGTGATCCTATTTGTAAAGAAGGCCATGTTCCACAGTCCCAGGAAAGACATTTATCTTGAGGCAAGGTATGCAGCAAGGTCCAAGGCTGACAGGCAGCTTTGTGGGAGCTGGATGGGGCCTGCCCTTCGCGTATTGCTCATCAGAGCTGCTTCAGCCTCAAGGAGTCCTGCTTGCACTTCCCACTGTCGGATCCTGAGTACAACACCGTTTGAACCTGTGTTCAGCTCTTTGTCTCTGGAAGGAATCTAATGTGTGGTTGACCATCTCCCCTCCTGTCTCCGCTTTAGAAATGAAATGGTGGGCGCCTCTTGAGCCCACACACACTTGGCAGCGTTCTGAAGTGCCTGTGTTCACCTCACTCTCTGGGCTTCTTAGAGCTAGTCGTCTAGTTTTATCTCTGCTGCTTTCACACGGTTGCACTCTAATCTTGATTCCAGACCTCAGCACCCATTTCTTCTGAGGAAAAGGGCAAAAAGGCCAAGAAGAAAACCAGGAGACGCAGAGCCAAGGGGGATGCAAAGAGGCAGTCAGAGGATGAATGCTTCCGCTGTGGCGACGGGGGCCAGTTGGTGCTGTGCGACCGCAAGTTCTGCACCAAGGCCTACCACTTGTCGTGCCTAGGCCTGGGCAAGCGACCTTTCGGTAGGTGCCCAGGGACCACGGCAGCTCCTGGAGACCTGGGTTGTGCTGGGCTACCCTTCAGTTTCTCTCATGAGTTCATGAGTTGTTGTTCATAAATATGCTAACTATCCCCAGTCCAGGAACCCTTCTGGAGGCATAAACCTGGCTCTCTGGAAAGCAGCAGAATAAGCTATGTCTCACCACTCCCACGTATTTCAGAGAAATAAGGCACACGGTGAAAATAGCTATAGTTCCAGAAAAATTAATCCATCTTTACCCAGAGGAAACCAAAAAAGGCGCAGACAGTAGAATGGTGAGCTCAGTGCCTGTCTTGGAAACACTTTGAGGACTCGCTTCTAACAAGAAAACAGGGCAGTGGTAGAGCACACATTGGAAACCCTGGGTTCAGTCCCAGCTCCCCTCATATCAGCCCTGCCGATGCTCAGAGTGTAACTCCACGGCTTTGTCTGGTGCTGTCCCTGCAGGGAAGTGGGAGTGTCCTTGGCATCACTGTGATGTGTGTGGCAAACCTTCTACCTCGTTTTGCCACCTCTGCCCCAACTCGTTCTGTAAGGAGCACCAAGACGGGACAGCCTTCCGCCTCACCCAGGACGGGCAGTCCTACTGCTGCGAGCATGACTTGGGGGCCGAGTCGGCAAGAAGCATCAAGACTGAGAAGCCCTTTCCAGAACCACTCAAGTCCAAGGGGAAGAGGAGGAAAAGGAGGTGTTGGCGAAGGGTCACAGAAGGCAAGTAGTACCAGGCGGCAGCTTGGTCAGGTCCAGGGGCGGTGCGGGGCAGCCTGCCCTGCATGCAAGGAGAGGGCATGGGTGGCACTGGCCCGGAGGACCAGCCTGTAGCGCACACAGGCCTCCTGGGGAGGGAGTGCCTCCCACCACTGAGCCATCCTCAGCAGCTGTGCTGCATCGCACTGATGCCTCGGAGCCACTCGCTCGGCGATCCAGGACAAACAGCCTTACCACACAGCATCACCGCTACACTTGAATCTGAGTCCAACGTCAAGGTGCCGCTGTTTTTCTTCTAAGGTTAGGACTGAAGATTGACTGGCATGTGAAGTGCTAATCTCACATGAAGCGGATAGAATAGACTTCTAAAGGTCGCCATCGGCTCTTGGCCCCTGATGGTGCGGGAGCCCACTCGCTTACCGCCCCGCACAGGCTGGGACTTGGGCCCTGGAGTCCTGCCCATCAGGATTGTGATCCTCTTGCTCTTTGGAAACAGCTGTACGTTCTTTGAACTAATGTGAAATTTCCCGAAAGGCTTCTTGTCAGTCCTCTTGGGTACGGTTCTGATGTTGCCAGATTCCTCCCATAGTCGACTTTACTAACAGCGGCAGTGAGTGGAACAGAGCAGCTGCCCTCACCTGGGCTGCTTTTGCCCTGTCTCTTCTGAACACAGGCTCTCAATCAGCATTTGGGCAAGACTTTCTAGATTTTCTTCGTCAGTTCCCTACTGTCATTCCCAGTACGTTTTTGCTAAACCTGTTTCACAAATCACTACCAACTAAAATGCGTGTTTACCAATGTGACCCTTAGTTGTAAAGCAAACTGCTGAAAACACGCAGAGGTGACCAGGGGACTCCAAGAGCAGCGGGAGCTCATGCCGCTGTTGGCTGAAGCGCTGCCCCTGTTGGGAGTCTGCTCATGGAGCGCCAAAGCCGTGTCGATGACTCTGTCCCCTGGGGAACTGCCAAAGCACAGCACCAGTGTCATGGTGGGCAGGTCCAGTACCAAGTAGCCATTTCCCTTTAGGATTTCAATGATTTCTTAAAAGGCCTAGAGACCTAAGAAGTACTAGTTGTCTTTGGAAGACTTGCTTCTTGTAGCTCCTCTTGATCACAGAGAACTCGGAGTCGAAAGAAAAGAGAGGCTGCGTGCTTTCCTTTGGGAGGACGGGAAAGGCAGCAGACACTAGTTCCTGAAGAGAAGCTCACCTGTGTTTCTTGCTGCCCCTGGCCTTGCAAAACCGAGGTCTCTATTTGGAGCAGGACTGGCCGTTCAGTCCTTGACCATACTCGGTCATCAAGTGTGAGGCCTGCAAGGCCCAGCATACTGAGAGCTGACTAGTGTGCAAGGAAGCTTGTTGCCCATCGGCCCTTGTACAGTAACCCCCCAAAGCAAAGCAGCTTCACCGGCCTGGGTCTGAGTACTTCAGGAGACATGCTTGCCTGACCCAGCAGGGGCCGGAGAGCATTTTCTTCCACTTTAGACTTGGCCTGGATTAGAATGATGCTGGATTGGTTCATTGAGTTCTGTTTTTTTGTGCCCCAAGTTTGAAAGGCCGATGCCATGACAGGCTGGGCAGCTTCCTCACAGGCACATGGCCAGCCTTTGGAGCCCATGCCCCCAGGCTCCTAGCACACGTGAGCCCATGTTGCTACCTGCCCAGAAGCATCTTTTCCTACCAGCTGAGTGGCTTCTGTCTAAGTCAAAACATCAGAATTGGTTTTGTAGTGCACTTTGGGAAACAGATTAACTTATTTTTGTATTTGACCTTAGTAAAATCTTATGGTTTTTGAGTCACTTTGATATATTAAACTTCCAAATTATTTTTTCTTTCTGAAGAAAATACTGAAAAGTTTTGATGATTTTCCCTTTCTAAAAATTCTTGGTGAAATAACACTAACTTTGAAAACCAACAGAAGACCAGCCAACTTATAAATCTGAGTAAAATGACACCTTGGTGTGGTGGCCCGAGCTTGAGACGTCCCACTGGAGACACACAGCCCAGGGTTGTGACCACAGCTTGACTCTGGACATGGCTAAGTGCTCGGATTCTGAATGTCAGTTCCAGTCATACGTAGTTAATGTGAAGCAACACGAAAATTTCCCAAACTTCTCAGGACCCGCCATCAGCGCCAGTCAGGAGCCCTGCTCACACCGTGCCCTGCACACCTGCAGTCAGCAGCGGCGGCGTGCACACACCTGCTATCTCCATGCCAACAGTGGCCTGTGAAGAGGCAGAGACCCTTTGGTCTCCTGTCGGGCAGCGATCGGGACCTAGGTGCTGGTCCTTGAGGAAAGAACACCCCCCACACACCGCCTCCCACCCAGGGCCCAAAGCACACTCTCTGGTGCTTCTGAGGACAAGCGTGGAGTGTGACATATGAAGCATGATGTACCGTCTTCCAGAGCTACCTTATTTCCGAACATTAAAGACAAACGTGTTTTAACTCAAGTTAATGGTTAATGCCAACTGTCAGTTGCCAAATATCTCCCTCTCGAGAAGTGTGGTGGACGACCTAGTGAGCGCTATGTCCACGGTTGTCGTGACACTGCCCTGTCGAGATGTGAAATGTCCTGTCAGAAATTAAATATAAGTTTAAATATGCCTATTAGTGTCTACACTTCATATAATATAAGGTCATGTTCCTTTTTGGAATGCTGGGTGCTATCGCCAGGTTTGATAGTTAAAAACTTGAAATTCATTGGGGGATGGGGTATCCGAAACAATAGACTTGAGAATCTGCCAGCTGGGGAAAATAGCGTTTAAAGTGGAAAGTTGTGTTTGGAAAACTGTATGAGTATTTTTGTATTAAAAATGTTTAAAGGCCGTTTTCTTACTTCTTTTATATGGCTCGTGCTGTGACCCACCTCCTAGGTGCTGCGAACTCAAGGGCAGCAGGCATAAGGCTCCTTCCTGTCTGTAATGGTCCAACTTGGCTCTGGGGCATCTTGAGATGATGTCCAACAGGGCACCCACACACAACTGTGAAATATTCTGGAAAGAGGACTGCTCGCTTCTCTGCCCTGTGGGAGGGGGAGGCCCCTGGAGCCCCCACTGGTCTTACCCATCACCCCAGGATCACAGCTGTGCATCTCTTCCTTCAGATCTGACACCCAGGAAGGTGCTGGCCCGAAGCAGCTCTCTGGGCTTCTTTAGGAAGGCGGGATCCTAACCCTTGGGCTGTTTCTCAGTGAGAACAGCACCTGTGGACAGGGCTTTAGTGCTCACAAGGGGACAAGGGGACAAGGGGACAATAGGCAGCGAGGCCGCTGCCTTCCCTTGCCCACAGCCTGCCAGCTATCAACACCTTTGGTCCCCCCTCTTACCCTGTGGAATTTCTTAGGAAAAAAATAAAAAAAGGTAAAAGTTTTAACAGGCACTAAAATTAGGACGTTGTAACTTTCTTGGCTTAGCATTCAAAAATGTAATTTTGAATCCAAAAAAGTATCTTAAATCACACAAAAAGTAACCCATATTAAAATATAAAAAGGATAAGCCAAACTCCCCCAGGGAACGGATCTAAGACTTGATGAAACAGACGGGGCCCAGCAGCCTGTGGACAGCAGGGGCCAGACAAGGACCCTGGGTCACTGTGCAGCCCACAAGGCTGTTGTCCTTGGGCCCGGGCCAGGGTCAGCAGCACAGGAGCAGCCTTAGGATACGTTGGTCATGGGCTTGTACTTCTTGAAGCGTGTCCACTGGCCTGTCGTGTAGTTCATCTCGAACACCGTGTCCACCAGCATGGTGGCGCTGCCCTGGCCGTCAGCCTTGGGCAGGTCCTCGGTGTGCTCGCTGAGCTTGATTTGGATCACGTCCCCCTGCTCCGGGCACGGGTTTTCTGTGGGAAGCAGGGGCTGCTGGGCAGGTGTCTGGGGCCAGAAGTCCATCCCCCACCCCATGTGGGGTACCCCCCCAGCCTAGTAGCAAGGACGCACCTCGAGAGCCGGCCATGAAGCCCAGGATCAGGGCCTTCTCGGGCCTCGTGACCTTGTTGGCGGTCTTGAACATCTCCTGGGCGGCGTACATCTGCTCTCTCTGTGGGGAAAACGCATGGGCTGGGCTGCCAGGGCCACCTGACTCCCCCGGCCAGCCCACCAGGCTCAGCCGAGCTCCCGGCCAGCTGCAGGTGCCCATGACAGCTGCAGGCCCTGCCAGGGCACACCTACCGTCAGAGACAGGTTTTTCTTTGGCTGCTGCTGAGCAGGGGCAGGGGTCTGTGTTTGCGGGGCCACCATGGCCACTGGGGGCGTCTGAGCAGCGGGGACGACAGCTGGGGGTGGGGTGGGGGTCAGGGGTGAAGTGGGTGCTGCAGGCGTTGGCGGGGCCGGGCTGAGGCCACTGTTGTACATCGGTGCCCTCTGCTTAAACTGTGCTGGCAGCGAGGGGCTCGGGGCGCTGGGCTCTTCAGAGGCTCGGCTGGCCTGCAGGCCAACTTCCCGGGAAGGTGGTGCTGTGGGCAGAGCAGTACCTGGTGAGGGAAGCTGGGGAGGACAAGGGGTCCACCCCCTAACCCGCCACTCATCTGACACCACCTCTGCCTCAGTCCCATCTCCCAGGCTCTGCAGTTGTGCCCCAAACCTGCTTGGCCGCACCCCACCCAGCGGGGCAAAGCCGTGGTCTCAGGCTTCCAGACGTCCCTGGCTCGCATGGCAGGTTCCCCAAACCCCGGGTACTGGTGTCAAAACACAGGAAGGCAGTTTCTTAAACTCATGCCCACTGTGCCCAGCAAGGATGATCCCACTACCCTTCCTGCCAGCACCAAGGTAGGCTGCTCTCTGCCCCCTGACAGAAAGCCAAGCCCCCCAAACAACTGAGAAACCCAAGTATAACTACGAGTTGTCTGCTCTTGAGTAAATGGCCCTTGAGAGCATTTGTCTGGAAAGTGGCAGTTGTCAGCTACCTATCCACCAGGTGACGGGGCACTAGCGGTGGCAGGCTTGGCAGCTGCCTGTGAACCCAGGCAGGCGACGACCAGGCCAGATGTCTTGATCATGTCTTGATCACCAGCAAGAGGGACTTGGGCCCCTGCAAGCCCAGGCCAGCACACAGCAGGCTGCTCACCCGGGGGCGTCTCCGAGCTGGAGGTGTAAGACGAAGCAGGCACCACACTGGGCGCGGAGGGCAAGTAGCTTGTGGAGGGCAGTGCAGGCTCACTGCTCAGAGCCCCAAGTTTCTGCAAGACAGAGAGAGGCCATGGTCCCAACAGGCTGGTGCCCACCTCTGGCGCAGGACAGCGGGCACTGCTATCCCAGGGCTAGGGCAGGAGCGTCTCTAGGCACCAAATTTAGTCCTGGCCATTCTCAGTACCCCAGCACATCTCTGGGGAGGGGCTGGGCAGAGACCACAGAGAACAAACGCTCTCTCGGAAACAGGCCCAGCTGCACCCCCTCCTCCCCGCGCTGCCACCTCAGCGCCTGCCTCTGGCCACACATTTCCTTTCCATTTCCTTTCTGGGAAGGGTTCCAGCTAACTCACCCCTCCCACCCACACTGCAGGGCTCAGGCCCAGGACAGGTGGGAGGAGGGTACGGTGGGTGACAAGGAGACTCCAGGCAGTTCCCCCAGCAAGAACAGGTGCTTACTTCAAACATGAGTCTGACTGACCTCCCTCCCTCCCTCCCTCCCTCCCTCGCTCCCCATACCCATATGGGTACCCACGATCTCTCTTCTCAAAACACACCTTGGGAGTGGTCAACCAGAGACAGGCGTCTCGCGGGCTGAGCTGCGGAGGCCTACCTGTGTGGACACCAGGCCAGCAGCATAGTCTGGGGTGGCATTTTCAACAACCGTCTCTTCCTTGGCTGGCTTTTCCACTACTTCTGTATCTGTCAACAAAGCAAGTGATCGTCAGCGTCGCTAGAGGCCAGCTGCAGGTCAGAGGGCCAAGAGGGCTCCCTGGGAAAGCCCATCACGTGAATAGACAGGCGAGCACGTTGGGCCAGGAAGAGAAACAGGAAACCCAAACCTGCACAGCGCCCAGACAGGCTCACTGCCCTCCAGCCCGCCAAAGCCCAGTACCTAACGTCTTCCTTCTCCTCTTTGCTTCTCGGCCGGCTCCGACCGTGTCCAGCTCAGAAATATCCAGGAGCTGCCAAAGTGAACACATACTTGGTTACAGGGCAAAGGTCCAAGGCTGGTCTTGCCAGGCTCAGAGGCTGGGGAGACATCTCACCTTCACACCCCTTTCTTTGCGCAGCGGTGTCCTTGAAGGTGGAATGGGGGTCCGGTTTCCGGCAGGGCTGAAGACACTGGGTGTGGTGGGGCTTCTGAAGGGGGCCTGCTTGGGGATGCCTTTGAGGGGGGCTAGAGAAGACAGAACTGTCAGTGCTCCAGAGAAGCCCACGGAGCCCTGGCACCTGTGGCCACAGTGGCAGGCAGGGCTGCCTCCACCTCAAGAGTCCCCACCAGCTTTCCGTGCTGTCCCTTGGCAGGACTGTGGGAAGGGAAGCTCTGCCCACACCCGCCTAGCTACAGACCTCCTGCGGGCCGCTGAGCAACGAGTTCAGTGCCCAGAGGCGTCTGGCTCGTGGCCTCTGCAGGGCTGGCGTAAGGCTTGGGGCTGCAGGGCAGCTCCCAAGAGACCCAGAACCAGGGCATGCAGGCCAAGAGCCGCCGGGGGCATCGAGTCCCACCCAGAGGAAAGATGCATGGCGTCCTCAGCTGCTCCTTGTCCAGCGACCAGAAATGAAGACCTTTATCTTCAGCCGTGTGATCTTACGACGCTGACTCTGGGTACTGACTCACTTCCATCTGCCCCTCAGTACATGGAGAGCCACGTGACGGAGGACCACCATCCCACACCCTGTCCTTGTGTCCAGGAAGACCCTGAGCCCCGAGTGTGTGCACTCGGCTCCAGGCTCGCAGCAGGGACACCACGGCACTAGCTGGCAGATCGGTGCACACCGACCCCCGGGAGCTTTGTCCGGGAGCTCCCGGGATGGAGCCTGCTTCAGGCAGACGGGTAGGGGCAGAAAGGGTGGGCCAGAGGTGGAACCTGGGCTGCAGCAGGCAGGTCGCCTGGGGCAGGTCGCCTGGGGAAGGGCAGGGTCCTGCAGCATGAGACTCTCTATTATTAGCTCCTAGTGACAGCTTTGGGATTACTGGACATGGCACAAGACCCCAGACAAGCCTGTCACGAACCCGAGTGCATGCATGCTACCCTGGCTCTGGTCTGTACCTGTTACACCCAGGGGGGCAGCAGGGTCGGCTCCCTACGATCCCAATGACCTCGCAGTGCCGCAGCCACAGCTTCCTGGCCACCCCCAGGCCTGTCACCAGAGGGACTTGCCATTCGACTAATGGCTCAGCGACTTTCCTCACGGGAAAAATAACCTTTGGGTCAAGCCCTCCAGTGGCAAACAACTGGCTGGCCTGCCAAGGGCACCCGAGCCTCACGGGCAGAGCCCAGGGCACCCCGCCTTACTTGTGGTGTCCATCTTACGGAGCAGCCCGCGGCCCTTGGCATGGAATGGCACCCCCGCGGTCCTCTTGAGCTGCTGCGCCGTCTCGGAGGCTGCAGAGAGAGCCACAGCATCAGGGGCCACCATGACTACAGGCCCTCCATGGGTCTGGTTTTTACAAGTCTGAGGAACCTGAGGTTATAACCCTACAGGCGCACACAGTGGAGAGCAGGCTGAATTTTACGGCTGATACTTTCTGAAAAAATACAGGAGGCCTAGTGCCCCTGTGACCTGGCCCAAGTTACCATCCACATAAGCCAGGATGGAGCAAGACCTCCCTTCTCTTCCTGCCAGGCAGCGTCAGTCACTTAGATAAGAGGATGGAGTGGACCGGGAGTAGGCGAGGTGTGGGCAGCACTTTCACTGAGCTGGAAAGCAGGAGATGGGTGGGCTGACGTCCTGGGTCCCTTCTCCCGAGCAGCGTGAGCACACTAAAGGGTCCTACAGAGAGCACTGGCTTCTGGTCTTTCTCCACCAAAACCTACAGTGTTGCCCTGTCCAGTCGTTCTGGTGTCCAGTCTGTGCTGGTCTCTGTGAAGGGACAGATGCGAAGGCAGCACCTAGCCACACAGTAATTTGGATGCAACATGTAGCCGTGTTTGCCCAGTGTCTTATTTAATCATGGCGCTGCTGGGCTTGCCTCTGGCCGGAGGCCTCTGCCCGTCCTAGGGCCCTGGCATGCTCGGTACTGTCCACTTCATGTCAGAGACAGACTGAGCTCTACATGAAGGCTGACCTCCGCGGGTGCTTGGCAAGTGTGACTCGCAGCCCGTGGGTGTGCTCTGGGAGGAGTGAGGAGTGGGCACACTCACCCCTTGTTTCTCTTCTTGCTGTGTGTGACGTCACCAGCCCCTTCACTCCCGCTGTGTGACTTCCTGCCACGTCAGACTTGCTTCAACTCAACTCTTTGCCCTGAGCTGCTTGGAGCAGATTTTGTTGCCATGTGCAATGAAACTAAAACACAGACTCGCCCAACTCTACCATGGCCCCCTGGGGACCCTGTGACGGGAAGCCTGACACTCAGCCCATGCCTACTGTGCCTCACTGACCATGTCCCCATAAGCTGCGTGCACTGGCTTCTCCATGACCTGTCCATCAAGGAAGGCAGGAGGCGGCACCGGGTAGCTTCCTGCGCATGACACAGACTAGCTGCACGACTCGCAGACACAGTGGCTTCCAGCCATGGAAGGAGCTGCCCAGGGAAGAATGTGAAGTGTGGAGCCACCTGAGCTACTGGGCGTCCCTGTGAGTACCTGAGTCCCTGCTCATGGAGAAGCCCAAACACCACAGTGGCTTGTGGCTTCTGGATCAAGAGTCCCATGAAGTGGTTTGGAGGGCTTTGCAGCCTCATGCAGCCCTGGCAGGGACGGGATGGCACTCAACTCTGTCCCCAGGGAGGCCCCAGCAGGGACGGGATGGCACTCACACTTCTGCAGCAGCTCTGCCCGCAGCGTGGCACTCTTGGGTTTCCGCTTCAACTGAAAATGCTTTATTGGCGGGGTGAGGGGTCCGGCCAGGGTGGTCAGCGCGTTCTTGTTCAGGTACTGGCACTCCAGCGGCAGCATAGCCGACGCCTCGCACTCGCCTACTGTGGAGCCGGAAGCACAGCTGTTAGCAGTTCAAGTGCAGAGACAGACTTGGTTCCAACCTCCTTTGGTCCCCTGGCCAGGAACAGGTCTCCTACCCCAGGGGAGGGTTCGTCAGATCCTACCAGGTGGGGGGCTCACAGGGGAAGACTGGAAGAGAAGAAGATGAGGACGTTCTGGTTCTGTGAGCCACAAGTCTTGGGACAAAGCCACAGGCTCTGACAAGGCCTGCGCCAGTCAGTAAGACCTGCAGGAATGCTCTTCCCGCACCTTCCTTCCACGAGAGCGCTGCAGCAGGATATGCAAACAGCCACAGATCAAGCGGAATGGAGAATGGGTGAGAAGCCTTGCCAATGCCCAGCCTCCGTGCCCACATCCACGGTCCCCCCATGAGCGCAAGGCCAGTCTCCAAGGGGGGCAGAGGTGTCCTTTCCAAACAGCGCTCGACTCACACTAGAGCATGACTGCAACTGTCTTAACGTGATTCTGAGTACTACTGGGATCTGTCCCCAACCCACAGGGTCCCGACCCTCGGGAGCCGATGACCAAGCAGAGCACAGACAAGGCACGCAGACAGCACGGGGGACGCGCAGGGCGGCGTGTGAGGGACACACGCAGACAGCACGGGGAACGCGCAGGGCGGCGTGCGAGGGACACACGCAGACAGCACGGGGGATGCGCAGGGCGGCGTGTGAGGGACACACGAGCTCTGGACCACACACGCTTGGGACCCGATTCATCCAGAGAATTGTAAGGGCCGCTGGGCCCAGTGGATTCAAGACGGCTGCGCACCCTTTTCCCTGAGTTCTCCTAAGATGTCTTGGACGTTGGGGTTCTGCTCCTCCAGGTCCAGGTTCAGTGAGCCTGTGTCAGGAAAGGACTTCAAAATGTCGGCAACCATGAGGACCCAGGGGTCCGAGTCCAGGGCGGCCAGCTGGATTATGTCCATCAGTGCACTCTTCATCTGTGGGAGAGAGGACAGGACCTTGAGACACAAGCCCCCTCCCCTGCACAGCTCCACATGACACGCACGGCCCCCCCCCCGCCCTTCACGGCCCCACAATACGCACAGGCCCCACGTGACACGCAGAAGCCCGGCTGCACTCCACATGCTACGGTTGTGCTGGAAACGATCTCGAGACCACCTGGAGTACACTGGTGGGCTGCAGAGGTGCCCTGCATAGAAGTCAAGCCCGACGACCTGACTTTGACCCCCACAAGATAAAAGGAGAAGCGGCTCTGCAGCGCTGCTCTCTACCTGTCGCACTCACACACGTAACACACGCGCGCAGACGACACACAGCAACAAACCAAGGGCTGCAGGCTGAGGTGTCCTGGCGGGGGGAGGAAAAAGGGGCATTTGGCTGCAATCAGTCATCAGGCTGTGCACTGCAGAAGGCTGTTCTCTGTCAACCTCCTTTTATAAGCCTGAAAGCAATGTGCATCTTAGAGGCAGCACAGGGGAAGTACACTGAACGGAATGCCTGCTGCCTGTGGGGAGCTGGGGTGGAGGGTACAACAGTAGCACCCCACCCCCTACACACACGGACGCCCTCGAGTACTGTGGGGCAAGCTACAACCTCCACAAAACCCTGCAGGAAACAGCCGGCTCAGGGAAGCCGCCATCCAGGAGCCGGGGACAGGAAACCTCTGCGGCTTGGCTCTGGGCAGCTGCTCAAGGGCTGATCTTGGAAAAGGTCAGGTCAGAACAGCAGCAGCTCCCATGTGTTCCCTCGGCGGCAACCCGGGACAGGAAGGGGGAATGTGTTCAGGCACCTTCTGGGGCCCTCTGCAGCCAGAAACTGGGGCTGCTGCTCAAAGCGCCTCCAACTCTATCTCACCAGTACGCCTCTGGAGCAGATCCCAAGGGTGTGGGTGACGGCGGCTACAGCAGCGGTGGCGGCAGCTACAGCAGCGGCGGCTAATGGCACAGCCACAGGTGACGCTGCAGAAGGATGACTGTCCACTCTTGACCCACATGTCCCCTGAAGCCCCCACTATCTTCTGGAAAGCCTCCATGTCCCAGGAGCCGTGGCCCCCCAGTAGCCTCCGCACGGACTTGCCTTGCCACACGGGAGAATGAGTGGGGACACTTCTGACTTCCTCGAACCCCTCTGAACTGGCCGAGCACAGACAGGTGTACCACGCTCTCTGGGAAGTTTCTACCTGGCTTCCCAAGCTGAGCTTCTTCCCAGCCCTGCGCCACGCCCGGTGCTCCGTCTCGCTTCTGCATCCAGACCGCAGAAGTGTCCTTCTTCCAAGGACTGGTCAAGAATGGACACTTCCTTAGCCTCAGCAGCAGGGCATGTTTCAACATGACGAGGCCAAGAAGCATCCAGACATTTGGGCCAAATATTCCTGTGGTGTTGGTGGAGAATTTCTGTCACACCTGAATCAGTGCTGAGAAAGATGGATGCTGTCTTAAGGTACCGGTAGACCTCGGTCAATCAGCAGGAAGACCTAATAAAGATGGGCTGCGTGCATGCGCATGTGTATGTTATGTGTGTGTGTGCGCGCGCATGCGTATGTATGTGCATGTGTGCGCGTGCGTGCTTGAGCACGGAAGATGCTGACGTGGCCCACACCTGCTAGGAGGTGAGCCTGGGTGATCAAGCAGGAACTTATCCTAAAATAAGAGCCAGACCAGGAACAGGACATGCCTGGTTGACATGAGCCTGGAGTCACTCCTGGTATTCCCAGCCTACGTTACGGCTGGAACGTGCACTCACTGGTCTCCTAGTCTGTCGAATCTTCCAGAAAAGGCTGAACTTCAGGGATATCCTAATAACTCAACAAACAAAATAGTTGGAATGTTTTATTTCATGTATTATCATAGTGTCATGACGTGTGGAATATGAGTGCAAAGGGCATGTATGTGGGTGGAGGACGGCTCTGTGGTCTCTCCTCCCTTCCTTCCGTAGGTCCACAGATTGAACTCATGTGTTGAGTTGACATGGCAAGTACCTTTACCTGCTGAGCCATCTAGCCAGTCCCACAGAAAGAGTTTTAATACATATATAAAACATGGATGTTTTCATTATAATTCTGTGTAATATGTATGGTGAAATCCCGGAAATATATATCCATACATACACAAACATATGTACATATACACATATGTACACATGCATATACACACACCAATAAGAAGTGGGCAAGCTTGCACCAATGCAAACAAGAACACCAACAAACATGCAGATCTCTACACAAACATCAACCAGGTTCAGCTCACAAGGGTTAGGGAGCCTCATGAAAATACACCCAGAAACACACCCCAAACACAGAGAGCAACCGAGGAACAGACACAGCCACCAGGTCCCCGAGCTGGGGAGGCCAGCACAGTCCGTCTACACTGACGGGCCAGGGCAGCAGCAAGCGCAATCCACACGACTGGAGGCGAGTGCACGCCTCAAAGTCACTTCTGACATCCTGAAAACTAAAGGTGTGTTCTGCCATTCAGCAGACTAAATCTCCAGCAGCTGGGACAACGGGACCAGAGACCAGAGACACCAGCAACCGTGAGAGCAAACACAATGGAGACCACCGGTCGCTCCAGCGAACAGAAACCAAGACACTTACATTTACACAAGTGGTGGTGACCATGCTCTTGCAGAAGTGAGGAAATACTACGGGCTGGCCGTGAAAACACCATGTATCACAACCTGTGGATGCAACTAAGTCTGAACAGAAGATTACAGTGCAGGGTGTGCGGGCTCCAGCTATCCATCAAGCTGGAACCCACTTCAAGAACTTAAGGAACAAAGAAAAAAGACGCCATCCTGAAAACCAGAGAAACGGAAAACGGCAAGGAAATCCTCCAAAGGGAGCGGGTCCACACTTGCTCCTGATCGGCTCAAGAGCCTGTCTCCATAGCAAGCACCAGGGCAGCCTGAGCTACACGATGCCCTTTCTGGAAAAAGCCAAAACAAAATCGACGAAAGAGCATTATTAAGCACTTCGTACTAATACTCTGAAAATTTAGGAGAAATTACATTCCCCAAAAATACAAAAGCAAAAGTACCTCAGAGCCGGGTATTGTGCACACGGCTGTGGGCTGCAGCTCCAGGAGCCTGAGGCAGAAGCGGCACAGACAGGCTCAGAGGCGGCCACACAGCAAGACGCCTCTCTCGGTAAAATGCAAACGAAGGCTGGCCAGCAGCTCCAGGGCACAGCATCTGCCCACAAGACTCCCATGCCCAGCACCAAACCAACCCTGGCCGTGAATGTTGGCATGGACGGGAGGCGGGAGACCTGTGTCCACACTACTGCTCCACAGCCAGGTCCGCGCAGCGTGACGGCCACAGGCGCAGGCCTGGTCAGCACTGGCTACCGAGCGCCAGGCAGACACCCTGACCCTCGGAACCTCTGACACACAGCAGGCTGCAGGCTCCCGGGCAGGGGCGCACAACAGGCCCATCCCCGCAATCACAGCTGACCGGCAGCTGCTTGCACCTGAGCAAGAATTATGGCTGGGACCACAGACTGGAGACTCGATAAAAACGGCTACGGTTGACCAGCATAGCCGACTGTCAGTAACTAAAAGTCATCAACTTGTACATTTTAAGTGGCAAACTTCATGGTATATGAATTTTGTGTGTAAATATATCAATAACCCCGTTAAAAACTCATCCAAACTTGGCATAGCAGCGTGCCCTAGGGGGGCAGTGAGCTCAAGGGGGCAGTGGTCAGGAGAATGAGGCAAGAAGGTCTCTCAAACACTCAACCTGACCTAGTAACATAGCAAGAACCTCTGTCAGAAAACAAAAACAAAGATAAAAACAAAAACACCAGGATGAAGAGAACTGGGGGTCAGCAGGTCAGCCTGAGCCCCAGGTCAATCCCAGAATCCACACCAACTCCAGCGGACTGCCCTCAGGCTTACACCGTGCCCCCACAGAAACATTACAGGAGTCCACAGACACACAAGAGGAGACCACAGAAACACAAGAGACCACAGAAACACAAGAGGAGTCCACAGACACACAAGAGGAGACCACAGACACACAAGAAGAGACCACAGAAACACAAGAGGAGACCACAGACACACAAGAGGAGACCACAGACACACAAGAGGAGTCCACAGAAACACAAGAGGAGTCCACAGACACACAAGAGGAGACCACAGAAACACAAGAGACCACAGAAACATTATAGGAGACCACAGAAACACAAGAGGAGACCACAGACACACAAGAGGAGACCACAGACACACGAGAGGAGTCCACAGACACACGAGAGGAGACCACAGACACACGAGAGGAGACCACAGAAACATAGGAGTCCACAGACACACAAGAGGAGACCACAGAAACACAAGAGGAGTCCACAGACACACAAGAGGAGACCACAGAAACACGAGAGGAGACCACAGACACACGAGAGGAGACCACAGACACACAAGAGGAGTCCACAGACACACAAGAGGAGACCACAGAAACACAAGAGACCACAGAAACATTATAGGAGACCACAGAAACACGAGAGGAGACCACAGACACACAAGAGGAGACCACAGACACACAAGAGGAGTCCACAGACACACAAGAGGAGACCACAGAAACACAAGAGACCACAGAAACATTATAGGAGACCACAGAAACACAAGAGGAGACCACAGACACACAAGAGGAGACCACAGAAACATGAGAGGAGACCACAGACACACAAGAGGAGACCACAGACACACGAGAGGAGACCACAGACACACAAGAGGAGACCACAGAAACATAGGAGTCCACAGACACACAAGAGGAGACCACAGAAACACGAGAGGAGACCACAGACACACAAGAGGAGACCACAGAAACACAAGAGGAGTCCACAGACACACAAGAGGAGACCACAGACACACAAAAGGAGACCACAGAAACACAAGAGGAGTCCACAGACACACAAGAGGAGACCACAGAAACACAAGAAGAGACCACAGAAACACAAGAGGAGTCCACAGACACACAAGAGGAGACCACAGAAACATAGGAGTCCACAGACACACAAGAGGAGACCACAGACACACAAGAAGAGACCACAGAAACACGAGAGGAGACCACGGAAACATGGAGAGAAGATCACAAAAACATGAAAGGAGTCCACAGAAGCATGACAGGAGTCCACAGAAAAGTTACTACAGTTACTAAGGCTTCAGCCCAGATGTGATTCAAGCTCACTTTCTAAAGCTAATTGTATTTCTGTATCATTAAAAATCAAAGTAGAACTCAGAAACTTCTTGCAGCTAGCTGCACAGGGTGCCTGAGCCTCAAGTCACAGGCTCATGCTGCTGAGGTGATCTCTCTCGGGGCGGAAGGTGGCCACATAAGGACCAGAGTTGAAAAGTCACACACAGCACGTGCGCCTAGAACCCCAGCCCAGGGGACAGGAACAGGAGGGTCCTCAGGCTCTTGGATTGGTCCAGCCGAATCTGGGGGAGTTCAGAGCTCAGAAAGAGGCTGTCTCCAAAAACAAGATAGGAAGTAATTGGAGAAGACATTCCAAACAGACCTACCTTTGCTCTCCATACATGTGCACACCACCACAAGCACACGTGTGCGCACGCGAGAACATTTTGCTACTGTATGGATGAGTGTAGCTCAGGAAGTGCTGGCAAGACACTGCGCAGTAAGGAACCGCAGGGACTGCTGGCCTTTGACAGCCAGGTAGAAAAGAGAAAAAACGGATCCCCGTCTCTCAGCCATGAAACTCAGGCAGCCAAGACTGAAACACTGCAGAAGCAGCGAAGCTTCAGCGGAACAGCTGCTGGCCTCCAGGAAGGCTCACATCCTCCGTGAGGCCAGCTACGCACCAACCTCAGAGAAAGAAAGGTGAATCTGGGTAGGACCAAGGACTTCACAGATTCTGAATTTAAGCCACAGATGGGAACTACCTGTTATGTAACTGACAGTTACACAGCATACTGTCCTGTGTACATAGGATAATCACAAAGGATGACAGGATAGTGTCCAACGTCTATTTAACAAAATATTGTCAGGCTGGGGTGGGGGAGATGGCTTAATAGTTAAAGCCCTTGTCTCAAAAGCAAAGGGACCTGAGTTCAGATCCACAGATTCTATGAAAGAATGCCAAGAGGGAGTGCTGGCCACCTATAATTCTAGCCTTGGAAGGCAGAGCTTAGGAATCCCCGGAGAAGCTGGCTAGCCAGATGAGCCCTAATAGGGTTTAATAAGGTATCTAGGTTCATGGCAATAGTGTTGAAATGATCCAGGGATGATTCCCAGAATCACCCTGGGGGCTGGAGAGATGGCTCAGGGGTTAAGACTCTGTCTCTCACAATCACCCTGGGCCTCCACCAGCACTCATACTCAATACACTCAGGTACACACCCGCACATGCGTGCACACACATGCATGTACCCTATTCACATACATTTGAAAAAGATACTGCCTTTAAAGCAATTAATAGAAATCGGGGGAAAACTAAGTTCCAAGGGACAACTCCGGAAAAGCAAGCGGCAGGTGCAGATCGCCGCGGCTCAGATCTACATCACACACCCACCGCCGCAAGCTGGCAAGAGCGCGTTCCATACAGCTGCTCTGAAGGCCCCTTGCATGGCCCTAACACCACGGCCAGTTTTACTTCCACAAGCACCCGCGCACGTTGCCAGCAGTCACAGCGGAACAACAAACGCGAAGAAAACTCTGCTGTAACCCGAGTGCTGTGACAGGCCGGATCCAGTGCAGTGCGGTAAAAGCCCAGCGCAGGCGGCCACAACTCACCCGTCCAGGCCTCTGCAGGAGGCGCAACACGTGCTGAAACTCACCCAGACCAGGCGACACCAAACCGCCCAGTGCAGGAGCGTCGCGCAGCCTCGGCCTCGGGGCAGTGACGGCTTCCCGTGGGGAAGCGGGGACGGGCCGCGAACCGAGGGGCGGCGCGGGGCGGGGGGCCGGCTGCCAAGCGTGGCGAGGGCCCGCCGCGGCTCCCCCGAGGCTGGCGAGCTCGGGGCGCACGGGGGGCGCGCGCCGCTTGCTCGGCGACGGGCGCCAGGCGGCGACGCTCCGCAAGGACTCGAGTCCGCGCACCGCCGGGGGAGCCGGACAACCGAAGCCCCGTGCGCCGCCCCTGGGAAAGGGCCAGCGCCCCCAAGGCTGCGCGAGGAGGCGCCCCGCGTCCCCGCCCCCTCCCCGACGCCGAGGGCCGGGCCCGGGCCCGACACCGGCAGCCGCCCGGGCCAGGCGCTGAGCCCGGGGCCGGCCGGGGCGGCGCGGGGGGCCGGGGCGGCGCGGGGGGCCGGGGCGGCGCGGGGGGCCGGGGCGGCGGCGGGGGGCCGGGGCGGCGCGGGGGCCGGGGCGGCGGCGGGCGGCGGGAGCCCTCACCTCGTCCACCGTGCGGCGCGGAAGGTGCAGCGTCCCGAGCAGCAGCTTGAGCTTCACGGCCGACGAGAGGCGGTGGAAGCAGAGGCGGATGTTGTCGATGACGGCGGCGGTGAGCAGGGACGCGATGCTGGGCGGCGCCCACAGCTCGTCCGTGGCGCCCAGCTTGTTGTGCAGCCACAGGCCCGTGTCGCTCTCCCGCATGGACGCCATCTTGGGAGCAGCGACGCGCACGGACCGGCATCTTACGCGGACGCCTACGCGCCCTCGGCGAGGACCCCCAACATGGCTGCGCCCGCGAGTACGGGGCGGGGCCTCGGGAAGCGGTGGGACGCAGGGCTGCGGCCCCGCCTTCCGGCGGCGTGGAGCTGACGCCCGTGAGCCGGAGTTATGGGGCGCCGGAGGCGGGCCGTCGGCTTCCGTACTGCATCATGGCGGCGCCCCCTAAGGACGCCGTAAGATGACGTCACGCGAGGAGTGGGCGCGCCGTCGTGACGCCAGGGTGCTCCGGATTCTGCGTCGGCCGCGACGCGAGTGTCAGTGTGAAGGATTCCGCGCTGGTGCTGCTGTCGTCTCAGCTCCGTGGAGCTGCTGGACTCTGCGTACTGCGGGGAAACCCGGAGCTGCGATCTCCGGGCCGGGGTTCCGAGCTGCGGGTCCCCCCCACCTAGAGCTTGCTCGCCCGGGGGGGGGGCCTGCTGGCTCTCCGTGCTCCCATCTCAGACCCTGCATGCCGAGGTCGAGGGCCGGCGCCACCGCCTGGTCGAATCGCTCTGGAAGGAAGCGCCCGGCCGGCCGCGGGGGCCGTGGGCGCAGCCTGTGCTCGCGGCAGCTCGGGAGACCGAGAGCTCGAGGCTAACCTGGCGACAAACTGAGACGCACCCCTTCAAATTAAATATATTCCTGGGTCTGGTGCTTCATGTCCGTATTCCCAGTACTTGGGAAGTTGAGGCAGGAGAATTTACTAGGGCTCCGGCTTCCCAGGATTCTAAGCACTCGGGTGAAGGGGAAGACGTGCCCAGCCAGACGCAGTGCGGCCAGGACTCCTGCGCGTTGGCTTCATAGCACAGTCTGCAAGTCTCAAATGGTGCTACGAACCTTTCCCTTTCCCTTTTCGGTAAGAGAAGTACATGATGTCACGGAAGAGATCTGCGACGGAACTGTAATGCAGTAAGGTGAAGCCAGAGGCCGCTGAAGTTGCGCAAGGGGCTTGGGAGCCGTCTTTTCCTGTAATAGATGGGTTTGGTTCCTAGAACACTGCAGGATTATGGCCAAGGTTGGGGAAGAAACCCAGTTGCAGTTCACCTGCACAGTTGCTGATAAATGACCACCAAGCAGCTTAAGGGAACAAGGGGTTTATTGTCTCTTAAGATTGTGTGGTTAGGAAAGCCTCTCAGCTTACAGATTTCTTTCCTAACCCTTGGATATGTAGAAAACTGATGTTGACTATAGTCCCCATTTAAAGCTTCTGAGATGGCACCATTTTCAGAAGAATTGGCTAAATTTATTTTAAGAGGTTTGTCTTACTAAACAAGTTTAAATTGCCTAAGTCAAATTAGCTGAGTTTTAGTAAGAGCAGAATACGTGTACTGGCTCGCTCAGTTCTGTGGGATCTAGGGTCTGGATCTAATGTCCAGGAGATAGTGGTATTTATACTTGTTTTTAGGTTGATCGAAATTGGACATTGAGCCAGTTACTTCCCATAAGGTTTGTAAGCAATTAATATAAATGCCAATACTGGAAGATGGGAGATCAGTGGCCATTCAGTAAATACCAAATGAGCTTGCAAAAAAGTTACGTAGATTTTCAACTACCGTTAAAACAGCTTGGGACCACTAAGAAGTCTAGTAGTGAGTATGGCTAGCTTCTGTCAGCAGGCAATGTGTTTCCATGGTTTCCTGTCTAACTTTGTGTTGTCTGCAGTCACTGTCCTCGTCTGAGGTCAAATACTTTGAAGTTGACAAAGAAGTGAGCGTATGTACCACCACATTGTGTTATTTCTGTGCCACGGGTAGACTAATGTTTACCCAGTTGAATTCAAGTATGGGAGAAACATGAATTGCCCTTACTACAGATTCTGTGGTTTGCTGTCTTGAAAACAGATGGCTCAATTTCAGTCCTAATTGATGCTTTCCTCTCTTGGGGTTTAAAGAGATGATTCAATAGATTAGCAGACCCAAAATTTTTAAGACCTAAAATTCTATAGTTAACAAAACCATATTGTGTGTAGAGATTGTTCAACAAAAGGAATAAATGTCTGTTAAACAAATGGAAAAAAAAAAAGATTGTGTGGTTATAGTTCTCAGTCCAGCTTGACAGGAGAGCTCACACCAATACCAGGGCAGAAGGAACTGGCCTTACCATCTCTACATAACAGCTGAGAGAAGGACAATCCTTATTTGCCAGACCAGCATGTCTGGCCAAGTATACACAAGGATGCCAACTTCCTCAACTAGCTCTCAGTATTTTATTCCAGGTCCTAATCCCACCCACCTAGATCTTCCCTTCAGCTAGACAATCTCCTGCAGGTTTGCTCTGGACTTAACCACTAATTCTCCACAAATGTGCCCAGAGCTTAAACCTCAACTGTCAAGTTGACACCTGTGCCCACCTATGACATACCCCACACAGTTGTCAGCTGTGCAGGACTGACTGAACGTTGCCCACCTGCTGGGAGGCAGCAGGCCCCTGGCGCTCCCAGGATTCTTGCTTCCTTCTCCCCCATCTGCCCTGGAGCTTCGTGGGCAGGGAATCACCTCTCTACTGGGTCTCTGGGCCTCAGGCTTCGTTAATGGAGATTTTGAGGGGCCTTCAAAATCTTTATTATTTAGGAGGGAGTGTGCTTTTGACATCCTACCTTTTAGCCATATGCTTTTATTATCTATAACTCTTAATAGTGTTGAAATTTTTCTCTGATTTCAACACTTTGAAATAATTGCTGTTCAGTTTTCTCTTTCCTGTTTTTGTTTTCTATATCTTCCTTATTTTAATTTTGTTCTGTCCTTTTTACTGTAACCGACAAAGGGAAAGGAAAAGATCTAGTGTAACCCTTGTCAGGTTCAAGAAACCACTTTGTGTGAGGTGCATTTCCTGGAATGTCCCACCGAAACTGGGAAGGTTAATGCCCTCCCCGCCCTCGCGGCTCTAGGTAGCCAGTCTAGACAATCGCTGAGTAATAGAGGTGTGTCGGAAGCCCCGAGGCCCCGTTCATCCCCTAGGGATAAAAGAGGGAATTCCAACAGCAGCACTTCCGGCTCTGGGGCGCGAAAATCTTGCTTTGGGGAGATACTTTAGCTCTCCAGCTGCCCAGGTGTCTGCCACGCATAGCCAGCTGCCCTCCACGAAGCTGCCACCCTGAGGTGGGCCGCAGCCGTGGCCGGCAGGAGCCTGTGGACACCTGCTGGTCCTCCTTCCATTTCTTTTCCAGAGATGTGTTGGCCTGGAAGGGAGCGGGTATCAGTGTGAGGTCTGCTGGTGGGGGGCAGTGAGGAATCAGGGGTGACTATGACAAGGCGTGAGGTCTGTTGATAAACAGAAGTGCTCACGGGAGGGGGGGGGCTCGTTGCCGCGGTGGCTGGTGGCCCAGGGGACCGTAGTTTAGGGAGCGTCAGGGCAGAAGATAGAGCTTCATGTTTGCGATGACGGAGAAAGCCCCGAACCAGTCTCTAGGTTTCAGATGTTGTTACGGTTGCTGGGAAGTGCAGGGTGGGGAGTAAACCAGCATCATTGGGGTGCAAGGTCGGAGGTTTGGGGTTAGCAGGGCTCCTGTGGACAAACCACCATGGTCCGGCCCAGTGCGAGAGACGCGCGGCCCCTGCAGCTGTGGCTGCCACTCCGCTGCTTTGGGTCTCCGCTGACCATCTGTGGGCTTCTGGTCATCCTCAGACTTACACTCCCAAGTAATCGAAAGCCTACCAGGATGTTGAGCAGGATGGAAAGAGGAAAAAGATGAAGGGGCCATGAGAAGGGAGCCCTGTAGCCCCGAGTGCGGTGGGGACCTCAGCCCAGAAACACTTGCCCTTCGCCCCTGCTCGGGTGAACCCGCCTGCACTCCACGGAGATAATACGGAGATAATAATAATCTGTAAGGTAAAACCAGAAGCCCCTAGTGTTGCAGAAGGCTGAGTGCATGTCCCTTCCTTTGGAAATAGGATTTCTGGTGAAAGTCTTAGGAAATTGTAGGTTTATGATTGGGAAGGAAGAAAGGCCTTAAGCAGTTGTTTTTTGTGTATTTCCCGCTGACAAGAAGTAGCTTCAGCCAGACCCCGGGCAGGAGTGCCTTTCCCTGTGGCTGTTTTTTTTTTTTTTTTTTTTCCTATCCTGTCTCAGAGTCTCCCCCGTGGTCTTAGATATCAAAAGAAAGATAAAAGTGGGCTGGAGAGGTGGCTCAGGGGTTAAGCCTCCGCCTTGCAGGCAGAAGGTCCCGAGTTCGGATCCCAGATCCCACGTATAGACGCCAGGAGGAAGTGGGGGCGGCCTGCGCTTCTGGTCCTGGTAGGGCGGAGCCTGTGAATCCCAGGGCAGAAGGAGGTGGAGGCGTCCATGGTGGTTCGCGAATTCGTCCGTGGTTCTACACATACACAGACACACGCATACACACACACACAGACATGCACGCGCGCACATACGCACAGTTGAATAAATAAGAAGAAGAAGAAGAAGAAGAAGAAGAAAGATAAAAGTATCCTCTATACCTTTTGAGATGTAATTTGTAATTTGAGAGCCACCAAAATGGTATACTAAAGAGTTAATCGTGTCAGTCCATCGGGGAGCCCACATAGGCGCCTGAGGGTCTTGCTTTCTGTGACAGCGTGAGAAGCCCAAACTGCTCCTGCGGCGCCCTGCCTTCCACATGCCTCCTCTTCACCTCATCCTTAAGTCTGCGTCAAAGCATCTTTCATAAAAACCAAGTGGCATCACACATGCTACCTGAGATTCTTTTCCGCATCGAAGCCACAGATTGCTGGTTGGCCCGAGTCGAGATCCCTAAAAGATCCAGCACCGTCCTTGGACTTCTGGGGAGGATGGTGGCTTGTGGTTCTCTTGCTGCCGACACTTGCAAGTGTGATCCGCCCACCTCGGCTGGGTGTGATGGCCGCGTGCTCACGTGCCCTCACACACAAGGCCCGGCCTTCACACTGTGAGGCAAGGTAAAGTTGCTTTGCCAGGTGTCGTGTTCCAGCAGTGAGCCGCGTAGCTAACACGCTAGGTTATGGTGTGCGGGGACAAAGTCACCAGCACACTTGGCAAGTGCCCTGCCGCGAGGCCGGAGGCCGGCATCGGTGACCCATGCTCGGGCCTCTCACCCCCGAGCGGGCACCTAGCTAGGTCTGCCTAGTTGTCCAGAGTCCTTTCACAAGTGGCTTCATTTTAGGATAGGGGCTCATGAATTCCAGGCTGACCTCAGACCCTTGGTTGGGGTTATGGGCGTGCACATAGACCAGGCCTGCCTATCCCTTCTGTTTGACTTTGCCAAACTCAGATAAAACCAGCCTAGTGTTTAATACTTATCAAATATTCTAATATGTTTTGTTCTGTACATACTGAGTGTGATTTTTTCACCTTTATTCTGCTAATGCTATGAATTATGTCTATTGCTTTTCAAATTAATTAAATTTATTTTTTTAAATTTTTGTATTATTTATTCAATTGTGCGTGTGTGCGTATGTATGTGCCTACGTGCGCACGCGCGCGTGTGCGTGTGCGTGTGCGTGTGTGTGTGTGTAGAACCACAGACGAATTTGCGAACCACCATGGACGCCTCCACCTCCTTCTGCCCCGGGATTCACAGGCTCCGCCCTACCAGGACCAGAAGTGCAGGCCGCCCCCACTTCCGCCTGGCGTCTATACGTGGGATCTGGGATCCGAACTCGGGACCTTCCGCCTGCAAGGCAGAGGCGTAACCCCTGAGCCACCTCTCCAGCCCCTAAAGCTTATTTTTCCTGGAATAAGCCCAACTAAAATTCCTTTCCATATGTAAGGTTTAGTTTGTTAAGCTTGTTTCAAATAGTTCTGCTAGGAGTGGTGCTGACTGAAGACGTTGGAATTGAACTTGCTGCCTCTGGCAAGGAGGCGTGAGTCGCTGGGGCCATGCTAGGCCTGAGGGACGAGGCCCTGCGGCTCCTCCGTGATTGGGAGACTGAGGCCTGGGGACTTGGGTTTTCTGTCTCATGATCTGAAGACAATCGAGGACAGCAGAGCAGGGGCAGGTCACAGGATGTGTTAGAAAGCGGACGAAACTCCCCTTCGCAGGGAGGAACTTGGGCAAATCAAGATGCCACGTGGGTCACCAGGGTAGCTCATCTTTTTCACGTACTGAAGACGGATCCCGTTAGCTCAGGCCACTAAATTGTGCATCAACTGTGATCATGCCCAACTATTTGATTTAACTGTGTGTGGGGAGGGGCCTGTCGGGTAGTGCAGGGGGGCTTGTGCTCGGGGACGAGTCCAGCTCCCAGAAGCCCACCCGGCAAAGGAGACACCTGGCTGCTGAAGGCTGCCCCCGACCGCCACTGTGCAGCTTGCCTGCCTGGTCTTTTTCCCTCATAAGCAACCGAGGAATGTATGTGGGAGAAACTTGATTTATTCACGGGGAATTTTAGTGAGGCAGGGCTTCTAGATGTTAAATGTGGTTTTCCTCCTGGGCAGAACCGGGTTTCCTCTGGCTCATAACTGCAAAATCCTTTGAGAAACCAGTTTCAACAGGAAATGGAGATATTTCCTTTTCCTCGTGCCCACAATCCCTGTCTGCAGAAAGGAGCCATCTTTTCCTGGGTTTTTCACCCAGCGTTGGAGCACACGGGCTCTCACTCCAGGCTCAGAATGGAGTGGGAACAGTGTTATGGTGTGGACAGCAACTGACCAGGGGGTGAGAACGGGGACTGTGCCTGGTATTAGTGGCCACGCTGTTTGCGGACCTGGGAACCAACTCTTTTTCCGGAGTTCTCATTTGATTGGTCTGTGTCCTGGGCCCACCCCTCAGCCCAGATGCCAGTGTCCTGCTGGTCCTGTGGAGAAGATGCTACTCCTGGATGCAGTCAGCAAACTCGGTGCGCTCGGCCAGAGCCCCTTGGAATCCAGACAGCGAATGATCCCTCAGAGATGTTACCCCAGTTCTTTAGTGTCACAGCCTGGGCTCTGGCACCCCGTTAATCACTTGTGTCCGGTAGGGAGCCAGAAAGACAGCTGCACAGCATGAGGAGCTGGGTGCAGAGAGCCCGGGGTGCAACCTGTGGCCTGGTGCTGGGAGATACACACGGGCGGATCCCGGGCCCTGCTCGCCACGCCGGTCTGGACAACTGGTGAGCTGCAGGGTCTGAGAAACGTGTGCCAAAAGCAACCTGGAGAGAGGGCTCAGGGGTTAAGACTGCCTTGCAGGCAGAAGGACCTGAGTTCCGATCCCAGATCGGAAATGTTGGGCAGAATTGGTGGCGGCCTGCACTTTCGGTTCTAGAAGCAGAGCCTGGGGAACCCCGAGTAGGAGCAATCCGGATGATTCCTGAAGTCATCCGTGGGCTTCCACAGGCACACATGGTACTACTGGTGCAAATGGGTGACGTGCATGCATGCGCGACACGTGCATGCATGCACTCGCACATGCATGCACAGGTGCGTGCGTGTACACAGACATGCACGCGCACACACGGTGGGTGAACAGCAGGGGAAGACCCCCATACGTACATTCTCACGGCGCGTGCACCGACCCACGTACACATACACGCTTCCACCAGACACGAGTAACATAAAAGTATGTAGAGAGACACCTCAGTGAAAAGCAAAGAAAGATTGACTTAATGTGACTACCTTGAGAAGAGAAATGAACAAAGAGGTCCTGAGACACCCCCCCATCCCCAAATCGACCTTTGAAGTCAGAGGACGCAGTTTAGCCTCAGGCTGGAGGTCAGATTCTGGGCCAAGGTGTGGACTCCACTGTTGTCATCTCCTCCAGATCTGCCCGAGGAAGTCTATTTCCAGGGGCAAGTTTCCTTCTGGCCAGCTGGGACTGAGCCTTTCCTTCTCTCAGAGCGAGACCCTGGGAAGTTCAAATTCCTTGCAGTCTTCTGTCTAATAGTGTGGTAGCCCAAGGGGGGAGTTTACCGTCTCTGATCAGAGTACCTCCTGCCCGGAAGAAGTTACAAGCCCCAATTCCTCTTGGTGCTAGTTGCAAGAGACAGCACCTCCCTCCCCCAGTCCTGGCTGGGAGTCGGCTCTGAGCTCTTTTCCAGGAACCCCTGAATGTTGTGTCCTAGGACAGAAACAACTTTTTATGCTTTCTTTTGGAGACATAAATGTGTATGTGTGTATATATGTGAATGTATGTATGTGTGCATGTGTGCAGCTGCGTGTGTGTGCAGCTGCGTGTGTGTGTGCGCGTGCGCGCGCAGGCCCAGTTGATGTGGGTCTCTTCCTCAATCACTCTCCGCCTTATTCACGAAGCCGGATCCTTGCTGAACATGAGCTTATGACTGCGGCTCGTCTGACTGACCTGGTCTGGGGACAAGCCCATCTCTGCCTTTGGGCATGGGATCACAGGTGCACCGCCACGCTCACTTTACAAAGCTCTGGTCCTCGCTCCTGCAAGCTCCGTGCCCACGGAACCCTCTCCCTGGTCGCCCTTCTTAGCATGTCATCTGATCAGATCCGGACACTTTCATGTGGAACTGCTGTGCTCCAATGTTCTGCCCACGTCTGTGCCGTGTGGCACGCGGGGGGCCCACAGCTCAGGACCCGTGTTAATCACGTGGCCACACCCCCTCTGAACTTTCCCTCACAGCCTGGTTGAAAGTCTGTTCTTCAAACCCTCAAAGGGGGTCTCCAGGTCAGCACGACTTTGGCGTTGGGGTGAAAGTTCAGTCTAGCCACCATCGCCGGTTTGGTCGGGACTTGCTCCACCAGGATAGGCTTCCGCTTTGTTTATTTTCACACGTTAATTCCAACTTAGTTTTCCTGGGGAGATGGAAGGGACAATCCAGCTTGGCGAGCAATGAGCTAACTGGTCATTTCTTACAGAGGGGTGGGCAAGCTGAAGGCAGAGCACCGCAGAAGAGTCTACCTGCGGTTTGGACAGTTAACACCTCTGCAGGGGAGCGAAGCAAGAAGGAGGTAGAAGCAGTCCAGGATGATTCCCAAAGTTACCCTTGGTCCTCCACAGGGACACACAGTGCATCTGACACACACACACACACACACACACACACACTCTCTCTCACATTCACCTGGCCATACCCACGCTCCCCTGGCCTGTGTGTACCTGCTTCCATCTCCCAATTAAATAAAATAGAAAAATTCCTGAGTCTGCAGTCACCACAGCCCTTGTACAACATTTACTTCAACCGTAGCCAACAGCAGTGACCGTGGGTGCAGGACGTGTTGAGAGGCCAGCTGGATGGGCACGACACACCTGGGCACCGCCATCTCCCTGGCCGCGGCGTCTCCCCCGGTTTGCAGTGCCGAGCAACGGGGTCTGCAACAGCCGAGCAGGACCGTGGGTGCAGGCCCTCCTAGGAGCCTACGTGGCGACTTCTGGCCCTGGGGATGGTGGCGTGGGGGAGGGGCGCGTCCAGCTCAGGCTGTTTGATTTCTCCACGTCCTGCAGCCAGAGCGTGGGCACCTCCAGCCCCGCAGGCCCACGGCCTGGGTGCGGCCGGAAGCGCACCGGGTCCTCACCCAGCAGCCTTTGCAGCTTCTAGGAGCGTCCGCTGCCCCCTCACACCCTCCTGCCCCCGCTGCCCCACCCACACCCTCCTGTGCCCGCTGTGTAGCGATTCCCTCCAAATCGAAATTCTCTTCTGGGAGGAGGGAGGCTGATAAGACTCAGGAAGCTCCGAAGGTCCACAGACTCCTGAAGGAGCCAGAACAATTGCAGAGGTGGAGGGGGGGTGTGGGGGGACCGGCTGGAGCGCCCCAGGCGGGGCAGGTGCTTGCGCTGAGCTTTGATGAGTCACGCTGGCTGCGCTGGGCCCTCAAGACTCGGCCTGGCCTTGAACTGACGTGGTTCCGGGGGCGCCATTCCTCCGGGATCTGCAGTGACTCCGGTAGAGTCATTTCCTTGGCCCATGATCTGAGTCTCATGTACGGCAAGTACATGTATGTTCACGTGTACCCAGGAAAGCCGCCTGGCTGCCCCAGCGTCCTCCCCATCCCCGCAGCTCTGGGACCCGCTCTCATCAACGTGATCGGTGTGTCTCTCTCTCTGTCTCTCTCTCTCCTCCACCAGTGAGCTGCTCCAGCTTCTGAAGCCTTCCAGAGACGCAGCGCAACACATTCTGCAGGCCCCTCTCCCCTCGGCTTCTCCCTGCTCAGGCCCAAGCGCAGGCTTCTCTGTGGCGCCGCCAGGGGACCTGTGGCTGGAGAATCCTCCTGCGCGCCCAAGCTGGGTCTCCTGTGGCTCAGATCGGGTCCTTGTACAAGCGGCCCACTGACCAAGGTGCCCCCCAGTCCTACCTACTTGTAAAAAAATGAAAAAGGTGGGCGGTTCAAAGGTCACCTGGGATGTTGTTTGGAGCTTGGTGGAGTCTGGCTGGCTTTGAACTCGCCGTGGGCTTCACTGCTTTTCTCTCTCAAACCCGCCGGTCTGTGTGGAGTGTGCGCTGGCTGGGGACCTGCGCCCTGTGGTGTCCTCAGCTCAAACCCCTGCTCCGGCCTCACTGGCACCTTTGGTGGAAGGCAGGTGGCCCTGAGCCCGCCAGGGCCGCTGTGGGTGCACCTTGCTCCCGAAGGGCGAGCAGCTGCAGGACTCAGCGACAGCCGCCTGCAGGACATGCCTGCCGGCCTCACCCGAAGCAGGCATTTGGCACCCAAGACGGTGAGGCGGGCTGCGCTGTGGCAGGCCCTGAGTCCTCTCCCCCGGCAAGGCCGCCTCTCTGGCGTGGGACTCCAGCTGCTTGTCCCAGCGTGTTCAAGATTCTTGCCTCCATCTCTACCTTTCAAGTTGCTGAGGGCAGGCAGCATGCGCGGCGGTAAACGCGTGCCAGGCAGCTGGATGGCCTAAGGGGGCATCCCTGGGACGCACGGAGGCGGGAGAGAACTGAATGAGGTGTGTCTGCTTCCACGCCTGCTCGAGCACACATAGCATCACGTGCACACACCACATGCACGTGCATACATACATCACAAATGCACGCGCATGTGCACAATGCGTCACACACGTCACGCGCACATGCACATCACACACATCACACATGCACACCGCTGTGGACACACACACGTTCACAACACATGTACACATGTGCACACACAGCACACACATGCATTCACATCACATACATGCACATATACGCAGTCTTTAAAAAGTTACTGTTGTGGGACTGGAGAGATGGTTCAGGGATTAAGATTCTGCCTCATGAGCAGAAGGTCCTGAGTTTGAATCCCAGATCCTATGTAAAAAAAAAACCCACCAGTTGGAAATGTGGCCTGCACAGCTGGCCATGGTGGGCGGAGCCTGGGAAATCCCAGAGCGAAGGAAAAAGGAGGTAGAAGCAATCCAGGATGATTCCTGAAGTCGCCCTTGGTGCCCTGTGAGACACACACACACACACACACACACACACTCGCACTCACACACACGTCATTGTTGCATGCCAGCTGCTCCTCATCACCTCTCCTCTGTAGACAGCCGATCCTCTCAGGGGTTTAAACAATTGCTGGTCTCTGGTTTTCCACATTGTGCAACCTGTGCGACACCGGGGTGGTGGTGGAGGAGGGAGCTGTAGGAATGAAGAGCAGGCTGGGGCAGGGGGCAGAACGTCCTTCAGCCAACCTGTCCAGGCCAACTTTACTAGCAGCAAGCACAAGTGTCTAAACCAGGGACCTGCCAGCTAGTTCTTTACAGGATCATGTTAAACATAAACTGTAAGGCTTGTCGAGGCAGCAAGAAAAAGCAGATGTGACACCTAGTTGCTACATGGGGACAGACAGGGTGTCTGCAGCCATCACCTGTCTCTCTGTGGGGACAGACAGGGTGTCTGCAGCCATCACCTGCCTCTCTGTGGGGACAGAGTGTCTGCAGCTAGAGTTAACTAACTATACACTGCGACTTTGTGTATATAATCTTGTGATCCACAGGCGAACATACTTCGGTGGTCTCAGTATGCACAGGGAGTGAAGTGCAGAAAGACCGCCTTGGCGACCCCGTCCCAAGAAGAGCAAAGGTGGGTCTGATCTCAGCAGATGGTTCAACTCGCTGATGGGAGAGACCCCGCGCCTGAGGTCCGGCCTTCAACTGTCTGTCACACAAGGTTGGGCCTTGATGCCTCCAACCACATTCTTTTTGGATGTGAACTCACATTGTTTCCCTTCATTTTTCCTGACATGAGATCGTGAGCGTCTCGGTTGCTTCTTGAAGGGCTTGTCACGTTCTCGCAGTAATTTGCTCCATTGTGCATCTCCCTGTGCTCCTCCGGATGCCGAGGACACACATCGGGTCTTCTCACAATGCAACCTTTGCCTCGCCCGACCTGCAGTTGGCTCTGGACACTTCCCTCATATCCCCAGGGCACAGTCTCCTCTTCTCTGCTCCCGCTCTGCAGCTAAGCCCATCAGCTGGCTCTGGGCTTTGTGCTCTTGTAAGATTATTTTTGCGTGCATGTGTGTGTGTGTGTGTGTGTGTGTGTGTGTGTGTGTAGGTCAGAGGACAACTTTTTGGAGAGTCCATTCTTTCCTCCCTCTTCATTTTTGAGGCTGGTTCCTTGTAGTTTCTGCCGAGTGCCGCCTACATTCCAGAAGATTCTCCCCATCTCCTTTGGAATGTTGAAATTACAGATCTGGTGGCCACGTCTACTTAGTTCAGTGGGTCCTGGGACTGGACTGATTTATTGGGGTGCACAGCAAGGACTTTCCCCGTAGAGCCATTTCTGTGGCTGTGTTTGAATTATTTGGCATTCTTTCACGCTTCCACATTCTCCTGGTGGGTTCAAGGCGGGGTCTCCTGCCTCTCAGGCTGGCCCCCAGCACCAGCCTGCCCTGCCCGAGCCCTGGGACCCAGGGCAGCTGTGCTGTCACTTCGTCTGGGGTTCTCCTCTGCTCCCTGGTTGTTTCAACATCAAGTTTTCATTGTTATTATTACTATGTCTGTGTGTATCAAAGGGCCCTGTGTGCACCTGTGGGAATCACCTGGATTGTGCTACCAACTCTCTACTTTGCTCTGGGTTTCCCAGGCTTCGTCTTCCAGGGCAGAAGTACTGGCCGCTGCCATTTCCACTGGTGTGTTTCCGTGGGATTCAGGATCCTATCTCAGGACCCTGTGCTTGGAGCCCGAGGCGCTGTCTGTGGGGCCACTCGGAGTCTGCATGGCTCGGCCTTGTTTACAAAGAGATAGTCTTTATAAACTGTAAACTTTATAAACTTTGGGCCAGGACCCCAAGAGGCACAAACTCAGAATTTATCCATAAATGATGGCACCAATTACGTCACAGACATCAGACCTGTAGACGCGTCAGTCGCTCCACAGGTAACCTCCTCGCTTGGGGCTTTAAAGGAAGGAGCACCCCAAGACTAGTCAAAGGGTTACCTTCACCTATAGTGGCCTCTTGCCTCTGTCCATGAGCTCCTGCAGTTTCTTCTGCCCACGACACTCTGCCATGCCTCACACCCCTGAAGCCAGGATTGCCAAGGCCACCAACGAAGCAAAACCCAACCGCAGCCAAAGCAACCCAAGCCGTGCTGAGCATTTGTTGCCAGTCGTTAAGTTCTGGCCTAGTGGAAAGACACAGCGTGTCCATATATGTTCTTGACTAACATGTCGTGAGTAAAGTCCCAGACTCAGAATAGCCCCCGAGTGGAACCCTGCAGGCCCAGGGCTCAGAAGCTTGAGCATGCAGCTGACTCTCTAGTGAACCACAAGCCCAGAGCCGCTGAGGACGTCCTGGCCGTCTCCACACGATATTACACCAAGCTGGACGTGCCAGTCACAAAAGAAGAAAGACACCGCCACCGTCTCACAGAACCTGAGACTGACAGAGGAGGGCAGCTCCGGGGGCTAGTAGAGCTGGAGTTGTTGCCCCTAGGATGTAAGTTTGGGGAGATGTTATGGAGACGGATGGTGGTGACGCGCGTGCCCGCTCACAGATGACAAGTGTATGCATGGTTTACTATAGCTTCTTTTAAAACAGCTGTGTGTTCCTGACCCTGGACGTGGACATTTGACTCAATAAACTATTATTTCCTCTAAAAGCGCCACATTTGTTAGGTCCACATTTGTGTGGTTCGCTAAAAATTTCAGCCTGTTTGTTATAGAGAACTCGGGGTGGGGGTGTGGAGCTTCTCCCGCGTACAGCCGCGGTGGCCTCTGGGCTGCAGGCCACCCGAACCCCCTGGCGGGGCTCATGGTCCGCGTGGCCGTCCGGGTTGTGCAGGTGGTCACAGTCGGCTGAGAGGCCCGGTGGGGTGTGTGTGTGTGTGTGTGTGTGTGTGTGTGTGTGTGTGTCCAGGCCAGATCGATCCGTGACTACGCAGTTTTCCCGGGTCAATTGGGCGAGATGCAAGTCTGCAACCGCGCAGCCCCGTGTCTAACCTCAGCCTTGTTTCTGGGGCGGGCTGGTTCCCCTCCCGCGCAGACCCCACCGTGTGCAGTGGTGGAGTGGACAGGACGCTTGTGTGCGTCCCGGTGACCGCGAGCGCGTGACCGCGCCCGCTGGAAGCCGACGGACCGCGAGGTCCCAGATCCCTGGGCGCAGCGACCGACTGGGCGCGGCCGGGTCTGTAAGCACCACGACCACCCTACAAACGGGGTCTGGACACCCGAGTCCCGCCGGCTTCACTGTCAGCGGAAGGTGGTACGCGGGGCTCCCCAAGAGGCCGCTGGGAGGGAAGGGGTGAGCGGGCCCGGGCTCCTGGGCACTCCCCGCTGGATGCGCCTTCTTCGGACCTCGGGATCTGGCTCGCGGTTCCCACAGCTCGTGGAGACCACGGTTCCCGCACGCGTGGGGCCGCGGCAGCGTGTCCGCCCGGCGGGGAGGCGCGGCCGGACCTCCGGCTGCGCGGCGCTCGCGGGAAGGAGCAGGTGCCGCGAGCCTGCGGAGGGCCGGCCGGCGGGCCCGCGCGTCCTGCCGGAGGGAAGGCAGCGCGGGGGCGCCCGGCGCCCGCAGGCCTGGCCGCTGTCCTCTACCTCCAGCGCTTCCCGCCCGGCGCCCGCTTCTCGCGCGTCCCGGCGCCGTGCGCTCCGAGGCCCGCCGGGCACTGCTGCGGCGCGGGGTGTGCGGTCGCCCCCAAAGTCCGCGCACGCCGAGCGGGGCGCGGCCGGTGCCCCGCAGACGCCAGACGCGCGCGGGCTCGCGTTTCCATGACGACGACGTCGGGCCCCGGGTGGGGTCGGGTCGGGACGCATGCGCGCGCGTGTCGGCAGCCGGGCGTCCTCGAGTCGCGGGCGCTACAGGTCGCGGTTCCCTGGAGCGCGGTGAGGGCCACGGGGTCGTGGAGGTCCCGGGCGAGGGCCGGGTTCGCGGGCCCGCCGGGTGCGGAGACCCGAGCTCGCGGGACCCGGGAGCGGGGTGGCTCGCGCGTCGCGGGCCGGGGTGGGCGGGCCCGGGGATGGCGGGCCGCGCGCCGGGTGGGCCTGGGGTGGGCGCCGCGGGGGGCGGCCGGGTGGGCGCCGCGGGGGGCGGCGGGGGGCGCGGCTGCGCTGACTGCCCGCTCGCTGCAGGGCGGCCCGGGCTCCCTCCTCGGCCATGGCCCCCCCGCCCGCGTGCCGGTCTCCGCGGTCGCCGCCGCCGCCGCTGCTGCTGCTGCTGCTGCTGCTGAGCCTGGCGCTGCCGGGCGCCCGCGCAGAGCCCGCCGCGGGGAGCGCCATCCCCGCGCAGAGTAGGTGCCCGCCAGAGGGGCGTGGGGGAGGGAGGGCCGCCGCGCCTTTGTTCCCAGGGCGGCCCCCGCTCGGGTACGGGCGGCCTACGGGGTCGCTCCAGTGCGCCCGGGTGGGACCCCGGGGCACGGTGCATAGGTTCGCGGGGGTGAACGTGGACTCGCATCCCCGCAGGTCGCCCGTGCGTGGACTGCCACGCATTTGAGTTCATGCAGCGCGCTCTGCAGGACCTGCGGAAGACGGCCTACAGCCTGGACGCTCGGGTGAGTGGCCACCGGCCAGCAGCTGGGGGGACGCTGCCTGGACGTGCAGGACCACGATCCCAAGACCATGGCGGTCGCGCCGTTGCAGGCTGCAGTTACATCAGGAAACCTGTGCCCCCAGGTCTTCGGGACAGCTGGTCCTGCTGTAGCGTGAGGCAGGCTAGAACGAGTGGCCCCAGGCCTGGGTAGGAAACCAAGACCAAAGAGGGAGGGCGTGGCACGCGGGGAGCAGACGCCTGGCTGAGCCTGGGTCTGGGCGTGGGCGCTGCAGTCTCCTCTCGGGCAAGCTGGATCCCTTAGGCCCGGGGCACAGCCAGAGACTTCTCCTTCCTGGAAAGGACATCTGTACGCGGGAGGAGGGGGAGCCAGCCTCGCTGCAGAAGCGACCCCACCACACACACACCCACAGCACCGCACACCTGCACACGCGCACACACATACACGCGCACACACGCACACACATACACACGCACAGACCTCCAGCGACCCCAGCGATGAGCAGCCCTCTGCTTCTCTTGGGGACTGTGGGGTGCGGTGTACTGAACCCCAGCAATGGGAGCTGGTCTGGAGGGAGTGTGTGTGTGTTGGGGGGGGGCCTGGCAGTCTCGGCAGGCTGTGTGGCTGCGACAGGAAAAGCTGGAGTTGCTGGGGAGGTGGCCAGTGGGGGCTGGCGCCCCACCCTCATGGGTTCTGGTTCCTTTACAGACAGAGACCCTGCTGCTGCAGGCCGAGCGCCGAGCCCTGTGTGCCTGTTGGCCAGCTGGACGCTGACGACCCCTGGCCAGCTGTTCCTACCAATAAATACCTGCCCGCACTCCCGTGTCTTGTCTTCCTGCTCTGCCCACCAGACTTTCAGGCACCCCAGAAGTACCGGATTGGTTCTCTCTGGGCCTAGGTTTCCCCAGCTGTTCCAAGTGGGCGCTCCCCTACATCAGCGCCGGCGGGGAGGTGAGTGTGCCCGTCACTTGTCACATGGTCTAGCGCGCTGACACTGCATTCAGCCTGCTGGGCACTCGTGTGTACCTGGCCTGTCCGTGCGAAGACCAGGGGAACCTCGAAACTGCCTTGACCCCTTTGAGTTCTCCTGGGAGCTGCTGCAGGGCTGCCCTGGTTTCTCTGCACTGGAGTGGGCAGGGCTGTGTGGAGGCCGAGCCAGGAGATCCCCCAGCTTGGTGGTGGCAGGGGTCCCTTCTCCGCCAGAGGATGGGACATCATCACAGCCGCACCTTCTCGGGCTGAAAGGACAGAACCGCACACAGCGCAGTCCTCTCTGCTGGTCCTTTCTGCAGCCCTGAGACTGGCCTGCGGCACTAGGCACTTCTGGAGGGGACCGGTGGTCCCTCTCGCCTCTGCGCCCTTCGCGCTGGTCCTCGAGCAGGCGGCTAGGAGGGGCAATGGCAGCTGTCTTCTTTGCTCCTAAATGCGTGGAGGGGACGGGAAAGTTGCAAACAGGAGCGCAGTAGAGCTGCGGCTGACTCTGTCTGGCAGGACGTTGGCCTGGTGGGGGCTTTGGCCCCTGGCCAGTGCTGCTGGCTGGTAGAGGTTCCTGTCTGCTGCCCGGAAGATGCCAGGGTGTTAGTTCACAAGACCCTGTCTGTGGGCCACCTTCTAGTGCTTTTGGTGCCCCTTCTGACTAGATGGCCTTGCTCAGCGCTCCTGCCTCCTGGCCACTGACCTCCCTGGGCTGCGTTCTCCACAGGAGCCCCTCCGGGCGATGGACAGGTGAGCACAGGTCCGTCTGGGCTCGTGTGCCCGTGAAGAGCTGAAGAAGGCCGAGGGAAGAGTTGAGGGGTTGGCTCATTCAGTCCCCAAGTCTGGTCTCCATCTGTGAGGTCTGGTAAGGGCTCCGGTGGACTCGCAGCTCCCGAGCAAAGGAGGAAGCTGCACCCGTACATGGATGAGCCTCCAGCATCTGGCCATTCCTGGTTTCAAGAGAGGCCAGAAACGCGACTTTGTTCTAGGCATAGATTTAGCACGTCAAGCTCAGAAGCACTCTCAACATTCCTCACACAGTATTTGAGATGAACTTTTATTTAAAAAAATCTGTTGACCTCTAAACTCGTGCCTACCCAAGTGCGCTGATTTTATGGCATCCAGTAGCCCTTGTACCAACAGTCAGGAAAGCCACCCACCAAGAAAGCTAAGTCGAGGTCAGGGAGTCCGTAGGCACGTGCCTGCTCGGCTATGGGTCCTGGGGCAGCTATTGGGAAGGACGAGACAGCTGGGTGGGTGAGGCCCCCGGAGCTCTTTGTATGGTTTTGAGCGAGTGCGGGGGTCTGTTTGAACTGGGTATTTGGGCTGCTGGCAAAGGTTGGGCCTCTGAGCGCAGAATGGGCAGAGGAGGAGCACGTGGTCCATGGGGCTGAGGGAGTGTCCACGTGGGAAGAGGTGGATTCCAGAGGTATTTGAAGGCAGAGCCAGCAGGCGTGAGCCACAGCAGGTCAGCAGGGCCCAGGAGGCCGTTAGTCTGTCTGGACAAGGGCCAGGGAGAGGGGTGCAGATGGAAAAACAACTATCACCTCAATAAAATAGAAGATAGTTTATTCTGGAGACAAATATGGGTGACCACAGCACGGGGACAACAGATCCAGGTTGCTCCAAAGCTCCGTGTTCTGATATGGTAACAGTTTCTTGGGGATTTGTAATCACAGAACAAAGAAAGCTGTAACTCAAGACACTTCAAATACACTGGTGGGAAGATCAGGTAGGCAGGTTATGATAAAGCAGGGAGATCTCTGCCACAGGCGCTCCATGCTGTCGTTGTCTTGTGTTTGGTGGAAACCAGGGGTCTGGTTGTACACTCCAAAACAAGCACCTAATGGTCACAAGGGTGTTGGGGTGCATACAGAGGAGGGGGGCTAAAGATGGGTCCAAGATAATCTGCCTCTGGACGTGTGGCATTCCAGACCCCTTCTCTCGATGGACCTCACAGTGCAGAAGTGTCCTTTCAGGAGCTGCCCTCGGTGGGGCAGGTGTGCTGGCTGAGTTCCCTGTGCCTGAGTGTGGACGACGGGGGAGATAGGCAGGGGGACAGGGCGTCAGGAAAGGCGCCCAGAGGGCAAGAACACCACAAGGTAGAAGCAGAAGTGGCACCTTTGGCCACCAGTGATCTTGATCAAAAAGCAAGAGTCATTTGAGGAGGGGGCGTGACTCGGGATGGAGCCAGAGCAGATATTTGGCAGAGTTTAGACTTGCTTGTGGCCGAGACCGATGGTGTCCCCACCGCCCGGAACTGTTCCCGCTTGCGGCCATCCATAAACACCTAGCTCAGGCTCAGGACACGTGTGGGGCGGGCAGCATCCCCTCTGGACCTGGTTTGCCTGTCTCGCCCACCGCCACCTCTGCCACAGCCTTGCCCTGTCTAGGGTCTGCAGTCATGGTCACAAGCCCGTTCTCCGCCTGCCTGCTCCAGCCTGCACAGTCCTTCAGTGGACTGCCCACTTTCTGCCATTTGCCTGGCACCCAGTCCTCTTCCCGTGGCCTGGCTTCAGGAGACTTGTAGGAAGGTGTGCCGGAAAGAAACCTTGCGAGTTAGTATGGCTGAAAATACTTTCTGCTGACACATTCCATCTATAATTTAACCTTCCCACCTCAGGGCCTTTGCTCAAGTTGTGTGAGCAAACGTTACCTACTTGGCCCGCAGAGCCGGCTTGACGGCCTGAGCGTCTGTCCGGAGCCCTTCTCTGAGCTCGGGGCGCGGTCCCCTGGCTTGGGGACATGACTGTCCTTTCTCCTGCTTGGAGTGTCGTCTTGTTACAGGCACACGGAACCTGCTTTTCTCTGTTCCGTGAGTCTCCTAAGTTTTTGGACTCTGGTCTCTAAAAGGTTCCTGTGCTTCCATCTCTTCGGTGGTCAGCCCACTGGCATCCCGCCCTCAGTGTCTGGCTGAGGGTCCTGGCGGCTTCTGCCATTTTCCTTCTTCCTCCCCCCATAGTGCCGGACAGGGACAGACCTCTCTGCCTGCAGCACCCTTAGGGAGCCCAGGGGTGGAGGGCCACCCCAGGGAAGCGGCCCTCTTGTCCCCTCCTTCTAATGTGCTTGAGGAGGGGTCTCTCCTCCTCCCTGGGAGCCACCAAGTGGACAGATGCTCCCCAGGAGCTGGGGCGGGGGAGTGGGGTCTCCGCGTGGCTAAGGGCCTCAGGGAATGGGGAGGAGCAGGCCTGGCTGTGAAGCGCACCCCGACATCCACCGGTAGAGGGCGCCCACATTAGGGAGGAGGACGGCCCGAGGGGCGCCCAGGCCAGGCCACCCGGTGGTGCGGCACCCCTTACCGCACTAGGCGACTGCGCTGGTCCTGCCCCCGCCCCTCTGTGCTCTCGGGTGGTCGTCAGGGCACCGTTCATTCGGCTGCAGCACAGGCCTCTGCCATGGCCGCTGGGGGGACGTGGTGTTGCCGGGCATTGACGGGCGTGCCCGAGGAAGGGGTTTCTGCTCAGAGCCAGCAAATCTTGGGCCCTGGGCAGCAAGGGGAGACGCAAAGGTGTGCAGGCTCTGAGGGAGTCGGAGGTGAGGTGGGGAGTTGCTTTCAGGTGTCGCAAGGCTTCAGGGCCTCTAGATACCCAAGCCAGAGGGCCGTGGCAGAAGGGCAGAGGCGGCCTGCCTGGACTTGACCTATTCTCGTTCCTTAAGGGGCTTAGGAGCCAGTCAGATGCCCCTTCCCAGCCCCTTCTACCTCCAGACCCTTGCCAAAGTCCCCCTGCCGCGTTCAAGCTGGCGCTGTTCCCGCAGACCACTTGGCCAGCCTCAGGATCCCGGAGTGCGCACTGTGGCCAGTCAGAGGCCACAGCCCGTTTTGGCACAGCGAACCCCTTGGAGATCTCCTGGATTCTGCTTCAGTGTCTGAAAGGTCACTGCTGGGGCTCAGCCGTGTCCCTGCGCCTTGACAACACGGGGCTGTCTTCCTAGCCGGTTCCTCTCCTCCCCAGCGCCCTTGCGCCGGCGACCCAAGGCTACAACGCTCTACACTCAACTCCCACGCCAGGCCACTTTGGCCTCTAGGCGACCTTAGCTCCCCTGCTGTCTCCAGCTCCAGGGTGCCACGCGGACCGAGGGTCCTCCGGCCTTGGCTTTCTACCCACATTCCTGCCCGCCTGCGGGTGAGAAACTCCGTGCCCTTCAGTGTGACCCCGGGAAGGCGCGGCGGGCTTACGGATGGGGTCTGCCATTACCTGACTTCCCACATGGATACCGCCCCCAGCCCCACGCGTAGTCCCAGCCTGCGTGACTGGAGGTCTTGCTACCGGGACCCTAAGAACCGGCTCTGATAGAAGCCCCTTCTGCACCTGCACCGAGGCCACGGGGCGCATGCGCGGGCCGCGGAGTACATGTATGGGGGGGTGCTAGGCGGAGAGGGGTCCTGCAATCCCCTGCGCCTGCTGCGGAGAGCGATCCGGTGTCAGATTGGGGTGGGGGAGTTGGGCGCTGCGACGGGCGGCGCGGGCATCATACTGCGCTCCGAGTGCGTCCCCGCTTCAGTCTTAGTGGCCCCGCGCGGGTAGGGAACCGCAGCGCCCCTCCCCAGGACCTTGGCCGGGCCCCGCGTTCAGACAAAGGGGAGGGAGATGGAGACGCTTCCGTGACTGCTGCCAGCGTCCGCGGAGGAGGAGGAGGACAAGGAGGAGGAGGAGAAGGAGGAGGACGCGGCGCTGCGGACAGGGCGGCCGGAGCCGAGCGGAGGCTTTGCGAGCGCGCAGGGGCCGGGTAGGAGGCGCCCACCATCCGCTGCTCTCCGAGCCGGCCTAGAGCATTCGGAGCGCCCCTCGGGGCCGAGAATCCCTGCCCGAACTGCGGTTCGCCGGCAAGCTCACCGCCGACCACTTGCCCGGCCGCTTCTTCGCGCCCTTGCCGCCCCTGCCTGGGCGTGCTCTCGTCGGCCTCCCGCCGCGCAGCGCCCAAGTGTGCCATCGGGCGGGCGCGGAGGCGGCGTCTGCTCCCACCCCCGAGATCACATGGTGACCCTCGCAGCCAATGCAGTGGACGCTAGGACCCTGCGGGACCCCGGGCGCCGCGACTGCACCGGCGTCGCTGCATTATAAATACTTCTCCAAAATGCGGCGCTGCTCCCTGTGCGCGCCCCGGCCGCCCGCCGCCTCCGCCCCGCGCCCCTGAGCTCCCGCTACCACCGCCGCCGCGGGTCCGAGGGCACCGCGCCCTTGCCTTGGGCCCGGGCTGTGCCCGCCGCCGCCGGCCCACGTCTCTGCGTTGCGCCGCCCGGCCGGGTGCATGCATTGTGGGCCTCCCGACATGGTCTGCGAGACGAAGATCGTGGCCGCGGAGGACCATGAGGCGCTGCCGGGGGCCAAGAAGGACGCGCTGCTCTCCGCCGCCGGCGCCATGTGGCCCCCGCTGCCCGCCGCGCCCCCTCCCGAGCCGGGTCCCCAGCCCCACGTTGGCACAGGGGGCGCGGGGCCGCCGGCAGGGCGCGGCGTGTACATCCGCGAGTTCCGCGCAGCGGAGCAGGAGGCGGCGCGCCGCATCTTCTACGACGGCATCTTGGAGCGCATCCCTAACACGGCCTTCCGCGGCCTGCGGCAGCACCCGCGCACCCAGCTGCTCTACGCCCTGCTGGCGGGTCAGTGCGCCGCAGGGGGCCGGCGGGGCGGCGGGGTCGGGCCGCCATCCCGCGCTGGGCCGGGCTCCGGCGAGGCCAGCGGACCCCTCTGGGGACTGTCGCGCGAGGCTCCTCCCTCGACCTCCTGCCTGGGTCCCTAGGCGGACCCGGGTATCCGCGCCCCGGCGGGGTCCCGGCTGAGGCTGCGCCCGGGTTCCCAGCTCTGGCCCGGGAGGAGCCGCGCCGGCACCCGCGCGCGCGACCTCTTTCTGCAGCGGCCGGGCGGAGGTGGCTCCGCGGCTCTGGCGGTCCGGGCTCCGGGCCAAGGAGCCTGGCCGGGCGTGGGAACGATCGCAGGCCGAGGCCAGGGGCTGCGGGCGGGGAAGGACTGGGTCCTCAACTCTGCCCGCGATGCGGGTCCTCGCGGTCGCCGGGCATCCCGGGCGGGGGCGGCGTGACGGGGCAGGTAGCGCGCCGCAGCTGCGGCCCGGCGCGGTAACTATATATAATCGGCGGGCGGGGGAGGCCGCCTCGCGGCCCAAGTGCTAATTTATGGGGGGAAGACAGCCAACTCCGCGGGGCGCCCGGGCGGCTGTTCGCCAGAGCCAGGCCACAGGGAGGACTCCGTGCTGGGTCGTGCTCCCCAGCCGGGACAGGGTTGTCCTCCCATTATACAGATGAAGGGCCTGAGGCATCTCTCCCGAGGTCACTCCGCGGAGGCCTCCTCCTCAGCCCGAATGCGGTTGGACGCACTGTGGGGCTGGCCACCCGGTCCTGTCACGCCACGGCTGCGGGGAACTCTGGCTGGGTCGCGCCCCAGTGTCCCTGCGCAGGACCCTGGTGAGCGCTGCCCAGCACTAGGTGTGTGTGTGCGCGCGCGCGCGCGCGTGTGTGTGTGTGTGCGCGCGCGTGTGTGTGTGTGCGCGCGTGTGTGTGTGTGTGTGGCCCCCTTGGAGGCGTGCCCCGGCTGTGCTATGTAGACTGACTTCAAGCGGGCACGTATGGCAGAGTTTGGAAGCGGCGAAGTGTAGAGAGGGGCGAGGGAGAAGGTCTCCGGGCAGGCATGGCTCAAAGCGCCCATCTACCAAGGTGGCCTGGACTCGGGGTGCTGCGGGACCCACTGGGAGTGCTCGGTGCCCCTGTCCTGCACCTGCCAACTCACCTGTGCCCTCTTGTCTGCAGCGCTGTGTTTTGCCACAACTCGCTCAGTGCTGCTGACGTGCCTGGTGCCCGCTGGGCTGCTGGCCCTGCGCTACTACTACAGCCGCAAGGTGATCCTGGCCTACCTGGAGTGTGCGCTGCACACGGACATGGCCGACATTGAGCAGTACTACATGAAGCCACCTGGTGAGTCAGGACCCCACGGCTCCAACCCCCTCTCCTTCCCTGCGAGCACGAGTGGGCCTGGGGGAGGGGGAGGGTCCCGATGACCTTCCAATGCCTAAGGTATCTCTGCGGGCCCTGGCTTCCCTGCTCCTGCTGCTGGGTGGGCACCGCTGTGTGCTGCTGCCTACTGCTGGGTCCCGGGCCAGCCCCGAGTGCACCGGGAGGAGGATGCCAGGAAGCAGGCATTCTGCGAGGAGCCTCCCTTATTCTTAGCCCACAAAGCCTCTGTAGATGGACATGCTGAGGATGACTCTGTCCCCCAGGCTGGTCCTGCAGCCTGCTGGGCACTGGGACCAGAGTACAGGCACTGTGGCACTTGGGGATGGGGGGTTAGAACGGGGGCTGACCATAGGAGCTGCGTCTGTGCCAGTCTAGGGCAGCTGTCCCAGGTATGCCAGTTACAGTCGTTGCTATCCTAGCCACTGCCCCGTCCTGTGCCCTGGCCTCCCACCCAGCTGGTCTTGGCACTGTGACCCCCCCAAACTCCAAGACAGCCTCCTGGCCTGGGAGGGGGGTTACCTTGCCTGCCCCACTCTGGAAGAGGGGGGGCAAGTGGCAGAAGGGAGCTCAGATCCGGGGCATACATGCAGCCAGAAGTCCTTCCCTTTCCAGGTGCTAGCGAGGATTAGTCTTTGCTTGACCTTGACACCCCCCTTCAGTCGCTGGGTCTTTAGGATCCCACAAGGGCAGAGGTGCTTGCTACACAGCCGGTGATGGGGCTGTGCGGATTTGTGGGAGCTGTTTGTCCAAGTGGTGAACCGAAGCCTAAGGAGAGACTTCTCTGGCCTTTCTGTCTGGCTCGTGTGGGGGATGGAGGGGTGGGGGGCGGGACTGCTACACACTGGGGGAAGCCAGTTGGTGAGCAAGGAGCTGGCCAAGGGCTTCCCTTGGGGTGGAGAAAGCCCTGGAAGGCCTAAAGGCCCGCGTGCACTCTAAAGACCTTGAGTTCCGCTTTCCTGATGAGCGGCAGGAGCACCCTTATCCTTAGTGATAAGGTGACGAGTGGAAGTGGCCATGCTTCCCATTGTGGCTGGGGCAGGTGGAGGAGGTACAGAGCCTTTCAGGGAGTTTGGCTTCTTGAGGGAGGCTGGGGTGGTGGGCCCAGGGGCCCAAGCACACAGCACGGGGTCCTGGGCTCCTGCAGCCCTTGCCTTGGCTTTTGGAGCAGCCTCTGGGTGTTGGTCCCTTGACCTTTGGCCATCGTAAGGGGGTGGGATTCCCTAGTCATGCCTGGAGAAATCCTGCCTTCACACCCAGGGACCCAGCCTGAAGGTGTGAGGCTGCGATTGGCCGAGTGGTGGGTGGGAACAGCTGGGCGGGCCTCAGGCTCTTGGCCCAGTGGAGGCTGGGTCAGTGAAGCCTGGGGACTGCAGCTGGCTCACCGTGGGGTTTATGAAGCCGGCCAGAGCCTGGGAGGGGTGTGCAGGCCGTGCCCGGCCTCCAGAGCAGATCTGCTGCTCCAAGGCCCTGGCTGTGGTCGTCTGTGGTCCTTCAGGTGGTCTGCAGGAAGGGGCCTGCCCAAGTCCTGGTGTGGGAACGCGGGTCCCCAACCACTGCCCATGAGAACGTTACACCGTCTGGCAGGGCTGAGCGTAGCGCCGGCCGGGCCAGGGGAGCTGGGAGGTGGGCGGCAGGGACAGACTAGGCGACCTGGAGTCCAGACGGAGCGGGTGAAGTCGAGGTCGCCCTCTCCTCTGCCACGTGTCTCAGACGGCCCGTCTTCCACAGGCTCCTGCTTCTGGGTGGCTGTGCTCGATGGAAATGTGGTGGGCATCGTGGCCGCTCGGGCCCACGAGGAGGACAGCACGGTGGAGCTGCTCCGCATGTCCGTGGACTCGCGCTTCCGCGGCAAGGGCATTGCCAAGGCACTGGGCCGGAAGGTGCTGGAGTTTGCCGTGTTACACAACTACTCCGCGGTGGTACTGGGCACCACAGCGGTCAAGGTGGCGGCCCACAAGCTGTACGAGTCTCTGGGCTTCAGACACATGGGCGCGAGTGACCACTATGTGCTGCCTGGCATGACCCTCTCGCTGGCTGAGCGCCTCTTCTTTCAGGTCCGCTACCACCGCTACCGCCTGCAGCTACGTGAGGAGTGACTGCCGCCACCTGCCCACCACCCTGTCCGCCCCCATCCGCCTCTGCCCGCTGCCCGCTGCCCGGAGCGGCCCTGCTTTCGATGCTCACCTTGGCGTCTGTGTTGGGTTTCCCTCTTTCGGTGTCACACTGGTTCATCAGCTGGTCCTAGGGACACGGGGTGCTGCTCACCTGCGGCCCTCTGGAGGGGGGCTGTCTGTAGCCACGGCCCTTGCTGTCTTCGGCTCTTCAAGGCGGCTTCGCCGTGCCTTGGAGAGTAGCGTTGTGGACCCCCGGACTGTCCACAAGCCTGCCCAGCCTGCCTCCATCAGCAAAGGCCACTAGCCTTGCCCACCAAGCACAGAACCTCTGCAACAAAGCCCCCCAGGGAGCAGACCCGGCCCCCAGCCAGGCTAAAGCTCAACCACTGGGCCCTGGAAGTGTGGCCTGCTGGGCTGGCCAGCCGCCGCCCTGCGGGAGGCCAAGCTGGGCCCAGGCCCCGCTTTGCTCTGCATGCTGAGGATGTGGTCTGGCTGCAGCATGCTGCATGCCACAGCCCCCCTACCCTGTTGCCCTGCCTCGCCTGGACCCCAAGACCGAGCTGATGAGCTCTTGTCCTGGCCGAGCTGACCTCTGGAGGGCCTGCCCGCCTCACCCCGTCTGGTCTCTGGTGGGGCCTGGGCTGCCTCCACCTCCTCCTGCTATGCTTTCCACATCGTCTTACCTCTCTCCCTTTCCGTCCCGTGCCACCCCCTTCAGGCCTGGCGACTCGGTTGGTCACTGGGCGCGGTTCCCAAAGCAACCCACTGCACAGGGTGGGGGGAGGTCGATGGGGGGACACCTCCCCAGGTCCTGGGAGATCAGGTGGCCCCTCCCGGCTGCCTGAGGCCCTCGTGCCTCCAGCTGTATTCGGTGGCCCTGTGAATCTTACTAGCCCAGGCTGTTGCCGGCAACGCCCAGCCACGGCTTCTCCCAGCCTGAAACCCACCGTTTTCTAATATGTTACTTAGACAGAATAGCACTCTGCATGACTTTCATTCCTGGGACAAAACGGTAGCTTGAGCCTTCAGACACACATCCGTGTGGTGCTAGCATACCACTGTCTCTGGCCCTATTCCATGGGGGTGGGTGGCCGGGTGGGTGGCAGGTTTGGGACTGACGTCTGGACCCTGAGTTAGTGTAATCCCCACAAGTGCATTCCTGGTCTGCGAGTTCCCCAGGCTGCCCCTTGATTCCCTGTGGGCAGGATGGAGGGGACTGGAGAGTCCCAAAGCCTCAGGGGAGGAGCTGGGCACTGCCTTGGGAGCGGGAGCTAGTGTTTGGGTGGGTCCTGCCATCCTGCTGTGGTCTGCCCAGCTTGCCGCTGTGTTCCTGGCGTCTCTTTCTGGAGATTCCACTTAGGGTCTGGCCTGGGTGGGGGGCGGCCTGGGATGGGGAGAGGAAGGCCACAACCGACAGTGCCCACATGCCGGCTTGGTACACCTGGCTCTGCAGAAGGGGAGAGAGACCCGCCCAGACCTCTGCATGGGGCTTGAGTAGGCAGAGTGGCAGGTCGGGCAGGCCATGGATCTGGGCCCTGGCGCCGGGGCCACATTCTTCAAAAGCCACTTTCAAATGAACGAATTGGTGGAAGAAACCCGGTTCCCAAGGGCCTTTTGTCCTGTTAGCAATTGGGGCATTTGCAGAACGCTGTACAGACCCCGCCCTCCCCTGTAATTCCTCCCTGGTGGCGCCCGGTCCCCGCTCGGGGATGGGGGTTTTGTAGACTGTACAGAAATTGGCACCCTATTTTCTTGCAGCTCTCAGATTTTGTTAACCTGGATTATACAGACAGACGTAAAGTGTTTTAGCAAAATGGAAACAAACAGTTGTGCCTTTCTCCTCTTTCTGTTTGGATTGGTCTCGGTTTGGGGCTGGTCTTAGATGCTGTGGGCCAGGAGCCAGGGTGGGCCCAAGGGGGAGCCAGGTTTGGCTGGGTGGGCAGCTCCAGCTGCTGGGGCTTCTCTGATCCTGTGCCTTTGGGGCTGGAGGGTACAGCAGGGTGTTGGGGCCACTTGGGCCAGGGCAGATCCCGGGGACCCTGCAGCCACTCTGCTCCTCGATTCTGAGGTGGGCTGTGCTCAGTGACATGTTGGCACTGACTCCTGCTGCCCCACCCATGGGTGAAGGGAAACTTGCTGGACTCTTTACCATTTTTTTTTGTCTACCTTCTGTTGCTGCCAAGGCTGGGTAGAGAGGCCAGGAGGTGGTGGGAGGATGGGCTCCGGCTGGACCAGGAAGGAGCCTCGCCAGGCCTCAGGGACAGATCTGTCCCCCCGGGCCGGTGGCCAGGCGTGTTCATGGTCTGGACCCTCTGCTCGCTGTCCCAGCCAGAGTGTGACTTCTGCACATGTGCACTGACCTGAGCTTTGTATTTGTAGAAATTCTGCCGTCTCTCCTACCTCTGGAGGCCCTCTGCCCTGCTCCCTCTGCTGGCCGTGTGTTGACCAGCTCCTTTGAGTAAGATGGCCATGGGCCTCTCCCTCGGGCCTCCACCCACCTCGGGTGGCCAGCACTATACTCTGGGCCAGCCTGGGGCCTGTCCCTGTTCTCAGGGTCTGGGGCTTCCAGGTGTCCTGCTGTTTGCTTGGAAGCCCCTGTTTTTGCAGCGGGGAGGATAGAAGAAGGTGCAGTGTGGCTGAACCTGCCGCTAGACCTAGTGTGCTGCTGTTGTGTTCCTCAGGCGGCGCCACTGGCCAGGCACGGACCCCTGCAGACACCTGGCTCCTGAGGAGCCTGGCCCGCCTGCGGATCCCCGCGGATGCTGCATGTGTGGGGCCCATGTGCTTGCCCCTCCAGGGTGGGGTGCACACCCTGAGTATACAAAGGTCCAGTCCTAGTGGCTGTGCCGGCCTTTCCCTTGTCCTGGTCCTCCCATGTCCAGCTGAGAGAGAGGTCAGATTGGCTGGCCCCGGGAGATGGCAGGCCTGAAGCCTCAAGGGCCTGGGCAGGCCTCGTCCTGTCCTGGTACCTTTCCTCAGAGACGGGCATGGGCAGGACACAGGACAGAAGGGACGGGGTTGGGGACACCCCAACGTGAGCATGGGCAGGCAGTTTGGGGCCTGGGACTGGGCCAGAGGGTCTCCAGAATCTCCTGCTCTGGGAGGTGTGCGGCTCACCCGTCTCTGCCAACCCCGGGTAGCCCCACGCTCGCGCCTGGAGCTGGCTTCCAGGGCTGTGCCTGGGCTTCCTGGTGCCCGGGCTTTCTTGAGGGCATGAGTCTTCAGCTTGGCAGAGACTGTATGACACCCATGGGGTCCCCTTCCTGTCGGTGCCTGAGGCGCAGCTGACACCCCGCCTGAGCTGAGGGCTGCTGCTGTGCCCCCTCGCCCCTGTCTGCGGTGAGCACTGCTGCGGGCCTGGTGCTCCCTGCTGACGTGCTGGATGAGTGCTGGCCTCGAGCCGCGGTCCGAGCCCTGGCTCTTGGCCCCGCTTGGCTGAGTGCCGACCCGGGGTGGATGGCCCTCTGGTGCTGCCATCGCTGTTTCCAGCGGGGCGGCAGCCATGGAAACTTGCTCGGGCCTTGGTGGAAGATGAGCTCTGACCTACCATTGTTGGATGTATTTTTTTAAAACAGCAATAATTAGCCATTTTAAAGAAGGGGCGTGCCCGTGAATGTGTGCATGCCCGTCTCTCTCTATATGCATGTGTGCACATGTGTGTGAGCATGTGCATAAGTAGGTGTGCATGTGAGCATCTGAGTAGCCGTGTATGTGAGCATATATGTGTACACATGAGCACTGCCATGTGTGACCATGCGTGCATGTGATTAAATGTGCACATGCCATCATGTTCATCTGTGGCATGTGTATGAGCGAGCATGTCCGTATGTGGATGAGTGTATGTGTGTGTGTGTACGGGGGTGTGTGTGCACACGTGTGAGGGGGGCATTTTTGGGGAGAGTCTCCTGCTCTGGGAGACACCTAACGTGAGAAGCAGAGTTCTGTGGTTGCCCCTCTCTGTACCGGGTCCTTCCTGTGCTCTGCCCAGCTCCCTGTGAATGTAGCGCACCCCCCCCAGGCCTGCTGAGCCTCAACCAGCCCTCTCGGCTCATCTCTCCATCAGATGAGGGCAGGGGAGCTGGAGGTCCCTCGGAGAGGAAGGGGGGTTCAGCTGGGTGTGGGTGGTGTGACACGGTGGCAGGTCTCGCTCTTGTGGTTTGTTCTTAAAGCTGTACTGTGAGCCCATGATGGGGTTGGGGGTGTCCTGAGACCCCAGGATGTGCCAAAATAGCCCCTAGGGCCAAGTGACAAGTCAAGTTCCCAAGGAGACAGGCTGGGGGCCAAGTGGGTGTTTGCCCTGCCTGCACGGCCCCCAATGCTGCTGTTTTTCAATAAAACTGTAGTTGAAGGAATCTGGCTCTGTGCTTTTCTTGAGGCACTTCTTGGGGTGGAGCCGCTGGGCTCCCCACGCCCTGGCTTGTTCTGTCTGGGTTGGGCACGGTCTAGAAAGAGGCACCTGGACTCCTTTCTGGCTGGCTGCGGGGGTTCTGCAGCCTTGTACGTGGCCCCGAGCGTGGTGAGTACAGAGGCAGGAGTCAGTGTGTGCGGTGACAGGCTGAGGTAGAGATGGGGCCTGGCCCAGCAAGCCCAGTGGCACCCTGAAAGCTCTTGCCTCCTCCCCAGCTCCTGGGCTCAACCGCCAGCACAGCTGACTCTGGGCTCAGGGCCACCCCAGGCCTCTACTGTTCTGGCCTGGCTGAGGGTCTGGGTGCCACAGGTCGAGACCCTGGGCTTACTGCTGGGTCACTGGGAGCTCCACCTTCCCCCTCTTCCCGAGCCTGGGGCATTGGCCGCAGGGGTGCTGGCAGCTCCCCGGTGGGTAGTTCTACCAGGAGTTTGACCCCTGCTGCTCACCTGTTCACAGATACCTCAGGACTGTGTGATACTCAGAACTAGTCAATGGGTAAAAGGGGTGGACAACATGGGTGGTAACAGGGCTGGGTGGTAACAGACAGCATTGGGGCTGAGGTGGACAACAAGGTGAGGAAGGGCGTCAGGGACAGTGGGCAGATGCCCTGCGAAGTCCATGTAGGATATCAGCCTTGCCAGCAGAGGGTCTTTTGGACTCTGGGGTCCTCCAAAACTCAGACTGTGACCTCAGCCCCCCGGACAACTTTCCATGGGGATCCCTCTCTGTCTCCCTTTCCATCTTGCCCCTCACTCCAGGAGGAACTCGACCCTCACATAGGGCATGGCCAGAGGATGCCCTTGGCTGGCAGGAAGGAGGTGGCAATCTCTCCCAGGGCTCAGATAACGTAACCACACCCATCTCAGAGGTATCAGAGGTGAAACTGCAGCAGTGGGTCGCCTGCCTTGGAGCAGGCCTACTGATTCCTATCTTAAAACCTCACGGTGCCTTCCCCATTGCCAATGGTCAGATCCTCCTTGGGCATGGCCCACGCTGACTGGCATTTAATACAAAGAGTGACCGATTAGGGTAACCCCACATTTGGGGCACTCAACAGCTCAATTTCTGGCTGAGCCATGGTGTGTGTGTGTGAGTGCGTGCGTGTGTTTCTGTTCACCTCTGCACTCATGGGAAGAATTCTCTTAGACAAGGAATGGTAGCATCTCCCTGGGCATTTACTCAAGGGGATAACCAAGCTGTCCTGGCCTTAAAGGGTTAATGTAGCCTGCACCTTGGCTTGTCCTAGAGCCAGAAGTGTCCAGTGGTGACCTTGGGGAATACAACGAGCTGGTGGAAACCAACACTCTCCTCCCATTGTCGCCTGGGGCTACGGACAAAATGAAGGCAAAAAATGCACTTGCTGGAGCCGGCCGAAGAGGGGCCTGGAGGTTAGTGGGCTGTCGCGAGGGGTTTGTGCGTTCAGGCTGAGCCCAGGGCCTCTTTCAGCTGGACTAGGTGTCCCCACGAACGGCCAGCACTCAGGTTCACCTTCAGGGGCACCTGTGGATGACAGAGGAAGCCTGAGATGGGGTCTGGTTGTGCCCAGCTGCTTCCCATGGCCTACATGGGATAGGGCAGCAGTGCACAAGTGCCCAAATTTCCATGGCACAACTGTAGCGGTGTGAGTCCTGGTGCAGAGCACAGGCGCTACAGAGACATACGTGCAAGGAATGTTCGCCCAGGGATAGACTCAGACACATGTGTGGGAATGTTTCCCTGGGACAGGCCTATACTCCATGCACCTGCCTTGATGCAGCCCCTACCAGGGCTCAGTCAGCGAGCAAGTGCACAGGTCTCCCGGGCAAGGTGTGCTTGCGTGGCGAGGTATCATGACGCACCTTGATTACACCCTCCGGAGCCTGCCCTAGGGATCATCAGTCGGAGAGGTGCTGGGAGATTACAAGGCACCTGACTCTAAACGGTTCTTATCCAAGACTCGAGACAAATCCCTCTGAACAGAAGGAAAAGGTCTGTCCCCAGCCGAAACCTACTGCCCAGGATCCTGCCTCATAAAGGCCTCCGGATGGAACCTACGTGCAGCGTCACGGCCGTTAGAGCCCCTAGCCTGCTTCTCTGCCAGCACCAGTGCAGGACCAGTGGTGTCAGCACAGCTGCAGGACCGGTGGTGTCAGCACAGCTGCAGGACCGGTGGTGTCAGCACAGCTGCAGGACCGGTGGTGTCAGCACAGCTGCAGGACCGGTGGTGTCAGCACAGCTGCAGGACCGGTGGTGTCAGCACAGCTGCAGGACCGGTGGTGTCAGCACAGCTGCAGGACCGGTGGTGTCAGCACAGCTGCAGGACTAGAGGACCACTGCAGAGGGCAAGGATCCTGCCATCAACTTGCAAAGTGAACAGCTGCTCCTTGACCCCCAGCGTGCAGCCTTGACGCCCTGGTGCGGCCGCGTCTGGTGTAAGGTGGAGTGAGCAGGGTTTTCACCTGCCTGCGAGCGGAGGCGATGCTCCCTTGGCAGGGGGTAAGTGAGCTTCTGTGACCCTGCTTGGCTTGGAGGTGCTCAGTGGACTAGATTTCCTCCCAAGTGACAAGATGGTGCCACCATCCAGATCGTTCTTCAGGCTTCAGGGCCTCTGTCTCCTCAACAACTTGCCCCCCCATCCATACTACTTCAGGGGAGCACGCACTGAATCGTTCATAGTCTCCTGAAAGGTATCCAGAGCTGCCTGGGGCAGTGCCTGGCCAGGTGCAGGGCGGGCCGTGCGTCTTGGGGTGTGTCTTGGGGTGCGCCTGGAGGGGGAGAGGCCCCAGTGCCCAATGCTTGGTATGGATGAGCCTCAGGGAAGGGGTTCAGTCAGAGGCTGGGGGACCAGCAAGTGCACATCCATGGAGACAGCTTCTTACCGGGTGGCGACCGAGTCACGCAGCAGGGAAGGGACTTCCTGGTGGGTGTGGGGTATGTGGAGACAGGGCAGCACCCTCATGCACGGGAGCGCCAGTCCTCTGTCCTCGCCCTCCTGCCACCCTGGGTGACTCTGGCCGTAAAGACCCGGCATGACCCACGAGTGCTTCCTCACCTGCAGCCGCAGTTCCGGCGTCTCTACCTGCTGCAAGGACTCCATGGTCCCCCTGACGAGAGCTGCAAAGGAGAAGAGCTGTGGGCAGGCTGCCTGGGGCCAGTCTTCTGACCCTGGGGCTGAGGACAGAAGGACCGTCCGGCCCTGGACCAAGTCGTTGAACTTTCTGGGTCACCTAAACCAGCTGGTTAGGGCCTTCTTGCCCCCCGAGCAGCCCCGAAGCTGGCTCTGGGCCACTGCTATATCTCTAGGCCAGGATGCCTTTTAAAGCCCCCCCGCCCTTCTCCCCAGAAGGACAAGGTGCCAAGAGGAGGTCAGAGCAGTCTGGGCACAGCACGCCATCACCCCTGCTGCATTAGCTGAAGTCTGCTGTGACTGTCACCCCGTGAAGGCAGCGTCGTGGCCCCCAGACTGCACAGCTACCTGGGCAGAGGCTTGGCTGTGGAGACCTGTGCAGAGATGCTCTGGCTACTTTGGAGCACTAGACACCACTGCCCTCTCTAGGCCCGGCTGGCAGACAGGGGGGGAGGCTTCAAAGAGATGGCAAATCTAACTGGGAGGTCCCTAGTCCTGAGCTCCCCGGTGCTTACCTGCAAACTTGGGGATCTGGGCATCTTCTACTTCAAATAGGAGTTCATCATGGATTTGGGCGACAAACCTGGAGGGGCAGAAAGTCATTCAGGAGGTCAGGAGGGGGGCACCTTTACGCAGGGACCTGGGCTCATCTTCCTATGTCCCCGGGAGGCTGCTTGTCTTCTGGCGTCTGAAGGGATGTGGCTGCGTGGGGAGTGGACAAGGCTGGGCTGGGTGGGCACTGCTGCCTGGGACCAGAGCAGTTCAGAAGGAGCCAGAAGAGGAAGAGGCCCCGGGGATGTCTGTGGGGGTCTGTCCAGATCCTGGCAGGATGGATCTAGAGCTTCCACGAAGGGTTAGAGGAGCAAGGGGATGGGGATCTCCCAGATGGGTTAGTAGAGTTACAGCCTGCTGTGAAGAGGGAAGAAAAGTCTGACCCCAAGAGGTCACACAGAGGTGACCTTGAGGCTGCGCAAGGAAGGGGCTCTCTGTCCGCCACAGAGGCATGAACCCCCCTGAGAACAGATGATACAGAGGGAACCCCGGGACCGAGAGAGAATAGGAGGGAGTAGATTGGGTCCACATAGGGATGGGAGGGAAGGTGGGTTGGGATGAGATGGGAGTGGAAGGGAAGGTGGGGGAATGAGGGAGGCCAGGAGCATGTATACAAAAATGTAAATTTAATACATTTATTTTAAAAAGAGAGAAGTCTGGAATGTGAAGGGAGCCCCATCTCAGCTCACAGGAAGGCGGGGAAGTTTTTAGTTTGGAAAGCCTCAAGATTCCAAGGCACGGGACTGCATGAGCTGTGGGACTCCAGGACGTGCACGTTCTCCTCAGGACAGGTGCCGGGCCTCCTGCACAGAGGCCTGATTACCTGGGCACCAGGCCACAGCTCCGAGCTCAGCCCCGCAGGCTTCTCCAGCAGTCACTGCTGGGCAGGGCACCCGGCGGGGCTCAGAGGGTCACAGAATGAAAGAGCGGGAAGCTTCAGCACCGGTTCACTGATGTGTGCTGACACACAGTGGTCTCACGAGCACTGTGGAGGGCAGGATCGAGGGGGCTTTGCCCCCCGAGCAGATACGTCAGAACCCTTGTGGACGGGTGCTCCCCAGCAGGGGGTGGACACGGGCAACTGGCTGTACCCTCAAGAAAGGCGTGGCGCCCCAGAAGGTGGTCGCTGGGCAGTGTGGGGGCATTGAGGGCTCCGTGGGCTCTGCTCTCTGGGGCCTCAGCTCTGGTCGCGGGATGAAACCCTGAAGGGCAGTCATCCTATCCGCTGTCTGTCCTGGCCCCCATGTGGCACTGAAAGGTGGGTTTGCACAGGGGAGGGGTGGCGAGGCCCTTCTCAGGCCTCAACATGACAGGAGACGTGACAGTGAGCCCTGACTGGGAGGAAGGCGCAGCCCTCAGTGCCTGCCAGAGGCCATGCTGCCACTCTGCCGCAGAGGTGGATGGCGGCCTGCCCGGCGGCTTCTGCTCTGCTGGGGCAGGATGGAAAGGGCTGTCTCCACTATCAGCGTCAGATGGAGAAGGCATCTGTTTTTCTGCCTTCCAGAAGAGCACTTATAGGATTGCCCTGACCTCAGGACCGATGCTCTTCCGCTACTGTCTCCTTCAGCGTCTAAGGTCTGATGCTCACAGCAGCCATCTCCATCATGCACCAAGAAGGAAGCAAAAGTCAGCTACTACTATGCCCAGGGCTTCTCCCTTTTGGAGCCTAAGCTGCTGGAGCTGGGCCACGTGACTGGAGGCGGCACGTGTTTCTACAGGTCGTGCGTGCCATGAAACAGGAAAACAGAGCCACGGAGAGGAGTCTCCATGCTTGATGGACGCCTCAGGCAGGGTACGGCCCTTCCACAAGTCAGACCGGCAGGACGTGGCAGGCTTAGTTACAGCATCAGTGAGCATTTTCTTAGACTAATGTCAAGGTGTCTGGCAGGTCTTGGCTCCCAAAAAGCTTACTTTTCAAGTGGGCAGAAGCCTTAGAAGAGGCACCTTCGAAGAGGTAACTCTTTCCTGATTTAGCAGAGACACTTTCACACTTCTTGAAATCACACCATGCGATCTGAGCTGCCGGTGTGGCAGGACCTAAGAATAGGTGTGACTGTTAGTCACTCCCACACCAGCTCACAGCGGTAGAAACAGGGGCCTGGGAACAAGCAGGCGTGGCAGAGGGTCGCTGGTTTGGGTGTCTGTGAGCCCCCAGGTTTCCCAGAAAGGAGTTCCTGCCAAGATGACTGTTGTTTCCTGGCCCACAGATGCACAAAACTATGGCACCTGCACGGGCTGATCGGATCCTGGCCCCTTTGAGAGAACGGTCCAAAAAGACACCCATTTCATTCCCTGACAGGGGCCTGGCCCTCAGCTGCTCCCAAGGGGCACCCCAACCATGTTCTTGGGGGTTCATCCCGGAAGTGCAGCTGTACAGTGACCCTCATGTCCACCTCCAAGAGGCACGGGGCAGGTGTCCCTGTGTGCTGGCGGACACCAGTCCTGACTGGACTCTGCTTGACCTTGGACAAGTCTCAGGGCTTTCAGGCTTAATTCTCCCTTTTCTGCATGTAGTAGTGGCTAAATCCCCACGTGAGGGTACCTGTGCTTCATTCAGAAGGACACGTTGCCGTGGAGGCCTTCGTGGGCTGACTAACTTCCAGCAAAAAAGCAGCGAGGCAGCATGGTTGCCGCACAGGTGCAGACGCAGAGTGCCACGTGCCTGTCAGTGCCTGCCAGGATCGCAGCTGGGCTGTACACGACCCACGCAGAGCCAGAACTGACTTGAAGGACGGCGGAAGTGGCAGAACATGCCAACTTCAGGAGTCATAGGACCCACTGCAGAAAGCCCTTGGAGGCTGTGTGCCAGGTTACGTGCTGAGCAGAGAGGCATGACAGGAGAGGTCGGATGAGGAATTGAGGTTCCATGCAGTGTGCTGGCGACTCCTGGGTCAGGCTGCCAAGGCCAGAGGGCAGGGGTCAGATGGAGTGAGTGCATCTTACTCCAAGGCCCGGGGGTTCACGGAGACCCAAGCTATTCTCTCTAGTGAGGAGAGCCCGGAGCAGGGTGCAAAGGGCATCAGGGCTTGGGTAGGGGTACCCCTTGAAGCCATGGCATCAGGCCGCAATGCACACACCTGCTCAGAGCCATGGGATCACACGAGAACACAGACACAAAGGTCAAAATGGACAGGAGAAGCGTTAGAAGAAAAACGGATTTTGAAAGGCAGATGAGGGATCTCTGCTAAGGAAAAATTTATGCTTCAAGCATGCAGAATAATATTATAGGCCAAGAGAAAACTGAAGAGCGGTCACAGGCAAGCAGGTTCCCATATCCAAAGGTGTGAGCTTCTGAGGCTACAGCTCTGGGACACAGGGGACCTACTTCCTGGGAGCTCACAGGAGCTGTCTCCCTCCTTAGTGACAGGGCACCCTAGCCTGAAGAGGCCACGCCTCAGAACCTGTGAGCCTGAGGTCCTGGGGTGGGGTGGGGAATCACATGACAGATGGGGGGAACAGGCTCTTTTGGCATCTCGCGGGATGAGGGTCAGGGGTTCTGGGCCTCCCAAGGAGAGAACAGGCTTCTAGGCAGTTATGTCATCTAATGCCAGGGCTGTACTGCCTGGAGGAGGTGTTGGGGTGGACACGAATCCTGGGAGGAATGATTAAGGTAAGGTGGCTGGGGGAGCTGGGGTGGAGCCCACCACTGAGGTGTGTGTGTCTGAGCCTGGCTCTGGGCCCAGGGGCCGCAGCGCAGCATCCTGCTGCAGGGCTGCAGGCTGTGGACCGTCAAGGATTGTGCTCCACGGGCTGAGCATCTCTGCAGACTCCCTAGGGCCAGGGACAGTCTTCTCGGCCTGATCTGGCGGAGGGAGCGCAGGCTCCCGACCTGGGGCCAGGCTGCAGGCCTCTCGGGACTTAAGGGAGACTCTTCGCTCTATGGAGGGTGGACAGCCAAAACCAAGACCCACAGGTGAGACTGGGCTGTGCCTGGAGCCTCCTGTAAAACGCGGCCACCCTGCCATCCAATCCCAGGCCAAGGCTGGGCACGGGCAGACCACCTGTCCCCACTTACCTGGCTGTCAGGGTGGGGGAAGCGGCCACTGCAGCGAAGATCCGGATCATGGCCATCTTACAGAGGTCTGCAGCTGAGCCTGCGGACACAAAGGGTGAGTGACACACAGGTCCCGAGCTGCTGGCATAGCGCACGTGACAGCACAGAGTGACGTTACCACTCTGCTGGCTAATCCCTGCAGCCGGAGGGAACCCATGCACCTCACGCAGCTGCTGCTGCCTTCTTGCTGCTGGGCTGTGGGGTCTGGATGCCTGCGGAAGCCTGACCCCAGCCAGGCACTCGGGTGTGATGGAGGGGCGCTGGCACCCATGCTTCGCGACCCATCTCCAGCACCGGCTGTGCTGCTGGCTGAGCTGCTAGGGGCGCAGGTTTCCTACGTGCAGAGGGGAGCAGCGTGGCCTCGGCGGGTTTGGGGGAAATGGCTTTTTAAGAAATTGCTCATGGCAATTCTCCTACCTTAATTTCCCTTAATTTCACCACACCCTGACAAGACACCTTACTTATAAAGATGACCCTGCTTGAGCACTAGTCACGTCAGTGACACTCACATCCGGGCAGAATAGGGGAGGGCCTACAGTGCCACATGAGAGTTCAATTCACGAGAAGCAGCACACAGAAAGCAGGACAGCACTGAAGGCCGTGGCAGGCTGACGGCTTTGGTACCTTGCACCACGAAGTTCACTGCCTGACGCTCTGCTTGTGCGCGGAGCTGCTGGTCCTGTGCACAGATCCTTGGCAGAGGCCTTCTTCTACCCACAATAGATGTCACGTAGCCTGGAGTGCAGGAGAGAGAAGCAGAAGCAGACGTCACCTGGTGGGCAGCGCCTCTCTCCATCCATCTTGTGCTGATTCTGGGCTTCCCCCAGCATTGCCTAATATGTTCCCAAGGCAGATGGGGGCTTTATGTATTTTTATTTTTAAAAAACTTTATTACATCCAAGAAAAATTTAAAATAGGAGACTTCATAACATTATGTAGGAAACAATAGAAATGCTACATCACAGAGCGTTCCACAACACACAAACACAGAAATACGAAGGGACCCCACACCGATAACTCTAAGTCCCTGGCTGTGGGGATCCCAGCACTTACGCGTCTTCCAATACAGCAAGCAGCTCTCGTCATCCAACTATGCACAGTATCATCTTCTGCCAGATCCTTGGCTGTCTCTGCTACAGTCACGCCAACGTGCCCAGCCCCATGCCCAATCCCACACCACGGAATTCATCAGCTAACCAAACATCTCAGATCCGTAAGGAAGTGAAATGAATCGAGTGTGTACATCGAGTTCCATAATCGCACTGAATTTCAAGGCAAATGCTTCGGACAAGAGTTTCATGCTAACATCCCCATGAAGGACGAACATGGGGTATTTGTCTCTCTGTGTCTGTGATAACTTGCTTAATGTTATGTGTTCTAGTTCCATCCATTTGCCAACAAGTTCTACAATCTCATCTGTCTTGATAACTGAATAGTATCCTACTGAATATAGTATCACAGTGAACAACATTCATTGTTATTTATGTTTTTGATTTTAGTTAATCTAACTGAGGTAAGATGGTATCACAAAGTAGTTTTAATTTGCATTTCCCTGATGGCTAGGGAAGTTAAACATTTTATTATTATTATTTATTCAATTGTATGTATGTGCGTGTATGTGTAGAACCAAGGGTGAATCATCGTGGACGGCTTCTACCTCCTCTTTTGCTCTGCCCCGGGATTCTCAGGCTTCTCCCACCAGGACCAGAAATGCAGGCCGCCCCCCCACCCCCCACCCCCACCCCCCACCCCCACCCCCACCCCCGCTTCCGCCCTGTGTTTGTACGTGGGGTCCAGGATCCAAAATCAGGACCCTCTGCTTGCAAGGCAGAGGCTTAACCCCTAAGCCATCTCTCCAGCCCGGGGAAGTTAAACATTTTAAAAGATGTTTGTTTTACATTTGAATTTCTTTTTGTGAGAAGTCCTTTTTTGGCTTCAGGGTCCATTTTTCAAATGGGGTGCTTGCTTTCTTTGTGTCTTTGTAGCTAGTAAAGATTTTCTCCCATTCTGTGGGTTGTCTCTTTGGGAGTTTCTTTTTTGCAGAACAGAAACTTTTTAATTTCATGAAGTTCCACTTGTTAGTCATTCCTCTTAGTTACTGGGCGTTTGGGTCCTGTTCAGAAAATTTTTACCTAAGCCTATTAACCAAAGTCTATCTCCTACTCTTTCATCTAAAAGTTTCAAAGTTTTGGGTTTAACACTGAGGTTCTTTTTTTTTTTTATTAGTATTTATTCAATTGTGAGTGTGTGCGTATGTATGTGTGCGCGGTATGTGTGCACGGTATGTGTGCACGCGTGTGTGTATGTGTGTGCGTGTGTGTAGAACCACGGACGAATTCGGGAACCACCATGGACGCCTCCACCTCCTTCTGCCCCGGGATTCACAGGCTCCGCCCTACCAGGACCAGAAGCGCAGGCCGCCCCCGCTTCCACCTGGCGTCTATACGTGGGATCTGGGATCCGAACTCAGGACCTTCTGCCTGCAAGGCGGAGGCTTAACCCCTGAGCCACAACACTGAAGTTCTTAATCTGCTTGGAATTAATTTTTGTGCAAGGTAAGAGGTGATGGTCATTCTTCTACACGTAGGCGTCCAGTTTTCCCAGCACCACTCGTTGAAGATGCTGGCCTTTCCCCAGTGTGTGTGTTTGGCACCCTTGTCAAAAACCCAGTGGCTGTAGATGAGTGAGCCTGGGTCCTCTGCTCTAATCTATTGACTTTCATGTCTTTTTTGTGCCAGTATCAAGCTATCTTATTACTCTGGCTCTGTAGCATAGCTTGAAATCTGGTATGGGACACATCCAGTAGTGTTTTTTCTTGCTCAAGATTGTGCTGGCTATCCGGGGCCTTTTATGCCTCCATAAGAATTTTAAGATTGGTTTTTCTACTTCTTTGAAGAATGCGAATGGGATTTGATTGGGACCGTGTTGAGTGTATACTGCCTTTGGTAGGATGGTTGTTTCCACAATATTAATCCTACCAATGTGTGAACATGGAAGTTCTTTCTACCTTCTAGCATCATGTTTAATTTCTCTCAGTAGTGTTTTAGTTTTCATTGTATAGGTCTTTCACTTCCTTGGTTAAATTTACTCCAAGGTATTTTTTTTGGAAGCTATAGTGAATGAGATTGCTTCCCTCATTTCTTTTTTGGCTTGTTTGTCTGTGGCATATAGGAAGGCTACTGATTTTTGCATGTTGATTTTTTTAGCCTGCTACTTTACTGAAATTATTATTTCAAGTAATTTCTTGGTGGAATCATATGGACCTCTCAAGTATAGAATCGTATCATCTGCAAACAGGGACACTTTAACTTCTTCCTTTCCTATTTATCCCTTTTCTCTCCCCCTCTTGCCTTATTGCTCTAGCTAGAACCTCAAGCACAGTAGTGGTCAAATAGGAAAGGTGACAGTAGACAGCCTGTCTTGTTCAGATCTAAGTGGGAATGCTTCAAGTTCTTTTCCCATTCAGAATGACTTCAGTGGGCTTGTTGTATATAGCCTTCATTATGTTGAGCTATGTCCCTTCCATGCCTGTTGAATGTTGAATTTTGTCAAAAACTTTTTCAGCATCTATTATGCTGATCATACGGTTTTTCTTTAAGTCTGTTAATATGATGAACCACATTTATTGATTTAAATATGCTAAACCACCCTTGCATTTCTGGAATGAACTTGATCACAGTGTGTGACTTGTTTTGGAATCAGAGTAATACTGGCCTCATAGAAAGAGTTTGGGAGTATTCCTTTTTTCTTTTTTTAAATTTTTATTATTATGTATTCAATTGTGCATGTATGTGTGTGTGTGCGTGTGTGTATGTATGTGTGTGTGTGTAGAACCACGGGCGAATTTGGGAACCACCATGGACCGCCTCCATCTCCTGTTTACTCTGCCCCGGGATTCACAGGCTTCGCCCTACCAGGACCAGAAACGCAGGCCGCCCCCGCTTCGGCCAGGTGGGGTCTAGGATTCGAACTCAGGACCTTCCACCTGCAAGGCAGAGGCTTAACCCCTGAGCCATCTCTCCAGCCCCTTTTCTATTTCATAAAATAATTTGAGGAGGTGGTGTTAGTTTTTTTTTTTTTTTATGAAAGTCTGATAAAATTCTGAACTGAATCTATCCAGTCCTGGACTCTTTTTTTAGTTGGGAGATTTGTAATTAGAGTTTTTATTTCATCACTTGTTATTGTTCTATTTAAATTATCTATTTCATTTTGAGTTAATTTTGGTAAATTGCATTTATTTAGGAATTCATCCATATTTTTTAGATTGCCAAATTTAATATAAATTTTAAAAGAATGTCCTTATGATTCTCAGGATTTCTGTTGTAATTTCCTCCTTTTCATTTGGAGTTTATTGATTTGGACATTCTTTTTGGTTTTATTAATCTGGTTTTATTAATTTTTTGTATTTTTTAAATTCTAGTTAATTGATTTCTGTCTGGATCTTGGATATTTCTTTCTGTGTACTGCTTTTAGAAGTGGTTTGCTCTTATTTTTCTAAAGCTTTTAAGTGTAACATTAAGTCCTTTATTTGTGATCTTTTTATTTTTTGGATGCAGGCATTTAGCAGCATAAACTTTCTTCCCAGAACTGTTTCAAACATGTCCCATGAATTTTAGTAGGTTGTATCTTCATTTTTCATTAGACTCAAGTTTTTTTTTTTCTGTATTTGTGGGGACTTGTTTTGTGTCCTAGCATATGGCTTATTTCTAAGAAAGTTCCATGGGCTGCTGAGAAGTATTCTGTAAATATCTGTGTGGTCCATTTAACCTATAGTTTCATTTAACCATGATGTATCTCTATTTAGTTTTTGACCTGTTGACCTGTTCAATGGTGTGAGGAGGTATTGAAGTCTCCTATTATCACTGTGTTCGGGTTGATTAGATGTTTTACTTCCTGCAGTATTTGTTTCATGAATTTGACACATATCTGTTTAGGATTGTAGTATCTTCCTGCTGGAATATTTCCTAACTTAAAGAGAGTGACCATAGTTATCTTTTATGTCTTGTCTTAGTTTGAAGGCTATTTTGTCCTGCTGTTTCCATTTGCTTGGAGTACCTTTGACCATCCTTTCATCCTGATAGTGTCTATCTTTCATGGTGAGGTGTGCTTTTTGGAGTCTAAGTATTGATGGGTCATGGTGTTTGATCCAAGCTGTAAACTTGTGTTTCCTGATTGCGGAGTTGAGATCACCAACACTTATGGTTATTGTTAAAGGTGTTTAATGGTTCCTGTCATTTTATTGATCTTGTGGTATTTGCAATTTATTCTTTCATTCAGCTATTGTATCAGCATTATTTATTATCTGTAGTCTCTTTGATGTATTTGTCTTTCTTTTCCATTGTGAGTTTTCCTTCTAATATTCTCTGTAGCCCTGGCATAGTAACCATATAATCCATTAGCCTATTTCTGTCATAGAGTATTTTTCTTTCACCTTCGACTATGATCGATAGTTTTGCTGGGTATTATACTCAGGGGTTGGCATTTGTGTTCTGCAGCAGTTACTCTTTCTACTGCTGTGAGACACCACTCAAGCTCAAACAACTTATGGGAGAAAAGGAGATTTATTTGGTTTACAGTTCCAGAGTGGAGACACAGTCCATTATGGTGAGAAAGGTATGGCAGGCAGAGAATCTGGAGGTAGCTTAAGTTACTGCAGACATCATGGAGGCTGAGAGAACTAGTTGTAAATGCTAGAGCAGAAAGCGGGGTGGGATTAACTAACCTCAAGGACCTTCCCTGTGACAAACCTTCCTCCAACAAGGCTTTACTGCCTAAAGTTGCTACAACCTCCCCAAACGTCAACTAAGGATTCAAACACATTAGGCTATGGAGGCCAAATCACATTTAAACCATGATATGCTCATTCATAACTTGTACTATATCTGTCATAGTTGGGCACAGGTGTCAACTTGACAGTTGAGGGTTTGAGCTCTGGGCACATTTGTAGAGAATTGGTGGTTGGGTTAAGCCCAGAGCAAACTTGCAGGAGATTGTCTAGCTGATGGGGAAGAGCCACGGTGGGTGGAACTAGGCCCTGAACAGGTGAATAAATACTCAGAGCTGGTTGAGGAGTTGGTATCCTTGTGTACACTTGGTCAGACATGCTGGTCTGGCAAATAAGGATCGTCCTTCTCTCAGCCATTATGTAGAGATGGTGTGGCCAGTTCCCTCAGTCCTGGTGTTGGTGGGAGCTCTCCTGTCAAGCTGGACTATGAACTGTAACTCAATTATCATAAGAAAATAAACCCCTTGTTCCCTTAAGCTGTTTGATGGTGATTTATCAGCACCCATGCAGGTGGACTGCAACAATGTCTCTCCAAGCCCTTCTGGCTTTAACAGTTTGCATTGAGAAGTCCGTTGTTATTTTGATGGGCTTTGTATGTGACTTGGCTCTTTTGTCTCACAGCTCTTAAGATCTTTGAAGTGTGTATTTGATGTGTGACATACTATATGTCATAGGATGTGTCATTTTTTTGTCTTGGGTATTTGTGATCCTATATGCTTCCTGGATCTAAATGAGTATCTCCTTTATCCCCTTAGGTTAGGGAAATTTTCCTCTATTGTCTCCTTATGATGGGTCTTCCTGTTGTGTGTCTGCTTTTGGGATACCCATAGGTTGGGTCTTTTGATTCTGTTACAAAGTACCCGTATGTTCTGTTCATATATACTTTTCAATTTATCAGTTTCTTTGACTAATCAAATTCTCCCATCTTGTCTTCCAATTCTATGTGGTCAGCTTTATTTTTGAGAGTATTGACCTTTTAGGTTTCACTGCTGGAGTTTTTCAACTCTAGTATCATTTCAGCTGGGCTTCCTCAGAGCTTCCATGTTTGCAGGTCACTTTGAGTTTTTTTCAGTGCTTCTAAACTTGTTTCCAAATCTTCAGCTGTCTTCCTAATTGTGTCTAGTTGCGTATCTGTGCATTCTTGATCTTCCTTCCTGTGTTTATTGTATTCTTCATATTTGTTTATCCGTGTTCTCTTCGATCTGCTTCATCATGTTTATAATTGATCTTTGGATTTCACCGGTGAGATTACTGTTCTCTTGACTGCCATCTGATGGGCTACCCTCAGTGGGAGTTGGTTTGGGATTAGTGATTTAGGCTATTTCTTTGACTTCTTGTGTTGTTTCTGTTTTTTTGATTTGACATGGACATCTGGATTTAAAGGGGTGCATGCACACCTGCTTAGGCAACCCGTGGTTGAAAGCTCCCAGTACCTGGACGCATAGGCACCTCGCAGTGAAGGCAGAGGCCAGGGGAAGAGTGGAGCACATGAGCCTGGGTGACCTGTAGTTGAAAGCTCCTGAGCAACGTTCCTCAAGGCTGGTGAGCCTTGGACGTGTGTCTTGGCACGAGTATCTTTCTGGCCCTGAACTCAGAAGACCTTGCTGAGAGTTAAGTGAAGGCTCAGCTTCTAGAGTTTTCTGAGCTGAGCACCAGATGTGAAAGATGAGGAAGGACTGAGGAATGAAAGGAGACTCCCAAAGCCTTGACAGAGGCCTGGGCAGATGGGCTCTATGCAGCGGAGTGAGGGCTGCAGTGTGTGTGTGGGGGGGGCTCCTGGCCAGGTGTCAACATTTTACTTTTTGTTTTTCTTCTTTTTAAATTTTCACACCTATGTGCATATGGTGTGCACGTGTCATAGTCAGGCAGAGGTGTCAACTTGATGGTTGAGGGTTTGAGCTTTGGGCACATTTGTGGAGAATTAGTAGCTGAGTTGAGCCCAGAGTGAACCTGAAGGAGATTATCTAGCTGATGGGGAAGGCCCAGCCTATGGTGGGGGGGGGTTAGGCCCTGGATAAATCACAGAGAGCTGCTTGAGAGAGTTGGCATCCTTGTGTATACTTGGCCAGACGTGCTGTTCTGGCAAGTAAGGATCATCCATCTCTCAGCCATTATGTAGAGATGGTGTGACCAGTTCCCTCGGCCCTGGTGTTGGTGCGTGCTCTCCCATCAAGCTGGACTGAGAACTGTAACCAGGAATCATGAGAGAGAATAAACCCTTGTTCCCTTGAGCTATCTGATGGTCATTTATTAGCAGCCATGCAGGGGAACTGCAACAGCATGCATATGTGTATGTATGTTAATATGTGTGTGGGTGCATGCGTATATGCAAGAATGTGTGCGGAAGCCCCAGGTTGATGTAGGGAATCACCCTTAATCAATCCTCTTCCTTAGTTCTTGAGGTTGGATCTCAGTCAGAGCCCATCAGCAGTGCTAGTCTGGCTTGCCATTTTGCTCTGGGGATTCCCAGTCTCTGTCTTCCAAAGATAGAATTACAAGCAGGCTGCCACACCTACCTTGCCTTTTACATGGGATCTGAGGATCTGAACTTTGCCTGCCTAGGAAGCACTTTAAACTACTGAGCCATTTCTCCAGCTTTTACTTTCTGACTTCCAGATGCACTTAAATCTAATATAGGACAAGGAAAAACAGTTTTTATTCTGTAGAAGTTCAAAGTTGTATGTAGGTGTGGGCACAGAAACCATTCTGGACTGTGTGGCAGTTGAGTATAGAGTAAGTAGGGCCAGGTCCCCCCCCATAAAGGCAGATCCAAGTCTGCATCTGAAGCATATACAACTTAAGGTTCTTAAGAAATGCATGCAAGGGTTGGGAATGACTTCCTAGTGAAAATGCTTGCTGTGCAAGCAAGAGGCCCTGAGTTAGAATTCTCCAGAACTTGCTGATTTCCAGGTGGGTGTAGCATCTCACCTGTAATTTCAGCCTCAGAGGGGAGAGACAGGGGATCCCCAGAATAAGCTATTAAAACACATCAGAAAACTTTAGGCTTGATTAGAGACCCTACCTCAATAAATTAGGAGGTAGCGTGATAGAGGATGATTCCCAATATCAACCTTGGATATTCACATGAACATATACACACTTGTATGCACTTACACACATATGTGAATCCACACACATGTGAACATGCACACAAATATACATGCGCACCATACACACATACACATGAAAAATGAAAATAGATGCATGTGTTCCTGAGCAGCGAGGACTTCTATTGTAACTTGGTAGGGGTCAGAAACAAACTTTTCTCTGGTTCCACATACAATTATCGTGTCTCACGCCTTCTGCTCACTTACAGGTTCTCTGCCGCCCTGTGAACTGAGAGCTCTGGAGGAACAGAGCTTCTGGCCTTGGCGTCAGCACGGCGCAACGCCAAGCACTCAGCAGACGTTGCTGATGAACTCAGTGCTTGGGTTTTTATAGTGTCTGCTCAGAAGTTCACTGCTGGGTCAGAGGGTGCGCATCCGTCTTGCCGGGATGCGCATTGCGCCAATCCCTTTAAGAGAATGAAGTGGGAGGAGGGCATGACGTCTGTGGTGGAAGCAAATTGAGCTCACTCCACTTACTAGCGAGGTGCCTTGGCAGAAACGTCACCTCCTGGTGACTTGTTTTATCCTATTGTGAAGTGGAAACAACGGTGTAACTTGCTTCTTAGCTGTAGTAAAGATTATGTGAAGCCGATATCAGAAACTACCCTTGATCACTCTTCCACTTATTCTTTTTGAAACGTGGTCTCTAACCCAGCTCAGAGCTGGCTGCTAGGGCTCATCTGTCTCAGCCAGCTTGTTCTGGGGGTGTCCAAGCTCTGCCCCGGAGGCTGCATTACAGGCAGGTCGCCATACATGCAGGACATTTCACATGGGATCGAGGGTCCACACTGCTGTCTTCTTGCTTACAGGGCAATCGCTTAAAAAAAACCCATTAAAAAAACACTACGCCTTCTTCCCAGCCCTGAACTCTGGTCTTCTTGCTTATCTGGCAAGCACTTTAGCTGCCAGCATAAATCCAATAGTTTTTGGTGAGATAATTTTACTGCCTTTTTTCCCCCTAAAATTTTCTTGGGTATCTTTTCTCTCATTTTAAATTACTTAGGACTTTGATACAATTTCAAATAAGTATGTGGCCACACAGGACATGCATGGAGTGTGTTCACACGTGCACTGCACCTGACATGCTTCGACATCCATTTGGGTTTCCTCTGTAACCAAATTGTAAATGAATCACTTGACTTTAATGGGAATACATGGCCTCCACACTTGAGTGCAGCATTTTGCCTCTCTCTGCAACCATCTTGCAGCTGTCATGTTAAGTGAAACTTGCTAATTTTGACGCCACAGCAGAGCCTGGCTCTGACTCTTCCCCACATGGAACCATCTGGTCTTTGTACCCAGGGGAGCTGTCCACCAGGGAGCCATGGACTCCACTGGCTTCTGCAAAAGGAGGGGCTTACCCGCACGGTGACACTGGGCAATGACTGTCTGGGAAAAGTCCTTGATTTTCTTGTATTTCTGTAAAAACTTCTCCAAAAAGCAAGCGGCTTCCTGAACAGTAACTCCAAGGCAAGCAGCAAGCCGCTCCTTCCCTGTGAGCCAGAAACATATACAATCAGAGACCTAATTCACACCAGGTGAGCCAGAGGGCTATCAAGAACACAGACCCCAGGAAGTGATAAAGTGACAAGAAACAAACCAACTGCAGCCCCGGAAACTAGGTGCTGACCCAGGAGTGCCACAGGATCTTACTTGTTCGTTTTAGTGTACTGGGCATAGGGCGCTGCTGATCTGCACAGAGTCGGTTGAGCACTCATTTCCTCACCTATGCTGACGATGTGGCAGGTACTGCAGCCAAGGCTTGGAAAGAGGTAGACATGCTACTGCTTTCAGCCAGAGGGACCCAGAGGGAAAGAGGAAGGCGGAATTCATGTCTAACATGGGAACACGGCACTCAGGAGTCCTTATACTTGGAGTTTTTATTTAGGAAGATGTGCTTTTGGCCTTGACCTTCTGAAAGAGGCAGGGTTCTTGTTAAGTCGTGGAAAGGCCTCCAGTCGGGGTGGCATCAAGTACAGCACTTGAGCCTCCCAGTTCTGGGCCAGACTCTAGCTCTGTCATCCACAGGAGACTCCATGTGGCCTTGTGGAAGTTGCTTAATTCTCAATAAACTATTATTCTATTCCTGAACTGGAAGAACAGTGCTTAGCTCTAGGGTTGGTCAGGGAGCTCTACGAGCCAGTGCACGTAAAGCTCCAAGCCAAGCGTGGTTTCTTCTTGGCGCTTGCTATATAATCATTCTTGTAATGGTATTTTTCCTCCTGAATAACACAATGCCCGAAGAAGGTTGTCGTAGTAGTCTGAAACATTTCATCCTAGAGGGAGGCCCGTGAGACTCCAACATCAAGCAGTTCATAAAGAGGCTTTGGAAGCTAATAAGACTCACAGACCCTCTTCCCCAGGAGCAGAAATAGCAAACGACTGCTGGGGGAAAGAGACTCTTGGATCAGCCCAGCAGCGCGGAGGAGACACTGAGGAGACACGTGGCAGGAAGCAGGTGCGGAGTGCTCTGGGGACGCAGCTCCCGAGAGTGCCACCCAGGGGGGAGCTTTTTGGTCATGCAGCTTTGAGTTGACTCTGTTCCTGTAAGGAGCCATAATAAACTCATTGGCTCACCAAGTTGGAATTTGTTACAATCATTACTTTCAGACTGTTAGACACAGAGAGCCAACTAGTGCAAAGCGGGTGAATCGGATGCCACCTGCTAGAAAAGAAAAGTTGTTCCTTGATAGAAAAGCAAGGAAGGCTAAGGAATTACAACCATGAGCTTTCTGTGAAAAATGGAAGTACAGAAACAGTAGTCTAAGCCACTGGTGATTTCCGGAGCCCCTCAAAGAATAAAGCCATGCCTGAGACCTTGGGGATTTCTGTTTGTATTGGAAGGGTCTCATGTAGAGACTCTCTCGTCCCACACTGGATGTCAAGGATGTTGGTTCTTGAGGCTCTCGGGCTGGACATCTGAGCATACACCGGAAACTAGGAAAGCTCTCCTATCTTTCTCTCTTTCTTTCTAACCAATCAGAGGTTGCATACAGATTTCCAGTCCTCTGATTATGCCCTGTTTATAAATACAATCTTGTGGGATTGGAAGGCATATGTTCACAGTCTCCCTCCTCCCCCAAGGATGCTGGACTTTCCACCTGTTTCAGCTTCATTTTTCTGTATTTCTACTCTGTCTGTTTTTCCTATTTCCACATTTCATATTTATCAGCTCCAGGGCAGTTTCATGGGTCACCATGCTTAGACATGGTACACTTAGAGCGCTTTTAAAGAGGGATAATTAATAGCTGCGAGAGATGTGTTCTCCCTGCCCTCCCAAAAACCCTTAAAGTTAGATTCTTAATCTGGGGTAAATAGCTGTTTATGTGGCAGCTCTCCAGAAAAGTGTCACACAACAATTCCCTTTCATTTTCCTCCAGAAAAAGAGCCACAAGGAGCCAGAGGATGTGTATGGGGACCTTACCCTGGGCTGTATGTACAGCGGGGAAGGCCCTGGGCTGTGCATGTGCAGCGGGGAAGGCCCTACACTCTGGTTTGTGTGTGTGTGTGTGTGTGTGTGTGTGTGTGTGTGTGTGTGTGTGTATCAGAAGGCATTATGTGTGCCTGTGTGTGGAGGTCCAAGGGTGACTTTGGGAGTCATCCTGGATTGCTTCTACCTTCCTTTTGCTTTGCTATAGGATTTCCCAGACTTTTCCTTTCAGAGCTAGAAGTGCAGGCTGCAGCCATTTCTGCCTAGTGTTTTGACATGAGATACGGGATCTGAACCCAGATCCTCCTGCTTGTGAGGCAGAGTCTTAACCACCGAGCCATCTGTTCGGTCCATGAACTGTTTAACTTCCGAGTCTCTCAGAGCTGATTCCTGGGGAGGTCGTCACCGGGGCTAGAGAGAGGATGGCTTGCTGAGCTGTGCACTCGACAACTTCGGGTCACACTAGAGGGCACCCAAGAGATCTTCTGATAGGTCGGAACCACCACGAGAGCTCAGCAGCAGGGAACTAAGGCAGGGGGACCCCTAGTTTCTCAAGTCCTCAGTCCAGGTGCTGTTCAGCTAGGCTGCCCCTGGCCTCTGAAGGCTTCAGCAGTCTCCCGCAGCAGCAGTGTGGGAGCCTGGGGCAGGGAGGTCAGATGCTGGCTTCCAGTGCCTCGCTAGAAAGAGCAGGAGGTGTCATTCTGTTTTCCCAGTGGAGAAGAATAAGCTCTGTCTGCTTGGCTACTCAGAATTGGATTGGAAAACAAACAGAACCTGCTGCAAAGTCTCTTTAGGACTTAGGCTGGTTCGTGTGGAACGTCCACCCCCAAGGCAGCCTCTGAGGAATTGCCTGGACAGGCCTGCAGAGCTTACGTAATCGACGCAAGGCCACCTGTGGTGGGCAGGCCACTCCCTGGGCTGGTGGATGTGGAGAAGAGAAGCTGGTGGCCAGCTGGCAAGAAAGCAAGCAGGCAGCGTGGGTGCTTGCCCTCTTCCCTTGTGTGGATGCCACCAGCCGCCTGGCTCCTGCTGGTGTGACGCCTGCCATGATGGGCTGTGACCTGCAGGTTGTTTGAGTCAATATGTATCACAGAAGCAAGATATGAAACAAAACTGGGCTTAGCCAGGACAGTGCGCCGTCACCACAAGGAAGGTACCGTGTGCTTTGCTGCTGTTTGCTCTAACGGTCATGTGGACACTCTGTGTCATCAAATGCTCGTCACCACTTAGGCTTCAACACTGCAGCCGACAAGAAAGAAGTCAGATCAGCTGGATGCTCTTGGAGTTGTTCTTTCCTCATCTTCAATGCGCTGTTAATCCTGTCTGGGGAACTCTGTGTTTTGGACAACTGTAAATCTCAGTTCTAGCACTCCCATTGGTTCCTTTTATTTGGTGGATTTTCTTACTAAACTGAGCACGTGTCCTTTATGCTGCTGAGCATGCAGCTACAACAGCAGCTTCCAAATCCTTGCCCGCCCTTCTACCATCTGGGCACCTCAGGGTCTGGTATGACGAGCGCCCTTCTCTTGACTGTGGTCAAGCTGTAGTGTTTCTCTATACGCCTAGGAGTTCCGGGTTGTGTCCCAAATGAATATGCTCTAGAGAGTTTGGGTTCTGTTATATGCTTCATGAGACTACTTCAGGGGTAGTTAATTGGACTAAAGTCAAGCTTCAAACTGTCCTCCCATACTAGACAGCAGCTGAAGTCTGAGACCAGCCTTCTTGGCTGTAGCTGGACAGAATTTTTACCAAGAATTTGGGCTTTTTACCTGTTTTTCTTCTGTTTGAAATTTCTTCTTTTGCTTTCCCGATTTCCTGGCTATGCCTGACTCTGATCTCTGGTTCTTCATGCTCGTAAGACTGTGACTCTATCAGAATTTCTGCCGCCTGTAGCACCGATGCAGGCTTGCCTCAGGTGCACAGAGGCAATGGGAAACGCTATTTTGTGGATGTGATCCCATGCGGAATCACCCAGACCCAGAGACTGCTTGTAGGCTCATCAACATTTATCACCTCCAGAATCACGCTGAACGCGTAGTAACTTTCCCAGCTGCATGTGAACACGCCCACGTCAGTGCACGCACGCCACAGATGCACCTCAGGCAGACCTTCTGCTCCCCGTCCGCCATACGTATCACTCACTCTTTTCTGCTTCGATGGCTGAACAAGTGTCTGGCCCACAGCCCGGGCGCTGCTGCTCTGAACAACTTCCCAGGCGCCGACGCTCCATCCTGAGTACAGTCCGAGGACGACTCAGTGAGAAGCTCAGCTCTGCTTGGGTCTCAGGCAAAGTCAGGCCCCTTGGGAGCAGGCCCTGCTCTCCTCTGCCGTCCTCCTGGCGCAGGTAGGCACTTGCTGACTGTAGGTGCCTGGCCATGGCGCTCGCTGAGGAATCAGGAGGACTCAGCATGGGGAGCTCGCAGAGCGCAGGCGCTCAGCAGGCCTGGGACTGGAAGGGCTTCCAGCAGGGACCAGTGCGCTCAGGTGGCTCCAAGCAGGCCCCGTAGGAGATGCCCAGCAAGTCGGCAGATGCTGAACCCAGGTGATGGACCCAGGTGACGGCAAGAGAGGCAGAGGGCCGGCGAGCCAGCTCTGGGCTGCGTGGGTCTGAAGCCAGGAGGGCGAGTCGCCTTGTGCACTGCCGGAGGCGGAGCACCTGCAGCTACCTCTCATCCGGGCATCTCTGCTTGGTCCTGTGGCTGCTCCTCATCATCACGCAGCCATTTTCTCATCGGTGCCGTGTTCCTTTCACGACCCAGCATGTCAGCAGCTTCTAGGCCACTCGGGTGTCTGTGGAGATGCACTATCGCCGGCCATTGAGAACTGCCTGGCCAAAGCCTCTCTACGGGGTTTCCTGAGGCCCCCGCAGCCCAGCGACTTGGCGGCTCCCTTGGGTCCTTTGCTCTCATCAGCAAGGCTCTGGTTCAGCCAGAGAGCACAGAGCCGGCTCAAGCTAAGCGGCAGACACACAGTACTGCCAGCTGTTGGGTGGAGCAGGAACAATGGGGGCAGCCCAGATGGAGGCTTAGGGTGGGAGCCCCTGTCACCGCCAGGGCTAAAAGCAGCCAAATTACCCCCTTCGCCAGGATCACACTATGACTCACTGCTTATTTACAGTGACGCTGGCTTTCTTCCTCACCAGAAAACACGAGGTGAAAATGGCAGAAGGGGTCCGCGGTGTTTCCAGGCTGCCTTTCTTTGGGGTACGCTGTGGCAGGGAGGGGTGGCCTGCCATCTGCCTGGAACACAGCCTGCCCCCAGAGGGGACAGGCCCAAGCAGCACTGAGCAAGCCTGCACTCCTCCCTCATGGACCAGCTCCAGTGCGGAGGGCTGGGACGCCTCTAATCCACACAGGGCGCACAGAAGCAGGACCCAGACAAGAAGCGAAAGACAGAGGTGCGTTACCTGTGCCAGATGCTGCCATACACCCCATGAGAACATGTATGGAGGGGTCCAGCAAGGAGGCAGAGGAATGCATATGAGGTGGCCAAACCGGACTCAGCCTGGGCATAGAAGAGGCAGCTCTGGCCCTGCAGGACTGGCACTCAGGGCAGGTCTGCAGGAGGATGCCAGACCTGAGATCTAAATACCCTGGCTGAATGCTGCCCCCCCCCCAGGGCAGAGACCCCAGGAGGACCAGGGACAGAGCAGAGAGGAAAGGGGCCAAGCACCTCCGAGGAGCACCTCCAGATCACCGCCACTGCTCTGCACCCCGAAGCCCTGCTCCTGCGCTGCTTTGCGGTACTGTGCACAGCACCTCGTTGCAGGTTGTGTGTTTGGTGAGTCTCTGTGCAGGCAGAGAGCAGGTAATGGGAGCCCTGACTGCTCAGCTCGGTTTTGGGACGGGCACGTGACCTTGAACAGATGAGCAGGTCACAACTGACCCTGCAAGGGAAGCGTCACAGTGCGGGCTGCTCATGCCAGAGGCCACCAAGACCACCAGGAACAGAAGCTGAGGAGAGGTGAGCCGTCCCCAGCACCATGAAGCAACATTACAGGGGACCCGCATGAATTGTAGGCAGAGGAGGTGTTTTAAGGTGCTGCCATGATCATTTGTCTTTTGGCAACTCCCCACTTCTCCGGTGCCGGATCTCCATTTTACTTTCATATTCCATTGCTGTAATAAACATAGGACCTACACAACTTATGAGAACAAGGGGATTATTTGCCTCCTGATTGCAGATGACAGCTCATCATGGTGGGAGAAGCAGCCAGCGGGGCAGGGAGCTGATCACAGCTCATCCACAGCCAGAGCAGATGAAGACCAGGGTTTCATGCTGCTTATTAAGCTTGCCAGCCTGCCAGATGCCAACTTGCTCTCTCTAGCTTTGTCCGCCTGGCTAAGGAATGGCCCTGTCCACAGTGAAGGCATGTCCCGCGGCTGGCTCAGAGGCCCGCCTGAGCCAAACACTCCCTGACTCCACGTGTCAGCTTGGTGGCGGAGACGCACAGACAGGCAAGCAGCGTGGAGGAAGTCAGTTGAGAAGGAAGCCGGGAGAGAGGTGAGTTCTGGGAGGGAGGGACAAGCGAGGGTCAGGGGCAGCATCTGTGACCTGGACACTCACCCAGGCGCCACAGCCACAGAGACAGCGCGCCTCCACCCTGGGGGCATGGCAAGCTTGTGTGGTTTTGCCGCCCTTTTGGTGACCAGGTGAACCTTCTCTGCAAGCCTTACCCAAAGCCCCCCAGGAGAAGGAGGCGCCCATGGGCCTATGGTGGGAGATAGATTCTTGTCAGGAAGGGCAGGTGACCTACAAACTCTCCCGAGGAAGAGTCGGCCCCGCTTGACCCAGAGGAAGGAAAGAACAAAACACTTCAGATGGCCCAACCGGGGAGCAGAAGAGAGAGGAGGAGGAGGGAGAGCGGAAGACAGCAGAAGGCTTCATCTGAGTGGATCCCGGGGCGGGGGAGGGGGCAACAAGGGGGGAAGAACTGAGCGTGCTGAGAAGTAAAACAAAACCCTCCAGAGCCCATTTGAGTGGCGTTGGTCTAAAAGCCTTGGCATGTGAACATGGACGAGGCCTCCAGCACCAAAATGATGCCTCCGGCAGTGGGAGCAGCCCACTCCGCTCGTCTGCGGCCTCCTCTGAAAGGACGGCGACACTGAGCCTGCGGCACGAAGGGGGTCTCATAGTGTCTGGGGACACAAATACCACCACAGCGTCGTGTAAACAACACACGGCAACTCAATGTGGGCACACAGCCATCCGCTGACAGGCGAGGCCAAGTTCCTAGCACCTCCTGCGTCTCACCTGCTCCGTAGACCACCGAGTACACCACCTTCTTGGTCTGCTCTCTGTCCACGGAGGTCACATGCCCTACAGGAATGTCCTTCCTGTGTGGAAAGATGGCACATCATCAGACACACTGGCACTGCCCACAGAGGTGAGAATATCTAAACCACACACCCCTAGGTCCTTTGCCATTCTCAGCCAGGGCCACGGGCCACAACGACATGTAACACGTGCAGCGTCCAGCTTGCTCTGTACCCGGGGCTGCAGCAGCTGCATGTCCATCCTCAAACTCTGGGTGTCCGAAAATCAAACCCAAGTTGCTTTTGCAAAGAATGCCAACTCAGCTTCAGAAAAGCCTGTTCGTACGATGTGTCCTGGGTCTAGGCCACAACTATGGCTGCTTTAGGTTTTAGTTCTCTTCAGTCCCTAGGAGCATTCAGGGCATCCCAGCTCAGCCTCAGCCTGTACTGCCTGTCTGCACTGTACCTCGAAACCAGCCCACAATGAAGCTCTGTTTTCTTACATTCTTTCTGCGCCTGCCAGCTGCCCTGAGTATACACAGCTGCCCCTTTTAATTTAAAAAATGTGTGTGTGCGTGCGTGTACATGCATGTGCCATGACACACATGCTCGGAGCAGACCAGTCGTCAGGTTCTCGGCAGGAGAACACTGCATCTGCTGCAGGGGGCTGACTGAGTGGATGCAGGAAGGGCAGGAGAGAGCCCAAAACTCTTGGAAGGACTTGCTTGGTTGGAGTACATCTTTGCCTATCCCCAGGGCTCTGGCAAAGTTGGTTTTGACTCGTCCTGCCTGAGCTTTGGGTATTTCTGTGGGGGGCTCCATACAGCCGTCTCCTCCAGCATTTCCACTGACATGCGGGACATTAACTTTGACCATCTGATTTCTAAGTCTCAAACATTTCAGTGTCCTGTTTTCCTGCTATGCTAAGGTATTGTATCCATTTGCTTATCTCACTCTTAGGCTTGGTGTTCTCCAGTGGTGTATTCAGACTGGAAGATGAATGTCTAAAAGCTCTCATGCTCACAACAACCTGTTAAACTTGAGTCACACTCCACGCTCACTCTCTCTACCTTCATCTTGCAAATCTCACATTATTCCAAATCCGCTCCTAGGAAAGATACTCTTAATAAATTCCTAGCACTAACCAAACCAAACCAACCAATAAACAAAAAGTCAAGCCTCCACCGTGACCCACTGAGACCCTCTGCTATGAGGCTCAGGTGACAAATCTGATGATGTCCGGCGGGGGACACGTGAGGTAGGCCTTCCTCTGCTGCCACACAAGGGACCTCCTAAGCAGGACTGAAAGGTAGTCAGAGAAAGCAGCATCAAAATATGCCTCTCAGAAGTGGGTCGTCACAGATTCAGACAAAAGATTGGATATTATGAATATACCAAACAGCATATCTGACCACAGAGAACAAACTACATTTTCTGGCACCTTCAATATATATGTTAAGATACATAGAAAAACCTATGTTTTGTATAAAGTAGAAATGTCTAACATTGATCATAGTGCAACAAAGAAATCTAGAAATAAACCCCAAACCAAAATCTTTTCATACAAAAGGAAATACAAACATAAATTAGTTTCCAATAAAAACTGTATAGCTGCTAATGTATTACATAGACAGCAGTGAGGAAATTTCATAGCTCTATATTCCTATGTTGATGAAACAATGCAAAAGAAAGAAAGATAAAGTTAGATTGAAAGATAAGGACAGAGGTCAATGAGATGAAGAGCAGAAAAAACAGATCAAATTAACAAATAAAATCCTGGTTCTTACAATAAATAAAATAGATGATAAAATTAGGCAATTTCAATGAAAAAGGGGGGCAATCACAAATCGTCTGCGTCTTTGAGATTACTGACTACTTTTACCAGGGATCTGCTGAAATCCTTAGCTGGCATTTTGCCTGTCTGAGTACACTGCAGTTTAGTGGCTGAGGAGCAGAAGCAGAGAGTTGCCTCGTCTTTGACATGTCTCTCTGCTGCAATTTTCACTTGTTTTGGTTTGCACATCTCTTATATTTTCTTGGGGGATCTCTTTGTTGAGCAACCTATTCCTGGAGGTTTAATACCCAGTACCACTCAGTGAGGGGAATCTGATTTGGGAGTGGCTTCCACTTCAGCCACCAGCAAGCTTCTGGGCTGAAACTGTGTTCAGCTTATTTCTTGGTCCATAATGGGAATTTAAAAGTACATTTGGCTGAATGATCATGAAAATAGGCATTACAAAACTTATGGGTTGAAGCTTTTCCTAGCTACTAGCTTCATGTTGCTACACAATATTTCAAGCTAAAGAAACTTATTTGGCTCATGATTCTGTCAATTAGAAGATCCAAACAGGATAATACTTGCTTTCTCATGAGGGTCGTCTGCGGCTCTCTTACAACATGTCAAAGAAAAGTATGAACAGGAGGATACGGGGTGCTTGCTCCGGAGAGGCCTGCTCTTACCTGCTCTCTGAGCCCAGCACCTTCTGGCACCTTCAATACATCTTTCTGAGGGCAGGCCCATGCCGCTGTTCATCCACTGCTAGGGACTGCATCTGAAACATGCCACCCTGACACTGCCACATCTGAGACCAGTCTTCTGGCATACGAGCCAGTTCTCATGCACAGCACGGTTCATAGCATAGCCAGAGTCAAGCTTATTAGAAAGAAAATGATGATCCTGACTCCACACCATTAACGGAAAGGGTGAAAAGCTGAAAATCAGCAACTTAGGCATCTAACATAAAAACTTAGGAAATGGGGCTGGAGAGAGGCTCCAGGAGTTAAGACTCTGCCTAGAAAGCAGAAGGACTTGAGTTCAGATCTAGGATCCCACTTAAAAACACTCGGCAGAAATGGAGGTGGCCTGCACTTCCAGCTCTAGAAGGTGGAGCCTGGCACACACAGTGTCCTCCAATACACACACACACACACACACACACACACACACACACACGCGTGCGCGTGCATACACACACACAAATAAAATGAATACATCTTTTTTTTAAAACTTAAAAAATAAAAAAAATAAATTTAGATGAATTGGCTAGAAGAGAAGAAAAGAAATGAACACAACAATAAAGAATAAAGGATAATAAAGAAACTTAACAAAGTCATACTGGTTATTTGAAAAGTTTATTAAAACCAGTAAGTGGCTATCAAGGCTGCGTAAGAATGAAAGTGAAAGCATAAATTATCACACAGGAACAAAAAACAACTACCATTGCAGTGTGGACTCTACGGTCAGTGGAACGAATAATGGAGCAGCTTTATGCCAATGAATTTAGAAAAGTAAGCAGAATATGTGATTCTACTATAAATATTGCATTGCTCAGACTTTGTCACTGTGACAAGTACCTGAGAAGTAGCTTAGGGAAGGAAAGATGATTCTGGCTCATGCGGTTTCGGTTCATGGTTACTTGGCTCTATAGCTTCTGGGCCAAGCAAGCAGGTGAGGCTGAACACAGTAACGAGCGGTGCACGGCGGAGCAGAACTCCTCTTGTGCAGATGGAAGCAGAGGACAGAGAAGAGCTGAGGGAAGACAGAGCCTCAGGTACATGGCACAAGTGATCCACTTCTTCCAGCTAGGCTGACATCTGAATGTCGCCATCACCTCAGTGACGCCGTCAGCTTAGCAATCCGTTAGTACGTCAATGCGCCTATTGGGCTAGAGCCCCGTGATCAGCCATCATTCAATGATTAGAGCAGAGCCCCTTGATCAGCTGTCACTCAATGACTCGATCTGCCAGCCAGGGATCAAGCTTTTGGTGAGCCCTCTGGGGCAAAACTCCGTATCCCAAAACAACAAACACAATAAACCAAAATGAATGTGAAAAGTAATAGGCAATTAGAGCATTAAGGTATCTTAGATGTGTGTTGCAGTCCGCCTGCATGGTTGCTGATAAATGACCAGAACGCAGCTTAAGGGAACAAGGAGTTTACTTTCTTACGATAGTCCGGTTACAGTTCATAGTCCAGCTTGACGGGAGAGCACACACCAACGCCAGGGCCGAGGGAACTGGCCACCATAACAGCTGAGAGATGGACAATCCTTACTTGCCAGACCAGCATGTCTGGCCAAGTGAACAGAAGGATGCCCACTCTCTCAACCAGCTCTCTGTGATTTATCCAGGGCCTAATCCCACCCACCATGGGCTGGGTCTTCCCCAGCAGCCAGACAATCTCCTTCAGGTTTGCTCTGGGCTTAACTCAACCATCAACTCTCTACACCTGTGCCCAGAGCTCAAACCCTCAAGAGTCAAGTTGACACCTGTGCTTAACTATGACAATGTGTGAGTCTATGTGAGTCCATGTGCATATTTGTGTCTGTGTATACATGTGCACAAATTAGTACGTGTCTTTGTGTGTATAGGTATGCGTGTATGTGGATGCATGTGCATGCATGTGTGTGTACAATACTCAAGACCAATCCCAGGTCTTCATAGATGCTAGGCAAGCACTCTATCACTGAATCACGCCATAGCCCCATGTACCTATTATGTAAGTTGACTCACAGAGAAAACCACAGGCCTACTGATCCACAGATGACTTCCTCTGGACATTTCAGGAAGACCTGAGGACAACTCAGGCAATTCCCTGAGAGAAAGGAATAAAGGGAGGAAAGCTTCCTAACTTAAAAGCTTGACAAAGAAATTAAACAGAAGGAAAGCTGTGGCCGGATCATTTCCAAAATCTTAAACTAAGAAAACACAATGTAGGCAATGGATTCAGGAAAAAGAACATTAAAAGCAAATAGCACATTGAAAACATAAGAAAAGGATGGTTGGTGCCCTAGCCCCTCATGGCCCTCTAGTGCTATGAGTCCGTTTCTTGTTTCTTGCTCCTCATGGATTCCATGCCTAGGCACCATGAGTTCTCCAGGGCGTCCTAGCCCCTCGTGGCACTCCACATCTGGAGTCCATGAGTTCCAGCCTTTCTCTTCTTTAATAAACTCTACCTTAATCCTTAAAAAAAAGATGGTATATGAGCAATCATAAATGAATATATGTGAGTTAATTCACCAATTAAGATAAATGAATTTATAGATTAGATTTAAAACTTATAATAGTATATAAAATATTCACATAAAGGTGAAAATAAAAGGATTGAAAAGATACACAAGGCAAGTATACTTAAAAGCCTAACATTGATCAAGATTTAAGTTAAACCTCCAAAAAACTAACAGAGAATCGCAAGATTATTACTGTTGAAAAAAACCAGCATAATAAACACACATCCATCATGCACATGTAACAGCCACATTGAAAAAAAACTTTAAAGAATTATAGGAAGAAAATGTAGATCAGCAATACAATTGGTGATCTCAACATACACATCTCAGAAACCTATTGATCAAATAAGCAAACAGTAACCAGAGGAAAAAAATTGAACAGAGAAATTGGTAAGCTCAAGATGTTAATATCCGGGGCTGGAGAGGTGGCTCAGGGGTTAAGCCTCTGCCTTGCAGGCGGAAGGTCCTGAGTTCGGATTCTAGACCCTACGCATAGACGCCAGGCAGAAGCGGGGGTAGCCTGCGTTTCTGGTCCTGGTAAGGTGGAGCCTGTGAATCCCGGGGCAGAGTAAACAAGGAGGAGATGGATGTATCCATGGTGGTTCCCGAATTCGTCTGTGGTTCTACACACACACACATACATACACACACATACATACACACGTACACACATGCATACATGCACAATTGAGTAAATAATAATAAAAAAATTAAAAAAAAAGAAAAAAAAGATGTTAATACCCCACAGCCCACACCCTGAGGCCATTCCTACCCCAGATGAAGTTTTGTTAGACAGCAGAATAGGGCTGGTAGGACGCACACTTGGACACATGAAGACCTGTATTCAATCCATAGCACCAAATGAAAAATAAAAATAAAGGCTCCATAATACATAGATTATACAGATTAAATAAATAAAAATTAAAAAGCACAGCACACAGCACTTAGAAAACAATAACATAATCATAAGAATGAATTTTTAAACTGCATTTCTTGCTTCTGTGTCTCCCTTGACTCCTTCCTTTGGCAGCTGCAAGATGATATAAAGACAAAAGGCAGCTGGGTATGTTACTCACTTTTCTTGCCCTTGCAAAAGCAAGGCAAAGAAAGAAGGGTTTATTTTGGCTCACAATGTGAGGCCACAGTCCATCCCGCAGGAGAGCATGGCGGCAGCGGCTGGAGACCGTCAGTCAGTCACAGCTTTCAGCCAGGAAGCAGAGAACGAGAAGAGATTGAATGTTGGTGCTTGGCTTGCTCTCTCCCTTTTACTCACTCCAGAACCCCATGGAGGCGTCCATGGATGGTGCCGCCCATGCTTTTGAAGTATCTACCCACCTTGGTTAGTCCGATCTACATGCCCGAGGTTTGTCTCCTAGAGATTCTAGACCTGTCAGGTTGACAATATTAGCCCTCATACTGGGGGTGGGGTGTGCACCTCTAATGTCAACTACTGGGGAGGCTGAAGCTGGAGTATCAGCCTCGGCAACACATCCTTGCAAAATCAGCCCGAGACAAATCCACCTGATGATCTAAAAGAAAAACTTTAAATATTTTTTCCATGTTTTTCTATAGTGGTTTATTCCAAGGTAGTTTCCAGAAATTATAAACTCCAAAACATTTTCAAACCCTCAGGAAAGAACAATATATGTTAAAGAAACACAGATAGTTATTCAATAATAATGCCTATTAGCTATATATTACATTTATACTGATAATGAAAACCCCACCCAATGAGGTTGTTTTCTAATTCTAAGAATAGTCCTGTGAGTCTTTTTTAAATTATTATTATTTATTCAACTGTGCGCATGTGCATGTGTATGTGCACGCGCGTGTGTGAGTGTCTGTGTGTGTGTGTCTGTGTCTGTGTAGAACCATGGACGAATTCGCGAACCACCATGGACGCCTCCACCTCCTTCTGCCCCGGGATTCACAGGCTCCGCCCTACCAGGACCAGAAGCGCAGGCCGCCCCCGCTTCCGCCTGGCGTCTATACATGGGATCTGGGATTCGAACTCAGGACCCTCCGCCTGCAAGGCGGAGGCTTGACCCCTGAGCCACCTCTCCAGCCCCTAGTCCTGTGAGTCTTATAAAAGCCTATTTCTCTTCCTTTGAAAATGTGTCTCTAATCAAGAATAAAGGAAAGTCCATTCTTTTCTACTCTTAAGCTAAATGTGAGACATTCAAATAATATTCCTTTTGACAACAATTGAATTTTTATAAAGATAAGCATAAAGCCATAGAATAAAAGTCCCTCTTTTCTTTTTTTCTTCTGCTTTCTTTCTTTTTATTATTATTTCCATTCATACAAACTTATACAAACTTAATAGGTACACCGGTTCCCTCCCTACCTCCTCCTCCCCCCATCCCCCTGCTTCCCCTCCCCTCACCCTTCTCTCCCCATCCCCCAATGCCTCCCCCCCAGTCTCTGGAGAATCCTTTAATGTGCATGCATGCCAGACTCTCCTCTGGGCCCTCCTCCCCTCCTCTCTGATGACGTACAAGGACCCAGTTGCATTTCCCTGAACGCTTTCCTGTGTTCCCCTTAAGCATAGGAACATTACTGTGGCTGTCAATCCCTTGCCTCCCAAATGTCCAACAGTTGACGAGTGGATAAGGAAAATGTGGTACATCTATACAATGGAGTACCATTCAGCCATCAAAAATGATGAATTACTGGAATTTGCTGGGAAATGGATGCTATTAGAAACAATTATATTAAGTGAAGTATCCCAGACCCAGAAAATTAAGCGCCGTATGTACTCCCTAATAGGTGGCTCCTAGTACCAAACCCACCCAGCCTACCTTGAGACACTCATAGGTAAATCTATGTAATACCTACAAGTAATTGCAAGGATTATGAACAAGAGGGATGGGGTTGGAGGGCCACACCAGAAACAAGGAGAGAAGTGACCATGTTACAGCAGAGAAAATAGGCCTCCATCAAGGACTACAAGTAAGTAATGAGACATCTGGTTAAGTTCACAGACTTTCGTTCCTGATCATGTACAACTGAGGGGGTGTGATCTCACCAGAAGGGGAGGGCAAATAGTCTGGCAGATAAAAAGTAACCATTTTGCAAATGGGTGATTAACCCCTCTCTCACTGTGGTTTCCTACTTTTATTACATCTACCTTTGAATATACTCTTATAACAAGACTCTAGTTTAACAGCTTTTTATCTCTGACCAGGGGGTGACATCCAATACCCATCAGGATAGAGTGAAGGGCATTGCAGGAGCAGCAAAACTGCAAAAGAAAATCAACAAACCACAATCCAGAACTTCAGAGACTCTATATCAACCATCTAGAACTAGGCCAGCCTAATCTCTTCCCATCCTGAAGCTCAGAGAAATTTGCGGAAGAGGGGGCAGTAAAATCGTAAGAGCACAAGGATGGGAGGAGCAATGATATGCAAGATACTCCACACAAGTTAGGGCCGAAGCAATCATAATTGGACTTTGCATGCCCTGTGCAATGTCCCACACACTATTGACCCCACAAAGTCTAGCATTTGCTAAAGGCACCAAGATCCTTGGAGGAAAAACTTTAAATATTAAAAGTTAGTGTAACCCAGGTACGAGCATCCAGGAGGACGGTAGGCTCAGGGCTGCTTAGGCTCACAGAGTGATTCTCGGGCCAGTCTGGGTGACTCGGTGAAACCATGGCGAAGAGTATGTATTTGAAAAAGGATAGGATAACAGGATGGCTAGTGCTAGAGCTCTTGTTGAGTACGTGCAAGGCCTGGATTCAACCCAAGACATCTCCCTTCTTCCTCCCCTCCCCCCCAAAAGGAACATAGGTAAAGGCCAATAAAAATGAGGAAAATATCTGTATCACAATTGCTAAAGGGTTAATTAATTACTGAAGAAGCTACCAAAAATAAAAATAAGCAAGTTATACATACAGGCAATCATGGAAGAAAAACAAATCAGCAAAAAGCAACAAGTTTGATTTCAATTAAGGAAACGCAAATATGAACATTGAAAGATTTTCTCATTCATCAGCTGAGTTTTGAAACAACTTGAAACGCATGTCGGTGGCAATGAGTGCAAAGTGTGGCTTCTGATAGACTTCCAGTGCAAAGCCAGAACGTTCTGATCTCTCTGGAAGATTCCTGGGAGTGGGTGCACGTCGCATTCTTACAGTATGTGCAGGCTCCTTAACCCAAAGCTGCGAACTTTAGGATCTACATAGACGAAAGGCAGCTTGTCCATTTTTTGCAGCCTCTGCCCACCTCACATTCTGTGGCACCTCAAGGTCTTCAGGATGATTGCCTCCTCTTAGTCATCAAGAGAGAAGTCTAGTTCTGAGAGAGCCGCCCTGTCAGCACAGCATCAGCCCCTACAGCCTTCCTAGAGGCCCCTACGCACTTCTCATTTGTTGCTTCTGTCACCGAAGAGCCCAGATCACCATTAAGACACCCACAGCTAGATGCTTATCCATAGATGCGTCTCTCCTTCCTGTTAGCTACTAGTGACTCCCAGTAGCAAGCTGTGTGACCAGCACCTGGCATCTAACACCACTTTCTACCAGAGAGAACAGGGGTTCTAGCGCTGAGGCAGGAAACAGACGAGCTTGGGAAATCTTGCAGTGCCAGAAAACAGGTCACATACATACAGACTTTGAGGAGATCCAGTCAAAAAGACACAGGAACAGACAGAACAATGGGAACAACAAAAAATTTACTGAACTCTAACCCAAAATAAACATTCATGATCCAGGCCGACAAGAGTGAACAAGTCAATAAGCAAATGGGAGATCTCCCATGTAGAAGAATTCCAAATACTTCACACAGATACTGTACCCTAAAGAAGATGGACATCATGCTCAAGCCTCAGTTATGGGCTGTGCTTCAAGACTGTCCCGCAAAGGTACAGAATGGAATAGAGTACAAAAGAAAACTACTGTGCAGGAACTGCGCAACACCTCCACAGCCCAGCACAAGGTCACAGCAAAGTGCTTAGTCCTGCGGAGCCTGTCCTCAGGGGAAGTCATGAGACCGTGGTCTTCCTCCCCAAATCCACAACCCCGGCAAAGTCACAAGAAAAGTCCCACACAAGTGCCAAGTGAGGACCCTATAAAACCTGATTAGGACTTGTCCAAATTTCTTGACTTTCAAAGTCATCGAATCCGTAATGCTGCTGCGCACATTTTCGTATGTGTTACATTTCTCTCAGGTCATGTGGTTGCTATTTGACTGTCTGAAGAGCTGCTAGAACTTCTTCAGTGGGCTCCACTCACTCCCGCAGTGTTGAGTGTGGCAACCCCGTCTTGGAGGAGGAGAATAAACCAGAACCCACCTTGCAGTCTTCTCAGACCTCCTTAGCTGCCCTCCTAGCTGCCCTCCTAGCTGCCCTCTTAGCTGCCCTCCCTAGCTGCCCTCCTAGCTGCCCTCCCTAGCTGCCCTCCCTAGCTGCCCTCCTAGCTGCCCTCCTAGCTGCCCTCCCTCCCTAGTTACCCTCCCTCCCTAGCTGCCCTCCTGACCGACCCAGTCCTGGAGCCCCTCTCAAATAACAAAATCTCTGGAGAGAGTTCACACAACCACACGTTCTGATACTGTCTGCCCCTTGAGCTAAGCTACAGTCACTCGGATCACATGAGCTGTGGCAGTTATATCTGTTGCCATGGGAGGAAGTGGCCGGTGGGGAGATATGAAGCTTGCTGTCCATGACTCCTGAATTCAGAAGTTAAGTGAGCGCCAGCTTGACCAGCTGGCTCCATCAGGAGCATGCCCAGCCTGCATGCACGTACATGACTTCACCAACATAAAGGTGACCACAGTGCACCTGCCGCTTGCTTTCCAGCCCCTCCCAGCCAGCCCCTTTCTGAGCTCCAGTCCTGTCACCGTAGAGCTGTCTGGTGTCTGCAGATGCAGTGGCTGCTGGAGGTTGGACTCATGTCTCCCTCCCCGGTGCACCCTGGATAGCCTCAAGCACACTCACGTCCAGTCCATTCCCAGCTCTCGCCACTTCCATCTTCTAAGGCCCACTCAGCCCCACTATCCTACTGACTCCTCCTTGACCCTCACTGGGTGGTGGTGAGAACCCCTCTTCCTTCCCATCTGCAGCAATTACTCCACATATTGCCACTAAATTGACAACAAAATGGCTTAAAAGACAACAAGGGGTTTTATTCTTGGCTTACGGTTGTTTGGTTACAGATATTGTTCCAGCTTGGAAGGAGAGCCAACGCCAAGGGCAGAGGGCACTGGCCACAGCACATGTGCAGGACAGCTGAAAGAAGGGCAGCTTCTCTTGCCAGGCAGCATGCCTGTCAAAGCATACTGATGAATGCCAGCTTACTTAACCAGCGCCCTCCATTTTCTCCATCTGCCCAGGGACTAGTCCCACCAACCATGGGTGGGGTCCCCCCATCAATCAGACGATTTTCTGCAGGTTTACTTAGGACTTAACTCTTGATTCTTCACAAGTGTGCCAGTAGTTATCTGCCAGGTGCAGCAGTTATTCTTTGTGCTGCTGTGAGACATCACTCAGGCTCAAGCAACTTAAGGGAGGAAGGGAGATTTATTCAGCTTAAGGTTCCAGAGGGGAGGTATAGTCCATGATGGCAGAAAGGCATGGCTGGCTGGCAGAATCTGGAGAAAGCCTGAGTCATGTCCATCGAGAAGGCTGAGAACTCCAAAAACTGCTCAATGCAAACTGTAAAAGCAGGCTTCTCCCAGAAGTAGGGTGGGGCTAATCAACCTCGAGACCACCCTCTGTGACTGACTTCTTAAAAGCGCCATGACCTTCCCTAACAACTAAAGATTCCAATATATGAGCCTGTGAGGGACAGCTCACATTTCAGGCCATGACAACAGGCTACCGCACTTTCTCTGCTGGGAGCCACAGATTCATCTAAGACTGCCTCGCTGAAAACCATTTGGTAGACATGTAGTTAAAGACGACACATTTATCTTTGCTTCCTTCTGAGATCTCGCTAAAACAAAGCAAAACAAATACAAAGTGTAAAGCTTGGAGAACAAGAGGGGGGGTGATCAGCAAGCGAGAGCTCCACAAAGTTATGAAAGCTAAGGAATTTGGTGGTGTGTGTGTGTGTGTGTGTGTGTGTGTGTGTGTGTGTGTATACATGGCCTCAAGCAGGTATGAGGATATTTGACACAGCAAGTCCAGCTGCAACCATGGCAGAAAAGAGGGCAAAACCAGGGAAGAATTCAGTGTATAGAATGGCCACACTTCGTCTCTGTCACTCCCCCGACTGACTCATCTGAACATGGATCTAGCCAGGCCTGCGCTCCCCTGACAGACGCGATGGTGATGATGGTGACGAAGACTATCATGGCGTGAGGCAGAGGACTCTTCCTATAGAAACCAATGCTTCTGACACGTTTCCCCTGGACTTCAGAACGCTGAAGCCAAGTTTCACACCTCAGTCCTGGGCTTCCTGTTTTCAAAGACGAAAACCTTCGCACTGGCTTCTTCGTGCGAGTAAAGCCAGCAGAATATCCTCATTTCCTCTGGTAAGAGTGACCTCTGTGGGCCGCCTTTTCCTTACAACGCTAGCTATTGAGATTCCAGAATCTCAACGTGAAGCTTCAGTCTTCACAGCTGACAGGCAGCATCCAAGAAAGAGATGGAGAGCAGGGAATGTGGTCCAGCGACCCAGCCTGAAGGGACGCCGAGTGGGAGGCTTCCTCATGAAAGCTTGCTGCGCTGTCCCAACATGGACAGCATGGGACGGAGGCCTACCTGCTGAAGCCGGCTCTCTATGGCTACACATTCCCCCTTGTAAATCTTGCAAGACTCACAGACATGAGCTGTGTTGCTGCGCGAGGTAACAGTTGTCTGGAAAGCCTCCTGTACGCTGTGCCTACATTTCTTACCCACAGAAATGCTTGCGACCTTGGACGGTTCAAAATGAAGGTCGCCACTGGCAGTGTCTTCCCATACCCTGGGTAGACGACATACAAACCGTGGAGTGTTGGGCATGGGGGCACATGCCCACAAACCCAGGACTTCAGAGGTTGAGGCAAGAGACGCTCCAGCTTAAGGTCAGCCTGGGCTACAGAGTGAGACCTTGTCTGAGAAACAAAGCAAACTACGGGTTGGGGATGTAGCTCTGACGTAGAGTGTTCATGCAGCGTACAAGACGCCCTGGTTAAATCCCTAGCATAGCACGTGCCAGAATCTCCTGAGGTTTCAGCCAATCAGCATCTGCTGTAGTGTGTACTAAATTTTAATACTATGTGGGTCTATATGTGGACTTTACTTTTTCCATCGTATCTTTCATTTACTATTTGATGGATCTTGCTTATTGCTCTTTAAATTTTTTCTATTATGCATATTTTTGCATCATAAACTGAGAGGTTAGTTTATCATACTTAATAGAACATTATATATATTTATCTATAATTTAAAATATTTTTATTTATTTGAGAGAAAGTATGTAAAAGAAGAAGAGGAGGAGGAAGGAGGAAGAGAAGGAGAGAGAAAGAGAGAGCAGGTGTGTGTGTGTAGAAGACAAAGGACACCTTTTGGAAATTGATTTTGTCTTTTTACCACGTGGGCTCTAGGGATTGAATTCATGTTGCAGGTTTGCCCACTTTACCTGCTGAGCCATCTCACCAGCCCTATATTTATATGTTCATGTTAAAAAAAAGAGTGGAGGTAGATAGGCTCCAAAATGTATTATATATTATGAAATTGTCAAAGGATAATTTTTTAAAAGAAGATATACTTAACACCTGTATGGACTCTTAAAAAAAAGAAGTAACTTTTTAAAAATTAAAATTCAGTTTTCCTGTCTGTCTTCTGTGCTTTTCTAATTTTCACTTTTCTCATGCAAATCTTGCACGTTGTTATTGCAGCACCATGAGTATTTTTATCTTCTTGGTTTCCCTTGTCTCTTATCACAGCCCCTTGTGCATAGGGAGGTGGATCTGCACATTAGTTTACACCTGCCTGGACCCAAGTGTGGCCTTAGTGGCTTTCATGGTTGTTCTCTGGCTTTACAGCCACACCTCGTGGCCAAGCAGTGGCTTCCAGGGTCATGTTTATTTTTTTGCTGTGTTAGCAGAGCAGTGGGTTGAGTGCGGCACAGTGGCGTATCTGCTTCCGAGTGTCACAGGTGTGTCCTTCGCAGTAGTGTTTCGTGCTTGAACTGCATGCAGCAGAGAGCTCAGAATGTAAAGCAAGATGACTGAGGCTCAGGCCTGGGAGGACAGCAAGACCCTGTCTGAAAAGATACCACACAAGCAGCAAATGGCATGGCTGACGGGAGCCAGACAGAAGCAGAGGGAGGGAGTGGTCTGGGGAGGGCATGGAAGAGGACTCTGGATGTAGCCTTGGCAGCCCCCCGCTGGGTCACTAGCTGCTATCCCACAGCTGGAAGGCTTGGAGGGCCGGCTGGGTGGCTTAGCTCCAGTGTGGCTCTTCTGGGGCTGCCCGGCCACGGAGTTAAAGCCGGCTGCTCTGTTCTCTCCACGCAGTCAGTCCTTCCAGCAGAGCAGCTTCTGTGGTTGGGGCCAGGAAGGACGGACCCAACAGGACACATGCAAGCCTTTCCCATGTGACTGATGGGAGTAGACCTGCTGCATTCTGAAGTTAGGTATTTTCCTTGGTGCTGTGACAAAACACCTGGAAAAAAAGCAACTTTAGGAAGGAAGGATTTACTGTAGCTCATGGTTTGACTGATAAAATCCATCATGGCGGGGGTATGAAGAAGCTGCTCACATTGTGCCACAGTCAAGATAAATGCTGGTAACCAGCTGGCTTCTCCTTAGTAGTTGGGGACCAGAGCCCAAGGTCCCACCCACCTTCAGGGGAGGACTTCCTTCTTCAATGAAAACTTTCCAGAAGGATCTCAACGCACTGGATCTCTCAGGCGATCCCACATCAAGTCTGGTCCACAGGTAAGATTACCCATCAAGCTACTCCTTGTCAAGCTGGTACCCATTACATTGTTTATTGGTCCCTATAGACTAAATACTTCTTATAATGCAGAATCATTCCATTCAACCTCAAAAGTTTCCATAGCCTTAAAATTTAATGGTACCAGCATTTATTCCTAAAGAGATAAACAGGGGTAATCAAGAGAAGACCAGATCAAAACACCGAAACCCAGCCAGACAAACACCAAATTCTGCATCTCAGTGTCTTACATTTGGGGTTCTTGGTGGTATTATCTGGGCTCCGACAAGCTTGGGTAGCTCTGCCTCTCCAGGTTTGCCACCTGCAGCACACACAACCTCTTGGGTCAGCTCCACGCCATGTCCACAGCCTTCCACAGCAGCCTTTCCGGGGTTTCCGAGCGTCCAGCCCGTGCTAGGCTTCACTGTCTGTCACACGGTGGCTCTCCTCGCCAGGTCTGCCCCGCCGTCTGCCTAGCCTCACAGGAACCTCATGGTCCTCTCACTTCTGCACTTCTCATGCCCGCAGCTAGCACTGGTGGACGATGGGCAGCTCCAGATGCTGTGTAGCCCCCTCCACCAGAGCTCTAGTGGCCTGTGTGTGTCTCGGTGCGTGAGCCCAGCTGAAGGGTTTCCTAGGTAGTTTTCCAGCAGGATATCTAATGTTCTGTGAAGTATGCCTGGAGTTTCAGTTTAGCTCTCTCTTCGATGGGTTTGTCTTCCTAAATCAGAGCCATTGCTAGTGGGGTCTTGCCCTTAGGGTATCTTTCATCTTGACCAGTGGAAAACCTGATTTGTTTTATTTCTTCTTTTCTCTAAACATCTTTAAAAGATTAGTGTGTGTGTGTGTGTGTGTGTGTGTGTGTGTGTGTGTGTGTCCCTGTGGAGGAACAAGGGTGACTTCAGGAATCATCCTGAAATTTTTTACCTCTTTTTTGCTTTGCTCTGGAATTTCACAGACTCTGCCCACCAGGACCAGAAGTGCAGCCACTGCTGGTTCTCCCTGGCATTTTTACATGGGACCTGGGATCCTAACTCAGGACCTTCTGCTCGTGAGGCAGAGTCTTCACTTCTGAGTCATTTCTCCATATCCTTGTTTTTGCTTATTTTTTAGTGTTGGGATTTGACTTTACGTAATTCAAACAATTCTTTTGTCAAACAAGTGAGTAATAAATATTTCTTTCAATATTTGCATCTTCAATTTTCATTTTTAAGTTATTTTTATCTTTGACAGCTTCATACACAAACACTTTCTGTTACCTGATCCCATCCCCCTCCTTTCCCCACTGCAAATCTTCTTCCTAACTAGTCAGGTCTCTCTACATGTGTGGCCAATGACTTTCATCTGGTTTGCCTGGACTGGCATATGCCAGTATTGGAGAATGGGGATATAGAGAAAAGTTGCTCTCCTAAATCCTCTCCACCCACATTCACTCTCAATAGTCTCTTGGGGAGGTGTGGTCCTCTTGAACTCTGTCTCTTCCATGGTGAAATGTTGATAGACCAAATCTCGTGCAGGTTTTGTGGTAGACACAGCTGGCAGTGGGCTCACGGATGCATCAAGCCACAAGAAGACACAGTCTGGAAGATCCTCTCCCCTTCCTCAGGCTCTTACATTCTTACCAAGACCTCTTCCATGATGACCTCTGAGCCTTCGAGTGGGGGCTGATTTAGATGTCCTGTTTAGGGGTGAGCTGTTCATAGTCACTTATTCTCCACACTCTGGGCAGCTGTACTCTCTCATTAAACACCTTTCATTGCAAAAGGAAGCTTGGTGGAGGGCTGGGGCTACTCTGATCTGGAAGTGACACCAGGTTTCCCTGTGCTGGCTCTGCACCGCTCTCTAACAGTTACAGTTGCTTTCTTCACATCTGCTGTGCCTGCAACTTTAGACTCATTCCCGTGTTCCCCAACTGCACATTTTCATGACTTCCCACTTCGAATCCTTATTACAAACTTCAGTAAGTACAGAGCATAATACTATGTCAAGTCCAAACATTGCTTTGACTTGAAATTTCCTCCATCAAACAACTTAGTCCTCTACTTTTGGGCAGGTCTAGAATCGGTAGGGGAAGAAAACATGCTCCAGGTGAGGCGCGAACTCAAGTCCTCTACTTTTGAATTCAGCCTCACTCAGCTCTCGGGGCCACAGGCACACTGTGGGCAGATTCTGTGCCAGAGTGTTACTACAGCTCTGTCCCGGGTCCCCCTGAAGCTCACGAGCCTCCACGTTCCTCTCAGCATTCTTGTCTCCCATGCTCAGGCAGTGGCCTTCTGCGTTCTGGAGCTTTTACAGCCCTCAGCTCAACACTCTTCCTCACTCACCCTACAAAATTCTAAAGACCTGCAGGGTTATCATGGCAAAGGCCCCACTCTCTTATACAAGCTTTCTGTGTCGGTTTTCTTGCTGTCATAACACAAAACCTTAAAGGCAAGGTGTTTATTTTGGCTCACGGTTTGAAGGGATGAAGGCCATCATGGCAGGGCAGGTCCAGAGGCCGGTGCTGAGGTGGCTAGCGATGTGGCATCCATAATCAGAGAGCAGAGATGTGTGAGTCTGGTGCCCGGCTGGCTTTCTGCCTTTTACTCAGTCTGGACCTGATTCTACAGGACACTGTTCACAGTCGGAGTGGGTTCCTCCTCTCAGCTGAACTCTCTGAATGCCATTTCCTAAGTGACTCTAATCCACCGGCTGACAGTGGAATAGCTGCACAGCTTCCACGAAGATTTCGTTCCTTCGACTCTTGACCACATTCTCCTGGGCCCCGTGCTGCTGTAACTGTCCACCTGGGATCCCTGCGGAGCCCTGTCACCTCTGCGTGTGTCAACAAGGCACCCCCAGAATGGAAGCTGGGGAGCATGGGTTGAATGTCCTGCCTCTGCCGTGGGGGTTGTGGCTGCCTGGTCCTTCCTGGACTTTTGAGACGCCCCTGCGATGTCCCCGTACCTTCGCCACATCAGCCCTCCCAACGGTCCCTCTTCACACCACAGCTAATGATCTGACTCCCTCAAGATTCCAGGCCAGAATGCGTCTGAGGCAGCGCAAAGAACCGCCTTCACCCTGTGACCCACGGCTTCTGAGAAGCCGTATCTGTGGTTTCCTTATCTATGGATGACTAGCATCCGATAAAAAGCGCATCAAACAGCATGAGGCGCAGTGTAAGGAAAGACCCTAGAAATCAGTTATTTTTATTGCTAAAGATGGAAAACAGAAGGGAGAACATTCCCAAGGTGGTCAGAGTGACAGTTCAGATTGGGAGAGTTTTTCTTCTAAATCTCTATTTCAGCTCCCCAATAAATTATTCATCACCCTACATGTACTGTAATCCATTAATCTCAAGAGTTCTTTTAAGGTAACTGTCACAATTGCTCTCCAGCTCCTCACTGTGAAGTGGTGCTGCGATGCTCTGTACTGATCAGTTCTCTGGCCTGAGGCCGCTGGCTGGCCCCTGTCTGCAGCGTACAGATCGTAGGAGCACACGGGCGTCAGGAATGCAAAGGTGCCGTCCTCTTGGACAGTGCTGATGTGGCTGTGCCCCTGCCCAGTGCACACGCGACTTATTCAATATGGATTTGCACTTCTGCTTTGCCTGTCCACTCAGCATTTTAACATATGCAGCTTTGGAGAATGTGTAACACTGGCAAGTTCACAAAGCATTGAAGCGTTTGGAAATCACCAGTGCTTATAGGGATATCAGACAGGACTACAGCTACCATATATCCAGAGTTTTAAATTGATTATTGATGTGCACGTGTGAGGAGTGTGTGTGTGAGCACGTGTGCGTGTGTATATGTGCTTGCGTGCAGTGCATGCAGAGGTCAGAAGTTGTCAGCAGGTATCTTCCTTACTTGCTCTCTACCTTACTTTTTTAGGCAGGACTTCTCACCAAACATGGACTTCATCAATTTGGTTAGAATGCCTGACCAGAGAACCCCAGGAATCTGCTTGTCTCTACCTCTCTTGCACAGGACTGCATGCATGGCTCTTTGCCTGGCTTTTACATGATCCTGGAGATCCAAGTGCAGATCCTCATGCTTGCATGAAAAGCACTATACCAACTATCTCCCCAGAACCCCAAACAACTCTTTCACAGAGTAATATGTAAGATTAAATAATATTACTTAAGAGGTTATGATTGAATAAATAAAAAAGTCCATCAATCTTGAGGTATCCTTTGTTAAAATTAATGATTATAGCAGAACTTTCTTCTGGAAGCAATGCACGGTGCTGAGAAAAGAATAATGCCTGGTGGTTAAGTGTTTAACAACGCATATAGCTGCCCACCAGCACCGTAAACTAGGTACTAAAACAGCCATAATAAAAGCCTACAACATGTGGGTTAGCTAGATACAGGTGTCGACTGGGTAGACCTGTGAAACACTAGTATAAGGCAAGCCCTGAGCACGCTGCAGGAGACTATCTAATATTCCCTGGCAAGAGGATAAGATGGAGGGAGCTGGTTCTGGGGCATACTTGTCTGGCAAGTGAGGTTTTCTCTTCTCTCAGTAATACCTTTGGATAAGGTGTGGCCAGTTCTCTTGGCTCCGGCTGTTGGTATGAGCTCTCTTCTTAAGATGGACTAAGAACTGCAACTGAGAATCTTAAGAAAAATAAAATCCCTGCTCCCCTGAGCTGTTTGATCATGGATTGTTGGCAACATGCAGACAACCTGCAACAGAACTGCATGTTCATGGAAGTTTATTTGAAGAGAGTTTTCTCTTCTGAGAAGAACATTCTATTTCTGGCTTTAGTGTTGCCAATTTCACAAAACTATTTTTTTGGAATGCCATCTTATTATATAATCCTAGGCAAGCCTTGAACTTGGGAGCCTCCTGCCTCAGACTCCCAAGCGCTGGGATTACAGATGTATGTCATGACCTTCAGCTTTCATCAAGCGTTTTACCACTTGAAATCCTTTAATTAGGTGCATTCAAATTCAGGATAGTTCTATCTTTTTGATAAGTTGATCTTTTTTACTTTTATGTATGTGTGTGCATATATGTGTGAAGGACTGAGGTTGGTATCAGCAAATATTTTCAATCGCTCTTCCATCTTATTCTTTTTGAGGCATGGTCTGCAATCCAAACCATAACTTGCCGAAAGGGATAGCGTGACCAGCCCGTTTGGTCTGGGGATCCCAGGCTCTCCCTTCTGGACCTCAGTTACAGGTGGGCTCCACCCCACCCAACATTTTACATGGAACGTGGGATCTGAGCTTGCCTTTTTGCTTGAGTGGCAAGCATTTTAACCACGGACCCACTTCTCCAGCTCTTGATCTTACTGTGAAATGTCTCTTCCTCATTGGAATATATATTCCATATACCATATTATATGGTATTTTTTTAAATTTTTTTTATTATTATTTATTCAACTGTGTGCATGTGCATGTGTATGTGCGCGCGTGTGTGTATTCTGTGTATGTGTAGAACCACGGACGAATTCGTGAACCACCATGGGCGCCTCCACCTCCTTCTGCCCCCGGGATTCACAAGCTCCGCCCTACCAGGACCAGAAGCGCAGGCCGCCCCCGCTTCCGCCTGGCGTCTATACGTGGGATCTGGGATCCGAACTCAGGACCTTCCGCCTGCAAGGCGGAGGCTTAACCCATGAGCCACCTCTCCAGCCCTTATATGGTATTTTTATCTAATATTATGTAACTATTTCTACTTGCTTCACATTTTAAAATTATTTAATAAAATATATTAAAATGAAAATTTAGTTATCTTTTTAAAATTGAAAAGGAAATTGTCATTTTTGTTTCTGCTGTTGGTAGTGGTAAGATTTGTGTGACTTTTCTTTGTTTTTATGAGACAGGGTCTCAAATATCCCAGCCTGGCCTCACACTCAATGTGATGCCCTTGAGCTTCTGATCCTTCAGCTCCACCTTCCACATGCTGGGATTACAAACATGTACCACTGCATCGGTTTATTCTGACATTAAGTTCAAACCTAGAGCTTTCGTGCATGCTAGGCTAGGCAAGCACTCTGCCAACTGCGATACGTTACCACTGCCAGCTCTATGAGTCCTGATTTCTTATTTTACGAGGGTTTTACACTATGGATGAGGTGAAGACAGTGGGTCAAGGAAAGGATATGAAGTGTCTTTTGAGGTCCTTGCACTTCTGAAGTGTGCAGGGATGAGAAGGTGGGGGAACAGCACCCAGTCCCTAGCAGCACAAGCCACAGTGGAGACGACTCCATTCTCCAGCACTGATGGAGAACAAGCCCTTCATTGAGCTTGACTGGCGCTGAGGTGAGGGTCTCTATCTATCTCGCAGGAAGAGAATACTGGCTGATCACACGGATGTGGTGAGTTGTTGGGAAAGACTTTGCAAATAGCTTGGTGGTGATGTTGAGTCCCCCCACTTCTGGGCAGCACTGGATATAAGAACATGCTTACAATTACATGATACATGTTAATTACTTTCATTTAATGCTTGTTGATATTAAGCTATTAAGTTTAAGCTTTCCATCTTAGTATTCGATTTGTATTTATCCCAGCTGCATTTTGTTCTCTGTTCACTGTTCTAAAATTATTTTGGGTGAACCATAAGCTTTTAGTATCACATTCTACTTCTTCCATAAATATTTATCTAGGTGTCTATCACAGTATATTTCTAATTCTGTCTAATAATCCACAGACTTTGTGGATTATCCACATAATCCCTTGTTCCCCCTCCTGTCTGTTTCTTTGGGTGTCTTACATTTTACTTCTTCTTATGCTTTCAATCTAACAAACCTGCCAGCAGACATGGAAGACTTCAGAATGCCATGTATGCCGCAGTTGAGCAATGAATGATGCACAGTGAGGTATTTGACATGAAGTGAGCATGTTCTGTATTTGCTCACTGGGCATTCTGCTCCCTGCACTTCCAGGTCTCATTTCTCCAGAGCCTGAAAAACTTTAGATTCAGATTTCTGTGTCTGAAAATGGCTTTGGTTTGCTTTACTCTTTATAATTTATTGGAAAGGGAATCCCAGATTGTTTCTTTTTTGCCTGTAGAGACACTATTCCATCCTCTTCTGTTGTCTCCAGCTGTAATTGTATTGTGCCTTTGCTGCATCTCCTCCTATCCTGGTGACTTTAAGATTTCCCCTTGTCTTTTGTTTGGTGAGTTTGACTTTAATGCATCCATTGTATGGCTTTCTTGTAGTTAACCCTTTCAGGCCTTTTCGAGCTTTTTGGATAGTGTAAATTGATATCTTTCATCAATATTAGAAAGCTTATAGCTATATTTCTTTTTAAAAATCTTATCTTAAAATATTTAAAATAAATGTATGTATTTGCAGGAGAGGGAGAAGGGAGAGGAGAGACAAGGGAAGGAGAGGGCCGCAGCACCCTGCACAGGACAGAAGACAAGTCTCAGAAGTCCATGCTCTCTCCACCACGTGAGCTTGGGATCAAACTCAGGTTCGTGTGCAGGAATCTTTACCCTCCGAGCTGCCCCACTGACCTCAGCTGGGGGTCTTAGGCTCATCCTTAAATCTCTCCTCCTCTTGTGAAAGGACAGAGGCATCTGTTTTGCTTTGTCTTACAGATGCTGAATTCAGAGGGCTCTTCTTTCCCCTCTACACCTCATTCTGGTGTTGGCCTGTTTCCTGTGCTGCATCTAGTCTACTGGGTACTTCGGTTTTGATACTGTGGTTTTTATTACTTGTAGTTTTCCTTCCTGCAGTGCTCACACATCTATTTAAAGTCACTCTACTTAGCATATCTATCCCATGTTGTCATCCACATGCATTGGCATTTTTGTCACAATTTTTATTTATTTGTGTGTGTGTGTGTGTGTGTGTGTGTGTGTGTGTGTGTGTGTGTGTGCGCGCGCGTGCGCGTGCGCGCTGTGCAGGCCAAAGGGTGACTATGGGAATCCTCCTGGATTGCTCTGCCTCTTTTTTGTTTTGCTCTGAGGTTTCCCAGGCTCTGCCCACCAGGGCCAGAAGCAGGACACTGTTTCCTCCCAGCACTTTCACATGGGCTCTGGGATCTTAAGCTCAGGCCCTTCTGCTCGCAGGGCAAAGGCAACCTTGAGTTATTTCTTCAAGTCCTTATCACAATTTTTAAGTAGTTCTTTGGATAACTCTGAGTCTGGGCCATTTCCACGGTTGATGTCTATAGCGTGTTTATTCAGTTGGGCATAGGACAATATTTTTCTTCTGTTTACTTAAAATTACTACATATTCTATGTTTTAATATAAAAGAATAGGTACTGAAGCAAACATTTACTATCTGAAAAGGACACACTCCTCCTATGTCAGGCACTGACGCTGGGAGCACAGTCAGTTGTCTGTGCTTGGTTGGGTGCGGGCTCATTTAGCGTGCTGAGGATCACTACCGGTTTGAAATATGCTGAATGGACTTAGAAGTTCTCCTTTGGTGGGTTCTGGAGCATGAGAACTACACAAATGCAGGACTTCTTGGAACTGTCTACTTCCATAGGAGCTTTCCAGACTACAGATCTATTGCTGTCTCATAGGACAATTGCTAAATTTGTGGCTTTCTAGAAAGTTCACTTTGCCCTCCAGTCCTATTTTGGGTTTCCACATCTTGACTGACCAGAATTCCGGGGAGGAGAGGCTCCCCTCAGTCCTTCTGCCCCAGCTCTTGGCGACCAGGTCCAAAATGGCTTGATTTTCCTCAGCTTTCAAGACGGCTTTCAGTCACTCATGGAAAGACCCAGTAGGAGTGTGCTCTGCAGCCGGACTCTGTGGGACTCTGGTCTGCCCTCTGGTCTATCCTCTGGTCTATCCTTTGGTCCACGCTGTGGTCTACCCTCTGGTCCACACTGTGGTCTACCCTCTGGTCTACCCTCTGGTCTACCCTCTGGTCTATCCTCTGGTCTATCCTCTGGTCTACCCTGTGGTCTACCCTCTGGTCTACCCTGTGGTCTACCCTCTGGTCTATCCTCTGGTCTACCCTCTGGTCTACCCTCTGGTCTATCCTCTGGTCTATCCTCTGGTCTACCCTCTGGTCTACCCTGTGGTCTACCCTGTGGTCTACCCTCTGGTCTATCCTCTGGTCTACCCTCTGGTCTACCCTGTGGTCTACCCTCTGGTCCACCCTGTAGTCCACCCTCTGGTCTGCCCTACAGTCTACCCTCTGGTCTGCCCTGTAGTCTATCCCCTGGTCTGCCCTCTGGTCCACCCTGTAGTCTGCCGTCTGGTCTACCCTGTAGTCTATCCTCTAGTCTACCCTGTAGTCTACCCTCTGGTCTACCCTGTAGTCTGCCCTCTGGTCTACCCTGTAGTCTACCCTCTGGTCTACCCTGTAGTCTGCCCTCTGGTCTACCCTGTAGTCTGCCCTCTGGTCCACCCTGTAGTCTACCCTCTGGTCTGCACTGTAGTCTGCCCTCTGGTCTGCCCTCTGGTCTACCCTGTAGTCTGCCCTCCAGTCTGCCCTTAGTCTACCCTAGTCTACCCTCCAGCCTGCATGCTAGTTAAACGTTTAACTGAGTTTTTCTTTACCCAAGGATGACTCCACCTCTTTTTGCTCTCCACAAGGGATAAGAATAATCATGTGTCTTTTTTCTCTGAAGGGCTTATTATTTTCTGGAGTTCTGCTCACTTAGCGGTATCCTCAGCTCTTTAATAAGTTGAAAGAAACGGACTTTATAGTTTATTAATCTTGAACGATAACCTGAGTTACAGTAAAGTCTTTTGTGGCTTTTAAAGACATTTTTATTTTAGAAACTCACTATGTAGTCCCTGCTAGCCTTGAACTCATAGCATCTCTCTCCTCAGCCTACCAAGCATTGGGATTACAGGCATGTGCCTCCACATATAGCTTGCTTTATACATTTTAGCCAGAAACTCAACATTTCATTTTTCTCATGAATTATAAGTAAAAACTAGCTGTGCTTCAGAATAGTTAGTCTAGTACAGAACAGAATGGACCTAAAGAGAACGGTGGAGAGAAGCCGCATTGCCTTGCATGGGTGGGAGCTGTTCTGTGAACTGGATTCCTCCAACATGAGCCACAGCTACATGCTCACAAGGAGATTCTGCAGCACCTGCCAGGACGTACTCACTACTCTAAAGGTCCTGTTGCGCATGCTCACTGCAGGTCAGTGCAGCACCTTCTGCAACACTGACCTGCTGACCCAGACACTCTGAAACCTTGTAAAATTAAGTGAGCAGCAACTAGGAGCTGGTATTGATTGCACATTTGATGGAGACAACTCAAATATAAATAAGCAAATTATTTTTGCAATTACTATTTCTTATTTATACAATGCACCTTCTTTTGGTCAACGAAGCTCTGCTCCATGTCATCATCTGCAGGACTCAGGAGGGTAGCCCGAGTTACATCTGGAACACTGAAGAGTAATGTGGCAGAGAAGTGAAAGTGGGTACAACTGCATTTTCTGCCCAGCATTGTCATGCACTACCCGCTGGCTGCAGCATGTCCCAGAGCCATGCCTGAGTCACTCTGTTTTTGTTGTTAGAAATATTTATTAATTGACTGAATGAGAGAGATGGAGAGAGAATGTGTGTGAGAGACAGTGACATTAGGTGGAAGGTACATGTGTGGAGGTCAGAAGACAACTTTTAGAAGTTAATTCTTGTTTTCTATTAAGTGGGTTCTGGGGACCAAATTCAGGTTTTCTAGTTTGTGTGCAAGTTCATTTACCTGCTGAGCCATCTTCCTGGCCTTGGAAGCCACAGTTTAAGGAGGAATAACAATTGCATTTGAATTATAATCTACAGCCTAATGTTCTGACCATCACTGTTTGCTTTCCTTTGCACACAAGGAATAATATATCCACCTATCACCAATTTAATGACACCATTCATGACAGTCTAAAACTCGAAATTCAGGACTCTGGGATCATTCTGTGTCAAGCTTTGTGTGGGCATTGATGAGCTAAGAAGTAAGTTTGTTGCTTCAGATGTGCTGTGCAACTTGAGAATGGGTGGGGAGCCACAGATATTCCATTTGGGAAGGGCAGACTGGGGGTGTGGCAGCTCCTTGTCTACACTCTTGGGTGCGTCCATGGACTCCTGGGAGATGAGTGCTAAGGCTTCTCCTGGCTGCAGAAGTAATCTTGGGAGGGTGTTCTCCACAGCACTTTGGTCCACTTTCTGGCACTTTCTTTTCGCCACCCCTAGGCTAGGAGCAAGATGAGACTGCATCTTGCCTCTAGAAGACTGTGAGCCAAGGGGTTGCTTTAAGCCTCAAATAATCACAGAACATTTTACCTCTGGCTGGTCATGTAAGAAGTGCAGCTTTCAGAAACACCATTGATCTTTCCACTTAACTTCAGTCAGCTACATGTTCCCAGAAGAAACACCCATAGCTCATTTGGAGATGTGTCCTCTCTCTAGACTCCAAGGCAGGGTCTTAAGCAATGAGGAAGTTGTGGGAGAATCATAAACCTTTCCTTGAAGTTAGAGTTATGTCTCCCGACTCTCTTTGCATGTGTTAGTGTAGCCATTAAGGTTACACCATTGTGTCCAGTCACAGGGCTTTAAGTGTTCTCACTTACTGGCTGTAGACGACAGTCACCAGTATACTCAGTTTCCTTTTCATTTCTACCTGTGCTCTGGCCTCTTCTGTCCTGAGTGCATCTCTTTCTTATGGTATCTTGCCACTAGCAGACAATAACAAAGCATTTCCTAACCTCGCATTTCTTGGTCTAGTTTGCCTGAGCTCAGACCATAGACCATCAGTAAAATTATCACAGGTGAAAATTTGACCAAATGCCATCTTCCATCTCCAGTGGATACCTCACTGCTGACCACTGAAGCCAGCACCGCGTTTTAGGTTTGTTAGAGTAGTATGTAAGGCGCTAATTCCCTGAGACAACATGATAGACTAGGTGCCCCCCCCCAAAATCTTACTGCCGGGCTAGAGAGATGGCTCAGGGGTTAAGACTGCCTCACGAGCAGAAGGTCCTAAGTTCGTATCCCAGGTCCCATGTAAAAACATCAGGAAGGTGGAAATAGTGGTGGCCTGCACTTCTGCCTTGGTGGACGGAGCCTGGGAAGTCCCAAAGTGAAGCAAAAAGAAGGTAGAAGCAATCCAGGATGGTACCTGAAGTCACCCTTGTCCTCCACAGGGACACACAGTCCTCGGACACACACACACACACACAATAATAAAATTTAAAAACCTTACTACCTTACAGCAAGAATAGTTTATGATATTTTTGCATTTATGATATAAGATATTAGAATGAGTTCTGTTAAACATTTTATAATCATGGCAACAGGTTTTGAAAGAGATCAACAAGAATTTCATGCAGCGTCTCAAAGTCTCTGCTCAGGAAGGACACTAGTCATATCTCACTAGCAAGTCACCTGGCTAGTCTGTCACCTAGGCCAGTGCTGCCTCCCATACCACCTTTACAATGTTGTGACAAAATTCCTAAGAAATGAGGAAAGGCTCATTTTGGCTCATGGTTTCAGAGATTTTACTCCATAGTTACTTGGCTCACCTGCTCTTAGATCTATGGTGAAGCATTCTGCCACAGTAGAAGCATGTGGGAGAAAAAAAAGCTATGAGCTCATAGTGACCAAGAAGAGGAGAGAGAGAGAGAGAAAGAGAGAGAGAGAGAGAGAGAGAGAGAGAGAGAGAGAGAGAGAGAGAGAGAGAGAGAATCCAAAGACTCCTAAGGACCCACCTTTCTTTTTTTATTATTATTATTATTATTATTTATTCAACGGTGCACATGTGCGTGTGTATGTGTGCGCGTGTGTGTGTCTGTGTATGTGTAGAACCACGGACGAATTCGCGAACCACCATGGACGCCTCCACCTCCTTCTGCGCCGGGATTCACAGGCTCCGCCCTACCAGGACCAGAAGCGCAGGCCGCCCCCGCTTCCGCCCGGCGTCTATACATGGGATCTGGGATCCGAACTCAGGACCTTCCGCCTGCAAGGCGGAGGCTTAACCCCTGAGCCACCTCTCCAGCCCCCTAAGGACCCACCTTTCAACTGGCCCCACTTATTAAAGCTGTAGTCGCCGTCCACTAGCCCATCCCATTACGAACCCATCAACAGACTGGTCCCTCAATGAGACAGAATCTTTATCTCATCATTTCACCAAAGCTTCAATCTGAAGTTGCTGTGTTGAGAAGCAAACCTTCAATACACCAAATCTGAGGGCCAGACCAGATTCAAACCACAGCTCTTGACAAACTTTCTTGTGCATTACTTGGGATTTTCTACATAGATAATCATGCTACCTGCCAATACAATTTTTTAAACCAGAGAATATTTCAGAGAGACACTAAAAAAATACTAGTAGAAGAAAAACAAATACATTCTGCAGTAAAAAGTATTCTGAATTTCAGTGTGAAGTGGTTGAGTGACTACAGCAAAGAATGCTTCCAATTTGCATTCTGGAAAGTTCTTAGCAATCCTAGCAGGCAAAGGCATGCTGGCGGCTGTGAAGCTAGAGCCTGGTGGCCGCCTGAATCAGCAGCGTCTGATGCCTGTGTAGGCAGCACCCCCAGATCTGATGACATGTCCTGACCTTCAGATTCCCATCTGTGAAGCTGTGATCTTACAAGTGATTCCACGATTTCTTCTAAATTTCATCTTTATCTATAACTATAAAATCCTAAAGGTTTTCCCAGGAAATTGTTACTCTTTGAAAATGTTTCTAAATATTTTTGGTTATTTGCTTGTCTGCTTTTTATGTTTCAACAATAGAGCATTTACAGGGAACAAACATTTTAAAGAGTATTTGCTTTGCTTTTTTTCTTTTTACCATGTGTTATTCTAGGCCTTTGTTTGGAACATAAAAATCATTTCCACAGCAACTAATTATAGTATAAGTCACAAATGCTAGATTACTACTGCCTGTGGGAGATTAGAAGCAGCCACTGTGCAAACATCAAAAGCTGATAAAATGCAGGAAAGATACAATATCCACTGCAGCCATGAACTTCTTAAATTGGTGTTCTGTGATCAGCTCCAAAGAGAATGATTTTCTGCTCATATATTAAATTTTTGCAAAAAACTAGCTGAATGCTGACAGGATGGCTCATTGGAGAAGGTCCCTCATGGAAACCTGGAGACCTCAGTTCATCTGTAGCCTCACCCAGCTACATATACGGAGTATCTTTTCTATGCTGGCTCTGTTTCAAACCTTCCCATTCCTCAAATTGGGGTTGTTCTTTTTTCTATTTATAACTTGCTGAGAATTTTTTTTATCATGAATGGGTGATGAATTTTATCAGATCTTTTGTCTGTATAGCCAAATGTGATCCCATATTCTATTCTCTAACTTGATGATGTCATGGGCCACAATAATTCATTTTTGCATGTTGTTTTGTTTACAGGAATCTATCCTGCTTGGGCATGGTGTATTTTTTTTTATATATTGTTGGATTTGGTTATCTGCTATTTTTAAAAAATACATTTTTATATTTTCTTGCATGTGTGTCTGTATGTGTATGTCTCAATGTGTGTGTGTCTGTGTACATCAGAGGGCACTGTGCCTGTGTAGGCCTGAGGGTAACTTCAGGAATCATCCTGGATTGTGCTACCTCCTTTTTGCTTTGCTCCAGAGTTTCCCAGGTTCTTCCTTCCAGGCCCCAAAGTACAGACCACTGCCATTTCACCATTTCTACTGGTATTTTCATGTGGTAACTGGGATCCAAACTCAAGACCTTCTTCTTTCAAGGCTTAGCCTACGAGCCCTCTCTCCAATCTTCTACTATTTTTTTTGAAGATTTTTTTTTCAATCCAAATTCACAAGTGACACTGGTCCATACTTCTCTTTGTCTGATTTTGTTTTTAGTACTGGTACTGACTTCACAGAACGAACTGGGAAGCAATCCTTCCATTACTGGTTCTGGAACTATAAACTGATATCAGTTCTCCTTAGAGGCTTGGTAAAATTCCTAAGCAAAGACATGTAGATCTGGAGATTTCTTTTCCAGGACTTCCAAGTTATAAATATAAATTGTTTAATAGTTACATGGTGTTCAGGTTACCAATTTCATTTTACAGGGTGTCTGGAAGTTTGTGGTTGTTAAAAGACCTCACTGAGAATGAAGCTGTTTCTAGGGTCTCTTGGTTCTGCAATGGGAGTTCGGCCCTTACTTAAGGGTCTACATCGGACACAGAGGAGGGAAGATATCTGTGGCTAACAGGTCTTTGGAGTGGCTGATAAGACCAGGCATCAAAGACACTCCGAGTCTCTTGGGTTCTAACAGATTCAATCACTCCTACTTCACAGCTTTTTCTCAGGGCTTGGATTATGAGACAAGAAGTAGTTGTGGGGGCCATTCATGGCCGGAAACTAGCAACCAGAGAGCAGAAGGGCGAGGAATCCTCCACTCAGAGGGGACAGTCACTGGGGCTGAGCTTATGTGGCTCTCCACCTAGCTCACCAGACCTGGCCCGAGTCAAGAGACTCTGGCATGACAGCCTGGCAAGAGACAGATGACATCACCACATGTGTGACAGGCATGGAAGGGCGGGGAAGTGCTGAGGGACGACTGGGCAGCCAAGCATGAGGGCAAGGTCACAGGAGAACAGGTGTGCATCTGGTGGGGCTAATACGAGAAGGTTACGTGAGAGAGGCTCCAGGACAAGTCAAGGCACTGGCATTCAAGAGGGCATTGCTGAGGATTGGGGCAAAGCACAGGGACAGGCACCAGCCCCTGGAGGTGGCAAATGGTAAGCTCTGAGCTGATGCTTCAAGTTCAGTCCCTGGGTCCTGACCACATCTTCCACAGTGGCACACCTCTTACTTTCAGCAAGGACCCCTAAAGATTCTATTACACCTTGTATCTACCAATTTTCCTGTTGCTCCCATTAAGCCCAATTTGACAATTATTCACCTCTACTTTAGCACACAGCAGTAACATTCTCACTCCATTTCCTTTACATAGATTGTTTCTTGGATTTTATTATTCAGTGAGGGGTCTGCTGTGCAGTGTCTGGTGAATGTACAGAGAAGTCTGAACTCTGCACCTTCCAAACATTTATACTTAACTGGTGCTGTGAACCAGGGAGCAGCTGAGCTAAGGGTTGGGTAGGGCTATCAAGGCAGGCTCCAGGTCATGCTTGGAGCCCAAAGGAAGGAAAGGCTTGAGTGAGATGGACACTGGTGTGCTGAGGATTGGCCAGAGAGGACCAGGGATGGGCCACCAGCCAGACCTGCTGCAGGATCCTGCCTCATGGCGCACACATGCCTCAGAGAAGAGTGAGCAGCAGACACGAGAGAAGCAAAGCGAAACCCTGTGTAGGCTGGGGATGGCCTTCCCGGAAGGTTCCTGAGGGCAGCAGGGGGCAGATAGGGTGAAGGTGGGGGAGAAGGCTAGGTCACGGGGGAGCAGGCGAAGGGAGGGGAAGACAGCAGTGTAGCTGACCAGAGAAGGGACAGTAATGCAGACAGAGGCCTTCTAATGCAGCCTTCCCTGCCCTTCCTCTTCCTGACTTCGAGCCAGCAGTAACTTATCTGTCCAATGACAGATCTGTCCAGTGACGGATCTGCCCAGTGACCTATCTGCCCAGTGACCTATCTGCCCAGTGACGTATCTGCCCAGTGACGTATCTGCCCAGTGACGTATCTGCCCAGTGACGTATCTGCCCAGTGACGTATCTGCCCAGTGATGTATCTGTCCCAGTGATGTATCTGCCCAGTGATGTATCTGTCCAGTGATGGATCTGTCCAGTGACGGATCTACCCAGTGATGTATCTGTCCAGTGATGGATCTGTCCAGTGACAGATCTGCCCAGTGACCTATTTTCCCAGTGACAGATCTGCCCAGTGACCTATCTGTCCAGTGGTGGATCTGCCCAGTGGTGGATCTGCCCAGTGACGTATCTGCCCAGTGACGGATCTGTCCAGTGATGTATCTATCTGTCCAGGGACAGATCTGTGAGCAATCCCATGGTCCAAGCCATCCAGGGTCCCCAACTCCTCCTCGCCAGAGCAGAGCTGACTGGCCTCCCTGTAGCTGGGTGATTCTGTTTAGAACATGGAGTGCAGAAGATGCCAGGAGTGAGTTCCAGGGGCTCCCTTGGCCCTCCAGGTCAGAGGGATCTGTGAGAACAGAACCCTGAACCTGCCCTTTCCACCCTCCTAGGAGCCTGGTGGTTGGCTCTTCGCTGGAGTGAGCAGGAGAGAGACTGGGGCGGCAAGCAGTGCTCCCAGCACAGCTCCTGCTGGGCTGGCGGTCAGAGTGAGCCGCGGGGTGGAGGCTGCAACCTGAGGCCCATGTTTTTCTGCCCTCTGATGGGGGCAGAGGGCACCGAGAGGACAGCAGCGAGTCACGTGATGCCCACAGTGCACAAGCCAGGACCTGGGCTCCCTCTTCTTCCCCTGTGACTTGCGCTCACTATTTTTCCTTTCCTGTTACACTTGTTTTTAGTGGAAAGTCATCAGTTTTTTCATAAGCAGGAAACTCTTGGCACCCCGCCTATTTACCTTTCTTTTAAAAAAATGAATAACTGCTAGGAAAAAATAACTTCTTTTCATGAAAACAGCCCTGGAATAACTTTGGACCTTTAAAATCACATCAGCATTCCTGAGGATTTGATAGTATTCTTCTTTGTTATCTTACCACTGTGAAGTCAGAGTAGAAAATACATCATTGCTTTCAGTCTCCTGGAACGACTTCAGAAGTTCCGGATCCCCAGATAAATGCGCGAGAATGCGCAACTCGATCTGCGAAAAGTCTGAGAAACGGAGTTGGGTTAGTTGTGGACTCAATAGTGCTGTCTGTCCCCACCTTGTTCTGCCAGTCACTGACCCACAGATGGTCTCCCTGTGGGCCCCTCAGACCACCTCCCTCCTCCCTATGAGGCCCTCAGACTACTTCTCTTCTCCCTGTGGGCCCCTCAGATTGCCTCCCTGTGGGCTGGAGGTCAGCACCCACCTCTTGCGGGCCAGACTCCTGTGGTCTTAGGACCACGGGTCCTTTCCTGTGTCAGCAAATCCAAATTCCTGTTTTGCCTCCTGTGAGGCCTGCAAGGCCTTCAGGACAGAGAGTATTCACTACTTACTCATTCATTCGTTTGTTCCATATTGTAATTTAAAAAAGGCTCTCATGTGAGCATGCAGTGCAGACATAATCTCTTTGGAGTCATATTGAAAGAGGAAACAGTCTGAGAGCATTACTTGGCATGTCAGAAGGACAGAAATGAGATGGAAAAGGTAGACAAGGTAAGGGAGTCTGCTGTGGGCGAGGGAGTGTGTGTGAAGCTGCTGTAGTGATGGGGTTCTCAGCTCCAGCCCTCATCAAGAAAGTAGCAGCCAATGAGGAGGAGGGACCCAGGGTGACTCTGGGAGAAGGAAGGGCCGTAGGTGCTCAGAGCTCATGGTGGCCAGCGAGGGGAGGGCACGGTGGCCAGCGAGGGGAGGGCAATGAGAGGACACGGGAGGGACGCAGGAGTGATCTGGCATCACAGCCAAGTGAGGGGCCTTGGAACTCGAAGGGCCGCTATCGTTTGATGCACACAAGAGCTCTTCGCTTCACGAGAGCATCTGAAAGAGTGAGCTGTGCATGTGTCTTTGCACTACTCAAGGTGAGCTGCATAAAGGAGCTACAGATGCTGCCCTCCCGCCAGCACCCTTTGCTGTACCTGCTGCCAGGAAGGTGTGGCCTTCGGAAGACACAAACAGGGCTCTCGGGGAGATGGTGACGGGCTCCTCTTCTTTACCTGAATTGTCATTTCAAGACCATGTAGTAAACTTGATTGACAGCTAACTGGTAGCTATTCCTTAATTCACTTATTTCACTAGCAACCAAAGACAAGAGTCCAGATTTTAATTTTTATGACTGCTTGTAACTTAAAATAACATGCTGGTAGAAGCTAATATGATTTTCTGCTTTTAAAATTATCTGTTTTGTCCAAAAATATGACTAAGAAAGGAAAAAGTCAGGTACTGACACCCAAACTCACTCTAGTAAGAGTGCTGGAGACCAGAAGGCTCCAGGAGGCTGACTCGGGGTGCGCTGGAGACCAGAAGACTCCAGGAGGCTGACTCGGGGTGCGCTGGAGACTGGAAGGCTCCAGGAGGCTGACTCGGGGTGACCGGAAGCCTCTCCTGACGCGAGGTGCACTGGAGCAGCTGCAGCAGATGATGAGGTCTCGTTGTTCTTGGCACTGGGTGGGGTTCCTAGGGCCCTGGCCCGTGCCCGCAGCAAGGGCAGCACTGGCCTGGTCTCAGGCACAGAGACCTCTATTTGTTTAGGAATGCAGCCTCAGCATTGCAGTTGCATAGCAAAGAAGAGTTTCAGTGTTCTATAAACAACTCCAGAATTTCTCAAGCTTTAATGAAAGCTAGTGCTATTGTGTGTGTTTGTTCTTGTTCTTTATTAGGAAGCTGGTGGGGGAGGGCCTGTGGGAGGAGACCACCTCCCTGGAATAATTACTACCTATTTTAACGGGCACACTGCTAACAGGGAGGTACCATATCACTTCAGCTGCTTTTTATTTTTTCAATTTATGTTTAAATACTGATCATGCAAATACAGAGGAGAACTTCAAGAAAGTGAAACAATTATTATTTTTATAAGACAGAGATTTATAAGCATGTCTGGGTTTAAAGGAATGTTTTTGGAATTTTAGCAAGGTAGAAAGTAATATTTTTTACCTTTAAAATTTTGAGGCTTAGAAATCTGAATTGGGTGCTTGGAGATACCTTGGATATTCTGTTAATAAAAAAGAATAGCTTTAGTTGAAATATCTGTCTTAATCTACACCATTTAAGGGAACTTAAATACACAATATTTTATTAGATACTGAAGCCATTTTGATGAGAAAACCACTAAATGCAATTAGCAAACGAGAGACAGCCTTGACGTTCACAAACTCGACAGCAGAACACAGGTAACTTAAAGTTCTAGCTTTCTGCAGTGGCCGTATTGTAGCCAATGAGGTGGATCTGAGGAGCAATCATTGCTCAGTGAAAACTTCCTATGTATATGTAGAAGGCAAGTGTCTATGAGATATGTACATCGTACCTTGAAAACACTGTAAGTTGGGAATAAGAACTGTCAATTTGGGCTCTCTCCTCAGCAAACACATCCTCCAGGGAGGAAAGAAATTAAATGAATGACAATTAAGAAAACCTGTCCTAGGTAATCTTGCTCTGAAAGAAATACTAAAGGAAGTTCTTTAGGACAAAAGGAAATGTTTACAGGGGAAACTGGGATTTTAAGGATGAAGAACAAACAAAACCATCAGCATCTGACGAGCAAATAAAGGCAAATCTGACAGCCTGAGTTCAATCCCCGTAGCCCACGTGGTGGAAGGAGAGGACCAGTTTCAGAAGGTTTTCCGTACACACGCATCATGGAGCAAGTACGCCTGCTTTCTGGCAGGAAGGAAGGCAGAAAGGAAGGAAGGAAGGAAGGCAGGAAGGAAGGAAGGAAGGAAGAAAGGAAGGAAGGAAGGAAGGAAGGAAGGAAGGAAGGAAGGAAGGAAGGAAGGAAGGAAGGAAGGAAGGCAGGCAGGCAGGAAGGAAGGAAGGAAGGAAGGCAGGCAGGAAGGAAGGAAGGAAGGCAGGCAGGAAGGAAGGCAGGAAGGCAGGAAGGAAGGAAGGGAGGAAGGAAGGCAGGAAGGCAGGCAGGAAGGAAAGAAGGCAGGAAGGAAGGCAGGAAGGAAGGCAGGAAGGAAGGCAGGAAGGAAGGAAGGAACGAAGGAAGGCAGGAAGGAAGGCAGGAAGGAAGGAAGGCAGGAAGGCAGGAAGGAAGGAAGGCAGGAAGGAAGGCAGAAAGGAAGGAAGGAAGGAAGGAAGGAAGGAAGGAAGGCAGGAAGGAAGGAAAGAAGGAAGGAAGGAAGGAAAGAAGGAAGGAAGGAAGGAAGACTAAAGTATGGTCAGGACTTCAGTTACAACAGACTTTTTACAAACTCTTTAAGCTAGGTGAGGCGGCACGCACTTGTGATGTTAACACTGGGGAAGCAGAGGCAAGAGGATCCCTGGGCCTTGCAAGTCCTACCAAATCAGTGGGCTCCAGATTCAGTGACTGACATTCTCTCAAAATTTAGGTAGAGAACACCAGAGGAAGACAACTGATGTACATGCTGAAATATATGCATGTACCTGCGCACACATATAAACATGTACATAGCACACATACATAAGATAGATCGTGTGTCTATAAAAGCAGATCTCCTATTTTGTGTGTGTGTGTGTGTGTGTGTGTGTGTGTGTGTGTGTTCATATATGGGTTCATGTGTGTGTCAGTAAATATGATGTTCATATGTGTATGCCTTTATATGGAAGCCCAAGGTTGATATTGTGACTTATCCATGGTCATTCTCCCACCTTATTCTTTCAAGGCAGCACTAATCAAACTCGGAGCTTACTGAAAGGGCTAGTCTGGCTAGCAGCTTTGTCTGGAGATTTCTGACTCTCAGAGACTGCTATTACAGGCAGGTCAGAGTACCCACTCAGCATTTGACATGGGCTAGAGGTTCACCTTTTGCTTGCCTGGCAATCTCTTTAACTGCTGTGCCGTATCCTCAGTGATACTCTGATTATCGATCAGACAGCAGAAAAAAAAGGAAAATGTGGACCAACATCTCTCAAATATAAACATGACAATCCTCAACAAAGTAGCAAAATGAACTTAGTAACTCAAAGAAGGATTGGTTGCATGCCACTATGGAAAGAAAATTACCTTAGGAATGAAAGATTGCTTAAAAAATCCAAAAAGAACACATCCGTCACATTTGTAGAATAAAGGACCTTAAAACACAACATCACAGAAACAGATAAGAACAAACAGTGGTAAAACCCACATTTGCTCTACCAGACACAACCAAAACTTGCAAAGCTAACTAAGAAAACTGATTTTTTTCCACCTAGTAACACACATATACAAAATTGACTCGCCCTCTATAATTTCACTGTCCAAAGCTGTACAGAACAGACTGGCATCCCCCCATTCGTCAGCACGTCAAGCAAGCTTGAGCCAGACTGCAGCTAACATATACAGCTAGAAGCTTTAGAAGCCAGCAGAGAAGGGCACAGCTCTAAAATCATTCTCGTAGACAGCCACGTGCTAGTATACTGGTGGTTGCTTTACCAAGCAAAGTGGGAGCACAGGAGCTTTCTATTAGTCCTGAGAAAGCAGTAGTATTGAGCTAAATTAAGTGTGTTTAGATGAATTATGAAGAAAGCTTTTAAAATAATTTTTAGTTTTATGTTTTTACAATATAGTAAAAAATGAAATACTAGAAAGCTCACAAAAGTAGCATATTTTATTGAATCCATTATAAACTTTGAACATCTTAAGTTAAAACACATCTTGTCCTTTGGTTAGACAGAAGAATGCCATCCAGAGAAGGGACCTTTGCTTCCTAAAAGACAAGACATAATCCATTCCACACCTGGCAGGTGTCAGCCAACACCAGGTGCTAGTGCCAGATCTAAATACCAGTCCTAAACAGTGCCTTCTTTTCTGGAATCCTGCAACGGCCATCTTGCATAGTGACTTGTGGAGCCACGAACTGCAGTTGGAGTCACTCCAGCAGAGGACTTCAGACAGTCTTTCAGCCGACAATGCACAAATGGGGACAGAAGCGCCAGTCACGGGAGGAAGGCAGAAAAATACCTGCACTCTGACTTAACATTGAGAAACATAAAGTCCCCAAAGCATTTGCAATCAGAATTGATTCTATAAAGTATCCCAAATATGTATAGGGACCAGGGCTATTAAAAAAATCAGCCTTTTCGCTGCGGCCGCAGCAGCCATGAGTATGCTCAGGCTTCAGAAGAGGCTTGCCTCGAGCGTCCTCCGCTGTGGCAAAAAGAAGGTCTGGTTGGACCCCAACGAGACCAATGAGATCGCCAATGCTAACTCCCGTCAGCAGATCCGGAAGCTGATCAAAGATGGACTGATCATCCGAAAGCCTGTGACTGTCCACTCCCGTGCCCGATGCTGGAAAAATACTTTGGCTCGCCGGAAGGGCAGGCATATGGGCATAGGTAAGCGGAAGGGTACTGCTAATGCTCGAATGCCGGAGAAGGTGACCTGGATGAGGAGAATGAGGATCCTTCGCAGGCTGCTTAGGAGATACCGTGAATCCAAGAAGATTGACCGCCATATGTATCACAGCCTGTAGTTGAAGGTGAAGGGAAATGTGTTCAAAAACAAGCGCATTCTCATGGAACACATCCACAAGCTGAAGGCAGACAAGGCCCGCAAGAAGCTCCTGGCTGACCAGGCCGAAGCCCGCAGGTCTAAGACCAAGGAAGCACGCAAGCGCCGTGAGGAGCGCCTCCAGGCCAAGAAGGAAGAGATCATCAAGACTCTGTCCAAGGAAGAGGAAACCAAGAAATGAAGCTCCCTCCTCTCTGTACATAGTCGCCTGGGTGATGATCATGCAGATGTCATTAAAATATAATACAGTCTGCCTTTTTCTTGCAAAAAAAAAAAAATCAAATGTCGGGGCTGGAGAGGTGGCTCAGGGGTTAAGCCTCCACCTTGCAGGCGGAAGGTCCTGAGTTCGGATCCCAGATCCCACGTATAGACGCCAGGCAGAAGCGGGGGTGGCCTGCGCTTCTGGTCCTGGTAGGGCGGAGCCTGTGAATCCCGGGGCAGAAGGAGGTGGAGGCGTCCATGGTGGTTCGCGAATTCGTCTGTGGTTCTACACATACACAGACATACACACACACACACACACACACACACACACACACACACACACGCGCGCGCGCGCGCGCACATACACATGCACATGCGCACAGTTGAATAAATAATAATAATAATAAAAAATTTAAAAAAATCAAATGTCAAAATAGAGCCAGATTTTTTTTTCTTGTGGAGAGCACTAGAAACATTTATGGGATTGTACTAAGTGGCTTTTAAACAAAAATAACTTTTTAATTTTAAAATAGTTTTAGAGGAAAGTTATAAAGACAGTGTATGGTTGCCAATACCCCACCCAGTTCTCCATTAGCATTGTGACATTTGCCACAGGTGTGTCATGGCTGTCCATACTCCATGCTTCACCCACAACACACTATCACTTTTTACTAATGCCCTTTCCCGCGCAGGGATCACTGAGTCCCACACGCCATGCAGTCATCTCTGGACGTGCTGGGCACAGAGTTTCCCATTTTGTGTGGCTTTTCATCACCTGACAGTTTTGATGAGGACAGTTTGGTGAATTCCTCTCAACTAGGATTTGTCTGAGATCTACTGAGAGTCTACTCAGGGCGTAATGGGTTTATTGTTATGAGGACGACAATCCAGGCTGTAATCCTCATCCCGGCACATCCTCACCCTCCACGGGGTTCAGCACTGTTCCACTGACCTCTACTCGCTGCGTGACACCGTTTGCTAGGTTTCTCCCTATAATTTCCTTCCAATTGTCCTCTTTTCAATACACATACATGAAGGATCACTAAGCAGCTGTATTGGTTAATTTCATGTTATTCGTGCCCACAACATGTGCTTTTAAAAAAAGCCTTAGGTGCAGAATGATTTTGAGTGTCACTTTCAGAGGGTTCAGTGTACCAGGAAACACAGGGAGGGCAGGCAAAGCAGAGCAGTCATTATATGCTGGCTAGAAGGTAAGAAAGGAGGGCACCGACACCTGGCTGGAGGACGTGCGCCTCACACGGATACCCACGGGCCTCAGCACACCTGGCTGGAGGACGTGCGCCTCACACGGATACCCACGGGCCTCAGCACACCTGGCTGGAGGACGTGCGCCTCACACGCATACCCGCGGGCCTCAGCACACCTGGCTGGAGGACGTGCGCCTCACACACATACCCACAGTCATGCCTTACCAATCTCCTATGTGGTTCTAAATCTAGTGCAGTTATGATGGCAACTAACCACCACATACACAAAGCAATTTTCTATGCACAAAGAGAGGGATAAAATGCAAAGGATGTTGTAGTTTGGATTTTAAACACCCCTCTTCCCCCCCAAAATAGTTTATGTGTTGAAAGACTTGTCCTCAGCGAAGCAGTGCTAGAGGTGGACTTTTGAGAAGTACTTGGATAATGAGGGTTCTGATATCAGGATATATTTAGTTATTTATGGATTCAAAGCTTAATGGACCACTGTGAGGTGGAAGAAACATTGGGAGGTGGAGCCTAGCGGAAGGAAGTAGGTCACTGCATGTGTGCCCTTAAAGTAAATTTCATTTTTAATCCCTTCTTCCTTTTCTCCTTTTGCTTTGCTCACTGTGCAGAAAGTACTGTTGCTTCCCTGTGTATCCGTGAAACGATGTTTTGCCTTACCACAGGCCCAGTGTCCCGCTTCTGTCACTGTAACTGAGTACCCTGATGAAAGCAGGCAGGGAGGGGTCTCGTTGGCTCAGGCAATCACTTCAGAGGATGTCATAGCATAGGAACTTAGGTAGCAACATTGCAGGTAGGGAAAGAAGCCTGAGCGATGCAGGAACACACAGATGCTTACAGCCACACAGGACCCTTCCCTGTGTAGTCCAGGATCCCCTGGCCAAGGAATGGCCCTGATGCCCACTAAGATGGGTCTGTAAACAGGATAAACAGAGGCACGTCCAGGGGCTGCTTTCCCAGTGATTCTACATTTTCTCGAGTCGGCCATCTCTACTATCCATTCCATCATACCAGAGACGATGAGGGGCCAAGATGGAAGCCTCTGAAAATGGAAGGCAGCATACCTCTTTGCTCTTTTAAACTGATGGCCTCAGGTGTTTCGTCACAGTACCGGAAAACTGACCGACAGGAGGTACAGACTTATCATGTTAATGGGCCAGTATTGATTCATTATTCTGAGCAAAAGCCCTGATTTAATTAGGTGTCCTCAGAACTGAGGCAGTGCCATCCTGGGTGTAAGTTCCAGAAGTTGCCACGTCTCCTTGAGCTGCTCTTGGCCATGACATGCTTCCAACGATCTCGACGGTCTGAAGAAGTGCTGTCGGTACTTGGGAACTTTACTTGATGCTTATGTGCTGCTCTCCTCACGACTGTTCTGGGACTGGGGTTGTGGAGAAAGACCACGTCCTCAACACATCCCAGGAGAGCTCCTGTCAGCAGGACTTGTCAGTGCTATGATCTCAGATGCTTCTTTTTCACCAGGCCCTGCTGTGCAGCCCAGGTTGACCTCAGTTCACTCTTCCTGTCTCTCCTCCCAGGACCAGGACCACAGCACAGGTCATCACGCGTGGCCCTCTATGTCTTTTTGTGAGTTCACAGCTGACTCCTCCACACCACAGAATAACCCTCTGTGTGGATGGGGCAGTTATTTACCACTAAAAGGTATCTTGGCTGCTTCTGATTTTAAGTGATAAAAATCCTGTGGACAGGATTGCTGTGCAGATTTTCAAATCAATTTGGTAAATACTTTGGTGCTGGATAACTGGATTGCATGGTATTTGGTTTGTATGATACTACCATGCCTCTCAGAAGCAGTCACATGAGCAGTAAATGGGAATTCCATCACCTAATCCTTACCAGAAAAATTTAAGTTTTCAAAGTTTGTTACTTGGGTAGGCATGCAGTGGTGTCTCACTAGGGCTTTAACATCTTTTTTCCCCTCTAAGTCTCTGCACAACCCCCTCCTTCAGGAAGCTGCTGTTCCGGCTCCCCCCAGGCAGTCAGGTGTCTGTCATATGATGTTCCAGATACCATCCTCCACATCTCATCCCAAACACTGAGCTGTGCCTAACACAGAGAAAGTACATAATAAATGTGTGTTCACTGAATAAGGCCCAGGGGCATTCCAAATGCATCAATAGCCAAAATTTGCATATATAATAGATGACAGCCACTTCTGACTTAACACCTTATTATTTTTACTTACGCCGCTCACACCCCACATTTGCTAAGTACCAGTGTACATACTGCATCATGACATGCAGCCTGGGGAAGGCAGCAATATGCAAATGACTCTAAGAGTTACCTTCTGTCATAATGGAATTGCGCATTTGAATCACACAATATTGGCTTAAATGAAGGAAACTGAAAGAGAATTTCAGGAAGTCTCCCCACAGATGTGGTGAAAGGGGCAGTACCTCAGATGCTGAGGAAACAGACATGGATGTTCCCAGCACGAGGGTGGAGGGTGGGGAGAGGGAATGGCAGTGGTCTGCTTGCTCTTGATGACCATCCACCAAGGTGCCTGGCAGGTCTCCACGGCGCTCTTCGTGGCTGATGCCTCTCCCATCACACAGCACTGTCTCTTGTGCATGTGGTGTCACGTTGATAAACATGTGTGGAATACTGTGGTGCTCCTATGTGGGTTTCTGGATGGCAGCAGTATGGTGGGACTCAGACAACAATGTGGTGGTCCCACCCACAGGGGCATCTAAGTCAGACAAATTGTGGTAAGGGGATGCTGTCAGAGATCCAAGCCAGACAGCTATACAAGGGAATGGAAGGAGGATAACTGTGTGCAGAAAATATGGTCAGGAGACGCTGGCTCCCAACTCAAGAGAGAGGCTGGCCTTCAGGCCAGCATCTGACGATGGTATCAGAATGTTTCCCTGTGTAAACCTAGCATCAGTTGTGAATCACCTCTTATCTGCGTCCCATCGGATCATCTTCTCATGTTGAACACACGTGAGAATCCCCAGGTCTAACCTAAGTCCACTGGGCCGAGACCTCAACCAGGAGCCCCTATCGCAGACTTTCCATCAGCAAACGCCAGCTGGTCTGTGCGCAGGCAGATGGATGCCTTTGCTTGCCACTGACCAGGCCCCTGTCTCATGTGGCTCTCCCTGGACTGCTCCCCCATTCCACCCGAGCCCCTTCCTTTGCCTCTTGAAAGTCGTGACACAGTGTTACGCCCCTTGAAGACTCCCCGATGGCATTCAACTCCCCTTGTTGCTGATCCTCCTTGACCACATACTTCCCTCAGTATGGTGCCACCTTCTGCAGCTCTGTCTCATTATGCGTACCTCTTATTTCATCTACTATCTCCCCACATCCCATGGGGCAGAGTTCCCACAGGCATAGCACAATACTTGACAGCCTGACCCACAATTGTTCTCAATAAACTACATGAATGAATGAATGAATGAATGAATGAATGAATGGCAGGAAATGGAGTTGGAGAAGCAAGTGCTCTTTGTGCTAGGGCATCCCTTGGACTGCCTCAGGGATTAAGCCTGTAAGAAGTGGGGTTAAAAGAATAAGGTTATGTTTCTTAGAGATTGCTCTAGATGGATAGATACAGCATCAGTGAGGCCTGCCCTGAGACAAGGGGTGAGGAGGACAGGGAAGACCCACAGTAAGAGACAGCCAATGGGCATGGCGGCCAGAGCTCCACGGGCATGCAGGCCAGAGGCCCACGGGCATGGAGGCCAGAGGCCCTTGGGGATGGTGGCCAGAGGCCCTTGGGGATGGTGGCCAGAGGCCCACGGGCATGGTGACCAGAAGCTCATGGGCGTGATGACCAGAGGCCCACGGGCATGGTGACCAGAAGCCCACGGGCATGGTGACCAGAGGCCCACGGAAATGGAGGCCAGAGGCCCACGGGCATGATGACCAGAGGCCCACGGGCATGGTGACCAGAAGCCCACGGGCGTGATGACCAGAAGCCCACGGGCATGGTGACCAGAAGCCCACGGGCATAGTGACCAGAAGCCCATGGAAATGGAGGCCAGAGGCCCACGGGCATGATGACCAGAGGCCCATGGGGATGGCGGCCAGAGGCCCACGGAAATGGAGGCCAGAGGCCCACGGGCATGATGACCAGAGGCCCACGGGCATGGTGACCAGAAGCCCATGGGCGTGATGAGCAGAAGCCCACGGGCGTGGTGGCCAGGTAAATTTTGCAGGGTGGTGACAAACAGGAGGACACCTGTTTAGCAGTGGAAAAATCACAGTGGCTTTAATTATCTTGGCGATGCCTTCGAGAAGGCTGAAGAAGAGTGATGGGGGCCCCTCAGCATCTAAGTGGTAAAGAAGGCACTTGTGCAGTACCCACAGAGAAGGGAGCGGCAGAGGAGACGTGCTTCTCCTCTGGGAAGGGATGGCCCTTGGCGTCTGCTCTCTCGTGCCAGGTGCACAGGCCAGAGAGAAAGGGACAGTGCTGCAAGTTGGCAGGATGGCAGAACCTGGTCACTGGCAGAGCCGAGGAAATGGGTCAGCCCTCTGCTGGCAGGAAGGCAGAAGTCTGGTCCACAACCAGCTCAGCGGCATGACTAAAAGGAACAAGCTCTTCTACCTACCTGTGTCTGGCTGTATCCACAGCTTAGCTCTTCTTTGGTCACAACCAGCACATTACAAGGTGAAAGGTGGCTCAGAGAAAACTGCAAGGTGCGATGCCCACTGCAGAGCCTGCTCAACCTGCCACTCCAGAAGGAAGTACATGGAAAGTACTAGAAGACTCCTTCCCACTGGGGATGATGTTAGAATGTATTTGTTTTAGTATAAACAGGAGAGTAAAATATTAAATCATAAAAATAACGAAGTTTTAAAAGCTCATTTGGGTTTCATATATAGATTTAGATTTAGATTTTTGAACACATTTTTATTAAGTATTTGGATAGATATTTGTCATGGTTTGAAATGTGAGCGTCCCCCACAGGCTCACGTATTTGAATCTTTAGTTGCTTGGGAAGGTCGTGGCACCTTTAGGACGCGAAGCCCTGCAGCAGGAGGCAGTCCCAGGGGGTGGGCCTCCGGGAGCCCTGCTGGAGGAGGCAGTCCCGGGGGGTGGACCTCCGGGCGCACGCAGGCCTGGGACACTATGACCCTGCTGGACGTGATCTGCAAGTATCACAGCAGGAAAGTGAGGGGCTTCCTCTGAGGTACATTAATCATCAATAACAATTAGAAATTAATGTTACCTTGGAAGACGTATAACTCACTTCAATTAGAAATAGTGATTTAAATGTTAAGTGAATATTTTGCCTTTTTTTGCATTCAAAGGATATGTTAAGTTAAATTTAACCTCTTAGAGTAGGTTTAAAAATTTGTAACCCCTTCTGTCTGACTTCTGTGTGAAGTGATGCATGCGATCTTGTGCTGTGGCCTGAGAAAAATCATAACAGCTAATTTTAAGTAGTTTCTAATGCTTTTAGGGACCGGTCAGTACAGATACTTCGTGGAAGTAACAAAATGTTTTCCACTGTGTTCTGTTCCACTGGAAATGCAGTCACTCATGTGTGAGTGGATTTGGTCACCTGTCTGAGTCTTGTGTGAGTTATGATGTCTTCGTGACTTAGTCTATAGCAGCTCCACTCCTTACTCTGAAATATTGTCTCCATCCTCCTGTTAAGAGCTGTGCATATTAAAATACGTAGGGGCCAGTTTGTCGCTTTGGGTACAAAGAAGAGCAGCTCCCAGGAGAATGTCTTCTGTGCTTAACTTCAGAGCCTGTGAACAAGCCTTATATTTGTCCAGTAACTGTCAATAAAGAGCATTCTAAAAGAAAAAAAAATTTGTAACCTTTTTGCTGATGGCAGGAAAAAAATAACCTTGCCACTCATGGGAGACTCTGGTGGCTTAAAGTCATGAGGCACCTTCTTTTTTTTTCTTTAGCAAATGGCAATCAGATTGTCCTTAACCTTCCCCCTTAAGCCAGCCAGGTCTCCACCCTACAGCAGCAGTCCTGGATAAATAAACTCATCTGCTTGACTTACGTTTCCATCACACTCTGCAGGCTGCGGCAGCATTGAGAGGGACGCTCACAGCACTGAATCCAAAGAAAGAGAAAAGAACACCCTTTTTTCTTATCTTTTTCTTTCTTTTATGTATGTATAAATAGATATGGCATGTGTACATGTATGTGCCTATGCTTGACTGTGTGTGGGTGTATATAGATCCGGGTATATACACAAGTGTACTTGAGTATATTCAAATGTAGGTGGATGTACATGTATGTACACAGTGCATTTGAGTGTGTGTGCCTGTGGAGGCCCAAGGGTGATATCAGAAATCATCTTCCATCACTCTTCCACCTTATTGTTGAGCCGGGCCTTTAATTAAACCCCAAGCAGACCTTTAGGGCTAGTCTGGCTAGCCAACTTGCTCTAGGAATTCCCAGGCTCCGCCTTCCAGGGCTGGAATTATAGTCATTCACATTTGTTTGGCATTTTTACATGAGATCTGGAGATCCAAACTCGGGTCCTTTGCTTATAAGGCAAGGGTCTCTCTCTATCTCAAGAAGAGAGTTTTAAGTAGCACTTTCAGATCACAACTAAGAGACCAGGAAAGCTCAATAAACTCAAACTGAGCAGCAGAGCAGAAACAGCATGAAACAGAAACCCATAAAGCCAAGCAGAAATGACCCATAAAGCAAAAAGCTGGCTACCTGGCAAGATTGAGGATTGACTGTAAGTATGACTGCAAACACCACGGATGAGGCTTACCACGGACACAGGCAAACACACGAACGTTGCCACGGAGACCAGATGGTCCGATTCCTTAGAAACACACAATCTGACACGGATAATATGAAAACTGTTCAGCAATTAAGGCTATTGACTCCATGACTTTAAAAAATCTCCAAAAATAAATCCTAAGGTACAGAGTATTTCATTAGCAGATTTTACCCAATACTTAAGAGAATTTCAATTCTATATTTCCCAGAAAATATAAGAAGGAAGAGCACTTTACAATTCATCTTATGACACTAGAACTATCTTCTTACCAAACCAGACAGATTGATATTTTTATGAATACACACACATAAAATCTTTAAAATTATTAACATAGAGGATTGAGGGACATACTTAAAAATATGGGACCCAACACCTGTGCTCATGGGCACTTATCTCAGAGAAATGCAAACTTGTGGCCACGTAGACCGTAAGCAATGCTTATGGCAGATTTACTTGTCAGAGTGGAGAACAAGTGTCCCTCAAGAGGAAAAGTGTCAAGTAGTTTAACTAATCTTTTAAAGAAAAGTAATGTTTTTAGATAGCCACATCATCAGAAAGCTACACCACCAGTGTGGCTGGTGGCTTCCCCAGAGCTACAGAGATGAAATCCTTCCAATGACCTTCCCCACCCTATAATACCATAGTGCCCTCCGGGAAATCAAGACCCCAGAGCACTGTGAAGGCTCCATCAGCGCAGAATATGTATTAATGCTGGGGGGCGCTCCAAGTGAAATCAGAATCCTAGGTGAGGGTTCAATGACCCTCCCCACCGCCTCTTTTCTGAGGGAGCATCAATGAATAACGGGTATGATCTTGATGATCCCAAAGAGGAAAACATCACACAATAGAGGCTAGAACCAGACAACACATCTACCAAAACTCTTGTATGACAGAAGTATTACAAAGTAATATTACAGCAAGCAGTTAACTAAAAAGAAAAATAATTAGGTCCCTACCAAACATGTATATAAAAATAGGTTTCAATGAGATTAAAGATTCTGTACAAAATGTAGAACCTTTGAGATTTTGAGCATTTTAGTAATTTCGTTCAAGGCAAGAGTCTTTAAAAAGACACAGAAAACTAGATATGGTGAGGCTACTTGGACTCCTAGCTCCTTGGGAGGGTCAGTCAAGCCTATGGTTTAAGAGTCCATCTTCAAAACAAATGGGGACTGGAGAGATGGCTCAGGGGTTAAGCCTCTGTGTTGCAAGCAAAGATCCTGAGTTCAGATCCCAAGTCCCACGTAAAAATGCCAGACATAAACAGTGTCAGCCTGCACTGCTGGGACTGGTGGGCGGAGCCTAGGAAATCCCAGAGCAAAGCAAGAAGAAGGTAGAAACAATCCAGAATGATTCCCGAAGTATTCTTGGTCCTCCACAGGGGCACACAGTGTCCTCTGATACACACACACACACACACACAAACACACAATAAATAAACAAACAAACAAACAAACAAACAAATAAATAAATATTTAAAACAAAAGCCCATGAGAAACATGGGCATAAAGACTCTACAGATGCTAACTCTAGCATGAAACAAAGTGGATTATGAAAACATTTATGTAAGTGAACAAAAAAACTATAATATATGAAGAAATTTATAAATTACTAAGAAACAGACAAACTGCTAGGTTGAAATTAGACAAAAATAGACAAGTCATTGAAAAGACTCAAATGACCAATAGACGTAAAAAGTACCTGTCTTAATTAGCAATTAAAGAATGCAAATTAAACCACAATAAGACACTGGTGAAACTTATAACTTGGAAATGAAAGCTGTATTCAGACCGCACATACACTGAGGTACCCATCACATGAATTTGAATGTCAATCCGTCTGATGGCCATGGAGGGGATGATGGTGAGGAAACCTTGTAGCTTAGAATATCCATCATGGCACTACCTTTTCTTCTTGGCATTTTATATACCTATATATACCTGCATGCATGTGTGCATGCAGGTGCATTTGGGCACACGTGGTTGCATGAACCAGAAGACAACCTCTAAGATGGCTCTTCAGGCGCAAATGCAGTTGCTCTTTGTGCTGCTGATTGGAAACTAGGGCCAATGCTCCCTTGCACGTCAACAGCATGGCAGGAGACTGTACCAACATCAGGGGTGGGGGAACTGGCCACACCATATTCACAGGATGTCTGGAAGAGGAGTATACTTTCTCTTCCAATATGCCTGTATTCCAAAGTACTAAACCAGCTCTCTCCATCTCATCTGCCCATAGAATAGTCTCAATCTTCTATTAGTTTGATAGTTTCTCACAGACTTGCTCAACTTGCTTTAACTAACACCTCTTCACAGATGTGCCCCAAAACTCAGACTTCAAGTATCAAACTGGTACCTGCAATTAACTGCCATAGGCACCATTTACCTTTTACCAAATAGATTAGACTGGTTGGCCAGCAAGTCCCAGGAATCATCTGTCTCTACTTCCCCAGGAACTAGGATTACAAGGTCATAATGAGCACCACTGTACCTAGATTTTTTTTAAATGTGGGTTCTAGGGATTGAACTCAGGCCCTGTGATTGCAAGTCAAGCACTTCACCTACTGAGCCATCTCCCCAGCCCTCAGTGCTGTGCTTAGGGGTGAAAAGCTGGAAATAACCTAGAGTCTATACAATGGTGAATACATACTATGTATTCACCAACGTGAGTGAAGTACAGTTGATCTGTCAACACTGACAGCTGTCAAGGACAACGTTAAAGGGAAACAGCAAGTAAGTTATATATGTAGTACACACTACTGCCACATAAAACTAAGGTAGCCGATCAAACATGATGCCTCACCTGCTATTAAGGAAACATGGGTGACAAACACTCCACACAGGATTGAAAAGGGCACTGCCTCGGGGAGAACAGACCTAGGAAAGGGTCGACGGGTATCTCAGTGCACCCAAGTAACAATCAAGCTCTTAAACTACATGGTGGAAACAGATATTACTGTGGCAGGCTCCCTTCCTTGCTTACAGGAAAAGTGGGGAGCATGTGGGCCAGGACGGTAACATCAAACCAGTCTCTTAAGAGGGAGTCACAATCAGTAACAGGCAGTGACTGGAGAAAACAGACTGGGGTGGAAGACACGTTCAACGACTGAGGGGCAGAAAAGGGGCCATAGCCTGAATGCCGGGAAAACATAAGCCGTGCCAACATGGATTTGCTTCTAACCTGCCTAGGCTCTAAGACACTAGCACAAATGTGTAAGTGAAACACTGAGAACAGTTAGAAAAGTAAAGAAAACTAGGGGAGAGAAAGGCTCACAAAAAAACCAAAACAAGAATCTAATAATATGCCTGGATTTTAGCATTTCAAATTAATACACCTGTAACCTTAAAAAAACTAGAAGAAAAACGAGAACTCAGGACACTGAGGAATTTGTAAAAGCTCATCGTGAAAGGCCAGATGCTTTGAACTTCCTAGTGTTGATAAGTTCTGAGCTACGATAACACTGCAGCGAGGGGAGCACACTGACAAGTGCCTGTCTGCAGAGGTGGAAATGCTGGAGAGGACTCTAAGCCCTGAGATAAGGAGGGATCGGGTGAGTAATGCAGCCTCTGGCAAGCTCAGCAAGAGCAAAGGTCCTCGTGCCTCCTTATGAGAAGGCCTTTGTGAAAACCATGGCAGCTCTGTGCAGGACTCACAAAACAGGGGCCAAAAAGCATCTGACATCTGAGTTGGGGGAAGAGAAGAACAGACAAAATGAAGCCGAGGCTCTTGGTCCTGCTGAGGAGGAGTACATACACTCCAAGTGCAGCCATGCAGTGGGGCAGCAACCAAAGATTCGATCACTTGCAAAAGACTACGCAGCAAGGTCATCATCTGTCCCCCCGGGTCCCCCATGCTTGATCTTCAACATGGCACCAGTGGAGATGTTCCGTAGAGTTAGGCTTCATGTTAGAAGACTAAGAGAAAGGTTGCCAAGGACAGAACTAACGGAGAGACTCTAGAAAGGGAAGCGCTGGAGCCAACAACATCACTATTACTTATGCACTGCTGGGCTCAGCCTCCCACTGAACCTGTCAAGCTTCACCCTGAGCTGTGTGTGAGGAGGGACAGGACAGGCGAATCCACAGAAGACAATCCGCGAGTTCCCACACTGGCCACTGGGTGACTGTCGGTGATGATCTAAATGGCACTGCAAAGCTCTGTGCATGCCCACATGTATAAGTAAACATGTACCCTGCGGCACGTGCACACCCACATGCACAGGCAAACACACACCCAGTGGTACATGGCACACATGGTATATTGGGAAACATGTACCCAGCGGCACATGATAGGCACATGACAGGCTGACAGCCCATGAAAAAAAATCAACATTTTATGGCATTTTAAAATAAGGCCCAGACTTGCAAAACACAATATTCAAAATGTCTAATAAACAACCCCAAATCACTGGACAAAGAAGTAGGGAAGCCTGGAGTTGTGTGGGAAAAGATAATCCAAAGATATCAGTGCCAAGAAAACACAAATATTGGCATTTTCTGACAAAAACTTTCAAACAGCTATTGTACAAATGTCCCATGTATTTACCACACATACACTGATGAAACTATAGCATACTCAGTTATTTTCTCATAGTTGCTGCTTCATTAAAATATCAAAATATGGGGAAAGGGGAAATGGTAGAGTGGACCAAGGGGAAGGGCAGGATGGTCGGTGAGTCAAGACTGTTGCTGACAAGCTAGTGACCCAAGCTTGATCCCTAAATTGTCCCTAGAACCCACATTAAAGAAGGAAAGAACTGGGCTGGAGAGGTGGCTCAGGGGTTAAGCCTCTGCCTTGCAGGCAGAAGGTCCTGAGTTCAGATCCCAGATCCCACATATAGACGCCAGGCAGAAGCGGGGGCGGCCTGCGCTTCTGGTCCTGGTAGGGCGGAGCCTGTGAATCCCGGGGCAGAAGGAGGTGGAGGCGTCCATGGTGGTTCGCAAATTGTCCCGTGGTTCTACACATACACAGACACACACACACACAGAGACACACACACACAGACGAGCGCACGCACATACACACACATATGCACATGGTTGAATAAATAATAATAATAATAAAAAAAAAGAAGGAAAGAACTGACTACAAAGTTATCCTTTGACCTCTATACATGTGCTGTGGCATGCCCCCTAATCCTGATAAGTAAATAAATATGAAAAAAATGGGGAAAGATGTAGGTGAACCAAAAGGCAAAAACACTTTATACTTTCCTGTTAAGAGAAACAGGAAGCAGAACCTTGGAGTGGGTGGTAGCAAGGTGCTGTACTCAGTGGGTACCAAGGACTTTCTCTGGGGAGGGAGAGTGAAGAAACTAGCTCTTCTGAAAATGCTGAGGAAAAAGTATTAGGGATGGGGATGCAGCAGTGGTGGAGTGCTGAGCAAATTCAAAGCCATAGGTTTGCTCTCCAGCAGTTTAAGGAAAAACATAATTCAAACTCCAGCAATGGCAATGGTATCTGGTTAACATCAGCTGGATTCAAGTTTTACGTGTGAAAATGAAGGAACTTACATCATGGGAAAATGGAGGTATTCACGCCAGTACTCTCGGATGGAGGAAAGACCACCGTAATGTTGTTAAGACATAACCAGTCAGGGACTAGAGTGGAGAGAGGACCAAGACAGTGGGCAGCACTGGGATTCATGGGGAGACAAGGGCTAAACGAGTTGGGAAGGCTATCTGATAAAGCTATGAAAGAAAAGTATGGAATATTCTTTCACCCAGTGATTCCACAGCTGAAAATCTGACCACGGCATATGAGTACCAACACAACACAATGCGACACGACCCAACATGACAAGATACAATACAATACGATACAATACAACACAACACAGTGCCACACGGAACATGTTCACGATACTGGCCACAGTGGGGCACAAACTCCTAACCCAAAAACTTCTGGCCACAGAGCAGCTTCCCATGCCCAGGAGCCCACCCCCTCATGCCAGTCTCTCTCCCCTTACACAGCTGCCTGCAACAGGTTAGCTGGTGCCCCTCTGCCAGTGTCCCTGATAGATCATGTATACAGAGGTTCGAGTGAAGCCCCAAACACTAACCAGGGACCCACCGAGTGAGCGGATAGGAAAGATGACTGAGATGACATCATTGTGTCATCCTATGAGCTGCAATGACGTCATTGTGTCATCCTATGAGCTGCAATATTGCCACAGACATTCATCAGTATATGTTATGTTGTGCACATTCAATAACTCATATAATTAATTCATATACTTAAATAGATTCAGGTTGACATATAATATCAAGAGATGTACAGAATAATAGTGCAGAAAGCAGTATTTTATGAGTGTGTGTGGTTAGTAGAACATGTGGGAAGACAAGATTTTAATCAGGCTGATTCCTCATACGAACCTCTTCTCATCAGAAACATCAGTCATTTAGAAAGCTGGGGTGGGGACACCTGTGGTCACAGCACTGGAGGTGCTAAGTATCAGTTACAGAGTGAGACCCTATCTTGAAAAAAGAATCAAAATGATGTCACTATTTTAAGCGTTAATAAATCTGTGCCATATGCAAGGACATTTGTAGCTTTTCATCTTTAAAAAAAGTCTTCAGTAAATAAAAAATGGAGATGGTGGCTACCAGATACAACTTGGGGAGATCTGAGGCCACCAGCCCAGCCCCAATCTGAAAAGGATGGGGAGAGTATCTTCCACTGCCCTCAACTGAAGTGCTGGATTCTGGGTGAGCACTTGGCTCTTGGTGAGTCTTGTTCTCAGAACACAGAATGCCACATAAACACCTGTGAGATGCGCACTCAACGTCAGCACGCCTACCGAGCCCCGTACCAAGAACAGACCGTGCAAACATACGGACCTTCACACTGAGCGAGGACAGTGGCTTCACTTACAGGATGCTTAGCTGAGAGTCTTCCAGTCACAGTTCCAGTCTGATTCCACGTGGAGGAGACGGAGCCCTTGACGGGTTAAAAAGGATCGGTTCAAACTCATGCAATGCTGCGTGACAGGTAAGAACAGGCTGGGTCGTTTTCCTACAACAGAACCTTAGCTGCTTCTCCAGCTTGCTGGCCTCCAACTTTCAAGCCTGAACTATTATTGGGTTACAAAAGCTGATGGCCTTGGGATCAGAGGTAGGGGTGGTCTCAAGGGCATGCTCCTCTAACCCAAATAAAAACAGCAATAGCACAAGTTGGTCTGTGTCAGTTACCAGCTCTGTACATAAAGCCAGGGCAGTGAGGACTCAACACAGACAACAACGGGACTTGCCTCAGGCTCTGCACTTACTGTGAGGCCTTGAACGAATCATGTCCTGTGGCGTTTCTACTCACTGTCTCCCAGTCTAGCCTAAGAAGTACATTGTGCTACCATTTGCAACATTCCTCCATGGAGGAAGGCTTAGAAAGTTCCTGAAACTAACAAAGGGGGGGGCTCTTCCCAAGGTAAGAAAATAGCAAATAACTGCTGGGGAAGGAGACTCCCTGGTCAGCTGGCCAGTATGGAAGGCGGAGCAGAGCAGCGTCTGCAGGAGACTCTACGACAGTCCCACGGCACAGAGTTCCAGGTCAAAGCGTCCATGCTGGGTGGTCTTCCTGGCACTGAGGCTGCCTTCAAGTCCCCCTCATGTAATCACCCTCATTCCTGCAGTCACCCAACAAAGTCACTGGTTCACCAATTGGACTTTGGTATAAATGTATTTCAGACCATCATCTAACCCCTATCTGGGGTGAATTGATGGCAGCTTTCCAGGAAAAATGTCACAAAACATATAAAGTAGTTTCTCCGCGTGTGAACTGAAATAGTGACATCTACGTCAATGGCCCAGAACAGACAGGGCACGGATGTGGAGGCAGGCCAGCTGAGGGCTTGAACAACAATCACAGTCCACAGTTACAAGACTGTTAGACCTTCATCATTCACTAGAATTGTAAAAGGTGTGTGTCTGGACTCAGAAATAAATCATATTCCTAATCCCAATTTCTTTTTTCTAAGCCCATTACCTTTTTCATGCAAGCCAACAATCCATCTACAAAGGCTGATTTGATCTTGTGAACCTGAGTTGCAAAGGCAAGATTACTCGTGTAAGTCAATATTCGCGCAGGACATGGTGCGAGGCACCTCGCCCGCAGCACCTCGCCCAGTGTCGGGCATGTGCTGCTGAGCTCCCCTCACATGTCCTTAGGTGCTGCTGGGTGAACACAGCTCTACGGAGCAAGATGCCACCCCACCATTTTAAAATAATCTGTCATTCTATGTTATTCCTGGGCTTACGGGGAAGCTTCAAAGATGAGTTGCCCTAAATACTCAGCTCAGTGCTCCCAGGAGAGGCCCTGTCTGCTTCGTTTCCCTTCTTCATATCACTTTGGGAGGAAAGGAAATTTGACCCCACTATATTCCTGAAGGCCGAAAGCTCAGTAAATAACAGGACTGGCTATCTAGGTTATGAACATTGTTTGTTAACATGGAAAATGTGAAATATGGGGGCTGCAGAGATGGCTCAGGGTTAAGCTTTTGCCTCGCATGCAAAAGGATCTGAGTTTGGATCCAGATCCCACATAAATACAATGGGCAGAAATGGCAGCAGTCTGTACTTCTGGGCCTGCAAGGGGGAGCCTGGGAAACCCCAGAGCAAAGCAATAAGGAGTTAAAACAATTCAGGATGATTTCTAATGTCACTCTTGAACCTCACCTCTAAACATATGCGCACACATTTACACATGCAAAAAGAAAAAAATTAATTAGAAGGCAAGCATTGAAACAGAAAACATGACTAGCTAAAGCAAGAGAAGGGAGCATGCCTGGGGCTGGGAAGCAAGAGGAGGAGGGACTTGTGTGGGCAGCAGTAAAAGCATTATTCCCATTTATAGGGACTGACAGGCCACATCTGACTCCTTGGTCTCCCAGTTCTGGGCATGCCGACTCGGACGCGAGGAGGACACTGGGACATCCAGAGCAGGACTCTGACATGTGCGCCGAGAAAGCTGTCCCCCTTAGAGCAGCATTCTGCACCTCAACAAATGTGGGGTTGTCAACAGAGATGGGGCAGGGCAGTTCCCTTCATCATATACCACTTAAAAAGACATCAGCTTACTTGTCTGTATTCCAAAATTATCTTGGGTAGTGGATGAAGGTCTTGTAGAGAACTTAACTAAAACAAAGCAAAAACAAAAACAAAAAAGAATGAAAATGTGCATCAGTAATGTAATTCCTGCATTTCAACATTTCAAATACTTTCAGCTTGGAGAAGCTCTAATAATAAACTGTGCAATTCAACATATTTACAAACTCAGCTTATTGTTAATCCCAATGCTTAAGAGATAATTCTGATGCTCATGTGGGAGCCAAAAGAACCTTAACAGCAGTCGACTTGGGGTGAACTTAAATTTGTGAAAATAACTCCTACATATGGGAGCAAGCTGAGAAAACCCTCTACATACACAGCTCAGTGGCTTGACAACACACAACATAGGACTCAGAGATCTGGGTTTCAGGGGTAAACTGCAGTGTGACCATAAGCATTGCAATTAAGTTTATTTTTTGTTTTTTTAAAAACAGTATTTTTGCTATTCACTGACAATTTCATAAGTAAATACAAAGTATCTTGATGATATCCACTCTCACTTTTCCCTCCAGCTCTTCAGAACCTCCAATTCTTCCTCCTATATTTGCATCCTCTTTTTATTTTGTAGCCATGATGTCCAGTTATCGCTGCCTGCATATACAGGGGTGTGGGCCACCCACTGAGCGGGGGACACGCTGCCATATACAGAGATGTGAGCTACCCAATGAGCACGGGACAACCTACCAGTGGCCCTCTCCCCCAGCAGTCATCGACTGTCAAAAGCTCCTCAGCAGGGGTAGTTCTTCCTTCAATTCGTTTGAAAATTTAAAATACACCACGTGCATAGGAAAATGAAAGATGAAGAATACAGTCTACTGAAGTTTCTCAGTGGGCCGAATAGAGAGCTCAGCACTTAAGAAGCTTGCTCCACAGTCACAGAATTGGGATTCCAGCACCCACATAACAAGCCGGGAGCCCCTGAAAATGCCTTACTGTAACCCTGAGGGAGCAGGAACAGCAGGATTACTAGGGCCCACTGACTCCCAGCCTAGATACACACGAACCCCAGGCTCAGTGAGAGACCCGCCTCAGGTGAGCAGACAGTGTGATGGAAGAGGACAACTGATACCCTTGCTAGCCTCTGGGCTCCCCCCCACAAACACACACACACACATGCACATATACACATGCACACACATGCATATGAACATACATGTACACGTGAACACATGCACACATGTGCGAGCACACACTTGAGCACATGTACACACATGCACATGGATGCATGCACAAATATGCATACATGAAGACATACATACACACATGTACAACACATAAATGTGCACGTGCATATATGCACACACTCATGTCTATGCACATGCATATGTACACACATGCATACACACATATGCACACAAATGCATGCAGACACACATGCACACACACACATACACACTCAAAGAAGTTTTTAAAAAGGAATAAACATAGTGTTTAATTACCGGCATGGCAAACAAAGAAACATTCCAGTTTCCCCACCCTCCCATCTCAGAGGCATCTATGCCTTCACCTCTGTCCTCCACTGCAAATTATTCTTCCTTGTTTTGAACATCTCATCAATGCAGCAGGAACAGTTGTGCAGATGGTTTCGCCATCATAGCTTCAGGATTAGTCTGTGTTGTGTGAAGCACACTGCTGTGAGGTGTCCAGTTGCAGGAATGCAGAACAAACATCCACCATCTTTGATGGACATAGGTTCTTTTTCTAGTGTAGGACTGTTATCAATAACATGGCTAGTACACAGATCTTAGTTAACAAGTGTCCACAGTCCAGGTGAACACACAGAGAGAGATAAAGGGACTCCTGGTCCATTTCAGCAGAGATTGACGGTTCTCCAAGGTGTATATGCAAGTTCAGCCCACAGCAGGCCTGTAGTGATGGCCACTTCACGTCCTTCCTGATGGACACTAATGGCCACTGCTCTTTAATTTAAATATTTTGACAAATAAGAAGATGCCTACAGTTTTAATTGATGATTCCCCAGTAACTAATCAAGTTGGCCATGATTCATGTATTATTCATTAGTCATGTATCTTTATTCATGAAACCCATGTTCATGTGTTTGTGTGTCTCTCAGCTGATACAGTACTTTTTTGTCAGTTATATTTTTGTCAGTTATATTTATCAGCAGTCTCTCTTCCCTTCTGGAGCGTCTCTTTCACTCATCCAATGACATTCTTCCATTAAATAAAGATTCTTAATGTACTGCTGTACAGTCTGCAATCTTTCCCTCTATGACTGCTGCATTTGGCATCCTACCTACAAAGGTTCACCTACTTTAAGGTCCTCAAGTAGTCTTTCAAGGTATCTGCTCTAGTCTTTGACATTTTGCTTCTTAGAGTTTGCTGTGAATCACCTGGTGTTTATTTGTGAACTGGTGTAAATGGTGGTCAAGAGGACGACCCAGACCGTTTGTGCAGTGAGACCTCCTGCTTACTGCTTCACAATGCTGTTCCATCCGGAAGCCATGTGCTTTTGACATACATAAGATGGTGTATTTGTGGTTTCCCATCACATCATTTTTATCTGTAAGTCAATACCAAGTCATATTGCTTAACAAATCCCATTTCTTTATAGAGAGTCTTGATATCCAATTTGCAGTAAGTCTTTCAGTAGCACATCCCAAGACTGTCTTTACTCTTCTTAGGTTTTTTTTTTTTTTTTTTTTTTTTTTTTACATTTTTCATATAAATCTGGGAATCAGCTTGCCAACTCTTGCTAAAACACTCCTGCCAGCATTTTAATTAAGATTATTTAGAACAGTGAAGTCCAACTTGAAGCAGGAAGGGTTGACGATACGACTCTGGTGTGCTGACATGGACAAGGAATTCTAACAGCCAGAATAAAGGCTGAGGACAGAGTCTTTGCCACAGAGACAAGCAGGCATTGACGCTGCCTGGGGATGAATTGTGGCCAGTATAGCCCAGACCTGGACTTTGCTCAGAAAAACTAACCCCAAGGGGACGAAGTGCAAGAAAATGCTTCGCTAAGAAAGCTGCTTAGGGTAACGTTTCTGGTCTCTCATGTCTTGACAGGAGTAGCTAAGCACGCTCAGAAAGAGCAGAGGGGTTGCTCACAGAGCTGGCGGTAGGATACAGCAGAGGTGGAAGGTGCCTGTGGCCTGAGGCGTCATTGAAGCTGTGTGAGCTGTTGACACAGAAGCCTACTCTCCCTTCCCTCTGCCACGTCATATGCTCCCACTAGGCTTCTTTTCTGGTCCCTCAGCTTTACCCTGTTGCTATCAATGCTGGCTACATATCAAAATCAGTAGGGAGCTTTAAACATAGCATTGAGACTAGACCACCTGGGCAAGTCTGCCTCAGTGGATCAGTTCTGGGCATTTCCTGCTGCCCTGGCAGAATGGAGGCCACTGTCCCAGAGCCAGTGCAACAGAGCGGGCTGATGGCTTCCATGCTGCTCACCTTAGATAGAGGTGTCAGCCTGACAGTTGAAGAATTACTACTTAAGGTACTCCCTGAATAAGTCTGGTTGAAGTGGAAGACCAGCCCATGTGTCCATGGGGGTGGGGTGGAGAGAGCTCGTTTAGCACTTGCAGGCTGGCAAGTTAGGAAATAGGCCCGTCTCTCAGCTCTTCCCATAGACAGGGTGTGGTCAATTGTGTAGCTCTGGATGCTACACAATTGTGAGACTTTCCTGCTTCAATGGACTATAATCTATAGAACCACAAGCCAGAAGAAACCCCTGTGCTCCCTAAACTGTGTGAGTGCCACATCCACTCGACAATGGGAAGATGACATTAGCACATGTGCTAATGTGCAGTGTAGTGCAGAGAGCATCCTGCATTCTGTTCCACAGACTCAAATCCCCCAGTGGCACAGACAGGGGTACCACAAGGCACTTCTAATGCCCAAAGACTGAACAATCCACACCCACAGTTTCCCTGAGCAGTGGCCATGTCTATCTGTACTGGAGTGTGACTCGAAAGACCAGGACTGCATTTCACTGCATTGATGCTACTTACTCATGCGAATGCACCAGGTGGCCTTCTGCTCTGAAAATCTTCTTGCCTGCTCCACTTGGCTGCCATCATTTGGCCATCATCACAACTCTCCAACCCGCTATAAGGGTGACCCTTTTAAAACATATCTGACATCTCTGAGAACAATAAAGTTCAAAGCCTCATGACATCCAATACAACGTGGAAGCAACTGCTATTCAGTAGATGAGTGGACATGCTGTGATGTGGCCAGACACTAAAATATTATTCAGTACTACTATGGCCATCAAACCATGAAGATGGGAAACACCTAAGTGCACATCACTCGGTGCAAGAAGCCACTCTGAGAGCCTGCTGTTCCACACAAGAACAAGCCGGCCAGCTGCACTTTCAGTTTCATGTAGTGAAGTTTATCAATATATAGCAAGCAGGAATAAAACAGCAGAGAGCAGCCAGACAGCAGAACATCAGATCAGACACCTGCCCCATCTAGCAGAAACTGACTAAAGAAGCCTCCAAATCAAGCACACAATCCAATAATCATAGGTGGAGCCTTGGCTGGAGAAGAGCATCCCAGGGAAAACCGCTCCTGGGTGAGACTCCAACTGGCCACCACAAGGGGTCCTCCATTATGGGTAAATAATAATACTATGGAGTGTCTGGGAATGACTGACCTCCCAGCTGTGGTCAGGAAGACTGTGTTCTCATTCAAAGGATTTGTTCTACTCCTGTGGTGCTGCGCTGTTCTTTCCCTTCTCCACGGGGCCGGGCCATCCCATCCCTAGGAGGGAGGTTAACCACATACTTACAGCAGCTTCTCGGTGAGCTTAAGCAGCACATGAAAACTTACTTAAATAATGTAGATTATAGGTACATATTGTATAATTTCAAACCACGGGGACAATGAAAGATTAGAGGTATTAGGACTTGGGGGATAGAGGGAAGGATGAATTCATATAGCACAGAAATTTTAAGGCAGTGAAAATCTCTTATATGATACTGTAATTATGAATACATGTCATTATACATTTGTCTAAATCCAAAGAATGTCTGACACCAAAGGTGACCCCTAACACAACGCACAGACTTTGGACACTGATATCAATGTATGTTTGTCGCTGTGATAAAGGCATCACATGCATGGATGCACATGTATGGATGTAAGAGAACAGACGGCAACTACACTTTACTGCTTGATTCTGTCATGAACTCAAAACTATTATGAAAAATAGTGTACGGGCAATGCATGTTTGCGTGTGTGTGGTTACACACTAATCGCCATGTGTGGTGAGGCCACTTGCATGTGTATCACATGCATGTGGAAATTCAAAGTTGATGTCAGATGTTTTCTTCCATCACTCTCTACTTTATTTACAGGAGCAGGGTCTCTCAGTTGAACCAAGAGCTTTCCAAGTTGGCTAGTCTACCTAGCCAGGTTGCCCTGGGGATTTCCTGTGTTTGCCTCCTGAGCTGTAGGAATATAGGGAGTTGCCACGTCTGCATGGCTTTGTGTGTGTGTGTGAGTGCAGGTGTTTGCCTTTTAGGATGGGAAGTGCAGCTACCATCATTTCCACTGGTGTTTTTTACATGGGATTTGGGACTGCTTGCAAAGCAGAAGCTTAATCCCTGAGCCATCTCTCCAGCCTATCTGAATGGCTTTTATGTGGGTTCGGAGGATCCAAACTCTGGGCCTCACACTTGGAAAGCCTGATCCACTGAGCTGTCTCCCTAAAGTCACTTTGTAAACACGCAGAACTGAAGCATGAATGGGTCAGTAAAACTGGAGTGCAGCTAGTATGATTCGTGCTGATTCTGTTTGTGGGGAAACGAGGGTCCTCATAAGATCACTGTCCCAGCTCTGTCCACAAGATGACCTCAAAACCAGGAGCACTACACCCTTCCTCATAACATTGCTGTCTGCAGAGTAAGGAGATTGTGGGGAGGGTAACTGTGCCAGCTAGTATAAGGAACAGGCGCAGACTAGAGGACCGTGAGTAGCTTTCCCAGGAGTCTAGTGGAGCTCCGAGGGTCACTGCCTACCTCTCTTCTGCAAAGACGAGATCTAAATTTCCTTGGCAAGGCAGGGCCTAGCTTCCAGAAGCACCTGCTACTCCAGTGCTCAGTGGACAGACATTTGATGCAGCTGCCAGATGCCAGGACTGAGCCATTTGACTCTGGAAACAAAGCCAGGATTTTTACTACATTCTAAGGAAACAAGCACATAACACCATTACCTAAGACAAAGTCAGATATGGCATTATGTACCAAAAGTAAACAGATAACACAGAGGCTGTGAGTGGCCGAGGGTCTCACTGCGCTCTGAAGGACCATTTTGAAAATGGCATTGAAGCTGCAGTCAGAAGCCAGCAGGCGTAGTCTTCTGTCAGAGTCCAAGGACTGTGGAAGGCGCTTGCACAAAAGCCACAGGCAATGAGTGCTGGGAGGAGAGCGCCACAGCCAAGGATGAGCCAGACTCAGGCTGGGGACATGCTTGAGAGCTTGGGTTTGATTCTGAGGGGAGATGAAATCAGGGACGTTTTAGTCAGAGCAGCAACGTGGTGTTTTGAAAACTTTTAAGAGAGGCAGGACAAGAAGCAGGGTTGTGGGTAGGAGGTTTGGAGTGAGCCAAGCGAGAGAACAAAGGTGTACAATGAAGAGGAGATGAAAGAGGCAGACTCAGGCCATGTCCTACAGGAAGAGACCTTGGGCTTGCTCCACATGGCTTGGCAGAACAGACTGTCAAAAGGTCACTAAGAGCTGACTGTTACTGGTAGCTACTCTGTCAAGCACCTGTAAGACTGGAGTGAAGAACCGAATCTGTGGAAAGATAGTTCCAAGACCCTGGAGGAACATCCTCTTCAAGAGACCCTCATTCTTCCAGTAACCACCCACCAAGCCTGGAAAGACCTGTGCAGGAAGGCAGCAAACACAGGTTCCCAAGGGCTTTTGCCCCAAGTGCCACCTTGGGCTAGCATGAGCCCACGGGCTAAGATGAGCCAATGGACATATGCTGGACAGATGATGGTCATGGGAGTCTCGGAGGGAAACTTCTCCCTGACACAGAGTCAAAGGCTCGAAGCCAACCTCAATGGCTACTCCTCAACATGGCAGGAATCCACTTCCTTGCTGACCTGCAGGGATCCACTTCCTTGCTGACCTGCAGGATCCACTTCCTTGCTGACCTGCACCTGCATCCCTGCAGCAACATCAGCTGTCAGCTCTGGCACTTACTGCAGTGCAGTGTCACTAAGCTCTCTTTAAAATGCCTCTCAGAGGGAGGAAAGACATTTGGGGAAAGACTGATGACCGACCTCATTTCCAGATCCTTTAGGGCATAAGAAACAAGACACGAATGGATATTAAAGAAATTACTTTTTAGGATTAGAATGAGAACTAAGGAGAGAACTAAGGAGGGAAAGTCCTTGCCACACAAGCCTGATGACCCAAGCCCCAATCCACAGACCCATCTAAGTCAGGCACAGTGGAAGAAGTATCTTCAATCCTAGCACAACTGTGAGTCACAGGAAGTAGATGCCATGTGTGCTCTATGTGCACACTCCACTCAGGTGCGTGCACGCAAACACACATACACATGCACTTATGTGTATACATACTTGTATACGCTCACACGCTCATGTATATCACATACATGTATACGCTCACACACACTCATGTATATCACATGCATGTATACGCTCACACACACTCATGTATATCACATACATGTATACGCTCACACACACTCATGTATATACATACATGTATACGCTCACACACACACTCATGTATATCACATACATGTATACGCTCACACACACTCATGTATATCACATACATGTATACGCTCACATACACATGTATATACATACATGTATACACTCACACACACTCATGTCTATCACATACATGTATACGCTCACATACATACACACTCATGTATATCACATACATGTATACGCACACACACTCATGTCTATCACATACATGTATACGCTCACATACATACACACTCATGTATATCACATACATGTATACGCTCACACACTCATGTATATCACATAGATGTATACGCTCACATACATAAACACTCATGTATATACATACATGTATATGCTCACACACTCATGTATATCACATACATGTATAAGCTCACATACATACACACTCATGTATATACATACATGTATACGCTCACACACTCATGTATATCACATACATGTATATGCTCACATACATACACACTCATGTATATCACATACATGTATACGCTCACACACACACTCATGTATATCACATACATGTATATGCTCACATACCCTACATACACACATATCACATACACACACACAAACATATCACATATACCTATGCACTTTTTATACTCACACACTCACACATATCACATGCAAGTACACATACACATACATACACATAAGCTCTCATGCACACATCACATACACACACACTCTCATACCCTACATACAGACATCACACATGCACTCATACACACTTATGCACATATACACACACACTCACATACAGACTCTCACAGATCACATACACACATGCACTCACACACCCACAGTGGAATAAAACCTTGAGGGAACATCTTGTCTATAAAGTCTTCTGCCAGCAGAGGGCAGCTGGCACCTGGTGCAGACACGTGAGCGTGTCAGATTCTGGAGCCTTACCACAGCCTCAGACGTGGACAGCTGCTGGCGCTGCCCGGTTCTAGCAAGATACCTCCTCCGGCTCAGCAGATGCAGCTTCAACTTGCCGAAGAGGATCTTCAACAAAGACAAGGCGCAGGTGTGAGAAGGTTCCCACTTCCAGAAGAGGGCCATCACCACACAGCTGAATCACTGCCCAAGACACCTGAATACACGTCACGAGATGCCTACACCCTCCTTTACTAATTTTCTTAGATTCAAAAACTTTGAATTAATAAACATCAAAGTGTTCATCACCTGAGAGAGAACATGAACAACTTGTATACTTTTAGACAATATCATACATGCAGAATAAGTCTCCCTTTTAATCCCTAAGTAAGACATTTATTAATTGAAAGAACAAAAATGTAACACTGCCATTCAGGTACGGTACTCCATGGCTGTAAGCCTAGCTGAAGGAGGAGGACTTCCTGTAAGTCAGAGCACAGGCTGGCTCACATGTGACTTCCAGGTCAGTCTGGGCTACAGAATTGTCTCAAAACAAACAAAGTTGAGTATTACCTCACGAAGTTGATCATTACTCGTTATAAGAAACTGTTCTCCTGCAACAAAGTGGGCCTCTCGCTCCAGTTCTTTGAGACGAGCCTGAAAACATGACAGAAAACCCATCCTTCAACATTTTCACAACTTGAAGTTACTAAGTTTATTAAATAACTTAACAAACACACACACACTCTCATACCCTACATACATGCAGACATCACACATGCACTCATACACACTTATACACATATACACACACTCACATACAGATTCTCACACAGATCACATACACACATGCACTCACACACCCACAGTGGAATAAAACCGACATAAAAAGCAATGTATAATTCACCAAAAGGGTCATTAAAAACATATATGGACTTCAGTAGACTTTTCAGGCTCTTAGAATCACCCTCCCGCAAACATAAGAGAAACTCTTGAGAAGCAAAAACCATCCTGAAATGACAGTGGGGAGCAGGCCCCCCCTCTTTTTTTTATTATTTATTCAACTGTGCGCATGTACGTGTGTATGTGCGCGCGTGTGTGTATGTCTGTGTGTGTGTGTGTCTGTGTATGTGTAGAACCACGGACGAACTCGCGAACCACCATGGACTCCTCCACCTCCTTCTGCCCCGGGATTCACAGGCTCCGCCCTACCAGGACCAGAAGCGCAGGCCGCCCCCGCTTCCACCTGGCGTCTATAAGTGGAATCTGGGATCCGAACTCAGGACCTTCCACCTGCAAGGAGGAGGCTTAACCTCTGAGCCACCTCTCCAGCCCGGGAGCAGGCCCTCTCACCAGTCCAGAATATAAGAATTCCTTAACAAGTTGAAGAAGAAAATGTCTTTGCAAGAAAATCTACCTCTTGAGAAGGGTCTGTTAGGAATACCTGACCTACTCAACCTCACATATTAGCTGTACCATTTGACTCCCACATACACAGTATGTAGTAGACACTGGCGGGATATAAACCAAGAAAAACTGGAAAACATCAGTGTGGTAGAACTGGGGAAGTTAGGGAAAACAGAATCTGCTGAGAAGCAGAGTCTCACCCCGAGAAGTGCTGAGATCCTCTCCACTTCTTCTTTGTTCACCTGAAGCTTATGGTTTTCCATCGCTGTGATTGAAAAATCCCAAGCAGAACATATTTTAGTTGCATTAATCAATCCAATCAATCTGAGCATGTAAAGAGAATAGTGCTTGCTTACTTCAGCTCAGCAGTCTGTTATAGCGAGGACATGGAAAGAACTGGTCTGTGGAGGATAAAGCTCAGTGATAGAGTGCTTGTGTAATGTGCAGGGCTTGGCTTCAATCTTCAGACAGGGTGGGGAGGAACCTGTGGAAGTGGGTGTAGGTCTGCCTGACCTGTTCTAACCTGGCTCTTTACACTCTCAGGATGCAGAGTTCCCCCTTCATCTCCTCTCTAGTGGATGGCGTAGGACCTGGTCAGGAGCTAAGACAGAAGGGGGAGGTCTCAAGAGATCAGACAGAGAGGAGGGCCCAGGACTGGAGGATTACCTGGACACAGACAATCACAGGTAAGTTTCAATGAGATCTTCTCCTGGCCAGACCGAACAAGAAGGATCCTACACGACTGACTGTCCAGATCAGGCAGTGATGCAGCCCAACCCCTCTCATTGCAGAAGGAGAACTAAAGAGCCCACCAGACACACCGCCTATTCCTTCATGAGCTGGAGACAAGATTCATTCTCAAACAGCATAAACATTCTCTAGAAAAATGACTGAGCTTTGTTTTATGGTAACTTACCTGCCAAAATTGGTATCAGAGGAAGCTCCAAAGTACGAAATAGTTGCCACAAACCATAAGCCTGTTTTGTAGGAAAAATATATTAATATGGCTTTAAATTATTAATGTAGTCTGTAGAAAATCTACCTAACTTTGATGTGCCAGGATTAAGACATTCTTTTCAGAAGGGGTTCCCTTACCAACTTGTTTATTTTTCCTTTCTATTTCAGGGATTGGAGATGACTCAGTGGGCAAGAATGTTCTCTGTGCAAACATGAAAACCTGTCTTTAGAGTCCCATCACCTATTTTAAAAAAGCCAGACCTAGCCACACATGCCTATAATCCCAGTGCTATAGGTCAAAGACAGTAGATTCCAGGAGCTCGCTGGTCAGCTAGCAAAGATAAAACAGAGAACTCCAGGCTTCAGTGAAAGACCCTGTCTTGAGGGAATAAGGTGGAGATCGATAGAGGAAGACAACCAAAGTCCTCCCCTGGTCTCTGCATGTGAGTGCATGGAAAGGAGCACTGTGCACACACATGTATATACCACACACAGAAACATATACACACAAAAATACAAACATACACATGCACACTCCTGTTGCAGAGCTTGGTTTTCTAAAAAATATTTTATTTATTTGTGAGGAAAAGGGAGGAGAGAGAATATGAGAGAGAACAGACACAATGTGTATGTGTGTGGAGGTCAGAGGATAACTTTTCAGTTCAGAATCTGGTTCTCTCCTTCCACCATGGGGGCCTGAAGGATTGAACTCAGGTCCTTTTGCTTGTAGGGCAAAGTAACACTGAGCCATCTCCACAGCCCTCTTCCTCACTTAAAATGAACATAAGACTTTTTACTTCCATTCTGATTACAGAACAGACTGACTGAATTCCACCAATTAACCTAGATTTTCGCTGATCTTTCATTCCTCTGCCAACAAGTCTAGGAAACACTGGAATCTTGTGCACGCAGTAATTCCTCTTTATTGATAAAACTTTACATTTCTTGTTTGTTTTGGGACAGGGTCTCATGTAGCCAAGGCCGGCCTTAAGCTCACTGCATGGGTGAGACCCTCGAACCTCTTCACACTCCATCTCCTGATGCTGTGACCCCAGGTGGGAACCACCACACCAGCTTTAAATCCTCTTGCTGAAGCTTTTATCGTTTTCTCCTCCTGACATCATCTGAGCATGCTAGGCCTTATTTTCCAGCTCTTCTTGATTTTTTCTACCTTTTCTGCAGACCCATTCTCTGCCTAGACTTGCACCCCAAAGGAGAGTAACCCTCTCAGATCATGTAACATATACTCCCTCTGCTTAGACAGGCTTTCTCTTTGGGCCCCAGCAGAAGTCTGAGGACAGGAGAGAGGAAAACAGTTCACCTTTGAATTAAAGATGGAAAATTCCTGGCTACTTGCTGTCTATCTCGCCAGCTCCTTACCATGCATCACCTCTGGATACAGCCCTGCCTTCCCTTCTCAGTTGTCTACCAATAACTGTGGTGTCCCATACGAGTCTAACTGAGGCAAGCTGTATGCACCTAACTGCTAATTAAATAAATGATTGGCTAAAAAAATGCCTCAGTTAAGCGAGCGGCCTAGAACCTGTTTCCAACATGTGGAATACATTTTAAAACTCAGGTCTTAACATCTCAGTCTCTCCTTTTCTCAGTGAGGTACAGGTTAATTTAGCCTAAAAAAAATGAACATTTCATTTCCCTCATATTCAGAACACTAAGCTGTCCCTCTGAGTACAGGTGAAAACGCAGCTCTTACATAGACTGAACAGAAAACATCTTGCCTGTAACTTGGAACGAAGGTTCATCATAAGACTGTAGAGTATCCTCAGGTTTGCACGTACATTCTGATTCTTTAAAAATGGAAGATATTAAAATTTAGACAAATTTGGTTGGCAGCCATGCTCATCTCATGCTGCCGTCATTTACAAAAGGGCTTCTGGTGACATGGCACAATGCTCTTGAAGTGCCTATGTAGTCACATCTCCAATCACAACAAGTAGACCAGACCCCACCTACAGAGGTACCTCCACTCTGCAAGGACAAGACACACGCTTTTCCCAGCCCAGTTCCTTCCTCACTCACACAGGGAGAAACAGAACCAGTAAGCCCGTGCATGACTACACAGCAGAAGAGCCGGAACACGAGTCCTCAGATCCTACAGCCTGTTTTCTTCCCTGTCACCTGTAGCACATGATGGCTGCCACATTCTAAGTACCTGTCCAGCATCACCTTAGCATGGAGAAACCGGGAGCCACAAATAGAGGATGTGATGTATCCAAGAACAAAGAGGGGAGATGGAATGGGAGGCAGCTCCTCAACACACAGTATGTCCCTTCTAACAGGAAGCTCCAGAACTTTCTACAAAGTGTCCCACTCTATCGAAGAACCCAAAATGCTAGACTGCTTGGGATCCACTTGTCTCGGATTAGAGTGAACTCTTTTGTTCAGTTGAGGAGTCTGATTCCAGCAACCAGCCTGCTGTGTAGGGATAGACACCCGAGCCAGGAAGGGAGCAGAGACACTGTGCAAGAGGTGAGCTTGCATGTGGCTTCTGCAGTCATATCTTACACCAGAGCTGCAGGCTCTGCTGGCAGAAGGATATCTGTTTCTGATTCAGCCAGCCAATCCACGGCCTTCTAATGCACACTTTTCAAATTGAAAGAGAGTGTTCCAATGTCTTTGTCGTGGTTGTTCACAAGGACAAAGAGCAGGGCTCTCTGAGTTCCTCTGCACAGCTTTCGCCGCGTGACCTTACTGTGGCCACATCTCTGCTCCATGGCTTTGCTTCTCCAGAAAGTAGCTCCTGAAGATCAGGGGCAGCCCCAAAATGAGGACTTGAGGTCACCTAAGAAGCTTCTCAGTTCTTTCTGTGTGGACTGAGGTCCCTGAGGCCATGTCTCGGTGCTAAGGATTCATGAAAGGGCAGCTCCTGCTCACAGACAAGGTGGCTCTGACTAAAGACTGCAGAAAGAATCACACCAAATGGAACTCCCACGAATTCTTCTACCCTCTCCACCGGTCTCTACAAAAACGCCTAAGCTGAAAGTATTTGAGTGGAACAAGTGAAAATGAACGCTGGCAATATTCTCTTTATCATTAGATTGTCCGTAAAGTAGAAAAGGGCTTTAGCAAAAGGAAGTCAGGCTCTGAGAGGCAAACTATGCCAAAATCTGCATGCAGGGAAGAGATTAAAGCCTCACGTCCGTGATGTGGGGAAGCATGGAGAAGCCTGTCGTTCAGACCCTATTCAGGACCATCCTCAGGCCTGAATATTCAGGCTCTACACAAAGACACTGCAGCTTGTTGAACAGGAGAGATGCTTTAAACATGGCAAAATTTTACTCTGTAGCAACTAGGAAAAAAAAGGAAAAGGGAAAAAAGTCAGGGTTGTACAAGGCAGGGAAGCCTCGTCTTCCGATGGCTCACCACAGGACTCCTGGAGGCGTTCCCATGCGTGCCGCTCCTGGTGGCCGCGATGGGCTTCTCTAGGTGTTTTGCCACTAAATCCTCAAAAGAAGGTGCAGCATCACTGGGATCAATGAGCCATGCAGCGATTCTGGGGTCGAGCCCTACAAAATCTGCAGCTAAAGAGAGAAAGATCACTTAGTCTTTCCCCAAATCTCTAGCAATTATTGTTTTTCCTACCTTTATGTTTCTTTTTCTTGTGTATGTGTGTGTGTGTGTGTGTGTGTGTGTGTGTGTGTGTGTGTACTTTGTGTTGCCTGCAGAGGTGTAGAGGCCCAAGGGTGACTTCAAGAATCATCCTGAATTGCTCTACCTCCTTATTGCTCTGTTTTGGGGTTTCCAGGCTCTGCCTTCTAGTGCAGGCCATCACCATATCTCCCTGGCATTTTTATGTGGTATTTGGGGATCCAAACTCAGATCCTTTTGCTTGTTTAATTTCTGAGCCATCTCTCCAGCCCCTTTACAAAGTTATTAAGTTTCAAATAAATAATACTTTAAAATTAATGGTGTATGTGTGCACACATGCCATAGTGCACACAAAGAGGTCAAAGGACAACTTGTAGAGCTGGTTCCTGTCTATCTTGTTTCTGAGTTATGGTCTTTACTGTCTGAGGCAGGTCTCTCTTGTTTCTGTTGTTGTGCACTGTACAGCAGATTAGCTGGCCTGCCAACTTCTAGCTGATTCTTCTGTCTCTGCCTCAAAGGAGTCATGGATTGCAAATGCACACAACCACATCCATCCAGCCTTTTACATATGCTCTAGGGATCCAATGCAGGTCCTCAGGCTTGCAAAGCAAGCGCTTTACCCATTAATCCATCTCCCCAGCCCAGGAGTAATACTTGTATTCTCTTGTCAAATTACAGAGCTAAGTACCATTATGACTGTATTATTCCTTGAGAATTTCTACCCTGTGGGAAGGAAGCTTAATACACCCAGGTTGTGAGTATAACATGGCTGATTGACATGGGTATCACATTAAAGAAATGGGCTCCGGGGCTGGAAAGATGGTTCAGGGATTAAGATTCTGCCTCTCAAGCAGAAGGTCCTGAGTTTGGATCCCAGGTCCCATGTAAAAACACCAGGCAGAAAGGATGGCAGACTCTGGCCCTGGTGGGTGGAACCTGAGAAATCCTAGAGTGAAACAAAAAGGAGGTAAAAGCGATCCAGGATGATTCCCAAAGTCACTCTTGGTCCTCCACAGGGACACACAATACCTTCTGATACATGCACGCACACGCACACGCACACGCACACGCACACACACACACACACACAAATAAATAAATAAATTGATAACTTTATTAAAAAAAAGAAATGAGCTCTGAACATCTAAGAAATGAGCTCTAAACATCTAAGAAAGGGTAGGGATTCCAAGCACACTTGGAATTTGAATCTCCCAATAAACACATTATATGGGACCAAAGTCAAAATGCTGGTCCCTGCATTCCTCTCCCCTCCATCATCCTCTTCTGGTAAACCCCCTGCTCCATCCCCGGCTGGGTTGCTTTCCTAGGCCACTTACAACCTTGCATTGTAGTCCTAGGAGCTCAGGCCTCCTCTGTCAATGAAGAAGCATAAAAACTATGTGAACTTGTCCATGCTCTTGCTGCTGCATGTCAGGGCAAACGAGCAGTGCACATCCTTTACATGCCAGTCCCACGGAACAAGCACTGCACACACATGGGAAAAGCACAGGATTGAGCCTCTGCACACCAAGCTAGCAGAGAAACAGACACCTCCAGCCTGTTACATCCTAGTAGTCCCCGAGGAACAATGCAAACACTCCTACTGAAAGAATAAGAGCGACTAAAAAAAGGAAAATTCAGCAAATGACCGAATCCCAGATATATAAGCCCTCCCAAAGCCCCCAAAACCAGAAACAGGGCAAACCAAGGCAAAACTTACTAATCCCATAGCAATGACCTCTAATGAGAATGAATTACGTGAAATCACAAAGAATTCAAAAGAATGATTATGAGGTATGTTCAAAGAAATTAAGAGACACAAGAAAACTAATTCCAAGAGAACACAAACAGATAAACAAAATAAGAAAGTTAACAGAAAATATGGAGTGGAATTCAATTAAGAGATAGACATACCGGAAGTGAAAATTCAGTAGACATCTATATAGAAACCTCAAGAGAATGGATCAAGAACACAAATTGCAAGAGTCGGAAGACAAGGTAGAGAAGAATTGGTGGGCAGAGTTCTGACAAAGACAGAGATAATGAGAAAGTGAATAGAACATCTGAGATCTATAGGAAACTAGGACCAAATATACAAATCATAGGCATAGAAGGAGAAACTCACGTTAAAGGTATGAACAGAAGCATCCAACAACATCACAGCAGAAAATTTCTTAAATCTAAGGAAGGAGCTGCCATCTAGGTACAGGAGGCATTTAGAACACCAAAGAGACAAAATCGAAAAGTCATCATACTATAGTTAAAACACTAAGTATACAGAACCAAAAAAGTGTTTCAAAAGACTCAAAGAAGAAACACTAGTTACAATCCCCACCAAGCTGGGGAGCCAAGCTAGCCCCTTTGACAAGCTCTGAACTTGATTAGAGACCAAGCCTCAAAAGAACACAGTGTAAAAGCAATAAGGATAAGTCTTGGTATCAACCTGTGGCCTACACACACACACACACACACACACACACACACACACACACACGCACGCACTCACGCGCGCACAAATGCACTCACGCATGCACACATATATGCACTTGCACACATGTAAACATGCACAAACACATATAAGCACCATATGTATATATACCTAAAAATGAAAAAAATATTTAATACACAATGATATTGAAGTAGTAATTAAAAGCTTCCCAACTAAAAGAAGTCTAGGCTCGTATGATTCACTCCTCAATTCTATCAGACCTTTAAAGAAAAGCCAAAATCAATGCTTTTCAAATTGTTCTATAAAATAGAAAAGGGAAGACTACTACCAAATATTTTTTGTAAAAAATATTTTATTTATTTCATGTGTGAGAGAGGAAGAGATAAAGAGTAAATGGAAAGTATGTGCACATGAACAAGAGACAGGAGAGTGAGAAAGAGGGGAAGGGAAGATAGAGAGAAAGAAAGAAAGAGGGAAGAAGGAAGAAGGAAGGGAGAGAAAGTGTGTGTTGCAGTTCATCTGCATGGTTGCTGATAAATGACCAGAACACAGCTTAAGGGAACAAGGAGTTTACTTTCTTACGATAGTCCAGTTACAGTCTGTAGTCCAACTTGACAGGGAGAGCAGCACCAACACCAGGGCCAAGGGAACTGGCCACATCATCACCACATAATGGCTGAGAGATGGACAATCCTTATTTGCCAGACCAGCATGTCTAGCCAAGTGTACAGAAGGATGCTGACTCTCTCAACCAGCTCTCCGTATTTTATTCATCTGTTCAGGGCCTAGTCCCACCCACCATGGGCTGGGTCTGCCCCATCAACTAGACAATCTCCTTCAGGTTTGCTCTGGGCTTAACTCAACTACTAATTCTCCATAAATGTGACGCTTATGCCTAACTAGGACAGAAAGAGAGAGAGAGAGAAAGAGAGAAACAGGTTGATTCTCTCTTTCCACCATATGGGTTCCAGGCATTAAACTCAGATGGCAGTTTGTACATAAGCACGTTTACCCTCTAAGCCATCTTGACAGCCCCGACTCTTTATGAAGCCAGTATTGCACTGATGAAGACAAAACAAAAATGAAAATTATAGTCCAATTTTCCTGATGAACACAGATGCAAATATACTCAATAAAGTGCTTGTAGCCCACATTCAAGAACAAATAGAAAAGATCATTCACCATGATCAAGCTTTATTTCAGAGATGGGGATGTTTCAACATATGCAAATCAAGAAATGTCACACTTCCCATATCTTTCATCATAAAAGTTCTGGAGAAACTAGGACTAGATAATACATATCTCAACATAATAAAGGCTATATATGACAAACCTAGAATTAACATTATGCTAAATAGAGAAACTACATTAAAGCAGGAACAAGATAAGAGTGTCCACTCTCTTTACTCCTATTCAATATAGTGCTTAAGTCTTAGCTAGAGCTTTAAGACAAGAGAAGGAGATAAAAGGGAAACAAGTAGGAAAGGAAGAAGTCAAAGCATTCTTATTTACAGATATGATTCTATATGTAAAAGACATTAAAGACCCCACAGAAAACTTTTAGAGCTGATAAACACTTTCAGCAAAATATTGGGTTACAAAGTTAACATACGTAAAATCAGTTTTCTTCATTACACCAGTGACAAACACTGAAAAAGAAACATACAGAAAAGTAATTCCATTCTCAGCTGCTTCAAAAAATTTTTGGAATAAACCCATCCAAGGTATTGAAAAAAATAAACAAAGAAAACTTTGAAACATTTGAGAAATAAAACATTAAAAGATGGAAAGACTACCCATGTTCATATTGTGAATATGGATTCAAATAATTCATATTGTGAAAATGGCTTACTATCAAAAGCAATCTACATGTTCAATATAATATCCACCTGTGATAGTTAAGCCTGGGTGTCAACTTGACACACCGGTATTAACTAAGATGGGCTGAGACCACATCTGGAAGGATCAACTGAGATCACCTGATAGAATTATGCTCGCCTTAGATCCTATCAGAACCTCCAAAGATCTCACAGGATCCTCTCAGTACTGGACCATATAAAAAGGAGCCAAGAAAGAGAAGAGATGCTTCTTGCAGCTGTGCTAGGTAGGAATTGCTTTTCCTTCCAGCCGCCTGGTTTCTTCGATCCTCTAGCCTTCAACTAGACTAAAGACTCTAAGAATTCTCCAGCCTTTAGCCATCATCACCCACTTGACTACCGAACTGAGCAGCTAGCTACTGACAGCCATCGTTGGACTATCTTGGCTACTGGCAGCTATCGTTGGACTACTTCAGCCCTATCTGTAAGCCAACTCAATAAATTTCATATATATATATTCATTCATTCTGTGAATTCTGTGACTCTAGAGAACCCTGACTAAAAAAAAAAAAAAGAGAGAACCCTGACTAATACACCATCAAAATTCCAATGCCATCTTTCATAGAAATAGAAAATAACAATGTTAACATTCATATAGAAGCATTAAAGGCCTAACAAAGCCAAAAGAACGATCCGGAGGGATTACCACCTGCACCTGACACAGAGCTACGGCACCACAAGAGCATCGCAGTGTGACAAAACAGACACATGGTCAATGGAACAGAACACAGAGCACAGACGGAAACCCTGCAACTATAGCCACCTGAATTGTATTTACTAAGACACCAAAAATATACATTAGAAAAAAGATGACCTCTTTAACAAATGGTGCTGGGAAGCTTGGTTAGTTATATGTATAAATATGTACAGATCTTATCTCTGCACAGATATCAACTCCAAATACATCAAGATGTAGACACAGGGGCTGGAGAGGTGGCTCAGGGGTTAAGCCTCTGCCTTGCAGGCAGAAGGTCCTGAGTTCGGATCCTAGACCCCACGTATAGACGCCTGCCGGGCGGAAGATGGGCGTTGTTTCTGGTCCTGGTAAGGTGGAGCCTGTGAATCCAGGGGCAGAGTAAACAAGGAGGAGGTGGAGGCGGTCCATGGAGGTTCCCGAATTTGTCTGTGGTTCTATACACACGCACATACACACACGCACGCACAATTGAATAAATAAATAAAAATATTTAAAAAAAAGATGTAGACACAGACAACAACTTTCTGAATATATCCCCAATTGTTCAGAAAATATGTCAAAAATTTAAAAATGGAACTTTATAAAATTAAAAAGTTTCTGCACAGGATTGAGAGATGGCTCAGTAGTTAAAGCACTGGCCATACAGGCAAAAAGACCAGAGTTTGAATCCGCAAAACCCACATAAAGCTGAGCTGGTGTGATGGTCCAGTTATAATTCCAGTCTCAGAAAGAAGAAACTGGGAATTCCCAGAAAAAAATAACAAACCAGACTAGACCTACCAGCAAGCTCTAGATTTGACTAAAGATCCAATCTCAAAAGAATAAGGTGATCAGGAATGGTTCCTTTACATTTATACAAGTACATACATAGCCCATAAACATGTATCCACACACATATGATATGAATACATGCACATGCATTACCTTTCAACATATACATGAAAACAGGGGGCAAAAAGCTTTATTACAGCAAAAGAAAGAGTTGATTGAATGAAAAAATAAAAACAGTATGGAAAAAATCTTTGCTTGTTATATATCTGATATAAGATTAATATCTAGGGGGCTAGAGAGATAGCTCAAGGGTTATGCCTTTGCCTTGAAAGCAGAAGGACCTGAATTTAAATTCCAGATCACACATAAAAATGCTAGACAGAAATGGCACTGACCTGCATTTCTGGCCCTAGAAGGTGGAGTCTGAGAAACCTCCCAGAGCAAAGCAAAAAGAAGATAGAGTGTTCCCGGAACTGGTAAGACCCACACAACATGATGGGATGCCCTCCCCACCTGTCCCCAACCTTAGAGAAGGTGCCCTGGAGCAGGTAAGACCCTCACAGTGTGACCAGATGCCCCATGCACCCTCCTTCAGCCTGGGAGAAGGGAGGTAAGACCTGTGCACTATGTACCCTGCTCCCCGCCCCCACAATGAGCCTAGGAACAGACTAGACACCAAACAAAGAAAAGGAGGGCAGTCCAACCTCAGCCAATAGAAGACAAGAACCATGCTACCCAACAGGGGATAGTCATGTTACACAACCATAAAATCCCATCCTAATCCAGAGACGTTTTCCCAACAACAGCCAAGGTCAGACACCCTCATCTAACCAGGAGAGTAAAAAACAAACACCAAAGAAAGCAGTCAAAGAATTAACACAAAATATCCAAGTCACATTGTGAAACCATAAACATCAGGAACACATATTTCCTAAAACATCGACCCCCTTATGATAGATTCTGATCAGAATAACCTCCTGGACATCAGCCAGAAAAGCAACACTCAAGATAATGTCTTTCAAAGGATATCATCAATATGATCAATGAATGGTAAGGAGAATGACAAAAGGAACTGACGAATGAAAAAGAGGAGTGTGAAGAATTCAGAAGGACCCAATAAGCACATGACCTTATATGAACAAGAAAATAATAAAAATTATCTGAAATAATCTGGAAGATAAGTTGACAGAACAGGGTTGCTCAATTAAAGAAGCTGAAGAAAAAACAAAAAAAAATGAAGGGAATATTCAAAAACTATGGGGTACCATGAAGAAGCCAAACTTGCGTATTCATGGAATACCAGAACAAGAAAATACTCCTGCTCAGACATTTCAGACAATCATAAACGAGAACTTTCCACACCTAAGGAAAGAGAGCCCCCATCCAAGTACAAGATGCATATCCCACACCATCCAGACATGACAAAAATAGGAACACAACAAGGCAAAAATAACAACATTGCAGATACAAGACAAAGAGAATGCTTCGAGAACTGCAAGAGAAAAATAATAAGTCACATTTAAAGGCAGGCCTATTAGAATAACAGCTGACTTCTCAATGGAAACAGTAAAAGTCAGAGGAGGTTGGAGAGGCATTCTTCTAACCATGAAAAATCACAAATGCCAACCCAGGCTGCGGTATCAGCCAGACTATCAGTCATGTTTGAAGTGAAAGAAAGGTATTCCCTGACAAAAATGAAGTCCTTCCTGTCTATAAAGCCAGGCCCGCAGAAGATACTAGAAAAAAATTCTCAAGACAAATGAACTTAATCAACACACTCAAGAGGATAAAAGGGAAAAAGTGCCAATACAATTAAAAGGCAGAGAACTTTCAACACATGGTAAAGAGGGGGAAGGTGTGGAAGAACTAGGAGACAGAGGAGGGGAGAGGAAGGGCAGGAAGAGACAACCACACATCATGTTTGTATAGAAGGAAAACTCTTTTTTTTTTCTGCTCATACAAACGTAATAGGTACCTCTGTCCCCCCCTCCCTCCACCCCCTCCCTGGACCTCCCGCTCCCTTCCCCCTTTTCCCCTTCCTTTCCCCTCTTCCCCCATCTCTGAAGCATCCTTTAATGTGTATATCGAACTTTCCTTAGGGTCCTCCTCTCTGATGAGGTGTAAGGACTCAGTGGCACTTCCTAGAACTCTTTCTTGTGTTCCCCTTAAGTATAGAAATACTATCGTGACTATTAATCCAAGTGCCTTGAGTCCATGCTGGACTTTGAGGGGTCAATGATATGTTGGTCATTGCGCAGATCATGCGGAGTCCTATTATAATTGCTTCGGCCCTAACTTGTGTGGAGTATCTTGCATATCATGACTCCTCCTATCCTTGTGCTCTTACACTCTTACCTGCCCCCTCTTCCGCAAATTTCCCTGAGCTTCAGGATGGGGAGAGATTAGGCAGGCCTGATTCCAGATGGTTGATATAGAGACTCTGATGTTCTGAATTATGGTTTGTTGATTTTTTTTTTCAGTTTTGCTGCTCCTGCAATGCCCTTGGTTCCATCCTGATGGGTATTGGATGTCACCCCCAGTCAGAGATTAAAAAGCTGTTAAAATAGAGTCTTATTATAAGGATAGATTCAAAGGTAGATGGAATAAGAGTAGGAGACTGCGGTGAGGGGTGGGGAGAACGCTTAACTAAAAAAAAAAAAAAGAAGAACAATCCAAGATGATTCCTGAAGTCACCCTTGGGTCTCTATAGGCACACAAAATCCTTCTGATATGCACAGACACATATATGCACACATTCACATACATACATGCATACAAAATTAATTAATCTAAAAAAGAAAAAGAAATATGTAGAATATGCAAAGAACAAAAATCTAAATAAGAAATAAAACAACCTCTGGGCTGGTGAGATGGCTCAGGAGTAAAGACTCTCCCTCACAAACAGAAGGTTCTGAGTTCAGATCCCAGATTCCACATAAAAATGCCAGGCAGAAACGGATGGTGGCAGCCTGTACTTCTGGCCCTGGTGGGCGGAGCCTGAGAAATCCCAGAGTGAAACAAAAAGGAGGTAGTATCAATTCAGGATGACTCCCGAAGTCATTCTTGGTCTTCCACAAGGATATACAGTGCTCTCTGATACACACACATACTTGCAAAATAAAAAGTAAGAAACAAAATAACCCAATCAATAAATGGGCTAATGAAATAACAAATAGTTAATGAAATGCAAATAGTCAATAAACATGTAAGAAGATGTTCAACCTCGCTATTAGAGAAAGACAAATTGAAACTACGTTGAAATTCCATCTTAGCTGCTCAGAATTTCGGCAAGCATTAAGAAAGCAAATAGTAACTTAACAACAAATGCTGGCTTAGATGTGAGCAAAAAGGAAGTAGACACAATATGAGTGGAATTACAAACTAATCTAGCTACCATGGAAATCAATGTGGAGACTCATCAAAAACCTAGAAGGAGATCTACTGTATGACCCATCTTTACCTCTCCTGGATATTTTCCCAATGACTCCAAGTCAATATATGTCATAGAGATATTTGTACATCAATGTTTACTACAGCATTATTTAAAATAGCTATTATGGAAGCAAACCAACAACAGAGGAATGGATAAAGAAGATGTACTATATATTCACAATGGATTTCATCCAGCTGTAAAGAACATAAAGTCATATCATTTGCAGGAAAATGAAGTGGAGATTATCATATGAAGCTACTTAAGCCAATCTCAAAAAGAATACTACATGTTTTCTCTCACTTGTGGATCCTAAATGTTATATAGATAAAGAAAATTAGGCATATATATATGACATGAAAGTAGAAGTAAAACTGACTAGTAGGGACCAATGAGAACACATAGGAAAAAGAAGGCAGGAAGGGGAGAAAGGACATGGGAATACGCTTACCATAAATTACAGACTCTAAAATGTACCTATGGAGCTGGAGACATGGTTCAGGAGTTAAGACTGCCTCAAAAGCAGAAGGTCCTGAGTTCAGATCCCAGGTCCCACGTAAAAACACTAGGTGGAAATAGCAGTGGCCTACCCTTGCAGCTCTAGTGGGCAGAGCCTGGTAAATCCCAGAGTGAAGCAAAGAGGTAGAAGAGATCTGGGATGATTTTGAAGTCACCCTTGGTTCTCCACAGAGACACACAGTACCTTCTGATACACGCACACACACACACACACCACACACACACACACACACACACACACACACACTAAGTAAAAAAATTATAAAATGTACTTGTGCAGTACAGTGCCATGGATAATGAAGATACACAATGAAAATGAAAAATAAGTGCAAACAGTGTTTCAAAGAGTGCCTTCTAGAAAATGTAAAGACAACTCACAGATTAGAAGAAATATCATCATAGGTAAATTATTCCTACAATTAAGTAATAAAAAAGGAAAATTTAAAATGGTCAAAATATTTGAATAGCTATATCTCCAAAGAAGACATGGTCAACAAGTGCATTCGATGTTTAACATCGTTAGCTGTTAGGGACATGTCAACTAATGCCATGAGAAAAAGCACTTCGCAGTGGAAGTGTGGGAGTGCCTCAGTGAAATCTACAGGTTCTGTTGTGAGAGTCATACTTTAAAAACAGAAAACGTGTGTTCATGTAAATACCTCTATATCAATGTTCATAGCAGCATCAATTTGAGATGTCAGGAAGTGAAAGCAATCCAAGTGGAGTGTTGTACAGATAAACAAAATGTGGTGCCACTCAGCCACGAGAGGGAATGCAGCATGGCACAGGCCCCACGCAGTTGAGCCCCAGACACATCTTGCCTGCTGTATGTAGGGCACACACCTGCATGCCAGCTGCTCAAGGCTGACACCAGCAATGATCACACCCAGACAGGCTTGAGAACAGCCTAGACAATATAGCAAGACTCCTTCTTAAAAAACATCAGTTTTCCTAAGGAAGCAGATATGAAAGGTCATATGCTCTATAATTCCATTCACATGAAACTTAGAATACATGCAAATTCACAGAAAACAAATCAGTGGAAGAGTGGGTGGCATGGTATGAAATATGTCCTCCACAGTCTTATGTGTTTGGAAAGGTCATGGCACTTTTAGTAGATGGAGTCTTGCTGGAGGAAGAAAATCACAAGGAGTGGGACTTGAGGTGGATTAGTCCCAGTGTACCTTCTGGAGAAGTCTGGCTTTTGTAGCAAGTAGTCTGTAGCTGTCAGTTTCCAAGATGTTTGCAGTGATCTAGGCCTCCTCCAGCTTTGGCTACCAGCCATACTGCATCCTCCATGAACGACTGTATCTCCCCTCTGGAACCATAAATAAATCTCCCTTTTTCTCTTAAGTTGCTTGACTTTGGATGCTCTCTTACAGCGACAGGTAAGAATAACCATTACAGCGGGGAGTAGGGAATGTCTGCCAATGATATGCCTGTGGGTATTAAGGACAAGTGCATGCCATGTTAGGCATGCGAAGGTTGAGGACTATCAGGAGTGATGGACACACAGCTCTGTGATTACCAAACACCCACTGAGCTACAGCCATAGGGAAAATGAATTTCATGCTGACGAACTGTATCTCAAGAAAGCTGTTTTCAAAAACTGCTAACTCAGACTGGGCATAAGGGTATACACCTGTAATCCCAACACTTGGGAGGCTAAGGCAACAAAGCCAAGTGTTCCTAGCCACACAAAGAGTTCCAGGCCTGAGTTAATACAGCAATAAACAACAAAAAGAGTCATTTTAAATGTGCGTATATCTCTTATAAAATTGACTCAAGGGCTGGAGAGAGGGCTCAGGGGTTAAGACTCTGCCTCTCAAGCAGAAGGTTCTGAGTTCAAATCCCAGGTACCACATCAAAACAAAACAAAACAAAACACAAGGTAGAAATGGTGGTGGCCTGCATTTCTGATCCTGGTGGGTAGAGCCTGAGAAATCCCAGAGTGAAGTAAAAAGGAGGGAGAAGCAATTCTTGGTACTTCACAGGGACATACAGTGCCTTCTAATACACACACACACACACACACACACACACGCACATACAAAATTAATAAATAAAACTGACTCAGTCACTATCAAGACAACAGTCTAGTTAGAAGGATGAGAAAACTTCTAAGAGAAAAGCAAAAAGAATAACCACAAGTCTTTAGGCATCCAGACAAAAAAACAGAATCACTGATCAGGAAAAAATAAATAATAAGAGAGTTTCTGAAGGCTGGAAAGATGATTGAAGAGTTAGACCTTTGCTTCATACGTAAAAGAACTTGAGTTTTGATGCTAGATTCCCATGTAAAAAAATATTACTAGAAGGAGGATAAAAAAAAACTTACTAGAAATGGTAGTCTGCACTTCTGGCCCTGAAAGATGGACTCTGAAAACCCCAGAACAAAACAATAAGGAGGTAGAGCAATCCAGAATGATTTCCAAGTCACCCTTGTACTTTCATAGGCATATACAGTCAAGTACACACTAAAAAAATACACACACACACTGCATACACACACCCCATTCATACACACATTAAAAAAAAGGAAGACAAGGAAAGATGTGAGTCATTAATATTATACCCAGCCAAACTGATCTCCAAGGACAAAGCAATTTTCAGGCATTAAAAAAGAAACTTAAATATAAGGTCAATATGAGTAAGTAAAATCCTAATATCTTTGAATTTGAATACCTATGGTAATTATTTATCTTTAGAAATATCAGTATCCTAGCCAACCTAAAAGGAATGGACACCCCCAGAAGCAACCCTGAACTTTCCATGCATTTCTTCCAAGGTAACAAGGGCTTCTTGGGAAATGGCTGAGTCTAGCTCTAGGGAAGGAAACACAAGGATGCTCCTGAGATGTCTCATCACCCCTGACTCAAGAACGATGCCCAGATCACTGGGTTATGTCACCAAGCTGGCTTCTCAGCTCATCAGATAGCTGCAACAGAGGAAGCAGGCCAAAAGGAAACTGCTATAATAAAGTACAGTAGGGCTGGAGAAACGGCTCAGGGGTTAAGATTCTGTCTCACATGCAGAAGGTCCCGAGTTTGGATCCCAGGTTCCACGTAAAAAATATCAGGTGGAGGGCTAGAGAGGTGGCTCAGGGGTCCCACACAGTGGAAGAAAAGAACCAACTCTCACAAGCTGTTTTCTAACCATACACATGCAGTGGCATGTGCACACACACACACACACACACACACACACACACACACACATAGTAAATAAATAAAATGTGAAAAACCACAGAAGTACTGTTTAGTGCTCTAGAGCACAATTGGGAACAATTGGATATGGTACCCAGTAACCACAAAAGAGTGATAAGGAGCTGCAATGTTCACACACTAACCCATCATCACCTGCTGCACACATCCACTGAAATATCACACTGTCTTCATAAACATGCAATAATTGTGCAGCATGGAAGTTTAAATAATGTTCCAAAGGAAATGTCAGCAGCAGTGACGTGTCACACTGTGCATCAGTCACTGCTCTGTATTTCATAAGCATGTTATTAAAATAGTAATATACAAATTAAGTAGTAAAGCAAGTTCACATATTCACCACAATATTGTAATTTAAAGCTCTTTGCATCTATGGAGTCATTCATTATTCTGAAGGGAAATGAAGGGACAAACTTGATTGTCACCTTGGCATTTCCATATCAGGTACACACGTGACATGGACAAGCAGGCATATAAGGAGGAGATTCTTCACAGAGATAGTCTAGCTAACGTGAAGACTTGATAATCTCCAGGCTTCAATTAAGGAGCATAGATAGTGACAGTCAATAGCTTTGAACAACACACCCCACACACACACACCACACACACACACACATACACACATACATGCACACAATCAAGACAGGACAAATGTGGGAAGTCCACTACTACTACACGACTTAATAACATGTAGAGATTACCAGCCACTCTGGGAAGACGACAGCCTCTCCTTGAACATGGGATGCTCAAACAACTAAAACACTCAGAGGATGGTGCTTGGGATTTGCTATCCCATACTGAAGGGGCTGCAGCATGGCATATGGTGATTTACAAAAGAAAAGGATCAGCTTCAAGATAAATAGTGCCCAATAGGATACTGAATACTTCTGTGTGTATTAGAAATTGCTCATATCAACATTTTATTTTATTTCCAAATGCAGACAATCTGGAAAAACATGTATAACTAACATCCAGGGATTCTACAATGAACTTATTTTTGCTATATTATTTATCTATTTAGTAAGCAAAAGTTTATAAAGAATCTACTCTTTTTTTTCACAGTATACAGGAGGAATGGACCAGGCAGGCCTGTACTAAGGTCTCTGATCAACTATTACTTACAATACCTCCACCTGGGGAGCATGCCACTCAGGGATGATCTGTATGGGTCACATGCGCGAATGCAACTTCCCCAAGCTACACCTGCTGTTGCGCCTGGTGCTGACTGTCAAACCCCCTGGCTGAGAAGACCAATCCCGTCAGGATGACTCAACAAAATCTCACGCTGAGACTTATGGGAGGTTGGGTGGGGTATAAAGCAGCTGGTATTTACAGTAAAGGAGCCTGCAAGCCTGAGAGCCTGCTTTGCCACTTGACTTCGCACCAGCTTATCTCCGCCCCCAATGGTCTCCATGAGCCCCTGAGACTGTTACAACAGTAGACTGCTTTATTGGTGGCAGTTAGTAGAGTCAATAAATACTGTTCCCCAATGAAGAATTCCTCATAAGATCACTAGTCCACATAGAGCTGAATGAAACTGAACCAAGGGATGACTCAGGTCAATTCTGCTTCTTGGGAAAGGCAACCAAAACCAAAAAATACAAGGCATATGCTGTTCCGGTGAATGCAAGAAGCATGGTGGCCCTGCACAGCAGGGCATTGGATGCCCCACCCTTCAGATGTCCTGGGACTCCATTATCCTCCGGAAACAGCTTTTGCTTCTCCAGAACTTTATTTTCAAAATGCCTGCATGAGGCAGTGCGGATGGTCCTCCAGGCAATCTGACAGCCAGCCAGCAGACTGCATGGCATCTTGTCTTGGTTGCTGCCTGTCAACCTCAACAATTGAGTGGCAAGAATGAAATCCACCCCTCCAGAAACGGAACTCCCAAATTTACTCTTTAGAACTCAATATGCCCTGTATAGTGTGGTGCTGATCACTCTGCTCTGCAGTTCAGTTCTTGCAAGGTGTAAACTGCCGGTAAAAATAACGAATCCCATTCTGACTAGGTTCCACAGACTATTCTTTCCTGTCTCAGTTAGCCAAGGAATATAAACTGGTAAAAATGCACAAGTAACCTAGAGATGTTTCAGGAAGGTGCCTTTTACAGCTCAGGCAGGGCAGGTGAGGCGGCATGTCGGCACCTGGGTGGCAAGGGCCAGAACTGTCTTACGTTCAGGACAACAGGAGTCGTACTTACCATGCTTCCAGCTGTCGCTCTCACCGAGGACCAGCAGCACTGTTCTCACGAAGTCCTTGGCATTAAAACAAACAACAGGGCATTTACACTTCAGTGTCCACAACAGCATGTTCCTAGAGGGGAAAAAACTCCCTGATTTAGGCATTAATTCACAACTTTTGATATTGGAAGTATATAATACTGCTACAAGCTACCCTTACACAATGCAGTAAAGACTCCTGTGGGATGGGCATTATTTCTCTTTCAAGTATTTTTTTAACTTGGATGCCTTCATTTTTTAAGTTTCTGTGTGTGTGCGTGTGTGTGTCTGTGTCTGTGTGTATATCTGAAGGTACTATGTATGCCTGTGGGGGCTCAGAGGTGACTTTGGGAATCGACCCAGAATGCTCTCCGGCCTTATTGCTTGCTCCGGGGTTTCCCGACCCCACCTTACAGGGCCAGAAGTGCATGTTGCTGCCATCTCCATCCAGCATTTCTATGTAGGATCTGGGATCTGAACTCAGCTTCTTCTGCTTTTGAGGCAGAGGCTAACCTCTGAGTCGTTCCTCTAGCCCCTATTTCTTAACTTAGACTAGTGCCTCAGCGGGTAGACCTGGGGAGAGCTGAAGTCCTGAGGAAGACCTGGCCTCCTGTGGAGAGCAGACACGCTGGATCTGGACCCAAGGCCGCTCTCCAGCCCACTCTAGCCATCTTTCCCAGAGCCTTCCAGTACCTCACATCTATGTCCTTCCTCCACCTCACCAGGCCACTTCCACTCAAACTCTGGCACATGTTCCTTCCTTTTTTTAATTTATTCAATTGTGCATGTGTGCGTGTGTGTGTGTGTGTGTGTGTGTGTGTGTGTGTGTGTAGAACCACAGGCAAATTCGGGAACCACCATGGACCGCCTCCAGGACCAGAAACGCAGGCTGCCCCCGCTTCTGTCCTGTGTCTATACGTGGGGTCTAGGATCCGAACTCAGGACCTTCTGCCTGCCTGAGCCACCTCCCCAGTCCTCACATGCTTCTTCTTAACTGGCTTTCTCCCACAACTTGTGCAACCTACTTAAGGGGTGTTTTGGGAGGAGCAGCCCTCCTGCATTCTCCTGCACACCTCTCCACATACCTTGTACAGAAGCACCCACACGCTTAATGTTTTCCCACCTTGTCTTGGGCTTCTGCACAGGCTCATCATCAGATGAGTCAATGTTTGAATGCGTTTGAATCCTTAGTTGATGTTTGGGAAGGTTATGGCAACTTTAGGAGATAGACTCTTGCAGGAGGAAGGTGAGGTTAATTAGACCCGCTCTGCTTCCAGAGTAGTCATCTCTGGAAGTTGTCAGTTAGCTTTCTCAGCCTCCACGATGGATGTCATTTAAGCTTCTGCCAGCCAGCCATGCCTTTTCTACCATAATGGACTGTATCTCCCCCTCTGGAACCATAAATCAAATTAATCTCCTCCTCTCTCCTTAAGTTGCTTGAGTCTGAGTGTTGTCTCATAGCGGCAAAAAGTATAACAGTCACAAGATGTATGTAGATGCTAATGCTAACACTTAGCAAGGTTGTTACTGAAACCTAAGCACAGTATTATACAGGGTAGGCACAGTAAACAGGTGAAGGGACTTGGGTTTGGAGAGATTATATAACAGTGATAAGGCCAGAGTCTGAGAATAAGTCTTGACGTTGCCAGAATATGAATCCTAAGCTACCAAGTCATAAATTCCCTTTCATGGAAAATGTTAAGTACATTGATGGGGTCCTTTGATAGGCATGGGATAGGAAGAAATCTGGAGCCCAATGAGTTTGCATATTGGGTGAGTGTGTGCTTAGGTTTTGCTTGTCTTGTTTGTAGACAGACACTGTAAGGAATTTTGAATGCTATGTTATTTCCCTGAACAGGAAGCCAGGATGGTAAGGTGGTCAAACAGCACCAGAGCTTCACGTCTTGACTTAAATGAACTAACAAGAGACACATGGGAAGGAAGAGAAGGAAGGAGTGAGAACTGACAAGGAGAAGAATAGGGTGCATGGGCTTCTGGCCACATGCTGAAACAGTCTGCACAAGGTGACCTAATAACTACAATGCTTTCTGTAAGAAGACACTCAGGCTGGATGAAGTCTGTCTTGATAAGACAAAGAGCAAAAGAGTATCTTGTGAGATGAACTAGCTAAAATATATTTTTAAATGTATGTGTGGGGAATGTATATGTGTGTTTGCATGTTCACATCTGTGTAAATACACGTATGTGCATGTGCATACTGAGAACTGAGACTAATGTTGACAATTTTCATCAATCACTCTTCTACTTTATTTTTTTTTTGAGGCAGCATCTCTCTATCAAACCCAGAGCTTGCTGATACATGTAGTCTCAGTAGCCAGTGCTATGAAGCCCCCCTATCTCTGCTCTCTGAAGCTGGAATTATAGAAGGCCACATCCCATCATTTTTAGTGTCTGGTTTGAATGAAATGTTTATCACAGGCTCATATACTTCAATACTTGGGTCCCCAGCTAGTAGTGCTGTCTGGGAAGGTATGAGTGGAGCCCTGAGCATGGCTGTGAACAGTCAGGCTCCTCCACTCCTGAGTGTGCTGTGAACCTGTGAACAGTCAGGCTCCTCTGCTCCTGAGTGTGCTGTGAACAGTCAGGCTCCTCTGCTCCTGAGTGTGCTGTGAACAGTCAGGCTCCTCTGCTCCTGAGTGTGCTGTGAACAGTCAGCTCCTCCGCTCCTGAGTGTGCTGTGAACCTGTGAACAGTCAGGCTCCTCTGCTCCTGAGTGTGCTGTGAACAGTCAGGCTCCTCTGCTCCTGAGTGTGCTGTGAACCTGTGAACAGTCAGGCTCCTCTGCTCCTGAGTGTGCTGTGAACCTGTGAACAGTCAGGCTCCTCTGCTCCTGAGTGTGCTGTGAACAGTCAGCTCCTCTGCTCCTGAGCGTGCTGTGAACCTGTGAACAGTCAGGCTCCTCTGCTTCTGAGTGTGCTGTGAACCTGTGAACAGTCAGGCTCCTCTGCTCCTGAGTGTGCTGTGAACAGTCAGCTCCTCTGCTCCTGAGTGTGCTGTGAACCTGTGAACAGTTAGCTCCTCTGCTCCTGAGTGTGCTGTGAACAGTCAGCTCCTCTGCTCCTGAGTGTGCTGTGAACCTGTGAACAGTCAGGCTCCTCTGCTCCTGCCATCAGACCTTTGCCTGCCACTATGTGTTTCCTACCGTGATGGACTTTATTTCCTCTGAAACCATAAGCCAGCTGATAAACTCTTTCTCCTTCAAGTTGTTTTGAGTCAGAATATTTTATCACAGCATCAGAAGAGTAAGTGGAGGGGGTGGTGAGACAGCTCAGTAGGTAAAGCAGCTGCTTATAAACCTAGTGACTTGAGTTTGATCCCTGGAAACCCGCATGGTGGAAGGAGAGAACTGACTTCTGAAAGTTGTCCACCCACATGCCATGGAATGCATGCATACTCTGCATACATCTTCTCTCTCTCTCCTCTCTTTTTGTTCCCCTCCTCCCTCCCTCCCTCCCTCCCTCCCTCCCTCCCTCTCTCCCTCCCTCCCTTCCCTCAAGTAAATAAAGGAAGAGTAATTGGAACACATGGACTCTGAGGTTCCAGTTGGCCCTCTTGCTTGCACGGCGAAAGCCCTAGCCGTTGAGCCATTCCCCAGCCTAACGAGATATAGTTTATGTCACGTATGTCACATTTGCAAACAGAAAGGCAACTATGAACTTTTAAACATTCAGAGCTTGGGTCGTAGCTCAATAGTAGAGTGTATGCTTAGCATGAATAAAGCCCTGGGTTCAATCTCAGCATTGCAAAAAATTAATAATAGAAATTTAAAAGCTACACTTGGCTTTTATTTTTTTTTTTAAATTTTTTTTTTATTATTATTATTCAACTGTGCGCATGTGCGTGTGTATGTGCGTGCGTGTGTGTCTGTGTGTGTGTAGAACCACGGACGAATTCGCGAACCACCATGGACGGCTCCACCTCCTTCTGCCCCGGGATTCACAGGCTCCGCCCTACCAGGACCAGAAGCGCAGGCGGCCCCCGCTTCCTCCTGGCGTCTATACGTGGGATCTGGGAACCGAACTCAGGACCTTTCGCCTGCAAGGCGGAGGCTTAATCCCTGAGCCACCTCTCCAGCCCTACACTTGGCTTTTAAAAAAGAATACCGGAGTTGAAATCGCAAACTAATTTATGACTTTATCTCTCTGGGTCTATTTCCTCATCTACACAATGGAATTCTAACACAGAATAATAAGATAAAAGTGAAAGCCCCATCTTTTCACCAAGCCCCTTTCCTTAAGGGCTCTACTACCTTAAAATAGTCACATGAGGGACCAGGCCTCCAGGAGCAAGACCATGCAAGGCACGAACCATATCCAAATCATGTTGTTACAAACATGGACAATCCTTGGTCATCCTTGTCACAGACTTGTCGCAGACAATGATAACTCGAATGATGCCGGGGGCAGGGAGAAGGCCCACCTGGGGTCCCTAGTAAGAGTGGGCCTTCAGGGCAGTGGACCAGGCTGGCTCCGTCTTGCCACGGGCTCCCATGGCAGCAGTGTGGGCCCTATGTTCCAGATGCTTTAGGGGAGGAGGGCCCTGGCTGGCACAGGTTTCCGTCTTTGAAATTCTTTATTTGCATGTGTCCATACAAGAGCTCAAAAGTTTAAATAATTAAAACCAGAAGGTTTACATTAGGATAAAGCAGGCAGGTAAATAGGAGTTCAAGTGAGAAGTAAAGATTTCTTACTTGGCGAACTGTCTATGCGCCTCTTGATCTTGCCCCCTGAAAAGGGAGTGTTGCGTTTCTATGTAGATACAGCAATCTGTAGACTCCAAGTCTTCCTTCAGCGTGCTGCTGCAGGCCTGGGGTCTCAGAGAACCACTGTCTTCCTCCTGGCTCTTTAGAAGCATCACAATTCCCTTAACAGAGGACGCTGAACCCTGTGAAGACACAATAAATATGAATTTTTAAAACTAAACTCACACATCTACCTGTTTAAGCAATATGTATCACTCTATAATGAGAGCAAGTCAGAAGGTGTCATAGTTAGGCACAGGTGTCACTTGATAGTTGAGAGTTTGAGCTCTGGGCACATTTGTGAGAATTAGGGGTTGGGTTAAGCCCAGAGCAAATCTGCAGGAGATTGTCTGGCTGATGGGAAAGGTCCAGGTGGGTGGGATTTGGCCCTGGAATAAAGCACAGAGAGCTGGTTTAGAGATTAGGCATCCAGTGTGCATACTTGGCCAGACATGCTAGTCCCTGTGGAGGACCAGGAATCAGTCTGGATTGCTTCTACCTCTTTTTTGCTTTGCTCTGGGATTTCCAAGGCTCATCGCATCAAGGGCAGAAGTGAAGGTCGCCATTTCCACCTGGCACTTTTACATGGGACCTGGGATCTGAACTCATGACCTTCTACTTTATGATGCAGAGTCTTAACCCCTGAGCCATCTCTCCAGCCCATAGTAGTATATTTAAATTAAACTAAAAAAAGATCAACTGATTTTTTTTTAAAACAAGTCCAATTATATAGCCAAGGTTGACCTTGAACTCACGATCCTCCTGCCTTAGCCTCCTGAATGCTGGGATTAGAAGTGAGTACTACCATACCTACCTCTCAGTTGATATTCTTTTTTCATAATTTATTTACTTCAGAAAGGGGAAGAAAGAGGGAGAGGAAGGAAAGAGAGATGCAGGGAGTAGGAAAGATAGGACTGTTCTTGCCATTGCCTATGTGTGGAGGTCAGAAACAACTTTTGAAGTCAGTCCTCCCCTCCCTCCATGTGGGCTCTGAAAATCAAACTCAGGTCCCCAGGTTTGCGTTCAGGAACCTTCTACCAGCTGAACCTTTCACCTTCCCCTCAACTGATGTTCTTCTTCCATAAAAATGCCTTCCAAAAATGGAAAGTTTCCTAAGTGTAGAAAATAAGTGACTGCGGACTACTTGATCCTAGCAGGACATCTAAGCCTCCTCCAAACCCACCTGGCTCAGGGAATATCAAGGAAGAGGGAGTGGAAAGATCATAAAAGTCTGAAGTGCACAGGGGTGTGACCAGACCTGACCTGTCTGATCATGAGAGGGCTGTTGCATTCATGAATTCAATGCAGATAAATACATTTTCACAAGACTTGCACAGAACTGTCCTATCAACTTTTCTCCATGGAAAGGGAAAAATCTCAAAAGGCTCCATCCACACTTTCCTGAGACTGATGATGGTTAGTGCTGATGGGAGGAAATGGAAGATGTTTTCTTCACTGATACATGGTTCATGGTCTACCAAGTTCTCAGGCACATGTCATCAAAGGCAAACCAGATGAAACCCAATGGCCACACACGTGAAAACACTTGAAATAGTAGAGTCTGACAGGGAAGAGGAAGAGTTGTAATGAGAAAAGGAGGGGAGATGGGATTGGGGGATTATTATTGTTTATCAAATAATATTAAATAATAAATATTAATTATAAATGCACTGTATTCAAGTATGAAACACTAAAAGAATTAAAAAACTAAGGGGGAAAAAATGAAAGGCCTTGGGCTGGAGAGATATATCTCAGGTGTTAAAACTTGCATTTCAAAAAAAGGACCTGAGTTCATATCCTCAGATCCTATATAAAAATGCTATGCACATATGGTGGTGACCTGCAATTCAAGCCCTAGAAGGCAGAGCCTGGAAAACCCCAGAGCAAAGCAATAAGAAAGGGCAATCCAGGATAATTCCTAAAGTCATCCTATTGTACACTTGCCTCCATACATAAGTACACACACACACACACACACACACGGATGAAAAAAAATAGAAGGCCTCCAGCCCCTCCCCCAAAAAAAGAAAAGAAAAAGAAGAAAGGAAGGGGAGAAATCAATGAGGGGAGGGGAGGAAGAGATGGGAGAAAGGGCAGAGAAAGGCTGGTCATGGGTCTCAGTTTCTTTTCCTATTGCTGTGGTAAAACTGACAGAAGCGATTTAAGGAATAAAGGGTTTATTCTGGCTCCCAACTAGAGGGTACAGCCCATCACTGTGGGGAAGGAAAGGCGGCAGGAGCTTGAAGTAAATGGCCATGTTGCATCCACAGCAGAAGATGAAGGTACTCCAGCTTGCCCTCTGCATTTTACACTGCCAGATTCCCTGTCCAGAGAATGACTCTGCCCACAGTTAATTCCCACATCAATTAACATAATCACGATGTGCCCACACAGACATTCTCAGAGATTAACTTTTGGGGGGTGTGTGTGTGTGTGTGTGCGTGTGTGTGTGTGTGTGTGCGTGTTGTTGTGGTGTATGTGTTTTCATGCCTGCAGATTGTCTAGGAAGACATCTCATGGATGAAAATTCCAGGTCCTGGAATTTTCAGTATTCCAGGGTCTCCACTGCGACTGAGGTCTCACCTTACAGCTTCATGCCGTGAGACCTCTCTGCAGACACTGTGACTGCCATACACTGCCTGGCCTCAGCTGTTCTCTGTGATCCCCTCAATCTTGCATCTTTCCTTCCTTCAAAGCCAGTAGCACATGGATGACACTGCCAATTTATGCTGCAGCTGAAGATACAGACCAGTCCCTTTGGACCACAGCTGTATCAACTTCTGTGCGTTGACCCTGGGGAAACACTTTCCTTAGGCATTTGTTTCAGAGGAGCACGGAACCCCTCAGCTTAGGCTTTTTTTTTTTTTCCTTTAAATAAACTTGGATGTTCACAAGACGAGCTTCTGAAGGATGAGCTCTACCTCAGGGCACGTGTCCTACTGCTCCAGTGTGGCACAGGAGGTTTTTCTTGGCTGTTGCTGTCTCTTTACAATCACAGCTGCTTTCTCTGCATCAGCTAGAATGCTCTGCTCTCTTGAAATCGCCTCTACTAAACAAACTAGGCCATCATCTCTACAGTCAACTTCTCAGCTCTCAGAACTCAAGCAGAATGAAGTTGATTCCTGGCCACGATCACATGACTGGCTCCTAGCCCACTCTCTGATAAGAGTCCTAATTCCCCTCTGAAGCCTCACGAGCCAAGCCTCAGTCATCCATGGTTTCGAATAACCCATTAAGTTCTGCTTCTAGCATAAAGCGTCAAACTCTTTCACATCCTCTCGCCCCATGAAAAACATCCCACAGATCTAAGAACCACATGGTCAGGTTTATCACAGTAACGACCCCACTTCTTGTTACCAATTTTTTGTCTTAGTTATTTTGTTGTTACTGGGAATAGGAAAAAAACAGACAAAAACAACTCAAAGTGAAATGTTCAATGCATGGTCTATCCTGGTGGGGCAGTAGAGGCAGCAGGCGCTTTAAGCAGCTAGCTGGTCACATGGTGACAGAGCAGGCCTATGTTTAATTTGCCTTCTCTTTGTTAGACAGTTTGGGATCCCTGTCAAGGGATTGGTTGACACCCACTGTTCAGTGAACTGACTACAAAACTACAAAATATTGCTCAAGAAATTGAGACTTTAGGGGCTGGAGAGGTGGCTCAGGGGTTAAGCCTCTGCTTTGCAGGCGGAAGGTCCTGAGTTCAGATCCTAGACCCCACGTATAGACGCCGGGCGGAAGCGGGGGCGGCCTGCGTTTCTGGTCCTGGTAGGGCGGAGCCTGTGAATCCCGGGGCAGAGCAAACAAGGAGGAGGTGGTGGCGTCCATGGTGGTTCCCGAATTCGTCTGTGGTTCCACACACACGCACACACACACACACACACACACAATTGAATAAATAAAAAAAAAAGAAATTGAGACTTTAAATAAATAGAGACCACTTCTCTGCTTTTGAGTAAGATCAAATGTTAAATAAGTAGAGATAATCAATGTTCACTAATTAGAAAACAAGATACAACTAAGATGACATAACTTCTAATTTCAATCTACAGAATCAATAAAACGTGCATCAAACCCTAGCTGGATATATGTAGAAACTGACAATATAATGCTAAAATTCATATAGAAATGCAAACAAACGACAATAATTAGAATAATCTTGACAAAGGTAACTGAGCCGGAGGAGCCACACTTCCTGATTGTGGTGGTTAATCCTGGTGCTCAGCCTGAGCACACCTGGTGCTCACTAAGCAAGAGATCAATCAGCAGCCCAAGCACCTAAAGACCCTGTCTGGATCAGTACAAGACAAGACGAAGCCCTAGATTTGGATGGGCCTCCCAGTAGCAGATCAGATAGAAGGATCCATAAAACCAAAGAGCGAGGAGAGATTCTCTTGCCCTGTGCTAGCTACTCCTCTTCCCCCTGCCGCACTACTTTCTCCACCCTCCAGCCTCTAACCCTTCATGTGACTGAAGACTCTTCAAGAATCCTCCAGCCTTTAGCCACCACTGACTGGACTTCTGGACTGAGCAGCTATCGGCAGACACTGTTGGACTACCTTGGCTTTATCTCGTAAGCCAGCCCAATAAATTCCCTTTTAATATATTCATTCTGTTGGCTCTGTGGCTCTAAAGAACCCTGACTAATACTGATTTCAAAATTTACTATAAAGCTCCAGTGATCAGTTCAGTGTGGTTTCTGATATAAGACAGACATAAAGATCAAGGGAAAGAACATTCAGAAATCAATTCTGTGAGCTGCGCTCAGTGGCACACACTGATAATTTTTACATTCAGGGAGCTGAGGCAGGAGGGTGGTTGAGTGGTCAAGTTTGAGGCAAGTCTGCACTACATGGTGAAATAATGTCTCAAAATACAAAACAAAACAAAAACAAACAGAAATTAACTTTTATATCTGCAGCCGACTGATTTCTAGCATGCCATAAGGTGCTTGGTGTCATTACGCAAATGCAATTCAAAAATAAAATGAAATGCCACTCTACACCCACTGGCATGTCTATAATAAGAAAGGCGAGTATTTTCAAGCAGGCGGAGAACTTGAAACCCTCATACAATACCAGCAGAATGTAAGAGAGCCCCCTCCTCTAGAAAGTGGCTTTGCAGCTGCCTAAAAGTCAAAGGAAATGCTACATCCCTGACTCCTTACCAATGGAAAGGAGAGGAAAGCTTAAAAATCTTATTTCTAATTCTACTGCCCAACTCAGAAGGTAATTTGTTGTTGTTGTTTTGGGGGATGAAGTCTTATGGTTTCCTCAGGCTCGTCCCAAATTCCCGAGTTCAAGTGATCCTCCCGCCTCAGTTTCCCAAGTTTGAGGACCACAGGCGCACCACTACTGTCCACCAACCTGGTTAGCAGTTAGCTGAGTGGAACCATCCGTGCACACCAGCGTCACTACCAGGGCTGCTGCCTGCATGAGCATGTCCATCAGCTGGATTCTTGCCAGATCGTCCAAATACCTAACATCATAAAACTGTCTTCCACATGCTCTTGAGTCCTCAGCGACGGGACAGATTTCAGCCTCCTCAGCTTTGCCTTTCAATGCCACAGGTTTACATGCTTTCTTCAGTGAATTACTGTGTGTACTGTGTTTTCGCTTAAGATTCATGCCTTCCTGTTTTATATTTTCCTCCAGGAAATGCTTTCTCTCGTGTTCTACTTTCTGTAAAACCGAAGCTTCCTGGTTCCACAACTGCGGAAGGAAGCAGGTGGAAAGAGCCAAGGAGCTAGTGCTGTTCTGAACTTGGTCAGCAGAGAGCAGACCGGCACGCTGAGCGGGGGAGGCCCGAGGAGACAGCCTGATGGGCTCTCCTGATGTCTGGCTTGTCAAATATTTAGGGCTCTGCAGAAAAGAGAAAAAATCTTTCATTCACAGGCAGGCGTAGAAAACAAAATATTTTCTGATATAACTTAAGACCCGAGGACACAACTTCACCATCTTTTATCATCTTTCTGTTCCTATGGCACCGGGACAGGACCCGGGTTCTTGCACATGCTGGACAGGTGCTCTCCCCCAGAGCCGAACCTCAGCCCTGTGACCACACCCTCCAACAGAACTACGGTCTTTCTAGAGTGCTGCACGTCTGACCCTGAGACTAGAGTAGGAGCTCCAGCCCTGTTCTGGAGGTCACACATGTCCCAGGGGGAGCTGCTGCTGGAGGACGCTGCACAAGAGTTAGAGAGGCCACTCCACAGCTTCCTGCAGAGGCAGTGACAGACAAAATGAAATCACACAATTATTTGGTAGCATGTTAATCACCTATTAAGAAAACAGGGCTGGAGAAATGGCTCAGGGGTTAAGACTATTCTCACAAGCAGGCAGAAGGTCCTGAGTTCTGATTCCAGATCCCACGTAAAAACACCAGGTGGAAACAGCTGTGGCCTGCACTTCCAGTTCTGGTGGGTGGAGCTAAGAAATCCAGAGCAAAGCAAGGAGGTACAAGCAATTCAGGATGATTCCTAAAGTTACCCTTGGTCCTCCACAGGGACACATAATGCCCCCCCCCCCCATACACACACACACACACACACACACACACACACACACACACACAAATAAAAAAAGAAGAAAACAGCAGTGTTAATCCATTTTCCTTCCTCTTTTCAGCAATGTGCTGTATACATTGATAGATCCACAAACAACCTAGGAGAGGCATTTGTACCCATTATCATGAGATTCCTGTATAATAATATTTCTCTAATGTCTATTTACAAATTTATATTATTATCTTGTTTTGGTCAACTATATACTAATATTAAATTTAAAGTAATTTGAAAGAAACTATTTAACATTTGATCGTATGGCAAATTTTTAATTTATATTCAAATTCATATTAAAATATGTTATTAAATTTATATGTAGAATTATATATTTTATTATTATTATTTCCACTCATACAAACTTAACAGGTACACCAGTCCCCTCCCTCCCTACCTCCCCCTCTCCCCCTTCACCTCCCTGTTCCCCCCACCCCTCTCCCCTCCCTTCCTATCCCCAAGTGCCTCCCCCCCCAATCCCCAGAGCATCCTTTACTGTGCATGCCAAACTCTCCTCTGGGTCCTCCTCTCTGATGAGGTGCAAGGACCCAGGGGTATTGTAGAATTATATTTTTGTTGCAAAGAAATACTTTATGATTTTCAAGAACAGACTTTTAGGCATAAAATTATTTTAACTAAGAATTCTGGGCTGGAGAGATGGCTTAGGGGTTAAGACTCTGATTCACAAACAGAAAGTCCTGAGTTTGGATCCCAGGTCCAACATAAAAATACACCAAGTGGAAATGGCAGCAGCATGCACTTCCAGCCCTAATGAGCAGAATCTGGGAAATCCCTGAGTGAAGCAAGAAGGAGGTAGGAGCAATTCCAGATGATTCCCCAAGTCGCTCTTGGCCTTCCACAGGGATATACAGTGCCCTCTAATACACACACACACACACACACACACACACATATAAAATATAAAAATCCCGTGGAGGAATATTTAAGAAATAGAATTCAATAAGAAAAAGAAAAAATTTCAAAGTATTGAAGATCTTGGTCGTGTACTTTTAATTTTTTTTTTATTCAATTGTGTGTTTGTGTATGTGTGTGTGTGTGTAGAACCATGGCGAATTTGCAAACCATCATGGACGCCTCTACCTACTCGTTCACTCTGCCCCGGGATTCACAGGCTCCGCCCTACCAGGACCAGAAACGCAGGCCGCCCCCGCTTCCGCCCGGTGTCTATACGTGGGGTCTAGGATCCAAACTCAGGACCTTCCACCTGCAAGGCAGAGGCTTAACCCCTGAGCCACCTCTCCAGCCCCGGTCATGTACTTTTTAAAGGAGCTTTTTGTTTTTTATTTAAGTGAAGAAACACTACGGAAACTAGTAAAATGATATAAAGAGCAATGCTTGTAACACAAATTAATAAGACTAAATTATATTAGCATAGTCTCAAAGCAATGGAATGTAAATTGAGTATTTTTTCTCTCATGTATTTTAAAGGGATGATTATACAATTGCTAGACTGCAGTTATAATCATAATGGATATATTTTTAAATTTAGTATGATAGTTTTAAAAATTTCAATATTAGCAACACACGAGAAATGACATCCTTACAACTTTTTAGTCTTGTAATGAATATTTTAAATTTCCGCTTTAAAATATTTCAGTATGTACATAGTTTTTCAAAATTCTAAGGCCAAATAATCATACTATCAGCATAAGAGATAGATCCTATCATTATGTGCATTTACTCCAGGGAGTTAAGCTAGGTAGGGACCTGAACGCAAGCAGTATGCTCCACTCAGTTCAACATGGGCGCTTCCTCCACCATTTCCTGTACTGTGCCTGGGCTGACTATTTCTCTCCTATCTAGCCTTAACTGCTTAACTCGCCTATTATGGACTTTATGCCCTCTTTTGAATCTTATTTCCACTACTCTAAATTCTAAGCTCTTTTCCCTTAACTCCTTTCCGAGTTTTCAGCATCTTTCCTACTATTTAAAAAAGGTAGGGTCTTCATTTACAGTTTGATCAATTCAGATACAGTTTTCATACTTTAAGAAGATGCCCCAACACTCAGAAGAGAAAACTGAAAACGCACAGGAGCTGGATGATATCTGTCCTTTTGTCTCTGAGCTTTCTGAACTTTCTCTGTCACAGCCCTTTAAAGAGTGTTATAGAACAAACCTGATGTACATCTTTGATTCCCCCTACATGAAAAATAAATTTTATGCTCCTGGAGAACAAGAGCTCTTTTAAAAAAATTTTTGGACCAAAGTGCTTAGCATATAGCAAGATGCTTAATAAGTATTTGTTGAACAATTGTTGAGGATTGTCTGTCTAGAACTACTCATGTCCGCAAAGATTTACCTCTGTTTCCAGTGATTGGTTCTTGCCATCATCAGCTAGTATTGAACACTCAACACCGGATTTGCTTATCACTTTTGAAGCTTTAAAAACAAAAATTAAAAATACAGCAAAAATTATAAGGTATTAAACATTGAAAAATAAATCATACAATCAGCTAAACTTGAAAACAGCCTCTATAAGCAATACTGCCTACCTATTATCACACCCAAAATGCAATAATCATGCAGTAAGTGGTTATACAAAGTATCTTCACTTAACCAGAGATGGATCTGTGTAATCATGAAGTGTTATCTATAATGACTACTTGGAATTTGCATTTGAACACTTGATTCCGGAAACCCAAAGCCAGCCTTTCACGGGCACAAATAAGTATTAAAAGTTTGAGGAAATGACACTGTAAAAGAACAGTCAGAGGTTTTGGAAACATAACTGAACAAATGTCTAACTTAGATTTTAATTTAGATTTTAATCTCCCTGGGTTGGGAAGATAGCTCAGTTGAATAAGTGTGGCCATGTAGTACAAGGGCTGAATTCATTCATTCCTCAGGATCCACATTAAAGAAAAAATGCCCTGGTGGCGCTTGCAATCCAGGAGAGGTGGAAACAGGATCCTTGGGCCTCAAAGGCCATCATCAGTCTAGTCTGAGAGAGAACCCAGGTCCCAGTGAAAGACCCTGTCTCAAAAATAAAACATGTGGGTGCTGGCTACTGAGGATGACCTCTGGCCTCCATGCACACATGCACCCACAGGTGCACCTGCGTATATGTGCACACACAACAAGCAAACAAATGAAATAAGTCTGGGCTGAACAGTAAGTGATGGAAATAGGACTGAATCCCAAGCAGCAGGACTTGGAAGTTTGTGTACCTGCCTACTTTGACAGATGCTTCCTTTCAGGGAGTGAAGCAAGCAAGAAATGAACACAGGGGAAAGATTTTATTCTACAACAGAAAAAATTACCAAGAAAAGATTTCACAGCAACGGCACAACACTCTCAATGATGAAAACTTAAACACTTAAGCAATGATATAAAACAAGATCTTCCAAATGTAAAGGTATCACATTAGAAAGTGTATACAAAATGTTTAAATTCTTCCAAATAGAAATTTGGTACAATTCCAATTGAAGACTCTACAGCAATATGTGAGTTTAAAAAACAATCTCAAAGTCAATATGCAAACTAAGTATCTGAAATAGATAAGAAGTTTAAATGAAAGAACTGCCTGGCTAGGTTATCAGAATATACCTTGAAGGCACTACAATAAATAAATACAGTATTCAAGTAAGAATAGACAAAAGACCTTTAGCATAAAACAGACAACCCAGAAAATAATTTACGAAAACAAAAATGGCATTTCGATTTAACGGAAAAGTACAGATTTGATTGATAAATTGACAAACAGAGATGGTACAACTGCATCTGAAAAGCAATACGGTGGGGAATAAAAATGATATATTATAAACAAGACCTCATGCATTGTCAGGAAAAGGCAACTCAGTAAGAAAACAAGCAAATGACAAAAAGAGGTGATACAAAGATAATTTTTAACTTGTGTGTGTGTGTGTGTGTGTGTGTGTGTGTGTGTGTGTGTGTGTATCAGAGGGCATTCATTGTATGTCCCTGTGGAGGACCAAGGATGACTTCGGAAATCATTCTGGATTGTTTCTACCTCTTCTTTGCTTCTGCCCAACAGGGTTGAAAGTACAGGCCACCACCATGCCGTTTCAGCCTGGTGTTTTTTTACATGGGACCTGGGATCCAAATTCAGAATCTTCTGCTTGTAAGGCAGAGTCTTAACCCCTGAGCAATCTTTCTAGTCCACAAAAACAAATTTAATACTGAAACTTTGGGAAATTCAGTCATAGTCTTGTGTCTCAAAAGGACATTTTGATAAATAATAAGACAACGGTCCTATGGACATATCTATCACCTAGTAGCATCAGACCTTAGGATGTCTAAATGTATGTTCACATGGCCTAAGAAAGCATGCCTCAGAATATACCACAGTATTAAGGGATTCAGATACAAATGTGAATGATCATGGAATGAAGATTTGTACATTGCCTTTTGGAAAGTAAAGGCTCAACAATTCTGAAAATTAAAAATATATAAATCATTCTTGGAAATAAGGAGGGTGACTACAAGACAGGCCTAAGGGAATGCTAAATAATGTTTCCCAAGTTGGTGCATATCTATGGAATTTGGATCTATAAACTTAAGATATATGAACTCATATACAAGCTTATTTCTTGAGACAAAAATACCTCAATTAAAAGGCCATAAATAGAGTTCAGCAGGTAAAGAAAGGGACTTGCTGCCAAACCTGACGACTTGAGTTCAATTCCTAGAGCCCATGTGACAGGAGAGAAACAGCAACCTCTGATTTCCATACATATGCTATATGTCATACGCCATACATGACCACATAGATACACATATATACATTATTTTTAATTAAAAAAGGTAAAATAGATCATCAAACCAAACAGCCTCTCAGTTATCCATTTCATAAAATATATGCAATAGTAAAAAGGTTTAAGCCAAATATAAATGCAGCATTGCTCATTACAGCGAGAATTCAAAGCAAAATAGACACCAATCAAGAGGGAAGTTAATGAATAAATTATGTAACATCTATGTGATGAAATGTATAAAATGCAGAGCTCTTAAAAACATGCCCTATAGCTATACCAGTGGACTGCAGATGACGACTTCACTATGTGGGACAGATAACCTTAAACTCTTGATCTTACTGCCTCCATCTACTCAGTGCTGAGAACACAGGCCTGGCTAAATGATCTCATAAAAAAACTGCTAAATCTCCAATTTATGCACATGAACATATGCATATGAACTCTGGCATGGGTTGGATCCTCTGGCAAGTCAACTGTGATAAAGGTTTGTGACTGGAAAGGCCACTGGGAGTGCCGGAAACAGGATGAGGTCAAGGAAGAAGCTGGCTTCCAGCAGTACCTTGAGGCCTGTTCTGACCCTGGACTGGCCCTGTAAAGGTGTCCCCTGGGGAAGACAAGGGGCTGGACTCATACCTCAGCATCAGCCAGCTGTTCAGTTGTTTGCTCCTGGGGAAGTGGTATGTCTTTGGGAAAAACACTGCAACAAGGGTGGTCATCTGGAGTGGCTGGAGAGTTGCAATACTCAACTATGTCCACACTGAATTACTTGGGACACTTGCTCAGGCTTTAGGGAAGCGCTGCCTGCAGAGCTGCTTAGGCTCTAAGAACAGGAGGGTTACTGGGATGACCCACATCTTGTTGCTGCAGCTGATCTCACATTACTATTACCTATCCTCTGCTTCTACTTCCGTTCCGAGTCTGACTAGTACCTCTGCTGTTCTAGGAGACTTACTGGTCAAACTATTCTCATTCTCATACCTGAGAATTAAGAAACCACTGGCCCTGCACTTTCCACTAAACTGAGGTGTGGAGACCAGTCACAGCCCCCCTCCCCGTGTTTCCTCACCAGACTTGGTATAAGCAGTTACACTTCTTCCTACATCAAAGTCATCCACCCTAGTAAGAGGGGGACTGCACCCCTTGACTGCCATTCTCTCAGAATGATATTGGCATGACCAGGTAGTGGATGTAGCTTGAAATTGAGTGGCATCCTCCTGTGGCCTTGGGTGGGTTTCCTCTCTGGTAGTCAAGACTTCAGAGGTGTGTTATAAACACACACTTCCTAAATGGTCACTGGGAGCAGTGATTTCTACCTTTTGGTTTCCAGTCCATTACACCGTAGGGATACTATCACAATGTCACTGGTGCATGGAGATCCAAACCCTGCAAGCTGGTGATTCTCATGCAAGGCATCATCTTAAGCTTGCTCCTGGGCTCTGACTCCCCACTTTATTCCTGTGCCTTCCGGTAAGGAGTGGGGCTGCTCTACTGTTGCTTCTCTGCAGATCCTGGGCAATAGGTCAAGTGCTCTTAGAGCCTTGGCAGATGGACCTGACACAGGCCCTGAGGATTGAAAAGGCAACTCGTGCCTGGATGTGCCTTGCCGTGGCACTGGAGATGGGCATGACGACAGGTCCCCGTGGCTGCTGAGAGCTGGGAAGATTACTCCAGCTAGACTAGCCTGGGCAGCATAATGTGACGCTACCATGAAAAACAGTCCCTGTGCTTCTCACGAGCACAAGCGGTTCAGTGTTGTCAGTCTGCCACCAAGCGACTGTTTCCAAACGATAATTCGACTAGGGACTCTGGGTTCAGTCTCTGCTGTTAACGTTCAGCAGAGAAACAGCTTGATCGGCCTTGGTAGAACGCTATCAGGCTGCCACAGCCCCCCCCCCCCCGTAACTCCTTTCTAATAGTTATCCCACTGAAGAGCGATAATGTGTCAGCACAGGGGCGATGCAGGACAGGCTGGTACGTGCCAACTGGCCAAGTCATTGATATCATAATTGCTGGTGCATGTTCACAGGTGGAGATGGTGCTTCAGGCCCATCCCATAGAACAACCCGTGTGCCTTGCTTCAAGAACTCCGTGTCACATCTCCTGGTTTTTATTTCAGGTGTTTGACCAACCACTCAAGCCATTCACCTTTGTTCACAGGTCTCAGTGTCTTCTAATCTTGGTGCCACTTCTTTTCTATACAAAGTGGACGGTCAAATACATCATCCCAAGTTTTTCTCCTCAATGTGTCTTCCAAGGTGTTTGAACCGGGCCATGGCGCACTGCAATCAGTGTACCACGTACTGAGAAGACCGCTGTGCACCTAGTCATGCGGGCTTGGGGCACACGCTCAGGCAGCTGGGGTGCTCATGCCAATACCAAATAAACTGCCTCCAACATACAACATACACTACCCTCCTGTTCTAACAAAATCCGCCAATAATGGAAAGTTCTGGCTTCAATCACTTGATGTCCTCATTGTCTTGAGGTCCATATCCATCAGGATCCAGTATCATGCCAGGGTCATTCTTTGTCAAAAAAATAAAATAAAAAAGCATGATCCTTTGCTCCGGGTGGCATTGCTTTGTCCAGGTTTTGGCATTGTGAGGCTCCTGTTGAGGCCTTGCCATGTCACATGGTGTCTTTTTTTCATCTCTTACATCCTAACTTCTTTGGGCAGCCCATGTGTTGGGCCACTTCTTCGCTGACTGGTCCTCAGGAGAACCCTGTCCTGCGTGAACGAAGCTGGGAGCTTTGCACTATTGTTCTCTATAAGGGCTGCAGTACTGTTCAGAATGTGGCTTATGCTGCCTTCATTCCCTAAGTGCAGAGATGCCCATCAGGTGTTGTGCTTCCTTCTAGCGATGGGAGGTAGAAAAATGCTATGATTTATCCTCTATCTGCAAGGAAACATCCAACCACATCTCACACCACTGAATTTCCCAAATTTTCAGATGTTGTAGGCCATTTTTTATTTGTGCTTTGGAGTGACATGACCTCATTGGAACATTTCATAATACAGTGTTGAGACAAGGGACAGATGTATCTTGTCCATGAAGTATCTGACTTTCCTTCCTGATGCAAAAAGAAGGTCTTCACTTGACCAACAACTGAACATCACACACTTGGGGCCTTGTTAGCTGCACTTACCATACCCAGTCAGCAGCTGCCAATTCAGTACAGCAGAGTGAAGTTTGTGGTGTATACTATCATTCTTCAAGTTTTTGACTTACCACCAGTATTTGACTTGTGAATTCAAAAGAAACATGACAGAAATTACTCATCCTTCTGAATCCTTTAGGTCTGCAAATATAACACTAATTATACCCAACATTTTAGGTGTCTTTGTTTCTTCTAAGTTACATCTTTGTTTGAGAAAAGCAGGTTCAGGATGAGGCACCTGAACTTCCTTTCCATGGTGGCAAGGTACCGACATCTGGGGATTCTTCCGACAAAACATATCAATTGCCAACAATTCAAAGCCTTGGGGAATGATTCCTGTGAGCCCGCCTGAGGCTCTATTATAGCCACCATCTACACCAAGGTTCTGTTTGCTGCCCAAGTTCCCATCTGTCCCTTATTATAAACATCAGACCCCGTGTTTAGCCGTCTCTGCAATGTTTAAGTATTCCCCTCACCATGAATAAGAAACACATAGGAACCTCTGAGGAAAGGGTGGAGTAATAACTACTAAATACACTTACTGTAGTATTAGTCCTTCTTTCTAGGGACCTGGCTCTCTTTGTCCTTCTTTGTGAGGACTGTGCCTTGCCGACTTGTGACTGGCAACACCTGATGGTTACTGTTTCAGAATCTCACCAGCCTGTTCCAGGAAGCACATATCATCAGCTCACCCATCATAGAGGACAAGTGCCACAAGGATTTGTAGCATTCTTTATTTGCTTTAATAACTGCATGTCTAAAGGGCATGCTTGCACAATACTGTTGTCTGCTGAGCTTCCCAGCCCTACGCAATATAGCTGATCCAGCAATACCAACCTCTCCAGGTTTTTTAGCCCATGTTCTCCATCTGCTATAGCAATTTTAAAACTTCCACTTCACTCAGTATGAACAACATCTCCTTCAAAGTACCAAGAGTCACCCTAGCAGGTCATCACTGTGTCTTGGGATTCTTTTCAGAAGGTTAAATCCAATGTCTCTGTGCAGTTCTCCCACACAGTAAATTCTCAGATACCTAACTTACTTACCCTGAGAGCCCAGTGCAGGACCAGTCCCCACAGGTCTTTCTAAGAGGCTGCTTGTCCGTGGTGAGGTTCTGCATTCATCCTTGTGCCACTAATCAATTCATTGTTTCAGCGACACTTTGACTCTCACTGCGCTGCTTGCAGTAGTGAAGCTGGATCATAGAAACACTTGGCACAATGCTAAACTTTGCCAGCAGAGGGTGCTGGAGGCACGTGCCCAATGAAGCACTCTCCTAGGTCCTGTGCTTGTTTCTTCTTGCAGCTTCTACCAGGGCAAGCCTAGTAGCATCCCCTTGGCTCCCTCCCAGATCCAATAGGCTCCACACAGCTGTAACAGAGACCCTGAGAACCAGGGAGGGGACGGTTCTTGTCCACTGGCATGTGACACTTCAGCACACTTCTGGGCTAAGTGGTAGGCTATATTCACACCTTCCACACTTCAGTTCAGGAAGCTGCTCCCTGTAGCTACCTGGGTCTTTAAGATTTCTCTTTATGCCTTGGTAGATAAAGCCCATCTAGCTAATAATGCTTTAAAACATTTCCTGTTCAGATTACTACATGGCTTTTGTCCTCTGACTGGACTCAAACCCTTTACTTCGCCTAGGTGGTTGTAACTTTATCAAGTCAAGTGACACCAAGAAAAAAAGCTGAACTAACAATATACAGCATATACAAACTTTTACAATTTTATACAAAATGTTAAGAAAATGTAGGGCTATAGACTTTGGTTTCTGAGAAATTCCCCTAATGTATTGCAAAATAAAGCAACAGCAAGCATGCCTCACTTTTCCAAGATGAATGTCTCTGCACTGCTTGCAAGGAAAAGGGGAATAGGGTTGGGGTCTAGTCATTCAGGTGGCCTGAATTCATTCTTGTGTAAGTCTAGATGGCAAAAACCTCCAAAACCAAACTGCTGAAGAAGTCTCAGTTAAAAGTGGATCTATTTGATACATGCGCTTTTCAAAGTTGCACTTGAATCAGATTCCCCTCCTTTCCCATTTTGACTTCCTTTGGTTCCCTTCAACTTCCTGCTGACTCCCTTCTCTTCCCAGTCTTCTTTTTTTTTTTTAATCTAGATTTGCATATAAAATGAGACATCTGTCCTTAAGTCTGACTTATTTAACTTATTATGATGACCTGTAGTCCCATCCATTTTTCTACAAATGACCTAATGTCTATACAAACAAAACTCCACTGTGTGTGTATGTGTGTGTACATCTGACAGACATGTAGGCTGATCTCATTCCTTGGTCATGGTAAACACTGCTGTAGTGAACGCAGGTATGTGGGTATATGCTTTGTGTTGGCTTTGATTCTTTCAGGTAAGTACCCAGAAGCAGTATAGCTGATGGTAGTTAAACTTTTCTAAAGATTTTATATCCCAATTTTCATGGCAGCCATAGTAACACGCCTGTCAGTGTACTAAGCGTTTGCTTCCTCCTCCCCAGTATCTAAGCCAGCATTTATTTTCTTGATGGTAGTCATTCTGACTTGGGTGAGATGGACTCTCAGTAGTTTTTATTCTGTTTCCCTAATAGCTAAGAATGCTGAGAAATCCTCATTTAACTGTACAGTTACTGGTTGGCTTGTTCTAATTTTTAGAGTTTTTGAATAATACTCTAGCTATCAATCTTGTTACATGAATAGCTAGCAAAGGTTTTCCCATTCCTAGGCTGTCTCTTCACTCTACTAATTATTTCCTTTGCTGTGCCCAAACTTCTTTCTGTCATGCAGTCCTATTATCAATTCTTGCCATTGCTCCTTCAGCGACTGGTCCGATTCAGAGTCGCTGCATGCGCCTGTATCTTGACGTGCTGTTCCTGCTTTCCTCTAGGTCTCAGGTCTTACATGAAGGGTTTTCACCTATTACTGATCTACTGTATCTACTTTCATTCTTCTACATGGTGTCTTTTATTCATTTTTCCATCAACATTTAAAGAAGGTGTCTTTTCTTTAACATGTTTTTGACTCATATGTTGAAAATCTAATGGCGATAGCTACATGGGTTTGGCATGTAGTCCATATATTCCTGTGTTCTAATCCATTGGTATGTATGTATATCATGTTGCTGTTTTTCTTACTATGATTCTCCAGCATAATTTGGGACACTAGGCATTATGATACCTACAGCACTGCTTTTTCCTTAGCATGGTTTGGCAGTTTGGAATTCTTTGTTATTTCTTATGAATTACACCTCCCTCCCCCAGTTCTGTAATTAATAATACTGGTATTTGACTAGAGCTACATTGCTTCTGTAGACTGCTGTGGCAAGTCATTTTCACAATAGTAATTCTGCCATCAATGGCCTGTCTTTCCATCTTCACCTGTTTTCATATTCTTTCTTCAGTTTTACAGTTTATCAGAGCTCTTTCACCTCCCTGGTTAGGTGCATTCCCAGTTTTCAGATTTTTTTTTTTTTCCAACTTGTTTATTACTGGCGAACAGAAAAGCTCCTGGTGTTGACTTTGTATTCTGCTACTTTGCTGAGATGCTTATCAGATTGAAGAGTTTTCTAGTGGCTTCAGGGTCTTTGAAGTACAGGCTCAGTCTCAAATAGAGACAATTTGACATCTTCTTTCCCTATGAGCATCCTTTTATTTCTCTTTGCTTTTCGACATGGTTAAGAACTCCAGCTCTACATTGCATAGTGGCGGGAATGCACACCCTTTTCTTATTCCTTATTTTAGATTGAATGCTTTCAGTATTTCTCCACTTAATAGAAAACTGGCTGTAAGTTTCCTGAGTTGTTTTCATTATGCCAATGTATGCTCCTTCAATTCCTAGTTTCTTCAAGGTTTTTGTCATGAAGAGGTATGAACTTTTATTAAATGCACTTTTTTATATTTGTTGAGATATCATATAATATTTGCCCCTGATTCTATGTATGTGACAAACTGATGTATTGATATGCTTATGTTGAACCCATCTTGTGTCTCTAGAACACAATCAACTTGTGGTGTCTCAAGTTTTAAGTTGTCATTAAATTCAGTTTGCAAGTATTTTGTTCAGAATTTTCACATCTATACTCACAAGGGAAATTAAACCTACACAACACTATGATTTCAACATTGTGGAGTTGTGAGAAAGAGACAAAGAAAGGATAAGTTGCAGGACAGACACAGAAGTGTCATGTATTTGGAAGTCACAGTTAAATGTAAATGGAACAAAAGAGATGAAAACTAGTGGAACATACAACTAAAAAGACGGGAGACAACTGAACTGAAAGAACGCATGCATTATCTGCAAACTACAGAGAGCAAAGCAAGAAAGGAAATAATCCCAGCAATGGTACAAGAGAAGCAGCCAAGGGGCAATAAACTGAAAGCAAAGAGCAGCCTGGAGACTACTGCAAACCCCGCGAGGAGGGCCGCCTGGATGAGGCCAGTGGCAGTGGTAACTGAATCTAAGTCTACAAGGTTTGGTAACGACTGGGTGTGAGGGTTTAAAACTGTCTGACACACAATGCAACAGTATTTTTCTCATGCATTCCCCATCAGGGTGAAAACAATACCCCCAATAGGGCTATTCTGTCACTCAGTTTTGTTTCTGTCGCTGACAGTGCAAAATAATTACATTAAATCACAGGATAAAAGACAAGATTCAGATTAGTTGAATTTTAACAAATACCTTTAAGGGATTTTAAACTTTTAATAATTTAAGCATACAAAAGTACTATAACTATGATATATACCACCATTTATCCCTATACTCCAAGTTAAAATAAAAAGGAGTTTTAATAAATGTGTGATAGAATGTAAATTCCTACAATAGATAGAAGATACAAATTCTATTAAATGCATACTTAATCCTGTACATACTATCTAGCCAATTAAAAACTTTATCCCTAAAAATTCCTTCTCTCTCCAGTAAATGACACTTTTTTAATTATTATTATTATTTATTCAATTGTGCGTGTGTGCATATGTATATGCATGCACGCGTGTGTGTCTGTGTATGTGTAGAACCATGGACGAATTCAGGAACTACCATGGACGCCTCCACCTCCTTCTGCCCCGGAATTCACAGGCTCCGCCCTACCAGGACCAGAAGCCCAGCCCCCCCCCCTGCTTCCACCTGGCGTCTATATGTGGGATCTGGGATCTGAATTCAGGACCTTCCACCTGCAAGGCAGAGGCGTAACCCCTGAGCCACCTCTCCAGCCCAAATGACAAACACTTTTGAGAGCATAATAAACAACAAAATGCAAAAATTTAAGCCAGATGAATCAACTGTGAATATCAAGTTGTATAAATTTAGGTAAAAATCTAAGCTAAAGTCACATAAGACCCAATGATACAATGGCTTAAAAGAATAAAATATGAGTTTCTCTCACATTTTAAGACAAAAAAACCTCAGGTGCTATAGAGTCGCATGAAGCACTCACATAGGCCCAGTGTCCTTCTGGTATATGTCACAGGAACCTTAGGATACTGGGGCTGGAAAGGAATCATTTCAGATTCCAAGTGGCAAGCAGGTCAATTGTACTAAGGCTTACTTTGGAATGGCACAAACCACTCAAGCTGACACTCTGAACCTGTGCACTCGATTACATCTGACACAATGAGACAGTCATGGAGGGCAACTGTGTGCCTCAGAAAGGAAGGATTCTTTTTTTTTACATTTATTATTTATTCAATTGTGTGTGTGCGCGTGTGTACGTGTGCGTATGTATGTGTGTGTGTGTGTGTAGTACCACGGACGAATTCGGGAACCACCATGGACGCCTCCACCTCCTCCTTGTTTACTCTGCCCCGGGATTCACAAGCTCCGCCCTACCAGGACCAGAAACGCAGGTGATTCCCGAATTTACCCGTGGTTCTACACACACACACACACATATACACACACACACACACACGCGCACGCGCACAATTGAATAAATAAATTAAAAAAAAGAGGTGGGTTTTAAGAAATTCTGAGGTTCGTCTAGTATGTGACTAGTAACTTGGATGTTCTCCTATTAATTCATTAAGTTGTACTTAATTTAAAATTTTTGTATTTGTAACTTTTTAAAATAGCGAAGATGTATATTTGTTTCAAATGGATGACAATGAGTTTCTACTGGCTATGTGTGCTGAAATACCTGACATCTTAGAAAACTGAACTTCTAAGTAACATAATCAGCAAATTTAATGCTGCTTATTTTATTTAGTAAATATTCACAAGAACAATATTTGTACTTTATTTTGATTAATTTCTGAATCCAATGTTGATGTCTGTGACATGAAATGAATGTATGAAAATGAAGGATGGGAACTTCCAAGTAAGATGGCAGGATAACAACAACTCTGGAGTTAGGAGCAGATCAAAATAAGAAAAACAGACTACAGTAATTCTCTGTTACAATGCTATCTACCTCTACAGTCTCCAGAACTTATTCAGTAAACAAACCCAAAACTTAGTTTTGTTTTTTTTTAAACCAACCACCTTGACTGACGGCACCTGGGGTTAGGAGAGAAACATGGTGACTGCCTCAGAATCAGCAGTCACAGAGCACAGGACTGCAAACTACAGCTGAACTATAAAAACTTCCAGGCTTTCTAAAGAAGTACTGCAGGTCGCGTGTCATACGGCACTTTTTTTTTCCTCTAGGCAGCCATCTTGAATCTTGTTCCAGTCTGGAACAAGGAAATAACTCTTGAGATCAGGGGTTCCTAAAACTGACAAACTTGGGAGAAAGGGCTCCCTCCAGAATAAAAATAATGACAGGGGCAGGGGTCTGGGGGGGAGGGTGGGATGAGGGGGTTGCCTGCTAGCAGTTCCACTCGATCTGAATAAAGCCCTCAAGCAGTGAAGACAGCCAGAAGTGTTTGCTGAACACCTGGAAGAAGCCAGTGAACAGTCAAGAAAATTCTGGCACAGTCTGTTTGAAGACGACTCCAGTAGAGTCAGGTAAGGGATAGACTGCTGGACAGGTCAGTCAAGAAGTCAGAAAAGGGCTGGAGAGGTGGCTCAGGGGTTAAGCCTCCGCCTTGTAAGCGGAAGGTCCCGAGTTCGGATCCCAGATCCCACGTATAGACGCCAGGCGGAAGCGGGGGCGGCCTGCGCTTCTGGTCCTGGTAGGGCGGAGCCTGTGAATCCCGGGGCAGAAGGAGGTGGAGGCGTCCATGGTGGTTCCCGATTCGTCCGTGGTTCTACACACACACAGACACACACACACATACGCGCACGCACATACACATGCACATGCGTAGTTGAATAAAAAAAAAAAATTAAAAAAAAACTTGTAAAAAAAAGAAGTCAGAAAAACCTGGAGGAGACTCTCCTATCAAGTCACAGAACAAGCTCTAGTGTTGGAGCTTCCATGCGTCCCACCCATGCTGGGAGGAGGGGTTCTGCCATGAAGCTGCCTTGGAATTGTTTTACTCCTCACCCCTATCTCTGTAAGTGACCCCAATACACTCATTGCAGTAAGTTGGACCTGGAGTGTAATCATTACTTTGGTCTGTCATTGAATTCTTATCTGGGGCAGGAAGTTGCATGGTGTCTCCCCAGGAAAAGTATTCACACAACTTAGAGAATCTAGAAAAAGGGTTCCATTAGTACCCCATAGGAAATTGGGAATCAGACGAACTGTGGATACCAAGTACAAACTCCAAACAGTCTACTGGGCTTCAGGCATCCACCAGCCATCACCCACCTCCAGCTCCCACCGAGGAAAACTCACTAAGTAACCTTAAGGCTTTGGAAAAACAGGAATAAACCAATCCTAAAAGCAGTACACAGGAAGAAATAAACAAGATCCAGGCAAAAATCAGTGAAGTGGAACTGTAAAGGCCAACGCAAACAATTCCAAAGATTGACTTCGAATGCAACATGGATAAATACAAAAATAAATATGAAGAGGTATACAATAAGGACAGGAAAAAGGACCAAGAAAACAAACCACTAAATACAATTAGGAAGACAACTGAAGATCTGAAAATAAACACAGAAACATACATACACACACACATCATCATCATCAAACTGAAAAAACAAAAACAAAAACAAACCACTGGAAATCAAAAATTCAATCCAGGGCTTGGAGAGATGGCTCAGAAGTTAGTAAGACTCTGTTTCACAAGCAGAAGGTCCTGAGTTCGGATCCCAGGTTCCACTTTAAAACACCAAGTGGAAAGAGCATGGTGGTGGACTGCACTTCTGGTCCTGGTGGGTTGAGCCTAGAAAATCCCAGAGCAAATAAGGAGGAGGTAAAAGCAATCCAGGATGATTCCCAAAGTCACCCTTGTTCCTCCACAGGGACACACAGTGCCCTTTCACACACACACACACACACACACACACACACACACACACACAAATATTTAAAAAATTCAATCCATTTGCGAATTTAGTAAAAAATCTCAAAAATAGAACAGATCAAGAGGAAGACAGATATGAGAGTTGGAAGAGAAAATGGTAGAAGTGGTTAAAATCAATCAAAGAAACTAATAAATTGAAAAACATGCATAAATAGAACATAAAGGAGCTTTAGGACACCATGAAGACACTGAACCTACAGATTACAGATTATGGCTATCCCGGAAACAGACACTCAGGAGAAAAGATAGAGGCTGCATCTTCAATTACATCATAGAAAACAACTTCTCCAATCTAAGGAAAGAAATGTCTATCCAGATTCAAGAGGCATACAGAAAATCAAAAACACAGAGTCATGAAAAAAATATCCCACAACACATGATAGTTAAAATACTAAATGCTCTGGATGCTAAAGAAAAGATCTTAAAAGTAGCAAGACTACTCTTTATATTTTATTATTGAATGAAGAATGGGCCAAGGAAGAAATAAAAATAAAAATAAAAATAAATTCTTGGAGTTTTCCGTGAGAATGAAAACACAACATGGGACACAAATAAAGCTGTCCTAAGAATAGAGTTTATAGTGCCAAATGCCACATTAAGAAAATCACAAGCAACTCAATGATATAACCTTAAGGCTTTGGAAAAACAGGAATAAACCAATCCTAAAAGCAGTACACAGGAAGAAACAAAAAAGATCCACGCAAAAATCAGTGAAGTGGAACTGTAAAGGCCAACACAAAGAATCGATGAAATGAAGAGATGGTTCTTTAAAAGATAAACCAGATTGACAAAGCCGTAGTAAAATTAATCAAATGAAAAAGAACACCAAAAGTAATAAAATTAGAGATGAAAATGGAGATGTTACAAGAGATACCAAGGAAATTCAGAGAATCATAAGGACACATTTTAAAATTTTATACTCTGTTAAGTTGGACAATTTTAAAGTAATGAATGAATTTCTACACATATATGACATACTAATGCTGAATCAGGATGAAATCTGATGAGATCTATATAATAAGCAATGAAATTAAAACACTAATTATAAATCTCCCAACTTAAAAAAAAAAAAAAAAGCCCAATAGTGGATGGATTCAGCACAAAATTCTACCAGACTGTCTCAGAAGAACTAGCAGCACCACTCCTCAAATTATTTTACAAAACAGAAAAGGAAGGAATACTCAAACTCTTTCTATGAAGACAATATTACTCTGATCCCAAAACCAAATAAAGACACATTTAAAAAAATTATAGGTCAATCTCACTAATAAGCACAGATGCACAAATCCTCAAAAAAGTACTTGCAAACTGAACCCAAAATATATGTGGAGAGCATGAGGAAAGTTTCAGTGAGGAAGAAATGGATGTGGAATAAGAAAGCCTTTATAATATTAAAAGAATATGAAAACAATTGTATGTAATTGTGTGTGATAGATAAGTGGGCCGCTGTGTCAGCCTAAGTGGGTCTCTGCATCAGCCTAGCTATGGTGGAAGACATAAGAAATGAAAATGTGTAATATCAAAATGAGGCAAAACAACTGTATTGTATTGTAAACAGACCTGTACCCCAATGATGTAATGTGGAATAAAACAGTATTTAAGGGACAGGCTGAGAACCCGGACCTCAGCTCAGTAGGGACAGAGCATCCCGAGACTCTGTCCGGTTGGGAGCTAACTCCCTGATGCAGCTCCAGCCAAAGTACACCCTGCTACCCTGGGGATGTGACCGTTGATCGTCCGGCACCCCTAAGTTCCCCCAATGCGCAGAAACGGCCCTTCGTCCAGCCCCGGGCCTGGCTCGAGACCTGCGCCCTGGAATATGTCCATCAGTAAGCCCCCGTGTGGTGTGGTTATTGCTTCTACCTCCGGGGAGGTAGAAGTCAGTGGCACAGGCACCCCTGGTGTGCTCACGACAATATATCAAAACGATTACTCACTGTGATCATGTCAGAAACCCAATAATGGCTTAACACATGAAAAATAATAAATGTAATTCACCACATGAACAGACTCAAAGGCAAAAATGACACGAACCTCTTAAATGGAAGAAGAAGGGGAAAAGGAAGAAGTTGCTTTTGACAAAATTCAACATACTTTCATGATAAAAGCCCTGGAAAAACACAAATAGAGGGAACATATCTCAACATAATAAAGGCTATATATATATAAGCCAAACATTCTGAATAGGAAAAAACTTAAAAGCATTTTCACTTGGATCAGGAAGGAGACAAGGCTATCCCTATCAACACTCCTGTTCAATATTGTGCCTGAAGTCTTAGCTACAGCAATAAGACAAAAGGAGATAAAAAAAGATACGGATGGGAAAGGAAGTTAAGGCATCTATTTGCAGATGACATTCTGAAAGCTCCACTAGGAAACTGCTTGAGCTTATAAACCTTTTCAATAGAGTGGCAGGCTACAAAACCAACACAAAAACCAGCAGCCTTTCTATGTACCACATATAAAGAACCTGAGAAAGAAAGGAGGGAATCAATCCCATTCACCATAAACTCAAAAAAAAAAAAAAAAAAAATCTTGGAATCAGCTTAATCATGTGAATGAAAGACCTGTATGACAAAAGCTTCAAAGACCTGGAGAAATAAGTAAGTGTGAATACTAGTAGGTGGAAAGACTTCCCATGCTAATGGATGAGAAGGACACCCTACCAAAGGCAATATACAGATTTAGTGCAATCTCAATCAAAATTTCAGTGTAATTCTTCACAAATTGAAAATTGAACTCAAAATTCATATGGAAACACAAAAGACTGGATAGCCTAAAAATCTTGAACAATAAAAAAACTTTGGAAATATTACCATACCTGACTTCAATCTATACTATAGAGCCACAGTAACAAAAACAGCATGAAAAATGCTCCACTTCCTTAGCCATCAGGAAATGCAAATCAAAACTTCCCTGAGATATCATCTCACCCTGGTCAGGATGGCAAAAATCCACAATAGAAACAACAACAAATGCTGGAGAGGATGTGGAGAGAGGGGAACTCTCCTACATTGCTGGTGGGAATGCAGGCTCATACAGCCACTCTGGCGAGCCGTCTAGAGATTCTTAAAGAAATTAAAGATTGAAATGCCATATGACCCTGCTATCCCACTTTTGGGAATAACCCCCCATACAGCAGAGGTTCACCTCGATAGCACAAGCACGACCATGTTCATAGCAGCACTGTTTACAATAGCAAAGTCATGGAATCAGCCCAAATGTCCAACAGTTGACGAGTGGATAAGGAAACTGTGGTACATCTATACAATGGAGTACTACTCAGCCATCAAAAAGGATGAATTACTGGAATTTGCTGGGAAATGGATGTCATTAGAAACAATTATATTAAGTGAAGTATCCCAAACCCAGAAAATTAAGCACTGTATGTACTCCCTAATAGGTGGCTCCTAGTACCAAACCCACCCAGCCCACCTTGAGACACTCATAGGTAAATGTATATATTACCTACAGTAATTGCAAGGATTATGAACAGGAGGGATGGGGTGGGAGGGCCACACCAGAAACAAGGAGAGAAGTGACCATGTTACAGTAGAGAAAATAGGCCTCCATCAAGGACTGCAAGTAAGCAATGTGACATCTGGTTAAGTTCACAGACGTTCGTTCCTGATCATTTACAACTAAGGGGGTATGATCTCACCAGAAGGGCATATAGTCTGGCAGATAAAAAGTAACCATTTTGTAAATGGGTGATTGACCCCTCCCTCGCTGTGGTTTCCTACTTTTATTACATCTACCCTTGAATGTGCTCTTATAATAAGACCCAGTTTAACAGCTTTTTGTCTCTGGCCAGGGGGTGACATACAGTGCCCAGCAGGATGGAGTGAAGGGCATTGCAGGAGCAGCAAAACTGCAAAAGAAAATCAACAAACCACAATCCAGAACTTCAGAGACTCTATATCAACCACCTAGAACTAGGCCAGACTAATCTCTCCCCATCCTGAAGCTCAGGGACATTTGCGGAAGAGTGGGTGGTAAGAGTGTAACAGCAAAAGAATGGGAGGAGCAATGATTTGCAAGATACTCCACACAAGTTAGGGCCGAAGCAATCATAATTGGACTTTGCATGCCCTGCGCAATGTCCAACACACTATTGACCCCACAAAGTCTAGCATCTGCTAAAGGCACCAAGATCCTTGGAGGCAAGGGATTGGCAGCCACAGCAGTGTTCCTATGCTTAAGGGGAACACGGGAAAGGGTTCAAGGAAATGCCACTGGGTCCTTGTACGTCATCGGAGAGGAGGGCCCAGACGAGAGTCAGGCATGCACAAGAAAGGACTCTCTGGGAATTGGGGCGGGAGGCATTGGGGGGTGGGGAGGTAGGGGTGAGGGGAGGGGGAGCAAGGGGTTTGGGAGGAGGAGGAAGGAGGGAGGGAACTGGTGTACCTATTAAGTTTGTATAAGCTGAAATAATAATAAAAAATGTATTAAATAAAAAAATTGAAAAAAAAAACAGCATGGTACTGGCATAAAACAAACACATTAATCAATGGATTAGAATTGATGACCCAGATAAATGGCTTTGGAAATAAAAAGAGATTTTTCAGAAAAAGAAATTCAAATGTCAAAAAAATATCTTCAATAGCGGTCAATTTACCTAGCCATCGGGGAAGTATAAACTAAAAGTACCCTGTGATACCATCTATCCCAGTCAGAATGGCTAAGATCAAGACCACAAACAACAAATGCTGTTGAGGGTGTGGAAAAAAGGGAACGCTTACTTGTTGATGATGGGAGTGCAAACTGGTTCAGCCACTCTGAAATCAGTATGGAGGTTTCTCAAAATTAAAAATTGAATTAGTACATGACCCAACTATACTATTTCTGGAAATACTCCCAAAGGACTTTTTACATCTTAATACATAGGTACTTGTACATCCATGTCCATTGAACCTCTATTCACAACAGCAATGAAATGGAATCAGCCTACATGCCCATCAATGGAAGAATGGGTGATAAAAACGTATATATACACAATGGGATATTATTTGGCTATCAAGAAAAATGAAAGTGTGAAATCTGCTGATAAATGGGTGGAGCTAGAAGATAGAGTAAGATACCCCAGGCACAGGAGGACAAATGCTCTGTGCTCTTTTCACATGCAGATGCTGTCCACTAAACCTTCAGATTTTATACTCAATCATCTTGGAGTTCTTGACATAGCAAGAAAAACTGAAAGGGATCATTAAACAGGGGTGGGGAGTAGGACTGGATGGAGGCATTAGAGGAATACAAAACCACAGGAGGTGAAGTGCAAAGGGGAATAATGGGTGAGGATGTTTAGGGGGAAGGAGAGGAAGAGGGTAAGGAAGGCTGGGGAAGTAACAAATAGCAATAAGGTTGTAAGACACAACTAGATAGAAACCTCCTATATTATATCAATAAACCATTTTTTAAAAAAGAGTGAGAACATAAGGGAACACTAACAGAGGAAGACGGTGTAACAGAAAACACTCCAAGATACTTCATTTGGAAGCCCAGACAAAATTCCCAGTACCAGGCACATGACACCTCCTAATAAGTTGGTCAGCAACATGGTTTGAAACGTGAGCTGTCTCCCACAGGCTCATGTGTTTGAATCTTTAGTTGTTTGAGAAGGTCATGGCAGCTTAGGAGGTGGAGCTTTGTTGAAGGAAGACAGTCACAGAGGGTGGGCCTTGAGATTGATTGGCCCCAGCCTACTTCCCCGAGAGGTCTGCTTCTTGATGGGATGTAACTTAGGCTGCCTCCAGCTTCTGCCAGCCAGCGATGCCTTCCTGACAAAGATGTCTGTATCTTCCCTCTGGAACTAAAAGCGGAATAAACCTTTTTTTCTCCCTTTAATTGCTTCATTTTGAGTGGTGTCTCACAGCAACAGAGAAGAATAACTACTACAGTCAGAGAGGTCTCAAAGTCCCCCAAATTGGTATAGACTTTTACCAGCGTTCTTGGTTGCCCTCTAGAAACTGACAGTAAAACCCTATCACTAAAGATACTATACAAATGATCACAGGACATGAAGAAAAAAAAAAACAAAAAAAAAACACCTGGAAGTGGTCTGAAAGTTTCCTCCTTGTGTCAGCTCTAATAGCACCAATTGGGAAGAAAAGCAGTTAACAGTTTCATTGATCCATGAAAGCAGCAGGCTATAACAACCATCTTAGCAAGAGGCAACCATCAGCACGACAGTGGCATGAAAGTCAAGGGGGTAACCAACTGATTTCTCAATGGATTTAAGGTCCACATTCAGCAGCGAACACATTCCTGGTACTGTGAACCAGACCAAGAACCTATGAAAGGGAATGACATAAGCTCTATTAAGGTTTATCCATAAAGACTTTATATCAAACTGCCTTTCAAATAAGTAATATTATACCCATGGATTGAAGGAGCACTCAGCATTGAATCGAGAAGCTTCCCTTTGCAGTGGAAGGCGTTTATTTTACACACACACACACATACACACACACACACACACACAAATAATAATAATAAAATAACTGGCTAAAGTGCATAAAACAAGTGATTTTGGACTGCTTGGCCATAAGCAGGGCATCTAAGCCACCTCCCTCGCCCCTAGGATCAGGAAATATCATACAAAAGGGATGGTAAAAATGTAAGAGGTCCTTTATAGGCTGGAGAGATGGTTCAGGGGTTAATACTCTGCTTCGAAAACAGAAGGTCCTAAGCTCAGATGCCAGGTTCCATGTAAAAAATGCCAGGCAGTGCCACAAACAGTGGCAGCCTGTACTTCTGGCCCTGGTGGGTGGAGCCTGGAAAATCCAAGTGAAGCAAAAAAGAGGTAGATGTAATCCAGAATGATTTCTGAAGTCACCCTTGGTCCTCCACAGGAACACACAGTGCCTTCTGACACACATATTCTCTCTCCCTCTCTCTCACAACACACACACACATTAAAAAAAAATTTTTTTTAAAGAAAAATAAGAGTGTGTGTGCCCATACAGGCCCAAGGGTGATATCAGGAATCATCCTCAATCGTTTTTCCACCAGCATTGTGAGACTGGGTCTCTAATTAAACCCAGAGCAGGCCATTAGGGCTAGTTTGGCTAGCCAACTTGCTTTGGTGATTTTTGGACTCTGTCTTCCAGGGCTAGAATCTAGCTCTGGGATGAGTAGAGACAGAAGATCGCAGGAGCCCAGCCAGTCTAGTCAAAATAATGGGCTACAAATTGATTGAGAGACCAAGTCTCATAAAACAAGGTGGACAGTGACTGAGGAAGATACTGATCTCCACACTCATACACAAAAGTACTAAGTTGGGTGTGCTAGCACATGTTTGTACTCCCACGCTCAGAAGCCAAGTTCCAGGACAGCCTGTGCTACAGAGTGAGACTCTTGTCTTTAAAAAGTATATACAAACAGAGAGCACTGGTAAGAGGACAGAAGCAGAAATACATTCCCTTCAAAAACTGATAAACATAACAAAATGCCTCTTGTAATTATATTGAGGATTTTATGGGGAGGCGGGAAGATGGCTAGTGGGTAAAGATGATTGCCACTCGAGCCTATGAATCTGAATTTGACTGCTGGACCCCACAAGGTGCAAGAACTGATTCCCAAAAATTGCCCTCTAACCTTCATACACTGGCTGTGACATGCACATGCCTACACTCAAGACACACACAAAATAAACTTTAAAAAGAAAAAAATTATGATCCTCTGTCCATCTCCTATGAACTTTTAAATTAAATTAAATTATTGAGTATTTATCCCTGCTTCCCTCTATCCCCCTTCCCTCCCATTTCCCTCTGGGGAATGGCCAAAGTACATAAAACAAATGTTTTTTTTCTACGGACCCCAGGGTTCCAACTTGTCTACTCTTGTATGTGTGTATGTGTTTGGAGGGGGGATGGGGGTTCAGGCCTTTTGTGACATACCAAGTTGCCTCTCTTTGGGCCACCCCACTGATAAGGGAATTTCCCTTCATTCATCTAGCTTTAGTCCCCATAGTTTCCACTGTATGTTCTTATCTCTTGAGTTTCTTGATAGTCTATGAGGGCATGTTGGTCTGTCAGTCATTATGCAGGTCTGGAAAGGACAAGTCTCACTGTGGTGAGTACATTTGAACTCCTGATATGCTCCACAACCTCTAAGATTCTTAGATCATGGAAACAGGATAGCGAGATGGCTTATTGGTTAAAACCTTGGCGTCACAAACAAAGTAACCTGAGTCTGGATCCGCAGCTCCCACGTTAAAATGCTGGGAATGTGTGGCAGTCTATCTGTAATTCTAGCCCTGGAAGACACAGATTGCTAGATCTGGCTTTTCTTTATGAACTCAGATCCTCATGCTTTTACAATTAAGTGTTTTACTGACTGAACCACCTCACTAGTCCCAGGCTTATTATTCAAAGTGTAAGAGTATTCATTATTTTTCTTATTGTTGACCTGGAGCAACTTAAAGGGAGGAATTTTTTTTGGGGGGGGGTCATGGTTTGAGGTGAAAAGGCAAGGCTGCATGGACCAAGGCAGGAGTGTGAGGTCATTAAACAGGAAGCAGAGAAGGTCAGCAGGGGCACTGTTGCAGTTCATCTGCATATTGCTGATAAAATCACAACTGCTCAAGGGAACAAGGGGTTTATTCTCTTAGGATTGCCAGTTATGGTTCTAGTCCCACTTGGCAGGATTGCTGCACCATCACCAAAGGACTGAGGGAATTGGCCACACCATATCCACCTAACAGCTGAGAGAAAGATGATCCTCATTTGCCAGACCAGCATGTCTGGCCAAGTATACACAAGAAATGCCAACTTTCTCAACCAGTTCTCTGTTTTATACCAGGGCCTACTTCTACCCACTATGGGGTAGGCTTTCCCCAGCAGCTAGACAATCTCCTGCAGGTTTGCTCTCTGCTTAACTCAACCATCAATTCTCTACAAATGTGCTCAGAGCACAAATCCTCAATTGTCAAGTTGACAACTATGCCTAACTGTAACAGACACCATGGCCTTCCACAACCTATTTTCTCCAACTAGCCCCACTTCTCAAAGGTTCCCAACCTCTCAAAACAGTGTCATTTGGTAACCAGGTTCAAACAGGGGAGCCTATGTGAGACATTTTATATCCCAATCATAACAGTAAGGAAGAGCAGGTGTGGAGATGTATACCTGTAATCCTATACTTTCAAGGAGGGTCTCAAGTTCACAGCTAATTTGAACTACAGTGTTCCAGGCCAACCTGGGCCACACAGTAGGAACCTCAAGAAACAAAAACAAAACAAAACAAATGAACAAAAAATTATAAGGAAAAACAAATGAACAAAAACTATGGGGCATGTACATCCATTTTTACTGCTACAGTAGTTATAATAGCCAAGAAATGGAACCAGTCTAGATGTCCAAAAATAAATAAATTGATAAAGAAAATGTGGCACAAAGACACAATGGAATATTATGTAATGGTAAACAAAAATAAAATCATGCCATTTGCAGGAAAATGAACGGATGTTATTAGAGACCATTACATTAAATGAAATAAGCCAGATTCAAAAATGTAAAATGTTTTCTCTTATACACAGAACCTAGATATAAATTGTGTGTGTGTGTGTGTGTGTGTGTGTGTGTTTAACATAAAACTAGAAAGGGGACCGTGAGAGGAATGAGATCTTAATGGAGGTTAAAAAGAAAGAGTAATACAATACGAGTACCAAGAAAGCAGAAAGGGAGGGAAAGATGGCTCAGATGGTCACTTGGTCTGCAAGCCTAAATACCTGAATTTGAATCCAGGGACAATGTAAAGAGCCAAATTCACGAAGTTTTGTCCTCTGATCCCTACATCATACATGCACTGTGACATACATGCATCACATACATGCATGTGCGCACAAACACACATGCACGCACACTGCTAAAACGAAAAGCAGAAGGGGGCTATCTTGGAGAAGGAAGGAATGAACACAGGAGAGGACAATGGGGAAGGGAACAACTAAGAATAAGCCATAATGACACACATGTGAAAATGTCATAAAGCTCATTACTTTGTATTCTAGCCTAAAATGTTAATTTTCAGGGCTGGAGAGTTGGCTTAGGGGTTAAGACTCTACCTCACAAGCAGAAGGTCCTGAGTTCATATCCCAGGTCCAACATTAAAAATGCCCGGCACAAATGGCAGCAGATTGCACTTTTGGCCGTGGTGAGCGGAGCCCGGGAAATTCCAGAGCAAAACAAGGAGGTAGAAGCAATCCAGGATGATTCCCAAAGTCACCCTTGGTCCTCCACAGGGACACACAGTGCCCTCTGATATGTGCACGCACATACATACACACACACACATACAAATAAATAAATAAATATTAATTTTCAAAAAGGAAAAAAATGTTAACTATATTGCCTAACAACTGAAGACTTTTAAGGGAAACAAGTTGAGAATAAAATATTCAAATTTAAATAATTATCTCTTTAATATTCCATTTATGGGGCTGGAGAGGTGGCTCAGGGGTTAAGCCTCTGCCTTGCAGGCAGAAGCTCCCGAATTCGGATCCTAGACCCCACGTATAGACGCTGGGGCAGAAGCAGGGACGGCCTGCGTTTCTGGTCCTGGTAGGGCAGAGCCTGTGAATCCCCGGGCAGAGTAAACAAGGAGGAGGTGGAGGCGTCCATGGTGATTCCCGAATTCGTCCGTGGTTCTACACACACATACACACCACGCGTGCATACACACACAATTGAATAAATAAGAAATAATAAAAAATTAAAAAAAAAACGTTTAAATATTCCATTTATTTCCCTCTAAAACATCATTAATAGCTACATAAATAATCTAAAAAGTATTAGGGGCCTATTTATTAATGGTTTCTATCATAAGGCATATAAGCAATGGATGATGGGATATAAATAGATAAAACTGCTAGATATTAACAAGAAACCGTTTATGACAGCTTTTGTGCTAGTATTTGGAAATATTCGATTTCATTTTAATTTTATTACTTAATATCTCACTCATAACTTGTTTTGTTGGAAAAGAAAAAAAACTACAAGTAATTGGCCCAAACTTAGAAATTTATAAAATCTGCATTGCTAATAGCAAAACTGTCTGATGTTACAAACATTTCACCTATACCTTATATGTACATTGTCAGCTTTTATTATACAAATGTCATAAATCCATATAATGTGCTCTGCCCATCTAGAGTTTGTGTATTTTATGCACCCTAATGTGTCAACACAATGTCAACTGCTTCTCTTATGACCATACAATAGCAAACACCAGTACACATTAATGATCCAAGAGCAGAACAAGAGGCACTGTGAAAGAGCCCCTCTCTACAATTAAATAGTTTCAACAAAGAAGAATGTGTTATATTTTTTAAAAATCGGGGGTTAAAGGACTTTGAAATTTAATATGCAGCTCAGTCACATTGAACGGGGAAAAAAAGGGGGAATGGAATTAGTTTCCTTTGTGTGTGGGCATGGAACATTCCTACAAAATATAAAGTTCTATAAATTAATTGTGTTGCCTTTATTTAATTTTCAAGACTTAGGTCTTAAAATTAATTACTACTCAAGACAATGAAAGGCAGGAAGGTTCATAAAAATTACTTACTCTTTGCACTTTCCCCCCAGTTCTGGGAATCCAGTAAATCTCCTGACCGTATTGCAGACAGGATCTTCTGAGCAACATTGGAGAGGGGGACCTCACAGAGATCAAAACCTACACAGGCCTCATGATATTCCATTCTCATACAGTCCTAAACATGAAATTAACATAATATAAATACTCATATATTAGCTGTGAGACTTCAAAGAAGAGACATTAAAGAGTTATATACTGAGATTCTCAATAAGTTTCAATTATCCTATATAACACAAATAGAAAAAAAGGTTAAGCAAATCCCTGTATTCCACTCTTGCCAAGGCAGAAAAACCACAGTTCAAGACCTTGGCTACATAAGGCAAGCCTGAGCAATTTAGAAAGGCCTTTTAAAGGCCCTTCCTCAAACATTCTTAAAGAAAACATGTCTCTGACCTACACACGCACGCACATCATAATTAAAATTTTAAATTGGGCTGGGGAGGTAGCTCAGGGGTTAAAGCCTTTGCCCAAAAAAAAGGGAAAAAAAAAAAACCCCAACAAATATGCTGGGCACAGCTCAGTGGAAAAGCACATGCCTAGTTTATGGATCCCTGGGTTCTACACCCAACTCTGACAAAAAACAAAAGTAAACCAACTAGAGGCTAAATTGAGAAATCCTGACAAACAAAAAAGCAAAGAACTTATTTTCTACTTAAACAATTATGAAATAACTCATTTACTTAGACACTTCCTCAATTCTAAGAGCTGGCTATTTATAATCTTGAAGCATACAAATCTGATAACACACTGTAATTGACATGGGTCATCATGGCGCACACACACCCTTCCAGCTGGTACTGCGATGTCCTTACAGTTCTTACTGGGCTGAGCTGACTAAAGTGTAGGTGCAAAGTAAAGATCAAGCATCTGGTCACACATCTAAACTAACCAGGGTTTAATCCCTTATCAGGATAAACAGAACTGGCTACCTACCATAAGCCAGGAAAAGAGGTGACATGTTTTCTACATTACTTGAGAAAACACAACTTACATGTCCTGTTTCAAAACATGATAAGCAAAAAAGAAAGCTACAAGTGAGAAATCATACCTAAATCTTAAACAAAACTTACTGCTAAAAAGTTTTCAATTATAAGGCTGGAGAGATGGCTCAGGGGTTAAGACTCTGTCTCACAAGCAGAAGGACCTGAGTTCGGATCCCAGGTCCCACATGAAAAAGCTGAAGAGAAACAGCTGTGGCCTGCACTTCTGAACCTGGTGGGCAGAGCCTAGGGAATCCCAGAGTGAAGCAAAATGGAGACAGAAACAATCCAGGATGATTCCCAAAGTCACCCTTGGTCCTGCACAAGGAAACTCACTGCCCTCTGATACACGTGTGTGCAAGCACATGTGCACGCGCACACACACACAAAAGTTTTCAATCACAATAAAAATACAGATTAGCAAAATATTTTTCTTCAATGGGTTATAAAAATAGGATATGCCTAGTTTCTGACAGTTATGTCCTGAAAATGTTCATTAAAAACCACCTAAAATAGTTAAGACTCGCCTTCTATATAACAAAATGGTAAGAAATATTCTTAAAGGTATTTCCTGAAGAAGTCACAGTGATATCTAACACTACATATCATAAAAACTGGACAGGGCTGTCAAGGACTACTGGATGAAACAACTGTAGGCAGAGTCTGGTACAGTGGTGAGGTCTAGTGATAACCCAGCACTCCTGAGGTCCAGACAGGAGAAGTTCAAGGCCACTCTGGGCTATAGGCCAGAACCTATCTCAACTCCTATCTGCTAGGAAACAAAAAACAATAACAACCAAAAAACAATAAATATCCCCGATTATTTCAAACTCTTAAAAGAAATTTCTAATTGTCTAGATACTATACTAATAACCCATATCAAATATAGCAAACTCAATTCAACACAAGTATTTTCACTGTTAGGAAGTTGATTTAAATCCTTTAAGCAACCATTTGTACATACTTTTGAAACTGAAACTTCATTTTTTATGATGTACCACACTGACGTCAAAGCACTATTATAAACCTCCAAAGCCTAGTTCCTAAATATGATGTCCAGTGGGGTCCTGAAACTCTTTAGTGTAAATTAGATACATCCAAACAGCCTCAAAGGTTATAATGAGAAATTCTACAAGTACATTTTGAGCAGCGCAATCTTACTTTACTAAATATAAGAAAAAATGACTAGGTATATGTGACAGTCTTGCTCACGAAAGACATGTTCCAAACTCCAGGAAGCTCCACTTGTATCTACCTCCTACATCTCTATGAACTATTGGGAGTATTCAGTAACTAAGCCGCAGACAGCATACACTGAACAGATATGCTGAGCAAAGCGATGACTCACACCCTAGCTAGGAGGTTTGAGATACACTACACAGAAAAACACAACTTAAAGCTTATTACTTTTGAAATTTTCCACTAATATTTTCATATCACAGTTGACCTAAGATAACTAAAACCTTAGAAAACAAAAGTCAGATAAAAGGGATAAGGGATAAACCTATTAAAGTTAATAGATTTAAAATGCCAACTCAAAGTTCTACGAATTTTCCAAATATTCAATAGCAAAAAGTATATTAAAAAAATAGGAGTGGTTCAATTATATTAAAAATATTTATATTACATAATGGCTTTTCCCCCTACAAGTAATAATTTACCAAGACCAAGTAACGCCAAGCAAGAGATCATAACCACTGATAATCTGAATAAACATTACACAAGGAAAGACCAAACTGTTACAAGTGGAGGGCCAAGTGCTTTGGATTTTAGCCTATTTGAATATATGTGGTGACATGTCTTGGGATAGAACCCAAGTCGAAACATGAGATTCATTTGTATTTCAGGTAAACCGTATATAAACAGACTGAAGACAATTTTACAGATTTCTAGTGGATCAATGTTATGTAAAATTTTTCACTATTATCTCCTTTGCTTTTAAAGTTTCAGATTTGGGAGTGTTTTTACATTTTCAAATTAACAATGTTCAACTTGCATGACATTTGAACCTATTAAATAAAATGTTCCATTGATCTTAAATTGAAATATTTTTTACTTTTATTAGATGTTTATTAGAGACATTGTTCTAATATATAAAAACCAAAAACATGGCAGATATAGTAAAGTTCAGGTTTTAGAAATTTTCAATCTTTAAGACCATCAGCCATAATCTTTGACTGGTTTTCTAAATTTTCCACAACATCTTTTAAATAGTCTCCATCTTTTAGAAAATACACATATAATTCTCTTTCCATCTGATGCAATTTACTCGATGCCAGAAATTTTCTTTTTGTCTTCACATCAGTAAGAACATCAGTAAACAGATGATTCAGTTTATCCAGGTGAGACCCGACTTGGTGAAAGTGGTCCAGCAACTCCTGAAAGAGGAAAAAGCTTTTTAATGCAAGAACTGTATTCTAACACCAACTAGTAAACACTTCTGACAAAGAAAGCCTCTACAACTTAGTAACTTTCCACAATCTTAATAAGACTCCAGTTTAAAAATCCTTAAAAGAACTGAGGAGATGGTTCAGCAAGTCAAGGTGCATCAGTGCACATCCGGCACCTGAGTTCAACCCCAGAATCCATGTGGTAGAAGAGAACCACACACACACACACGTCTCTCTCTCTCTCTCTTCCTCTCCTCCTCTCTCTAGTTTAAAAAAAACAAAAACTTAAAAGGGAACTGGTGAAAGTTCTGAGAATGACTGCCAAGTGCTTGACCCTAAATGAAACATCTAGGCCACCCACTTCAAGACCCAAGAGCACTGTTGAAGTGGGGCTGGAAGGGCTGGAGAATTGTGATAGGGCATATTTTCTGGACATGATGTGACCATGCAATTGTGAACACAGCAACTGTTACTCCCTACAAATCAGGGGGCAGTAAGAAAAGAGAGGAAGAGAGGGAGGGAGGAAAATGGACATGAGGTCAGGAGGATGGAGGACTGCTTGGGAAGGGGGTTGGCAGGAGTGGGAGGAGAATAGAAATTATCTTATTATCTGACAACATCAACAGAACAATTGCGAAATCTCATAGAACAGTAACTATATAAAAGAGAAAACTATAACTGAACCAAACTTTATTATGAGTCTACATGGATGAGTTTCAAAAATAATCTAAAGAAACCAGCAAATGTCAGACACTGTGGGGCATGCTTGCAATCCCAGCACTTAGAAGATAAAAGCAGGAAGATCACAAGTTTAAGACCAGGTTGAACTTCATATGGAATACAAGGCCACCTTGGGAGCATAAGGTTTGTCTTGAAAATAGAAAAGAAAAGATGCAAGAGGTGTGTAACTCAGTAGTGGAGAGCTTGCCTAGAATGGGCAAGACCCTAGTTTTGATCACCAGCACATCTTATATTAAGTTCGGGGTATAGAGTGAAAATAAGCAAGTAACTGAAACATACAATGTAAGTTTATGCACATAAAGTTCAAAAACAGATTAAATGTATAGTCTAGAAATATACCTATATCCCCCCTTTAAAAGCACTTGGTGGGTCTTTCGCTAGTGACCCATTGAGCCGTCAAGAAGGGGTAGAATAAAAAACATCACTTTTGGGTGAAGTAGCAACCTGTGTTGTTTTGCTTCAATCGGTGTTGTGACATGATAAAAAAAAAAAAAAAAAAAAAGAAAGAAATATACCTATATAATGAAACTAAACATAGTATTTACTCCTCAAAAAAGGCAAAATTTCATTAGAAGTATGTAATCAGTAAGTATACACACAGGATTTTTCAGTAAGTATACACAGAGGATTTTAAAAATGTTAAGGGCAATATTCTATTTACGAGATGAGCAAAAAAAAAAAAAAGCTTTTTTTCCCCTTATTTCACCCTAATACATTAATTATATATCCTTTTATGGTAACTGAAAAATTTATAAAATTTTAAATTTGATGTACAAACATAAAAATCATCTAAAGCGGAGCATAGCAGCACTTGTCTATAGTTCCAACACATAAAAGGTTGAGGAAGACTGTTAGTTTGTTTAGTTGGCTCTCTAAACAAACAAACAAACTTCATGTTACTGTAAAGCAATGGGGAAATAGTTTCCTCATGTTAATGTTTCCATTCCTTTTATAACAAACACATTTAAAATTTCTATGAAAATACCCACCTGATCACTAAGCAAAAGCTGATTTCCTCCTTGATACAAAGTATCACAAAGCATGTCTACTTCACTATTCAGTTTGGACAGAAAAAGAAAATGTTCTTGAGACGATACTGCCAACTGATCTTGTACTAGAGAAACATCCTGTTTCAATTTTTCAGCCACTTCCTTCAGGTTTCCATGGGTTATAAACAGTTCTTTCTTCTTATTGTCTCCCTCTAAAAGTTGATAAAGTCTAAAATATAAAAATTAAAGTTATTAGGGAAAAAAGTTCTTAAGTTAGTAGTTTTCAAAATTATAATCCACTTTATTAGGGCACAGCATGCAGGAAGTTGAGGTCCATAGATTACAAACTCAAGGCTTACCTTGGCTCCATAGTGAGTTCAAGATCAGAAAGACAAGTTTTGAAAAAATTAAATAAAATTTAACTTTAAAAGAAATGAAACTTTTACCACAGCAGGCATTCCACATTTTAGATATAAAATTCCATCTTTAACTATAATTAGCCTACTTCAAAGTAAATTTTAGTGATAATTCCAAATGATAATATTTCTTTCACAGAAGAGCTCTATGATTTAGTAGCAATAACGATATAGTAGCAATAATGATATAGAAGCAAAGACCTAAGTCTTAATCGTTCTGTTCCAGGAGACCCAGAGCAAATACCTATTTTATAGGACTATGGTGGGAATAAAATAAAAAAAAAATAATGTAAATATTATACAATGTAAGTAATAAAGAGCTGCATAAATGACCACAGTAACAGACTTGTTACTTTGACCTTATCAGTATATGGCTAGTAAACTAAACCTTGATGATTCACAAGACCACTTTTGGCCCTGGTAGAAAAATCCATCAGCCTGTAGAACAAATGAAAAAACCTGAGAAAAATCCATTAGTTCTAGAGGGTAAATGAAAAGATCAGAGGTAATAATGTTCCACACATCTGACAGAAAAGATCTGTTCTTTTTCTTATAATATGCATGCACACGCACACACACACTCCTTTGGGATAAAACTATGAGATTATATGATACAACATTCACATAGATTTTGATGTTGACGGAAACTCTAAAATTGTGCAACGAAGCTATCCAAGTCACTCATTTTACTGACAAAAAACAAAGATTCCGATTATTTTATTCTGTCCTGGAGAAAAGTCAGGCATAGGATACAAGATTCATGGGTGGATGCGTGCGCGCGCCTGTGTGTAGACTTCTTTAGTATCCTGGTACCACTGATAGCTTAGATATCAAGAAAAGATTTAGGAGCAAATTTTAAAATGATCTGCTTGATTACAGAGTTTAGTCTTCCCCCTCTACTGCTATGTTTTCCAAATGTAATCAATGTCGTAATAGCAAATATCTACCATGTTTTCAAACCTCTTGTCCCAAATCTAAAATAAGGTATCCAAATAATGCTGATTAAAGAATAAAATCTTTTATTTATTCATTTCTCTATCCCATTGGCTTCAGTTCTAATTCATATCTAACATGAGAGCAAAAATTAAAATGAAAAAAGCAGAAAGACAAAATCTGGAGTACAAATAATTTTCTAAACTAATGTTAAGTTCAGTTCAAACTCTAGTATTCATACAAACAAAAGAAAAATAACTAAGGACAATGGAATATACCTACCTATGGGTAGAATAATCTTTAGTATCGATGGGATTTCTTGCATTTAATTGCTCAGACACTGGTTGATCTGTTAGCATTTTCAATTGCTGGCAGAGCACCTTGTTTCTCTGACTAAGCTGTTGAACCAAATTTTGAAGTAGCCTGTATGTATCCCAATGTCTTCTCAATTCGATTTCATATGATAACTGTATGAGCTCAAATGATGCCTTTTGCTTTATCAGTTGATTTAAAACTAACTCTTGTCTTGCTGTATAATACTCTTGCTTAGCAATCTGTAGATCAAAATCTCCTTTTACAACTGGCATATTCAGTAACTGGGCATTCTCTTTTACCACAGCAGGCAAAGTTTTGTCTTTCAGATGAGTGATTTGTTTATCAAGTTTCAGAATTTCACTGTTCAAGCTAGAAAGCTTAGCATCCAAATTCTCTTTACCAACAGCCTAAACATAGAAAACAAAACATTTTAAACTGTAGATTTGAACAATAATCAGATAATATGCACAACAAATAAAAACTGTGTATCAACATAAGTAAAAAATAGCTTTATAAGGAGAAATACTAACTCAAGAGTAAAGCTGGTATAGATTACTAACTAGTGTTTTTATGCTAGATATATAGTAATGGCTATCAGCAGATCTCAATTATTTGACTTAATCATAATATTAACATATTACTCAATGAAAGCAAATGAACAATCTTCCAGTTTTTCTTAAATTTATCTTAGAAGGTATTCTCTTAGTCTATTAGTTTATTGTATTGGAATTACCAGACTTCCTTCATTATCCCCAAATTTGTGTCTGTTCTGGTAGCTAACTTGATTCAGAAAAGTTACATTATTTTAACTCAATTATCAAGTGACTATATTATCAAGAAAGCAAGTTTTCCAGGAGCATACATGGACAACAGCAAAACGCTTATACATTCTTAAGAAAGAAACAGGGATTGAGTCTATTTAATCCTGAACTTTTAATTATATTGACATCATGTTCTTATCATAGGAAACAAGGTAGAATACCCATAATCAAGCAACTAGTCTTTGGTCTCTATCATAAAGAAATTCCTGTTTAGTTTGCAACTGAAATGAGACAAAGTTCAAATTCATAACAAATTGGCATTTTGTTTAGAAAAAAAATAGATAATGTGCATGGATTAAATTAAGTTCTCCTCTCCATTAATAAGAGGATCCATTTGTATAAAACACTAACACATATCACAAGTAAGTATTGAGCAAAGACAGAATTTAAAATTGTAATGAGATTCTAAGTATTTGTTGTAATATTAAGTCCTGTATTACCAACGATTACAATATGAATTCAATCTTATTTTTACCTTGCTGGTTAGGTTATGAAGATTCTCTTCTATCCATTTTATACTTGACTTCATGCTCAAATTATTTGCTTTCAAATAAATTAACTGTTGCTGAGCACAGATGTATGCCAGCTGCAGCCTAGCCATCTCTAGTCGTCTCTCCTCGAGGATTTCTTCATTATCATAAATAGATGGTGTTTGCATATCTAAAAGCTGAAAATTTTCTTCATTTGAACTTTCAACTACTTCATGTATACCCTGAAAGAATTGCTTTTTGGTATACACGGTTAAAGCTGCTGTGCTTTGCTCTTCTTGACTTATATATTTTTCCAAGGAAATTTGAGATAAAAACACCATTGGATTTATCCCTTGACCTAATTTGGGATTCCTGAAAAATATCACTAATTTATCAACTCCATCAGTTAGAGCCTGAAGTTCATTAATGAACTTAGTATTCACAGTATTTAGGATTCCTTGACTCTGTTTCAGCTTCTTAGTGGCATCTTCTTGTTTAGCATTTAACCTCAGAGATTTGTGGCTAGTTACTGAAGCAAACAACTGGCATTTATTACGACGCTGAACTTTTAAGTTCTTTAATTTCTGCAGCGCTTGAACCTCATCCTCCAGTTTCTCCAGCTCTTTGTCACCCAGTTCGGATGTCTTCAAATCAAAAGCTTTACAGGTTTTAAGAACTTCATCTAATGCTGATCCTTCTAGGATGGGCTTGCCTGATCTTTGAAGCACACCAAAAGCTTCCAGTTCTTTTTTGGACAATACATTCTGTTCATTCACATTTCCACAAAACCATTTCAGAAATGATTCATCTTCAGCAGTCTCAAACAGCCAGTCAAAATCTTCTCCATTGAGAGCATCGGCTTTGGGATAACCGATTCTTTTCAATGTGTCCACAAACTCATTTCCACAACTCATGGCTTAACGAACCCAATTCTTTCTGTATCTGATACATGGGTCTACAGAAACCAAGTCCAAACAGAAGCAAAAGTTTTACATTAAGTCCATAGAAAAAGGGTAAAAAATTAGACTCTATGATTCCTCCTAAAGGGGAAACAAACAAGCGTTAGACAACAAACACAAAGAATACTGTATGTTCACAGAGGCAGGGGATTTTACACAGAGTATCTGGGAGCCGGAGAAGTGAAAGCAGCTGCAGCCTCCGTGTCTAGAGTGAAGCAAAATATAAGCAATTACGACGTTTCTTGGGAAATTGCAACTGTAATTCTAAAAAATCCAGGGAATGAACATCTCATGACAAAAAAGGCTTTATTTCTCCCAAAGGATCCCTTCAGAGCGAGAGCTGCGTTTCTGCCCCAGCGAGGTACAGAAATAAACGGGGCGCGCACGGGAGGAGAATGTTTACCTCACGCGTGTTCATCAAGCTCGCAAGAGCTGGTCTTCAGGGTGAACCCGCAAGAAGCCCGGAGCCCCCCGGAGCCCCCGGAGCCCGAGCGGGGGGCCCCCCGGAGCACCTGGTCCTTTCAGCCCCTGACGCCGCCGCCCCCGCCGAAGACCACCGCCAGGCGCGGGGCGGGCCAGCGACGGCCGCCCGGGTCCCACCCCGGGGCCGCGGAAGGTCAGCAAGCTGCACCTACCAGCTCGGGGGCGGCCGCGACGGTCCCCGGCCGCCCGGGAGCTGCCGCGCGCGGCAGATCAGCAGCGACGCCGCGCACCGAGCGCGAGCCGCGGCCCTCGCCTCGGCCGCACAACTCCGGTCCGAGCCCCTCGGCGCCAATAACGCGCCTCGCAAAGCCTCACGGGAGCGTCGGGCTGCACGCAGGCGCGTAGGCGAAGGTATTCTGCACAGGCGTAGTGCGGGGTGCGGGGCAAAGGGGCCGGGCTGAGCGGTCGTTACCCCGCCTCCTGTCCTGCGCCCCTCTCAGGAGCCAAATGATTGGCTTTCCCGCCGCGTGACGCTCGGCCCGTTATCCCGCCCCTACACTCACAGCAAGATGATTGGCTTTCCCGGGTGACACTCCGCCCACAGCTACAGAACGATGATTGACTTCCCCGCTCCACACTCCACCCGTGATCCCGCCTCTACGCTCACAGCAAGATGATTGGCTATCTCGGCCGACACTCCTCCCGTGACCCGCCCCTCAACCGCCGGCGCTCCCCGTGGGAGCGCGATGATTGGCTCCTCGCCGCAGACTCTGTCCTTGCTCTCGGAGTGATTGGCTACCCCGCGGGACCCGGCCTCCGCCTCTCTGGACCTGCACCCCAACCTCCATCTCGGTCATCTCGCGACACTTTCCGGGGACACTGCCTGACGCTGGCCGACGTGCCCACCCAGCGGCCTGCAGCCCCGGGCCGCAGCAGGAACCCGAGCCGGCCGCTTGCAGGCGTCGGTCGTTTGATTGGCACCAGACGGGAAGACGCTGGTCAGACGTAGCTCGGTTGATGTTTCTGGGTGCAGATCTCTCTGGGTCCCCCATTTCTTACTTGGTGTTTTAATTTTGTTTTTAGAGACATATTTGCTGTGTAGCCCGGGCCTGATCGCCAGCCCCCGCAGGTGAAGTCATCACACCTGGCTCAGTGCTTCTAGAGAAGGGAAAACAGTACTAAACATCAGCTGCAGTTGAAAGTCTGCCGTCATTCCTGTTTTGTTTTGCTTGTTTTTATCCTTTTGAAAGCCAATCAAAGTTGAAATGACCTGAAGAAAAGATACAGGGGGAACAGGATGGTGCGGCCCGGGAGGACCCCGCGCCCGGCGGGGCGGGGGGCACAGGAGCGCCACCGAGCGGAGCGGCCCAGCCACGAGCCACTTTAGGAGTTTCACTGTGGCGGCAAAAAAAGGAAAAAGAGCCAAAAGACACAAAATGAGGGGGGTGGGAATGCAGGACCGGGGGGGAAGATTTGGGGCTTTGTTTTTTTAAAAAATGGGAGGAACTTGGGGATATTTATAGACTGTGAGGAGGAACTCAAAGGAGACAATTAAAGATGCCAGAAGGACGGGCGAAGCCGCAGGAAGCGATCCCCGGAGCCGGAGGTGCGGCCCCTACGCCGTCCAGGAAGCTTGCTTTTCTTGGTGACTTCTGGGGGGCTTCAGGCCCTTCAATTCTCCATTTTGAGTTTCTGACCTGCTACTTGTTTGAAAAGTGTAAGGTCTTAAGAACCCATAAAAATGCAAAGATTATGGCAGTATCTGTCCCCAGAGGACCAAACACACGAATTCATCACCGACTCAAGTTTTCTTGGGATCAAATTGGAAATTTAAGAAAGGAAACAGGCTGGAGAGATGGTTCAGGGATTCAGACTTGTCTGGCAAGCAGAAGGTCCTGAGTTCAGCTTCCCCACTGGAGATGCTGGGCGGACCTAGCAGCCCACCTGGAATTAGGATCTCAGAAGGGGAAGATGGAATCCCCAAGAGCTGCTAGCCAGACTCTAAGCAAATTCTGGGCTTAGATACCCAGCCTCGAAGCAGTAAAGTAGGAAAGCTTGCCCAGCATGATTCCTCTGGTCACTTCCTGGTTTCCACATGCATGTCCCGGCACACGTACAGGAACACTCGATGCACACACGGGTTCTCACCTGATGCAGCACATGCACGCACACATGAAGATGGGGGAGGATTGTTTTCAGAAGCTGCTCTCAGTGGAGCTGATGGGTCCCAGACAATGGAGGGTGGGGGTGCTCTTTATCAGAAGAGCTACAGCCTCAGACTGAGAAGCGAAGTTCCCCACCACCTAAAGAGACAGCAGGTCTGCAGGAAGCTGGCACTGGACAGCTCCAGGTGTGGAAAAACAGGGAGCCCCAGCAACTGGAAGAACCCTGTGGTGGGTTGGCCAGCAAGATGTGGTCGGGCAGCTTCTTCCCATTCACCCTGTTCTTCCAGAAGAAAGCTGACCTTCCTTAGACCACTGTTGGGGAAGGTTTGTTTTCCAGCTTAGTGACAGTCACATGACAAAGGAATTTGGGTAGGCACCCACCCAAGAGGTCACCATGGTAGCAGGCAGTGGAAGGGGTCGGGGAAGGGGCTGGAAAGGTGTCGCAAGAGCACAGGCCGAGGACTGAGTTGCGTACCTCCTCTGTAGGCCAGTGGCATGCCCACGTCACTCCTGTAAGAGCCAGGCTCCCACCCCTCAGCTGCCTGGGGTAGCCAGGAGCCAAGGAGGAGCTGCCAGCAGGGAGCCCAGACCAGCCCAGCACCTCTCATGGGCTGGCCATGATCTCAGCGAAGATATGCCGGGAAAGGACTCAGGGCACAGGGCCCATTTCCAGAGCAGGCTGGATGCAACCTAACCGGGAGGTCCAGGAGGTTTGGTAAGGACATATGGCTGAGGGTGAGCTGGACTGAGGTGAGGAAGAAGAGATGGCAGACGTGGATTCCGCCCCGGGCAATAGGGACCTCAAAAAGGCCTGCAGGGAAGGGAACAGCAAAGTCAGTTTGGGGCCGGTCATTCTGGCTGCCAAGACAAGATTGGGCAAGGGCTGGTATAGAAGCAGGGGTCTCGCCTGGGGGCAAACACGAAGGCATATGATAGAGAGTGATCCGGTGGCAGTGGGAGGGGCAGGCCTGGCTGGACCCAGGTAAACTAGGGACGGGGTCTGTCCCTGGGCCCATTTCCCTGAGATGAGCCGGCATGACCACACTGACTTGGCAAAACGCTTCACACAGATACTGGCACTCACAGAAGTGATGAGACTCAGAAACAGTGCTGGCAACTTAAAGGTTCACAATCCTTTCAACATGCAAACCTACTAGTTTTGAGGGTCAGGTTCCTTTTCCTCTAGGAATGACTCCCAACTGCCTCGAGACCATCAGGGGAACGGTTCATACAGATTCAAAATCTAGAACCTACTGTGGTCTGCTGGGAGCAAGGATTCCTCTCCAGGGCCCCAGGGTTCCACTGTGAAACTGACTGGTAGGTCCAGAGACCATCTCCCAGTGGACTCTGCAGGGAGTCCAATGTGTTGACACCATGCTCTCTGGAAGCTTCCAGTCATCCTCTGCAGTATTCAAGGTGCGTTCCCACAGGGCACAGGTTCTCTCAATGGGCAGAACCCATCTGTGGGCAGCATCAGGAGGATGCGTCCGTCTGTCTCACAGCTGCTGCCGCTGAGGGCTGTGCCAGCACCGGAGAGCAGACGAGCAAGCACCCGAGCTTGGAACAACCCCAGGGAGGGGCCTTGCTTACAGGGTGACCCCTAGAAGCCTCAGCTAAGGCAGCCCCAAGGCCAGCAGCAGGGGCGCTGCTGCATGGGGTCCCCAACCTCTGCTTCTCAACCTCAGGTGTTACATGGGCCCTGGAGAGGCCCAGGAAGCACAGGCAATGGCAGAGTGGCGGAGGCTGATCCCAAGGCCAGGCTGACTGGTGCCCCAAGGAGTCAGGCCTTCTAGTTGGGGCTGGGGGCAAAGCAGGGTGACAGAAAGAACTGGAAGCCAGAGATGAGGTATAAAAATCTGTATTTATATTACAATGACAGAATGACACAGCACAGCCCTGCCCACTGCACAGGTGGGTGGGAGTCCCGTAGCTCGGGTCTTACAACTTGCCCACCATGCTGGCACCAGGCCCCTTGTGAAGTCCCAGACTCTGGCACGGAACCTGCCCTATGCCTAATTAGAGGCCTGAGACAACCTGCTCTGGCCTGGATCAAGACCTTCTGTACAGGCACAAGAGGTGGGTGGGTGCGGCACACAGCTCCACCTGGCCACGACACGCTCAAGTGTCCTGTCATCTTGTAAGGCAGGCCTGCAGAAGCAAGGAGGGATCCACAGGGAGGCAAGGCCCGGCCCCTCCTGTTAGGCGGAGCCTGCAGCAGAACAGACCCATCTCCCAGTAAGACCACCTAACAGCACAGGGCTCCAACTCCAAGCCTCTAAGCACACGTGGCTCACAGAGGTGGGCACAGATGGAGGACACAGGAAGTGGCTATTCTTTCTACTGACGCAATAGCCCCGCTGGGCTCCTGTGGTCACTACCAATGGCCAGCTGATGCAATGTCAAGGGGCAGGCAAGGAGAAACGGGTATGTAACTCTTAGCATCGGCCCCCACACCAATGGACCACCTTTCACATGCCTGCCAGTGACGGGGAAGGCAGCTGACTAGCACCTCTGGTGGCTGACAAGGCCAAGTCCCTGTGGGAAGCCCGGCCTGCAAAGATAGATGGCTGCCAGGAAGGGCGTCGTGTGGGCTGCTCGGGCCCCTGGGAGTGGATTCTGCCGGCAGAGGTAGGAGCAGAACCCCAGGTGCTGGAGTGGAGGGCTCACGGTATGAGAAGTTAGGGCCTCTCAGGAGCTCAGTGTTCATGACCTGAAGCACAGACCTGTCCTGCTCTGAGGGTGGGTGTGCGCCGACATGACAGGCAGACATGGATGCCCCCTCGTGGGGCAAAAGAACCAGACAGAACCAGCCAGCGGATGTCTGGATATCCTCCCTATGCCAAGAACCCCACCAAGACCTGTTCTCTGCCTGTCACTCCGAGCCCCCACAGGGCCGGCTCCAGGCCAGAGCCGTTGCCACAGACTGCATTCTGTCTCTGCAGGCCGTGCGTCCTGGGTTTCCCACTGACATGACCGAAGATAAACAATTATTTTCTACCACAGTTTGGAGATTGGTACAATTGCACCAGAGGAGGCGACAGGTACTGCTGTGCCCCAATATTGCTGTGTGGTACCCCAAGGACCGAGAGGCCAGCAGACACGCAGACCCCCCAAGCAGGAACCCAGCCAGGCTGGGGGTCCCCAGGCTGCACAGCAGCCCCACTGGGGTGGCACCACCAGGCACCAGCCACGGTCCCTCCAGCAGGATGCAGAGGCCGCCGTGACGGCCGAGGACCTGCACGTCACTCCCAGCGGGCTGCAGCTCTGCGAGAGGTGAGGAGGCACTGCCAGCAGCCTGGTACGTCCTGCAAACCACAGGGACATGCTGGTGGCAGCAGGTGGGGCGAGACGGGACACAAGGCACACTATGACGACGTGACAAAGGACAGGTCCCTGAGACGCTGGGCCGCTCTCACCCTCAGCAACAAGGACACATGCTAGGAAAATAGAGTACAAAATCTTATACAGGAATGGAGGCGGCACACACTCATCCCTTCCAAGAGGCTTCGGAGCTTCTTTCTGTTTAAAAATGTTTCCGTCTCGTTTGGGGGGAAAAGCCTTTGCCAGCTGAGGCTGCCACAGGCCAGACGTGTGAGCCCCTCCTTCAGAGAGCTCCCGGGTGCAGTATTTTTTTTTCCTTTTTTCTTTTCTTAAGAAAGGAAGATGAGAAAACCCAGAGGGACCAGCTCACCCCAGCCCCTGCAGGGAAATAAAGCCCTATTTTTGTGCAGACCAGACGGAGATATTTGGGCTGGCATGGGTGAGCCGGAGTCTGAGTGGGAGCCAGGCGCAGGCTGGGAGCCAGCCTGTGCAGGTGACCTCCGAGGACCAACCACTGCAGGACATTCACTCCGATGCCGGGTATCAGTGCGAGTGTGTGCTTGCACGTGTGAGTCTGCGTGCGTGGAACATCTTCTTAACAGAGCAGAAGCCACTCAGCTTGGGGTGAGGTAGCCTGGCTGGCCCCCCAGAAGCCCGCCCTGCTCCTGACCATGGAAGAGACCCCAGGTGCTCACCCAAATCCCGCCCTTCTCGGATCCCTGTGTCCTTGCCTCGGAGCCTGTGTGGGCCAACAGATGGGTGGATGAACGGATAGGCGTGCCTTCCTTCCTCTCAGTCCAATCCTTTCCTTGGATCCGGTGTTGGGAGTCCAAGCTCCCCCACAGTGGTCATTAAGCCCCCTACACGGAGCCCGCCGAAGTTTGCAGCAATGACATTTAATACTTCTGGAATGATTAGGAATCTGAGAACAGACTGGGATGAGTCTGGCTGCCTCCCGCCAGGGACCTTGCCCTGTGGGGAGGGGCAGACAGCTTGAGCCCTGACTGAGGAGTGGCTGGGCAGAGGCGGGCAGCCCAGGCAGCAGCTGGAGCTTCCAGATGGCACAGCAGTGGGCCCATGGAGGCTGGCGTCGGTCAAGGGAGGATGGAGAGCTGACACGCTTGGCTGCGCAGGCGGCAGGCGGGCCACTGAGCCGAGGACACGGAGCCTACAAAAGGCCAGGGCAGCCAGGCCGCCGGCAGGAGTGCGCACAGCTGCTGTGGCTGCAGCCACCGCTCTGCAGGCTGTAGTGGTCATCAGCATCACTGCTGCTGCCAACACTGTCCAGCTCCCCAGGGCCAAACTCCATGCCCTCTATGTCCACCTCTAGGAGAACAGAGAGAGGGTGGGTCAGGTAACCCCTATGAGGAAGCCAGCCTGGGGTCCCTTCAAGTTAGGACCCGCGTCTCCCTTTCATGAGGCTCTGGGGTAGGAGAGCTAAGGAGGGCTTCTTTGGACCCTAAGTGGCAAATATTAAAACAGCTGTTCTGTACTTGGCTTAAAGACCACCTCTGTCCTCACGCAGCCAGGTGGTGACATTTGTGCCTCTCTGTCTTCCTGCCGTCTCTGAGCACAAGGCCGAGGACCGGCTGAGCTTCTGAAAGCAAGCTTGGCCGTCTGGCACTTCTGACGACCACATCATCTCCATCCCAGAAGCCTCTTTCCCAGGAGCTGCCCCAGCACCTATGTTCAGAGCTAGACTTCCCTGGCCCCACGCCGCCCGCCCCCGCCCCCGCTCTGACTGCCCCGGCCCCCACCTTGCTCCGAGTCGTCCGTGGAGACCGCAGAACCAGTGCTGTCTGTGCGCACGCGTTCCACACTCTGGAGCGACAGCTGCTCCAGGCGCCGCTTCAGGAAGCGGTGCTCCCGCTGCAGCTGCTCTTTGATGCTCAGAGCCCGGCGGTCCTGCTCCTCCAGTTTCTGGAGTTAGGGGCAGTCTGTGAGCCCCCAGCCAAGAGGGCAATTCCTGGACAGACAGACTGACAGGTGCCTGGCCCAAGGCCTGATGCCCGTTTACCCCAGGCAGATGGCTACGTACCCAGCTTGCTCAGCCTGCTGACCAGCTCTATGAATGCCCTCAGCCTGCTGACCAGCTCTATGAATGCCCTCAGCCTGCTGACCAGCTCTATGAATGCCCTCAGCCTGCTGACCAGCCCGGCCAGTGGAGCGACACGTGAAGCCGAGGACAGGGCAGGGTAACCCCAGGCAGGCACCTGACTACAGAGGGCACCGCTGCCCATAAGGGCTCTGTCTGCCTCCAGGCTGGGCCCCCATGTCTGCAGCATCTGTGTTTTGCCCTCCTACCTTCTTAAGCCTTCCTGTAGGCCAAGCTGAGACTCTGTTCTGCAAGGGTCCCTAAATCCCTGGCTGGTTATGTGTCCTCAAAATTCCTGTCATCCCTCCTAGGTGGCATGTCTGGGAGGAACAGGTTGCTCAAAGATTCCAAAAATCTGAAGTCAGAAAGTCTCATCTGAAGGTCTTGGGGGGAAGGCCTTGGGGGGGCAATGTCTCCCTCAGCTCAGACCCACACTCATCCCCTAGCCACAGCTGCCTGCTTGTGAAGGCATAGAGCAACCCTCTGGCCCTCTTCTGGCCTTCTGTTCCTCTAGCTATCACCCTTCCTCGGATGCTATGGACCATCTGCACCCCTTCCCCACCCATCCTGCCTGCTACACTGTCTCCCTCTCCCAGAATCATGACTCCCTAAAACCCAGAACACAAGCCACATAATCTCACTAATCCCTGCCCTCCCCCCACATCGGGTCCTGTTGGTCTTCCCATGACTCTCTAACAAACATTTGCTAGGTGGCCTCCCATGGCCTCCCACCCCCTCCGACCAGGGTCCCTGCTGTGCTCTGCCCCAGGACCCACGGGGCGCTGAGGGAGGCTGGGGGGCGCAGCCTGCTCACCTTAATGTGCATCTTGGCACGCTTCAGGAGGCTCAGGGTGGTGTGGCGGGTGCTGTCGGGGCCCAGGGGTACCAGCTGCTTGAGCTGCTCCAGGTAGAGTCTGAGCTTAGCTCGTCTGAAAGAGCCAGAGAGAGACCGTCAGGCCGGGCGTCGAAGGCCATGGGGCGGCGGCAGGAGTCAGCCCAGGCCTGGTGGGAGGTGGTCAGCCAGGTGTTTGCAGAGCACCCACTCCACTGCAGACTTATGGTCCCCTCCTCAGGGTTTCCTTCTGACCTAGCTAGCAGCTTCCTCGGGAGCGACCTGGCACAGCAACCCTCTGCATGTGGAGTCCAGCGGCTCCAGGGGCCTGAGGGTCCCAGAGCGCCGAGCCTGAGGACAGATGTCTGTGTGGCCTACCTTGCCCTGTGCCGTGTGTGCCGGTCGCTCTTGTCCTCAGAAACGCGAGCCGATGAGGTCGAGAGAAGCCTGAGGACTAGTCCCCTCTGTCGAGTTTGCGAGCTAATGGACGTGATGTCTAGCTGTCCCTGTACCCACTTATGTGGATCTCATACACACCCCTTGTTCTCTTCTCAAAACTGAAGCCGCAGCCACAAACTCAGGGTACTTGATCACGCGCTCTCAGTCCCTAGCAGAAATGCTTTCTTGGCTGGCTGGTCGGTCTGGGAGGGGACAGCAAAGTCCATGCCTCAAGGCCATCTCTGACATTACAGTGGTGGCTGGACCTCTGCCATGTCTGCACATGCACCTGACCAGCACCCGCAGGGCACCAACATGTTCTATCCAAGGGAGGCTGTATTCCAGAGCCGCCCAAGCCTGTACACAGCTAAGATGGCTCCCAAGTCCAGTATGGACTGCTTAGGAAAAATTCTTAAAAATGCAATTGCCAGTGTGTGGGGAAGGAATATTTTTTGAGGTTTTTGGAAATCTGCTACCCAACTGGCCAACCATGGTCATGTCTACGGTGAGCTGCCCCGTGAGAAAGGTGCTGTGTTGAAGTCCCTAAGTGCAGATCCTTAGCAAATACCTATGACCCTTCACTCCTCAAGAGGCTCTAGAGGAAAGCAGGGACAGGCAGTCCTCTTGAACAAAGGAGCGCTGGGTGGAGGGAGAGGCTCTGGAGAGGACTTAGGGGGTTCAGGGGTATGCAGTGCCATCTGTGGCCTATGCCTATCACACCACCCTCTGCTGACACAAAGCTTTCTTGCCTTAGTATCTCAACTCAGCATCCTCAGGCCTAGAAGTGCTTCTAGGTGAATTCAAGTTAGACCTTAATAAGAACGTAAGTCACAGGACTGACAGACTTTGGCGAGAAGTCGAGTGAGGGCCAAGTAAGCCCCAGACTCTGCCTTCGGGCTGGAGGCTCTTCAACCTCACCACACAGGCAGGATTCGGGCCCGAGCCGCTGTGACCACCTGCTGCTCTAGTGCACAGGGTGCAGCCAGTCCAGGGAGGAGCTAACGAAGAAAGATGGTCCCTTCTGTTCTCCAGCCACTCCTGGGGCGAGACTGGCGGGCAGAAGTGCTGCAGGGACTCTGCTGCCATGGTGCACTCGTTACACGGCAACAGCGACTCCTACAACTCACCGTGTCACTGCATCAGAATCAGAAAATGCAAACTGACACAAAGAAAAAACCACAAGTGTCACCAAGTTCCTGGACTCAGAGATGACCATGCTACTACTTTAGTGTATCAACATGCCCATGTCATGAGTGTTCAGTGGAACTACCTATGTGACAAATGACTCGATCTGGTTTTACAAAATAAAACAGGGACGCACACGAGACAACAGAACACAAGGAAGCACAGGAAGGAGGCATCTCGGGGGTGCGGCTGGAAGCGTTTATTTCTTTAGCTTTGTGCTTTTCATGTTTCCCAAGTTTTCTATGCTTAAAAAACTCCACATATTACTTTTACAATCAGAGAAAGACATTTGTACAAGAAAGAAAACACACAGCTAAAAGACAAGTTAACAGTAAGAGAAGTATTTGCAATACATATAAAAGACAAACGGTTAGTATTTGTGACATTTTGAGCTCATACACATCAAAAATGAAGAATATTTTCTCTACATAACAATGAGCAAAGGACACAAACAGGCAAATTGCAGAAGACGGAGGGCGAGTTTAACACAAAATGGACTCCACCTAACAAGCAATAAGGGAGGCACAAACCCAAACAAGCAGGCGTACACTCTCTCTCTCTTACGCCAGATGGATGAGGTGGATGGTACTTGCTCCACCAGTGCTCAGGGACCCATCCCAGTTCCTGTGGGAGAAGGACCTTGGGCTTCATTCAGCTCAGGCCACTGGCCCATGTTTCTACGTGCAGGATATGCGTTCTACACAAGCCACCCCAATGCATGCCAAGACTCAGCTCAGCGGTGCGCATGTCATGCAGGCTCTGCAGCACAGCCGTGGGCCTCTGTGAGCTTTGGGTCAAGGATGCATGGACACAGGTGAATAGCTGGTAGGTGAGGGTTCCAAGCAGAGATAATGGGTGACAAGGACTCCTTCTCCCAGGGACCTCAAGTGACTAGGTCCATGGTCTTTGGGTGCAGTGCAAGGGATACATGAATAAATGGTCTGAAAGACATTTCTCAAGACACCCAGACCACACACATGTGATATACAGCACAGCACAAAGTCTCCTGACCATACACATGTGATATACAGCCCAGGACGCCCACACAACCCTAGGAGAATCACGCCAAGGCTGCGAGCTGCACAGGCTGTCTGGCTCCCTGCCCCAGGCAGCAGCTGCGATGGGTTTCCTGGGCTTGAAGCCTGGAGCCAACTGTGTCTGTGGTTGGTGAAGGGAGCCCGAGCCCAGTACCAAATCTTCCTCTACATCCAACTCCGATCCCATGGCCGCTGTCACTGCCCCTAAGCTTCCACGGAACTTTCAAACTCTGAATTTCTGAAGGAGCCCTTCCAGGTGCTGCCCCAGAGACACCCTCGTTATACCAGCCCCTTCTTCCCCCCACAGCTTATCTGTCGATTCTGCCCCTCTTCTCACCACAAACCCCACTTCCTAGAACAGGACCCAGAGAACTCCAGGAGGACTTGGCTACATGTTAAGGTCTCCCAGCACCCATGGAGCAGAGTCCGGGGCAGTCGGCAGGCTAGGTTCCGGCCAAGTTGTTAGAGGAAAGGCAGCGAAATGCATCAGTCAGTAGGGCGGGAGCAAGAGGCCTCCACGCTCTTCCATTTACGGCATCTTCTGGCTGTTGCTAAGGAACTTATATTCCCCGTTGGCTTCCACACGGCTGTGCCACACTTGGGGCAGCGCTGCCAAGGCAAACCAAGGGTGCCAGAGCAGGCCTGGACTCCCATCTCTGTGCTTAGGTGAGGGGCAAGCCTAGACCTGACACTTCAGGGGTGCTGGTGGCCTGAAAGAAAGTACGGAGCATCGTCTCAATCCATCCAAGGCCAATGCCTGTGGCAGGGCCCAGGAGGTCGGCAGGAGCTGCTCCCCACATGGGGAATCGGGGGGCAAGGACTACTGGCCTAGGGGCAGGCACATCTCAAAGAAACCTCAGGAGGAGTGCCACAGGCCCACCTGAGCAATATCCAGGGCCTCCTGTGGCCTGCTGGGCAGCCAGCCAGGTGCTTCCTTCCTTCCTTCCTTGGGACGCTACGCAGCCTTCCCTTCAACCAGAGCCAGACACATCTGCCATCGGCCTCAGGCCAGCCACAAGCCCAACCGTGACGGAGGTCCCCACCAGAGACCAGGCTTCAGCCCGGCGGGCTGCGCAGCTCTGCCTACACCTGGGGCTGACGGGCCAGGGATGAGGCTGGCCATGACAGAGCCCCGTCTCTGTCTCAGAAGAGCCCATGAGGTGCAGTCTAAGCACAGGCTCTGGGAGCGAGCAGAGACCTGGGCCAGGCTGCCGGGTGTCGCAGGCACCAGCAGCCAGCCCTGTCCCTTCCTAAGCGACAACGACCCCCATCCCCACAACAGCCCCTCCTACACGCTGCCTCCAAGAAGCCCTCTCCCTAAGTCAGGCCATCGTGCCTGGACCCCGGACGAGGCTGGCCAGTCTGTTCCAGCCTGGGAACAACCTCAGGCTTGCCTCACACTGGCTTCCATCCCTGAGGCCCCTCGGGAACCCCCAAACACACACCATCAGTGCAGGAAGTGCATCTCCTCAGGGAACACGGTGTTCTGTCCCTGCCCAGCCACCCGCCCCAACCAGAGCCCTGAATCCTGGGAGAGCGGAAGTTGGCGCTGATGTGGGCGCAGACATGGGGGAGGGGGAGGTAGAGACCTGCTCCAGACCTTCCCAGGGCACTCAGAAGGATTCAAGTAGAATGCAGACCTACCCCTGCCACCCCCCAAAGAAAGCAGGACAGGGCAGGCGCGTCCCATAGGTGGGAACAGAGGTCAGCAGAGAGCCATTGCCCACCGGCCCTCAGGGACTCTCCCTAGTCCTAGCACTGGAGCTTCCTGACCCGAATTACTTCTGCTCCCACGTGGACAGCCACGAGTCTGTCACCCCGGTCCCACACCTGCTGTCCCCAAGGCTCACCCACTCCTCACCCCACTAGCTGAGGAAGACTCCCACAAGAAACCAGCTGCGGCAGCATAGAGGCCACCAGCTGCAGCAGCATCACAAGTTACCAGCTGCAGCAGCATCACAGGTTACCAGCTGCGGCAGCATCACAGGCCACCAGCTGTGGCAGCATCACAGGCCACCAGCTGCGGCAGCATCACAGGCCACCAGCTGCAGCAGCATCACAGGTTACCAGCTGCGGCAGCATCACAGGCCACCAGCTGCGGCAGCATCACAGGTTACCAGCTGCGGCAGCATCACAGGTTACCAGCTGCGGCAGCATCAGAGGCCACCAGCTGCGGCAGCATCAGAGGCCACCAGCTGCAGCAGGGACTGACTGGGGCCAGGGCCAGGGCCAGAGCCAGGGCCTGGGTTGCGTGCCCTCCTGCTCTCCTGGAGCGAGTCTCCAACGTGGCTCCTTTTAGGCAGGCCCTAAAAGGCACGAAGGTTAAGGGGTCAAGGACTGAACCTCCTAGGCCAGTAACTGTGCTGACGGATGAAGCATGGCTTCCAAAGAGAACCAGGCACGCCCGGGCACACATGTTCTCCTCCAGCGAGCCAACTCAGGGTCTTGTGTCCCTGGTCTGGGCCCAGACTGAGCTCTGGTCCCTGCTTGCCAATCCCGAAGGGCCGGAGAACAGACCTTGGAGACTGATGCCTCCCATACAAGAACACAGCCCGCCGTCCAGGCCCCCAGACAGGTTAGGTCAGCTGCAACATCCACTTAGCGAGGGGGGAGACAATAGGCAGCTCATGGGGGGTGCCACTTACCTGTGCTTTTCTAGTTCGTTGTGTGAAGACCTGTTTAGAGAAATAGAAAGACAGGGCTCACTCTGAGGCCCCGCAACCAGAGCATAAACAGCAGTGGCTCTTTTCAGGGCCCAGGGCTCTAGTACAGTGGCTAGGAGGGTCTAAGTGCAGGATGTCCCCGTTGGTAAAAGCAAGGACTGCCAGCCAAAGGCTAGAGGAACCTCACACTGGGCCGTGGGTGGAGCACGGAGCACAAGGTGCCAGCAGGTCCAAGAGGCCCATGGTCTCCGTCCACGTAGTGAAGCTTGCCATGCCCTGGCCGGAGGAGGATGCAGCTCCTTCCAGAGGAGCAGGACAGCTGGGGCTGTCTTGCCCAGCTGTCCATCCCGCCCAGGTGCCTAGCCACCTGCCTTCTTGCTGCCCTCTCCGAGGCCAGCTGTGTCCTTGCAAACAACACGGTCCACACAGAGGGCCAGTGACGGGCTGAGCACGAAGCACATGGGCCAGGCCTTCGGGAGACAGGATGAGCCTGTGCTCCCCCTGCAGAGAGAAGAGCAGGGCGAGGCGGCCCGGCAATGCAGCTTGCAAGGAGCTTTCTGGGACCAAGGCGCAGTGGCCACAGGGGCTGGCTGTGCCCACTTCCCTCAGCAGCCACGTGCCACCAGAACCTGTCACCCTGGGCCCAAGTGTAGTTTCCCTGGGAACAGTGGCCCCATGGTTTGCCTGAGCCCCACCCATCCAGACCATTCAGGCCAGAGCAGAGTCCTAAGCACCGAGGTGCCACTCGGGCACTTTGCCCTCTAGCTTCCAGGTCACTTTCCCTGTCTGGAAGACGCCATGAGCCTGCAAAAGCTTGTAGGGCCAGCCATGCCACTGTGCACATGGGCAGAGCGCGCCACCCAGGCACACCCAGGCCAAGTCCTGACCCGTCCCTGCCCCTTCCTGAGCTTCTGGTCGCTGCCCACCTGTCCCTCCCTGTTCTGCTCCAGAACATGGATCTCGTATCTCCTACCAGAAAACCTGCGCATCCTGTGCCCCCACCCCCCACCAGCTGCAGCCCGGGCCACTTGTTCTCCCACCTTTGCTCAGATCTGTCGGCTCCTGGACTGGACCAGAAGCATCAGAATCTCTGCCAGGGCCAGCCAGGGTCAGACAAGGCATCACGGGAGCTCCTCGCTGGCCTATGAGGGCTGCAGCCGGGCTGTGCGGTCAACAGGTGAGCTGGCGCATGGGAGGGGCTGGGCCCATAGGCACCTTCAGTGCTGAGAGGCCTCCTCGCCCTCACAGGATGGTGGCAGATACCCCCTAGCAGACTTTCTTGGGGCCTCTCTGGGCCCAGAGACCCCACTGGGGAGCTTGTCACACAGGTTGCAGGTAAACCTGTCCCTGTGGAGAGATGTCCAGGCTGGCCAACACCGTGCCAGGTACCGTCCTGACACCAGCCTGGCCCTCCTGCTCACCTTCTCAGACAACTTGGCCCTCACAGCCTGGTTCCACCCCCTCCCACTGCAAGCCGCTGGGAACGACCTACAGAATGCTCCCAGAACCAAAGCGGTCCTCCTGCCCATCCTCGCCTGGGTTGCTGTGCCCATCAGGTCAGTCCTTAGCCTTGCCAGGACACAGAAGTCTTACAGATTGGGCCTGGCCTCCCGCATCTGGAAATCTGAGTTCCTCAAACGGCTAGCAGAAGACAGCCTCGGCAGCGGCAGTAAGGGAAGGCTGTGCCTGTCACCTCTGAGCGCCTTCACACCCTGGACAATCTCATTCTGCCCAGGGCTGCTGCCGGTGGGGGTGGGGGTGCACTGCCCAGTGCTCCCCAAGTCTCCATGACAGCAAAAGAAACAAGGTCAGGACCTCACCCAGGAACATGGGGCACAGGGGCCCCAGGCAAGTAAGTAAATCTGTCTAGGCCTCGTTTTCCTCCGTTGTCACATACAGATAGTAGCTCTGCCTTCCCAAGGCCGGGCCCAGATAAGTTACTTGCGCTTGGAGGAAGCGTTCAGAGGGTATCAGCAACCCTTCCTGTCAGCTGTGGGCAGTCCCGCCACAGGAGCCCCAGATCCCAAGCAGCAGCACCCCCACCCCCACTTCCCCAGGATCCCTTGAGGTCCTCTGCAAACTGCCCTCAGCAGGGGACCAGGATCCAGGCCGCTGGAGATTCCAGGATTCCCTGCCAGGCTCTTCCAGTCTCTGTTTCCCAAGAAGAGGCCGGCCACAGGAATGAACCTCACCCTCTGCCAAGGGGCCCCCGAAACCCCCTCCTGCCAGAGGAGCTCCCAGCTAGACTGCCCGGGCCAAGACTGGCCCCTGGACACCGTAGGTGTGCCCGCGGCGGCCAGGAAAGTGAACGGCTGCGGGCCCCAGGCTCGTGGAACACCCCAGCTCCAGGACCTCTCTAATCAGAGCGCCGGGCCGCGGCCAGGGGAGGGTAACTGGGCCTTTCGGTGGAGCTGGACCCTGCACGTGTCGCGGCGGGAGCTTGGCACTGCGTGCGCTGGAGGGAGGGGGTCTCTGTCCAGGCTTCTGAGGCTAAGGGGCTCAGCTCCGAGTCCCGAGAGGGAGGGAAGCGCCCCCCCAACGCCACCGTCGCCAAGGTGCTCAGGGTCCCCGGACCCAGGGGACAGCGGTCGGCGCACACTGACAACTTCCCTCCAGTCTGGAAAAGTCCAGAAGGGCCCAGGGGGCCGCGGCGGGCGGCGGGCGCTGTACGCGTGGCACTGTTTACGGCGGCGGGAGGCGCGGCCGCGGGAAGATGGCGACGCGCGGGTGGGGCGGGCGCGGCCGGCGCCTCCTCCAGGCGGCCACCGGGGCGGCGCACGGAGCGCCGGGGACGCGGGGCGGCCGGGGACACTCGGGCGGGGCCGGCCGGCGGGGGCAGCGCGCGGGGGGCGGTACCTGTTGTTCGGGGCCTTGCGCACCAGGCCGGCCGTCTTTGTTTTCTTTCTGGCGAAGTCGCCGTCGAAGGGCGGCACCGAGGCGTAGCCGTGCTCGGCCTCTGCGGACAGACGGTGCCGGTCAGCGGCCCCCCGCGCCCGCCCGCCGCCCGCCCACCCGGGCACAAAAGGGGGCGCGGGCTACCTCGGTCCCTGCGCTCCAGGTACTCGGCCGCCTCCAGCAGCAGCAGCAGGGAATTTAGCTCCATCCTGCCGCCCGCGCCCGGGACGGCGGCGGCAGCTGCCCGGCGCGCTCCAGCCGGCTCCGCTCGCCGCCCGCCCCGCGCCCGGCGGCACACTAGCCCGACTCGCGGAGTCCTGCGCTCGGCCGCCACCCTCCGCCTCCGGCCCTCAAATTGACACATACGGGCGAGTGGCGGCCGGCACAGCCAATCGGCGCCGGCGCTGCGGCCCTGGGGGCGGGTGCAGGGCCCGCGCCGCGGCCAATGAGGTCGGGCCGAACGCCTCGGGCGGACCCGAGAATGTTGACAGATGCGAGGCTGGGCCGGGATAGGCCGGCCGCGGTAGTAACAATTTAGAAGCCCAAGCTTAGCAACAGCACGTGGTGGCCCGGCCCCCGCGCTCGCTGACTGGCGGCCATCATGCATGTTAAGTAGGCGTTGCGCGCCGATTGGGTCACAGCGGTTTATGTAAATTGGGGCCGCGGACCAATGGCCGGCGGCCGGGCGTGCTGCCAATGAGGGCGCCCGGGCCGGACGCGTTGCCGAGAGGAAGCGGAGCGCGGAGGGACGGCGGCCTGGCGTAAGCGGGGCTCGGTGGGACGCGCGTCGCGTCTCGGCGGAAAACCCGGCAGGATGCGCTGCGGGACGCGCACCCCCGCTGTGCCGCCGATCCCCCACGCCGTGCGCAAAGATCCGCTGCCCAGGGTCAGAACTGGCACAGGCTCTGCGAAGGGGTCTCAGCGGCTGCTGGGGAACCAGGGTGGGGGGAAGTGGGATGGGGAGGAGGGGTCTCTTGTTGGGCTGCAAACCGTATCTGCTGGACACTGAGTGGCATCAGGGAAGGCCGAGGCTTGGAAGAGGGACACAGACACCCCAAACCTAAAAGCCAGGCCTCTGAAGGGCCCAAGGCTTAGGGCGGAGAGACACTTTGTTTCCAGGTTGGGCTCCAAGATCCGCGGCCACACGCGCCCCATGCGGGAGGGGCCGGGGTGCGGACGTTGCGTGCGTGCGGTGGCTGGTCTGAAGGGTAGGGACATTCCAAGAGCCACTTCCGGTGAAAGTTTCTGGGGAGGAGCGATGCCCTCCGGCCGGCCTCCTAAAGACCCGTAGGCTGGCCGGCAGATGCAGGGGCACGCAGCCCCAGATCCCTTGTCGCTAGAGCCCCTTGATCTCCCTCCTCGCTCGTTTTTAGGTGTACTGGGGAGGGGTAGTCCGACAGGCTGGAGGTTTTTGTGGCATAGGGTGGATGGAGAGCTCCCCTAAAATGGAAGAGGGTTGCTCCTGTCAAGAAAGCAAATGAAACTCCTAATGCTTCAGCACCTTCTTGTAGAACAGCTGCGAATGCATCGTGTACACATCCCAGTGGGTCTCCACGTGCTCCATATGCAGATATGAAACCTCTAGCATCTCCCTGAAATTCCTCTGCAGTGGAAATTGGTGCTTCCACGCTGACTACCCAGGACAATCTGGGAGTATAGAAACCAGGGCCACCTCCCTCCTTACTGGGTATGAGCCCCGTATCTGACTTTTTGGGTGGGATGAAAAGGTAACTCTCCTCCCTTTCAGGACCTGTGAAGAATCCCATGCTGTCATAGACAGTCCTGCACGAACCTTAAAAAAGGTGATGTTGGCTGGGGCACTTCTACCTTGAGCCCCACGATCTCTCCAGGGCCCAGGTAGTGGAACCCATTATGGGAATGCATCTTCCTCGTCTTGGCTGTCTTGCTGAGGGGGGCTTCTCCATTTGCCTTGGGGTGCTGGGCAGGGGGTCCAGTGTTCTGCAGCAGACATCAGGTGTTTGGCTCCCCGTCTGGAAGGTTCCTGGTCTCCACCAAGACACCCTTCATGGCCAACTGCTAAAGCCAAGCACTCCCTGGCGCCAGAAGAGTTCTTTCCCACAGGGAAGTGTGCAGGTGCTAAAGGGAAGAGGCAGCTGTGGAACTTCAGAGTGAAGGAGACCCCAGGAAAGGTGGGCGGCGAGGGACATGGTATGCGCTGCTCCCGTCTGAGCCAGGCCAGCGTCTACTGCTGGAAGGGCCCAGATGTTTCCAGTGGGAATTGTGAAGTCCAGGCAGGGAGGAAGAAGACAGATGTTTGCAGCCGCCGCTCCTAGGAAGCACCTCCAAGGTTCCAGGCCTGCCTTCCTTGGCCTGATTCTAGAGAAACACAGCCTCGCCCGGGAGAAAGGGTAGGGTCTGAATCCAGAGGGGCTTTCCCAGTTTTGGGTGGAGGTAGGGCTAGCTAGCCTTCAGTCTACCTGTGGCACCTGAGCCCCTACCCGTCTGCGTGATGGAGGAGGTGAACCCCCGCTTCTGGGGCATTGGGAGGGTTGATTGAAAGGCTTTGGCCCAGCATGAACAGACTGGTCCTTCCAACCCCCAGAGTCCCGAGAAAGCTCTAGAAGTCTGCTGGCCAGCTTCCCCCCCACTTACTCAGTCTTGGGCTCTGGCTTCTTTCTGGGCCCTAAAGGTGATGAGTGCCCCCAAGTGCCTCTGACGCTTTGCCCCCTGCTCTTCACCTTAGTGCTCCTTGCCACTGGCCAGACACCCTCCAACCACGCGCTCCAGCCCCAGCACCTGACCCCTCCTGGCCCCCTGCTGGAACCCCGCAGCCTGTCCCTGTGTCTCCTCCAACCTTAGGGGGCAGGTCTGTGGAGTGGCGGAGTTGGCCCGTCCTGGAGAGCCACGGCCCGTGCTCCAGAAGCCCCTGCTGTCTGCACTGGGCCAGAGAGGCGTCGAGCTTCCGCCTCGAGGCATTCCCCACCGCCACTTGGGTTCTCGTGTGGCCGTGGAGGTGGCTCCCCAGCCGTAGCATGGGAGAGGACAGCCCCCAGCTCTCGGAGCACCTGACGACACAGCGGGATACACGGAAAGCCCTGGCAGCAGCATGGTGAGCAAGGGGTGCCCAGACGTGGCGAGTCTGAGCAACACCCTAGGCCAGCAGTACTGCAAACCGCTCTCTCCGCTTACAGGGAAATGGGGCCCACGGGGGCAGGCCTGTCTGGTCACAACCGGTCACAGCCTGGGCGGAGCCTGGGCTGCCAGGCTGGCCACCACAAGTGCCAGGCCAGCTTCTGAGCGCTTGGGGGCCTTCCAGAAAGTTGGACATGCAGGAAAGCACTGTCTCCAGAATACAAGACGAAAAATCAAGATGCACAGAGACGAATTGACTGTGGAAACGAACATACGGCCAGCATTATTTTTAAATCTAAAATAAAACAGTTCATTATATTTGTGAACAATTTGTGGGGTAGATTTTTTTTCCTCCATACAAGTTTTTCCCACTGCACCGAGAAGCCCTTGAACATTTTGTGCAGTCAGTGAATTCTCATGGCAAAAAAAAAAAAAGTCCAAATCTTTCAAAAACTTTCACAAAAAGGGGAGGCAGAGGACATGGGTGGAGGCAGTTAATGCTCGGGGGTCTCTGAGGTTAGGAGGAGCAGAACCTCAGGCAGCTGAACTGGCTGTGCTTTGACCAAAAGGCATGGGGAGACCTGACCCTGCCTCCATTCCCGGGGCACATCACCGAGGGGGTCTTCTTTCTTTGAGGTCTCCTTCCAGGGAACCACGGGGGCTGTGTTCTCAGTGTGTTGTGGAATAGGAGACAGTCAGGCTCCCTGGGAGGCCTCTGGGGTATGGGGGGCATGAGGCGGGCCTTGGGTTGTAGCCGCCCCCAGCATCCCTCGGCACAGTGCTGATGGCAACAGGGCCACACCACAGTGTTGCCGACTCCCAGCCCCGGAAGCCCAAGATCCCAGCTATAGCTTGGACCCTTCTCTCTGGTCTCCAGGGAGGCGTACTCTGCCCGCCTTCTGCCCACTGCTGTGCCAGCCATAGGTGATCTATGGGACCCAGAAACTAGGGCCTGGCCGCTGAGTCTGACTGTGCCATCATGATCCCGTCCGACAAGTGACCCCCTGTGCCGCTGAGGAGCCGCCTGGTGCCCCCTGGTGGCTGTTGGCGGCTACAGCTAGAACCCTGGCTGGGTCCCAGGAGGGCGGTGAGCCCTACCTCAAGCCCACCCCACTCGCTCCCCAGAACCATCACTACCCACAAGGACAGCAGCAGGCCTCTGCGCCCCATGCCATGCACGCTGCTCTGGGGTCACTAACTGCCCTGCACACGGCCAGCAGTGTGTTTATATCTAAAGTAAAACTTTACATTTGTGAACAATTGGTGGGGTGGATTTTTTTTTCCCTTCACACAAGTTTTCCCACTATACCGAGAAGCCCTGAACATTCTCTGCAGTTAGTCAATTCTAATGGCCAAAAAAAAAAAAAGTCCAAATCTTTCAAAGGCTTGCACAAGAGGAGAGAGGTAGAGACAGCCGAGTATGGGGTGGAGACCTCGCTGCCTTCCAGAGCCTGGGACCGGCCGTGTGCACAGATGAGTCATGACAAGGGGGCAGGCGTGTATGAACGGATGGGGCCCCGGCTCCGCTGCGGAAACGGAGTGGAGCCTGCAGTGTGCGCGTGAGGACGGCACAAGGTAAGGCTCTTCCCCACTTCCCACACTCAGGCGCCCTGACCCTGGGCCCTTCCTCCAGCGGGCCGGCCTGTCCATGGAGAGCTGCACGCCATCTGGGCCTTCCCTGGAAGCTGTGGTTTGGCTGTCCAGCCAGACACAGGCCGTAGCTGCTGGGGGCAAGGGAGGAGGGAAGCGGCATCTGTCTGCGTCCTGTCTGGTGGGCAGAAAGGCTGTCCAGCCTGAGAGGTGAGAGCCGTGCGGGTCCTCAAACTCCTTTCTTCCGCCCCCCTAGACTGTGACCTGCTCAGAGAAGCCCCGCTCTGAGACAGCTCTCCACCCGACAGCATGCATGGCGACTGCCGCCCCTCTCAGCCTCGCCCCCACCCAGTCACCTGGGACCACCTGCTGCCCCTCTCTGCCTATCTGGGACCACCTGCTGCCCTTTTCTGCCTACCTGGGACCACCTGCCGCCCCTCTCAGCCTTGCCCCACCCCAGTCACCTGGGCACTACCTGCCGCCCCTCTCAGCCTTGCCCCCATCCCAGTCCCCCGGGCACCCACCTTCAGAAGATGGGGAACCCAAGACCCAAGGGCTCTTGTTCCCGAAGGAGAAGGAGGCCCCAATCACCATGGCAATTGTGGTCAGCGTCCAGCACTCGCTCCGCGGTGCCAGGAGGTCGCCCGACTCCTAGACAGCACCGCCAAGGTGCCGCAGCCGCAGCACCAGCCCTGCTCCCCAGCACAGGCCAGGGGGCTCGGAGAGCTGGGCAGGAGGTGGGCAGCCACCTCCGGGGCGAGACGGAAGCCCTGCCCTGAGCTGTGCCAGAGCTCTAAGCTCATGTGCCCAGAGGCGCGCAGCGCCAGCACTTACACCATCACCTCCGGAGCAGACCAAAGACTCGGTACCCACAGAAGACACGGGAGCATGTGCCACCTTAAATAGATTTATGGAAATGGTTTCGACTTACAGCATTTAGAAAATAAAATAATCTCGATACATAATGTCTCCTCTGTTATACATTCCTCCCCCCACAGAAGCCATTTTTGCGCGTGTGTAGGCCACTGCTGAACAGTAACTGGATTTCATCCTAGAAAAGAAGCGGTAGGTGTATCACCTCTCTAAAAATAAACCTGTAATCGTCATTGCAACGTGAAGCCTGAGATCAGAAGCCTGAGGAGGTGTCTGCTGAGGGCCTGTCCCCATCGCTCTCGGGGCTGGACGGGGAGTGCGGGGGGGATGAGGGGAGCGGTGGCCAAGAACCTGAGAGGTGGGGGGGCGCAGGCGGCTCGCCCTGCTCAGCCAGCAGTGGCACTGGTGCGGAGACAAGGACTCGTCTGCTTCCCCAGAGACCCCGAGTGGGCTTCCCGAGGTCCCCCTCCGAGAAGAAACGAGACGTGTGTGGTTTAGCAGGGTCCTGAGGCAGGCGGGGTGCGGTGGGAATGGGGGGTGGTGAGCAGCAGGCTGCCTGCTATGATGCTGGCACGGAGCAACCCCTCCTTCCTGCTTCTGAGTGGCAGATAAGGCTGCGGAGTGGGCACTGTCCTGCCAAGCCCGTACGGCCGCAGCAGAGGCAGGAGAGTCCCCTGTGTCGTCCCCCCTCCCCCGCCCTAGAAGACCCCTAGGTCCTTCCTCTAGGTAAAGCTGACTTTCCGGTGGCCCTGGTGTCCCAGCAGGTACAGAGACCAGGGCAGGTAGGCAGAGGCGCCCTGAGCAGGCCTGCAGCATCAACAGCATGATGAAATGCAGTCCGGCCCTACGGCGGCACGGCCGGCAGAGGGCACGGGGCAGGTGCAGCACCTCAGTCCGAAGTCCCCGGCCCTGGGAGGGCACAGGGTCACATTCCCGCCTTGTCGCTGTAGAAGGGTGTGACGTGAAACATGTAGCAGTGCGTGCACACGCGGACGGGCTTCACCTGCCCGTAGCGGGGCAGAGGTGCCGAGTGAGCCGAGCAGCGGGAGCAGAAGATCTGCAAGGGGGGCAGTGAGTAGGCAGGGACCTGGTCACCCCGCGACCTCCCACCCAAACCAGGGGGCAAGCACAGCGGGCAGGGGCTGGCCTGCCACGGAGGCTTCCTGAGAGGCTAGGTCCCCCACAGCTGCCACGGGCTCCTCTTCAAATCCTCTGCCCCCCTCCCTGTTGTGGGCCCAGACGGAACGGGGTACATCTGTTTCCTACTTGGAGTCAGAGGTCAGACAGCGTGTTCATGGGGACCCCGAAGGCCCTGCCGGCCTCGGGGGCCTCAGCCTTGCCTTCCAGGCTCTGAGGCTGTACCCGGGAAGGTCCCCTAGGATGCCCAGGGCCAGCGGGGCCCCACCCACCTTCCCGCAGCTTCGACAGTGGTGCTTCCTGCGGATGACTGTGAAGGGGGCCTTGCAGGACGTGCAGAAGCCACAGGCCTCGTCTGGCACCCATTCAGGGGGGTCTGCCACAGAAAGAACCAGGGCACATCAGTCACGAAGTCAGGAGGAGGCCTGGCAGGTGGACAGATACGCTGACCCCGATCGGTCTTGCCCTACGCCTGCCAGTCCCTGCCAGTGGCTGTCTATGGTCACAGGAAATGACAGTGTCACCTGGACATTCCCCGGCAGCAGCCTGTCAGGTTGTCGGAATGGGCAGCAGGGGCTCTTGGCAGCTGGTTTTAAGTGTTGGCGTGACAGCTGGGGACTGAGCCTTCAGGCACAGCCGTGAGTATTGAGTCGAGGCAAGCCTCCAAACAAGCAGGGGACATTGTACCATGGTGCGGAAAGAACCGGCCCACAGCGCGTGGACAGTCACGGACAGGTAGTAAGAAGCAGAAAGATGGCTGACCACGGGCAGACTGGCGAGCTAGAAGGCGTGTTGTGGTCTTTGCTCCTTGCTCAGCTCTCCTTGTGGACACGGCAGAGCCGCTTCACTCAGCTTCTGATGCTGGTAGCACTTTGCCGTGGTGGCCCACGAAACTGCATGAAGAGGGTTCCCCAGACTGCTTGGGTCATGTGTTCACTACAGCAGAGGAAACTTGAAACTAGGACAGGTGTCCACCTGATGACTGTGCTCCACTGAGTGCTCCCTGCGTCTCTGCTCAGCCTGCCTGAGTGCTCCCCGCCTCTCTGCTCAGCCTGCCTGAGTGCTCCCTGCCTCTCTGCTCAGCCTGCCTGAGTGCTCCCTGTGTCTCTGCTCAGCCTGCCTGAGTGCTCCCTGTGTCTCTGCTCAGCCTGCCTGAGTGCTCCCTGTGTCTCTGCTCAGCCTGCCTGAGTGCTCCCTGCCTCTCTGCTCAGCCTGCCTGAGTGCTCCCCGCCTCTCTGCTCAGCCTGCCTGAGTGCTCCCTGTGTCTCTGCTCAGCCTGCCTGAGTGCTCCCCGCCTCTCTGCTCAGCCTGCCTGAGTGCTCCCTGTGTCTCTGCTCAGCCTGCCTGAGTGCTCCCTGCGTCTCTCTCTGCTGAGCCTAACCTGCTGCTGTCTGGCTGGGCCCCCACAGTTATACTGCAGTACCCTCAAACAGCCTTCTCTGACAGTCAAGCTCCTGACCGCCAACCCACTCCAGTCAGATGTCCCATGATGAGAGGAGTCTGCAGCCGCTTCCCCATGAGGCTCCGGCAGCTCCTCTTAGTGCCCTAAACTGCCGGGTGAGACTCCTGAGCCCTGGGCAGTGGCCAGGCTGGCCACCTACAATCACAATCAATCTCTGCTTCCCTCGCCTGAGCTTGCACCTCTCGAGGTGAGATGCCAAACATCTGGGCCGAGGGCATAGTCGAGGGACCATCTGCACCAGGTACTGAGCAGAGTGAAGATGCCCTGCGTGGAAAGTGGTGCCCCTTGGGGGCCGAGGTGCCAGGGTGTGGAAGGAAGCCAAACACATGCCTCCGCGGAGAGGCACCAGCACGCCCCGCCCAGCCACAGCTTCCCACTCACCCTCAAAGTCCCCGTCACAGGTCTTGGCGGCCAGTTCTGAGGACGACATGGTCTCCTGACATAATGCGCAGTCCTCCAAGGCTGCACTCCGAAGGGTCTGGGTGACTGCAAGAGAAAGTGAGGACGGGGCACTGTGATTTGGTGGGAGACACGTAGATACAACTAGCTGTCCTTGGTGAAAGTCTGGTGCCCCCAACATCTCAGCTCCCCTTGACCCCTCGGCACACAGTCACCTCAGCACGCACAGGTAAGGTTCTGAGCGAGCTCTTCCTGACGGTGGGTCCCTTCTTTGCACACTCTGGGGGCCCCTGGGGATGCTTGTGCTGAGTGGTCAGACCCCCAAGGCAAGGGAACGCCGAGGCCGAGCAGCTGAGAACTGACCCCTGGTCCCGGAAGCTGGTTTTCTACATACTCCTCTCTTGCAGACGGCGCACACGGGGGTTGCCATGGTCCGAGCCGCACGAGTAAGCACTCACCTTTCTTTAGCTTCTCCTTGTCGTCTGTTTCTGGCTTGGTGGCCATGACCTCAAACAGTGTTTTGAGAATGCTTCTCAGGTCGCTGGCATAGTTCGTCTGCAGCTGGTCAGCCACACCTGATGGAGAATTCCACTGTGAGAATGACAGACAGTCAGACAGCTGGGTTGGGCTGAGCTGGGAGGCCACCGCCGTGTCTGCACAGGACCTACTCAGAGTTCAAGGATCAGCGAGTCCCGACCCACTGGGAGAGGATTGCGTTGAGTTCAATAAAACTCGGGAGCCAGGAGGAGAGCTTCCTGCCCGGCAACGCAGTGGCTGCCCTTGACCGTGGGCCACAGTCCCTGCCGAGGCAGATCCCAGGTGGACCCTGCCCTGAGGTGGTGCCCGGCCCCCAGCTGTTCTGCCCACCCATCTCCCCGTCTCGCCTGTGACCCATGCCTGCCAGCTCAGTCAGGGGAGCTCACGGGTCGAGCCGCCCTGAGCCACAGCCCGCGTCCCGGGCCCATGCCTCACCTGAAATGCAGACAAAGAGGCGGTGAATCAGGTCATGACTGCCCTGGAACCTGGACCGGATCTTCTCTCGCGTGGCCACTTCCGGCCCAGTCTTGTCTAAGGGGCAGGAACCAGCTGTGGAGCTGATGCAGAGAGAAGACGCAGGACTGGTGGGTGGGCTTGCAAGGGGCCTCCGGAGCTGAGGCCAGGCAAGTCTGCCCTCAGCTCCAGGCAAATAGTTGCCCACACTTGCCACTTCCTGCAGCTCCACGGACACACCGCCCATGCCATCCGTGTGCCCACATACCGAAAAGAATGAGGGCTGAGAGGGTGTCAGGAGGGAAAGTGCAGACCCCGGAACCCAGAGAAAGCCAGTGTGGCAGCGCACATCTGTAGTGCTCATGCCCCTGTGAGGGATGAGGGACAAGGGAACAGACAGTGACTGAGACCCTGTCTCCAACAAGGTGAGAGGTGAGAGCTGGCGTCTGAGGTGCCTCCTGACGTCACACAAGGCAAGTGCATGCTGTTCACACACAAGCGCACACACACACACACACACACGAGCACACACACATGAGCACACGCACAGAAGCACGCACAGAAGCACACACACGAGCACACACACGAGCACACACGAGCACACACACGAGCACACAGGAGCACACAGGAGCACACACAGAAGCACACACATGAGCGCACAGAAGCACACACACGAGCACACACACGAGCACACACACGAGCACACACAGGAGCACACACACGAGCACACAGGAGCACACAGGAGCACACACAGGAGCACACACACAGGAGCACACACAGGAGCACACACAGGAGCACACACACGAGCACACACGGAGCACACACACGAGCACACACAGGAGCACACACAGGAGCACACACACGAGCACACACGAGCACACACGAGCACACACACGAGCACACAGGAGCACACAGGAGCACACACAGAAGCACACACATGAGCGCACAGAAGCACACACACGAGCACACACACGAGCACACACACGAGCACACACACGAGCACACACAGGAGCACACACACGAGCACACACATGAGCACACACACAGGAGCACACACATGAGCACACACACGAGCACACAGGAGCACACACAGGAGCACACACAGGAGCACACACATGAGCACACACGCACAAGCACACACAGGTGTACACACACGAGCACACACACAGGAGCACACACACAGGAGCACACACACGAGCACACACACGAGCACACACACAGGAGCACACGCACAGGAGCACACGCACAGGAGCACATACATGAGCACACGCACAGAAGCACACACAGGAGCACACACAGGAGCACACACAGGAGCACACACAGGAGCACACACACGAGCACACACAGGAGCACACACACGAGCACACACACGAGCACACACAGGAGCACACACACGAGCACACACACGAGCACACACAGAAGCACACACACGAGCACACACACGAGCACACACGAGCACACACACGAGCACACACACGAGCACACACAGGAGCACACAGGAGCACACACAGAAGCACACGCACACGAGCACACACACGAGCACACACGGAGCACACACACGAGCACACACAGGAGCACACACACGAGCACACAGGAGCACACAGGAGCACACACAGGAGCACACACATGAGCACACAGGAGCACACACACGAGCACACAGGAGCACACACAGGAGCACACACACACACACACACAGGAGCACACACAGGAGCACACACAGGAGCACACACAGGAGCACACACACGAGCACACACACGAGCACACACATGAGCACACACACAGGAGCACACAGGAGCACACACACGAGCACACAGGAGCACACACACGAGCACACAGGAGCACACACACGAGCACACACATGAGCACACGCACAGGAGCACACACACGAGCACACACATGAGCACACACACAGGAGCATACACAGGAGCACACACAGGAGCACACACATGAGCACACACAGGAGCACACACACAGGAGCACACACACGAGCACACACACGAGCACACACACGAGCACACACACAGGAGCACACAGGAGCACACACACGAGCACACACATGAGCACACAGGAGCACACACACGAGCACACAGGAGCACACACACGAGCACACACATGAGCACACGCACAGGAGCACACACACGAGCACACACATGAGCACACACACAGGAGCACACACACAGGAGCACACACATGAGCACACACAGGAGCACACACACAGGAGCATACACAGGAGCACACACAGGAGCACACACATGAGCACACACACACAGGAGCACACACACGAGCACACACACGAGCACACACACGAGCACACACACAGGAGCACACACACAGGAGCACACACATGAGCACACGCACAGGAGCACACACAGGAGCACACACACGAGCACACACACGAGCACACACGGGAGCACACACAGGAGCACACACAGGAGCACACACGAGCACACACGGGAGCACACACGGGAGCACACACAGGAGCACACATACGAGCACACACAGGAGCACACAGGAGCACACACACGAGCACACAGGAGCACACACACGAGCACACACGGGAGCACACAGGAGCACACACACGAGCACACAGGAGCACACACACAAGCACACACGGGAGCACACACACGAGCACACACACGAGCACACACAGGAGCACACACACGAGCACACACGGGAGCACACACAGGAGCACACACAGGAACACACAGGAGCACACACGGGAGCACACACACGAGCACACACGGGAGCACACACGGGAGCACACACAAGAGCACACACAGGAGCACACACAGGAACACACAGGAGCACACACGGGAGCACACACACGAGCACACACGGGAGCACACACGGGAGCACACACAAGAGCACACACAGGAGCACACACAGGAGCACACACACGCACAAGCACACACAGGTGCACACACGCGAGCACACACAGGAGCACACACACATGAGCACACACGAGCACACACACAAGCACACACACAAGCACACACAGGCACGCGAGCACACATGAACACACACATGAGCACACACACGAGCACACACAAGAGCACACACAAGAGCACGCACAAGCACACACAGGTGCACACACGCGAGCACACACAGGAACACTCACAGGAGCACACACAGGAGCACACACACAGGAGCACACACACGAGCACACACACGAGCACACACACAGGAGCACACACACAGGAGCACACACACGAGCACACACAGGAGCACACACATGAGCACACACAGGAGCACACACACAGGAGCACACACACGAGCACACACACGAGCACACACACAGGAGCACACGCACAGGAGCACACGCACAGGAGCACACACAGGAGCACACACACATGAGCACACACGAGCACACACACATGAGCACACAGGAGCACACACACATGAGCACACACGAGCACACACACGAGCACACACACAAGCACACACAGGCACGCGAGCACATATGAACACACACATGGGCACACACACAGCCTCTGTATTTCTCAGATACACATGAGTACACACATATACACAATCTATTTCTCTTTCTCTTCTCTTTCACGCGCGTGCGCACACACACACACACACAAGAACCTAATCTGCCTCTCATGCCACGAGATTAAAACCCCAGGAGACAGAGGTGGCCCCCATGGGACGTTGCACATTTGACCACTGGGATCAGTGAGTAGGACTCAATTTGAAAAGAGGAGAGCGTCTTTCCAAATGTAATTAAGTGAAGGACCCTGTGATGAAATCAGCCCAGGTGATCTGTGGGTCCTGAGTTCAAGCACTGTGTCATTACGAAACACAAAAGTGGATGTACAAATACATAAGCAGAGGCGGCCACGTGACCAAAGTCAGATCAGAATGACATGCTCACAGCCAAGGGTCACCCGCAGCCCCCAGAGCCGGAAGCAGCAGGAAGCTGCTAGCTCCCTAGCGCCTCTGGAGGGACAGTGGTCCTGACGGACCTTGGGCTTGCGACCTCCAGGCTGCGAGAGGAGATGTTTCTGTCGATTCAGCCCACCCGCTGGGCACTCCCCCTCCCCTCCTCACACACACCCTTCCCCTCCACGGGGATTGTATCCTAGTTTAGTAGATTTGTTCCTTAGCAGTTCTTGTGATTTGAAAAGGGGATTCACAAGCTAACCTCTGCCCAGGCAGGGTTCTGCCTGGCCCAACTCTAACCAGAAATTAACCGAACTTCTGCTTTCTAGTCATTGTCTTTTTGTCCCACTCTAAGACATTTCCTTAGGTTTTTCTTCCAACTCTGCTACGAGGTTTTTAAATTCCTATTGCTTGCTAGTCAAAAAAGTATATATTCATCAGAATTTTAAAATTTATTTATAACTGCATGTGTATGTATAATGGGGGTGTGCATCACAGCATACACGTGGGGGTCAGTTCTCTCCTTCCACCTTTATGGAGGGTCTGGGGCTCAAACCCACATTGTCAGGCTTGGCGGCAAGTGCCTTTACGTCGTGAGCCATCTCTCTGGCCCACATTAGTTTTTTAAAAACTGAATTTAAAATAAAAAAAAAAACAACTAAATCTAAAAAGTTGCTACTGTGGGTCAGTCAGGAGGGACCAGTCCTCTCTGGGCACGGGACAGGAGTTAAGCATTGTTAAATGCTGTGAAGTCACCATTAAGCATCAGTCTTTACCTTAGTGCTGCTCTTCCTTCGCATAGCTGTGATGTTAGAGCCAGGGTGACCCTGTGCACAGCGGAGGCCGCGTCCTGGTTGCAGCTGATGCGGCTCAGCTCGTATCAGTCATCAGCCCCATGAACACGGGGTACCCCTGAAGCCATTTTCCTCCAGGCCGGAGGAGGGGTCCTTCCCCCATGACCGGCAGGAGGACTACTGTGCACACGCGCTCTGTGGCAACGTAAGCCTGTTTCAGCCACCTGGATACGGCCCCTGCTGTGCCTGGGACCGCAACGTCAGGTTCAACTAAAGGCTAGTGTCCAGGGGCTGTTCTCCAGGGGCTGTGCTCCGGTGGTCTTTTGCCCACCTTTGATCTGCAGCATTACAGAGCAAGCTGGTCTGGTAACAAAGAGAGGATCACGGAAGCGACCAAGGGGCCACGGCAGTCACCACCAGGCAGCAGCAGCAAGAGACAGGCGTCTGGAGAGCCCAGAGTGTGCTGGGCAGCTGGGGGGAGAGGCAGAGATGGCGACAGTACAGCGGAGGAGGAGAGGTTGGGGCCCAGCCGTTTCCGCTCAGTTTGTTCCTGCTCGCTGTGCTGCATGATGGCTGGGGTGACCTTATACGGTGTTGCAGTTCACCTGCATGGTTGCTGATAAATGATCATCGAATGGCTTAAGGGAACAAGGAATTTATTCTCTTACGATTTCTGGTTACAGTTCATAGTCCGGTTTGACGGGAGAGCACGCACCAACACCAGGGCCGAGGGAACTGGCCACACCATCACCACATAACGGCTGAGAGACGGACAATCCTTACTTGCCAGACCAGCATGTCTGGCCAAGTGAACAGAAGGATGCCGACTCTCTCAACCAGCTCTCTGTGATTATCCAGGGCCTAATCCCACCCACCATCAGCTGACAACCTCCTTCAGGTTTGCTCTGGGCTTAACTCAATCATCAACTCCCCACAACTGTGCCCAGAGCTCAAACCCTCAAGAGTCAAGTCGACACCTGTGCTTAACTGTGACATACATACAGCCTCCTGTTTCTGCCTTCAGCTGTGCAACTCCTACCCTAAGTTCTCCTCTGGAACCATAAGCCAAGTAAATCTTCCTCTTTCCTTTAAGTTGTGTGTGAAAGCTGTCTTTCAGTAGCAGGAAAAAGTACCTCTGAGCAGGTTTTCAGTGCGCAAAACAGCTTCTACTCAATACGCCCTAGGAGCAGTTGACGAACCTCACTCAAAGCAGCGTGTTTTGGTTTTAGTTTTACTGTTTTGGGGTAAGGCCTCATGTAGCCCAGGTTGGCTTTGAACTATGTAGCTTAGGTTGTTTTTAAACTCTTGACCCTTCTGCCTCTACCTCCGAGTACCGAGATGACAAGCCCAAGTACTGGGGCTGCGGCAAGGGCAACCACAGCAGGCTGGTTTGTTCAAGACAGTTTCACTCTGTAGCCCAGGCTGGCATCATGAGCCTCTGCTGCAGAGTGCCACCTGGTGGAGGGTGTGGGATGCCGCCTGGAAAAGGAAATCCTCCCCTGGTAGGAAGCACGGGAGGCTAAGAAGGGTTAACACACAAGCTTTCACAGGAACGGAAGTATGAGAGTGGAAGTCTAACCTACTGGCACTTTCTGGAGCCAGTAAGAATTAAGGCCTTAGGGTTTCTGTCTCTATTGGAGATGTCTCCAGGGCAGGCTGTAAATTCTCTGGCATCTGTGGTCCCAAGCACGCTGGAAGCTACGGGAGCCCTCACATTTCCCTGTCTTGCTTTCTAGCCTGAGTTCCATACCTGGGTTTGCATGCTCTTCCAACCCTCGTTATAAGATCTGGTAGGACTGGGCTTTCCCACCTGTTCCCGCCCACTAGTTTCTACTTCCGCCTCTGTGCGCTTCTTTCCCTTTTTGCCTTTCATATTTCTTGGCCCCAGGATGGCTTCGCAGCCACTAAGCTTAGACCTGTACACTTAGAGAAGTGTTCACAATGGAAGACTGCCGAGAGACAGCCACTGCCTGGATTTTGCCTCCGTCTCCTAAGTACCACCATGTCTGGTTCACTCCGTAGAACAGACACTCAAACGGATGCTTGTGCACCGAGTTCCCACAGCCTAGAAGCACAAACCATCCAAGGATCCATCAAGGGTTGAATGGGTAACCTCAGACACGGTAACACGCACGATGCAAGATCACGCAGCCTTCAAAAGAATGAGATTTGACACATGCTTCAGTGCAGACGAACCCTGGAATATGCGAAGTGAAACACACCACATACAAATGGACAGATCCTGCAAGACTCTGCTGTGTGAGGTCCCTAGAGCAGAAAATCTGAAGAGATAGAAATTGGAGGTGGCTGCCAAGGCTGGGGAAGCAGAATGGAGAACTTGTTCAGCTCTAAGAAGAAAACATGTTGGAGATGGAAGGTGGCCAAACAGCACTGTGGAGGTGCTCCGCGAGGTGCTCCGCGAGGTGCTCCGCGAGGTGCTCCGCGAGGTGCTCCGCGAGGTGCACTGTGGAGGTGCTCCGCGAGGTGCTCCGCGAGGTGCTCCGCGAGGTGCTCCGCGAGGTGCTCCATGGAGGTGCTCTGTGAGGTGCTCCGCGAGGTGCTCCGTGAGGTGCTCCGCGAGGTGCTCCATGGAGGTGCTCCACGAGGTGCTCCGCGAGGTGCTCCATGGAGGTGCTCTGTGAGGTGCTCCGCGAGGTGCTCCGCGAGGTGCTCCATGGAGGTGCTCCGCTGGTCGCTTCTTACCTAATTTTGATTTTTGTCCTTAGAGAGCTGGACTACCCAGTTGAACTTACACTGAAATAGGTTAACTCAAAATGTTATGCTACATGTTATAAAATTGTATTCAATGAAACAGAAATCAGGACCAAGAACAGAGGAAAAGGCACTGAGGCCAGCCTGAGGGAGGACGGGCTGGCAGTGACCCCCTGCCCCCGCTCTGATGAACTTCATAGAATGTGTGTTGCGTATCTATTTTTCTGCAGAGTGGGGGTTGGCCCTGGTTCCGTTCATGCTCTGCAAGGGCTTCTGCTGCTGTGCCCCTAGCCCTTGCGCTACAACTCTGTAAGGTGGTATTGCGTGCGGGGTGCTTGTGTGCAGCCACGCAGGCGCGGATGGCTGTGCGCATGCGTGCGGACGCCAGAGGAGCTGTCTGCTGTCCTGCTCTTCCAGACAGCATCTCTTGCTGCACCTGTGCTAGGCTGGGGCCAGCAAGCCCCAGTGATCCTCGCACCTCTGCCCTGCATGGCGCTAGGGTTACAGTTCTCGTGGTCATACCCAGTGCTTTATGTGGTGCTAGGATCTGAACTCAGGCCTTCAGCTTGAGTTGCAAGCACTCTTATCTATGGAGTCACCTCTGCAACTACAGAGAGTTTAAGTCATTTATATGTAGACTTGTTAGCAATGAAATGAAAATGAAGTAAGATCATCTCATTCACAAGTCCAGAATGGTGTGTCACACCTAGAATCCCAGCACGGCAAAGGCTGAGGCAGGAGGACTGCTTGAGTCTGATGCCAGCCTGGCCCACTAAGAGTCTGTTTTAAAAAGAACAACAATTACAACAAAGGAGGGCTGGGGAGCTGCTCAGGGGTGAAAATCTTTGCCTCACAAGCAAAAGGACCTGAAATCAGATCCCCAGATCCCAAGTAAAAATGTCAGGGGGATATGGTGGCAGCTGGCACTTCTGGCCCTAGAAGATGGAGCCTGGGAAACGTCAGGGCAAAGCAACAAGGAGGTAGAGCAATCTAGGGTGATTCTTGGGCTTCCACAGGCACACATTCAAGTGTCCTCTTGTACACACAGGCACACACTCAAGTGTCCTCTTGTACACACAGGCACACACTCAAGTGTCCTCTTGTACACACAGGCACACACTCAAGTGTCCTCTTGTACACACACACTCAAGTGTTCTCTTGTACACACAGGCACACACTCAAGTGTTCTCTTGTACACACAGGCACACACTCAAGTGTCCTCTTGTACACACAGACACACACTCAAGTGTCCTCTTGTACACACACACACACACTCAAGTGTCCTCTTGTACACACACACTCAAGTGTCCTCTTGTACACACAGGCACACACTCAAGTGTCCTCTTGTACACACAGGCACACACTCAAGTGTCCTCTTGTACACACAGACACACACTCAAGTGTCCTCTTGTACACACACACACACTCAAGTGTCCTCTTGTACACACAGCCACACACTCAAGTGTCCTCTTGTACACACAGACACACACTCAAGTGTCCTCTTGTACACACACACACACTCAAGTGTCCTCTTGTACACACACACTCAAGTGTCCTCTTGTACACACAGACACACACTCAAGTGTCCTCTTGTACACACACACACTCAAGTGTCCTCTTGTACACACAGGCACACACCCAAGTGTCCTCTTGTACACACAGACACACTCAAGTGTCCTCTTGTACACACACACACACTCAAGTGTCCTCTTGTACACACACACACTCAAGTGTCCTCTTATACACACAAGCACACGCACAGTGACGTTTGAACTGCTGGGAACTGTCACATGCTAGAGAACTGTGGCACATCAGAGCCAGGCCACAGTGTGCGGCACCGCAGCAAACGGCCCAAGCCCTCTGTGGAGCGGAGCATATGGAGGAGAAACGCCTAGGAGCTGGCCATTCAAACACACCGTACACTGTTCCGGTGAGCGACTCGGACCCTACTTCTGATGGCAGGCTGTCTGGTCCTTGCAGTCACCCACCCATCCATCCATCCACCGGTGACCAATCAGTTCATCTATCCATCCATCCACCCCGCATCTATCCATCCACCCACCCATGCATCCATCTATCCACCAACCTGTCCATCCATCCATCTGTCCGTCCGTCCATCCATCCGTCCGTCCATTGGCCATCATCACTTTCCCACTGTCCAGGGTCAGCGTGGAAGTAAGTAGACCAAGCAGCTACTTTCTAGGCCCGAGTGCTGTGGGAGCCGGGGACAGGACAGTCAGCCAGTCTAGACACCTGCTCAGGAGTGAGACAGTCCCCACTGTGACAAGAGGTAAGGTGGCCCGTGGCCAGCATGGTGGGAGCTGGGCCAGCTGCACAGGGACAGGCTGTTGCAGCACTGAGCACCGAGGTGACCTGACGTACTCCAGTCACAGCCAGAACGGCGCTTAGGTCCCGAACACTTACGTCCACCGAGGGGATGGGAGATCTGCAGAGCTCCACCTGCCGCGGCAGGGTCTGGCTCTGCCTTGGTGAGGCAGGTGGTCCAGAACCATCTGTTGAAGTCACACAGCACTGGGAAGAGCCGCAGAGGCCAGCACGCTGGTCAGCGGATGGCTCTGAAGTCCGGCTTGGTGAGACTCTAGCAGGGGAGTGTGTACTCTGCTGGGCAGGTGGTGCCCACCCGAATGCACACTGAACCCCAGTCGCGGGAACGCCAAGGGGACCTTACTTGGCTCAGATGGGGTCACACTGAAGCAGGAAATCAGGACGCAAACGTGCACAGATAGCAGCACATGGTGGCAAAGGCGGAGGTCGGGTGGCGCCTCCTCAAGCCCAAGAACACCAGGGAGGGGTCTCTACATGCAAGTGCATGTGTGCACACATCCACCCACACAGACACCCACGCAGATGTACACAAACACAGACACACATACGCACCACTCAACATACGCATACTAGGTCCAAATCAGAAAGCACCCAGCCCAGTCAGAGAGCACGTGCTGAGATGCTCCAGAAGCCTATCACCCCATCCCGAGCCCTGGCCTGCAGGAGCTGGACAGGCCTGGGCACTGCTGAGGCCACTTGCTCCCTGGGTTTGTTACGCAGCCCATGGGGGAGCCAGTGGGTGCTCGGGAAGTAACCGAGCCAAACCGAAGTGCTTCGTGCAGAGAAGGCCGCCCTGGGGTCAGAAGCTTCGGAAGGCTCCGTCCTCTTCCAGGGCCCTCTGCCGAGCCTGGGCATCTGAAGTGCCGGGAAGGCACGTGGAGAGGCGACACAGTCCCTCTCGGGGCCCAGGGCACGGGGCACCAGGCTGCTCCACAGCCACTTCACTGCCGGCCAGCGACTTGGCACGGAGCCCCATGGAGACACGCGGCTCAGGCAGCACGGGCCTCACCGGACCTCATCACATCGTGCAATGGTCAGGTTATGCCTCCTGCCCAGGACAGATGCTATGGTCAGTCAAAAGGGGGCTCGGGTGTCCCCACAGACACCCCCATCTGGAAGGCCGGCGCGTCTCCACAGAGGGACAGCGCTCACTTCCCAGCACTGCCCCAGTCGGCAGTGAGGACTGCCCTCCACAGCCTGGGCATGTCGGGCACCTGGTCAGGCCTGAGGCAAACAGCTCAGTGGACTGCGGCTCCACTTCTGATCACATCCTGGACTGGGCACCAGGACGACTTCAGAGGCTCTGTGCACCTGCCATCAGCTCCCGGGGGCCTTGGGCAGACCGTGGGGGGACGCTCATATCCCGGGGGCGTCAGGCAGACCGTGGGGGGGAGACGCTCAGCTCCCGGGGGCCTCGGGCAGACCGTGGGGGGACGCTCAGCTCCCAGGGGCGTCGGGCAGACTGTGGGGGGACGCTCAGCTCCCGAGGGCCTCGGGCAGACCGTGGGGGGGCCGCTCAGCTCCGGGGGCCTCGGGCAGACCGTGGGGGGACGCTCAGCTCCCAGGGGAGTCGGGCAGACTGTGGGGGGACGCTCAGCTCCCGAGGGCCTCGGGCAGACCGTGGGGGGACGCTCAGCTCCGGGGGCCTCAGGCAGACCGTGGGGAGGACGCTCAGCTCCTGGAGGCCTCCGGCAGACCATGGGGGGGACGCTCAGCTCCCGGGGGCCTTGGGCAGACCATGGGGGGACGCTCAGCTCCCAGGGGCCTCGGGCAGACTGTGGGGAGGACGCTCAGCTCTCGAGGGCCTCGGGCAGACCGTGTGTGGGGGGACGCTCAGCTCCGGGGGCCTCGGACAGACCGTGGGGGGGGGACGCTCAGCTCCCAGGGGCCTCGGGCAGACCGTGGGGGGGGACGCTCAGCTCCGGGGGCGTCGGGCAGACCGTGGGGGGACGCTATTCACGTGCTCCAGGCTTCGGAGCTGTCCCATAGCACTGGGCTCCTGCAAGACCCCCACAGGTTCGGGGCAGAGAATTTCTGCTCACCAACGGTCAGGACCCCTCCCCCCAATTCACCATCTCTTTGACCTCCTCTTCCTCACTTCCTCCCCACTCCTCTTGACCTTGCTCCATGTGTCACAGGCAAGCCGGGTAAAGCATGGCCGCAGGACCTTTGACGCTCTCACTGAGCCCAGCATGCTCTTCTCTCGAACACCCCAGTAGCCTAAAGTTTCTTCAGGACCCCATTGCACGTCCTGTGGAAGAAGACAATCCTGGCTGCTATGACAAACACACCTTACCCCGCAGCTAACTCCTGCCTAGACCCTACATTACTGCTCGGGGCTCGCTCAACAGCCACTCCACCTTCCCGGGTCACTGCCACACCTTGCGCCAGACTCCAAAACATGCCGACCTCGCCGCTGACTGCAGAGCAGGCAGGGAGACTTAGACCTGGGGGCACCTTCACGAGCAGACGGGGACAATCGTTGCCTGTAGTGAGCCTAGGCTTCGGGATGAGGCAGGAGAGGAGCCTGCGGCCGGCGGCCTCTCAGCTCTACCCACACACCCTTCCTGCTGCTTCCTCCAGTGCGTCTCAAACACAGACCCGACGGGCTCCTCCGGGGAGGAGGGACGGCAGAGGCCAGAACACAGGAGCTGGATAAGCGGTGGGGAAGGTGTGCTCCGCAGGCGTGAGCCGCTGGAAGCTGACGGGTCCTTCTTGGGAAAGGGGGCTTCGTACATGTTTTCGGTGGAGGAGCTCAAGGGGAGACCAGCCTGCCTTCTCTGGTGGGCCCCATGCTACTGTTCCTCAAGGCTGTTGTGCCAGGGCAGAGGGCATAGCGACATGCCACAAGCCAAGGGAAAGCCCGGTGCCCCAAGAGTGCAGGAGGCAGGAAGGTCCTTCCTAAGGCCCGCATCTGGTGCTGACCTCACACCTGGAAGAGAATGGATGTCTGTGGCTCTACCGCCTCACTGGGGGCGACGTGCTTCGACGGCTTCCACTAGACAAGACCCGTTCTCAACCATCTCACACTGCTGGGGTCCTCGGCGGCTTACTTGACCCAGAAATGGGATCTCATCCACAGAATGGTGACAGATGGCCTGAGGACGGGACGAGGAAGATCCATCTGGAGGTGCTGGGGTCACCGCGTCCTCAGGAAGGCAGCATGCTGACGACGGGTGGAGCCGTCTGTGGGAGCAGTCAGACCCAGCATATAATTACGGTTTCAGTCACTTAGGGGAATCGGGGCTCGTAATCAGTGTGTGTGCATCCAGGGAAAGAGCCGTGCGCAGGGTCTCCCTGCCTTCATTCCCCAGCACCGAGGACAGGCTGCACCCAGCGGGGGAAGAGGAAAGCCCCCGGAGGCTCCAGTGTGACAGCGCTTTTCAGCCCCCAGGGCCTCGGCTGACAGGTCCCCCCCCCCCCGACGCTGGGCCCCCAGTACCCCTGGGCCGGGAAGCAGAGACTCCTGATCTCGATCTCCCGGAGAGGAAGCACTCTGAAATCCTCGTGTGAGTGGATGAGAATGGATGTGTACGTGTGCGTGGCTGAAGTGCGTGAGGATGCACGCGGGCCATGCGTGTGCGCACATGTGAACGTGTTCCAATGTGCATTAGTGTGCAGAACATCGCGAGCACCGAGGATACAAGTGTGTGCCGTGTATAAGTACCTGTGTGTGTGCACACGTGGGAAGGAGCTACAGTGCACGGGTGCACACGCAGACCCTGAGGGTCCCCTGCCCTCCCCAGGGGACGGGCTCCTGGATCCCAGGTTTATTCTCCAAGGTCTGCACAGAAATCAAGGAGCACAAAAGAGTCGTCTCAGTGTGTGCACGGCACATGCTTCCTCTGCGGAGCGTCCCTCCCATCGGGTCCCGGCATCAGACCATGGTTCCAACCTTCAGCCGCTCAGGGCCACCTAGGCTTCCCAGCTGCCACCCAGCCCTGAGGCCCCAGTGGCATTCAGACCTTTTTCTAGAACTATCATTTGAGAACCACCACCAACATTTGCAAAATGTGATTCATTTGCCTAGAGTCTCCGAATTCCTTTAAAAACAAATTCTACTATGTTCTCTTCCTAAATACGGTGACTTAGGAACACATTCCCAGTGTGCGCAAGTATACAGAACCACCTCGTGGAGGCACTAATGGACCAGACCGAGCCTCACGGACCCCCCCAGCTCACAGACACCCAGCTCACAGACCCCCGCAGCACACGGACCCACAGCACATAGACCCCCCGCAGCACACATAGACCCCTGCCACACACAGACCCCCACAGCATACAGACCCCCGCAGCACATGGACCCCCGCAGCACACGGACCCCCACAGCACATGGACCTCCGCAGCTCACGGGCCCCACAGCACATGGACCCCTGCAGTTCACAGACCCCCGCAGCTCACGGACCCCCGCAGCTCACGGACCCCCACAGCTCACGGACCCCTGCAGTTCACAGACCCCCGCAGCTCACGGACCCCCGCAGCTCACGGACCCCCACAATTCACGGACCCCCACAGCTCACGGACCCCCGCAGCTCACGGGTGCTCCACTCACCAATTCTGTCCTCAGCTCAACACATTGTCAAGGGGCTTTCTTAGTACCTCTGGGTGGGGTCATAGGGGTCCCAGAGCCCCTGCTGGCCCCTTAGGTCCAGAAAGAAGCCAGGCCAGCTTATGACGGGTTTCTACTGACCGCTCTGTGGCCCAGACAAGTACCTGGAAGGATGGACAACAACCTTTCCTGGTTTCCACAGCTGGATGGGAACACATGGGTAAATGTGTATGAAGGTACCCACAAATGGGGAACAGCCAAGATCTGTGTATCTCATGCACACATATGCACTGGGGTTCTCTCTCACAACCCCCCGACCCCATCTCTTACAGGACACATGGCACGATGTAACAACAGCAGATGTTATGGTCAGATGGTTCTGGATTCAAGTTCTGGTGCCACCAATGATGGACCATCTTGAAGAATTTGAGCTATTGTCCTGACCCCTAGCTTCAACTACAACACAGGAGTGGAGACCCTTGGCCCGTGAGCCCTAGAGATAACATGTTGATAGGCAACTGCGCCTGCCCTGCTGTGGTCAATGCTCTACACAGGTGCCACCGTCCCACCACACAGCCCCACAGGACTAGAGAAGTAAAGAAACATAGCGGTGAGTCAGAAGGCGAAATAGCCCAGCAATTTGTTAACAAGAAATCAGCTTTGCACGTAGGGCGCAATGAGGGGTCCCCAGTGCCAGCCCGAGTCTGCTCCTCCACTCCCCTCCCTGCCACCCAGACGCCCTCCGTAAGATCCTCTGCTACCCCACATTCTGCACAGGTCCTGGACCCCTTCTGAGGCCAGGGCCAGAAAATATTGCAGTGGTGCCCGGTCCCGAGTGCAATGTGGTGCGCACGTAGCAGGTCTGGGAGAGCTGGAGAGCCCAGCTGTCTCCTAATGAAGCAGCAGTGAGGTCGCCGTGGTGAGCCTCGCACTCCTGCCCTGCCCAGGCTGAGTCCCGTCAGGTGCAGTGTCCTGCCTCAGGGGAGTCTGTGTGAGGGACCCCACTGACACTTGTGCTGGCTGTACTTTGGGGCCTGGGGTCGGGCCAAGGGTGCTCAGGAAGTGAGGCATGAGATTGCTTGATTGATGTGAGAAGACCCAAGGTAGGTGGGATTATTCCCGGGTATGGGGATGAGACGGAGGAGCTGCTGCAGCAGTTTGGCATCTTCAGCAGACTTGACCGACTTGCAGTGGGGTTTGTCCCTGTCTTAGCAGTCCTGGAGATAGGACGTGGTCAGTTCTCTCAACTCCTGGTGCTGGTGTCAGCTCTCCTGCTAACTTGGACTAAGAACTGTAACAGAATCATAAGAAAAAAATAAAACCTCCTTGCTCCCATAAGCTCTTTGGTTGCGAATTTATCAGCAACTTGCAGGCATACTGCAGGAGACGCTAACCTTCACATCGCTTCTTCTAATTATAGATTCAGTCTGTGCACACTCTATGGAATTTCAGAAAAGCAAAATGTGTATCCACAGGTCATATGCACAAATGTGTCCATGCCAGTGCACATATAACATGCATGCACGAGCGTGAGCTCACGCCTTCGGACTCTGGGCTTCTGCTGCTTTCACAAGTTTCGAGCAGAGGCCCTGCTGCAGCGGCTGTCATAGACACAGGTGTCAACTCGACTGTTGAGGGTTTGAGCTCCAGGCACATTTGTAGAGAATTGATGGTTAAGCCCAGAGCAAACGTGCAAGAGATTGTCTAGCTGGTGGGGAAGGCCAGTCCATGGCGGGTGGAACTAGGCCTTGAACAAGTAAATAAAATACTGAGAGCTGGTTGAGGAAGTCGGCATCCTTCCATACACTTGGCCAGACATGCTGATCTGGCAACTAAGGATCGTCCCTCTCTCAGCTGTTGTGTAGAGATGGTGTAACCAGGTCCCTCAGCCCTGGTGTTGGTGCGTGCTCTCTATCAAGCTGGACCGAGAACTGTAACCAGGAATTGTATGAGAAAATAAACCCCTTGTTCTCTTAAGCCGTCTGATGGCCGTTTATCAGCAGCCATGCAGGGGAACTGCAACAGCGGTTGAGCTGACTAAAGACCACCCACTGACCTGCAACTTGCTGCTTTGCTTCTAAAATTTCCTAGTCACATGATAGAGGGAAATGACCCTTCAGGTAAAACCTGGAGCCGGGGGGGGGGGAAGGGGGGAGAAGATACCTTGCAACAGGACAACTGTCCCAGCTCAGCCCTCAAGAGGGAAGCCCGTCCCCAGCCCAGCCTCTGAAGAAGGGAAGGGCTGACCACCCCCTTCTTTCCAGCCTGGCTTCTGTTTCCTGAGTCAGCCTCTACCCCAAACCCGCTGCCCGAGGAAAGAAGGGAAATGTACCAGAAATTGTCTTGGTTCAAATGGACACAGCACCTGAGGACGGTTTGCGAGCCAGGCCGGTCTGCAGCGACATTCTCCAGAGCACTGAAGGAGCAGGGACAGATGGCCCCACCCAGGACTCAGCGCCGAGGCCTGGCCCGCACCAGCCTCTTTCACCAGAAACCACCCCCCGCACAGCAGCCTCTCCACTCCCACGGACGCCCAATGAGGCTGTGGGCCCTCCCTGAGGGGCCCACCAGATCTGTGCCCTGCAAAATTAGGGCCGGATCATTACCAGCATGCCTTGGGGTGGCACCGGCAGAGGGCAGCAGGAAGTGGGCAGAGTCAAGGATGCGAGAACTTGGACACAGTCTCAACAGCCTCAGGACCCCCGAGACTTGGGCCTCCTGCCCACATTGCTGCTCTTTCTCGCTTGGCCTCCTCCAGCTAAGGGTCCTGAGACTGTGGGACTCAGGTCCATCTTGCAGGGAGCCTACCAGATGGGGACACGGAAGCTAGGGGAGGCCAGCAGGGGGCCACAGAAACACTTGCACGAAGGTGGCCACATAGGCAAAGGCCGCACTAGGGAGGCAGCAAGCGGAACTGCACCGATGCCTTATGGAGAAGAGGCAGGGAGGGACTTTACAAGGCTGGGGAGGGCTGTGGCCCCAGGCAGCAAAGAGGACCAGGTGGGAGACCACCAAGGGCTCTGGATGTGGGTCCCCCAGTCTGGCCGCAGGATACTAGAGAGGGGAGGGACGGCGAGGAACGGCCCTGCGCGGCAGGTCTCTATTAGGAAGGGGCTCTGGTCCCCTGGAGAGACGTGAAGGCAGAAGGGGCGAGCTGTGATCCTGAGATGCTAGACCTGCAGGCAATCGGGCTGCAGGGAGGAGCTGGCCTCGGGGCCGAAAGGCCGACGGAGGGGCTGTCCAGGGAGACACTGTGGTCATGGCGGGCCTCCCGCCAGGCCTCCGCACATCAGCACCCCTCACTGGACGCCCCCCCAGCACCCACTGTATGCAGGCATTGCACATGGGCCCTGGAGGTCACGTGACTGGCACCAGGGAGGGCACCTTCCAGGCAGCACACGTTATACCTGTCAGCCCTGTGCTCGCTCCTCTGCCCGTGAGCCCCGGAGCTGTCACTGGGAGCAGCTGACGTGGTGACACGCACCTCCTTCCTTCCAAGAGTCTAATTAGCTCCACGTTCTCTATTTGTGTGTGTGAGAGTCAGAGGGCACTGTGTGTGCCTGTGGAGGCCCGAGGATGACTTCTGGAATCACCTGGCTTGTCCCACCTGCTCTTTGCTTTGCTCTGGAGTTTCCCAGGCTCTGCCTTCCAGAGCCTGAAATGCAGGCCGCTGCCATTTCTACCTGGCATTTGTACGTGGGATTCGGGATCCAAACTCTGCTTGGGAGGCAGAGGCTTGACCCCTAAGCCACCTCTTCACCCCTTTTCCTCTATTTTTAAGCTGTTCAGTCATTCCTATTCTTCCTTCCAGGTTGCGATGAATGGAGGGTCTCAGCGCTGCTTGCCGGGCCTCGCGCAAACCTGACTCTTAGGGACTGCGGTGGGGTGGCCACGCTGACAGACAGCCTCCGTGTGCACAGTCTGACAGGAAGGCTTGGGACTGGCAGCCTGGGGACCCAAAGCTGCCACCGTAAGACCCAGACTGAATCGCCCTGCCAGCCTGGTTCCAGAGCTGGTCCTCAGTGGAGCCCAGCAGCCCCTTCAACTACAGGGGACCCTTGTCCTCAGAGACCCCACAGAACAGTAGGGCCAGGGGAGGCTCAGGGCACTGAGTGGCCGATCAGCCTGCAGGCAGCACAAGCCCCCAAAGGACCTGGGGCCAACCCTAACTGGAGCATCACAAGCTATAGCTGTGACCTGCTGTGGAAGGAACATGTCCCCAGGCCACTGAGGCCCCAGGGGCATCGGGCAATGTGTCCTTGACACCTGCTGCCCGCACAGGCTTTGGAGCATGAACAGGACCAGCCTGGGACCGGAGACCCTACTCCTTATCAACGTGCACACTGCCCTCCACTGGCAAGAGTGACATGAGGGCTGTGGGCTCTCCGTGGAGGCCAGGGGCAGTGCAAGGTGTCCGCGGCTGGCTACGGGCAGCTCAAGGTGTCCGCGGCTGGCCAGGGGCAGCACAAGGTGTCCACGGCTGGCCAGGGGCAGCACAAGGTGTCCACGGCTGGCCAGGGGCAGCGCAAGGTGTCCGCGGCTGGCCAGGGGCAGCTCAAGGTGTCCGCGGCTGGCCAGGGGCAGCGCAAGGTGTCCGCGGCTGGCCAGGGGCAGCGCAAGGTGTCCGCGGCTGGCCAGGGGCAGCGCAAGGTGTCCGCGGCTGGCCGGGGAAAGGAAGACAGGGGAACAGAAGTTGTCAGCCAGCTACACACCAGAACTGAAGACAGCTGCAAAGTCAGATACACATGCAGTCACGTCCAGAGAGGAATCCACTGCCACACACCAGAGGGAAGAAAGCGAGGTGGGAGGAAAAGGAGAAATTCCCCCGTGGAGCAGGCGAAGGGCCCTGGTGCTATACCTGCTCCAAGGACAAAGACCGACGCAGAGAAGAAATGCTCAGGGTGGACACCGCAGACGAGCGGGCAGCTACCAGGGGGCCCATTAGCTCTCTGGTTGGGAGATGGGTGGGTCTGTGCGTGGCGAAGGTGAAGGCCAGTTCTAGCCACCAGGACCAGTTCCAAGAAATAATCCGACAGGCACAAACAAAACAAAAAGCCAAGGAAACTGCACATGGTGAACTAAATGTAGAACAAAAAATTTAGACTAAATCAGCAATACGTCCTATAACAATGGAGATAGTCAAGGTTGTGCTTTTAAAGCATTCTGCAGAGGAATAACCATGGTATCAGTCTAACAAGATAGTCGCTCTTAAGATATGGAGAAGCTTTATTTCCGTTTCAGCTTTTCTAATGTTCTCCACTCTCCGCAAGGCACGGGGGGCGCACCAGCATTACAACCAGGAGCGAGGGCAGAGGCGGCAGCATGTCCAAAAGGGCAGGAGACGGGCCTGAGCAGTTTCGGTCCTTTGAAGTGTAACTGATGCAGCAAGCACCAAGGGCAGGGAAGTGAAGCCAGATGGAGAAAATAAGCTTCTGAAAGCTGCAGGCTCTTTCAAGAAGTTTTATGTGAGATCGCTGGAAAGTAGCACATTAGTCAGCAAGAGCTGAAAGACACGAGTTCTGGAGCACCTGGGCCGCGGGGCCAATGTAGCAGCAGCAACCAGGACAGTGCCCTGCTCCCTGCAAGTGCCCACCCCAGGCAGGGGCTTCTCCAGCTGCACCTGTGCTCCTCAGCGCAGGACCCTCTGCCTCTGGCTTGGGCTGGTCCCCCCCGCCCGGAAGTCATCTTTCACCTGAATAGAAACATACACTCCAAGGATCTAGAGGAAGTTCTGGCCTTGCAGGCGGGTCCTTTGCCACGACTCTGCTTTTCTTCCATTTTCGCACACAGAGCTGGGATTCACACACAAGCCTGGAGCCCACGAGCACAGGGCCTGCCTGCTCTCTGTACCGCGCATCACAGGGGCTGCAGAGACACTTCCAGAGGTTGGGTGAGGCAACAGAAGAACAGGCCTGCTGCCGGCATGCCGGCAGACGGTGGCCGGTTCCTCCCAAGCATGTCGAGTGCGCCGGCCGCCAGCCTCTTGTCTGTCCCCCAGCTCAGCTGCAGAGCACAACTGCAAACGCCCGCAGATACGGTGCAATTGGAAGGCTTCGCCGGAATGTTGCCACACCACCAGACTCTGTGCTGCCTCACTCGGTGTTTCCGTAGGTGAGAGGCTGGCCTCCGGCATGGCAGCTGCCCTCCTCCCTGGAGGCCCCAGGACCAGCTCCGTCCGCCTGGCTCCTGGGAGGGTGGCCAGCACAGGGTTTGGCTTCCCAAGGAGTGTGTTCGTGACAGGAATAAATGAACAGCGCTCCATGAAGCTGATTGGTGGCCGTGGGTGGTGTGCAATGGGGGGAGGAGTGCTCATGTGCCGCAGTCCGAGGTCCTGTACCAAATACCTGGCTGCCAGGACCGCGTGCTCCTCTTCAGACCAGCGCCTCTTCGTAAGGCGCGCTGGAGGGCAGGAAACCTTGTGAGCCTGCGGGAAGGCTTTTCTCTCCTGCATGTACTTCCTCTTTGGATCAGCGCACCTTCTAGAAAGGCCTCCCGAGACACGGGTAAGGTTTCTCTTCTTTTTTCAGCTGAGCTTCAGGTGTGTCCTGAGTTCGAGTTAGACAGGGCCTGGAAGCCAGAGGTCTGTTGTGAAGGGCCTTTCCCCAACTAGGAGAAACTTCCAGACAGGGTAGAGTCCTCTGGCCGTCAACCTGGACAAACAGCAAGGAGGGCAGGCCAAAGTAAAGCTCCTCCCCTTTCCTGTCCAAGGTTCCGTGTGTCCGCCTCCAATAGAACGATGCACTCACGGGAACGGAGCCAGAGGCATCGAAGGAGAACGCTGCGGGCAGCCTTTGGAAGGTTGTTTCATGTATGTGATGCAGTGGCAAAGCTGGGGCTGCCTGTCAGAAAGGCTTTATAGAAACAGAGGAGCCTGCACCGCCACCCACAGGAGCGCCATCTGCGGCAGGTGTAAACGGGGTAGCACAGGCCTGCACGTGCCAGGGCGCCACCTCTCTAGTCGGAGGGTTCTGGACATGTGCTCTGGTGAGGCATTGGCCAGAGGTCAGGAAGCTGGGGGGGAACAGCAGGAACGCAGCCCACCTAGTGCCCCCGCAGCAGAAGACCCACCCAGTGCCCGCGCATCGCAGGCCCACCCCAGCGCCCCCGCACCCGCAGGCCCACCCCAGCGCCCCCGCACCCGCAGGCCCACCCCAGCGCCCCCGCACCCGCAGGCCCACCCCAGCGCCCCCGCACCCGCAGGCCCACCCCAGCGCCCCCGCACCCGCAGGCCCACCCCAGCGCCCGCATTTGTTTTAAGAATTGAAGGACCGTAAAGCCTTTATTTATTTTTGCTTGTGTAGGGGTGCGCGCCCCCATGTAGAGGGCACTGTGTGCGCCTGTGGAGGCCCAAGCATGACTTTGGGAATCATTCTGAATTACTCTACTTCCTTTTGGCTTTGCGCTGAAGTTTCCCAGGCTCTGCTTTCCAGGATTTTTCCAGATTTGGAACCATACAAATATTTCATGCAGTTGTATAAGTGGGAACATATACATACATACATACACACACACACATATATATATAAAATGCAACATTAAACAGGTCACCTGCTGCGATAAAAATTCTGACAACCTAGAAAACACAAACAAGTTCAAGTCATTTTTTGTTTGTTCTTCAGGCTTAGTCCAGGTTAGCCCCCCTTTGCTGTACTCTTGCTGGGATTACAGGAATACGCCACCGTGCCTCGATTGTGACAGGTCATCAAAAACTTAAGCATACAGTTACGGTGCGACCTTTTGGAGACTCAAAGGATTGAAAACACGTGTCTGCACTATTTATGTTGGTGAGGACCCCCCATGGATCTGCCAACTGTGACAGACAGTGTCCTCAGCACGTGGAAATCACTCAGCAGAGCACTGATCCAGGACGCAATGAGGATGACCCTCAAAAATACTGCTCCGGAAGAGACGCAGACATGGAAGGGCTACGCACACCACCCATCGCGGTGTCCAAGGCGGCAGACCCACTGAGGCCGAGAGCAGACTCGAGGTTGCCAGGGCCTGGGGCAGGGTGAGGTGTTGCTGAAATGGTTCCGACTGACCCCAGGAGTCATGCCCTGACCACAGCCAATAGCAGAGCACCAGGCTGTGCAGTGAGGGGCCGACAGGCACGAGGTCCTGGCCAGCACTCTCCACCCCTGCACGAGGCCCAGAAGACGGTGACCACTTGCTGCATAAAGGATGACGGAGCATCTGAAGACCCGGGTGTGCCCAGCTCCCTGCCCGGCCCCTGCCCCCTGGTGTGAGGGCACACCCTGCCAGGCTCCCTGCCTGGCCCTCTGCCGGGCCCCCAACCTGTAACCAACTCAAGTCAGATTCTAGGGCTACCAGGCTGAGCCTCCTCCTAGTTGGGTCCCCACAAGGCAGGAGCCTTGTAAGACCACACGTTAACCACCCAGGCTGGCCGCTCCTCAGTTTCCTCTAATGGCCAACGTGAAAGTTAAAACAGGCCACAGCGTTACCACCAGTGAGCTCAGGATGGACCCCCGTGGGACAGAAGGAAAGAGAACAGCCTCGGTGCTAAGGACATGTGTCTGTGCCGGATCCCAGGGCGCCCAGCCCACCCTGCTGAGACACATTCTCCCGCCTCAAGGGAAGGAGGGCAGCAGCATCAGAAGCGGAAGGGACGTGCTGAGGAAGGCAGGGAGGGTGGGCGTACTGACGAGAACTTGCCCAAGCACCATCTGACGACACCCCAGCCCTGGGCTCGCTGCCTGGCTCTGTGCTCCTCCAAGTCCTGCGTGGGCCCAGGAGGCCTGCGGTGAGCACGGCAGCCCCCACCACGGCTCGGGCCTCTGTGCGTGCGTCTCACCAGGGTTGAAGGGGGCCACGGAGGTGCAAGGCAGGGGCCCTGCGCCGACCCTGCTTCACAGGTGTGTTGGCCCCACGCGGCCAGCTTAGCGTCCTGCAGGACGGTGCCTCTAGCCCGCTCCCTCCCGCAGACACACGGCACGCCTGGCCGGGCCGGCACCTGCCCGCAGCCAGGGAACCCGGGCGAGAAGCCTGTGGGTGCTTTGGGGACCCGCCAGCACGACTCGAATGCGAACGGCAGGAATCTGTCCCTGGCGCAGGGCGGCTCTTACCTGGAGCCCGACGGGTGCAGAGGCTCTGTCTGAGCTGCGTCTCCTCCTGCACTGTCCCCCCTGGCCACAGAGGACTGCCTAGGGTCCTGCTCGCTGGCCTCGCTGGCCTCAGGCCCCTTCTGCGGGCCTGGGAGCTCGCTCCCTCCTCGCAACCTGCTTTCTGTGTCCACCTGAGGCCCTGAGGTATGTGCCAGGCACTTGGCGACAGGGGCTTTGGGCTCCTGCCTGCTGGAGGTGTCATCTGCAGGCGAGGTGGTGTCGGGGGCAGGCCAGGCCTCCGCTGGTCTCTCGGGCCCCTTGTCAGCAGCCTTGGCCAGGCCCGCAGCAGGGTGGGAGGCGCTGATGATACTGGCCGGGCCACACTTGTCCCTCAGGCACTCCGCCGTGTCCTCCCTGCTGGCCCCACAGCTGCCGCAGCACACGCAGGAAGGGAGGAGGCAGTGGGCCGTGGTGCCGAGTCCGTGGGATGCTTCCCCTGTCCCCTCAGGCTGAGCCTCCGAGGGGGAGACGCCCTGGTCCCCGGCTTCCTGGGGAGCCACGGCGGAGTCCAGGGAGGTGGGCGACTTGGGATTGAAGATGACCGTGGCCGAGAGCTTCATGCCCCCCGTCCGGTGTGCGATCATCTCGGCGGTCTCGGCGTCCTCGGTACTGACCTCCCAGCCATCCAGACACGGCTGCGAGTCCAGGCAGCTGCAGGACGTGGAGCCCGCGAGGCCGGCCAGCTTCATCCCGTCGTCCTCGACGTTGTTGTTGTTGCAGCCGTCCTCCTTCCCCGGGGCGCACGCCTCCTCCTCTCCGCACTGGCCGCCCTGCCCGCCCTCCTGGACAGCACCTCTTGAGCTGCCCGCCCATCCGAATGGATGCCCTGGGGACTCGGGCCTGGCGGGGGCCTCTACGGCCTCCACGTCATCCATGAAGAACACCCGCTCCTCGTCGCCGCAGGACTTCAGCTGGGCACGGCCTGGAGAGGCCTCCCCACGGGGGCTGCCCTCAGCCCCCAGCCTGTGCGCCGGGGACTGGCAGGCACTTGGCGGTGACAGCAGGGACGACATTTCGTCCCCCGCCCTGTGGACCATGCGGCTCAACTCCTCCAGCTCCTGGTCGTCATACTGCATGGAGCAGGCCAGCTCCGAGTCTGAGGTTTGGACGGTGGCCGGCTCCTCAGGGGGAAGGGCCGCGGGAAAGGCAGGTGCCAGGGTGCCGGGCGTCTGGACGTCTGCGCGGATCGGGAGCTCCACGTCCTGGGAGACACACAGGCTCCGCTCCAGAGCGTGAAGCTCCTCCTCGGTCAGCGCCTGCAGCAGATCCCTGCAGGTCGAGACAACACAGGGTGAGGGTCCCGAAAGTCACAGCAGCCCCCCAGGCCTGCAGCACACTCAGGAGCCCAAGCAGCACTGACCCCAACCCCTTTTATGAAAGAGGCATGGTCTCCACGACCCCCCGGACCCCTTTACAAAAGAGGCATGGTCTCCATGACCCCCAACTCCCAAAGTGGCATGGTCCTAGGACTCTTCCATGCCTCGGGGGCAAGTGTGGCCAGGTGCGATTTTAAAATGGCTCCTTCTGAAAATGAGATTCTAGAACCTCTGTTTGGAAACGTAAAAGCCCAGTCGGGCAAGGGATATAGCTCGGAGGTACAGCACACGCCCATCTCGCATACAGTCCTGGCTTCCATCTCTAGAACCACAAACAGAAAGGAGAAAACAGGGAAGCCCCAGTTCATAGGAATATATTGAATACATAAATAAAAAAATAACTTGAAAAACGGCCGCGGAGATGGCTCAGGGTTAAAGCCTTTGCCTCGTAAGCAAAAGGACCTGAGTTTGGATCCCAGATCCTATGTAAAAATGCTGGAAACCCCAGAGCTCAGCAATAAGGAAGCAGAGCAATCTAGGATGATTCCCGACATCAGCCTTGAGTCTCCACTGCATACACACTCGAGGGCTCTCTTGTACGAGTGTCCACACACAGACACACACACACACACACAATCATATGCATGCAAATGAAACTTCACAGAGTGAGAACACCATGTTTGCTTACAAAGAAACTTTCATTTTTTTATATTTCTTTTTTAATTTTTAAAATTTTTGTGGTGTGTGTTTATGTGTGTGTCAATGAGTGAGGCCCAGGGGCGACTTTGGAAATCACCCTGGATTATGCTAGTTCCTCTTTGCTTTGCTCTGGAGTTTCCCAGGCTCCCCATTCCAGGTCAGAAGTACTGGCCATCGCCATTTTTTGAGTGGCGTTTTTAAGTGGAATATAGGATCTGAACTCAGGCCCTTCTGCTTGTTGAGACAAAGGCTTAACCCCATTTCTCAGCCAAGTCAGAGCCCATCTTTCTTTCTTTTTTTTTTTTTTTTTTTGTTAAAGCAAAGATTGCCAAGAACCAGCACCAGGCACCAAGGGTGTGCAAGAGACAGTGCAGGGGCTCAGCCCTCTGGGTTCCCACAGCTGGTCAAGGCAGACTTTAAGAAAACATCTGTACAATTACTCTATGTGCGAGGGGCATGCATGTGTGTATGCTTGTTCACATGTGTGTAAGTGCATATGTGTGGAGGTTGGAGGTTGATATAAGAAATCATTGATCGCTCTTCTACCTTGCTGCTTAGAGACAGGATTTCTAAGCAAACCCAGAGTTCACTGATAAGGCTCTCTGCTAGCCAGCATCTCTGAGAGTTCCCAGCCTCTGCCTTCTAAGGCTGTGATTACAGGCGGGCCACCATGCCCACCAGGCATGCTACACGGGATCTGGGGATTTCCTACATCAGCGCATAAAGATGATCTTACTGTCCCCGGGCCAGCTGCTTGCCTTTATATTTGTGTCTGCACAGGAGCTGGACTGACTTCCTGTGCGATTCGGCAGGGATCCAGACAGCAAGAGAGACTCTTCATGCGGACACTACTGTCTAGCCCACTTGTGAGGACACACAGAAAACTCTTGTTTTACAGTGTCACACTGAGGAACTGAATGCTTGTCAACACTTTCTACTGTTAGTAGTTTATTTCTGGTAAGGTTTTTAAATAATGAATTAAGCTTTTTAATACATACTGAATTGTAAAGCTTTGGTGTGTGTGTGTGTGTGTGTGTGTGTGGTGTGTGTAGGTGGAAAATAAACGTATGTGAGTGCACGTGTGGAGGCCCCAAGCTGATATCAGGGGCTCTCCACTGTCCTTATTGTACGGGGTTTCTCAAGGGAACCCCAGGCTCGCAGGCAGCTAAGCTAGCTACCCAGGTTCCCCCGGGGCTCCCACCTATGCCTCCTGAAGCGGGGGTCACATGCAGCCGCCATGGATGGTGGACTTCTCTGTGGGCTCTGGGATATGAGCCCTGGTCTTCACACTTGTGGGCATGAACCTTATCGCTCCGTTCCTGACTTACACAGTCTTTTGTCATAGATTGGACATTTTTTGCGCAACTTGTCATTTTCATTCAAATTACCAAATTCATCTATATAGAATTGCTTGTGACATTCTCTTAGAGTTATTCTCCTACCTCTGTTTCTAGAGGTGTCTCCTCTACTCTTGATTCCTGTCTCTGCCTCCGGGTGCTGAGATGTGGCATGTGCCACCATGCTATGCCCAGCCATGCTTATGCCCAGGCCTTTTCTTCTAGGATGGTGACTGCCCGCTTGGCTCCTGGGAACCTCAGAGACCCTAGCACTGAGCCTGCCGCTGCCATCTGCGGCCCCGCCCGCCAGAACCACGAGGGCACCGTACACTCTGCCCCGGACCGTCGGCTCCGGCTTCTCTCTACCATGTGGGCCCGGGAGGGGGGGGAAGGGGCACCTCGGGGTCCCCGCCTACAGGCAGCTCTGAGGCCGAGCGGCTCATGACCCCACACGGACCCCTCCCTGGCCTGCGCCCTCCCTCCCGGACCCCGTGCTGAGGCCTGCGCTTGTCTTCCTGGCTGGTGTGCTCCTTTCCTCTCCTCATTGACCGCCATCCCCTGTCCGGGACCCAGGAGGGACCTCAGCCTCTAAGTCTGGGGGTCCCACTCAGCCCGCAGCCAGAGGGAAGCAGCTGACAGCGCCCCACGGGGTGAGATGAGAACGTCACCCTGCACTGAGCAGCCTGTGCCCAGCCTCCGCGAGGACCACCTGAAGGGGGGGCGCGGCTCCACCCCACTGCCCTCCTTCCCTGGCGACTCTCATGTGAGGGGACGTGCGAGGGGAAGTGTGAGGGGACGTGTGAGGTGACATGCAAGGTGACGTGCGAGATGGCGCTGCGTGCGAGGTGATGCTGTGAGGTGATGTGTGAGGTGACGTGCGCGGTGACATGCAAGGTGACGTGTGAGGTGACATGCAAAGTGACGTGCGAGGGGATGTGTGAAGTGACGTGTGAGGTGACGTGCGAGGTGGCGCTGTGTGCGAGGTGATGCTGTGAGGTGATGTGTGAGGTAACATGCGAGGGGACATGCAAGGTGACGTGTGAGGTGACGCTGCGAGGGGACATGTGAGGTGACGTGTGAGGTGCCCGCGGGGCCCAGGGAAATGCTCTCTTCTCCTGGGCTCCTCTTGACCTCCCTCCCCCACAGCCCGTCTCTCTTCCTCTTACCTGCCCTGACTCTAAGCCCCCTCTTCTGTTCTAATCCCTCCCACCCCAAGGCTAAACTGTGGTTCCCTTGGCCACCAGGCCCTCAACTCTAATAAACTTGTATTTCTTCTACGTACCTCCTTCGTGTTAGTTCAATCTGTTGATGACCTCCACGTGACCCCCACACCATCAGCGTCCTGAGCCCTTTGCCCCTGACATTCAGCCGAGGTCCCAAGACTCAAGACTACCCATGGGGGAGGCCTGCAGGGCCGTCCTCGGCGCCTGGACTTACAGAATGTCACAGGCAGACTTGTGGTCTGTGTCTCCAGGGACCACGTGTAGAATCTGCCCCGACGCATGTGGTGTGATCTTGGGAGGGGCAGCCAACAGCATACTGGGGAGAAGACTTCCCAGTGGGGCTGCTCTGGGGTCAGTCGTGCTCCTGTAAGTAGCCCTCCCTCCTCTCTCCCTGCTTCCATATGAGATTCGGGTGCAATCACTATTAAAACCTAGCTGGAGGTAAACAGGCATTTGAGTTGTGTCCCCCGGGAACAGCTTCACACAATGATAGGTCATATAAGGAGGCCTTGGGGCACCCTGCCAGACCCAGGCAAGGAACCCCAAGGACCCACGCGGGATGTCAGCTTCATCAACATCCAAGGCCACAGAGGAAACGCCAGGAGGCCGCGGGCTCCTCTACCCGCTGCCCTGCAGGGCCATCCCTGGGCTTCGGCAGAGAGGACGGGTGGCCACGGAAAGGCAAGTCGCTGCGAGCTCAATGTACTGCACAGACCGAGGCTGCTGCCGACACGCCGGTTTCCTAAAGGAAACGCCGGGCTTCACTGAGCCGGCAGGGTGCGCACAAGGCAGCTGAACCTCACCATCCCCAAAGCTCGGCGGGATGCAAGAGCTGCCAACCACGGTGCGGCCCGGTCAGGGCAAATGAACACTGGCTTGGGTAGCACCAGTCGGACGCTGCCAGAAGGAATGCTGGCCGCGGGAAGACTCCGCGGAGCACTTGTGGAGCCCCGGGCTCGTCCCTCACCTTATTTTCCGCAGCAACGTGTGGAAGGGCCGGAACAGCTCGGACATGTCCTCCACCTTGCGGTCCAAGTTCAGGGGTCCATCTGCATAGACCACAAGGCCACTGCATTGGAGACACACAAGCCCATGTGGTTAGACCCTGCAGGCCCCTGGGTGAGCCCTGGACCCCAGCTTCGACCCCTGAGAGGAGACCCTGATCTGCTGGTCACATGACAGCCCTGCTCGTTGGGGTTACAGCCTCACCTTCCCCTACATAAGTTTAAAAAGAGGTGATGGCAATTGCTGCGCAGACTTCGCCATCCTTGAAAGTGATTCGCTGCCCTCACGGCAGGGAGCGTAGCAATCACAGAATCATTTGTTCGCATCAACGCTGTGGAAGAGGAACTAGACCAGCTCATTACTAAAATCCACCTCCTTGAACGTGGAGCCTCGTGAGAATCAGGCTGAACCAGTCAAGTCAAGCACACACTGGGGGAACTGAGCTCCCACGCGGCCTCCTGTCACCTTCAAAATGTGGATCAGGAAGCAGGAACAAGCACTCAATGTGTTTGTAAAGTAGAAAATTTTAAAATAAAACAAGAGTAGACAGACCAGAGGAGCTCTGGGATTCCTGAAGGCTGACTGGGGGGGGAGGGGAGGAGGGAGTGGGATGGGTTGAAGAAAGGAGGGGAAGGGGGATGGGTGGGAGGGGGGATGGAGGGAAGTGGGGATGGGTATTCAATATGCTTGTAAAACTAGAAAGATAAAGTAACTTAGGTAAAAAAAAAATCAGATTTTTAAAGCAAGAAAAAAAAGCGAATCAACCTCTAGTCAGCTCCAGGACAGACCCTCTCTCAGACCTCCACTGTGCCTCAGGCCGCGCCCTCCCCAGGCTGGCGTTGCCAGGTTCCCGCATGGAGAGCCCTTCCTGGCTGCAGTGCAGCGTCTTCTTGCTAGGAGGGAAAGGTCTGCTCTAACACCTGCGGTCAGTGAGAAAAACTGATGAACACTTAAGGGACCATTCCTCCCTAAGGGAACGCTGGGTCCCAACATCAAGCAAGACTTGGAAGTCACAGGAAAGATGGGTACTGTTGCCTCGGGACTCAGTACCCGCTGAGCAGCTGGGCAGGAGTCGGAGCCTGTGTCAGGGCCTGTGTTAGGGCCTGTGTCAGGGCCTGTGTCAGGGCCTGTGTCCTGAGCCTGTGTCAGGGCCTGTATCAGGGCCTGTGTCAAGGCCTGTGTCAGGGCCTGTGTCAGGGCCTGTGTCAGGGCCTGTGTCGGAGCCTGTGTCAGGACCTTGTCAGGGCCTTGTCAGGGCCTGTGTCAAGGCCTGTGTCAGGGCCTGTGTCAGGGCCTCTGTCGGGGCCTCTGTCAGGGCCTGTGTCAGGGCCTGTGTCAGGGCCTGTGTCAGGGCCTCTGTCAGGGCCTGTGTCAGGGCCTGTGTCAGGGCCTGTGTCGGAGCCTGTGTCAGGACCTTGTCAGGGCCTTGTCAGGGCCTGTGTCAAGGCCTGTGTCAGGGCCTGTGTCAGGGCCTGTGTCAGGGCCTATGTCAGGGCCTGTGTCAGGGCCTGTGTCGGAGCCTGTGTCAGGGCCTGTGTCAGGGCCTTGTCAGGGCCTGTGTCAAGGCCTGTGTCAGGGCCTGTGTCAGGGCCTTGTCAGGGCCTGTGTCAAGGCCTGTGTCAGGGCCTGTGTCAGGGCCTCTGTCAGGGCCTGTGTCAGGGCCTGTGTCAGGGCCTGTGTCAGGGCCTGTGTCAGGGCCTGTGTCAGGGCCTGTGTCCTGAGCCTGTGTCAGGGCCTGTATCAGGGCCTGTGTCAAGGCCTGTGTCAGGGCCTGTGTCAGGGCCTGTGTCAGGGCCTGTGTCGGAGCCTGTGTCAGGACCTTGTCAGGGCCTTGTCAGGGCCTGTGTCAGGGCCTGTGTCAGGGCCTGTGTCAGGGCCTCTGTCAGGGCCTGTGTCAGGGCCTGTGTCAGGGCCTGTGTCAGGGCCTGTGTCGGAGCCTGTGTCAGGGCCTGTGTCAGGGCCTTGTCAGGGCCTGTGTCAAGGCCTTGTCAGGGCCTGTGTCAAGGCCTGTGTCAGGGCCTGTGTCAGGGCCTTGTCAGGGCCTGTGTCAGGGCCTGTGTCAGGGCCTGTGTCAGGGCCTGTGTCAGGGCCTGTGTCAGAGCCTCTGTCAGGACCTGTGTCAGGGCCTGTGTCCCAGCCTGTGTCAGGGCCTGTGTCAGGGCCTGTGTCAGAGCCTCTGTCAGGGCCTGTGTCAGGGCCTGTGTCAGGGCCTGTGTCAGGGCCTGTGTCGGAGCCTTGTCAGAGCCTGTGTCCCAGGCCTGTGTCAGGGCCTGTGTCAGGGCCTGTGTCCCGGCCTGTGTCAGGGCCTGTGTCAGAGCCTGTGTCAGGGCCTGTGTCAGGGCCTGTGTCCCGGCCTGTGTCAGGGCCTGTGTCAGAGCCTGTGTCAGGGCCTGTGTCAGCGCCTGTGTCAGAGCCTGTGTCAGGGCCTCTGTCAGAGCCTCTGTCAGGGCCTGTGTCCCGGGCCTGTGTCAAGGCCTGTGTCAGGGCCTGTGTCAGAGCCTGCGTCCCGGGCGTGTGACAGGAATTACAACATAGCCTCTGTGGTGCTGGACCGCTGTTGGGCCTCCTGGGCCAATGCCTCCGCACAATGCTCAGACAGGCATGGGGGTGCACTCCTGTCATCCCAGCCCCTGGGAGGCTGAGGCAGGAGGACCAAGTGTTCCAGGCCAAGCAGGGCTCTCCGGTGACTCCCTGGCTTGTCTTTCAGAAAGCCGAGGAGGAGGCAGGAGTTTCTGCCCTCACGTCAAGCCGAGCTCCTCAGAGAGGCCCCGGGCCTGCGCATCCCCCCTGCTGTGCCTTCCGTTCAGCTTTCCGCTGACGCAGGGTCTGTAACTCTGGACATCTCTGGGCATCTCTGTAGTGGGCTGGGGGAGGAGCCAGCTACCCCAGCGGCAGCGTGGACTGGGACCACCCGGAGTCTGTTAATTGGGAGGGTTCTGGGTGCAGACTACCCGGCTGTGGGGCCCACTTACTCTGTGGGGAGTCATGGGTCTGGGAAGGGTCCTCTTCGGGGTCCCATGTGCCACAGTCTTTAGGGCCTGAGCACTTGACGCACAGTCAGTTTTTTTCTTTCCTTCGCAAATTAAGATGCACCTCACATAACGTGCGTAAGTGGCTTTTGAATCCCTCCCCGTGTAGGGGGATATGCACCACCACACACGTGTGGCGATGGAGGACAATCTTGGCTGTCGGCCCTTATCTTGTTTGAACGGGGACTCTATTTTTTCTGCTTTCACGTGTGCGTGTGTGCATATGTGTGCTCACGTGTGTGCACGGGTGTAAAGAGGCTCAAGGCTAACACAGTCACCCTTAGTCTCTCTTCCATCTTATTTTGCAACAGGGTCTCTAATCAAACCCAGAGCTCACCTACAGGACTGACTGGCTAACCAGCTTGCCCTGGAACTTTCCAGACTCCACCGTCCAAGGCAGGATGGATGGAGGTTGGTGCAGTGCACCCGCCCATCCGTTCACGTGCAAGCTGGAGACGTGAACTCGGGCCCTTTCCCTTGTGCAACAAGTGCTGTAAGCCTTGAGTCTCCCTCCTGCCGATGGGGGCTACCGCTTGTGTATGTAGATATTGCTGTGGGTTTACAGCCAGACCCTCACACTTCTGCAGCAAGCGTTTGACCCACTGAGCCATCTCTCCGGCCCGGTTTTCTATTCTTGATTCTGCTTTTGCCTATGCAGATTCCGCAGAACATAAAGAATGGCTTTCCCATTTCCCAGCTGCTGCCCTGACGCCCTGAGCCCAGGGCCCTGAGGCTGACCTGTGAGCATGACAGGCCCCATGTGCCTGTCAGCCAGAAACTCCACGCAGACCCGCTGTATCCTCCTGCGGAACCGGGCCCTCCTTCCCTCCTTCTCTGTCCCGCATGCCCACCACCGTGCCCCGCAGCACCCATTGCTCCCAAACACCCCGTGTGCCGCTCGGTGCCGGCATCCTCCGAGATCACTTGTGACCAGCAGCTCTCGCCACCACCTGTCCGCGCGGAGCTTGCCTTCCAGCACGGCGCAGCGAGAGACTTCCCTCCCTCCCCGCCAGGGAGGCAGCTCCGCCGGCTCCTCTTCTGGGAGGACGGCGAGCGAGCCCGGGCTGCTCCGGGCCGCCAGCGCTGGCGGCGGTGTGAGGACTGTGACGAGCCGGGCGGCAGCGTGGGATTGGCAGTGTCCCTGGCAGAGGCCACTCACCACACGATGGCCAGCCGAGGGATGGTGAACATGAGGGCCGGCTCGTAGTCGTCAATCATGTCCTGGGTCAGGTACCCGAAGTCCAAGGCCCTGGCGGAGGGACCGCAAGAGAGGGGTCAGACCCAGGGGTCCAGGGAGAACAGAGCACCCACCCCACCCCACTGTATTCATGCTCCGAGACGGGTGAGGAGGTAGCGGAGCCGCGGCAGCCACGGCGCATGCGGAGGATGATGCTGGGAAGGGCCCTGACCAGGCCCCAGAAGACTGGCTGACCAGGAAGGAAGGAATGTCAGGCAGTGTGAGAACACACGTCGTTCTTTAGGGGGATGCTCGCCATGCACCCAGGCTTTGCCAAATTAGCCAAGAAGCCACAACAACTCGGGCACCAAGCATGAACACGGCCGGGAATATTCTCCAAACAGCCTCGCACCTCGGGAAGACGCTGAGTTACTCCCCTCCCCCCACCGCCAGAGCAGGTGCTACAGCCCTCGGGACTTCAAAGCAAATGGTATTTTCTGTCACCTTGTTTGCTGCTGGCAACTCAAAACACCTCAAAGCATAAATAACGAATGATCCGTCTTTAAAAATAGACTTATGGTGTGATTTAGTCAGTTTCACAACTGGCACCATCATCAAAGTCAAGGTGAATCTTGGGCTCAGAATCTATTTGAAGAATCTGATTTTTCCTTAGGGGGCAAGGCTGATGGAAGCCTGGAGGGTCCGCCTCCAGCACCTCCGTGGAGCGCATGGGACTGTGAGACAAGGCGAGGCAGTGGAGAGAGAGGAGGAGAGGAGGCGGAGGGGCGAGGGAAGCAGGACGGGGGACCAGGAAGAGATCTGGGTAGCAGCTGCCTGTCGGGTGGAGGAGGCTTCTTGGCTTCCAAGCCATCCTCTGACTCCACCAGCGACACCCGCCCTTCAGGTCCAGAGCACAGGGAACGTAGAGGGTGGGCGAGGCAGCCTCTGCCCTCTGACTACCAGGGAGGACGTGGCGAGGAAGACGCGGGGCTGCTGCTTGCGGCCGGGCATCCCGACACGCGCCACCCGGGAACCCAGCCTCACCTCTCCACCGTCTCGCAGAACAGCACGATGACCTCCTGCTGCACGTAGTACTCCCTGGGGGACTTCACGGGCACCATGGCGGACACGTAGCTGCAGACACGGCAGGGGCGTCAGGCCCTTGCGCCCAGCCCCAGCCCTCCCATCAAGGCCAAAAAACCCAAACCCTTGGCGCTGCCTGCATCGCCGGTTGGAATCGCACAGCTACCCACTTACAGCGTTCTTCACATCAGCCCTGCTGTCAGACCTCAGGGGGCCTCTGGGCCACAGCCCTCCTGTGCTGAAAGTGTCGCAGCCCTTTAAGTGACTCTCCCCACCTGGCCCCAGGAAATGAGTGTGAGCGAATGCACGCAGGGGGGAGACGTCCACGAGCCCACCCGGCACCAGGCGGGCCACGTGGATCTCAGTAGCCTGGGAACCACCCCAGCTGGCCACAGCTCAACGGACACGTGCTGAGTGGCTGTGGATCATGATGATTTGTCCACCTGTCCACACACAAGAACAGTTTCGCGCCTTCTAAGCTACTAACGCTGACATTTCCTTGCTGTGAACGATTCCCTCGATGTCCAGGAAGATAGGAAACAACACCCGCCTGTCCCCATTCCCAGGAGAAGTCCTCACCATAGCTGCCTTGAGACCGGCCATCCTGAGACCACGCTTCACGACAGAGCCCACCGTGGGCATGGACCTTACAGTGACCACACTTCATGAGCAGAGACCACCACGGGCGTGGACTTTACAGTGCTGCTCTCGCCCCCATGAGCGACATCACTCGGTTCAGGAAGCCAGCTCAGAGCTCAAGATGGCAGGGCCCTGTGGGACCTGTATCTTCTGTCCTCTCCCTGGAAAGTCCACCAACCCCAACATGGAGTCTCCCCAGGGGTTAGCCACCCCAACTCCTGTCTCAATGCAACTTTCTAGTCGAAAACTGAATGCACCAACCACATTGCTGGCACCCCAGACTCAAGGCAAAGGCTGTGGTTTCCAACACCTAAGACACCCGCCTTGGCCCTCGGAGTCACCTCAGCTCGAACTCAGCAAACAGCACGTCAAAGTGTCTCAGCGCGTCCCGCATCTTCTCCGTGTACGCGTTGAGGTCGCGCAGGGCCTGGTCTCGGAGGGTGCCCCGCACAGTCCTCCAGGCTGCGGGTCAGTTCCTTGGCCAGCGGCCGCATGGCCATGCTCTCGAGCTCGCGGTTCATGATGATGGAGCCGGCGGCCAGGCACTGTGGGCAGGAGAACACGCTTGGGGGTGGCCTGGAGCTCTCGGGGGTGCCCCCGGCCCCAGGAAGCACGATCACATGTATCCCCAGGCTTCCGTGCCCAGATGTGTGGCTCCATGGACGGGGGGGTCCCCTCCTGGTCTGGGGTGACTGCCCGGGTCTTCACTGCCCAACAGGCAGGCTCTGGCCACCATCTAGACGGAGGCTGGAAACACTTGCTGCGCGCGTCCTCGAGACTCCTCCACATGGGAGGCATCCATCCGCTCCTGGCTGGGGAAGAGCCCCCCACCCCACCCCCGCAGGACCCACAAACGCTGCAATGCACTGAATCCTGGCTTTGCTCAGTTCTCAAGACAAGGGAGCAGGAGGAGCGAGGGGTGAACCAGCCCCAGGAGCCTCCAGTGGTGGGGATGCTCCGCTCCCTGCTGGTCTCCACCCGATGGGGACAGAACCAAGCAGGAGCCAATCCTGTCGGCATGACTGACCAGGACATGATTGACCAGGACATGACTGACCCGGACATGACTGACCAGGACATGGCTGACCAGGACATGACTGACCAGGACATGGCTGACCAGGGACATGGCTGACCAGGACATGGCTGACCAGGACATGGCTGACCAGGACATGGCTGACCAGGACATGGCTGACCAGGACATGGCTGACCAGGGACATGACTGACCAGGGACATGGCTGACCAGGGACATGACTGACCAGGACATGACTGACCAGGACATGGCTGACCAGGACATGGCTGACCCGGACATGGCTGACCCGGACATGGCTGACCAGGGACATGACTGACCGGGACATGGCTGACCAGGGATATGGCTGACCAGGACTTCCTGGCGACCAAGGGAGGGTCACTGATCTCCCAGGTCTCCCTGGAAGGGGCTGGAGGGGAGCGCTGCATTACAGGCACACGACCCGCCAGGAGGCAGCAGCATCTCTAGGTGCACACGTGCCAGCCAGCCAGGCGGGGTGCAGGGGGGGGCTGGACCCGCCTCCTCACAGCGGCCCCAGGCCACGCTGTACAGACTGAGCATTGAGGCTGGGACAGGACAGTCTGTCGGGGCCACCGAGACCACCCTCAGCTTGTCCAGAGGAGTGGGGTGGGGCGAAACAAGGCAGATGGAAAGATGGAGAAAGGCCCTAAGAACTGGGAGACCCGGGGATGGGGCGATGGTCAGAGAGGAAGGGAAGGGCACTGAGGTGTAACCCTGAGTCCCCATGCGTTGAGAGGACAGCCACAGGGAGGACATGGGGTGTCACTGGGGGCACAGGAAGCCCCTGGACTTGGGCACAACAGCCCTGTATCTCCTGAGGAGCAGACACCTACCCCTGGGCCCCCTTTCCTCACTGGAAGATAGAGATGTGATGGGCTACTGTGGGGTGAAAGAGCGAGGCCCTCAGGAGAGCACCCCGTTCTTGCCATTGCGCAGCTGGGAACTGTGCTCCTGACACCGGTGCGCTGTTCCCAGGGGCAATGGCACACGCGGCCTTGCGGGCTCAGCACGCGCATCTGTCACAGGGATGACAGAGCTGCAGCAGGAGACACCAGGCCCCTGCAGCGAGGACTCCCAGGGACACTGCTGGGAGGCCGGTGAGTGCTACGGCCCAGACTCCTGGCAGCCACCTTACCTCAGCCCCGAACCACAGCTGGCCGGCCAGGTTGTCATGCCGAATCTCCTCGGGAAACTTCACACAGAAATCTCGAGGGGCACGATCCTGGGGGATGCACTCGTCCATGATCTGGTTAATGATGTTTAACACGTTGTCCTGAAACAAAAGGGAAAGCGGATCACCACACCCGGCTGCATGTGCATGCGCACACACATACACGCGTGCATGCACACACACAATACACACGCATACATGCACACACGTGTATGCACACACAACACACACACCTAACACACATGCGCACACACATACACGCGTGCATGCACACACAATACACATGCACACACGTGTATGCACACACAACACACATAACACACATACGCACACACACGCGTGTGCATGCACACAAATACACACACATGTATGCATGCACACAACACACACATGCACACACGCACGCGCACACCTTGGCTTTCACGCTTTACTCCTGTGTTTCTGTATTCGTGTTACAAGTGTGGACCACCTGGGATGTGTCCACCTCCCCCAGCAGTGACATGGCTGAGGGATGCGGTGTGACCCATCTCAAGGCCTCCGCAGTGTGATGCCAACCCGCCACATCAGAGTTAGCATCCATATAAGCAAAGCGGCAACCAGCAATAGCTGGGACTGGGGAGGCAGCTGGCTGTCCCCCAAGCTGTGACCCTTGTCCTCCTTGCTGAACCTCCATGTTCTCCTAGGAGGGTCAGGGGCACAGACCGACACCATAAGGCCAAGTGAGCAAGCCCACTGGACCAGCACGCCAGCCCCCTTCCCATGTGCTGAAGGACCAGCCAGTGTGTGCCAGGCAACACCAGGAGGCCCCGAGTGCCTCGGGGGTCACTTGCTCCTCCATCTCCACCTACAAAGGGGAAACTGGATTCCAGGCGGCCCTGGGAGAGGCGCACACGCGGAAGGTTGTAAAATCTGGCCAACCTTAGTACACAGCAACTCTGTGTGTGTGCGTGCATGTATGCGCATGCATGTGTGCGCGCACGCGTGCGTGCGTATGCGTGCGCGCATGCGTGCGTGTGTATGCGCATGCGTGCATGTGTGTGCGTACATGCGTGCATGTGTGTTTGACAGGGGCTTGCCGTGTGTCCCTAAGTGGCCTAGTGCTCAGAGCAATCCTCCTGCCTCTGCCTGCCGAGTGCAGAGATGACGGGCAGCAGAACCACTTAACACCAACTGTTACTGTTTTCAAACTGTGCTTCTTTACCCTGAAAACATGAAGCTTAACAGACGAACAGTCTGTGTGCGTGAGGAGGAAGGCGTGACAATATGTGGTGTGTCGTGAGGAGGAAGGCGTGACTGTGTGTGTGAGAGAGAGAGAGAGAAGAGGAGGAAAGCATGCGCAGTGTGTGGTGTGTGCGTGAGGAGGAAGGTGTGACTGTGTGTGTGTGTGTGTGTGTGTGTGTGTGTGTGTGTATAGGAAAGCATGTGCAGTGTGTCCTGTGTGCGTGAGGAAGGCGTGAGTGTGTGATGTGTACGTGAAGAGAAAGACATGAGAGCATGTGCTCAGGAGGAAGGTGTGCACAGTGTGTGGTGTGCACGTGAGGGTGCAGGCGTGCACGGCATGTGTGTGCGCAAGTGAGGGTGCAGGCGTGCACGGCATGTGTGCGCGCGTGAGGGTGCAGGCGTGCGCGGCGTGTGTGCGCGCGTGAGGGTGCAGGCGTGCGCTGCGTGTGTGTGCGCGCGAGGGTGCAGGCGTGCACCGCTGTGCCTTGAATCTCACCCATCCTCCCTGGAAGATTGTTCTTGTCTTTGAACACCTGACGTCTTGTCTGCACAACTGTAAGAACATCTAAGTTTGATTCTTATTGCCTTAAAATTTTTGAATGTAAAATGACTAATGCGTGTATCACAGGAAGCCTCCCGTAGGCTTTTGTACAGGAGGGCAGATGGCCTCCTGGAAGCCCCTGCAGCTGGCCAGGCCACTGCCCCCAACACCTGTCCCCCATTGCCTGTGTCCCGCCAGAGTGGAGATGGGCCCCTGTGCTTCTGTCACTCACTGGTGTCCCTAAAACCTTCGCCCAACGCAACTCCCATCGGCTGGCTGTGAGATGGCAGCTTAGGGCCGGGCCCCTCCCTCCCTTGCAGGCTGTGGGGTGTTTCTGCACTGTGGTACACATGCTCCAAATCTGGGGTGATTCCAGGACATGCTGATTTCCAGACGCTGAATTATAAAGGAGACACAGGAAGTAATCCTGGCTCTGATTAGATTCTGCCAAATGGCTTTACAGAAAGACTGTACTAATTGAAGGAACGACTTTGGTGATTTTGAGTCTCGACATTCTTCCCTCCTGCCCTCTGGGGCTCGCGTTTCAACTTCCTTGGGAAGGAGCCGGGAAAATGCACCACGAGTGGGAAACGTGATCTCTCTGGCTCGGGACCAGTCACAAAATCTGCAGTGAAAGGAAGATGTTCTGTCTCGACAAAACAAAAACTAAAAATTAGACAAAATTCAGCCCACACCAAGTGGTGCTACCGTTGCTCCCTCTGAAACATTCCCAGATGAGAAATTCCCTTTCCTGTGGTTGGGTCAACCGGTGAATGCACAACCGCAATGCCCACGAAAGCGAGAGCCCAGTAAGAGCGGGCACTGGGACTGCGAGAGCCAGGGGCCCGCAGCTCACCCCAGCCCGCGGCTCACCCCAGCCCGCAGCTCACCCCAGCCCGCGGCTCACCCCCCTCCTCCTGTGGCTCCCCCAGCCTGAGGCTCCCCCTGCCCAAGGCTCCCCCGCCCGAGGCTCCCCCAGCCTAAGGCTCCCCCAGCCCGCAGCTCCCCCAGCCCAAGGCTCCCCCCATCATGTACCTTCCAGCACAGCACAGAGACACTGCCCGCCCTGTCTGGTCAGCCAGAACCTGGGCTGCCCGACGGATGCCTCCTTACACACTGGTGAGGGTCCAGTGTCAACACCCTGGGGTCACCTCAGCAGACACCAGGACGTGTAAGCCCAGCCAAGAGGGCCAAGCAGGAACAAGATCTGCCCTATACCAAGTGACCCGGGCAGACTCTCAACACGGAGGCCAAACAAGGCCAGCTGCGACTCTGAGGGGCAAGGAACCAAGCACTGTGGGACGAGTTGGCTGGAGACTGGACACGCGGGAACCCCAGAGAGGCCCAGGGACACTAGCATGGGGGTCCCCTTCCAGGCTCCAACCAGGAGTTGGTAACGCAGGCCTGTAAGGACCCCTGCCCACCCGTTCAGCCGAAGGAAGCAGGAAGGACCCTGCAGGAAGGACCTCACCTCGTCTCACCTAGGAGAGAAGAAACTCATCAGTCGACACGGTGAAAAGTAAGCTGCAAGGACTCAGGCTCTGAGGACTACATGTAACTTCCCCCCACCCAGACTCAAGTGCTGGAAGCTTGCTTCACAGTTGGTAGCGCTGTTTTGGAAGGTTCTGGAAACAGGAGGCAAGACCTAACCACAGGAAGGTTCTGGGAGGCGTGAGTCCTTGGATGATCTGTTCTCCCCATGTGAAGCCAGGAGGCTTCTCTGCCCCCCATAGCTGCTGCCATGTGGTCTGCTCAAAGGCTTCTTGCCTAGCAACCGTGCCAAGCCCTCTGAAACTGTAAGCTAAAACAAACCTTCCCTTCCTTAAACTGTGTGCGACACACATTGTCTCACAGTCACAAAGAAATAAAAACATAGGAATGCAAAAATAGTCCGCCCTGGGCAAGGTAAGAGCCACGAGTCGGATCCCAACAGGGAATAACCAGGTTTGCGGAAGAGCAAAGATGACCTACAAGAAAGAAAAAGCAACAGTCACAATCGACCCACCCCTGGTGGAGATTTCAGCAGCAGCAGCGACAAGAGAAGCTTCCATACTTTAGAAGTTAACTAGAGTCAATGGAATTAAAAAGACCAAGACTCTGACCTCTGAGACAAACAGCATCAGAGGTGAGAAATGACACGGATGAAAGCAACTTCAGATGAGAGAGAGAGAGAGAGAGAGAGAGAGAGAGAGGGAGAGGGAGAGAGGGAGAGGGAGAGGGAGAAGGAAGGAGAGAGGGGGGATGGAGAGGGGGAGGGAGGGAAGAAGGAAGAAGGAAGGAAGAAGGAAAGAAGGAAGGAAGGAAGGAGGGAGGGAAGGAGGGAGGGAGGGAAAGGAAGGGGGGGGAAGGAAGGGGAGGGGAGAAGGCACGGCAATCCTAACTTTCTAAACAGATCATAAATACGTTCATTAGGGAGAATACACTACAGTACCCAAGTGCTATTGTTGGGCACTGGCGGAGTACAGCAAAAGCAGTCAGTATTTATTAAGAAATAAGCAACTGACATGTGATTATCTCAGACACAAAGGAAGCAGGAGGAAGCTCTAGCCTCCATCCCTGATGCGACTCTTCAGCATCCTCCTTGGCCTGGTGCAGAGGACGTGTGGGACCCAGGAGGACCCAGTGAGGAACGACCACTGTCTGCCCTGAGGCCAAAGGGCACCTGCTCACCACCAGAACGCCAGCCAGTCCGCGGGCGCAGGCAACCGCCGCCACTGAGGCAGCCAGAGCCGGAAGCGCCACGTAAAAAGCTTCATTTGTGGAACACATGGCCATCTGTCCACGCAAACTAGGGTCGAAAAAAGAAGCCACTAAAACTAACACGTGAATTCAGACAGTGGCCTGAAGTACGCGTGGAAGTCCGGCTCTGCTGCTTGGGAGCCAGGCGAGAGCGTCTCCTGCAGGAGCCAATCCCAAGAGAAGGGTGCGTGTGCACATAAACACACGTGCACATGGACGTAGCCTTTCCTGCCACACAGGACCTGAGACCCTCGTGTTCTCTGAGAGGTGGAAGGGTCTTTTCCCGTGCTGCTGAGAGGGCTGGTGGCGCTCAGCAGCCTCGAGGTGGGACTGGTCAGCACAGGGCAGAAACCTCAATTTTCCACTCATTCCCAACCGCAGGGAGTGGAGCGGTCCACGTTGCCGTCGACCACACCTGTGCACGAAGCCTCCATGAACCATATCGGGGCGCAGGTGTCTGTGCAAACCTGGGGCCCTGGACTTGAACCCCAGAGTCCACATGGTGGCGGGAGAACTGACTTCCAAGAGTTGTCCTCTGACCCCCACGTGCAGCCTCTCTCTCCCCCTTTCTTTCCCCCCCTCTCCCTCCCATCCTTCCTCCTGCCCTTCTTCCCTCGCTCCTCCCCATCTGTCTCTCAAATAAACAGGACTGGGGGGGCTTCTGGGACAGCATGTCACTTCCAGGCCCCGCCCTGTGTGCCTGCTCCTTTATTCACTGCAGCGAGAGCGAGTGCGGTGCTTCCTTGTGCTCCGCCAGCTCTTGGCTGTGGGATAAAACGTTTCTCCAGGTACCATCAGAGCTGCTGAACTGTGGACACCCCAACTGGTACCGACTGCAGGACCTGCCAAGAGCTGCTTCACATGCGCGTGTGTGCTTGCGAGAGTGTGTGTGTGCGCACACATATGCACGTGTGAGTGTGTGCACGCACGAATGTATGTGTTTGTAGGGGGCGTCCCGCGTGTCTGCTGTCAGTAGTGGTAAGACCATGTGGGAGTGGGGGGCAGAAGGGGGAACGACACGGGCTTCACCGGCGTCCTCCCTGGAAGGCTGCAGGACTCAAGATCGATGCACGGAAGTCGGTCGCATTGCTGCGCATCAGCACTGAGCCGTCACATTCAACCTCAGCGCGCCGTGGCACGTGGAACGCCAAGGAGCGGGAAGCCCCGTCTGCGTACCCTGAGCTAAGCGGCATGAGCGGCCTGGGGGTGCTGTGATGCACTGGGGCACATGCCTGGGGGGCTGAGAGGGTGAACACAGACCCCATGGCCAGGAGGGAGCAAGAGGCAACAGCTGCACTGAGAGCAAGCAGCGACACTCAGGGGGGACCTGGGAGGCTGGGGAGGAAGAAAGGAAGAGGCGACCAGTGGGGGGGGGTCCTGGAAGCCAAGTGGAGAGAAACAAGAAACAAGGACCGGGACACTACTGGGGTGTGCACGCCTCTGGGCACCAGTCTCTTTTTCAGCCCCTAAGACAACACGTGTCCTTCGGTCACGGCCTGAACGTGGCTGTCCCTCCCCATGGGGCTGCACTGTCCTGTGCCACCAGACCTGTACCAGGAGACCTGTGCCACCAGACCTGTGCCACTAGACCTGTACCAGGAAACCTGTGCCACCAGACCTGTGCCAGGAGACCTGTGCCACCAGACCTGTGCCAGGAGACCTCTGAGTGTCTCTCCTGCAAGGCTACTGGGTCCTGTAGCAGCTCCTGGGGTCAGGGAGGCTGGCCTTGGGGGGCACAGCCCTGGGGGGGCACAGCCCTGGGGAGCACCTAAAGAAGCACAGCCCTGGGGAGCACAGCCCTGGAGGAGCACAGCCCTGGGAAGCACCTAGAGGAGCACAGGCCTGGGGAGCACAGCCCTGGGAAGCACCTAGAGGAGCACAGCCCTGGGGAGCACAGGACTGGGGAGCACTTGGGGGAGCACAGCCCTGGGGAGCACAGCTCTGGGGAGCACCTAGAAGAGCACAGCCCTGGGGAGCACTTAGAGGAGCACAGCCCTGGGGAGCACAGCCCTGGGGAGCACCTGGAGGAGCACAGCCCTGGGAAGCACTTGGAGGAGCACAGCCCTGGGGAGCACCTGGAGGAGCACAGCCCTGGGGAGCACAGCCCTGGGGAGCACAGCCCTGGAGGAGCACCTGGAGGAGCACCTGGAGGAGCACAGCCCTGGGGAGTACCGGACTGGGTAGCACTTGGGGGAGTACAGCCCTGGAGGAGCACCTGGAGGAGCACAGCCCTGGGGAGCACAGCTCTGGGGAGCACAGCCCTGGAGAAGCACAGCCCTGGGGAGAACAGCCCTGGAGGAGCACAGCCCTGGGGAGCACAGCCCTGGAGGAGCACCTGGAGGAGCACAGCCCTGGGAAGCACTTGGAGGAGCACAGCCCTGGGGAGCATCTGGAGGAGCACAGCCCTGGGGAGCACAGCCCTGGAGGAGCACCTGGAGGAGCACAGCCTGGGGAGCACAGCCTGGGGAGCACAGCCCTGGGGAGCACTTAGAGGAGCACAGCCCTGGGAAGCACCTGGAGGAGCACAGCCCTGGGGAGCACAGCCCTGGAGGAGCACCTGGAGGAGCACAGCCCTGGGAAGCACTTGGAGGAGCACAGCCCTGGGGAGCACATGGAGGAGCACAGCCCTGGGGAGCACAGCCCTGGGGAGCACAGCCCTGGAGGAGCACCTGGAGGAGCACAGCCCTGGGGAGCACAGGACTGGGGAGCACTTGGGGGAGTACAGCCCTGGAGGAGCACCTGGAGGAGCACAGCCCTGGGGAGCACAGCTCTGGGGAGCACAGCCCTGGAGAAGCACAGCCCTGGGGAGAACAGCCCTGGAGGAGCACAGCCCTGGGAAGCACCTGGAGGAGCACAGCCTTGGGGAGCACAGCCCTGGAGGAGCACCTGGAGGAGCACAGCCCTGGGAAGCACTTGGAGGAGCACAGCCCTGGGGAGCACCTGGAGGAGCACAGCCCTGGGGAGCACAGCCCTGGAGAAGCACCTGGAGGAGCACAGCCTGGGGAGCACAGCCCTGGGGAGCACAGCCCTGGAGGAGCACAGCCCTGGGGAGCACAGCCCTGGAGAAGCACAGCCTGGGGAGCACAGCCTGGGGAGCACAGCCCTGGAGGAGCACAGCCCTGGGGAGCACAGCCCTGGAGGAGCACAGCCCTGGGAAGCACCTGGAGGAGCACAGCTCTGGGGAGCACCTAGAGGAGCACATCCCTGGAGAGCACAGCCCTGGGGAGCACAGCCCTGGGGAGCACAGCCCCAGAGCATCTCAACAATACGCACGGGTAAAGGCTGATTCTGAACACTTAGAACCACAAAGGCAAAGAAACACGAGCCCAGACAGGTCCTCATGCGGCGGCACCCTGGGAAGATGCCAAATGCACACAGAACGTGGAAGAGGAAATGACCCCATCCGCTTGGTGCTGAAGCCAGACGGGGTGTGACCACGGGGTGGGGAAGGTCCTGGGGATCACAGTGACAGTGAGGTCAGCTGTCTGGTGGACATGTGCCAGCCCACCTCCCAGCACAAACCACCTAGCAAGACTTTGTGGGCAAACTACACAGAGAAGGTTCCTGAACTTCGTGGCAGACCCTGATGCTCATCCCTCTAACTGCACCGTGCCTCGGGCTCTCCTGCTGGAAACGCCTGGGAGCACGTGGAGAAAATGCTGCCGGCAGAGGTATTTCTAGCAGAGCTTCCAGGACCTTGAATTACGCAGCAGACGCTCGCTCCCGACACCGTGAGGCAGCAGCGCGGTGCGGTCAGGTCACCGCGGTGCGGTCAGGTCACCGCGAGCTCTGTGCACGCAGCCCGGGGCAGCCGAAGCAGGGGCGTCCCTTCCAGAACAACCGCTCCCCACATCAGCCAGCCTCCAGGCTCCTGCCCCCCCGGGGGTCGCTTATACCTCAGTTCCCTCCCCCACACCGTCCTCCCTGGAGCCTCCTCTGCACCTCCAGGAGCCGCCCCTGGGAACGCTCCTGCAGGGTGGGCCAGTGGCCAGGCCTCACGCTTACCAAAGACAGGCCACTCCGCCCTTGGTACGGTGCGCTTACCCGGCAAGAGCCTCCGCTGGAGGACGACCCTTGCCCTCGCCTCACTTACTTGGCAGGAGCGGAACTGGCTGACGAGCAGAGTGCACCTCTGCGGGTCCTTCCGCCCGTCCAGGCTGTCCAGCTCCGCAGCCACCTGGTTCAGCTCCTCGTCGGCATAGTAGAACTGGGCCAGCAGCTGCGGGTCCGACCTCTGCGGGTTAAAGAGAGGCCAGGAGCATGAGAGAGGGCTGACCGCAAGAGCGGTCACAGCAGCCTCGCCGTTCCTTGTAGGCTGGGTGCCTGCGGCCTCCACCCCGAGCAGTAGCCAGTCCTCCCATCAAATTCTACCCAAGAACCTTTAGGAACACGACCACAGCACAGACCAGGACGGAAGGCACTGTCCACTTCCCAGAGGCCATCTAGGCGGCGGGATCCAGGCTCCAAGTGACAGTTAATCCTGGATGTCAACCTGACCACACCTGGCATTAACTAAGATCAGCTGTCACAGACTACGTGAAGAGATGATCCAGATGAATACATTTACAATACAAAGACCAGGGGCTGGAGAGGTGGCTCAGGAGTTAAGCCTCTGCCTTGCAGGCAGAAGGTCCTGAGTTCGGATCCTAGACCCCATGTATAGACGCCGGGAGGAAGCGGAGGAGGCCTGCGTTTCTGGTCCTGGTAGGGCAGAGCCTGTGAATCCCAGGGCAGAGTAAACGAGGAGGTGGAGGCGTCCATGGTGGTTCCCGAATTCATCCATGGTTCTACACACACACACACACATACATACACACGCACACAGACACACAATTGTATAATAATAAATAAGTTAAAAAATTTTTTTAAAAAATTAAAAAAACAACAACAAAAAAAAAAAAAACAATACAAAGACCAGCCCTAGATCTGATTGGAACCTTGGAGCAGCGGACCAGATAAAAAGAACCACAGAGCAGAAGACTGGAGAGAAGAGAGACTCTACGAGGATGTCTGCAGTGACTGAGCTGCCTCCAGCTTCACTTACCAGCCATGTCGCCACCACCATGAAAGACTGTGTCTCCCTTCTGGAGCTGTAAGCTGAATAAATCTCCCTTTCTCCCTGAAGTTGCTTGACTTTGAATGCTCTCTCACGGCAACAGTTAAGAGTAACTGTCATATTCAGCTTGGCACCAGGCAAGAGACCCTCATCAGAGGCCCAGACAAGGGAAGATTGGTTTAGGACCATAGGATGAAGGGACGGTTCTTTAAAAAAAAAAATCAGTGGGCTGGGGAACTGGCCAGTAGTTAAAGCAAAGGGACCTAAGTTAGGATTCCAGATCCCCGTCAAGATGCCAGTGGAAATGGTAGCAGCCTGCCATTGCAGTTCTGAAGCCAGGAACCCAGCCAAGCACGGAGAAGTGCTCTTTGCCGAGTAGAAACAACCAGCAGCGAAAGCCAGGAGAAGAGGTCAACGCTGTCAGCAAGCAGTGGCATGCCATGCTTACCTACTGCCCTCTTATCCACTACGCATTGCTACAAATGCAGCGACCGCACAACACACACACACCACACACACACACACACACACACACACAATTTGCTAGCCAGGCTGCATAGTGAGACTGTCTCACAAAAAGATCTGCAAATCTAAACAGAATGACAAGGACAGACACTAAAGGAGGCGGCCCAGAGTAAGACCACGAAGTTTACGCCCCTGAAATGTGGGTGACGACAGTCCCAACGGTCCCGAGCAATCAGTCTCCCGCGCCTTGCGCTCTGGAGCGGCCCTCAGTCTCATTTCCTTAACACCAGGAGACATCAGCGCCCTGCTGGGAAATGCTGCACACTGAACTCTCGCTCCTACCACACTCTGAGCGAACCGCGGCAGCCCAGGGACGGCCTGTTTATCTGCGTGCGAGCCATGGCGCCGATCTGAGCTTTGCACGTTGCCCTCGGCCCCGAGGCGTGAAGGGCTCCTTCCTTTACGTTGGACAGTACAGGCTTCCGGGGACCACATTCAGGGCACCGGGGTGCGACAGGCACTGTACCCCGAGCTACCTACCTGGACCAATACAAGGTAACTTCTGAATGTCGCTGGTGGTTTCCCTCTCTTTTTCCCTTCCTCCTGGTCGGCCTGCCTTGGCCCCGACCCCCTGTACACGTGACCCAAGGAGGCTTTTCCTTGGCTGCGGGGCCTCGGTCACCACCACACAGCAGCCCCGACTCTAAGCGGCCTGGAACACTGGGGCAGGAGAGGGTTCCCAGGTGCAGACGAGCAGATGCACAGGGCTTGAACCCCCATCCTGGAGCATGCGCCGTGCCCCCCATGGCTCAGCACCCAGCCGGAGTGGGCGTGGAGCCTTCCCGGGACTGTGAAGAAGGGCTGGAGGACATCGCCGGGTAAGTCGGCCTGAGCCATTCCGGGGGTAACCCCCGAGCCCTGCCTGGGGGGAACCCAGCAGGAAGCAGAGACAGAGACCTGGTGCCACCTGCTGTGTCCCCACCGGCTCCTTCCCCACCACGGCTGGGTTGAACCCGCTTGGCCCAGGAAGGCCACACTGTTTACCAGTGACTACAGAGAGAGGACCAAGAAGGGAGCTAGGATCTCTTACGAAGTCTGGCCCTTCCAGGCCACGTCCTACGATCACGCAATCAGGGCCCTTTCTCTCTCTCTCTTCCTCTCGATTGCGCGACCAGTGCCGTGCGCATATAGAACTCTCTATGACTCGCTCCCATTTCTCTCCTCTCCTCTGCAGTCGAAAACTCTCTCCCCCCGCCCCCCCCCCCCTCCTTCCCCCTCCCGTCCCCCCTTCTGCTCTCCCCCCTCCCCACTCTCCAACTCTCTCTCTCCTCTCCCCCCTCCTCTCTCTTTTTCCCCTCTCAGCCCTGCTCCTGTCCTCGCCTCTCCTCTCTCCTCTCCTCTCTCTTCTCTCTGTCTCCCCCTCTCTCCTCTCCTTTCTCTCTCCTCTCTCTCCTCTCTCCCCCTCTCTCTCCTCTCTCTCTCCTCTCCTCTCTCTCTGTCTCCCCTCTCTCGTCTCTCTCTCTGTCTCTCCCCCCTCTCCTCTCCTCTTTCTTTCCTCTGTCTCCTCCTTTCTGTCTCCCCCTCTCTCTCCTCTCCTCTCTCTCTCTCCTCTCTCTCTCTGTCTCCCTTCTTTCTCTCTCTCTCTCTCTCCTCTCTCTCTCTCTCTCCCCCCCAGTGACAATGACCCCCTAAGGCCGGACACTATTAGTCACAGGTGAGGACCGAGGACTTGCATTAGGACCCAAGCCAGGCTGTCAGTGCTCCCCAACTTCTCCAGTGCCTCCTGACACCCCTGAGGCAGGAGGGGCCGACGCGGCCAGCTTCCTGCTCCTGAAGGTCCTGGCCCTTCTCAGGTGGAGATGCTGCTGCTCCCCCGAGACCTGCGCCCCATCTACGGCCTGCCCACTGCTCCTGAGCCCAGCTGGGGTGGCCGCCAAGTCACCAGAGCCGTGGCTTCCTTCCGGTCCCCCCCCCCCCGAGGGTCGGGTGCAGGACTCGGCGACCTCCCCAGTGGACACCTCGCGGGCCGGCGCTTCTTGGCACTGGGCCTTCTGAAGCTCTGGCTCCACACAGCCCGAGCGCTGCTAGCGGCGGGAGCGTCCGTCCCAGCAACCAGCCGGGCTCTGCGGTCAGGGCCCGGGACAACCTCCGAAGCGAATCTGCTGGAGAAAGACGGCACAGAGAGGGGTCGTACCCCACCCAACGGATGTTCTCCTGCAGCACGTGCTCGGTGCCCGTGTGGGGCACAGCCAGGTTGACCCGAGCCTGCTCGCTCGCTAGGAGAAGGCGTGGCAGCAACAAGGTGCCCAAGAGCTGATGACGGCCGCAGGCTGTCAGGGCGCTTCCCAGGCTGGTGCCCACCCACAGACCAAGGAAGGGACTGGACCTGGAGAAGGCCAGGTGCCCTGGGCGACCCACCTCTCTTTCCTCAGTGAGCTGAAGAGGCTGAACACACGTGTGCACATAACTGTGCATATGTGCGTGCGCTCAGATGTACTATGAGTGAGCAGGTACGTTTGCGTGTGAGTTAAAGGCACCTGTGCCCTGTCGGAGGAGGCCCAAAATGAAGGTCCGTGCCTGCTGCTGTTCCAAATGCTTCCCTGCTGGCGGACAGCCTCCACCGACCCACACTCTGCATGGAGACCCCAGTGAGGCCCATTCTGTCTCAGAGCCGCCAGGGGCTTTAGGATAGGGGCTGTGGAGAGGGGAGAGTCTGGCAGAAACTCCTCTCCATCTGCCCAGAACCGGGGTTCACTGTTCAAGGCAGAGTGGGAAACGAAGACAAAGGGGCCGGGGCGCCCTGGAGAGCATCAAGGGTTCGTCCGCACTGCAGAGCGGCCAGGAAGAACTCAAGCGTGCCCATCCGACAAGCGGAACCTAACCGGAGGCTAGATGCAGCCCCAGCCGTCCACACATCATGCCACAGAGCAGGTCCACGTCCCCCACACCGCAGATCCACATCTGCGTCCTAATGAAGAGCCCACCCAGCCGCTGGGCCGCGCATGCTGGGCAGTTGTGAGGGCCGGGCAGCAAGACAGAGCACCAGCGGAAACGTGGGGGCCTTAGCAAGACCCTAGGTTCCTCCGCCTGCCACTCTGCACAGTGCCCACTTCCGGGACTAGCTAGTGCTCGAGGTCAGATGGAGGGGGCCCCACGTCCCCATCAGCACGGGGTCTCAGACTCAGATGCACAGCAGGAACTGCTGAGCAGCACCCCGCAGAATCACAGAAAGCTGTACTCCCGGGCTGCCCTGCACCCAGGGCCCGGCCAGCCAGCCTGGCTGTGATGGGCAGGCGGAGGTGACACTGCTGACCGCTCTCCCAGCACCAGCCCTCTGCCAGGCCTGTGTCGCCTGGAGACTCACCTCGGCTCAGTCCACACCCCTCACGAAAACCTCTTGCCTTCCGGGCACCCTGCTGCCCACCTGCAGACCCACCATCAAAAGCTCCTGTTGAGGGGAGCCCCAAGGGAGGGGAAGGGTGCTCTTGTGCTGCGGCCTCGGGCACGGCCTTCAGCCCTCTCCCTCAGAGCTCACTCCCTGGGCCCCGCCGGTGCACTGGGCTGCGTGCCAGTGCTGCTCATTACCCGCTCGCCCACTGTGCACCCTGGGGGCACAGTGTGAACAGGAGGGGCACAGTGTGAACAGGAGGGGCACAGTGTGAACAGGAGGGGCACAGTGTGAACAGGAGGGGCCGCATGCTCCCTGGGGCACAGTGTGAACAGAGGGGCCGCATGCTCCCTGGGGCACAGTGTGAACAGGAAGGGCCGCATGCTCCCTGGGGCACAGTGTGAACAGGAAGGGCCGCATGCTCCCTGGGGCACAGTGTGAACAGGAGGGGCCGCATGCTCCCTGGGGCACAGTGTGAACAGGAGGGGCCGCATGCTCCCTGGGGGCACAGTGTGAACAGGAGGGGCTGCATGCTCCCTGGGGACACAACGTGAACAGGATGGGCACGGTGTGAACAGGAGGGGCACAGTGTGAACAGAAGGGGCCGCATGCTCCCTGGGGCACAGTGTGAACAGGAGCAGATGCATGCTCCCTGGGGGCACAGTGTGAACAGGAGGGGCTGCATGCTCCCTGGGGCACAGTGTGAACAGGAGGGGCTGCATGCTCCCTGGGGCATGCTCTGGCAGCCAACGTCCCATCACTAAAGAAACAAGACAAGAGGATCGGACAGAGGAGCTCCTTCCCCTAACTCCGTTAGAGTTACCAAGGAAGGAAGGAGGGGAGGACAGGACGAGGGAGGAAGGGAGCAAAGAAAGACGACAAGTCGGGCAGCCCCACCCTGGGGAGGCAAAGCAGAGACAGGAGAGCTTCGGCCAGCCTGGGTCATGAGTGAGAAAATCAAAGGTGGCCCATGATCACCATGCGCCCAGACCACGGTGAGCACCCCCAAAGAAAAAGGCAGTGTATTTGGAAGTCCTGTTCTAAATAAGGGGGTTGGGGAAAGTCTCTCCGGAGAGACCCCATCGCTTACAGGCCTGACATCGGGGTGGAGCTCACATTTCTGACAAGAACTCACAGCAAATAAGACATATTATATCACACTCTAGGCCCCACAGACACACGTGCACACGTCACACAGGCACACAAGCAACAGGAACAGTTTCCTGAAGCACAGCCCCATCCGCAGGGAGCCGGAGCATCTACTCTCCTGGGCTCTGTTCTGTCACTCGTCACATTTCTGTGGTGCCAGAGTTCCAGCAGGTGGCCCACTCCACAGCCCCCCGAAGAAAGAGAAGGCAAAAAGGAAACCTCTCGGCCGACTCAGACAAGGAGCCGTCCGGGGTCCCACGTGTTCACTCACTGTGGATCAGGCACGTGGCCACACGAGCAGACCCCAGGGCCGGTGGGGACCAGGCTAACGCCCATTAGGACACTGTCCAGATCAGGCTGTGGCCGGACACCTGGCATACACGGGCATAATAAATCGCACCAGGAAGACCAGGTGGGGAGCTCAGCAGACACACCGGACAAGGAGGGGTACGGTGCCCTCTCCTGGGCCCATGGAGGAGGAGACCTAACTCGATCACGATCGCCCCCTAACCGTCATCCGACCACAGCGTGCACCAAGGGACCACGGCAGAGCTCTCTGAGGGTCTCAGCTGGGTTGGCCCCTGCTACTGACGCGGCCCATTTGAACTGTCGTCCGTCCGTATGTCCACTCATGCTGGACCAGCTGCTAGGCCTGTCCACTCACTCGCCTGGCCTCACGCCCCTCTACAGCCACTGCCCCTCCGCTGCAGCTCGGCTGGACCCTGTGGCCACCGGCTAGGGTCAGAACCTCCAGCAGAAGCTGGCGGGGTTAGTGTCCGGCCCCCGAGACCCTCGCATTCCTATCGGCTCCCCTCTGCCTCTTCAGCCTCGGCACACCTCCACTCTGCATGGCCCGTGCCACGCTTTGCCGTCTCCTGCAGCCTGTCACGAAGGAGGGTCACGTGGGCGAGGGGCATCTGGACTGCCCGGGCTGCACGGCCTGTGTGGTGGCACCGCTTCCAGGGTGGGGTGTCGGGACTGACAGAAGGGGCGTGGGCTGAGTGTGCACACACGGAGTCGCCGCTCTGCTCCCCAGCGTGGACGTGATGTGCCCAGCTCCCTCGGCTCCTCTGCCGTGACTTCCCAGGGGTGGGCGGGGCCAGCAGACCCTTCCTCTCCAGGAGCTGCTCTGCCCTCCGTGACCCATCACAGCGACAGGAAGAACGAAGACACTGCGCGCACACAGGCACACACACACGCACACGCACAGGCACACACACACACACACGCACACGCACATGCACACACAGGCATACACGCACAGGCACACACAGGCACACACGCACACGCACACGCACACACAGGCACACACGCACAGGCACACACATGCACAGGCACACGCACACACGCACAGGCACACACACGCACAGGCACACACATACACACATACACACGCACACAGGCATACACAAACACACGCGCACCCACATGAACACAGGCATACATTTACATATGCACACACAAACACAAGCATGCACGCACACACGCACACACAGACGTGAACACAGCCATACACACACATGCATGCATACAGGTATACACGCGCACACATACATACATGTGCACAGATGCACACATGCACACAGGCATACGCACACACGCGAATATGGGCATATGCGCACACCCATGCACACACGGACACACACATGCACATACCCACGCATAGGCACATGTGCATATACACACATAGGCATAAACATACCCACATGCATGCGTGCACACGCACAAACACACGCACATGCACACATGCACGCATTCACATACGTGTGCACACACAAGTCAGAGAAATTAAGAGTATTCAGAAAAATATTACAGAAACACAAAAGGCCTATGTTGCTTTGAGACCTCAGGTGCCCACTGAGGCACTGCCCCCCCCCAGGGCTGGTGCTGCAGAGAAAGAGCCCAGAGTTCCGTACGGCTCCACAGGGCAGTAGTGGAGTCTCTTGACTGAGTCACTTCCACCGCCCAAAGCCCCGGGTGCTGCCAGGGGAAGCTCCAGGCAGGGGTCCCAGGAAGTGAATTAACAGAACCAGCGAGATTCAGTTTGTGCTGATTAATGGAATTCAGAAGAAATTCCGGTTCCAAGATCTCCATGTGTAAGCATGCAGAGCAGGACACGTGATCTCCTGGCTCATCACCACAGATGCCCCCCCAAGCTGCCGCACACAGGTCCCCTCACTGGAAAGCCTGAGCAGTGTGGGCCACACCACAAAGCGTCACAGCCTAATACCAAATTTCAGAGTCCCTAAGTGAAAGGTCCACAGCAAAGGGATTCCTGCAAGTAATATGTCCTGTGAAAAGTGGGAAATAGAGCGAAAGAGATAAATCAGAGTAAAGCCTCTACTTTCAATCCGAAGGACTCGAGTTTGGATCCCAGATCTCACGTAAAAATGCCAAGTGGAAATGGAGGCAGCCTACACTTCCAACTCAGAAGGCAGAGGGTGGAAAACTCCAGAGCAAAGCAATAAGGAGGGAGAGCAATCCAAGGTGATTCCTGAAGTCACCTATGGGCCTCCACAGGGACACACAGTGCGCGCGCGTGCACACACACACACACACACACACACACACACACACATGTTTTAAAAAATTAAAAAGTGGAAAACATTGTAAAACAAATCAGGACTGTACTATGGCCTCTTAAATCACTGTTCTCAGATAGAGTCATGGTAGTGACAGTTCTTATCCTGACAAGAAAAAGAACACGTGGAGATAGCATTTCATCAGATTAAAATGGGGCTTAAATCGTTTCACCCAAGAAATCCTCGCATGGCTCAGAATATAGAAATAATTAAAAGAGACCAAAAAAAATCCCAAATACTTGTAACAAGTTATAATGAAATATATTTTAAAGCAATTACTTGGAGGCTGGAAAGCAGGCTTAGAAGGTAAAGGACTTTCTGCAGAAGAATGAGGACCCAAGTTCAAGTCTCAGGCACTTACATAAAAAGCCAGGCATGACCCTGTACACCTGTCATCCCAGCCCTGGGAAGCAGAGCAGGAGGCTCCTGGGGCCAAATCATCCCGTTAGTATGGCCAGTAACCGAGCTCCAGTTTAGAGAGATCCTGCCTTAAAAATAAGCTGGAGAGCAACCAAGGAAGATCTCCACCATGAACTGTGCCTGCAACATGTGCACATGCAGGCGAGCATGTGAGAGCACATGCACACGCACACACACACATGGGCAAGTGTGCACACACGCATGCACACACGCATGCACACACAGTAATACAACTGGTGTACGACAACTGTACCGTTTATTAGAGACTACAATGAATTCACAGACTGATGAGAGCAGCGATGCTGGCTTTTCCTTGGAGAACAAAACCAGCTGGCTCCTGCCCCTGCAGGCCTCCGGCAGCTTCAGCATTTTTTAAATTGGTTAAAAAAACCCACTTTACATTATATATAGTACAAAAATGCAGAAGTATGTTTGGGACCATTTCAGGTATCGCTGGAAATTCTGTCCTAATCCCATGACAAAATCATTTAATGATTTTTTTAATGAAACTCAATTCAGTAACTCCAACAGTTTCAGGACTAAACATTCACACACAGTACACTCTGAAGACGTACAAGTTGACACTTTCATGTCTGAGAAGTAATGATAGAAAAATACTGTCTTTGTTTTCAGCATTTTCAGCAATTAATTCCATTATGTTTCTCTACGTATGGCAGTAGCTACGGCAATTCCTACCAGGCTGGCTGGAACCAGAGCCAGGGTATTCCAGGTGCATGCGTCGGCATTGTACAGCTGACATGCTCTGAGCAAAGGGCACAGTCCACAGTGAAATCACAAGAGGCAACAGGGGCGCGTCTGCCCGATGCACCTTGGATTCACGATGCCTTTGATTCTGAATTATTTTCTGACACCTTTCACTGACGCCAATTTCTCAGCACACATCCCTACCGTTTACAGCTACGCAATCCCAGATCCACAGTTTAAGAAGCCATGGGTTAGAAGGCAAACCAACCACGGCAGCTCTCAGCAACAGGACTCCAGCAGCTTAGGAGAGAAGGAATGTGTATTTGGCCTGCGTGTGCAGACAGAATGTCACCCATTAGGACGGAAACGACCTAGCAGAAAGCGTGGCTGGCAGAGGCTGGTTCAGGCCACAGCAGACATGCAGAGGCAGAACGGAAAGATGCCACGTGCATCTCAATAATGCCAGCTAAAGACGTAAACACACGAATCCGTGAGTGACAACTCACATCCAAACCACAACGAGGAGGTCCTCGGAAAGGACAGACAGCACGCAGTCAGTCAGTCTCAAGCAGAATGGACGGTGCAGTCTGAGGAGCTGGCTGGGCTGTTCACCAGCCCCCAACATAGGATGTGACTGGTATAGGATGCGATGTGGTGTATGCGGGGGACTCTGTGCACTCGGGGCCACCCTGGGCCTTCCAGCGGCCACGGGAAGGCTGGGTAGCGTTTCTCAGCAGTTCTCGGGGCTGCTGGCTAGGCTGGCAGACTCTGCAGCAGGGCACTAGCCATGGCAGAGCCCACCCAACAAGCACACAGCACTGTTAATCAGTCTCACACAGGAGGACCAAAGCCATGAAGGTAGCAATCAGCCTGGCTCGCATGCTGGAGACCAGAAGCCAGAACTCTGCCCACAGGCCACCGTGAGAAACCTCAGGTCTCCCTGGAAGCAGGGGAGGGCGTGTCAGCCAGGTCTGGATCACCTGGATGCTCTTGCTTCCTGAACACAGCACCAAAGCGGCAGGTGGGGACCCGAGAAGATGCCTGTGGCTCAGCCGCAGCCTACAGTTTGGCCAGGCTCTGAGTGGGAGCACTGCAGCGGCAGGCGGTGGACAGGCGGGTGGGACGGCTCCCGCCTCAGGTACGTCCAGTAACGGTCCAGCAGCCGCCCCCAGAACATCAGCTCTCAAGAGGACCCGCCCCACATGGCCAGCTACATGCTGCCCATCACGCCCACATTAGGCTGTGTGACACTATGTGTCCTCCTCTACAGCTGCAGGACATCCCTGAGCGGCCACGCGGGGAGTTCAGGAAGAGACCGGAGAGCCCAGGAGGCTGGTGCCCACAGTGCCCCTCTGGCCCTTCCTGGATCAGCCTCCGGCAAAGCCCTAGACCCCAATGCCAATGCCACAACCCAGCAGTGTCCCGGAAGTGAAGTCTGGGAGACACCTGAATCCAGCTGCTTCCACAGCAGCCACCCAGGCCCCACCCAACACCCAGCTGCTCGTTGCCCCCAACACTGCCCAGGCCTCCTTGGGTGCTAAGCCACAGGGGCCCAGGGACGCCGCCGGCCCACCCACGTCTCCAGCCAGACCTGGTGTGTGGCCTGCTGGCCCCGCCCCACCCTCTCAAAGCCGGATGCAGCAAGCTCCGCCCCAGGCCCCGCCCCAGGCTCCACCCAGGACCCGCCCCCAGGCTCCACCCCAGGATCCACCCCAGACTCCACCCCAGGCTCCACCCCAGGCTCCACCCCAGGCTCCATCCCAGGCTGCTTCACGTTGGTTCACATCAGCAGACACAGGCCCTGACAAATCAGACATTGTCCTGACAGTGCAGTGAGAGGAGGCCACGGGCCTGGAGGAGGACGGGGGCCACGGGCCTGGAGGAGGACGGGGGCCACGGGCCTGGAGGAGGACGGGGGCCACGGGCCTGGAGGAGGACGGGGGCCACGGGCCTGGAGGAGGACGGGGGCCACGGGCCTGGAGGAGGACGGGGGCCACGGGCCTGGAGGAGGATTAGAGCCATGGACTTGGAGGGAAGATGAGTCCACAGCCCAGAGGCTCAAGCTGGCCTCAGCTCAGCCATTTCCTCCTCAGCCCATCCTCTGTGACGTGGTCTCGAAGCACACAGGGGACCCAGCACCATGCCAGACGTGGCCGAGGCCGGCCCCCATAGGTACAGTGTCCTCGTCAGCAAGCACAAGAATGACAGCAGAATGGGGAGCCAATACCAGGTGCTTCCCCAGTAGCTGGGCTGACGGGGGGGGGGCTGTGACGGGGTCTGTACCGCCGATCTCTCAGAAGCTGGTGACGGCAGACCCTCACGCAGAAGGTGGTGACGGCAGACCCTCACGCAGAAGGTGGTGACGGCAGACCCTCACGCAGAAGGTGGTGACGGCAGACCCTCATGCACACGGCAGCAGCCGCCTGTCTCCGGAGCACCCTGAGGGGCTGTGACAGCTGCCCTGCTGCTGCCGATATAAACACGCGCCCAAACAACTTAGGGAATAGGGGCTTATTCTTGGCTTACGGCTTCGGTCTACGAGTCATCGGTGTGGCAAGAAAGTTCACACCAGGCAGGCAGGGGAACTGCCATGGTGCATCCACGTGCCACGTGCATCCACAGGAACTACCGAGACAGAGGTGTGTTCCCAGTGTGTCGAAGCAATGGACCAGCCCCTCCATCTCACCCGCCCCGTGGGTCGGGGCTTCCTACGTCAGTTAGATAAACTCTCACAGGCTTGCCTTAACCAAATAATTCTTCAGAGGTGTACCTAAAGGTTCAATTCTTAATTGTCTGGTTGACACCTGTCTCTAACTGGGACAGTGGTCCAGGAAGAGCCAAGCTGCCCTTCCCACTTGCCCACAGCTACGGAAGGCGCCAGGGATTGCCCAGGAGACTGTGGGCAGGGTAGAGCCGGGGTAGAGAAGACAGGTTTTAGGACCCCCGGGCTTACAATGGCTGGGGAAAGGTAACTCTGAACTAAGTGGGCAGGCAGAGGGAGGCAATCAAAAGTCCCAGCGTTCAGTGAGTGGGACCATGAAGTTGGAGGGTTGTTGGTACCTCAACCCTTGGAGTCACACATGCAAGGAGAGAAGACTGCGACTCATCCACCAAACAGACAGGCAGAGAGGGAAAAGCCAGGCAGGTCTGTGCCGTGCCCCCTCGCCACAGGCAGGTCTGTGCCGTGCCCCCTCGCCACACGCACTCACCACAGCACTTCCCATGTCTGCACTGGGGCCCCTTGGTGCAGGCGGGAACTGTTCCAGCACCTCGGGACAGTGATGGGCTGTCCGCCACCCCGCCACCATCCTCCCCTGGGGCCATGCAAATGTCTGCCTGCTACTTGGAGACTCCCAGGTGGGGCCTGGGGGCTGGGACTCTCCCATCCCTACTTCTGGTTCACGCAGTGATCTCGGACACTCCAGAATCCTAAACCCTCGGCTCAACCTGCGGACAAGTGACGCCCGACAGGGAAGAAGCAGGGGTCCCTCCTCAGACCCTGGCTCCCACGACTGGCCACGCCCTCCAGCCAGGCCTCAGCTGGGGGCTGCAGAAGGAAAGGCAGCAAAGGGAGGCCATCCGTGTTTTCCTTCTGGTCCCCGTGGCCCCCAACATTAGAGGAGGGTCTCGCGTGTCCCACCTGACAGGAGGAAGGACAGCCCATCCTGGCCCTGGCCACCACTCCATCTGGCAGCGTGAAGAACAGCCAGGAAGACGCGCCGAGGGGAACTCAACAGGACCCAGTTATTGTGGCACCTCATCCACGCAGAAGAGATTCGAACAGAAAACCCGAGGGCGGGAACCCACTGAATCCCTGTTGGAAAAGCTTCTGTACGAGCATTGCCAGACGATGTGTTGTAAGAAACCACTGGCTGCACAGCTGCGCGGGCCCCGCTGCAGGCGCGCCCATGCTTCTGAGGCTTCCCAGCAGCCTGGTGAGTTAGACGCCCAACAAAAATACCACCACCACCCTCGCCCACTGTCTCCAGACGGCGCCCCTTCCCCCCCCCCCCCGCAGCCCAGCCTGGTTCTCACTTAGAACAGACGAAGGGCCAGCATGGGGGGCGGCGGGGGCAAGGGAGAGCGGGCAGCCTTCCTCACAGCCGCTGGCCACGCTGGGGGCAGCAGTGCTCAGGAGAAAACCAACCAACTGCAGAGAGCCCAGGGCCAGGCGCACGGACCCACCCTGGCGTGCACCAGGTCCTTCGTAACATCCGTCCCCTCTGCGGGGAGCGCATGCTCTGGGGGAGCCGCCACCGGGGACAGGTTACGCGGATCCCACGAGGGCGCGTCCCTCTCCATCAGGACGTCCCCGCCCAGGGGCGCTGCCGGGCGCTGCCCCACACCAGCTGCACTTGCGGTGCCCTGCCAGCCTGGCGACGGGCTAGCAAGCCACCAGGTGGTGAAGGGTTGGGTTCTTGTTCTTTTTGGTTTGCTTGTTTCATTTGATTTTTGTTTGTTTTTGCTTATTTTAGAAATAAGTCTTTCTGTGCTGGCCAGGCTGAGATGGAACTCCATCCCGCATCACCTCCCACCCAGGGGGACTGGAGGTCCCACCTCTGAGCGGTGGCTAAGCAAGGTTTTCTTTTTGCTTAAGGAAGACGAGTCTAAGACAACTCCCAGTCAAACACCATCTATACACTGCCGGCAGGCAGTCCCACACAGCAGAAGTCGATGAACACCCCAGAGGGAAGGACCTCGGGCCGTGGGAGACCTTGAGGGGAGAGTCCCGTGTCAGCAAATAGAAGGTCAGCGTATAAACAGGAGATAATCTTATTTGTGAATCTCAATAGATTCAAAGATGCATTACAATGCACTTTGTTTTTCAAACTGGACATTAAATAGCAAATCTGTTAAAATGACAATTCTACCCCACAGCGCACCACATGCCCCTCAGTGCCACCTGCTCAAGACGGCCCGGCTGCCAGGACAATTCTACCCCACAGTGCAGCACATGCCCCTCAGTGCCACCTGCTCAAGACGGCCCGGCAGCGACAGGGCCTGAGGCCCACCCCGCCTGCAGAAGAGACGTAAAGTGACTCATAAGTCAGCTTGGTTCTCAGTCTTGAAGACATGAACCACCGGTTCAGGCTCAGCAGGTTACTGCAGTCCGCTCAGTAGCCCACCCGGTGCCCCTCTGCTTGGCGGGCTCAGGCCCAGCTACCTGCGAGTGTCCCACACACCCTGGCCTGCTGGCCCTACAGGGATGAAGTGGTCAAGAGAGGCCTGTCCCGTACCCTGAGGAGCTGGCTCTTGGGATGACCCTTTCCGGTCCTAGGCCTACACTGCTACGCAAGGGAAGCAGGCAATTCAGCCAGCAGGGGACCAGGGCGGGGTCTGAAACCAGATCCAGCATGTGCAGAGGCCTCGATGCCTGAGGCAGGGGAGGTGGATTCGTAGAGTCACCGACTTAGAAACCAGGGTGCTCGCCGCTTCCTTTAACCACCAAGTCCCGCACCCAGGGACCCTCTGGGGTTACACAGTGGGCGCCAGACCTGGGTCTACGGACAGATGGACAGACAGACCAACAGGCCAGGAGTCTAAGCCCTGCAGCCCCTCCCCCACAGAGAACTCTGCTTCATCCAGCAGCACCTTAAGATGTAACTCATGACCCCTGAACTTCTCTTGGTTAGAGCAACTCAGCAGGTTTGGTATCTTCATGGGTCGTTCAGCCCCCTTCACGATCATTACCCCAAAGAAACCCCACAGGCAGCCCCGAGTCTGCCGTCTAGGGAGTGGCCTGTCTGCACAGCACATAAGCAGAGGTGTGAAGAGCGCACGCTGCAGCCACACACCGTATTGTAGTCTGAGTGAAAATTCATGGACCGGAAATGAAATTCCTGAATCGGTGCATCGGTGCCCACTTGGATGGGAGTCCTCAGGGGGTGACTAGGGTGGGGTGGGTCTCATGCTGGCACTGGTGGCTTAGGAGGAAGAGAGGTGGCTGGGGTGACAGGTCAGTTGTTTGACTGTGATCTTGGGGTGGTGCAATCAGGGGGTGGAGCGGAGTCAGAGAAGCAGGTCAGTGGAGACACGCCCAGAAGGACAAGCCTTGTTCGCAGGGCCTTCCTCCCGCCTCTCCTCCTCTTCCTCTCTCCCTCTTTCCAGGCTCCATCACGCCCTCGCCACGAGGAGATTCTGCTTGTCGCATTAGGCCCGAGGACGGAGAGCTGACCACTTGCACTGCCTTGCTTGCACTGAGGAGGTGAGTCACCCGGCCCACGCGCTGCCCCGCCAGATCTCACAGCCGGCTCTGCCTCGGAGCCATCCTGGGTAGAAGGACTCCTGGCGGCAGCTGGTCCTTCCGTGTCCTTCTGCTGTGTGTGTGCGTGCACACGTGTGCAGGCGTGGACGCACAGACACACGTGCGTGTGGAGGCCAGAGGGCAAGGGAGTCACTCGGTAGCCACCCACCTTACTTCTTGAGACAGAGCTTCTCAGTGGTCTGGCGCTCACTAAGTAGCGCAAGCTGACAAGTCCCAGGCTGGACAATCTCTACCTGCCCAGCGCTGGACTCCAGGGAGGCCCTGCCACGCCCACTTCTCAGGTGGATTCTGGGATGGGACTCAGGTCCTCCACCAAGAAGGCGCAGCACCCACTCTGCAAACGTGACCCACAGGGAGATGTTCCTGGTTAGACGGGGACTCACATCCTGGCTGGACTTGACCAGCACTTCCGGCTGCGCGAACCCATCAGGCTTCAGATGTGGATGAGCCAGAGCCAGGGAGATCTAGGGGGAAAGAAAGGGGTTCACTGAGATGGCACAGGGAGCCCCAAGAAGGCAGAGCAGCTCCCGGCACAGCCTCCGGCTCACACAGCAATGCACACCTGCCTCTTCCAGTCTCATATTGCGGCTGGTGATCAAGTATCAGATGAAGCAAAGCACACTTCCAGCACTTGGCTAGAGTAACGCTGTCAGGAAGAGGCCACGGGGCGGTGCCTCATCCTCTACAAACGGCTGCCCGAAAGAATAGCAGCACATCGTGGATCAGACGAGCAAAACAGTCCAAACAGCTCTGGACACTGGACTGTGTGTCTTACGCATCTGTGGCAGGAAGAGCACAGGCGGGTGCTGTGGGCTCAGCTTGGCAGGACCAGCAGGAACGTGGGTCAGATGCAGCTGCTCGAGTCGGGAGCACAGAACAGCAAAGGGTGAAGACTCCCATCGGGTACCAACGGCAGGAAATCAGAAACGCTTCCGGGACCCCCACAACCGAGGCAAGAATTAGTACCCAAGGGCTCTGCACTGGGCCGTGCGGGGCCCTCACCGCCTCTCAGATTGAGGTGCATAGTCTTGTTCCAGGGCACAGAGGTGGGAGGACGCTGGAGTGCTGTCAGGTGACAGAAGAGAGCGGACTGCAGGATGCAGCCTGGTGGCAGCTCTGTGTCCCCGGGGTGAGGGAGGAAGCTGCAGGACTGAGCGGTCACTGGGAACAGTGCAAAGTCAGCAGCGCAGTGACAATGCTGAGCTGGGCTGGCCTGGATCACCTCGGGCCTGCAGGACCTAGGAGGGTCTCTGGAGGAAGAAGGGTGGGCAGTTCTGGGCACAGCCAGGCCCCAGAGAAACATGACTTGTGAGGAGAAAGAGGGCACAGAGGGCACAGGGTCTCCACACACACATGCCGGGATCAGGCAGCAAATGCTCTTGCTGAAACGTCAAAGAGCAAGAACTGGGGAGACTGTCAAGGCACTGGAGGCTTCCCCCAGAAGTGAGGATTGTGGTGCTCCCGGGAGGGACGGCGCATGGAGCATGCATGTGTGTGAATGCCATGGAGGTCAGAGGTCACCGGTGGGCATCTTCTTCAATGGTTCTTCACCTTAATATTTCAGAGCATCTCTTGCGGAACCTAGAGCTCAGCTGCCCTTTAGGTCTGACTGGCTGGTCAGCTCCGGGGTCCTGTCCTGTTCCCCAGCATTGAGATTTCAGTGCGCTGTGCTGCACTTGCCTCTGTGTGTGCACGCACGTTTGTGTGTACACTCGTGCATGTGTGTGCATGCATGTGTGAGTGCATGCATGTATGTGCATATGCATGTGTGTATGTGTGCAAATGTGTATGCGCACTTGTGTATGTGTGTGCATGAGCGCATGCATGTATGTGCGCATGCACATGCATATGCATGTTTGTGTGTGCGTGTGTGCACGTGCATATGCACACTTGTGCATGTGTGTGCACGCATGTGTGCATTTATATGCACTGTGTGCGAGTGCATATATGTGTGTGCATGTGTGCATGCAGGGGGTGTGCACGTGTGTATGAGTGCATGTGGTATGTGCACATGTATGGGGGGAGTGTGTACAACAGGACACGTGAGCGTGTGTGCACACAAAGACCCAAGGGTCACATTGGCCTCATCCTGGACTGTTCTACCTCATTGCTTTGCTCTAGGGCTTCCCAAGCGCTGTCTCTCAGGTCCAGACTTACAGGCTGCTGTCATTTCCGCCTGTCATTTTTACATGGGATCTGGGATCTGAACTCAGGTCCTAAGGCTTCAGCCACTGCGCCGTCTCCCTAACACCCAGCACTTCAAGCCCAGGTTCTCACACATGCACAGTGAGCACTGTACTGAGCCTCATTATTTTTTAACCACATGGCTAATGTGGTTTCCAAAGATTATGTTTTGCCAGCATTTGCTGTTATGAACAAAAGTGTACCAAGCGACCTAGCCATGTCCTCCCACACCTGCATAACTGTTTCTTGAGAATAAACTCCCAGGAGTGGAATTACAGTAGATGCAAGGTTTTGCCTTTTCTTACGTGCTGCCATCTTTGGGTTTCCAAAGTCTTAAGCCACCAGAGTTGAGCAGAACTCGAGCCTCCAGGCACCACATGTTAAAGACATGGTCCCCAGACTTTGGGGAGGTGGCGGAATTTTCAGGAGGTGGGTGGCCTGCTGGGAGATCTCAGGTCTTTGGAGGTGACCTCGTGAGGGGAGGGGCCTGACCCTCATCCCCTTTACTTCCTGGTTGATAAAGTGGGGTTTCGCTGCCATGTCCCCTGCCTCACCACAAGTTCTGCATAATATAACTGTGGAGTGTGCAATGTAAAAGACACTGGCAAGGATTGGAGAGATGGTTCAGGGGTTAAGACTCTCCCTCGAAAGCAGGCGGTCCTGAGTTCAGATCCTAGTTCCCATGTAAAAACAGGCGGAAATAGGCTGTGGCCCCTGTAAAGAGCTTGGGAAATCACAGCAGAATGAAGCAAGAAGGAGGTAGAAGCAGTCCAGGATGATTCCCTAAGTCGCCCTTGGTCCTCCACAGGGACACACAGTGCCCTCTGATACACACACACACACACACACACACACACACACACACACACACACACTAAATAAACAAATGTTTAAAAAAGGCAATGGCAAACCGCCAAGTCTTGTCTGTGCTGGTGGACAGCAGGCTCTGAGAACAAAAGGAGGCGCCCTTGTTCCAAGTGTAGCGTGATTATCTCGTGTCCTCCCCAATCCTGGACTGCGCTGGCCCCAGCCTCTGCAGCAGGGAGAAGGAAGAACAGCAAACGGCTAAGAGCATTCAAAACATCGAGCCCTGAGAAAGCTAGAAGGTGATCCGTTCCAGCAGGTTACTACTCTTTGTCCCACGGTATAAAAATGCTGTGGTGGGAGCCAGAAGCCAGAAGCTCATCCCAGGGGAGGATGCTCTGCCCCGCCCAATTTTATGATGCTAGCTCTTTTTTAAATATTTTATTTTGAGAGAGAGACAGGACACAGGAAGTCAGGAGACAACTTTCAGAAGTGGGTTCTGGGGATCAAACTCAGATCCTTAGGTCTGAGCACAGGAGTGCTCGCCTCTGAGCCATCTCGCTGGCCCAAGTGACGCTGTTCCTTTCACTTGCTTGCGACGTTTTACTACCTTCCTGCAACTTGCTACTTATTTTTGTACTTGCTGTATTCAGTGAACTTGAGCTGTAAGCACAGCTGTTATGTACCATACTCTACACAGAACAGACTAGAACCTTCCAAAGTTTGTCTTTATAAGATGACTGTCTCAGATATTTCATGACAGTAACAGAAAGCTCACTGACACAAGCAAGCTCAGAAAATAGAAATCATGCTGGGGAACCTAGACTGATGGGACTGTTGCAAAGGCAAAGGCTGAGATCAGCGGAAGCAGGGGCCTCAACCCGGACAGAAGCAGGGCGGTGCTGGAAGCGTGCGCCCGGGTGAGTCCATCTCCAGGCCTCAGGGCGGGAAGCAGCAGACAGAAAATCCAAGGCAGTCGTGGAGGCACAGGCTGAGAGCAGGGAGGGCCAGGAAACACCGGAGACATGAGGCTGGTTCCACAGTCACCCACTGCCCGTGAGGTGAGTCAGGGCTCTGTCTGTTTGGCGTATCTTTCTCCTGGGCCTGTTAACAGGCTCTGATTCTACTACATCCGTGGCTCATGCAAAACACCCAGAGTTCTGCTACCTACAGCTCACTTCTCAGCCTCCCTTGCAGCTAGATGTGACCTTGGAATTTGGACTCTAGCTAGACCTGTGGGGGGGCAAGGAGCCCTGACTGCTTCCCAGGCTGCATGCTGTTCTGTGTCACGTGACACTGACTCAGCAGTGGCCTCTGTCCATGTTTCCCTCGAGCATTTTTAAGTGACTCATGACAGCTTTATATATTTTTCTTCCATTTTCAAGTGTATGGAGTGCATGCATGTTTATATGTATAGCTTCATGCTGGCATGCGTGTGTGCATGCAAGGCTACACACATGCGTGCACGCACACGCGTGCCTGTGGAGGCCAAGGCTGCTACTAAGAATCACTCTCAGTTACTCTTCCACCTTATTTTTTTGATACGGGGTCTCTGACCAATCCCAGCACTCACTGATAGGCTGGTCTGGCTAACCGGCTGCTCTGGGGACTCTCTGCCTTCTGCGGTTAGACGCGCTGGTAGCCGCCACACGCACCAGCATTGTACAGGCGATCAGGGGGCTGCTCTGGTCCTTTGCTTGAGACGCAGGCGCATTCGTGCCGAGCCATCTCTGCACCCACGCGGCGCTTCCACATGTCCCCGCATAGTCTCTCTGCTGCGGTACTTGTCAGGGCTTTGCGTCTCTGGTCCTTGGACTTTAAGATGGTTTTCTGCCAACAGGCAGCAGCTGATGCTCCTGGTGTTCAGCCCGCTCTGGACTCCTTCCTGCCTCGGTGCCTCCTCTGGGCACGCTCAGGGCTGCGCCGCCCAGGACAGAGACGCTTGTCTGCACAACCTTCTGGAGTGTTTCCCCTGCCAACCATCCAGAGTGCATTCTCCTTTGAAGAGCAGCTGCTAGCTTGAGAGCTGTCCTGGATAAGCACTGAGTTACCAGCAGCAGCCGCGACCAGAGCAGTGGCCCTCAGCACACCCCACCCAGAGGAGAGGACGCGTCCAGGCTGCACACCAGCCCCCCAGCAAGCTGCCTGCTTTATTCCACACGGCCGCCGCCATAAATTCCCTTCAAAGCCAGGAATAAATTTAAGACATTGAAACACATAAAATCTTGGAATTAAGATTATATTAACCATGGACCCAATCAAATGAGGCAAATCAAAAGCTTTCACGGTATCAATTTCCCAATTAGCTCCTCAAGGTCATTCTTAACAATGTCGACCCCAGCACAATCACCGTGCGGGGAGGGGAACCTAGCCGTAAAGAAAAAGGTCGTGAAAAGACAGCAAAGTCTCCCAGATTTGCACCATTTTTTCCAGAAGTGTGTTCCTCCTCCTGTCCCACTATTGCACCACAGTGGATGAGGCACCCCAGAAAGGGGCACCCCAGAGCCCTAATGCACCCCAATGGTAATTATATCTGCAGAAAGGCTTCGTGGAGCGGCCCACACTTGGAATGACATGATGGGCGGCATGCTGCTGCCAGACGCGTCCAGCACACTTACATGAAGCTCTCACAGCTCCATTCCCCAGGGTCAGGCTGAGAAAGTCACAGAGGACGAGGAGTGAAGGTGGGGGGCCCGAACCCCCAAACCAACTCCTACTCACCACACTGGCCCTGCCAGAAGCAGAGAGCAGTGATGCCATTTCAACGAGCAGCCTAGGAGCATGACTGCCCTTTCTTGGGGTGGTTAGGGATTGAACCTGTGGTAGCTGGCCTGAGGTGTCGACACTTGAAGAAACCAGCCCTTAGGCACACCTATGAAGAAAGCAGGTGTGGCTTTCTTTAGTGGCTGAGAGACGACACTGCGACTCAAACAATTTCAAGGAGAAAAGGAGATTTGGCTTATGGTTCCAGAGGGGAGACACAGTCCATCAGGGCGGACGGCAGACTGGGGATGCTGCACTCACATCCACCACGAAGCGGGAGAGAGAGCAGCAGACTGCAAGAGGACACTGCTGGCAGAAGCAAGACCACCCCAGACACGCCTTCCCCCTCCTAAGTGCCACAACCTTCCTGACATTAACTGCAGTTGACGAAGCAAACACATGACCCATGAGGGACAACCCATGTCTGTCTATAACTTTTTGTAGTGTGTATGTGTGTGTGTGTGTGTGTGTGTGTGTACTCACGCACGTGTGTCAGAGAACACTGTGTGTGTCTGTGGAAGCCCAAGGATGACTTCAGGAATCGTCCTGGATTGCTTCTACCGGCTTCTACCAGAGCCGGAAGTGCAGGCTGCCACCATTTCCACCTGGCGTTTTTATACGGGACCTGGGATCCAAACTCAGGTCCTTCTTAACTCCTGAGCCATCTCTCTACCCCTGGGGGAACTCGCATTCAAATTATGCAACAGGCCTCTGCGGTCCTGTGGGGACGGTCTTAATGATGGATCAGAAGAACCGGCCCATAGTAGGTGGGACCACTCCCTGGGCAGTGCATGAGCTGGTGAGTGGACAAGCTGGCATGCTAGAAGCAGGTGCTCACACAGGTCCTTGCCTCTCCTGTGGCTAGGGATGTGTGTGATCAGTTTCCCCAGCTCCTTCTGGCAACTCTCCTGCTAGGAATTCCCCCATGACGAACTATAACCTAGAATCAAGGGACGAGCTTATTTCCCTTGATTGTTTGGGTCATGGATTTATTACAGCAAGAGAAACAGGAAACTAAGATAGTTCCAACAGCTAGAGTCTGCCATACTCTTACCCATGGCCAGAAGACTCTGTGGACTGCCCACACTGGCCAGGGGTCCCTGGATCTCCACACGGTCCATCCAGGGCTGTCTGAGTTACCAGCATGTTTGGGCCCAAGGCCAGCATCGTGGGGTCTTTTCCTAGAGGAAGGCTGTCTGGGCCACCAGCATGAAATCTCTCCACGACCACACACGGCCATTGGGAACCGTGCGGGCCTGAATGACCAATGAGCCCCTGGCTGCTGGACCCCCTCCCGCAGCTGCTCCCCGTGTACTGAGCATCCGGGACTGCTCTGGCCCCCTTCCGCCCGCATGGGCTTCTACGCTGTTCCCATTGGGGAGCAGTTTCCTCTTCTCAGTAAATGCTCTACGATCTCAGCCTCCCCTGAGCATCCTCGACCCACCTTGGGGGTATGGCTGTCTTCTACCACTGTTCCAGGTGTTTTTCTTTCTTACTCTCTTTTAAAGTGAAAACACTGTAATGGCCCCTAGAGCCAAATCCATAGAGGCATGATTCCTTCTGTCCTGCCCTGGGTTATGGCTGTCACACAAGGTTACTCTTACACACGTCGCAAACACCAAATCATCAAGCTGTCACTTAGGTCTATCTTTTCTAGACTATTGGAGTGAGTGAGAAAAGTGGAAACTGCCACCAGAGCCACGTCACGCCACATTTATTGGTAGTATGTTCCCTGTCAATCACACCCCAGGAGGCAAACTCAAACAGTTTCTAAATACTAAGCTCTTGCCCTGCCCCCACATACTTTCTGCCTTGTGAATTTCCCTGCTCTACGGACAGTATGTAAGTTATTTCTTTTTAAAGGGAGTAAAACAGAATGAAGCATCTTTTACAGTCACTGTCTGAGATCACCACAGTGCACCTAAGAGAGTCGGCACCTGGCCGGAACCTGGGGCTCCCGGGAACCACACGCTCACACAGTCAAGCCTGGAACTTCGTAAGGGTCTACCGCAGGGGTTGGGGATGTAGTTTGGTTTGTGAGTCTTGCCAAGCATGCACAAGACCCCGGGTTCGATCCCTAGCACAGCTTAAACTTGGTGTAGCTGCATTCGCTCATAATCTTAGTACTTGGGACATGGAGGCAAGAGGATTGAAAGCTCAAGGTTATCCTCGGCTGCCTACTAAGCGCAACGCCAGCTTGGCATACACGAGACTCACATGCAGGAGCATGTGAGTTTGGACACCCAGCACCCACGAAAAAGTTGGGTGTGGGGCGGGGAGATGGCTCGGCAACTAAGACACTTGCAAAGAGGTCTAAACTTTGGATCCCCCTGATACCTACCTAAAGATGCTTGGCAGGTGTGGTAACTACCTACAATTCCAGCCTCCAAAGGGAACACCTGGAATCCCCAAGCCAGCTGGCTAGCCAGACAGGTTCATCAGCCAGCTGGGCTGAGCATCACGGACTCTGTCTCAGAAAGAGTTAAGACGGAAGAGCCATTGGGGGTGATCCCCTGGTGCCGTCCTCAGGATGACCCCCGGTGCCGTCCTCAGGCTCCACAGGAGCACGCGTGCACGGCACTACACACGGGACCATGGAAGAGAGAAGCTGGCCATGGCCATGCGCGGGCACGCAGCCCAGTGCTGTGGGGGAGACGCAGGAGGACACGGGCTTGCTGACTGCCAGCCCAGCCCAGCCTGAGACTCACCCCATCTCAAAGGAATAAAGCAGAGACCCCAACATCCTCCTCTGGTCTCTGACCCCTACCTGGGCTCACAGTTTTATTACAGGATATTCTGGAGCCTTCAGGTGGACCTAGCTGAAGGAGCAGGTCAGAGGGCATGAGGGGGTCAGAGGGCATGAGGGGGTCAGAGGGCACGCCTGAGAAGGTTCTGTCTCGTTCTTTCTCTGCTTCCTGCTCACCGCGGGAGGTCAGAAGCCTCCTCTGCCACAACAGTCTGCCACTGTGACATTCTGTCTGGGCACATGGGGCCACATGACTGAGCTGAAGCTTCTGGAACCACGAGCCAAGTAAGTCCCCTTCCTCTGTTTATGCCGCGTCACCAAGATGAGCAGAGCGCTGCCTAACGCCTGCTTTCTTCTTACCCAGCTGTGCGCTACCCCCTCCCCCCATGCTGGCCCCTCCCCCCAACCTCCACACCCCCCCCTGCCCAGGGTGAGCAGGTTCCTGTCTTTGATTACTGTGGGGGGGGTTGTCCTCTGGACAGTTCAGCTCATCTGCTGTCCTGATGTGTGTTCTTCTTTTTTTGATTTTTTTTAATTCTTCAATTGTGTGTGTATGCGTGTGTGCGCACGTGTGCTCACGTGTGTGTGTGTGTGTGTGTGTGTGTGTGTGTGTGTGTGTGTGTAGAACCACGGGCGAATTCAGGAACCACCATGGATGCCTCCACCTCCTCCTTGTTCATTCTGCCCCGGGATTCACAGGCTCCGCCCTACCAGGACCAGAAACGCAGGCCACCCCCGCTTCCGCCCGGCATCTGTACATGGGGTCTAGGATCTGAACTCAGGACCTTCTGCCTGCAAGGCGGAGGCTTAACCCCTGAGCCACCTCTCCAGCCCCTCCTGATGTGTTTTCTGTGTGAAAGAGGCGTGACAATGGTGACTGTGAGCGCTTGAAGCAGCAGCGTCTTAGGATCTCGGCCGCACACTGATTCCATCCACATCTTCCTGCCTTCCTTCCTTTCTTCCGGGAGCCATCGCTGGCGGCCTCCTCAGCAGCTGGCCAGCAGCAGCCCCTGCGGTGACTGACAGATGTCAGTCCCTCACTGCTTGTCATCAGGCTTCTGGCTGCGAGCTGCCCACGCCTCTCTGCTGAGCCTCCCGCGTGCCCCACGTGCCCCACGTGCCCCCTCTCGGGTGCTGGAGAGCCGCAGCTCCTGGGACTTCCTGGGAACAAAACCCCCCGAGGAGCTGTGCAGGGGGCCCCGGCCTGAGCAAGATGGAATCCCGGCGAAAACAGCACACGTAGCATACTGCAGGGCAGGGATAAACTCAAGGGACCAATTTTAGAACCAGACTCCCTGAACTCCTCCGATCTCTGGGCGAGCCCAGACTGCGAGCGGCCAGCCCTCCCTCCTGGGGTGGCCGGGCCATTTCCTAAGGTCTGTGGTCCTGCTGCCTCCCTCCTGGGGTGGCCGGGCCGTTTCCTAAGGTCTGTGGTCCTGCTGCCTCCCTCCTGGGGTGGCCGGGCCGTTTCCTAAGGTCTGTGGTCCTGCTGCCTCCCTCCTGGGGTGGCCGGGCCGTTTCCTAAGGTCTGTGGTCCTGCCGGAGGCGGCCATCCTCCCAGGCAACTGCACTCTCTAGTGTGTTTCTACTTCAGCTTGTTCACAGAGAGACAGCATGTGTGTCCTCAGAGTGGAGGTTCTATTTTCCATCACCGACACCACATTTCTAGAAGCATCTGCCAGATGCTGTGTACTTGGCGGGTTCCCCAGGCGCCTGCCACCGTGGGTCAGAGATGCCAAAACCAGCCTCACTGGGGGAGGAAACTGAGGCACAGAAAGCCAAGTCCTGATCAGGGTCCCACAGTGGCTTGTGATGCAGATGGGGGGGGCCATGGCTCGTGGGATGGGGGGCTGTCATGGGAGGGGGGCTGTGGCTCCTGGACGGGTCGGGGGACCAGCGTGGCTCTGCACTATGGTTGTCCTCGGCTGCCCACTTCCATCCTGAGCACCCCTGTGACAAGCCATCACACCTCCATCCTGAGCAACACCCCCCACGAGCCATCACATGCACGTTGTCACTTGGCGCTTCTCTGAGCAGCTTCTTTCCCAGAGCCACAGAGGGGTGAAGGTGGAACGGCTGTGTCAGGGTCGTAACTTTCAGGCTGATGCAAACGTTTGGTGCTAGATGGAGACGACGGCTCCATGGGGTTTACCTGTGAGCTCTGAGTGTCTGTCTAAATTGTCCCCTGCAGAAGGTTAATTTGGGGCTGGGGGTGCAGCTCAATGTCAGGACACGAGGCCCTAGCTTCAGTCTCCAATGCAAAAAACTAGCTAATTTTATGTCACCTGAATTTCGCTTATTTTTTAAATGCCCTAGACTGTGGGGTCAGACCCCTGGGGTGGTGCAGCCTAGAGAGAGGCTGCCTCCCCCACAGCCACCTCTCAAGTTCAGTGAGAAGCAGATGCACTTCGGGCCCCCAGTCTTCCCCGTAGACAAGGAACCACGTAACCCCTGCCGCGCACACCCAGCAGCTCAGTAAGCGCCGTATCACACGAGGACAAACGAAATAGGAACCAGGGGAGACTTTCAAGAACAAAGTAGACTGCTGCTACAACATTCTTTCTTTTAAACCACATGGACAGTTGATATAACTTAGAGAAGAGGCCAGTTGCAGCCAGGAAGCTGGATGGGATAGACTCACTTTTACAATGGAGGTTCTGAAGAAAACCATCTCTGCAACTTCCCGACTTGAGCATCTAAAAGCAAACTTTTTTGAGCTAGGGCCTTGCTATGTGGCCCATGCTGGCCTCAAACTGGAGGTACCCCTGCCTCTGTCTCCCCAGAATCTGGCTTTACAGTATGCACCACCACAGCCTGCCTGGAACTATTTTAATACAACTAAATGCTGCAGTTCACAGTGTGTCATTTATAGCCTTTCTCTTCCCTTCCCAAAGTCTTCACATAACTCAGATAAATGTCGTCACGGGAAGTGTTAGGTTTCCTTAGTTCTTTTGTCCAACCGCCCACCTCCATCCTCACACCCCCACACCCAGTATTTAAACTGACGTCACTAAAGCTTTGACCTGGGGGTTTAATGCGAATCAGCACCGTAGCCGGCTCTGCTGAAAGAAACTCACGCAATGCAGATAAATGTGCCCGCTGGATCGATCCTGACGTTCCGAGAAAAGAGCTTTTATGCCCTTCTAGATTCAGGCAAACGGGCTCTTTTGATTCTGTCTTGGAAGGAAGCAGGTCTGCAGAGCTCCCCCCAAAAGGACCGCAGACTGTGTCTTTCTCGTCATCAAAAACGCCTCATTGATTACAGTCAGTCGATTATTTCTCATCCTTAGAGCCCTGGCAGCTCTCCACAGAGTCAGGAAACCTCCCCAGCGACTCTGGGTGGGGCAGAGGTCTCCACAGATCCTCGACTGAGCCCAAGTCTCTGCAGCGGCTCGACACAGGCAACACAGGTTGTTAGGAAGCACCTAGAACCTCGGGACAGCCCTGTACAGTTGATCACCAGCCGAAGCATCTGCTCAATTACAGACAATCTTGCCCTCCGATAAGCTTGCTGCTCCACACACAATACTACTTAAAACTCAGGCTGGAGCTCACTGGAAGGCAGGCTACACAGACCTGAGACGCGGTGGCCGTTCAACTGTACAGAACATGGAGGTGGCAAAGATCACAGCTTGCCGGGCACTGGCACCGTGGAGCCTATGAGCTGACAGCCCCACCTCCACCGCCCTCCCTCCCACGCCCTGCCACCACCTCCTCACAGGCCAACTTCACCTGAGCCCAGCTTTTATGATCCCTCCAGCAGCTTGGTTCTGCCATATGTCACCTCTAGAATGTATTTTCAGTTGTTTTTAGTGCTATAAAAAGGATGTCATGTGTGTGATATTTTGAGTCTGTTTTGTACCTAACATGACGCTGCTGTTCACACCCTCTGCACCGCGTGCGCCGTCCTCCACTGTGAAGGCCACGGGCCATGCGGTCTGCTGACCACGCCCTGGAGACACCCCCTCCGCTTGACTGCCGTGTGGCCCACCAGCCATGCCCCGGAGGGCATCTGGGTTCTTGCTGTCTTGAGCACAGCGCCTAGAATTCTCCCGTCCCACCTCCCCAGGAGGTGTGTGGTATTAATAGTTCCAGCAGCTGCCGTAACAGTTACTGTAAAGTCTGGACTTAAAACAACCCAAGTCAGAGTTGCACTATGGAAGACGGGGCTCCAGCAGGGCCTCCTGGGCCCAACGCTCCATGGCCTTCCCTTCCTTCATGGCCCTTCCATCATCCCAGCTCCCTCTGTCTCCCTTGCTTCCCTCTCCTGCATTAGGGAGGACCTGAACAAACTCTCGGGGAACCTTCACCATTGGGGACGCATGGTCGGCAGCCACAGTCCCCTCAGAGCCTTGTTCCACTTTGCTTCTCGCACAATGTATTCACAGGTCGCAAGGTAGGAAGGGCACCTCTGGGGCCATCATTCTGCCTGCTGCAGGCGCACTGCTGTGCCACCCTGCTGCAGCTCACTGCCCTCCACCCTGCTGCAGCTCACTGCCCTCCACCCTGCTGCAGCTCACCGCCCTCCACCCTGCTGCAGCTCACTGCCCTCCACCCTGCTGGAGCTCACTGCCCTCCACCCTGCTGCAGCTCACTGCCCTCCACCCTGCTGCAGGTGCACTGCCCTCCACCCTGCTGCAGCTCACTGCCCTCCACCCTGCTGCAGCTCACTGCCCTCCACCCTGCTGCAGCTCACTGCCCTCCACCCTGCTGCAGCTCACTGCCCTCCACCCTGCTGCAGGTGCACTGCCCTCCACCCTGCTGCAGCTCACTGCCCTCCACCCTGCTGCAGCTCACTGCCCTCCACCCTGCTGCAGCTCACTGCCCTCCACCCTGCTGCAGCTCACTGCCCTCCACCCTGCTGCAGCTCACTGCCCTCCACCCTGCTGCAGCTCACTGCCCTCCACCCTGCTGCAGCTCACTGCCCTCCACCCTGCTGCAGCTCATTGCCCTCCACCCTGCTGCAGCTCATTGCCCTCCACCCTGCTGCAGCTCACTGCCCTCCACCCTGCTGCAGGTGCACTGCCCTCCACCCTGCTGCAGCTCACTGCCCTCCACCCTGCTGCAGGTGCACTGCCCTCCACCCTGCTGCAGCTCACTGCCCTCCACCCTGCTGCAGCTCACTGCCCTCCACCCTGCTGCAGCTCATTGCCCTCCACCCTGCTGCAGCTCACTGCCCTCCACCCTGCTGCAGGTGCACTGCCCTCCACCCTGCTGCAGCTCACTGCCCTCCACCCTGCTGCAGCTCACTGCCCTCCACCCTGCTGCAGCTCACTGCCCTCCACCCTGCTGCAGCTCACTGCCCTGCCCCCACCTGCTGCAGCTCACTGCCCTCCACCCTGCTGCAGCTCACTGCCCTGCCACCCTGCTGCAGCTCACTGCCCTCCACCCTGCTGCAGCTCACTGCCCTCCACCCTGCTGCAGCTCACTGCCCTCCACCCTGCTGCAGCTCATTGCCCTCCACCCTGCTGCAGCTCATTGCCCTCCACCCTGCTGCAGCTCACTGCCCTCCACCCTGCTGCCGGTGCACTGCCCTCCACCCTGCTGCAGCTCACTGCCCTCCACCCTGCTGCAGCTCACTGCCCTCCACCCTGCTGCAGCTCATTGCCCTCCACCCTGCTGCAGCTCACTGCCCTCCACCCTGCTGCAGGTGCACTGCCCTCCACCCTGCTGCAGCTCACTGCCCTCCACCCTGCTGGCTACTGCCCTCCACCCTGCTCAGGTGCACTGCCCTCCACCCTGCTTGCAGCTTCTACTGCCCTCCCACCCTGCTGCAGGTGCACTGCTCACCCGTGCAGGTGCACTGCCTCACCCTGCGCAGCTCACGCCCTCCACCATGCTGCAGGTGCACTGCCCTCCACCCTGCTGCAGGTGCACTGCCCTCCACCCTGCTGCAGTTCACTGCCCTCCATCCTGCTGCAGGTGCACTGCTCATACTCAGCGGCCACAGCTGTGTTCCCAGGATAGCCTGTTTCCCGGGGAAGTGGCAGGAGTAGCTCAGTTACTACCCTTAGACGCCTCACATTTCCAGGTTTCTCATAAAGATGGGTAAAGAAACAAGGGTTCTGACAATCCATCTCTGGGCACACAAGATCCTAGAAATACCTTCCACCAGAGGAGCGTGCTTCTGGCCACAGTCCTGAGACAGTAAGCCTTGGTTTCTGGGTCCACAGGGTCACACTTGGGATGGGTGCCGCCTCAGACATGCACTTCCTCCAGGGGGTTTCCATCACAGTGCTCTCACGCTGACCCTGGCCGGTGCTGGGAGATGGGCAGGGCCCTCTGTTCTTCAGCCCACCCAGAGCCCTACATTGTGAAGGCAACACCAAGCTCAGTGCCAAGGACGAGACCACCCGAGACCACTCTGACTTTCCCACTAAAGCTGCAGTCTTGTCAAACTGGGGGAAGTGACCACCTTCCAAGAAGGGGGTAGAATGAGGGGTCCTCTCGTGTGAAGCACCTTCCTTCCCTAATCAGCTTGAAAGTCTCTCTCCACTTGGATCTGACCCTGGTAGCACCCCACCGCCACCCCAGCTGCCACTCAGAGCCCCCGATCACCAAGCACATTCATGAGTGAAGAGATCTTCATCTCCAGTTCAATGCTTGCTTCTGGCAGATTCTAAAAGACTGTAAGAAAGGATCTCAGAAGCACAGACAACATTTTGGAAACTTGGCCCGTGCTACTTACTCTCCCAAGGCAGAGGCACGGGCCTCTGTGAACCTCGAGAGCTCGGGGGGCCCCCAGCACCTGCCCGGGGCTGGCACAGCATGGGGGCAGCGAGGCCTCGCTCGGGTGAGCATGGCATGCCTGGCACACTAAGACCCCAAAACTCCATTTAGCAGGATCCCACTGCGCTGACCAGTGACAACAGCTAGATTCTCAGGGTCTGTGGACACAGTGAGCAGCACAGACATGGCCGGACAGGCGCAGACACATGAGGGGAGAATTAAGAAGGAATCAGCTGCGGTGGTCCTGGAAGCTCCAGCTCCAATCCACATTGGGTGCTTTGCAGTGTGGCGAGATCCCAGTGTATTGGGGGCTGCTGAAGGCCAAGAACGAGAGGCCCAGAATCATTAGGAGATGGAGATGGCGGGATTCACACTCACAACTTGCACAATAGCCTCCCTCACTTTTGTCACGTGAGAGACTCACCACACACCCCTGTGACAGTTTCAGCTGTCAATTTTTTACACTTCAGAGCTAAGCCTTTAGACATGCCTATGAAAAATTATCCAAGCCTATAGAAGACCGTCTTAATTACAAGCCTATAGAAGACCGTCTTAATTGCACGACTGATGTGGGAACACCCAGCCCAGAGCGGGTGGGACTATTCTCTAGGCAAGCAGATCAGATGCGGAGAGCTGCTGGCAGACACAACCTGCAAAGCATTGTCCCGTCTCTCGGCTTTTGCTGTGGACATGGTATGGCCGGTTCTCTTGGCTTTTGCAATGATGAACTATGACCTGAAATCAAAAGCTGGAATAAAACCCCCTGCTTCCCTCAGTGGTTAGGATCGAGCATTACTTATAGCAGCAAAGCTATGAAACTCGGACACTGGAGCCCTGCAGCCTTGTGCCAGCCAAGCCCTGCCCATGATGATGCCCACAGCTACCTGTTCCACAGAGTCCCCGTGTGCCCAGAACAGGCAACCAGTGCACTGTGACCCCTGAGCCAAAACACTACCTAGGTGTGAACAGCCACTGCCAGTCAGCTATCTCCGTGGACCTGGCAACCCTGCAGCAGGTGGGTAGGGCCCTCCACCTACCCCACTGCCACCTTCAGAGAGCCAACTCCAAGGCTAGCTGCTGCAGGGGTTGTCCGGAAATGATAACTTGTGGGTTTTCCTTGGGAAGCCGTGTTCTATCCACCCCCAGTACACCAACACACACATACACATGCACACACGTGCATACACACACACATACACACACACACACACACACCTCGATCGAGCAAAGCCTGAGCGCAGCCTCTGTGCCCGAAATCCTGGCTCTGACACTCCCGGCAGGCAGACAGAAGCTGCTCCCCACGCGTGCCGCAGCCTCTGCTTGCTGCCGTCGCAGCTCTCCCCGTGGTCCGTGACAGAGCCATCACCCAGAGCCAGCAATGAAACATGGCAAACCAGGACTGCTTATCACAGAAACAGCCTCGACATTACCGCTGTGTAAAGATCCACGGAGCCCACTGGCTAGTGGCCAGACAGGACACGAGGGCCACGTGCAGCAGCAGAGCCACAGGACTGCTGCAGATGGGCGGCGAAGGAAGCTGGAGAAAGACGTTGAGAGCCCGCCCACCCGGCACAGCTCGCTGACACTGCTTAGGCCCCCTCTAGCCAGGCCGAGCCTGACTCAAGTCAGCGGTGGAGCTGCTAACCAGCAGGATCAAGCCTCCAGCCCATCGAGGTTCTCCATCACCCAGCTGCCTCCGAAGTGGGGTAGCCAGGCAGGGTATCCGCGGAGGCAGGACAGCAAGGAGGTGGGACGAGGAGTGGCAGGTCTCAGCTGCCCACTGCCCTCCTGCTCCACCCAGAGTTTGCAGCCCCACGGGCCCACCATGCCCCCAAGCACATGGTATGTACGTGTGAGCCTCAGTCCTGCCTCGGGTGTGAGCCAAGAGGGCTCCCTAGGTGCTGTGTGAGCCCCGCCCTGCCTCGGCCTGGAGGCCGCCAGGAGGGTTTGGTCACAGAAGCAAGGGGGGTTGCCTAGTCTTGCTGGGGGACCAGTGTGCGGCATGGATCCCACCCACCCCGCCCTTGGTCCTACTCAGGGTCCTGGGTCACCTGACTCACGGCCACAGAGCGCGGTGGGGGCAGAAGAGCAGCCTTGGGGGGTCTGAGCCTCTACGCTCAGCTCAGCCACCTCGGGGTCTGCAGAGGGGAGGAGTGGAGACCCAGGCTTGGCTCCCCGTGTGCCACGGCTCGGCCCTGCAGTGGGCAGGCTTCTACAGCAATCTCAGCCTCCTGAAGGTTGTGTCCACGCCCAGGAAGAACCCTGAGGGTATGAGCCAAGTATGTGGAATCCCATCAGCCTTAGAAAGCATGGCTGCTCGTTGGCCTCCTTCCAGGGCCGAGACAAAAGCTAAAGCTATGGAGACCGTAAATGTCTACAGCTCTCAAGATTCAAAATTCAGGAGTACTGTCTGGATGCTGCATGGCTCCCGAGATCATACATGAACATCTCTCTCCCACCACACAGGGGCTCAAAAGAGGAAGGAAAAATCCTCATTTGTACAGAGCTGGATGGCGGCTCTGACGCCCCTCAAGAAGCCCCTGGGCTGACGCAGAGGATGTTCTCAGATGTGGCCCACAAAGCAAGGAGAGCTTTGACCCCATGCTTATACAGGGCACTTCCTCCTGCACAGGGCTGTGTCCCGTAGCTTAGATACTGCTGGTCAGTGACCCCTCCAGTCTCAAAGAACCGCCCCCCCAGGGGAAGGGACCACCCATGACCAAGAAGGAGGGGAAGAAGAGCACCAGGAGCCTCTTCAGCGAGCGCCTTCCTTGAGTCCCCGTGTCAGCCTGGCTTCTCCCGTGCCCGGCCTTGCTTCCTTCTCGTCTTTCCAAGACACTTCTCTAACAAACACCCCATAGATCAACTTCTGGTTCAGAGCCAGCCCCCCTCCCCCAGCCAGTGACCTGCCTGGAAGCCTGGGGACCACCAGATCCCTGTCCGTGAGAAACACGCACAGGCGGATTTGCTCTGGGCTCTGCGGCTGGCTGGCGGCTTGCCCACACCGATATGGACTCGCTCCCTTGCTTTGGGAAACGTCTGGCAAGTGTCTCCTGCCTTTCCACGGCTCTGCAGAAGCTGCCCGGGGCTCACCTCCTGCTGAGGCTCACGGCGGGATTTTGAACACCATCCAAGGGTGTGGCCAGGTGGGCTTGCCCTGAGCACGTGTACCACGCACAGCAAGCGCTGTCTGTTCCGCTTGGCTGCCCTCTCCCCGCCCTGCTGCTGCGTCTGGACCGGTGACCCCTCCTGCTCGCTCACTGCCGGCTGCCCCAGTGCGGCTCTGCATCGTTATCCCAGCGTTTGTCCTGAGCCGACCACTCACTGGGGCTTGGTCCGCAGCGGGCACATCCCAAGCTCCATCCACCAGACCAGCTCACGCCCGCCCACATTTCTGCCCGTTCACGCGCCCTCCAGACCACCCTGCCCAACACACAGGCGACCACCATCTTGCACAGCAACTGCCACTTGGATCCGCCTACCTGCTCACCACCATCCCTGCCCACCACCGCTCCTTGCCTCCCACTCCTTCCTTCTGACTTTGATTTCTGGGAGAATATTCCCAGCACTTGTTCAGCATGGATTTGGGGGCGGTTATTTTTTCGTCTTCATCTAAAACCGTCTTCCATTCCACTCTCCTTTGCAAACTGTCGCTGAGCTGAGCTCGGTTCTCTCAGCTTGCTCCTTCGGCCTGGAAAGATCACGAAGCCCTCTGAACCTCAGGCTTTCCCTGACCCAGCTGTCACCCCAAGAGGCTCCCTCAGGCACCTTAGACAGATTGGGGGTGGTAGACTCCCCCTGGTAACCCGCTGCAAACGGAGACTTGACCCATAGGCTGGCGCGGCAAGAGGCGATGAGATGAAGAGAAGTGGGGCCCAGGGGGACTCCAGGCCTGGCTGACTTCTGTTTGAAGGACGCACCACAACGTACCACCAAACAAATCTCCCCAGGGGCCACCTGATCCTGGACTTGAACCTCCAAAGCCGTAAACCACATGTGTGTCTCTGTAAAGCTGCAGCCTCTGCATTCCACAGCCACAGGACGCGATGAGACCCGCAGTTTCACTGATGTACCCAGCCGCGTCCAGCACCTGACTCATCCGGGCCTCGACTTACTGAACTCCACTACCCAACTCGGGAAGCACCCAGCCAGGAGCTGAAAAAGCATCTTCCCGAGGGAAACTTCCAGACAGGCCGGGCGCCGCTGTCCCTGGACGCCGCCACGCTCCGGGCTTCACTCGCGACAGAGCACATCTGTTTCTCCTCTTTGCAAATGCATTCGCTTATTTCGTGCGTGTGCTACATGAGTGCAAGCGCAAAGCATCTTGAGAGTCCTGTCTGTCACATCTCCGTCTAAGTCTTTTGAGAAAGGGTCTCTCACTGAACCTTGGGATAAGTGGCAGTCAGTAAGTGCCAACTGGCCTTCTACCTCCACCCCCCCCAGCACTGAGGGGACAAGCACACAAGACCACACCCGGCTCTTTAGGTGGGTGCTGGGTTACAAACTCAGTTCCTCATGTTAGCCCAGCGTGCACGTACCACTGAGTCTTCCTTTCTCTAATCTTTCTTTGGCTTTGTTCTGTTTTGTCTGATTTTGAGGCAGAGTCTCATTGCTAGCTTTAAACTCACGATCCTCCTGCTTCATGCTCCACAGCCCTGGGATTACAGACATGCATTACCACACCCTGCTTCCCTTCCATCTTAGGGCTGAATAATATTCCAACATGAGACAGATTACATATTATTAATCTACAACACTTAAATGCTGACAGACATTTGGGTTGTTTCCAACTTTGAGTTATTTGCTATTTATAACGCTGCTATTAACAATGATATACAGTTTTTAAAAGTACCTGAGAGGCCGGAGAGATGGCTCAGGGATTAAGCCTCTGCTTTGTAAGCATAAGGACCCGAGTTCGGATCCCAGATCACACATAAAAACACCAGGTGGAAATGGTAGTGGCCTACACTTCTGGCCTTAGAAGGCAGAGCCTGGGAAACTCCAGAGCATATATAGGAGGTAGAAGCAATCCAGGATAATCCCTGAAGTCACCTATGGGTCTCCATAGGTACACACAGTGTTTTCTGATGCATACACACACACACACACACACACACACACACACTCTCTCTCTCTCTCTAAAAAAAAAAAAACTTGCCACACAGGCATAAAGACCAGAGTTTGGATTCCTGGTACCCATCTGTAATCTACAAGTAGAAAAGCGGAGACAAGAAATCCCTGGAGCAAACCAGTTAGCTAGACTAGTATCAGCGAGCTCCAGTTTCAAGTGCATGACCCTCCCTAACATATAAAGTGGCAAATGACAGAAAAAGACACCCAATATCAACCTCTGATCTCCACCCGCATGCACATACAAGCATCTTCATACACGCAAGTACACATGCACTTACACCTCTCACACATACACATGCAAAAAATAGTGTCCGACACTGATGTGACTGGTAAAATGCTTGACTTCTTAAGTCATGATACCCCTACAAATGCCTGGAACGATCTCAAAAACTGACTTCTTGAGGAAAAGATTAGTGCCCTGGGGATGCCTCTCTTCAGAAGTCAGTGTGTCGCCCAATCTGGCTGAAGTGGAGCGAGAGAGCACAGAAGTAGCAAAATGTCACCTACATCTCTTAGTACCGCCACTCCCTGGCCATGAAGAGGGCCCCACTTACATGCCCCCAACAACACCCCCCACCTCCACCCAGCATGAAACAATGGGGAATGGAAAAGCTTCAAAAACTTACAGTATGAAGGAAAAAAATCATTCCATTCATCTTATCCAACTACTCTACATAAATTACCATAATGTAAAATGCTCTATTCTACTTCTGTTTAATCTATTCAGATCAGTTTAAAAAAACCATTCATTTCTGTCTTCCCCCTTGAAACACTTGAATTGCCCATCAATATCTAAGTTTTTTTGCAATCCAACTGTGAAAAGTACAAAAGTAATTGTTTCGGCAAGTGGGAGCCATTTAAAAGCAGATGACGGCCACAGAACCTGCGCAGAGAAGGAAGCTTTCGCTGACGCGCATAGGACAGCAGGGATGCAGGGCCGGCAGGTCTGAGCCAGTCCAGCTTGGCCGTTTCAGGCCTGCAGCATGCTGACATGTCCCTTCCGGGGCACCGTCTGTGAAGCAAGGGGCACGGGACGGTCTACACGTTAACAAACGACCCCAAGCTCCACGTGACCAGCAGACTCTTGCCTGCCCTGCACGCCTCACCCCCGCGGACTGCGGGACGGGCAGCCGCATCCCAAGCTGTCGCTTACATCTGACTCCTTCCACCGTGACACTCTGCCGCCCGTGGCTCTGGAGTCCTGCCCTGAGCCCTGAGCCTCCGGCACAAGCTGGGGACACCACTATGGGACGACAGGAGAGAGGTTCAGGGCAAGCCTGACCCAGTGGCTCCCCCTGCTGCCGCAGCAGCCGACTCTCAGCCCTCCAATGGGGGACGTGTGCCAGGACGGGAGCAAGCACCCACTGCAGAGGCCTGACGCCGGGGAAGGCGGGTGGCAAGGCGGTCCCTTCACCACCACAAGCCGAGCTGAGCCCTTCAGGGCTGTCTGAGGTGACCTATACTAGGGCCTACTCTCTGCAGGAAAAGAAGGATCAGGGCATCTGTGGAGACTCTGTCACCCTCAGAAGGGCCGGCAGAAGCAGCTGGAAGCCACGACGGTCCCTGAGCCCTGAAGAACACGCCCAGCTCCGCTGGTCCTGACAGCACTTGTGCAGAGTTACTGCTGCGAGCCTCTGTTTCCAACAACTGCACAAGGTGGGCTGCCCCGCTCCCACCTGACAGCTAGGGAAACCAAGGCTTATGGTTCCTAGGTGTGATGCAAGGGTCTCCACCCAGACTCTGGGGAGGAACCCCCCTCCCCCACTTCCCTGCACTGGCCTCTATGCCTTGAGCCACAGAAACCACAGCCAGAGTGAAGCCTCAAGACAACTTAAAATGGGAGAAACTCTTAAAAGCCACACACTCTAAGCAGCTGGTTCTGAACGGGACCACCAGCCACCCACCTCTGCAGGGCACATGCGTGGACGGTGGCCGCGTGGGTCGCCATCAGCTCTGATGGACGGACCAGCAGCGGGGTGACAGGGGCTTAGGATGCGGCGAGCACAGCTTCTCTCCTCTCGAGGGCCCGTGAAATTGCCAACGTGTTTGGCGTGGGGCCATGTGCGCACCCCGCTTCCCTCCCCCACAGCTGGCCACGGAGTTCAAATATCAATTACGCGAAGCTTATGACTCTCCCATTTAACAGAAACCATCCTGCACTTTTCCAGTAACACGCCGCCCTGACCGAGGAACAGCATGAGTACGACGGAGTCCCACAGAAACCGGCGGGGCCCTGCCTGGCGCCCCCACGACCCGACGCGTGCACCACAACAGGGCTGTCAGGCCCCAGACTCCTCACAGCAGGGAGCCCTGCTTCTCGCCTGAGGAGGTCGACAAGCCCACCTTAAGCCCCAGGCCCTCACGCACATTCTGGGTGCAGGAATCTGAAGGAAGGTTCTAGAGACCATGGGAGATGGAAGCAGGTAGCAGAAGCCCTGACCTGATTTCAGGGGACCAGCCAGCCTGACTCAGCGCCGCGGAGACTTCTGGATCCCTGAGCTGTGGCAGAGCTGGGAGAGGACAGCAACCCGCCTGCACGATGGCTTCCTCCAGCCCCCCGGAAGAGCCTCGGCCTCTGTGGGTCACCTGGGAGTTTACCGTCCAAAAACTAGTCACATCTGGCTAGACGACAACACCCAAGTCCCTAATGCCCGAACGAGGCCACGTCTGGCATGGGACACGGACACGGCACTGGAGACGAAGCTCGTTCCCAGGATGAAGCGGAACTCGCACTTTCAAAGGTCACTCTCCTGCGGTCACAGACTGCGGGGAGACCAACTGTCCCTCCAGCTCGGTCAGTCCCCCCCCATGCTCCACATCTTGGGGGTGGATGATGCCCAGGTTGTACCTGTCACCCTCTCCCTTGGCCACTGTGGGGGGACTTGAAAGTAAGGCCAGGCTGTACCTTGTCTACACACACTGGACGGTCACTGCTCCCTGGCCCCACTTGGGACGTGGCCCCCACCTACTGCTGCACTTTCAGGGGGTCCACTTGGTCAGGCAGTCAAGGACCAAGGGGCCACCACCCTTGGGCAGCAGAAGGGAGGGCCTGTGTGGGCGGGACTGTCCTTCTGGAACTTGGGGGGACCTCTACCCATGGATGTGAGCAATACTGACTGAGTCATGGCAGACGGCGGGCAGGAGGCCCCACACGCAGCACAGTCTGGTTTAATGGATGCCCAAGAGGTCTGCGGGGGCCGCTGCAGTTAAACACTGCTCAGAGCTTGTGGACTCTCCCTCTAGAAAACACACTCAGCAAGTCTCAAGGCTTCATTCAGTGAAGGCTGCAACGTCTCTACTCTGCGTCCTAAATGTCTGCAGAAAGTCTCCACATCACTCAGGAAGGAGGGATTCAAGGACGCACCAAGCCAGGAGGCCACGGAGGTTATCGCCCATCGCTGGGCAGAGGTCTGACACACAGACAAGAGAAACTGTGGGGCACATGGTTGAGCCTGGTAAACATCACTAACCCCTCCCACCCGGCCAGCATCGCCCGCCTGCAAACGGGCTCCTCAAAGATGGAAAACAGTCGTCCTCCGTGAGCATCGACATGCTTGCTGACCGGCGGGATAGCACAAAGTTGCATCCAAGCCAGAAACACAGCACCAGGGCTTCTGCTTCAGGGGAAGAGCCGTCTCCAAACGCCTCGTCTCTCCGCAGCACCCACTCGTTCTGGGAAAGCCTTCACCCTAACAAAGCTCGGCTGCCTGCACTCGGGAGAAGAGCAGAGCCAGAACATCACGGCCCCTGCTCCTTCTTCCTCGCAGCCTCCAGAGCCAGGACACACAAGCCCGAGCACCCACCAAGAAAAGAATCCCAGAGCCGAGAAAAACCAGTCAAAACATGTCATTTTAATGCTAAACTATTGTATTTTACTCATCAGGAACAGCTTTATCCAACCTAAGTCATTATTAATGCTTTAGATATTGAGACTCACGTCATGTAAAAACATGTAAGCATCTCTCAACACTTTGTAGAACTATATAAATCACGAATAAAGATTTTTCAGAATATTTCCTGCCACAGTGTAATGACCAAGGTCTGTCTGTGTTTAGTTTTAAACCAAAATAGGGAGGACATTAAAAATGGGATTTGGATAGTGGATCTAAAGAGAAAAAAGAAAAAAATGTTGGTACTGAAGTTAACTCTTGCAGGTCCAGAACCTTCCCAGACCTAACCCTGCTCCTGTAGGTGACCATGTAAAATTAGGCAGTAATGAGAAATATAAAATTCAGTCCGTAATCCAAGTCAAAAAAATCAGAGTTCTGGCCTTGAAAACTGAAAAGCTGCTGGAATGACAAGTTTAACCCTTGAAACAAGACACTGAACCCCAATAACAGGCCTCAAACAAAAGACAACCCAAGTTCAGACCGACCACAGGGTGCTGATAGCTACCACGGAAGGAGAGATCTGAAACAGAGACGAGACTCTGAATGAAGAGCAGAAAGTGTGTGACACGCACGGGGGAGAAGGCTGGGCCTCGAAAGTACAGCACTGCGGGCTGATTCCACTCTCCGCCCCCATGGTCAGTGGCTGGAGCATGCCCAGAAGCGCAGCTGCCTGCTGAAGAGGCGAGTGTTGGCCACTCCACTCTAAACCCTGAGGAAAACCTCAAGCAAGAATTCCACTGCTGAAGTCTCTCTCCGCCGCCAAGCAGGCAGGGCTGCCCTGAATCCAGCAAAACTGCGTGGGCAGCTGCTCTTCTTCCCTTCCAACAGCCTAAGGATGATCCTAGAAACTCGCTTTCCTACAGCAAGGAAAGGGCATCTGGGGACCCCAGCGCCCCCTCAAGTATTCTTAGAGGCAGACGCGGGGATGTCACTTAGCCTACAAATATTTCCCTGTTTGTCCCTGACGTCTGTCATTACAAAAGTAAGGCTTCCAGTTGACTTTACAACTGGACTTGCCCCCCACCCCTTTAACTAGTGATAAAAAGTCACTCAAAGGAAAAGCACTCCTTGTATAGAAAGCTAAGCGGGGGCGAGCTGCCACCCCTGGCAGATCAAAGTGACGGCAGGCAGGACCCCGCGGACTGAAGGGACTGCGGAGATGAGGAGGTTGAGTGGCCAGGGCGTGGCCAAGACCAAGCTCGCCAAACCACACCCATCGGCAGGGTCGCTAGCGCTCCGAGCTGGAGCAGGCAGGGAATGGAGCCGGCTGCTCCAGCAGGGCTCGGGAGCCCAGAATAGACTCGGACCAGGTCAAGGCCGATGGAAGTAGCCCTGGGCACTGCACGCGTCACTCCCGCACTCCTGAACGCCAGACAGAACCCTCCGACCTCAGAGGCCAGGAAACACAAGCCCCTGGGATCCCCGAACTTCTCCCCAAACCTGGGGTGTCAGTCTTAAACGAACCAGTAATCTTCCTAGAATGCAATCTCCTGGAGACAGGAATTTAGGGAAACCCCACCCGGGAGAGCTCATTCAGAGTCAGGGGTAGAAAGGCTCTGGACCGAATAAAGCGGCCAGTCACGGCTGAAGAAGGGTCAGTTCCTCGGGGGAGGTCAGTGAGGCGGCAGCCCGCGTATCCAAGTCTCCCGACGCAGCGGCGGCGCCGCTCCCGCCCAGGATCGTTGAGTGACCCCACCCAGACCATGACCCCCTAAAAACCCTAGTGCTGGGATCCCGTGGTTGTGAGGGACCCAGATGCTGCGGGTGAGTCCTGGACCCTCGCCAGATTCCAACATCGCCGCGCCCCACCGTGAGCCGAGTGCATCCCGCCCTGCTCCGGTAGCCGCGGATGCGAGCCCCGGGCGGGCGGCGGGGACGCAGCGCCCGCAGTGCGACTGGCGCAGCCGCCAGGCGCGGGGCGCGCCGCTCGGACCCGACCCGGCACTAGGAGGGTCACCAGCTGGTGAGCTGCACCTTCGAACAGCGGAGGCTGCAGGCCACCGAGAGCCGCACCCGGCGAATAGGAGGGGCACCAGTTCGGGTTGAGAAAGACTGCGAACCGGGAGAGGACCAAGATGGGGATGCGAACTGGGCCGAGGGCGAATCCCCGCTGGCTGGGAGGATCGGACAACCGCTTGAGGGCCTTCTCCGGACACCGGGAAAAGAGGGTCTGAACTGAACCCAGGGACTGGAAAAACGAATCAAGTGGAGAAAGGGTCCTTTCGAAAGTGAAGACAAACGGGAGGCTCACTACCTGGGCCAGCATAATTGAGGCGGGGGCTGGGGAAGGAGAGAAGAGGGGTACATCTTGTGAGTGTGGGAGGAGGGGAAACCAGAAGTAGGGGTAACATCCTGAGCCCGCAAGCCAGGTCTGCGAGCCAGGGCCCGTCCAGTACAGGACAAGATAGGAGAGGGAGAAGGAGAGGGAGCGCGTACCCAGGTCCCAGAGTAAGCAAAGGGGGTTCCTCTGGAATCCGGCTTGGGAAGGGACAGTCGCCAGGCTATCACAGGGTCGCAGAGTGGAAGGAAAAGGTGTCGGGGGCATCGGACAGAGGGGCAGCGTGCAGGGGGGGGGGCCTATCAGGAGGGACGTGGAGGATGCACTGTCCTGCGGGAAAACGCATGACGCAGGGGCACGGTCGACCCGGAGACGGGACCGCTCACCTTAGGTTTGTACAGCCACTTTCGGAACCTGTTCATCATCGCCGCGCCGGCTCCGGCCGCGCTCGGGCCGGCCCTCGCCCTCCGCCTGGGCCCGGCTGCGGCGCTGGACGGACGCGGAGGCTGGGCCGGGACCGCGCTGGCCGGAGAAGGCTGAGCGCCAGCGCAGCGCAGAGCTGGAGCGGCGGGCTGCAGGTGCGCGGGGCAGGTGCGGGGCCCGAAGGATGCTCTCCGAGCGGCGCGCGGCCGGCCCAGACCCGCGAGCGGACGGGCGCACCGATAGGCGCGGGCACCGGGCGCGCGGCGCCTCACCGCTCCGTGGCACCCCGCGCCTCCGCGGGTCACGGCCGCCCCGCGCCGCACATGCGCCGAGGGCGCCGCGAGCCCCCGGCCCGTCGGGAGCCGCAGGCGGGGCCGGCGGGGGAGACCGCCAATCGGCACGCGGCGCCGCGCCCCACCCCGCCCCACCCGAGACGCGCACCCGAGGGGCCGGGCTGCTTGGGACTACAGGTCCCGGCGCGCACCGCGGAGCAGGGCATGCGCGACCTCCGCGGGGCGCGGCCTCCTGCGGAGCACGGCGTTGCTAGGTGACAGCGCCCTAACGACGCCCTGCCGCGATGTGGGGTGCGGGCGCAGCCCGGTGCGGGCTGAGGTCCCCGGGCCAGCAAGAGGAGAGGACGCGGCGGCAAGCGGAGGCCTAAGGCGGCGTGGGTGGCCTGCGAGGTATGAGCGGAGGTACGAGCCAGGGCCGCCGTGGGGAGCGAGGCGCAGCCCACCCTGGCCTCTTCGTTTCTCCGCAATGCTCATCTTCCTTGCTTTCCATTTTCTGGCTTTAACGAGCCAGCTTTGGGGTCCTTTCCCTTAGCTCCTCAATTAAAGTTAGCGGTGCTTCCCCTGCCCCCTTAATCACCACAATAAATGGTACTTAAGACAAAAATCCTCTTCAGTAAAAGCCCCACCCAGTTGTACCCCAGTTTGATCTGTAAGCACACACACGCTCCTAGCCCAATTCCGAAGACCTCTTATGTGCCAAGCATTCGGCTGCGAATAGATAGATACAAGGTACCACTAAAAATTCCTATGCACAGCTAAGAAACAGGTGTAAAGAGGTTGAAGAGCCGGGTCATCATCTGGGGATGCCCTCAAACTCTTGCTGTCCAAAACTCTTGATTTCCTCTCGTTCCCTCAGAGACGCCACCTTTCCCACTCCTTCCTCGCCACAGAATTTCTCCCCTCTGGGTTTTCCTGGCTGAGTTCTCTGGCCTCCTGGGCTCACTGGGCCATGTCTATGAACACCTGCACCTGGCATGGGGGTTCTCCTTGTGGTGGTGGTGTAGTTCTCGTTATTTTTACATTCATTCTCCTGCCCCCTCTAGCTGCCACCCAATCTCTGCTGCCGTAAGTGCGAACCCCTCTTGTCTCCAGTTCCTTTCCACCTGTTCTTCCTTGAACACAGTCCAATCAGATTTCTGTGCAGCCACTGCTTTATCAGAGTCAACCTTGATCTTGGAGCTGCTTCATCCAGCCACGGCCCAGCCGGTCCCTCTCACTCCAGCTGTCAGTCAGCAGCAGGTGACCCATCTGGCTGCCCCCAGGCCCGTGCCTTCTCCCGCCACAGCAGATCTGTTTCCTTGCCCGGCCCCTTGGTTCCAGCCTGCTCACAACCGTGGCCCGATGCTTAGCCCATGGAAATTGCTTTTCTACCCCATTCCTCAGTGAATCCCCTTTTTTTAACTCCAGCTTCCACCCTGGGGCTCAGACCTGTAACACTCTTCATGGTTTGCATGACTAACAGTTCCCCTCAGGTTCAATGTGTCCGCAACTGAACTCTTCTCCCATAAAAGTATTCCTAAGGCTGGGGACATTCCTGAGAGTTACTAAAGTCCTTGTTTTACAAGCAAGGAGATCTGAATTCCAACTCCCAGAATTCTTGTTTAAAAAAAAAAAAAACAGTCATGGTGGTATAATCCCAGAGCTGGGGAGACTGAGGCAGGCTGGCGATCCCTGGGACTCACTGGCCAGCCTGGCCTGCTTGGTGAGTTCCAGGCCAAGGGAACAGCACTCCGGGCTGTCCTCTGGCCTCTGCATGCATGCTCACACAGCTGCACACACATGTGCACCCACACACACATTCACACGCACACACATGAACACACATGCGTGCCATCATGGTGGGAAAGAAAAGAAAATGTGCTTCTTGCCAGGAAGATCTTTCCAAAGTCTCATCCTTTGTACTTCTCGGAGGGAGCCTTGCACACTCCACCTTCAGGAGAGTGTGCAAATGTCACCTTTCTTTGGGGCAGCAGCAGAGCCCTAAAGTCAGATGTGTTACTCAGAAGGGAAGGGAAAGCAGAGATTGCCAAGTGTAGGGCAGAGTGGGATCATGGGCTGTGCTGTAAGCGCAAGCCACAGGGCATGACTTGGCAGCCGTGTTTAGCAGAATAGCTTTAACGGAGAGGAAAGAACATATTCTCATTAGCATACATTCAGGATCTTATGCAAATGAGGCCTCCAGTGCTGAGCGGGTTTGCATCTGACAGAACTGAATGCTCCTCGCTCACTAGACTTCTGTCCTCAGAAGATTGCTCTGGCCCTCTGACTAGACTAGTCACCAACAGTCAGACACTCAAGCCCCAGTCAGGGGATTTAACAGTCAGTCTGAAAAGAAAATCAATCAGCTCAAGGATCATATTGCACTTTATGGACCCAAGGCTCCTCACCTTGGCTCGGTGGTAGAGCACTTTTCTAGCTTGGGAGAAGCTTTGCACTCCATTCCTAGCACCTCGAAATAAGTAACAAATAAATAATAAAAGTTAAAAAGCAAGACGATCCGGGGCAGGAGAATGAATGTAAACAGGTCTCTAATCCCAGCGTGGAGTCAAGAGGATGGGGAGCCTCAGGCAAGCCTCAGTCACACAGCAAGACCCCGGGTCTCAAAAACACAAAGATAAATAAGTAAAATAAAGCTGAGAAGGAACAAGTGAGTGGAAACTAATCAACCCTGAGGTGCTTGAAGCATGTGTCAGAGTGGAGTGAAATGCGACCTACTTCCTATCACAGATGTGATCATTTTGCCCAAGTTTCTGGAAGATTTCAGTAGAGACTCAGAAATCCAAGTGTTCTTTCACTAAACAGAGGCACACCATGCCGCGCACGAGGATGCAGAGCCCTGCGGAAGCTCTGGGTCCTACAGTGAAACCAAGGGGCTGGACAGGCTGGTTTGGGTCAGGTTAGGCTCCCAAGGGGCCCCTCCCCATCCTGCCTCCAGTTTGGCTCATCCATTCCTTCCTTCCAGTGCCCACTGCTTAGGTCTTTTGTAGCTTGGGAAGGGCTTGGCACAATTCCTTTACCCCCTCTCTTCCTCTACCCCTTGGCTCTATCAGCCAAGGCTGTTCAGCTTACCCTGTCTGCGGAGAGACAAGGACAGAAGAGTAGGAAGTTTAGTGACAGGTGGAGCTAAACCTGAAGCCTCCCTTCCCCAGACTCCCCACCCACAGTGGCCAGGGCCCGGAGCCTAGGCCCCTGCTGTTTCTCGGCCAGCGTGGACCCTGGTGTGGCGAGAGGGGCCAGGCTGTGGGACCTGACCCGGGCCGGCTCATCCGTGAGACCAGGAGGGGCTGCATGCCCCAGCAAGGTCTTCGGTGAGGAGGAAGGATGCTTAGGGTGAGGACTGGCACGTGTGTGGACCCCACGCATTCCTTTTTGTCTGTTAGCTGCACTCAGCTGAGAGAAGCAAAATTTTGCCAGGGCACAGGCTCCTCATGGCGGGAATGGTTGTCTCTTCAGGCCCGCGAAAGGGGCCGCCTGCCAGCGTCAGCGCTTGTTTGCCCCAAAGGAATAACTAGCATCGGACAACTTGAAAAAAAAAAAACCCTGGAGCCTAGACGGGCACTCCAAGGAAAAAGGATTCTTCACCCCAAGGAGCTGCTGTGGCCAAGATTCCCGGAGTGGCTGGGATTGTTTCCCGCTTACCAGCGCCAGTAAGACACAAAGAGCTGCAGAGCTTGCCAGCCCCAGAGAGCACCAGGGCTGGCGAGACCAACGGGACAGTGGTGGACCCGGCAGGAGCCCAGCCCCAGAGTGCTCCTCTGGCAGGTGTTCGTCTCAGCGAGCAAGTCTGGCCCCGTCCAGGTGCGGCACCAGGACCGGGTGGCTGGGTACAGCTCCTCCCAGGCCCCAGCCTGGCCCGCTTGCCTTCCTGGCTTGGTGAGCTCCCCTCTCCTAAGCCGCAGATGAGAGGTCAGACGGCGCTGTTCTGCCTGGCCTGTCCCCTCCTTAAGGCCACTCTGGAACTGGGGGTGTTGACACTGCTGTCAGTGATACATACGGATGCTGTCTGAGGTTGCAAAACTAGAACTCAGGGCCAGCTCCCCCCCCCCCCCCGGCTCTGCACTGCCTGGTCCAGGAGGACGGCAGGCCGCCTACAGTGTTACCCGTAATGCCGCCATCATGCTGTGGAGTTTTATGAAGCGCCTCCGTGCGGGTTACTCTGGTGAAGTTGAGACCAAGATGCTGAGCTGCCAACCAACCCCTTCCGGGCCTCCAGGAAGCCTTCCTGGACCCGGTGATGCCGGAGTGGAGGCCACAGAGACTCTACCCCACAGGACACCACCCCAGAATAATGCTTCCTAGACTCTCCTGTGGCAGTTGCTTGCATCTACCATGTCGGGGTGGACACCTGGTCTCTCAGCCCCTTCCAGGAGAGGAAGTCACATTCAGAGGCCAAGTGACCGCTGGGCGCAAAGTCCGCCCACAACCACACCCCTGGGGTTCCACCTCAGCTTCCAGGACCCATACCCGTCCTGTCCTCTCTGACTTGCTCAGGAGGGGAAAGGCCCTCAGAGCTGGTGCGGGCCCCCAAGGGCTGGCAGGGGGCCCTAAGTGTCTCCACGGGGCCTCTCCCAGCCTGACCTCCACGGGAAGTGTAAGGGTTTCCCCCCTCACAGATGTCGGGGCTCCTCCTTGTGTAGAACCCAGAGGCCCGTCCTGGGAGCTGCTTCCTTCACTGCTGGGCACGTTCCTGGTTTCTTTCCCTCCTTTCTATTTCTGGGATTCCTGTGAACTGGAGTTTTGATCTTTGGGAATAGCTCCTTAATTTTCAAAGATCAACTCCTTAGTCTGGTGGTTGGTTAGGACTGGTCAGACTGGCCATCTCTCTCGAGACCTTTGAATGTCCTTCTTTAGTAAATCTCCAGCCTCGAGGGCCTGAGTGGAGGGGGCAGCCCGGCCGCTGGAGGCAAGTTGCCCCCATTGTGCCCAAAGCATCAGCAAACGGGTCTGCTCAGTGGCCCTGTACTCGTGGTCAGGTGCAGAGGGGCTGTTCACTCAAGGTGGGTAGAGGGGGTGTGGGAAGAGAGTCTGGTGGCCACTCCGTGGCTATCCAGAGAAGTCCAGTGGAACCCAAAGTTGAATATCACACTGCAAATGAGGAACTGAACTGACGATTCCCACTCCTCTGGGGGAAGTTGGGGACCACCTGGGCCTCCACCTCATTCCAAGCGATCCCTCCATGTTTGTCCCACGAGGGTCACAAGGATCTCCTTTAGCATGTTCACGGAATGTTAAGGACCGATGAGACCCAGCCACTTAGCCAGTACAAAACATTTTCTCTGGCCTTGGCTGTTTCAATATAGAAGTGTTAAACTTCCTAGCCAGGCTGAGCGAAGCTCAGAAGCTGTTGTTTGGCCTGAGCCCCTCCTAGGGGCCACCCGCTCGCAGTGCAGTACAGCCGTGTGTCTTTGGGGACAGGGCAGAGAGGCCTGGCGCCATGAGTAAGCCTCATCAAGGCTAGCCGGAAACCTCAGGGGGGCTGTCCAAAACCATCTCACGTTGTCTGAGTCCAGGCCCCCGCATGCCTCCGGAACTGTTCGCTGTTTGAGAGTTGGGCTCCTTGGTGTGGGCGAGGGTCCTGCAGCTGCTTCTGCCACCACCACGCTGGCACCCCACGGAGCGTGAGAATGTGACCCGTGGCTTGTTCTCAGGCGCTGCTGGGAAGATGACCTACTACGGAAAGTGCATTGAGATCGTGATAGAGCAGCTGGACGAATTTAAGTCCAAGAAGCACATTCCCGAGCAGTTCCTGGAGGCGGCGTCCACCTCCCTACAACAGGTAAGGTCAGGGTGGCCACGTCACTGACCCACGTCACCTGGCACTTCACTTCCAGGAGACCCTATCTCCCACCGTGCTGTGGGGTGACTGTCAGAAATCCCTGAGTGGAAATGGGGGAGGGAGAGCTGATCTCAGAGAGAAACTGGGATTCCTGACCTGCACCCTCTCCCCAGCTTCTAGAAAGAGTGTGTCCTCCAGCTGAAGCTGCAGTTTGCAAGGGCTCGTGGGGTTGCAAAGCCTGTTTGCAAAGGTTGCGCTCTCTCTCTCTCTCCTCTCTCTCTCTCTCTCTCTCTCTCTCTCTCTCTCTCTCTCTCTCTCTCTCTCTCTCTCTCTCTCTCTCTCCTTTGCCCCTCGGCTCTTTCCCTGAGGACTCTGAACACTTTGAGGATGTGATACTTTAAAATAGCTGGGTCTGGCCCAGCAGCAGAACCCCGTAGTGCAGGCTAGCCCACCTCAAGTTCTTGTAGGGCTGCCTGGCCAGCGCACACCTCAGGCAGACACAGAACCAGGCCGCTCCTAGACCTGGTTCTGGAAGCTTGTCCAGGGCCCGGCCCAGCTCCCTCGTTTGCCTACGTGGACCTGACCGCAAAGCAACTCAAAAGCCAGGTTTTAGCAACTCCCTCGATCTCTCCTGCCAAAGGCCTCTGGACCCCGAGTCCCCGCAGTCCCTACAGCAGGGTCTACTTGCAGCAAGACCCCAGCTCCCTTCCCCAGGTCCCGGCTTAGTCTGTGAGCACTGTCACACCAGACCTAAGGCTGAGTGCATTGTAACAGAATATAGTTCATGGTTCTGCCCACCACAGTGGCCTCCAGGTACTTCTAGAACATTCCATGATGGAAGTACCAGCAGCTGATGAGGTCTTCGCTCTGCACATTACATGACAACAGGTGGGAAGGAGGCAGAATGTTCCACATGAGCCCACCACAGTGGTCTCTACTTCCACGTGAATTTTGAAAACTAAGCATCCAAACCACAGCACCCCCAAAGCAGACCTTCTCCATCCTCCCCTGGCAGCTGCGGTTTGGTCATTGCATGCTCCTTGCCAGACCTTTGTGCCCAGGCTGTTCTTCCCCCAACACCTGCTCTGCAACATTCTGATTGGCTGTCTGGATGCTACCTGCCGTGAGTCTTCTTAAACACAGAGGCTGCTCTTTCTCAGGCTCTGGCCTGTCCTTGTGTGGGTCCCTCGGTGGGTCACCTTGTTTCCTGACCCCCTCAGCGCTGACCTCTCCCCACTCCCCAGGCCCACACTCACCCAGCCCTGACCTGTGCACAGCACATACGTCCTCCCAGCTCCCCAAAGTGCTCATCCAGCGTCGACAGCTTTGTCCCCCTCTTGCTCAGCAGGGGTCTGCACCTGCCCTCACAGCCCACCTTGGCACGGCACAGTCCCTGCCGTTCCCTGTGAAGGGCTCCTCCTACCTGTGCACACAGCCCCTCTCCACTGTCCTGACCCACAGACGCAGCAGGTGCGGCCCAGCTGCCCCGCACCCTCGAAGTCCTCCCACCCAAAGCCCTGTCTTTTCTGCTGGCCACACTGCCTACCTGGTGCTTCTGGATCATTCCATCTGTTCCCCCGCTATACTTGACTCCCCACACACGGCACAACTCCACATCCCCGGGTTGTTCAGCCATTTGGGACCATTTTACACCATCTGGGCCTCTTCGCAAGTCCAGCAGGGAGCATCGTTCCTTGACTCTTGCTGCAGGAATCAGTGGGGCGTTTTGTTGTTGCTGTTGGCAACCAATAGATTAGTGACGGCAACTGAGTCCTAGTTGCCCCCTGGCAAGTCACAACATGCATTTCCACAGACAGCGCAGCATCCTGGCCACCTGCTAAGCCAGCACAGTGGGCAGCAGCAGAAGTGCCCAGGGAGCTGCCCAGCGCTTTGCACACAGGCCCTGGTGCCACCCCGAGTACAGAAGCAGCTGCTGCTTCAGAGGCACTAGTCCTTTCAGCTCTCGCCAGGTCCTCTGATGCCAAAGCAGGAGGGGCCCTGTCCTGACCCAGTGCGCACACCTCTTGTTAATCTCCACCTGCCAGAAAGTTGCTGGGACACACCAGCCCCCAGCTCAAGGCTAGAGGTGCCGTGTGCTAGAAACTTGCACAGCCTACTGACTGCAAAGCTGCAGGGCATGGCATTGGTAGGTACAGCGTGTGCCCCCAACGCATAGCAGCACTGACCCAGCCGATTAGAAATGTGGGCTTATGTACATATACCATCTTGCAAATGAAATTAGATTGTGCAGCACAGAATCTGGCCCAGCTACAGCAGCTTTGGTTCTGTCTTGGGCCTCAGGGAAGTGTCAGGAAGAGAGAAAGCTCAGCCCTGACACACAACAGCTGCAAGGTCCCCAAGCTGGCACCAGCCTGCAATGTAGGCCCAGAGCTCCTCACTCCTGGCCAGTTAAATCACCGTGGAGGGCACTGAATGGAGGCCCAGGAGGTGTCAGTCCCTGGACACTGCCTAGCCGGCTCAGCGCGCTCAGCACCCCCGCCTGACCACACTAGGGAACAAGCTCGAAGGATCCACATGGGCCCGAGGACAGAGGAGGGGGTGCAGTGGGCTCCTTAGACAAGCCAAGGCCAGCCTCGAGGACCTGTCTGGCTTTAAGGGGAGATCTGTGTGGAAGGTGACGAGACCCCGAGAGCCCAGGGCCTTGACTTATGGACAAAGGCAAGTGGACTAAGAGAACCATTGGGCCTGTGCGCCTGACCACCAGACCTGACAGGTCTGCCCACAGGGCCAGGCCCATGACCGGGAGGACAGTGAGCAGGAAAAGATCAGGGCTGGGTTAACAAGAAAAGTACAAAAGGCTGGATCGCCCGGGGGTAAGCAGGTAAGAGAGGCCCAAAGCAGCGCCTGCTCTGCTAAGCCCGAGGGGAGGAGTAAAAGTCCGGGGGCAACTTTACAAGAGTTAGAAGAGAGCCAGCAGGCCAGGTCTCCTCTGTACTCCTCCAGGGCGGGGCTCACCAAATCTTGGAATGCGTCGTTTTTACTTTGATCTATCAGTTGTTTCAAAGAAAGCCTGGGGGGTAGCTTGGTTGGTACAGTGCTCGCCATGAGGACCTGGGTTGAGTCTTCAGAAGCCACAGGGAAAATAAGCCACGCGTGGCAGTATCTGCACTGCTAGGGAGGCAGAGACAGGCGGACCCTCAAGGCCTGCTGCTAGCCAACCTGTCCTACTGGTTAGCTCCTGACCAGTGAGAGACCCTGTGTCAGCAGTAAGGTGGGCAGCACCTGAGGAGGACATCCATGACTGACCTCTAGTCTCCACGTCCACGTGCACATGTGTGCCCCACGACCTTCATGCTCACATGTACACATATCTGCGTGCACACACGTGCATGCACACATGCACATATGTGCAAAGGAAGAGCTCGGCACCGAGAGCGTTGTAGTGTGCATGGGTGTGTGCGTGTGTGTAAGCATGCTTGCCTGAGTGGATATGAACACTGTACCTGGTACACGTGGAGGTGGTTATGAAGATGATTCAAGAATCGTCTTTGGTTACTCTTTCACCTGGTTGTTTGTTACCCAACTCCGACATGCTTCGAGAATTCCCAGGTTCTGCCTTCCAGGGCTGACAGGCGACCACACCAGCAGGCATTTTATGTGGAATCCCGTCCTTTAGCTTGCGTGGCGAGTGCTTTAATGGCCGAGCCATCTCCCCAGCGCTTAGACATGGCTTCGTCATCCCTCAGCACAGTCAGACCGACTTGCTGTCCTCCAACTCTTCTGCCCAGGGCCCAGTTTCCTCTGACAAAAGTAGCACGTCAGTGACAGGGTTGGGAAGGGGAGGAAGGAGGGGGGCAGGAGGCAGGGCAGGCGGCATGTGAGGGTACGGCTGGCAGCCAGTGTCGGCAGGGCTGTCTGCTCACCACTTGAAAGACAGTGCTCAGGGATAGCTGATGGGGCGTCAGTGTAGTTAATGGGGATCCTGGGGTAGGTGTTTTCAGAGCACAGCGATGAACTGGAGGACATGGCCGGCGGGAGGAAACAGCTGGGAAGGGTTCAAGCGCCATCTTCTTCACCAGCCAGAACAATGCAGCCAATTCTCCCTCGGGCGCTAGCTCACAGAGTCCCTCTAGCCCCCACTGGCAGCTCCAAGCAGGGAGGAGCCCCCCTCTTTGCACCTGGCACGTGGTCCCCACAGCGTTCCCTCTAACAGGGAAAGAAACAATAACTGACCAGTGTTGTGCTGTTGGGACAGGCTTTGTGTGAAAACAGAGGTCAGAAGCACCTCTCTAGAGGCAGGGGGAGGGGCGTCAGGAGTGCATCCTCGCGTCAGGAAGTAGAAAGTTCCAGCACCATGGAGCAGAGCCATGGTGTGAGTTGGGCAGGCAAAGAGATCTGGCCAGTCCACTTCAGGCAGCAGCCAGTGAGAGTCCTGTTCTGGAAGAATCTAGGGATCAGGATATGAATTCCATTTGAAAGCAAGCGCCCTACCGTCTAGATTGAAAGCTGACGGAGGGTGGTGTGAGCTTGGATCCCTAATCTGACTGGACATGACACAGATGGTGCTAGCACCACGAGCCCAGGAGGCTGGGGCCAGATACCTCAGTGCAAACTTCTATGGGACCTCCAAGTGGAGAGGCCAAGCAGACAGAGGGGCGGAAGTTTCTGGAAGCGGAGAGAGAGATTCTGGCTGGTATGTAGACTTTTGGGAATGAGCATAGACTCTGGCCGAAACCAGATCAGGTCACCAGAGAAGCATGGATAAGAGAGAAATAAGCCCAAGGCTCTCCCTGTGGAAGCTGAGAAGCCAAGAGGAATCCCAGTGGCTTGGGAACGTGTGATCCACGAGAATATTATTGCTACGTGGAGTTCCTTGAGGAACCCAGAAGGCAGGAGAGAGTGGGACAACTTGGCTCCCCCAGAGTCAGCCTCCGGGGAGCCTGTCTTGGTGCTGCTGCAGCACCCCCCTGGTGACAGGCAGGGACTCTGGCCATCGGGAGGAAGAGGGTGGCCCGGCCCTTGCACACCCAGTTTTCCTGTAAGCGTGTATGACAGCAGCAGAACTCAGGGTACTGAAGGAAGCCTCTCTGGCTTCCGTGCAGTGCTGGGGAGGCAAGGTCAGGACCCGGAGTGGCCCACGTGGGGAGACCACGCCTTGAGTTGTGACCCGTCCCAGGTCCTGCGGGTACTTCCGATAGTCTGTTGGTTGTGTTTGCACGTAGGTGGGTATACATGCGTGTGCAGGCAAGGCACTTGAGTGTGTGTGCCTGCAGAGGCCCACGGGCGACATCAGAAGTCATCCTGGATTGCTCTACCTCCTTATTGCTTTTCTCTGTGGTTTCCCAGACTCCATCAGCCAGGGCCAAACGTGCAGGCTTCTACCATATCTGCCAGTATTTTCACGTGGGATCTAGGGATCCAAACTCAGATCCTTTTGCTTATCCTTAAACCCGAGTCAGCTCCTCTGCCCTGATGGTTTTATTTTTAAGCATAGAAACGATTGAAGAAATTGCAAAGGAAATTTACAATTTTAGATTTGACCTAAAAAATTACACTGTGTACATGTCATATGCTCCAAATGCACAAAGTTACGAAGCAAGGTGCCACTCAACAAATTGCTGTCACATCAACGACTGTGCTGGTATCCTTGACATGGCAAAAATTTATAAAAATTATTAAGAAAAATGCCATCTACAAAAAGGTCAACAAGGAACATAAATTGATAATTCCCAGAAAAAATCAGGGGCCCAGTAAACATATGAAAATTTTGCCATTAAGAAAAAAAAAAGAAAAATGAAAAAAGTGAGAAACCAATGTTTCTTCATTGGGTAGATGTGGACGTAAACGTGTAGCTCATGCCTTTCTGTTAGTAATTATGTAATAGCAGGTCCTGGTTTATTGCCAGCACTGCAAAGGAAAAAAATGAATTTTGAAAAAAACATTTTCTTGGGGTTGGGGATTTAGCTCAGTGGTAGAGCTTGCCTAGCAAGCGCAAGGCCCTGGGTTCGGTCCCCAGCACCGGAAAAAAAAAGAAAAAAACATTTTCTTAAAAGAATGCTACCGAAGGCTGGAGAGATGGCTCAGGGGTTAAGACTCTGTCTTGCAAGCCAAAGGTCCTTGGTTCCGATCCCATGTCCCACATAAAAACACCAGGCAGAAAAGGCGGTGCCTGCCCCTCCTGGGAAGCTCCAGGGCAAAGCAAGAATGAGGTGGAAGCATCCAGCATGATTCTCAAAGTCACAGGGACACACAGTCCACACACACACACACACACACACACACACACACACACACACACTCACACTCACACTCACATATAAAATAAATAAAATGTTTTTAAAAGAATGCCTATGAAGCTCAGCAGCTCTGAGTTGCTTTGGCGCCCCCTTTTGGGAACGTGGCGGGGTATTTTGTCATTTGCTTCCATCTCTACATGGCGTCACTTGAGGGCTCCATCCCTCTGGTCTGTGACTTGCGAGATGATGGTTGACCCACCCGCTGCTGGACCCGCAGGCGGCCTGTTTCACGGCTGCTCGGACACTTGCCCGTGGACATTTTCTGCATTCTGGATGCTTCCTGCAGTTCCCAGAAGTGCGCTCACTCCATTAATAAGGTCAGGGGAAAAAAAAGGTTCTCAAAACCTATTTTCCAAATTGCTTTCGGGAAAGGCTCAGCAACTGTGTCCCAGCTCCCCCAGCCGAGCCGGCTGCAGCAGACATGCTCGCTCCGTGCGCACCAAGCATCTCGTGGGACAAAAACCCAGCGCCACCAGAGCGACCACCGACCTGTGTTCAAGACGTGTCTTCCTTCCTTGTGATAAGGGATCTTTTGTTTGTTTTCATTAAGATTTTTAGAATCTCAGGGCTGGAGAGGTGGCTCAGGGGTTAAGCCTCTGCCTTGCAGGCGGAAGGTCCTGAGTTCGGATCCTAGACCCCATGTATAGACGCCGGGCGGAAGCGGGGGCGGCCTGCGTTTCTGGTCCTGGTAGGACGGAGCCTGTCCCGGGGCAGAGTAAACAAGGAGGAGGTGGAGGCGTCCATGGTGGTTCTACACACATGCACACGCATACATACACACACACACACACATACACACATGCACACACACACACACACAATTGAATAAATAATAAATTTTAAAAAACTTCTTTAAAAAGAAAGATTTTTAGAATCACCAGGTCGAGGACTGGGGGACACAGGTCTTGTTCTGCACGCTGCACCTTGTGGCAAAGCAAAGCTACTGACGCCCTTTCTGCTTTCACCACTTTATAAGAATATTGAGTATTTGTCCCCGCTCCCCGCTTCCCCTCCCTCCCACACCCTTCCTTCCCGTCACCCCCTCCCACCTGTGTGCTTCTATGGCCCCCAGGGTTCACCCTGGCTTGTCTACTCCTGTGTGGGCTCAGCCCTCCATATATACCAAGTTACCTCTCCTCAGGCCACCCTGCTGATACGTGCATTTCCCTTCACTCATCTGGCTTTAGAACCAAGGTTTCCACTGTGAGTTCACATTCTATGGGTATAATGACAGCTGCCTACAGAGCAGTTTGATGTAGTGTCTTCCTACCTGTAGGTCTATTGGCCATCTTCCCTACTGATTTATTTCCTTCCCTTTTTTTAGGTTCTTTTCTAGCTTACAGTAACAGGGACAGGTACCCTTCTGACAAGCAGGTCTTGAGTCCAATTAGAAAGCAGTCGGTTGTCTCCTTGGTGCTCAGGCCACTATTAACTGGTGGTCACTCACCACTAAAATTTTAAACAGGTTGGCAGAACATGCATTGCAAATTGTAAGAAAAGTATTATTTAATTTTGCGGTTGAAAGTGTGGACCATCGGAGAGGAGGGCCCAGAGGAGAGTCAGGCATGCACAATAAAGGACTCTCTGGGAATTGGGGCGGGAGGCACTGGGGGATGGGGAGGGAGGGGGGAGGGGAGGGGGAACAAGGGGCTCGGGGGGAGGAGGAGGGAGGGAGAGAACTGGTGTACCTATTAAGTTTGTTTGAGCAGAAATAACAATAAAAAATGTAAAAAAAAAAAGAAAGTGTGGACCAAGTTTTTTGTCACTGAAGTATTCTGAAATATTCCTTGATGTTTAAAGGATTTTTTTGTTGTTAAAATGGCTTGAGCTTAAAGTTCTAGAGTCCATTGCTTAGATCTCCCATGCCTGCAGTTACTCCTGGATGCCCTGGTTCTTGGGAAATGGCTCTGAGAAGCTGGAACACTGATAGGAAAGATTCCATCAGGGGCTTGTTTTCCAAAGTCAAGTACTGAGGAAGAAATCCCCAAGCCTCCCTGGGTCACATAAGCAGGTTGAAAAGTAACTCGGCGAGGTTTAAGGCTCAAAAACAGAGGCAGGTACCCACACCACAGTATGCTTGAAACAAAGATGAGGCAAAAAGAAAGGGAAAAACCCAACATTTTCCAAACTTAATTTGAAAACGTTACTCCTTTTTAAAATAACTAACCCCTGCCATGCACAGGTCCAGTTGTCCTTTGCATCTGAAATGTCCCCCAAAAGCTCCCATGTTGAAGATCAGGTACAGGGTCCAAGGTGGGAAGTGACTGGGTCCCGAGGGTACCGCTCCCACCCCACCGATCCTCTGGTGGAATCATAAAGCAGCAGCGTTCCTAGGAGGTGGGTCTTTGAAGGATGCATCTTGTATCTAACCCCTTTCCTCTCTGCTTCTTGGCCTTCTCCGTGTGAGGAGCTGGCCCTTTTCCTCCATGTTTCTGACTCGCTGTGGGCCTGAAAGCACAGGAGACACCATCTATGAACTGAGACCTGGAAACCATGAGCCAAACGCGTCTTTCCTCTGTGTACTTTTCTTGGCTATTTGTCATAGCAAGGAACAGTCTTAACACAGTTGACAAACCAGAAATGTTGGGCTGGAGAATTGGCTCAGGGGTTAAGACTCTGCCTTACAAGCAAATGGTCCTGACTTCGGATCCCAGGTCCTACATAAAACACGCCAAGAAGAAATGACAGCAGCCTGCACTTCTGGCCTTGCTGGGTGGAGCCTGGGAAATCCCAAACAAAGAAAAAAAAATCCAATATAATTCCCAAAGTCATCCTCAGTCCTCCACAAGGACATGCAGTGCCCTCTGATACACACACACACACACTGAATGAATGAATGAATGAATGAATGAATGAATGAATGAAAAATCTTAAAAAATGACAATACTAAAAAAAATCAGGGGGCTGGAGAGGTGGCTCAGGGATTAAGCCTCTGCCTTGCAGGCGGCTTGGGTTTTTTGGTCCTGGTAGGGCGGAGCCTGTGAATCCCGGGGCGGAGTAAACAAGGAGGAGGTGGAGGCATCCATGGTGGTTCCCGAATTCACCCGTGGTTCTACACACACACACACACACACACATACACACGCACGCGCACACACACACACACAATTGAATAAATAATAATAATAATAAAAATCAGGCAAAAATGGCAGCAACCTGCATTTCTCGCGCTAGAAGATAGAGCCTGGGAAATCCCAGAGTGAAGCAAAAAGGAGTTAGAAGCAATCCAGGATGATTCCCGAAGTCGCCCTTGGTCTCCACGGAGATGCACAGTGCCCTCTGATACACAGACACACAGACACACACATACACACACACACACACAGACACACACAAACACACACACACACTAAAAATAGAAATAAATAAAAAGAAAAAATGGAAACAAATTTTAAAATGTTCTAAAGAGTCCATGGACAAAAAATCAACCCTGTCTCTCCCTCCCCGCCAGCCCCCCACCGCGCCAGTTCCTTCCCGTGAGGACAGTGTCTGACTGCCACCAGAAACTCTCCTCTTGCTGTCACTTCTGCACAGGCTCTTCCGGGACTGTGCTTGCTCGCACAGCATTCTTTTGGATAGCGCTTGATTGAGTCACTTGAAAGCCTTTACGTGAATGTACTTTCTGAATCGCTGTGGTAGAATTACACATGGCCTAGATCTGGCCACCGGAGCCATTTTTGGGTGGCTTGGAGCATGTCCGTCTCTCTGGAACGTTCTCATCTTCCCTGAGTGGGGCTCTGTCTTCATGTCCTCATGCAGCCTGACCCCATCCCCTCCTGCGTCCTTGGGGTCGCCATTCTATTTTCCGTCCTTGGATTTGTCTCGTGTAAGTAAAAATGTTTGTACATCTATAGTTGGTGTCATTTGTATTGTCTTGTTTCCTGTGTTTATCCGTGTTTGTACCCCCCCATCACTAGCTCAGGAGAACCCATGGGATCGGTCCCTGGGGGTCCTGCAACCCCAGTTACTATGCGTGCTGCCTTCTTCCCGTGGTTGGGTTAGCCAGCCTCTTCCCACCCCCGCGGGAGCATCCGCTCCTCACTCTTGCCCTTGCCGTCCTGGTCCTGGCAAGCGCTCTTGGCTTTCTCTTGCAGACCGTCAGCCCCCAGAAGCATGCCTTTGTTATGGAGGTTCTGTCCGGCTGTCTCGAGTACCAGAAGTTACTGACCACAGTGGTGGACGCCTTCTATGTACGAGATGGCCGGCTCTGCCTGTGGGCCGACTACAACCTCTTTGAGGGTGGGTGTACGCACCATCCCTGAGTCCCCAAAGCCCCGGGCCTGTTCCCCTCTACAGAGCAAGGACCTGAAGAGGTAGCGCCCACAGATCCCCCATAGGTTGACCTGAGGGGAGGCAGCAGATAGGCAGCATTGGGCCGCAGAAGGCTGCTCCTTGCATATCTGCCTAGATTCCCCTCCCTTGCTCCTTAGGTGCATGAGTGGTGGCCCAGGCTGGCTACATTTCCTCACCTCCTACATGGGGAAATCGAGACCCCAATTTCTGGAAGCTGGGGTCTAGATAGACCTGCTGTGACAGCGTGTCACCAAGAGCAGCCTGGGAAAAACGACCTCGCAGGTCATGCCTGGCCTGGCGCTGCTGCGTGGACTCGGCCCGTGCAGCTGCAGACCTTCCCAGAGAGACAATACCAAAGTTCCCCCTCCTCCTGGTTCACCAAACAGGGTGTCTGCTCCGGATAGTGGCCGGTGCCATCGTGGGGTGGGTGAGGATCTACACGAGGACCTGCCCTTGGTCTTGCTCTGTCCTGGAGGAGGAGCGACAGTATGCCAGGGTGCCAACCGTGACTGTTGCCAGGTCCACAGCTGTCCTGGGCCTCCCGGCTTAGCCTCATAGACAGACAAAGGCCCCACAAAGGAGCCTCCTAGTGTGAAGGCTCGGGCGACTCAGCTTCGCAGAGTTAACAAAGTGGAACTGAGGATGATGTCACTTTTACCCAGAGAACCCTTGGGGTTTCTCAGAACTGACAGATATGCTAATATGTGCGGAAGGACCTGCGTCCAGCACCATAGAGCCTATATGTCTGCCCAAGGCGGCGGCTGCCAGATGGGGCTGTGGTCCCGCGCCCTGACAGGGTGAGGCATCCAAGGGGCCCGCAGCCTCTGCAGAAGCCCCCGTAGGTCCCATGCAGAGCCCCGTGCAGGGCCCGAGCGTCACGTCGCTTGTCTCCTCAGTGATCTGCTACCTGGCCATGTTCCAGCTGGACGAGCTCGGCTTCCAGCTCTTCTGCAGCATCATCAAGTCCCAGCCTGCGGCCAAGATCTGCAAGGTGAGACGTGCTGCCCCCCCCCGGCAGCGGGGGAGGCTGCCAACGCAAGGCTGGACTGGTACCAGAGGCTGAGGGGTCACCACCTGTAACGCTCCACCCAGAGGAACTCTGGCGGGTTCCTCCGTCCCTGGTCGATCCCAGCTGACACCCTCAGTCTGGGCGCCCTTTGTCCTGGCTGATATGAGGGACATGCTTTTCTCTCTGCATGTGCATGTGAGAACCCCAGGATGCATAAACACTTTCAGCTGCCTCAAGCAAGGCCTTCATTTTTATGAAAAAGAAGCTAGATTGATGGCGTCTCTGAGAGATGCTCGAGACGGCCCCAGCAGGCGTCTCGCACTCTGCGAGGTCTCCACTCGGTTCACGCTCTGCTGTCCCTGTGCCGAAATCCTAGGCCACAGAGAGATTCTATCTCCAGGTAAAAAGTAAAAAAAAAGGGGTGAAGGTAATGTCTGGGGCTCAACTCAGTGGTGGAAGAGTTTTCTAAACCTCGTCTGTCCCACATCTATGCCCTATTGGGTGATTCTTGTCCCATTGCAGACCTCTACCCACCCCAGGGCTCCAGAAAAAGGCCGGGTGGCTCCCACAAAGGGGGATCCAGATGCTGGGGACAGATGGCCGCCTTGGGCTTTGTCCCTATCCTGGACACAGCGAGCAGCACATCCAGGCTGCTGCTTAGGCAGCTTCTGCCCGCGGCCTCGCACAACGCCGCCGCCCATCGCTCCGAGACAGCAGCGGAGCCAGAGCCCCCGGCGTATTACTGATGGAATCTGCCAGATGGCCACAGGCCTTCTTGGACCCGCTGGAGACCCACCCTCACTCCAGAAGGGTCACGCTTTGTTCTGGGCCCCGTGAGGCCCCGCAGGGTCCCGGTCAGGATGGCGCCCCACAGGGCTCTCTCCACCTCAGTTCCTCAGGTTTTTCTTCAACCCCTTAAACCTGTGCTCGTGGATCAAGGATGAGTGGAGCCTCATCTACGAGACGGCCCATGTGAAGGAGAACTGGATCGACCCCCTGATGAGGTGAGTCTAGCTGCAGCAGGGGATCGGGGCCCCTGAACTCTATCCTTGCCTGCCATAGAGAACGTGGGCCTCCTCATTCCCTCCTGCTCACACGAGCTCTGCGGGAGGCCGGATTGTGCTCCAGGCTGGATGAGAGGTCAGGGCCAACCTGGTGCCATAGTCTATAGACTAAGACGCATTATCAGACATAACAGGGATCCCCCAGTTGCCCTCCCACTCAGGGGCTTAGGGGCATCATGTCTTCCTGGAGATGGACAGCTATGCCGCTTGGGCCCAACCAGAGCACTTACGTTCCAGCCTTGGTCACCTCCCTATAGTGGGGTCCTCTTCTTTTTCTCCAAGGGGAGGTTCTCTGTCCCAGGGTGGCCCCTGCTGCTAGGAATCAGGAGAGTCCCCAAGGGAAGGGATGAGAGGGAGTCTCATCACAAGCCTACTACCCTGTTCCCCCACCAACCTTGAAGTTGGGGGCCCTGGGCCCAGTCCTTGCTGCTGGGCCTCACTCCCTTGCACAGCGCCGGTTCTGCGGGTGAGACAGAACTGTTTCAAGCCATGCATCTGCTCCTGGGAATCCCCTCAGGAAGGGACCCTAAACAGGCTGCTGGTGGTGGTGGCCAACTCAGGGTGTAGAGAGTCAACAGGATGACCTCTGAGCAGTCCACTTCTGAAGCGCCTGAGACAGAGTGCCCCAGAGTCGAGCCTGAGGATAGCTGGGCTCCATGGCCCCTGCCCCACCCAACTCTCCCAGCTCTCTGCACTTGTCAGCAGCCCTGCTCCAGAACATTCCTTTCCCATCGCCCTTTTCTTTGTGGGGCCCCATCTTGCAGATGGTCAAGAGATATAACTGCCGGAAAGCTGAGGTGGCCACGGGACCCTTGTCTCCTAGAGACCCTATCAGGGCTCTGCCCTGATTAATTCTGAGTTGCTGATTATCGTCGGGGAGCCCACGTCCTCCATCCCAGCCGCCCCCTGTCCCAGGGCCTCCGGGTCCCAGTGTCCTGTACATGTGCTGAGGGCTATGACTATGGAAGGGTCACCTGTCCGCCCCCACCACACCTTAAGGGACACTCGGGCACTTGGCCCCAGGTGACCTGCTTAGGATATGACCTCAGTGGCTCTTTCGCTGTCAGATGGCAGCCAAAAGTCCAGGAGCTGATCAACCAACTGGACGGAGCACCAGCCGATCGAACCCTTGTCTCGAAAACCAAGATCCAGGTCACAGAGCCCAAGGAGTTCAACCTGAGCACCCCCAGACCCCGTGCCATTCCCGTGCCCGAGCCTGTTCCCACTATGGCCAAAACAAAACCAGTGAGTCGGGTGCTCATGGTGGGCAGAGGTGCACTATCAAGATCCTCTGGCTGGCAGAGACTCTGGGAGTCATGGATACGGCGGGTCCTGGGCTTCTCTAGCACCACGGGTTCAACTTCCTCCCACCATCCCAGGTCCCCCGGAGCACCTACCAGGAGCCCAAGGAGCAGCAGCTACTACAGATGGTCAAGAGATACAATCGCCGGAAAGCCGAGGTGGCCACGGGACCCCTGTCTCCTAGAGACCCCATCAGGGCTCATTAAGGGCAGGGAAGGTTGGGAGAACGGGGGGCACAGCACATCACATGCTGGCCCGAGGCCTCTGCACGGCTGCCAGTGGGGCAAAGGTGCACGGTGTCCCGGCAGGAGCTGCTGCTGAGAGCGAACGTGGAGGAACTGCGATGCGCCATGCCCAGATCGCGCAGGGCGCCGCCAGCGCAGGTAACGCCCGGCCTCCGGCTCAGCTCGCAGCCTCGCAGGTCGTACACGTGTTACTTCCAACGGCATTTCAGTGGCAGCACAATAACCCGCTTGTTTAGCTCCCCCGCCACGGAAGTCCAGCAATCCGGGAATGCTCTGGGGGGGTCAAGCAGCAGGTCACTCATCCAGTGACCACGGCCGCAGCCTCTGGCTCCAGATGCGGTGGGCTGAGCCTTCTGTGCATCTATACAGAGATAAAAGGAAGTGATCTGTAAGGAAAAGTCAAGGGGTCAGGGCACGGTTGCTGTTCAGAGAAGTTCACCCAGGAACACAGCAGCCTGCAGCACCCACGTGGCCCTCACCCCACAGCTGGGCGGGCTAGAGTTGTGACGGTGGTCTTCAGGGGCTATTCCTCCACCCTGGGATTTGAGGTGCCTTCTACTCATTTCATTTCAAGAGCCAGTGAGAGGCAAGGTCTGGGGCAGAGACAAAGGGGAGGCCCAGAGCCGGCCTGGGGACCATGGAGCCCCAGCCTTGCTGCTAGCTGAGGAGAAGGGAGTCAACCAGACCATGTGGGGTCCCCAGGTCCAGCAGTCCCTGCGCCTCCCTCACTTCTGCTCCACGTGGCCTAGTACCCAGGAAGGCAGAGAGGACAATTGAGGACGGAATGCTGCCTAGGGACCAGGGCGAGCGCATGTGCAAAGACGTCTGCAGGGAGGAAGGACGGGAGTGGGTGGTCTTTCAGGGGGCAGGGCCATCTCTGCCTGACTTGCAGGACAGCAGGAAGCAGCTGTGGCACCAATCTGCACCCCGCATCCGCAGGATCCCAAAGCTGACCTTCTACAGGGTGAGGAGCTGGTCGGGTCTCTCTGTGGCACCCCCTTTCCACCTGCTCTGCCCTCAGAAAGCTCCGAGCGTGGGAACCGGAGGACCCAGGGGCCCCAAGGACTGTTGCACCCTCGCAGCAGAGGGGAACCTCTGGGCAGGGGCAAGTGGGGAAGGCAGAACAGGAGGACACTTGCCCCCACGACACCGACCCCCAGCCATCCCTCCCTCTGTCAGCCTGACAACTTTCCAGTCAAGTTGAACACGGCTGCCATCCTTCGAGAAGGGTCCTTGTACCAGCGGCAGGTGGAGAAGGAACTGCAGAGGTGAGAAGAGGTCGTGGGTGCTTCCCTTCCAGCCCCCTGGGGTCGCCCTTGAAAGAAAATCATGGAGAGGTCTGCTGGGGACAGCACACCAGAGAGGGTTTGTGAGACCAAAAAATGCTGAGGAAAAGTCCCACAGGGTCAGAGCTAGACCTGGGGGGCGCGCGCCTGTGATCTCAGCACCAGACCTGGGGGGCGCGCGCCTGTGATCTCAGCACCAGACCTGGGGGGCGCGCGCCTGTGATCTCAGCACCAGACCTGGGGGGCGCGCGCCTGTGATCTCAGCGCCAGACCTGGGGGGCGCGCGCCTGTGATCTCAGCACCGGGAGGTGGGCTCAGGACGGAGCCGGCCAGGCGGGCCCGGTTACACAAGACCCTGGTTCAAAGCCGCCTGAACTTCCCTCATGTTCTCACACGGCCACACACCTGTGCCACGGGTGGAGATTTCCCTCCCGGGTCAGCAACGCTGGGGAAGTGGACGTCAGTGGAGCGAACTCACTCAGTTCTGTTCTCTGTCCGTGTCAGAGTGTCAGACGGTGGGCTGAGGACTCCATCTAGAAGATCCTCCCCACGGCCACCAGGTGCAAGCCCCAACGGGTTTTACCTGTGCTCTGGTTGTAAATGGGGGTTTCTCCAGCTCCCTCCCCAGGTTTGTGCTAGACCGACTCACAGGACTCAGGGACGCGCTCACATACATTTCCTGGTTTGCATAAAGGATGCTGTAACTGATTCAGATGGAGACATGTGTGAGGGGCGACCCCCCTCCCCCAGGAGCCTTCACGTGCTGGGCTCCCAGGCGCTCACCCAATCCCTGGCCTGCAGGTTTCATAGACTTCACGGGGAGACATGGTGGATTACGCCACTGGCCACGACAGAGTCAGCTCAGGTGGCGCCCCTCTGCTCTCCTAGAGGTTGAAGGACGGGCTGAAAGTCCTCTCTGACTCTTACCCTGTCTTGGACTTGCTGGAGACCAGCCCCGTCCTGAAGCTCCCCAGTGGTAGCCAGCTAACAGGAATGCAGACTAAATACATATACAAGGACAGCCCAGTCACTCTCAGGCTTAGAACACAGACCCCTTAGAGGACGGAGGTGTGCAGGTGGAAGACACACTGTCACTGGACTCCAGTAGCTAGTCCTGACCACCATGTTACTGGACTCCGATTCCATTATGAATACTTAGTCCTGACCACCATCATGCCAGCTGCGGTTGATCTGCATGTTACAGTAAATTCATGGCTGAACAGCCCATAAGAACAAAGGGGCTTTATTTTGGTTCATGGTTGTTCAGTCACAGCTCTCAGCCCAGCATGGCAGAGAGCTCATACCCCTACCAAGAGCAGAGGGAACTGGCCACACCACAGCCACAGGATACACCGTGTGCTGAAGAATGCCAATACTGCGCTGGCTTCCCCATCTCATCTACCGGCCCAGGGACGTCCACATCCGTTAGACAGTTTCCTGCAGGCGTTCTACACAAATGTGCCCAGCCTTCGGTTGTTAAGTTGACACCTGCGCATCTAATATGACACTGTCCAATGAAGGTACCCCTGAGGTTTAAAGGCTTCTGTTGGGTCTGTTACAAAAGTCTCTGCTCTCAAATCCTCCCCTTCCAGATATTCACACTGGTGGCTTGAGGCAATTGCTGTTCTTACTAAAGGTTCTTACTAGAACAACATTGAATTTCACACACCAGCTCACTCCTCTACCCTCAGCCACTCTTCTCTAATACACAAGCATGTTCTCTTTTGGAAGGGCCAGTGACTTAGCTGCTGTGCCCCGTCCCAACAGAAGGCGATAATTCTAGTGAAGAAGCTGCTTCCTTTTGTTCCACCTGAGAGGGCCTGAAATCAAATCTGTTTGTGAGGTTACTCCCGTGCCCCCACCCCACTGTTGCTCCTGTGTTCTTATGTGACAGTGAGGAGCACCAGGCGCCATCTCATTCAGCTCTGCTTAGCACTGTCTCCTGAGACTGTAAAATGCCACAAGTCAAGGATCCTGTCCTCAAAGTTGTCCACCTCTTCCAGATGCCAACTGAAATCTCTACAGGACTCAAGAGCACCCCTACTTGCACTTACTAATTCACTCTGCAGAACATAGACAGGGAGAGGGAGAAGGGCGCTGAGCTCCCACACTGCACCCAGAATGCCACACTCCAGAGTCTTTGCCCTGCTTGCTCTCCAGACACTCAGCCCAATTCTGACCCTCAGGTTTCGTGAGGCTTTGTCTCATGTGCATCGGTCCAGCAGCCTGGGCTGAGAGGCTCAGTGTCCAAGCCTCGGATCCCACCATGGTCTTTCCAGTAACTGGCTAGCAGCCAACTCATTAGCACAAAAAGACACTTAAAGGGGCTGAGGAGACAATTCAACAGGTAAAGCATCATATACGTATGAGGACCTAAGTTTAGATCCCTGGCATGCAGGTAACAAGGGAGGAACAGGATCAGTGGAGCTCGGGTCAGCCAGGGCGGTTGGACTGCAGATTCACTGAGAACCCTGTCCCAGAAAACAAGGTGGAGGTGACCAGATGCGACAGCTGCTGTCACGCTGGCTTCATGCTCAGCCATGTTGAGAATCCTCGTGACCAGCCTGAGGTCCTGCAGAAAGCGGGCAGGCCCGTGCCAGCCTGATGGTCACATGGTACAAAGAGATCTCTGACCAGTGAGCGCCAACACCTGACTCGCCCAAACTGGTCAGGGTGGCTTCTCCTTGGGTATGCCTCAGAGCTGCAAATTCCTGTGCACATCCCAAACCAGGAGTGTCCTTCCATGTGTGCAAGCTGGGCTGGGGGGAGGTGCAGGTGGCTGACCAGAGAGATCAGCACATGGACAGGGCCAGTGGAGGAACAGACAGGGACGGAGCAAAATAGGCAGAAAAGCAGATGAAGAGAGGGCAGGATGGCGGCTGGCAGCTGGGTGCACGAGGCAGACAGGCAATGGCGGCTGGATAGGAGGGTTAGGTGTGAATGCTGTGTTTTACTGTGTGAGTGAGAGGACCCCTTCCCCCAGGGAAAGCTATGGCCGCCTCTGGTTCTAGGCACAGAAAGGGCGACGGTCACACCTCTTTCTCTCCCCCAGAGTTGATAAGCTTGTGGACGGAGCTGGGGACTTCTCTGAGTTCCTAGAGTGGCAGAAGAAGATGCAGACCAAGGATCGGGAGGAGCGGCTGGCCGAGGGCGAGTGCCGCAGACTGCAGGGCAAGCTCAGCCGGGAAGAGGCCATCCTGGCCCGACAGACCCTCATGCAGGAGAACAAGCAGAAGGCTGACCAGAAGAAGGAGGAGGTGACGTACCCATGGCCGCGGGGGCCCGTGTGCCACAGCCTGGCAGCCTGGTGGCCGCTAGCTTTAGGCAGACCCACAGGGCGTCAGGGCTTCTCTGCTCCTGCCCCAACATCAAGGGTCCAGAGGAGTTTCTTGCCAGCTGGGCTGGGCGGACCATCCGACCAGCACTTCCACTCCCGACTGTCTTCCCACCCCCAGCAGACCAGGTTGGTCCACAGATCTCTATGTACTCATGAGGGAAGTTTTGAGGTTCCTGCAGAAATTTCCAGAAGGTAAACATATTTGCACGCAGTGTCTTTTGTGCAGGGAAGCTTGTGAATATCCACGTTCCATGGGAAAATTCCTGATCTGCCCAGGTGCAGGGGGCACTCCCAACCTGATTCCCTAGCAAAAAGGCCTGGGTGAGTCAGGAGCCCACTGGGCCCCCACATGTCCCATCGAGAGCCTGAGGTCAAAGGCCGTACCCATGCACTGAGAGCACCCACATTATTTCTCTGGGTCGGCTCTGTACTCAGTCTTATTTTCCCTCTGTTTGGGGTTTGGGTTTTTTGTTTGTTTGTTTTCACTTTTGTTTTTGATACTAAGGATCCATGCAGCTCAAGACCCACTTGCCATTGAGTTAAAACTTCATCTGGGTAGTTTTTAAATTGAGGAATTCCATTCCTGCTGGGGATGTAGCTCAGTGACCCAGTCATTGATCACTCTATGCCAGGCTCTAGAGTCAATCCTGTTGCAGTTCAGTTGCGTTGTTGCTGACAAATTACCACCAAACAATTTAAGGGAGCAAGGGGTTTATTGTCTTACCATAATCTGGTTACAACTCTTAGTCCATTGGCAGTAGAGCATGAACCATTACCAAAGGCCAAGGGAACTGGTGTCCACATAACAGCTGAAAGAGAGACAATCCTTACTTGCCAGACCAGCATGTCTGGCCAAGTGTACACAAGGATGCCTCCTTTCTCAAACGGCTCCCTCCATTTTATTCACTGCCTGAGGACCATGGGCTGGGCCTTCCCCAGCCACTGGACAGTCTCCTGCAGGTTCACTCTGGACTTGACTCAACTACTCATTCTCTACAAATGTGCCCAGAGCTTGAACTCTCAACATCAAGTTGGCACCTGTACCTACCTATGACACTCCACCTCTTGTCAACCAACTTGACTCCTCTATCACTTTTAAACTGTAGCCTTCAATCCTTGTCCCCTCGAGTGTTAAATTTATCATATAAATACAATTTAACTCTAAAAATCTGAAATCTCTTAACAGTAAGATCCTGTCAAGTTAAATACTTCAGCACAGATAAACATTAAAATGGAAGTATTATGACACAATAAGAAAATATTGCATTAAGACTAAAGTCCAGCCAATCAAATGCCACATCCTATAGTTCAATGTCCCTCTTCCGTTGTACATCATGTACATGGTGACTCAATGATTCTGGGCAACCCCAGTTCCTCTTCACAGCTTGAAGTTGCACAAACAACATTTCTCTAGACCAGGTTGAATCCCCATTTGCAGTCATCCTCAGCACATATCCCATGTAGACAGCTCTTCTCAGCAGATGTCCCACATTGGCTCTGGCATCTCCAACATCTTCACTTCCCAATGGCAAACTAGGCTTCAACTCCACAGCACAGAATGCTCTTCTTGGGCCTCTCTGCAGGCTTCCTGCCACACTCTGCCTGGGTTCCGCCATTCTCTGAAACCTTGGAGGAGGGATCCATGGCCTACTACTCCCCCTTGCATCTTTGATGCCTCTAAAACTAATACCACGTGAATGACATTGCAAAGTTCTACCATAACCTCCAGGTGGAGATTGGCTCCCTGGAATCACAGCTGATTCAAATTCTCTGTTCCAACTTTCAGGAGAATCTCTCTGAGGGGCAGAATCTCAGCATGGTAGTAATCATTTCTTCCACTATCCCAGTGCAAAGCACAGGGTTTTCCTTCAACGACATTCACTACTTCTGTGAATTCTTCTATTCTTCTGTCTGCCTTGTCCACACCCAAAGCTTCAAGGCTGCCAACACAGCTCTCCTCTATCAAGTAAACCAGTCCATCATCTTTAAATTCAACTTCATCAAAGTCCTTGTTCCCTTCATCATAAACTGGGCCCAAACAATCCACAACTTTCTCAGCATTTCCATTATCCAAATGGCCCATTAAACTATACAGAATGGTATTTATAATTCTAAGACTCAAAATCTTCAAGCTTTTTGAACTTTGTCCAACAAAACCGCTCAAAATCCACACAGTAGATTTATCAGCAACACCCCTCTTACCTAGTATCAAATTCTGATGCAGTCAGCCTGCATAGTTGCTGATAAAATCATGACAAAACAGTCTAAGGGAACAAGGGGTTTATTCTCTTACAATAGTCTGGTTACAGTTCTTAGTCTAGCTTGATGGGAGAGCTCACACCACACCAGGGTGGAGGGAACTGTCTACACCATCTCCACAGAACAGCTGAGAGAGGGACAATCCTTACTTACCAGACCAGCATGTCTGGCCAAGAATACACAAGGATGCCTCCTTTCTCAAACGGCTCCCTCCATTTTATTCACCTGCCCAGAAACTACTTCCACCCACCATGGGCTGGGTCTTCCCCATCCACTAGACAGTCTCCTGCAGGTTTGCTCTGGGCTTAACCCAACTACTTATTCTCTACAAATGTGCCCAGAACTTGAACCCTCAACCACCAAGTTGAGAACTGTACCTAACTATGACAAATCCCTAGTACTAAAAAAAATACCAAGACAAATTTAGGAAAAGTTTCATTTAGTTAGTATGGTCGCTCATGCCTGTAATCGGTTTTTGATCTCAGAAAGTGAGGCAGGGTTACACAAGTTCTAGGTCAGCCTAGACTAAGGAGGGAGACTCTCTCAAAATAAACAATGCATTTCCTTAATGCATCCAGGACTATTCAATCATTGGTTTCACATAAGGTAAGTTGTGATAATTTGTATATTTTGGTAAATGGGCCCATTTCTCAAAGTGGTCAAATTTACAAATGTAGACATTCATAAAACTCTACTCATATCTTTTTTCTGTAATTTCTACTAGAGATTTTTAAATTTTCAAAAAAATAAACTTTTTGTTTTGCTGATCTTCTCTATTGTATTGATGCCTTAATTATTTGTGGTCTTCACTTTTCTCTCTCTGCTTTTATTTATTTTGCTCTTCTGTTTTCTTAAGACAGGAGCTTAGTCTACGGATTTGAGACTTTCCTGCTTTTCTGCATTTTGGTGATATGTGTTTTCATTTGTTTATTGCTTCAAGTGTGTCTCCTGAATTTTGATAGAGTATATTCTGCTTAAAATAGAAATTATATGTATTTCTTTCTATTTCCCTTGAGATATCCTCTTTGACCCATGAATTATTTAGAACCGTATTATCTGGTTTCCTGGCATCAGAAGATTATTTTTCTGTTATTTTCTAGTTCTTTTTCTTTGGAGGGTAATATGTGTATGTGTGTATCCAAGGGCACTGAGTATATCTATGGAGCCCAAGGATATCTTTGGGAACCATCCTGGATGGCTTCTACCTCCTTTTTGCTACACTCTGGGATTTCCCAGAGTCTGCCTTCCAGAACCAGAAGTATAGGCCGCTGCCATCTCTGCCTGGTGTTTGTACATGGGATCTGGGATCAGAACTCAGATCCTTCTGCTTGTGAGGCAGAGTCTTAACCCCTGAGTTAGCTCTTCAGCCCCCATATTTTCTAGTTCAATATTATTATGGTTGGTGAACGTGCTAGGATGTCAGTTCTCTCTCTCTCTCTCTCTCACTGTGATTTTTTTTTTTTTTTTTTTGGTCATTTCCTTTTGCTTTGAGGCATAATCTGTCTGCCATTTTGGCCTTGAACTTGTGATTCTCCTGCCTCAATCTTCTGAGTTCTGGTATCACACATGTGTGGCCCCATGCCTGACACTGATTTCAGTTTTGTTGCGTTGTGGTTACTACTTGTGTCCAGGATGTCGTCTTTATTGGGTATGCATAGGTGCTAGATAATAGTGTACTCTTTGCTCTTTTAGTGTTCTGTGAGCTCCTTTGCCAGCAGCTGGTTGGTAAGACTACTGATGTGTGTATCTGCTAACTTTCTGTCTAGTTGCTCTGTCAGCAGTAGAGAAGGGGTACTGAAAGCTGCAACTCTAACTGTGAAATGATCTTTCTCCTTTCTCTCTGTTTCTAGCAGGTTTTCCCTAACCCCCATGCTCCATAGCTGGTGTGTGGTTCACACACATTTAAGGGATGTGAACCTTTGGAGCACCCTGAAGATTACATCACACAGATTTTTTTTTAATTTTTTATTCAATTGTGCATGTGTGCATGTGTACACAGGCGCGCGCGCGCATGTGTGTGTGTGTGTGTGTGTGTGTGTGTGTGTGTGTGTGTGTAGAACCACAGACAAATTCAGGAACCACCATAGACCGCCTCCACTTCCTCCTTGTTTACTCTGCCAGGGGATTCACAGGCTCTGCCCTACCAGGACCAGAAATGCAGGCTGCCCCTGCTTCCACCCCGCGTCTATACGTGGGTTCTAGGATCCGAACTCAGAACCTTCCGCCTGCAAGGCAGAGGCTTCACCCCTGAGCCACCTCTTCAGCCCCATAGCACATAGATTGTAACAGTGATAACTTACGATGTCCATCGATGGCATTTTGTTAACTGAATGAAATGTGAAAACCACACACACACACACACGCACACACACGCACGCACATACGCGCGCGTGCGCATACACGGATATACATACCACTGGAGTTGTATGTGGTGGTTTATGGCTACAAGGCATTTGGAAGATAGATGCAGGAGAATGAGAAATACAAAATCATCCAGCTGCAGAGTGAGTTTGAGGCCACCTAAATTGATGACACCCTGTCACAAAATAAAAAACAAAACAAACAAAAAAACTAACATTATTTTAGGATAAATCTGTGATAACAAATTCTTAATTTTGCTTAATCACATGTTATAGAGGTTGGGTTTATTTTACCTTCTTTCTTGTAGGATACTTTTGCTATTACTTTCTGCACCTAAGAAATACTGTTTAACTTCTTCTGGCCTCCATGGTTCCTGGGGAGAAATCCATTGCTGTTCAAATAGCTTTTCTCACATGGGTCAGGCATTAGCTCCCTTTGGATTCCTTAAGATATTGTCTTTGCTTTCGATTTTCAGAAGTTTAGTTATGATCTGACTTTGTGTCCTGGTGGTCTTAGCAGTTCCTTTTTTGCTCAGCCCTGTTTGTGGCTTGAGGACTCTCGATGGTGCAACCTTAGGTTTTTGTCATAGCCCTCCAGGTCCCTGGCTCCCCTCAGGTTTTTCCAGCTGTTTCTCTCGTTGTTCAAGCAGGGTAACTCCTACCAGTCTGTCTTCAAGCCCACTCACTTGCGATACTTCATTTTCTCATCTCTGTGATGAGCTCTCTCACAGAAGCAGCTAAGAGGAGGAAGGAATTATTGTGGCTTGTGGTTCAGAGGCTGCCGTCTGTCACAGCAGAGAAGGTCACTCCACCCACGGTAGCTGGGGGGGGGGCAGGAGCACGGTTGAGTGAGGAAGTTGCACACTTGGGTTAGCAGTAGAAGGGGGTGTCAGAGTCAAGGTCTGCCTCCCTGACCCGCTTCCACTAGCTTGGCCACTGTCCCAAAGCAGTACAGATGTGTGGGGGAACCAAGTGTTCAAACGCATGAATCTGTGGGGGCCGCTTCAGACTGAACTCATAACCATCTTCTGAGGATTTGCATGGATTCTGTTTTCCTATTCTAAAATTTCCACTTGGCTTTTCTTTATGTAGTCTGTCTCTCCGTTAAGGTTTATTTCTATTTTTACCTCTCGACTCAAGCATGTTCACGGTGCTTGTGGAAGTATTTTTGCAATGGCTTTTAAAAATCTTTGTCGAAGCTGCATCTCAGCGCCGGCATCCGACTGGCTTCTTTTGCAGCCGAGCTTCCCTGGCTTTAGTGTGGTGAGTGGCACTTTGCCGAAACCTGGGTGATGCAGGGCATGAGGCTTGAGCTGCCGCTTACCGAAAGCTCCTGCTTTAGCCACTCCGATGCTGCCTGGTGGGCGGGGGGGGGGGGGGGGGAGGGGTGCTGTCCTCCCCGCACCCCCGGCCCTCCTGTCTATGCGGGGTGGTGGGTGTGGCCTCCGCACCACTGACTTGGTGAAATGTGTCCAGCTTCAAGGGGGAGGGACCTGTTGATGGCAGGTAAGGTTGTTCCTGGGTAATGACCCCTGACCTGAGGGTGGGTCCCTCCTCAGCACAGGACCACACGGGCTCAGAGGGCGACGCTGCAAGCAGAAGCCACGCGTTGATAGGGGGCCTTGCTGTCAGGAGACCTCCGCCTACTGTCCCCTCATAGTGTCTGTTGTCCTCCAGGAGGCAAGATGAGCCTCCCCGGGGGCTTCAGCGCACACCTGCCTGGGAGGCTGGGACAGTTTAGAGCAGCGGAAGCCCACTGCCCAGCTCCCTCCCTCCACCGCTTTCCCGGGGTGCACCTGGAAGTCACTCTGCCCTCCCAGCCACCCGTGGGTCACTCACCCCTGCACTCAGGTCATCCCCAACCTCAGGGTCACCCCCGTACCTCAAAGTCACCTCACCCCCACCTCAGGGTCACCCCACCACCACCTCAGCTCACCCCTCCATCTCAGGGTCACCTCCCCTACCTCAGGGTCACCCCTCCAACCCCCAACCTCAGGGGCACCCCACCCCCACCTCAGGGGTACCCCCATTTCAGTGTCATCCCTACCACCTCAGGGTCAGCCCTCCCACCTCAGGAGCACCTCCCCACCTCAGGGGTACCCCCACACCTCAGGGTCACCCCCACCTCAGGGTCACCCCCACCTCAGGGTCACACCTCACCTCAGGGTCACACCTCACCTCAGGGTCACCCCCACCTCAGGGGCACCCCCCGCCTCAGGAGCACCCCCACCTCAGTGACCCCCCCACCTCAGGAGACCCCGTCTCAGGTCGCCTGTTCGGCACAGCAGCTGCTTTGCTGTCCCTTACACCGTGCAGTCTAGTGGCTCAAGGACATGTGATGTTGGGTGTCAGTCTAGAGTCTTCGTGGCTGGACACGAGCTCTCGCGGCCCCTCTAGGCACAGTTACAACTGGCGATCCTGAGCAAGTACCAGGGCCAGCTGGAGGCGTGGAGAGCGTGGTGCCAGTAGGCCTGCCGGTGGCCGCAGGAGGCTGGCACAGCGTTCCCGAGCCTGTCCTCCAGCCTGTGCCGTGGCCGGCTGGCAGATGGGTGCCCACAGGGACTCGCTTCTGCTTCCACGCGTGCTCACCACGCACATGCTTATGGTTCACATGATTAATGTTTCATTAATTAAATTAGCCAGGTTAGGTGAATTCTTGAAAATAAAAATAATTTCACTTCTGCCGTAGTTTTCACTGAACTGACGGTATGCACAGCCGCAGTATGTGCTAATAAACCAGTTTTCGTTTCTGTTTCGGCCTCACTCCTGCCCAGCCACGGTCCTCTCCTCTCCTGATCTCTCTGCACTGCTCCACGGTCTTCGGAAAGACCCTTTTTCTTTTGAGAGGCAAGATACTTGGGCCCACCTCAGCTCTGCCTGATAGCCAGGCATTGCAGACCCCAGCTTCGGTGAGGCTGAGGCCCCAGCTCCCACGAGGCTGAGACCCCAGCTCCCACGAGGCTGAGACCCCAGCTCCCACGAGGCTGAGACCCCAGCTCCCACGAGGCTGAGACCCCAGCTCCCACGAGGCTGAGGCAGGGGCTAGGGAGGTTGAAGCCAGCCTGGGCTGCACTAACCTGGGCTACTCAGTGAGACCCTGGCAACGAAAGGCCTGATCATCATTTATTCTCCAGTAAGTCCTGTGCTTTGCCTTGGAGGTCAATACTTCGTTTCAACTCTGGTTTCTTTCTTGGAAACCAGGACTAGATACTCTACCAGCAAGACCAAAAACTAAATGTATTTTAAAAGGAGGAACGGTGCGTATAAAGACATCACCCGCACTTGAGCTTGAGTCTAGGTTCGTCCTCAGCCACATCCCCAGCAATAATGGTATTTTAACAAACGGTGACTTTGTTCCTGTTCATTATCTCCTCTTAACTAATTTTACCCCCTTTTAAAATAATTTGATGAACCGTGCATATAGCGATGCAGAGAAGACTTGTGTCTCAGCCCCCTCACGACCATGCACAGCAGCTGCCGGTCTCAACCAGATCCCGGGAGTGGCGCTTCTCACGCGTTGTCACAGGGCCCCTCCTCTCCTGTCCGGTTTGGTCTGGCAGCGCTCGCCACACGTTCCACTTGACTCCATCCCGCACACTCTTGTGTGGTTTGTTTTCTCCAGCGTAGGGCCTGCACGTGCTAGACCAGCGCCTTTCACTGAGCTGTTCCCCGGCCCCATGTAGCATCTCAAGTTGTCCTATGCAGGTCACTGAGGTTTCTCGCTTGGCCAGCTGGAAGCGCAGAGGCCGTGCTTGGTGTCAGGGGAGATGGAAGGAATCTGGTGCAGTCATCAACCCTGGTCCCTAAGCAACTCCAGGTCGGACGCGTGTGTCAAGGTTCCCCCCAGTGGGGGACCTCAGCCCTGCTGTGGCCGGGCATGCTGACAGCTCACCGGACACCTGTGCCCGCCTCCACTCCAGCCTCTGGGCCACTTCCGCTCCTTCCCCAACTAATTCCCTTCCCTCGGCTGCCCCAGTACTGGTGCTGACGATGACCCTCTTGGGTAAGGCCTTGTACAGTGCTGGGCACCGTGCCAGTGCAGCTGAGGAGGTAGTGTGGGTCCCAAGGGAAAGGTACAGCCCTCCCCATATTTTAAAAAAATACTTGTTTGGCGTGTATGTGTGCATATGAGAGTGTGTGTGTATCAGAGGGTACCGTGTGTTCCTATGGAGATCCAAGGATAATTTAGGCAATCATCCGGGATTGCTTCTACTTTCTTGTTGCTTCGCTCTGGGATTTCCCAGGCTCCACCCACCAGGGGTGGAAGTATAGGCCACTGCTGTTTCCACCTGGCGTTTTCACATGAGACCTGAGATTGGAACAATTTAGCGACTGTTTCAAATAAAAATCACTAGGAGAGGCTGGCCTAAAGCTTCATAAAGGAATGCTTGTCTAGCATGTGGGGGGACTTGGGTTCAATCTCTAATGTTGAAAAAAAAAAGATAAATAGGTAGCAAAGGTGAAAAAGCTGGGGACTTGTGTGACTGGAGTCCACACAGCTGGGACTGAGTGACCAGGGCTGCAGGGCTGGAGGCTGCATGGCTGGGCCTGCAGCAGGTAGTTTTGGTCAGGCCACAGTCTCGCCCATCATTATCGATCAGCATGGTCAGGCTTTGGTAGCAGTAAGGATGGGGTCTGTCAGTTCTCATCACAAGGTATTTACTCGCCAGAACTATTGTTCCTAGAATCCAAGTGACTGTAGGTGGACGGAGGATGGAGGACAGAAGGTGGAGGACGGAGGATGGAGGACACAAGGCAGAAGGTGGGGCAGCGGATGGAGTCACTTTATTCAGGTTCAGGACAACAACTGACTCATTGTCCACAGCAGTTCTCCACCAGCTGTTGGTTCTAATATGCCTGTACTTCTTGAACATCCCCCTCATTTTGGTGTCTTCCCCACTGAGGGAAAGGTGTGGTTAGCAGCCTTAAATGATTGACATGTCTATGGGTGAAATGCACCCAAAGTTTGAGAATGTAAAAGACAGACATGGAGATGGCGCGCTTTTATCTTCTTTTAGTTCCCATTGGGCAACTCAGATCTACATGAAGAGTCAGTTCTAGCGAAGGCGGCCTCTCTGTTCCTATCTGCATGGCGTGCATGGCTTGCTCCCACGGGAGCTCTCTGTGGGGCTGTGCTGCATGGGCTCAGTGGTGCTGCCTGGTTGTGAGTTGGCTTTTGCTGAATCCCAGCATGAAGCTCTCAACTATCCTTGTACCTTGGGTCTTGGCTGTCTGTCCTCTAGTTCCAGCGTAGCCAGACTAGGGATTCCTGCCGCCCCACTGGGGGAGGAGGGCTGGCAGGGCAGGGCTCCCACTGTGCATACCTTGAGATAGGCACAGCAGCCTGTCCTGCCCGTCATCCCAATACTTGGGAAGCTTTGCATCTTATTACAAATCTCAACAGTGGGCTCAAGCGTGTAGCTCAGTGCTAGGACACGGCCTGGGAGTTGATCTGCAGAATGAAAAAACAAAAGTCAAAGAATTTAAAAATTGTTTGGATGCCTAGTAAGTAGCATATACCTATGGTCCTAGTATTTGGATTAGGCCACAGATTCTCTCTCTCTCTCTCTCTCTCTCTCTCTCTATCTATCTATCTATCTATCTATCTATCTCTTTCTCTCTCAACTCAGACCCCCCCTAACCAGAGTCAGAGATCTTCTTTGTCTTGCCAGAAGCCAAGTCCCCCTTCACATCATTGTCGTGGAAGGACACTGTAGCTCTCTCTCTCCTTTCCAGACCCCATCATAGCGGCCCAGGGCCACCATACTGTCTCCTAATGCCCTCCCACTTCAGGATCTCATCATGGTGGGCTATAGCCCACATTGTCGCTGCTGAAGTGTCTTTCTACTTCACCTTTCTAACATTTGGGAGACTGAGGCAGGATGATGGGCGTTCCATGGCAACCTGGGCTACCCAGCCAGTTAGAGGCTTTGGCTATGAACACATTTAAGTCTGGGCACGTGGCACATGTCCGCAATTCTGCCATTCAGGAGAGAGAACAGGAGGTCGGGAGCTCAAAGGCATCTGTGACTACCGTATAATTCCAGACTACAGAGAGACAGACAGAGAGAGAGGGGAAAGAAAGAAAAAGGAAGGAAGGAAGGAGGGAAAGGAAGGGAAGGGAAGAGAAGGAAGGAAGGGAAGGGAAAGGAAGGGAAGGGAAGGAAGGAAGGAAGGAAAGAAGGAAGGAAGGAAGGAAGGAAAAGAAAGGAAAGAAAGGAAGGAAAGAGCGAGAGAAAGAGAGTGAAAGAAAGGAGAGAGGAAAAGAAAGAAAGAAAGAAAGAAAGAAAGAAAGAGAGAAAGAAAACACATACACGCACAAAAAAATGTTTTTTTCTGGAGACCAATCCAGGCACTTGAACATTCTAAGCACATGCTCTTCTGATGAGCTAACCTAACCCCTTCAAAAAGTGAATTTTTAAATAGACTTTTTATTTTAGGATAATTGAGGTTTAAAAAAAGCTGCAAAGATATTGCAGAGAATTCCTGCATCTTCGATGACCACGTATGTTAGTTCTAAACTCACCACAGCCAAATACCAGAAAGTGTCGCGTCCATCCCGTCCCCCCCCTCCCCGCCCCCACCACCACCACTGCAGGAGGAAAAGAAGTCAGATTTCCTAGGATGGGCCCTTGTCGTGTCCGTCCCCCCGCCCCCCCGCCCCCCCACCACTGCAGGAGGAAAAGAAGTCAGATTTCCTAGGATGGGCCCTTCAGCAGCTGGGGAACCAGAGCAAGGCTGGCCAGGCCGCTGGGTCCCCAGCCCAGCTGAGCTGCGCCAGGTTGCCCGGGAGCCGGGAGTAATCTCGGGCGGGTCCTCTGTCTGAGCAGACCGCGGAGCTGATGCTGTGGTGCGCTGAGAGACGCCTGCGGGAGGAAAGAGCCATGAAGGAGCTGGTGGAGCAAGTCACCGAGGAGCACAAGAATGTCAAAGTGGCCCAGATGAAGCTCCTGAAAAGCCGGCGGCAGACAGGTACCACGCAGAGTCAGGGGTCTGCGGCCTGCCCACCCCTGCTGCCGGCTAGACCCCTGGACTGGATTCTGCCCTAAGAAGGCTGCTGTAGGCCCTGAGGGTGGTGCCCCCAAAGGGTGGTCGAGGTCCAGAGCCCCTGCTCAGTGTCCACCGGAGCATGCACTGACCCCACCAGCACCCTGATTGATCCCCAAGTTCAGGAGGTGATAGAGGAGAGCCGAGAGCTGATTCAGCGCAGCACCGAGGAAGCCAAAGAAGAGCAGAAGCGGCGCTACGAGCTCACTGCGCAGCTGCGCGCGGTGGAGACGCAGCCCGTGCACAAGGACAAGCTGGTGGACCTCACGCAGGTGAGGATGGACCTCACGCAGGTGAGGATGGACCTCACGCAGGTGAGGATGGACCTCACGCAGGTGAGGATGGACCCCCGGGAGGCCACGCCCCCACACCCTGTGGAGTCGCCCCTTGCGGCCTCTGAGCTGCCAGAATTTACACTGAGGCCAAAGGTGGGTCTTGTCCCACCTAAGAGACACGCAGTGCCCGCTGCAGTAAGGCAGAACCTGAACAAGTCTGGTGACCTTTCTGGGAAGCCGTGAGGGAATAAATGCCCATGAACCCCATATAGGGGGCACTGGCCGCAAACCAGAGAAGCAATTGCATCCAAGCTTAGCTTAGTGAGCCAGTGAGCACGCAGGCACTAATGGAGCACTGGGGTGGGAAGTAGGGAGGGTGGGGTGGGGGTGGTGGGGTGACTTAGAGGACCAGAGTTGACTCAAGGATGGCTGCATCATCAACCCCTGCCCCCAGTGCAGTGACAGCTAGGAGGTCTGCAACCTGCTGCTCCCCCAGTGCAGTGACACCTAGGAGGTCTGCAGCCTGCTGCTCCCCCAGTGCAGTGACACCTAGGAGGTTTGCAGCCTGCTGCTCTCCCAGTGCAGTGACACCTAGGAGATCTGCAGCCTGCTGCTCCCCCAGTGCAGTGACACCTAGGAGGTCTGCAGCCTGCTGCTCCCCCAGTGCAGTGACACCTAGGAGGTCTGCAGCCTGCTGCTCCCCCAGTGCAGTGACACCTAGGAGGTTTGCAGCCTGCTGCTCTCCCAGTGCAGTGACACCTAGGAGGTCTGCAGCCTGCTGCTCCCCCAGTGCAGTGACACCTAGGAGGTTTGCAGCCTGCTGCTCTCCCAGTGCAGTGACACCTAGGAGGTCTGCAGCCTGCTGGTCCTGCATAGTGTACAGGAAGCTCACCTTAAGGGATGGGGTCTAACTTGCCGAGAAGTCCAGCCAGCCATACAGCAGGGCCCCAGGCTGTATGGGGGTACTGTGCATGGGAACTGAAGCACAGGGAAGGTTTTCTGGGGGACAGGAGACGCTCTGTATAGCTGCCAGTTTGGGGTCTGTCCCCTACCACTTGGTAGATCCCAGGATATGGCCTGGAAGGAGAGATGTCTGTTGTGGAACTTCGAGAGCGACTGGCCCTGCTCAAAGAGACACAGAGGCGTAAGGAGGAGGAGAAACGGGATCAAATCATCCAGGGCAAACGCACCAAGAGCCAGGAGCTGCAGAACACGGTGGAGCAGATCTCGCTGTGCCGCGCGGCCATGGGCAGAACAGCAGCCTTGAGGTGGGCATCAAAGCCCCAAGGGAAGGCACCCCAGGAGAGGAAGGGGCAGCAAGCATGTCTTTCTCAGTGGTATCCTTGTAGCAACCACTAACCCCTATCAGGCAGGTCTCTTGGGGGGGAATTCTGCCCATGCTTATTTACTTTTAACTTGGTATTGTGGATATGAGTGTGTACGTGGCACAAAGTCTTCAGAGGTCAGAACTTTGAGAACTTGGTTCTATCCTTGGGCTCTAGAGGCCAACAGGCTTACATGGAAAACATCTTTACCTGCTGAGCTTACATTTTATGAGTGTTCTCAGGCATACAAGAGAGGCAAGACATATTGCAGCAATGGCTTTGGCGCACCTACTCAGGAAGCAAAGCACTTTTGCTGTGCATTTTCCATTTAGCTAACTGTTTATCGGTCTTCACGGCCACTTAGAAACACTTGCAGGATGGGATGCTTCGCTCTGAGCACTGAGTATATACAGCGCAAGGCCTGGAGAGATGGCTCCTTGATTGAAGTGCTTGCCACACAAGCAAAAGGACCAGAATTTGGTTCAGCCTGGGAATCTCCAGAGCAAGCCAGCTAGCCGGACTGTCCCACTGGGCAGCTTTCAGCTTGATTACAGACCTTGCCATAGAAAGAATAAGGGGGTAGAGCAATTGGAGATGACGATGCCCACTGTATGACACTTCTTGGGGAGCTGCCACACAACCGTCCTATCCCACAACCTGTCTATCCACCATCCATAGGAATCCAATGAGACCAAAGGAACAATTACAGCGAGGTCCACCCTGACGAGCTGACCAGTTTATTGAGGGTTACGTACAGTAGGGACACTTCAAAGGCAGCTCCATCACCAGAAAGCCCACTAACATGGGAGAGGCTCACAGAGCCTGCAACCCTGGGGCTCTGGGGTCTGTGACTTACCTGGAGGAAAGTCTCCAGACCTTCTGGGCTGCTCAGCATGTCTTCCAGGAGTAACTGGCAGGTGGTCTCCCCGGCAATTGTTTATTGGAAAAGGTGCCCTGAAGTTTGTGAGTTGCTGAGCCTTCCTCCAAGATGGGACTTTTTCCCTTCAAGTTATTACATCTTCTTTAGGTTAGCCTGGGGGCACAATCTAAGGGGGCATTATGCTGTGCCCCCTTCATGCAACCAGACTTTAGGCTTCCATACAGACCTGTACACATGTGCATTCACACCCTCCCATAGTTGCCCCCCACCCCCGACTGTGATCTTGTGTACATGCATGCATGCAACACACACACACACACACACACACACACACACACGCATGTGTGCAGATAAAGAAAAACAGAAATCCTACATAATCACAGCACCATGACACAACTAGCAAAAGGAACCAAATTCCCAACATGCCTAAAGATCCTGTGTTCACACCTCCCTGGGAGTCCTAAAACTGTTAAAACTTTTAAAAGATTGTTTGCTATTTTTTTCTTTTTAAATTTGGATTTAGATCACACATAATGTTGGGGGTGCATACACACACCTTTTATTTGTCAGAGAACACTGCATGACTTTATCTAAGCCTGCTGTCCTACGGCAGCCCAGCCAGGCACACCCATGCATTCCCCCAGGGAGACAGGACTACTCTTGGGGAAGTGTCTACATTGGGGCGGGGAGGAGCCACATAGGTTGATGGCTAATTCATAGTTACCACTTTCCAGGGCTGGTCTCACACCTTAGCAGGCCTTAAATTCACTGGTTGGTGTCAGGTGCTTCCCAAGGACCAACCCTGGGCACCCCCACCCGCTGTGCATTGGTCAGCCCTACTGCACTGATTTGACGGGGGCATTTTTGTGTGTGGGCAGGGCCTGGGCAGTTGTTTAACAGGTGAAGACCAGAGAGAACACGCTCCCATGTCCCATGCTGGGATGTGGCCCCCGTGAGACCTCCACTAACACAAAGCAAAAGGGGCTTTTCATTTACCCCAGTTCTATACTAGTTAGCACACCTGCAATACTTTTGGAAAAAAAATAGTTTAGTAAAAGATTATGAGGGTGCAGGTGCCGGCCACCCCTGGCAAACCCTGACCCGTGTCTCCTGACGTGCATCTGGTGGCCTGGAGTAGGGAACGGCGCCCGCTGATCCTAAGCCCGGTGGTCCCCGTGCAGGTGGGAGGAGAAGAAGGCGCAGGCGACCGCGCCCGCGGCGCCCTCGCGGGACTGAGCGCGTGCTGGAGCTGCAGCGCAAGATCCAGGAGAGGACGGCCGAGCGCCGCCGGCAGACCGCGCGGCTGCAGGTGTCGGCGCCGCGGGCCATGCGCCCCAAACCCAGGGTGAGCCCCACGGGAGGCCAGGAAGGCCTAAGCGGGAAAGTGAACTGGAGCTGGCCGTGCGGGAGGTGCCCTCCGCGCCGACATCTTCCCACCTTCTCGCCCGCTCAGGCGCAGATAGAAGCGCAGCACTGGCAGGAGCTGGAAAAGAGCCGCGAACGCAGGCTGCGGGCGCGGCAGCAGTGCCAGCGGGCCAGCCCGTCCGCGCAGCACCTGGAGGCCTCCTGAGCCTCCCCCGCCCGCGGAGCCCGCCCGGCCGCGCCACCCCCTGCCCATTTCCTCACCCCACCACGGAATCCAGCTTCTCTCCAGCTTGAACCCGCCCCAGCAGGGTGGCCCGAGAAGTGGTGTGGACCAAACCCAAGTATCTGCTCTTCCTCCGACATCCAAATTTAATTGGCAGCCTCTGGCGACCCACCCGCATTTTTGCATCGAAGTCTAGTCTTTTTCCAGGGCCAGGGAGCCCCACTCTCTGCTGTGTGTGTGTGTGTTGGGGGGGGGGGTCCAAGGAATCCCAAGGCAGTGCTTGTCAGCGCCTCTGTGGACTGGCCTTTCCTGTGCCTTGTGTAATCATGTTGGTGGACCCCAGCCCACAGGAAGTGCAGCTTACTGCCGAGGCCGCCCCTCACCTCCCCGAAAGACGAACTGTCCAAGAGAACCTAGACTCAGACCTAAGTGGGGGTGACTCAGAGACCTCGCTCCAGCATACCCGTGTATTCTACTAGGTGTCTGGACCCAACGCAGTGTGCGCAAGTGTGGCCTTGAGAACATGCTTGTGGGGTGAGCGTCTCTCCCCGAAGAATACAGGTGCCCTTGCTACGGGAACGGGGCAAGCATGGCGTGGGAGCAGGCCGGAGAGACTGCCGACGGACGGACGTGTTCAGAAGGCAGCTCCGCGATGATGGTAGCAGAGGCGGCCCCTGGGGGGAGGGGCGGTGCCCAGTAAGATCCTGCAGCAGTGCCCAGAACACAGCCGACAATCACAGTCGTACTTACCCCAGTGTTCAGAATCGTAATAGAATTCCAGGCTTTCCCACAATCCAGGTGGGTGAGGAAAGGAATCCTCATCTCCCTGTTGCAGTTGGGAGCAGATTCAATTTCATTTAGGAAAATAAAAATAACATATTTTTTGTGGGATTTAAATTCATTTGACATAGATGTTACTGCTAACTGGCCCCAAGAGAGCCCTTGAGGAGCCTCAGAGTTTTCAGATAGGGTTGCCTTGTAGCTGCAAGCCAAAGGCGGGCGAGGGGGGGGGCTTGGGATCAGAGGGGTCGCTGTTCCAGCCTGAGTAACAGGGCAGATGTCTACTGTCACTGTGGGTTGAATATGCTTCTGTCACCCAGCTCCTGCAAGGGAGGGGGGGTCTGTAGACCCGGCCAAAGCAAACGGTGTGGGGAGCTTACCTGGGGTGGCACAGCAAACCTGGAGGCTACTGGCAATAATGCTGGTTAAGCACTCAGCAAAGTCCCACTTCTGTCGTGTTCTGGACTAAGCAGCTAGCGGTGTTAGGAATGTGTGCACCGTCCCAGAAATAGCACCAAATGATTGAAGTGTCTCAGCAAGGCTTACTGACTTGATCAAAAGGGTGCCGATGAAGTTGACGGCCAGGCACAGTCCAAGCAAGAGTATGAAGAGTATGTGTGGGAGGTGGGGTGGGGGGGTGGGCTGTCCCCCACTGGCCAAGGGGCAATCTTAGAATATCTGATCTTAGTATTTTGGGAACAAAGGGAAGATAGGGGAGTTGTGGGTGTAGGAGAGAAATATAAAGGAAAACATTGAAAAGGAATTCTTAAGCCTGAGAAATTGCTGGCAGGCAATAAAATGCCCACTCCCCTACCATTCTCTCAAATTCTCCTCTGGAATGCCATTTGGCCAGAAGGCCTGCAAGAAGCCTGCATGCTGATAAGACTGTAAACACTGCCTGCTAAACTGCTTTGGGGCATAGAGTCAACTGATGGATTTGCACCCAAGGGGGGCGGGGTGTGCTTACAACCTACTTTGTGTCTTGTGTATAAAACCTGTGTGGAAACGCCATTCAGGGCTGCACACACATCACCTGCCTGTGTGTGTAAGCCCTAGTACCAGTCTCTTTCTTTCTCTCTCTAATAAAGCCTCTTAGTTATTAGTTTTAAGTTTTGGTCTATGGTGGATCTTTGGATGACCCCGAAATCCATAACATTCTGGGGGCTCATCTAGGATGAGGGGGTTCAGCCCAATTCACCTCACTTTCTGACCAGCTTTGGGGAATTGGAGGTGTTCAGTCCTGGAGCTCATCTGCAGCCTCCCAACTTTTAGACTTCCGCTGAGGAAGAGGTAAGTCATTTGTTCTCTTTGCTTCCTTTGTTGCTTGTGCAAACTTAGTGGGAGGCTTGCTGATGGGATAAAAGGCAAGTGAGGGAAAGAACTCACCTTTAGGAGAGCCGCCACCTGAAAATTTCAAGGCTCTGAGGCTGAGGTCTTCCCCAAAAACCTGTGGTGCTCCGAATCGCAGCCCCCACACTTGGATCTGCGCACACTTGGTAAGCTCGAAGGAGGAAAAGCTGGTCACAACACTACTCCCCGAGCTCAAAGCAGCTGGAGGATGCTCCAGAGCTTGACTGGGAGACCCAGTAGGAAACCTCTGGGCCTCGCTGGTCTTGTTTAGCTTGAACTTGGGTAATGCAAAAGTTAAGATTTATCCATTTGCCTGGGACTTGCTTGTCCTATCTGGGATGTCTTCCGGCCAGCAGAGACCCTACGGAGCATTACCACTTGATACCAGAAAGTGTTTCTTGTGTCTGTTTGGTTTGTATTGTTTGTGGTGGCGCCGTTCTTAATTTGGGAAGAACTGAAAAAAGGATCCTCTAGTCAGATCTGTGTTTTAACTTCTCTCTCATTTGATTTCCCCAATAACGCCTGTATTCTAGTTTCTAAAGCAACCAAGAAAAAGAAAGCTGCTACCCCCCCCCCCATACTACAGGGACCAGAAGAGCTGTCTGTTGTTCTTTGTGTTTTGTCTGTGGTGATCAAGGGTTACTTCAAAAATTATTTTGACTTGTTTAGTTACCTGGATTTCATCTGATATGTGTGTTCTGTGTTTCAAAATAACAAAGCTGTGGCCACTTCAAGTTTTATTCTTATTGGGCACTTATATTATGGTTTTTAACTCTGTTTATTATTTGTTATGCTCGATTAAAATGCATATGCACATTTAAAAATGAACCATTTTGATAATTGTAAAAAGCCTAAATTCCTACTGACTAAAATACTTTTATCTTGTTTGATCTTGACTTTGATGAAGCTTCACAAAAGATAATATTGTGTTCTTACTGAGGATCTGAGAACATCACTTTTTTTTTCTCATGTATTCCCAGAATAACAAAGCTACTATAAACTTACTCATTCCTCCAACTTCTTTTCTGGAATCTTATGCCAACATGTCTAGCAGCCAGAAAGAAAAACTGATTTCTGAGAGATTCATTGGAATTTCTTCATTCTTCTGGTATATATAAGCTTCCTTTCTTAGAGACACATCTGCTTTCTAACTCCATGTTCCCATGTGTACTCCTGTGTTCTGGTACAACCTTGCTAGCTTAATTCAGATATAATGATTTATACATGTTACTATTGCCATGTGCCTAATTATAGATGCTATTTTATATACTGTACCTACAGAGTTCTAAGACCCATGTGCTGCTTTTTCATTCCATATTTAATAATGTCTTGATATCTACTTAAAAATTCATATTAACTTTTTTTTTCAAAATTGCCAAATCAGACTCAATTCTTGATTTCTGTTAAAGATAAGGTCTACTGTTATCACCTCCTTTAAAAGACATTTCTTGAGGGATATCTAATATGAAAACAGCAGGGAACCATCAAGTAGAAGAAAGAAAATATGAAGGAAATATGTATGTTACTTAGAAAATTATAGTATGTACAGGAGATTTAGGTGAAGGTTTATGAGATGAGACATGTTACTTGGAAAGTTAATGTATAGGAGGTTTATGAGTTGGTTACTTAAAAAATGTTAAAGTATGTTGTAAAGGTTTGTGGAATGTTAGGTTTATGAGAAAATTAAGAATTAGTCATGATGAGTAAAGGAAATGTTATGTGTTATGCTTCTTCAATGCTATTGGAAAAAAAGCATTGAGCCTGAAAAACCTGCTAGAAATTAAGCTTCATGTTTTCAAGTGTTTTTCAATTGTCTCTATCTTGATTAAATAGAGATTTGGTTACTTATAAAACCCTAATTCTTAAAGGGTCTAATTGCTTAAAATCCTATAAAGTTTTGATGCAGGAACAGTCTTTCTTCTGTTTAAATGTCCTTTCTGGGTTACCAAATCCTACAGAATAGTCCCATCTGGGTTGCCAAATGTGGGAAACGGTCTCACCAAATGTTTCAGGTCCCTGTTCAGGGGCCAAAAGTTATAAAGAATGATGATGCAGAGTTCAGAGTTCTTGTATTCCTGAGTCGAAGACTGAAACCAGAACATATGTAGAGGATGAAGATAGAGTTTATTAAAGGAGAGAAACGCTGGAACTCATGGATTCCAGATGTGGCATCCCGTGAGGGGCTAGGGCGCCCGGAGAACTGAGTACTGTGAGGGGCAGGTGCCTTGGAGAACTCATGAGAAGCAGGCAGCTAGAAAAAAACTCAGGGAATCGATAAGAAACAGGCATGGAGCTAGAAAGAACTCGTCGTACTCCAATTGCCATGAGGGGCTAGGGCGCCACGGAGAACTTACAGACTCCAGGCCATGAGGGGTAGGGCGCCAAAGATGACTGCCAGGGCCAGGCATATTTATACACTTAGGCAAGCCTGGGAAACTGGCTTTTTCTCATTGGTTAGTTCCCACTGGGGCCCAACCCAGCTGCTCCTGGGCCCAGTGGGGCTAGAGAGCCAGTTGATTGTTGGATAAGGAGGGCTCATCGCTATAATCCTTTCATGGAGATCTCACCTCCTTAATCCCTTCATAGGGAAATTGGGCATTTTATCCCTGGGAGGACTGGAGTCAGTTCTCAGCAGGGGTGTTTCTTCAGAGTGATACAGCAGTGGGGGATGGCCTTCCCGAATTCCAGGACCTTAGACTTTAGAGGCCCATCCCAGCATAGCTGCTCTAATCCTGCCTCAATGGCTTGTACATTTTATCTCTCAAATTTATTTTTGCGTGTGTGTCAATGTGTGGAAAGGGCCTTAGTTTGCTTGTGGAGGTTCAAGGATGACGCTGAGAATCACCATGCATTGCTCTCCCTCCTGATTGCTTCACTCTGGGATTCCCCAGGTTCTATCTTCCAGCACCTGAAGAACAGACAGCGGTCATTACTGCCTAGCATTTTTATGTAGGATCTGAATTCAGGTCTTTCTGCTTGTGAGGCAGAGGCTTAACCCCTGAGCTATCTTTCCAGCCCTCAAAAATTTTCTTTTAAAAGAAAGTGTGGTATTTGTGGTGATTATTTCACTACCACATATTCAGTATATTAAATTAACAGAGCCAGCTGTTATCCCAGCACTTGGAAAACAGAGCTCAAGGCTAGCCTAGGCTACACACCGAGCTCCAATACAGCCTGGGCTATAGAGTGCGTCCTTGCCTTAACATACAAAGCAGGGGGCTGGACAGCATAAAAAGCTGCCTACAAACTTCTGCAACTTCAATTCAATTTCTGGAACTCATGACTAAAGGAGAAAAACATCTGAACGTTGTTCTCTGACCTCTTACTAGGGCACGGTCATCATGGTAATGATGCAGGGAAAATGGTCTTTCGGTTGTCCCACCTGGGATACCAAATGATGCAGGGACAGGAATCCACCGTCCCATGTTGTAGGGTTCTGTGTTCCAGAGTCTGAGACCAGAGCAAATGTGGAGGACTAAGGTAGAGTTTATTAGAGGAGAGAAAGGTTGGAACTCATGGACTCCAGATGTGGAGTGCCATGAGGGGCTAGGATGCCCTGGAGAATTCGTGGAGCCTAGGCATGAATCCATGAGGAGCAAGGAACAAGAAACGGACTTGTGGCACTGGAGTGCTATGAGAGGCTAGGGCGCCAGAGAACTCATGAGAAATGGATAGCTGGAAAAAGAACCCAGGGCACCTTGAGTGCCATGAGGGGCCAGGGCGCCAAGATGGCTGCCAGGGCCAGGCATTTTATACACCTAGACAAGCCGGGGAAACTGGCTTTTTCCCATTGGCTAACTCCCATTGGGGCCCAACCCAGTTGCTCTTGGGCCGCTGAGGGCTGGAGGTCAAGTTGTTTGATACAGAGAGCTCATCTCTACAATCCCTTCATAGGGAAGTTGACCATCTTATCTCTGGGAAGATTGGAGTCAGTTCCTCAGCAGGGGTGTTCCTTCAGGGTGATTTCAGTATGTGGGGGTGGGGGGGTGACCTTCAGGAATTCCAAAGACCTTCAAAGACCTTGAGAGACCCATCCCAAAATAGCTGCTCTAATCCTGCCTTAGCATTTAAAGCTCTTTTGATACTTGATGCAAAAGGGTTAGTCTTACAATCTAAATCTCAATTTTCTAATTTTAATATGAGGAAGTTGTAGGCTTTTGAATACCTCCCTTTCTGTCCCAAACAAAAGAGGCCTAATTATTAGTCAACAGTCCCTGAATCCCTGCTTTGTGGATTATGTATTTATAACCTGGCCATTTTTTTTTAAAAACTTTATCCATGTGATCTTGTGGGGGACCAAGGGTGACTTCTGGAATCATCCTGGATTGCTTCTACCTCCTTTTGCTTCACTCTAGGATTTCCCAGGCTCTGCCCACTAGGGTCAGGAGTGCAGGCCGCTGCTGTTTCTGCCTAGTGTTTTTATGTGGGACCTGGGATCTGAACTCAGCACCTTCTGCTTGCAGAGGCAGTGTTAATCCCTGAGCCATCTCTTCAGACCATAACCTGGTTATTTTAATTATGATTTTGATAAGACTCATGAACTAAAACGTTCTTAGATATTTTAAAATACATCAGTACATGAAGGGGGCTTGTTCAGAGCGCCCCCCCCTCCGACGTCTGGAAAGAGCAAAGACCACAGGCCACGTTCATGCAAAAAAGATTTATTGCAGAAGCAGAGTGGCTGTCCCAGCACATGTGGACGGAACAGCAGCGGGTGTTTTTTGCTTTCAGCTTATATACAGTACAACTAGGGGGGCATTAGAGCTAGGGAATGGACATTCGGGTTTTTTACCCTATGAGAAAAGAGGTCCAGTTATCTGAAGAATGTGCGGGGGAGCCAGAGCCTGCCAGCCGGAAGGCCAGGGGCGCCATTTCAGGAGGAGAGGAGCTCGTCCTGCTTGGGGCACCTTTTTAAGAAATGGGGCTGCTTTGTCCAGGAGGGAAGGGTCCCCATATGATGCAGCAGCCCAACAGTACATGTAGAACTTAATGATTTTTTTTCCCCACCTTGAACATTTGGGGCAAAGTCCCCATTGCCTCAAGGCACACAGGTCTGGATTTCTACGCAAGTGTTTTCAGGCTGCTAACCCGCGTGGAAATCCAGCTCAGGGAGGACCTCCTGAAACCTGTTCTGAGGCCCCCCGCAAGGCCCTGCAGGTTCCACTGTTGATTCAGCCCTACGCACCTCCTGGGGAAACGCTACACGCTCAGCCTGGTCCCTTGGGGCTGCATAGCGTCCAGGGACTCGAACCCCGCTCTGCGGCGGGGCTGTGCCCTTTCCCCCAGGGCGCCCCGCTGGGGGTCCCAGTCCCTCCCACTGCTCTGCTCGCAGGCCAGTCCGCACGCCAGGTGACTAAGGCGTACGCGCTCGGGCCGCCTGGCCCCCCATCCCCACTTCTTCCCACGTCGACGCCCCGACACACGGGGCATCCTGCTGCTGCGGCCAGGGTCCTCGCACGGTCCCTCCCCGCAGTGCTGGGCACCGCCGCGGCAAGCCCACCCACGGCCGGGCACCGGAGTTGCAGATCCGGGCCTGGCTTCCGGCGGATCTTCAGGCCAAAACAAGCGTAGCCGAGAGGCCGCCAGCTGCCGCCTCCCCCAGGCGCTCCCGCAGCGCGCGAGACAACTCCCCTGAAGTCTCGGGAGCGCAGCGCGCCTGACGCTGCTCTCGCGAGAAGTTCAAGCTCGAGCGCGAGCGCGTGTGGGCGTGGCCGGAAGGAGGCGCGTTTCAAAGTGGTAACAGACGTTTCTCTCACCCAATAGAATTGAAAATATGCGTCCGGAACCAGCAGGCCACGGGAGTACGGGCGGCGGAGGCCAATGGGCGGCGGAGGCGGGGTCGCAGCCCGCCGAGCGGAAGCGGGCTGTCCTCGGGCGGCGGAGTCCTGCCTCAGCTGGTCTCCTCGCAGGCTGGCGGCGGTGCGTCCTCGGCGGCGGCTCGTGGCGGAGCAGACCGGCTCCGGGTAAGCGGGGCTTCGAGGAGGGCGCGGTGCGTCAGGGCGGTGCAGACGCGGAGCTCGGGGCGGCTTCGGGCCTGCGCAGGCCTCGGCGCCCGACCAGCGCAGCTCGGCCGCTCCGGGCCCTGCCCGGGCCTGACCGAGCAGCCCGGGGCGCCGCGTGTGGCGGCCGGGCCCGGCGCGCGGCGGCGGGGGCGGGGGCGGGGGCGCCCCTCGGGGCCCGGGCGGCCCGGGGTCTTCTTCCCGCAACGCGAAGGGAAACTGAGGCTCGGGAGGGGAGGGTCGCGCCCCCGTGGGCCGGGCCGACCGTGGCGGCAGCTGCGGCCGAGGTCTTTGTTCCCCGCGGAGGTCGCTTTTGTGCGCCGCCGCCCCGCCCCCGTGGGCCCGCGGCTCGGGGGGGTTCTGGGGGGCGCGCGGGGCCCGAGCGCGCGGCGGCCGCGTCTCCCCGCCGCCCCGGGCCTGTGGCCCGCAGGCCCCGGCTGCGGCACGCCCGGCGGCGCGGCTCCGGGGCCGGCCGGGGAGGGGGCGGCGGGCGGCCATTTTCCGCGCGCTCGTGCTTTGTCTGGGCCGCGGGGCGAGCGGGGGGCCGCGTCCTCCGGGGGGGCCGCGGGGCGAGCGGGGGGCCGCGTCCTCCGGGGGGGCCGCGTCCTCCGGGGGCCCCGGCTCGGCGCGCCGCGCGTTCGCCGCGACGGGGACGTTCGAGGTTGCTGGGCCTGAGCCGGGTCTCCGCGCTTCGCCGGCCTCGCGACACCTTCCTGCGGGGACGCGGGGCGTTCCCGTCGCGTTCCCCTCCGGGGTTCATCCCAGCACCCCCTGTGCCTCCTGCTTGCGGGGTGGTGATTTGACGCGGTGGCTGCTTTTCCTAGTTAATTTGCGTGTAAGTTTCTTGAGACCGGGTTGTCGTAAACACCCTCGGTGTAATTTAAATGTCACATGTATGTATGGCCCTAACTACTGCATGTCTATGATTTTGCCTTTTACATGAAATGCCTCTTTTTTTGCCTTTGAGAATACATGAACTAATTTTCAAAGTTAGCACCGATTTTAGGTCTTTTTGTGCCAAGTTTTGTGTTTTTTATAAAATAGGCTTGGTGTTGTTCCTTCTAGAGTTGAGAGTGGAGGAAATGAAAGTCCCTGAGGGCAAAAGATAAAAAATAAAGCAAGAAGTGAAGCAATCGGTAGGATTGGAGAAGTAACCAAGGCCCCATTTCCCTATATTAAGCAGATTGTTTGTTCTGTGGCAAAATGGAATTTGTCCTCTGTTGTATCGTTGAATTTTAAGCTAGGCAGTAAAACAATTGTATATTTTTAAAAATTCACTGCTTTAAGAAGGATATATTAGAAATGGAAAGGTGGAAATAGAAAGTAGCTAGTAGTTTTGGAGACAGGAAGAGTGAGGTGTCTGTAAATTTAGCTGGCTGCTTGGTGAGGATGAAAGGGCTCCTTAAGCCTCAGAGTTCAGAGCCACCTTGGGCAACACAGGAAAGGGAAGGGAAGGGGCACCTGGAGAGACTAATGTTAGTAAGACTAGGAAAGAGGATAGTTTGACAGCTGAATATAGAACTTGGTATAGGAGATTGTCATGGAAATTCTAGAAGAGATTTGAGCACAAAATAATTGATTCCTCCACTTTATGAATTCTTTCTGTGTATATATTACCAGTGTCTCGTTTTGAGATGATTTCTTATATCTTCTGTTATCTTTAAGTTTGGCAATGAGGCGTCAGTTATAAATATTTTTAAGAATGCCAGGTGTGGTGGCTTACGCCTGTAATTCCAGCACTTGGGGGGGTGGGGGCAGGAGACTCAATTGAGTTTAAAATTATCTTCCATAGGGAGTGAGATATCCTGTCTTAAAAAGAAATAAAAGTCTAATCTTTAAGAGAATTGATTTTTAGTGACTGCATCTAATGCATATTCCTGAAGAATCAGGGTTTCATTTTTGTTGGTGCTGAAGATAGAACTGCCTCCTTACATCAGCCTACTTTTTACTCTTTTGGAGGCAGGGTCTTACTATATTGCCCAGGCTAGACTTGAACTCAACTCTGTAGATCAGGCATATTTAAGCTTGGCAGCTCTCCTAAACCCCTAAACCCGGTCCTCCCTCACCTAAACCTATGAAGAATCCAAATTTCAAAGTTGCATTCTATTCCCCAACTCAGAAGCAGCACTCCTTATTTATCCTGTATTATAGCTCATTTGGCTATTTGCTATGGCAGTTTTCTTTGTAGCCTGTAATGTGCCTGTGTTTTACATGTGGGTGGGTGTACAAAAGGGCCTTTGAGTTTGAGTTTGCCTGTGGAGCCCCAAAGTGACACCAGGAATCATCCTGAATTGTTCTATTTTTACTGATTTGCTCTGGGATTTTCCAGACTCTGCCTTCCAGGCAGAATTACAAGCAAGCCATCTACCTTTATCTGCTGAGGATTGGAACTGAAGTCCTTTTGCTTGCAAGGCAAAGACATTAACAACACGAAGCCATCTTTTCAGCCTCTATATGCTATTTAGTGTTTATTTTTTCTGAACTCCATGATCTTTTCTTTTATTTTTAATTTTTTAGAGGATTAAGGCAGAATTCGATAAAGGAGAGAAAGAATGGAACTCCGAAGGAGGGGCAAGAGAACCTAATCCGCTGTTTTTTAAATCTCCCTTTGTTTCTGAATGTTTTTCCTTGTAAGGTTTCATCTTTCTTGTCTTTGAGATTATTTTCCTTAAAACTACCCTGCCCATCTGACTCTCCTGGCCTGATGGTCTAAGGCATATAATCCCAACCATATATAGAGGCTTGGGCAGGAATCACAGGTTCAAAGCCTGCTTGTGCTACAGTGGACAACTTAGTGAGATTCTGTCATTAAGTAAAATTTAAAAAACACAGAAGGATGGATGGTGTTGTAATAGAATGTTTACCCAGGGTAGGCTAGGCCTCCCTCCTTTTGTTTTACCCAGTTAACTGCCATTTCCAAACATTCAATAAGATGAATAATTTGATTGATTACAATTTCAATGAGAAAATATTCTTGGGTCAGTGAGACAAGTCAGAGAGAAGGCACTTGCTTGCAAACTGGTGACCTGGATTTGATTTCCCAGAAATCCATGGTGATAGATGGGAGAGCCAAAAGCTGTCCTCTTACTTCCACTTGTGCAGTGACACGTACCTCCAGATCTCTATCAAAAAAAAAACCAATTTTTTTTAAAAAGGAAAAAATTCTTATTTTTATATTTTACCAAGTATGCTAAGGGCAGGTATGGTAAATATTTGATTTAGAATTATGTTTATTAAGGAGTAACTATAGAAGAAATAGTGAAATTAGGTCTTGAGTAATAGCAAATTCCCTCAGTGTGTTAGGTGCCTACTTGGAAACCTGGTGAGTGGAATTTGAGAGGTGGAAGCCCACATGATAGAAAAGACTTCCAAAAGTTGTCCTTTGACCACCATTACTCTGTGGTGGCTTGCTTGCACACTCTCTCTCATGTCTCTAATAAAATATTTAAAATGTTTTGTTTGTTAAAAATTAGCCTGCATTACAATGCTTGTTTTGGAAGCATTTATTCCTGTGGGATTGATTGTAATAGGTAACAACTTGAACATAATGGAGAGTAGAGTTTGCTGAACACAACTCAATCTGTGCAAAATAACTAGGACAGTACAGAAAATCCAGCCCAGCTGAACTAAGCTACAAAAAGACATGTGCCTCAGTTGCCTGCTTGTCTTATACAATATTCACCCTGCAGCACAGCTGGCTTGCTACAGACCATCCAAGGTCACTTTCACAGCAAACTTATAGTTTTATTCATTTAACATACAGGAGGAGCTATACATGTGCATATATATCTCATTGGGCTCTTAATTCCGTGTTTTTATCTATAAACCCTGTGAATTATCACTGAGGTGATTTTGTAACAAATACATGTCGGTGACAGTGAATAAAGACACCCTGCAGCACAGCTGGCTTGCTACAGACCATCCAAGGTCACTTTCACAGCAAACTTATAGTTTTATTCATTTAACATACAGGAGGAGCTATACATGTGCATATATATCTCATTGGGCTCTTAATTCCATGTTTTTATCTATAAACCCTGTGAATTATCACTGAGGTGATTTTGTAACAAATACATGTCGGTGACAGTGAATAAAGACAAGTGAGGTATGGTTTGGGGAGGTGAGGCTGGCTGTATGTCATAAGCATGTTGTCCTGTGGTAATAAGAGAACAGAGGTAGACTGCTGAGAATGCAACCTGAGGCCTTATCTCTGAACTTCCAAGAAAGACCAATTAAGCTATCTCACAGCAAAGTCTACATATTCTGTGTCTTGGCCTGTTTATTTTTAGAGTGTTGCCCTTATAGCAGTGCTTGGACCGTTTTCCTTGGGCACCACCAAGGGAGAGTTGAAGAAGGATATTTTAGGGCTTTTGCCTGCAAGCTGAGTACTGGATCCCACTGTTAAAAGATTCATGACCCAAGATATAATAGTTTGGCTGGCTCTTTTGACAGCAGCAAATTATCTGCTCTGTAGTCAGCCCAGAATGGCTCAGACCCATAATGGAAGGGAAAGCCCAAGCTGAGGGGGGCCTCAGGGCAAGGCTGTTTGAGAAGTATCCCCCATCCCCCCCCATATAAGTATCCCCACTGTGGGACATTGCTCAACTGCTGTGGTTCTAAAGAATCGGGTCTGTGGCATGCCCATGCTCTGGTCATGGTAGGATGTTGTTGTGGTTATTCTTTCTGCTGTTGTGAAACAATACTCAACTTAAGGAGAGATTTTGGCTTATGGTTATTGAGAGAGGAGGTACAGTCCATTATGGCAAGTGTGGGCCACAGAAACAAGAGGCAGCCAAGGTTCTGGAGACATCATATGATGGCAGAGGGGGAGGGGGAGATACCAAGCAGCAGACTGCTAGAGCTAGCCAAAACAGGCTGCTTCCTGTGATTTGTCTTCCTCCTTCCACCTTTTAAGTTGCCATGATCTTCCCAGACATCAGCAGCTAAGGATACAAACACATGAGCATGTGGGGGACAACTCAGATTTCAAACCATGAAAGATGCCATCAACTTTGGGGCTGCCGATATACCTGCCTTTTGTGAATTTTGGTTTTATATGGTTGAGTATCCTGGGACCTTGAGAAAGATGGCCTCCAGCATTTGAAGTAGATTTGCATGTGGGTGCCTGCTGCTCTTTCTCTCTCTCAAAACAAGGTTTTCTTTATAATCAAGGAATCAAGCGTTCCTTTTAGACATAACTAACTAAATTTTCATGCTCCATGTTGCTTACAGAGCACCTGTAATTCTGGTACTAATATAGTCTACTCTGAGGACCGGCGAAATGCTGCTAAGTGATAGAACATGAGCAAGGCCTTGAGTTTCATTCTGACACATGGGAGAGAAAATGAAAGGAAAACCGCAGTGTGGATTCTAATGTCAGTGCCTGAATGTAGGTGCAGACTAGACTCTTGGGTTTACCAGTTGTAAACTGAGCAAATGATTGCTGTTGATCATCTTTAGCTGCCTTTTACATAAAATAGAGACCACCACCTGTCTCCTTACTGGGCATTAGGGAGAAGATGCAAGATAGCCTTTAGCTAGCACATTATAAAAGTGATCTGTAGGGGCTGGAGAGGTGGCTCAGGGGTTAAGCCTCTGCCTTGCAGGCGGAAGGTCCTGAGTTCGGATCCTAGACCCCACGAATAGACACTGGCGGAAGCGGGGTGGCCTGCGTTTCTGGTCCTGGTAGGGCGGAGCATGTGAATCCCTGGGCAGAGTAAACAAAGAGGTGGAGGCGTCCATGGTGGTTCTACACACACATGCATACACACACAATTGAATAAATAATAAGATAAATAATTTTTAAAAAGAAACAATCTTTAAAAAAGAAGTGATCTGTACCTTTTAGCTGTGTGTGTGTGAGGGGTAGAGGGCACTTGAGTATGTGTGCCTGTGATACCCTAGAGTGACTTCAGGAATTGTCCTTGCTCCACCTCCGTTTTGCTTTGCTCTGGGATTTTCCAGGCTCCCCCTTCCAGATAAGAAATGCAGATCATTGCCATTTTTGCCTGGTGCTTTTACCTGGGATCCAAGCTTAAGTCCTTCTGCTTACAAGGCAGAGGTTTTTTAACCTGAGCCAGTCCTCAACTTCACCTTGTTTTGATGACCTGTATCAGTTGCTTGATCCAGAACCCTTTGTTGTGAGGACAACCTTACATAAAACTCTTACCTGTCTTTCTACATTCTGTACTAATTTGATGGGACATACTTTTTCCTGTCTAGATAGATTCCTTGTTGAAATTCAGTCCCTTGTTAGATTTTCCTAAATCCAGCTTCCTGACTTCCTGTGCTCTCTTAACTTTTTGTCTTTTACTGTTACTGAGAATAAAAAGTAGATTTGGAATGAATTGCTATGTTGACAAGGGTTTGGACAAGATTGTACTAGGGAAGATGGTGAAAAGCTTGCAGGCTTTTAAGAGGCTCTCTTGAGTGTGGTAAGAAGAATGCAGGCTATTTGTATAGCAGCCATGCTTAAATATCGAAAAGCTAAGTAAAAAATCAGTGGAACAGCCAAGATATGTTTGTTACACCAATTACCCATTTCTCAGGAGGCAAGTACTTTTTCCTCTATAAAGTTGTTTTAATGTTTTTCTGAATTCTAAGATGCACTGTGAGGTGTTTTTTTCCCCTCAGGCAAAAAAAAAATCCCATTTCACCAATGCATACTCACTCTGGATACTTACTAAAACTAGAAGCATAAATGTGTCCTGAGGTTCAGTGATTGGTGGGTTTGGCTAGTCTATGTTCTGACCATTCTTAAGGGTCCTAAAGGAATATTAACAGATTTCAACTAAGTTGAATAGTTCAGGATAAATTTTTTTTTTTTTGAGGATTAAGGTAGAGTTTATTAGGAAAGAGAAAGGTTGGAATTCACGGACTCCAGACGTGTAGTGCCATGAGGAGCGAGGGCGCCTCCATGAGAAGGAGAAATAAAACAGAGCTCATGGCACTAGAGGGCCATGAGGGGCTAGATCGCCCATTTTTTTTATTTCAATAAAGTAGTAGAACAAGCTGAGGTTTGTAGCTTTCTTTGACTGGAAATTCTGTTTGTTCTGGTTGCTGAGAAGTCTGTCTGGTTCATTGAGGCAGCTCTGACTGTTTTCCTCAGAAGTTAGTATAGTTCTTTTGTTAGCTTACAGAAACAACTGGTTAATTTTTCAGCTACATGTTGTTTTTAATTTTTTTTTTTATTATTTATTCAATTGTGCATGTGTGCGTATGTATGTGTGCGCGTGCGTCTGTGTGTGTGTAGAACCACGGACGAATTCGAGAACCACCATGGACGCCTCCACTTCCTCCGCCCCGGGATTCACAGGCTCCGCCCTACCAGGACCAGAAGCGCAGCCCCCCCCCCACCCCCGCTTCCGCCTGGCGTCTATACGTGGGATCTGGGATCCGAACTCAGGACCTTCCGCCTGCAAGGCGGAGGCTTAACCCCTGAGCCACCTCTCCAGCCCCCTACATGTTGTTTTTAATAACTTGATATCTTTGTTTTTCAGAACCTGAAGATAGTGGAAATTAGTTGGCTCCCAAATTCTTCATGAGTAGCCAGTGGGCATGAGAAGTTGAGAACGTCTCCTTCCCCACAATCTTGGTGTAGATCACTTCCTTTCTGTGGACTGCAGCCAAAGAGCAACAATGAGTACAGTAAGTTTTGTCAGCTCTGTGAGCATTCTTTTCGGGACTAAGTAGCTATCTGATTCTTTGTAACACAAAAGATGACTGTAAGCCAGGTATGATGGCATAGTCTTTGTAATATTAAGGCAGGACTGTATCTTTAAAGAACTGTGTCTTTAAAAGGTAAATAAAAAGGGCTGGAGTGCCATTGAGATGGCTCAGTGGATTAAGGCACCTAAGTATAAACTTTGAAGAAACCTGTTTGATCCCCAGAGTCCTCGTGGTAGGAGAGCGCCGAATCCTTGAATGGTGCCTTCTGATGTCCCCGTGCGTGTTCTTTGTCTCTCATCCCCACCTCCCTTCCTTAAATAAAAAAAAAATTAAGAATAAAAAGGGGTGCTGAAACAGTTCTGAGTAGTAGTAGAGTATTTGCCTAGCAAGAAGAGGCCCTGAGTTAATTTCCCAGCATCCTGGCAAAAACTGGGCCTATTGATACACATCTGTATCCCAGTACTCACGCTTGGCGGTACACATTTATATCCTAGTTCTCAGAAGATCAGAAGTTCAAAACCATCTCCAGCTACATAGTTTAGGGCCACACTGGGCTATATGAGACACTGTGCCCCTTCGCCTCCCCCAAAAGTCACATCCATAAAGGACTGTCTAGGTACTAGTTCTGGGAGTGTGTATGGAATCTTTTTGGTTGCTCAGGACTGCTTGTCTTTAACAAATCCCAAATGTCAAGAGTTGTCTTCCTCCAAGAATAGAAAACTTTGTGTGTATAATAAAAATGCTGCAGTTCTTAGCACCCAGTAGACTTGAATCTAAACTGAAGTGTTTTATGTAGTATGACAGAGTGTGGCCAGATGGTATGCTCTGTGCAAAACATGTAAGTTGCATGTTCAAAATTAAGGTAATGGTGAGGACCGCAATGAAACAAAGGCGAGTGCTGTAAGGAAAATACCTTGACTTGTGATGCACTTGATTTTGAATTAATATTTGGTCATTGTACATTTAGACAAACCTGTGGTTAAGTGTTTTTTTTTTTTTTTTTGACAAACCCCCCCCCCAATATGGTATTACTCAATTTCGTAAACTCATGAGATTGTGACCCATAGTTAGAACAGTTGTGCTCCAAGGAAGAGTGACCTGAAGGTCCTCTGCTCCTGTTTACCGTCCCTCTTCAAGCTTGCTCATAAGATCTAAACTCAAAATAAGTATCTGGGATAGGCTTAAGCTTCCTAGTCAGGTGTATTTAAAAGTAGCATCTTGGAGATAGTTTAGCAGATGAGGGGGTCTGTTCACAGTGTGGATTCCCAGAATCCCACATTAGAAGGAGAAACCGGACTTCTATAAAGTGGCTCACAAGTGCCATGGAATGCATATGCTAGTTTCCTCACTTGTTCTTTCTTGCCCCCTTCCCTTTCTCTCCTTTCAAATAAATTAAAATGAAGTAGTATCCTGGGACAGGCAGTATGCCTTGGTGGGTAAAGACTTTACCTCCAAGCCTAGCAACCTGAATTTGATCCCTGGAACTTCAGAGGGAGAGAACTGACTCCCACAGATTATCCTTATACATACATTTGAATGATATGGAAAAAATGGAATCCTATTTTACGATCTTTCCCATATTTCAGAGGTGCTTCAAGTGATGTGGAAGGGAGCATACTTGTGGGTGATTTTGGAAACCAAGTGTTTACCTCAGGTGTTCCTTAGGAATGCTATCTACCATCCCACCCCCCCACCCCCTTTTCAAACAGGATCTCTTACTGGCCAGGAACTCCCCTATTAGGATAGAATGGTTGGCTACTGAGCCCCAGCTATCAGCCTAATTTTTGCTTCCATAGTGCTGGGATTATATGCATCTGCCATAATGTCTAGCTTTTTATGTGTATGTTGGGGATCAAACTCTGGTCCTCATGCTTGCATGAAAAGCACTTTTCTGGCTAACTTCCTGGCACCATTCTAATTCATTTCTCTCCTTCCCTTTTAATTTTTATATGCTTGGGGGGGTATTCATATTTGCACATGTGCAAATACATATGCATGTGAGTGCACTATTATTTTGAGATTGAGTCTCTAATAATTAAGCCTAGAGCTTGCCAGTAGGTCTACTCTGGCTAGCCAGCTTGCTCCAGAGAGTTCCAGTTTCTACCTTGAAAACTGACTGGAATTACAGGCAGACTGGTATCCTTGCCTGATAATTTACCTGTGATCTGAAGATCTGAATTTAAGTCTTTTTACATTCAGAGCAACCATTTTAACCATCTCCCCAGACCTTGACTTGTTCTTAAGTTGAACTTTTCCCTTACTGACTTCCTTACTGTTCCTGAAATACCAATCTGGAGCTCATGTGACTGCTGCTTCTCCCCTTGACACCCTCAGAGAACCCCTCAAAGAAAACGTCGTGGTGGAACAGTAAGTTCTAGACAGGCCCAAAAGCGAACTCGGGAAGCCACTTCAGCCCCGGAGAGTTCCTTGGAAGCAGAACCCATAGAACTTGTGGAAACTGGTAAGTGAGCCTGGGATAAGTTTTGGTAGAGTGGTAAAGCTTATGAGTTGGACCTACTTCGTCCATCGTGGCCAACTTTGGCATTTTGAAAGTTACATACCAGGCTGGAGCAATGGCTCCTGGGTTAAAACTCTTTCTGAAGTAGAAGGTCCTGAGTTCAGATCCCAAGTCCTATGTATAAATGACCGGAAAAAATGGCGGCAACCTGTACTTCTGTCTTTAGTGAGAGGAGTCTGGGAAATCCCAGAACGAAGCCAAAAGGAGGTAGAAACAATCCAGGATGATTCCCAAAGTCACCTTTGATGCTCCACAGGAACACACATGCATACACATACACACACGCACTAAATGTATAAATAAAACGATTTTTAAAAAAGAAAGTTACACATCATGGAACTTCTGTAGTAGGGGATGTTAGAACTTAGGCTTGCCTACCATTCACAACATAAAGCCACATTGAGCAGAGTTGCCCCTTTGGTGCTCTGGAACCTTCATGGGTTTTGAAGCAACCACTTGGTCCAGATAAACCCTTCACTCCTGGTTACATGCATCAGGGAAAATGCGATACTATTCTGGGCCGACCTTTTCTGTTTGAAACCAATTCAGTATGCTTGACCTTGTGGAAGTATAATTTTCCCTTCTGGTTTTCATTAAAAATAAAACTTTGTAGAAGGGAAACACTTGTCAACAGGAAATGTCAGTGACCTACATCAAGTTCCCTTGGTCTGCTTATGTTAAATCTTTTATAACTGATGCTAGAGATTGATATTTATCATGTTCTAAAGAGAAGCATTGGGCTCTGGGGCATAGCTCAGTGTCGTCCCTTAGCACTGTAGAGAGAAGAAACATAGGCGGAGATGTGGGTTATAATACATGTGTTCCCCTGTTATGGGGAACAGGACTTTTGAGACTGCCTTTGAATTGAAGAGAAGCAACATAGTGTGAGATACTGTTTCATGTACTTTTCCAGGAAAGTGACATTTAGTTTTCCAAGAGTCACTCTTGAGTTTACTTCTCAGGATGAATTCTTGAAAACCTCCCGTTGTTTACCTAGAGGATAGGAGTCCAAATTTCCATCCCCTTCTTTAATTGTGACACTAGCTACAAGTGGTGTTTGTCTCAAGTCCAGGATGGCTCCAGGTACTTCAGTGACATTGGTCATCCTGTATAGGCGTCTTGCCTACTTTGCAAAGGTAGTGCTCACATCACCCACTGGTGTGCTGCTTTGCTAAGAGTTACTGTGTCTGTAGCAAGAGGACATATCATACATTCTTTTTTTTTTTTTTTTTTTTTTGTACATTCTATATATTCTGCAGATCACTAGGTAATCATTCTCTTCAATAAAGAATTAGACTTTTTGCATGAATTACTGAATATTAAATACTTTGATTTGTTCTGTGAAACTAGTTAATACAAGAAAATAAAAATGCGTGAATGCATTAAAAGCATTACAAGTTACTTTCCCTATTTAAACATTAGACCAATAATGTTTCTCAAAATTTTATTTCACAATATTTTATTTACTCTGTGTGTGTCAAAGGATACTGTGTGTCTCTGTGGAGGACCAAGAGTGATAACAGGAATCATTCTAGATGCTTGTACCTCCTCCTCGCTTCATTTTGGGATTTCCCAGGCTCTACCTACCAGATCTGGACGTACAGATTGCCACTGTTTCTGCTTGGCGCTTCTATGTGGGGCCTATGATCCAAACTCAGGACATTCTGCTTCAGAGGCATAGTCTTATTCATCTCTGAGCCATCTCTGTAGCCCTAAACCTCATTTTTAAATGCTAGTAGTATTCAGAAACAAAAATGGTTGTAAATCATATTTCATACTATATGGATGTGAGGGATACCACTCTTTCCCATTCTGTCCTTCATGCTAGTCCATCTGTTGACATGAAAGGATTTTAGAGGACCGATAAGTTTCACATTTTCTGCAAATTTAGAGGTACTTGAGAAATCGTCTATTTTTCCCTAATGGATGAAATCACTGTCCTTGTCACAACTGCAGAGGTGGGGGTATTCCCCCCCTCCTCCATTCCCATGTATATCTATGGAATATATGTACAGTGTGTGTTTTACTTAACAAAATGCTGGAGGTGAACATTGTCTTTCTTCTGGCTAAAATTTTGGTTTTGATTTTTTTGTGTGTGTGTTCACTGGGGTTGAATGTTTTAGTGGTAGTCTATACCATATTTACAATATCAACTAAGGCCAAGGAATGCACCCTTACTTTCCTCCTAATACTTACTAAAATTCTTTATTTTGAAGCTGGAGACGAAATTGTGGACCTCACCTGTGAATCTTTAGAGCCTGTGGTTGTGGACCTGACTCACAATGACTCTGTGGTGGTAAGCATTTGAGTGTGAGTTGGCTGATTTTGGGTAGGGGTCACAGACTACAAGCCAGAATTAAGAAGATTGTGAAATGAAATCTAGTTTATCAGTGGCTAGAATCCATGATGAGAAATAATTCAGGAAAAGTATCTGGGATTTTACTGCTTGTGCAGTGTGTATTTGTGGTCCTGACCTTTCTTCAACAGGGCACAAAAGTAGTTTGGAGAAATTTCAAAAATTCTCAACATTTTTTCACTCCTCATTCCACAATTTACACTAAATATGTGATCCTAAGCATGTTAGTTAGCTTTATTTGTGTGAAAATTAAAAAGAAATCTTGTATTGTAATACCTGGCATCAAGTATGGTGCTTGGGCAGTATACGTTTGTACACATTTCAGAAGCAGTTGCCAGTTAACCTGGCTCCATGGGAAGCAGGTGTTGCTGCCAGGCCTCTGTCCTGACTCTAGAGAGAGCAGTGTGTGGGAGGCTGTTTTTGTCCCCTTCTCAGAGCACCAAGTATACCGAAGGGATGCTAACTTTCTCAATCCACCCAGTTCCCTCCATCTTACATGTGCCCAGAGACTAGTCACAATGGACTGGTCTTTCCCATCAATTAGACAGTCTCTTGCTTGGGGTTTAACTCAGTTACTAATTTTTAATAATTGTGACCAAGAACTCAGAACCTTCAGTTGCCAAGTTTACAGTAGTGTTTAACTGATGGAATTTAAGTGACGATTCACTGAGAATGCCATGTGTAGTGTGCACACATCTGCAGTCTGAATTATCTGGGCAGCAGAGGCAAGAGGATCGTGGATTTGAAGCTGGCCTGGGCTGTATGTAGTGAGGGGAATGAGGACAAGGCACTGTCTAGCATGTGGTGTAGTTTTTAAAAGTCTAGCTTTGACTAGAAACCAGTGACATATTATCATCATATAAGACTGAGTGAGTCTTCCTCCTAGTTTCTAGCAGCTCCTTAGAGTTCTAGAAAGGGCTTAATTTGAGAGATTGGTTAAAGCTACAGTCCAGTTCTAACAAATACTTGAAAGGCCTCGCTATTGTTTCCTTCTTTTGAAGGTCTTTCAGCCATATCAGAGGTGCAGGCTTGCACTGCATCTCAGCTCGTCTGTTTGCTCTTTCACTTGGTATTCACGAAGCCCTGATACATTGCTCAGCTTCCATCGCCCATGCCAGGCAAACACTGCTGTTTTCAGGGCTGTGGCAGGAGTTGGGTGCATTCTACAGTACTTGAGACACCTTAGAATTCATTATGGTTCTGCTGGGGATGGAGGGAACACTAGGTGTTTCCTGACAGCAGCTTCTTGGTCTCAGGAATTGTGGAGCACCTACACCTCCTTAGGAATACAGAGTCCAGGTGTAGCCCTGAGGTTGGCACACCTCCAGAGGTGAGCTGGTTCTGACTCAGGAACCTAGGGACTCCTAATTCTCATACTCCAGTGCTGGGGAACTGGGAATGTCCTTACAGTGAGTCAACTTCTAATCAAGTGGTCCATCTGCACAAAGTAGTGGAGCTAGTGTTGTGCTCCATTGTCAGCCTACTTATGGCAGAATTTGCCTCTGTTCCATAACAAAATCAGAGCTTACCCTAAGGGCCAGTACTACTGTCAGGTCTCCTTTTCTAACTTCAGATGGGAAGTACCTTGTGCCAGCCTATACTGTTCTAGGAAGTGTTGTCCTTGTGATGAGATTGTCTGTACCCACATTTCTAGTCAAGTCTGTGGTCCTAGGAAGAAAAAGAAGCACTGTCACTCTGTAGATTGTGTTCTTAAAGTATGTAGCCCTTTATTCTTTGTTTTTTCTTTTTAATATTAGGTTTGTAGGGAGATGAGACAGTTCACGCATGCGTGTACTTTGTGATTACAGGACAATTTCAGAAATCAGTCAACTTGTGCTCCAGAATCACGCAAACACCTTTACCCTCTGACTTCTTGCTGGGCCTGGGCTTTTATTGTTACATTGTAACTCTCTTCCAGAGATGGCCATGGTATCTGTCTGGTTCAGTAGCTTAGTCAAGCTTAAAGGGATTTTAACTTGAAAGTGGTTTCTTCCATTAAAAAGCCTAAGAGAGACACCAGGCTTGATCTTAGGAGAGCCAGTCTCGACCTGTTGATGTCAACCTACGTGGGTAGCTTCCATGTGCTCCAGACTGAAGAGCAAGAGTTGGGAGACATTGCTGTGTGACAGATTCCTCAGGGAGACTGGCCCTTCCAATACTGAGTACGAACAAACGCAGAATTGACTTTGCAGCCAGGATTCTTATTGCACAGGAATTAGAATAGAGAGCTGAATGTTGTACCACAGGGTGTCATGATCAGCACTTTTTTGAGGTGGTGCCTCCCGTGTGCTGAGAGGGAAGGACTGAAGCTACCCTCCCATCGTTCAGAGTGTCCCCCCTTGGCCAGAAAGTATAAATTGTCTATGTAAACTCTGAGCCACCAGGCAAAGATTTGTCTAGTTTTCTCTTTTATCCCATACATATTCTGAGTGTATCTTGTATAATATACTTAGGTTTTGTTCGCCCACTATCCTAACCCTTTCCCCTCTCTCTCCTTTTTCCCAAGTTCAAGTACTGTTTTTTTTTTTTTTTTTTTGTGGCCCACTGCATTTAATTATGGTTGCTTAGAGCATGAGTGTTTACTTAAGCAAAGACAACTTGCCAATGGCTGTACCACTAAAGACGCAGACTCCTCCATCAACCATTAGCTGTCCTTAGCCCCAGGGAGCATGGGGGCTTTTTGAGCCCCTTCCCCATTCATGATGGAGGTTGATAGGCCCAATTTCAATATAAGTCCTTTGAAGGTGGCTAGTATTACTGTGAGTCATGGATGCAGCGGCTATGTCATGTCCAAAAAACATCTGTCGCATTTCTTCACTGATGGTTTGTCTCCCTTAAAGTTTGCATAACACCCTTTGGCAGTATGAGAACTAGCCATCCTAGAAAGAAGCAGCGTCTCAGTTCCATCTTGATTTCTCTCTGTTCTAACCAACAAGTCATAATGAGTATTCCATACCTGGCACTTGAAATTTTGGTTAGTAACCATGGCTTCTGGTCACAGGGTTACTCACCTATGCCTTCCAGTTTTCTTGTTAGGTAGATGACTTAACACTATACCCAACTTGATGTCATTCCTTGGTGTGTGCCACCTTTTAGTCCACACATGGCTTGCTTTTATTTTTAATAAGTAACACAGATCTTGCTTCAAACAAAGCTTTTGTTATTGATGGTGGCCTGTGTTGGCCATGGGAAGCATTTGCTGATCTGGGCTAAGTATCTGTTGTCTGTCACTGTAATAACTGCCTTGTGAGGTGGGCTGGATACCTGACATCTTTTTGAGAAGAGGATGCAGCTTCCTGGTCAGTTCTAGTATGGCTGTGTTTAGACTCAGATAGCTCCAAATGTAGGTGGAAAGAAGTTCAGTGCATTTGCTGCTGGGAGATGGTGTCCAGGAGAGGACTGTGGCTGGCCTAGGGGAAACAATGTCCCCTGGAAGTAGGGACGGCCTGGGTCACCAAAGGAATCAGAGAATCCCATATCTATATTAGAAGCAAATTGTCTATTTTATTAAAGTCAAAATAATTGTCTTTTTCCTTTCTTGTTTCAGATTGTTGAAGGTGAGTGATTTCATTTCCTTTTTCTCTGGGTTTGGAGAAAACTGTTGTAGGTAAAGACTGCAGCAATATAGACTATGCCAGACTGTTTTTAAGGGGGTCCAAGATCTCTAGGCTGGGAGGTGCCTGTGGTCAGACCTGCACAGTTCTTCACTTCGCATTGTTGTAAAAAGCAGCTCTGGTACCAGGTGTTGTGCTGCAGTTCCCCAGACAGCCGACAGTGGCATCAAGGGTACCTTCTGAGAAGACAGGAGCAACTCTGGAGCTGGGCAGGACCTTCTGGGGTGGAGTTGGCATTGCAAAGGTTGTTGTCCAACAGAAGGAAGGTCCTTAGAGGCACTAGCCTGGGTGGGGAGGATGGCAAGGTTTGAGGCTTACCGTGAAAATGTGACTTTTACCTTAGAGAGGAGACGGCCAAGGAGAAACGGAAGGAGGCTGCGCCAAGACCACACTGACAGCTGTGTAGTGAGCAGTGATGATGAGGAACTACCCAGGGACAGAGACGTGTATGTGACCACCCATACTCCCCGAAGCACCAGGAATGAGGGAGCTACAGGGCTCAGGTACTTTTATGCCCTTGCTCTGCTCTCTGTCTTACTGAGTGGGAGTCTGGGGAATTGAAACACTGTACTTGGGTCCAGTGAGATAGCTTAGCTGGTAATATGCCTGCTCGCAAACCTGAATTTGATCTCCACATGATAGAATTGACTTCTTAAAGTGTTGTTCTCAGATCTGTATGCATGCACTGTCGCATGCATGCATGCACGTGTTGTCACCCATCTGTAAATAAAGTGTATCTATTGCACTTGCTAGCAGGTATGTGAGCTCTTTTTCTCTAAAAGGGCTTATCCAAGCATCTGCTCAGCAGCTGGGTATTGTAAGAATCCAAGGCTGGACAAGAATATTTATACAGGTCCAGGGTGTCAGCCTCTGATAGAGTGGGTATGAATAGGTCGTGTTCCAGTTGCTAACAGTATCAATGCAGGTGTGGGAGATGTGGACCAATTCAGTGTCCCCACATAACTACTTCCAGACTTGTTCTCTTCCTTAACTTTTTCATTGCCGTGCACCACAGCCCTTTGGGTGGTTGACTTGAAATTCTCCTGGGTCCCTGTGCTAATAACTCAAAGGAAGGCAGATAAGGGATTCAGTAGGAGTTAACAGTGGCATTTATGAAAGCTACATATGGAGTGTGATCAAGTGTTAGAAACTGATGTTAAGCACTGTGATTTTAGGCCCTCAGGTACTGTCAGTTGTCCAATCTGCATGGATGGATACTCTGAGGTAAGTAATCATGTTGTCTTCCACCTTCAGGTTCTAAACTTCATTAAGAATCTGCAACTTAGGTGGGATTTGACATCTCTCTATAGTTGTGCCTGGGCTAGCACAAGACTGTTTGCAGATACTCAAATAAAAAAAATTATGTCAGTTTGTCTTGGGCCCTGTACTTTTCAGTTTAGCCTCTGGTGCAAATGGCAGTGTCCCTAACCAGGGGTCCCTGAGGTTGTCCATATCCCCATTACTTGCTGCAACTGGGAGACTTTCTACAGGGGACCGCTTTCCTTATATAGCTCAGTCCCTTCTCACTGGTCTCCTTGGTTGTGGATGGGGTTGGGCCCTTGGGGGCAAGGCAAACTTGAAGCCTTTTTCTTTTTCTGTCTCCTAGATTGTGCAGAATGGGCGTCTCATTGTTTCTACAGAGTGTGGTCATGTCTTCTGTAGCCAGTGCCTGCGTGATTCTCTTAAGAATGCTAACACTTGCCCAACTTGTAGGAAAAAGATCAACCATAAACGGTACCACCCCATTTATATATGAAGTATTGAGAGCTGCTCAGGAGAGACCAATGGACAGACAAGACAGCTGGACTGGCCTCTCCATGTTATCTGCCTCCAGTTTCCTGTGCTCAAAAAGAACTGTTTCAAAACCAGTGTCTAATATGTAAACTTTTTGTTTCTTTCCAAACACCGTAGATCCTTTTGTTATCTCCAGGTTGATGCTATGGAACTGGACCTAAGGAGTCTTCCTGGGCCAGTCAGCATCGCTGCTCCTCTGCGTGGTCTGGTCCCAGAGGAGAAGGAAAGGAGTCAGGCACATTGGAGTTGAGCATGACGGCTCCAGTCTTTCTCTGGAGCTATGCGTTTTCCACGACGTTTCCCTGTTGGGAAAGTTGCCCCAACTGTTTTGGGTACAGGACCCAGGTATCTTCAGTTGACTATTCTGCCTGTCACACATGGTCCGCTCAGCCCAAGGGTCCCAGTGCAGGAGCTGTTTTTGAAAACCCCAGACACTGGACTTTCTCCTACCCTTGAGAGTCAGAGGTGACCGTGATTCTACCTGCACCTTACTATTGATGTCCAGTGTATTCTGCAAATCAAGAGACCCTTTGCAGGGCACCCCTGTTTGCTAAGAATGAGATAGTGCAATACAACCCATTCAACCTGCTCTTAGCGTCCAGGAGATCGAGCACTGGTAGTGTTCTCAGAGCCTGTGAAGCAGTGCCCGTCCTACCCCATCTCCATTTACCAACTGTTCTCAGGAACCCTTCCCGTGCTCCAAAGTGTTTTGCCTGGCACAGGACATTCAAGGCCAAAAGGGCAGGCACATGTTTGGGTGTTCTCTCTTGCGGATAAGATCAGTCCTGCGTTGTTCATATGCCTTCCAGCCCTGTTTTCAGTTCCCATTGCCTGTCTGTCTAAGTGTAGATACTGGGAGTTGGTGGAGTTATAGTGGCCTTACCAGCCACTCACTTGTATGATTTTGCCTAAGACATTGATGCCCCTGTTTCAGGAGTGTTTGCCCACCTAGCCTGGCACTGCCCTGACATGCTCACACCCTCCCCTAGGTCTTATTTCTGAAGCTGCTCTTATTGGCCACTTGGACTTTTGACTGCTCTATAGGTTTTGATCTATAAAGTATGGTGCCCTTTCTGTCCTTGGGGCCCACATAACAATCTCTGTCCCACTGCATATGTGTGGGAGCCTCTGGTGCTCTCTGGCAGTGATGTGATCCAAATTGCCCCTGAGGACACCGGCCACTGGGTAGTTTGCAGGGACCAGACTCGTACCTGTCTGCAATCTGCTACACTACTTTCTCAGAGCACTTCAGGCCAAACCAACAGCCTTTTTTTGGTGAAGTATCTTCAAGATGGGAAAGGGGCCATGTGGGGCTTTGCTAGCAATAACTGACCTTCAGTTTCCTTCTGAAGGAGCAGGACTCAGCACAGAATTCACTTTAAATGGGGCTGAAGGAGGGTCCCTCCTATGAAAAATTTTATTCTTCATTCTGATTTTTTAACTGTTTGAATGAGGGTAATTTTCTACATGGACTCCGAGGGTAGGAGCATTTGATCATTGGTGTGTGGCGCCTGCCCTCAATACCTTGGCCATCGAGTTCCCGCTGGACCCCATGGACCTCCTCCTGTGAGGTCTAATGGTAGCCAGACTTTCTGGAGCCACAGAGAGCCAGTTCACAAGTAAATATGGTAACATCCATTTGAAAATTTATGTTTTCTCCTTATGAGGTTGGTTATAGAGGTTTTATTATTTCATCCTAAATTAAGTCAAGAAAAAGATATGTTTAGTTCTACTGATCAGAAATGGCAAAATGGGAAAAGGTTGGTAGGAAAGAAATCCTTTCCTTTATTCAAATGTACATAGTTTAATTCTTTGTTACATTTAAAGTATGCCCATGAACATTGGTCTGTTTTGGACTCCTGTTAGTGTTGAAGATGGAAATAAAACGATTAATTTGAAACAGTATCTTTTCCATTCATTCATTTGCTCTTTAGAGTCAAAATCCACCAGTTTGTCCTCGTTTGCCTGATGTTCAGTGTGTATGTGTACGCTGCCTGCCAACCTCATGGGCAAGGTTGCGATGTGAGGTAACTAAGTCATGGGGCAGAATCAAGGCAAAACCTTGGAGTCCCTGAGGATAGTCTCAGAGTTGTGGTTAGCCAGCCACACGAATACCCCAGAAATTACTGTGGAGTGTCTCACATAGCCTCTGACCAGTCACAGATTCTCTTGTAGCTATCAGGGCCTCAAAGCACACAGATGTGCCCTCATTGCCAGAGTTGGAGCTGAAAGAGATTGGACTCAGCCTGGGAAGGGAGAGTAGAGCCAGCCTAGCTGTCTCCCCCTCCCCTCCACAGAGTTGCCTTCTTGCTCCTGGCACCTTGCTTGGCTACTTTTGAAACAGCTGCATCTCACCTGTTGGTGAACAGATAAACAGGTTCAAAGATTCAGGAGAGCTTCATCCAGAAGGTTTTCTTAGGGAAGAATGTTGGGATGCAGCTTCCAAGGTTAGTGTTCTCTGAGGAAAAGGGCAGGAAAACTTTCAAGCACATCTTCAAGTCTAGAGTCTCATGGCGGAAGGAGAAACATTCATACTGCAAGTCCTGTAGATCTGGACACGTCTGAGACTAGCTTTAGCCCTGGTCTTGAAATGAGACCCACCGTTAAGTAGTGAGCTGTGCACTGAGGCTGACCCCAGCCGAGTGGGCATGGCTCTGGACAGGTAGGCTGCACAGACTGCTGCTTGTGTGAAATTGTCTCTATCGCCCACATTTTTTAAAGCATAATCAGGAAACTTTGTTTTTGGGTATTTTGTGTTTTGCATCTTTGCCACCATCTCTTTCTTACTCCCACCTGTTTCTTAGGATTTTATATTCATGCTCATATGAACAATTGTTTTTCCTTTTAAACTCAGATATTACTATTACTGCTACAAATTCGCTAATTTCTCAATACAATAACAAGGTATAGGTGATAAACACTTGTGATTTCATCCTATAGAGAGGTGTTTATTCTACAGGGTCTCATGAAGCAATTTCCAGGGGTTGGAGAGATGGCTCAGAGGGTTAAGCCTCTTCCTTGCAAACAGAAAGATCTGAGTTTAGAGTCCAGATCCCACATAAAAAGCCTGGGATATCCCAGAGCAACTCAAGAAGGAGGCATGTATGCATGCCAAAAAAATAAAAACCTTCAGATGGAGTTTTTTTCCTGTCAGGAGTAATTTGTATTTGTTTTTAGGGACCCAAATGTGTTAACCAGTTTTGTTTTTGCTTTAGTAAGACAGTGGGTTTTCTTCTTTATCACTTCAATGTACTTTGAATCTTCAAAAATAAATGTCAAATTCTGAGCTGAAATATTGTCACCAAAAAGAACTGCACCCTTATGTGGACTCAGAAAAGATAGGCTTGCTTTGCTCTACCTTCATAGGTGTTAGCACCTTCAAGCAGCCTTAGACAGCCGTGATGAAGGGGTGAGGACTGGGGAGTGGAAGTTGTAGTGGTGATGCACCTGCCGAACATTCTCGCACCAGGCTTGTCCCCAGCCCTACAAAAGACTGAAGAACGCTGTAATAGCAAAACAGTGAACATCAAGTTGGCTGAGAAAACTGGCTAGCATGTCTAAGCAAGATGAAGCTCATTACTAAACCAGAAGTGGGTGTGGGTCGGGGATGGTTCAGTTGGTAGAGCACTTGCCTTACAGACATGAGGTCCTGTCCCTGGTCCTTAGGATTTGTCACAGCTGCTTTGATGCCATGCCCCTGTAAGCCCAGCAGTGGACAGGAGGATCCCTAGGTCTTGCTAGCCTTCTAGCAGAATCAGTGGGCACTAGGCCAATGACAGACCCTCCTTAAGCATGAGTGACACCTGAGCTTGTGTTCTGACCTCCTTCCACACATGGGTTGGTGAGCTGACTGTCCAAGTAGGACACTTGCTTGCAAGCAGTGACCCGAATTTGAAGGAGAGAACTGACCAGTTCTTTTGACCACTTGTGTACATGGTGTGCATTGTACGACTCCCCCAAATGCACAAAAAGCTGGATGTTGCATGGTCCTAGGGAGTTTGAGGCTACATAGTTTCAGAAGAGGCGGAGGGGCAGATAGCTCAATGGATCAAGTCCTATAAAATTCTTAGAAGAAAACCTAGGGCTAGGGCCATGGTTTGGGCAGGTAAAGGAACTTCCTGCCAAGCCTGCCAGCTTGAGTTAGATGTCTTGATCTCAGTGTAAGGAAAGAACTGACTGTCATAAGTTGTCCTCATGCAAAACATACAGGTTGATTTCGCTGTTGCTGAGTAGTTGGACATGAAAGACAGGTAACAAATGTGAAAATAGGTAAGTTGAGATTCATTGAGATTAAAACTTGTACCAAAAGACAGTAAAGTGAAAAAACCCTAAAAATGGGAGAAAACATTTCCTGCACTTGCCCCTTAGCAACTGAGAGGCAAAGCTGGAAGGAATGCCACAAGTTTGAAGGTCCCCCCCAGATCAGATACAATCTGCTGCTTGGGGATGGAGACCTGGACTAGACCTGGACTGTGGGCCAAGTCAGCATTGTCCTGCAAGCGTGAGGAGCAGAGTCAGAGCCCTTGGACATGCAAAGTTGGATGGGTACACAGACCAGCTAGCCTGGTATATGCAGCAGGAAAAAAAAAAATACTGCTTCTGGTGAGATGTAAGGACAGAGCAGACCAATACCCAAGTCCTCTGATCTCTCTTCACTGACAGCGTGCCTTCATGTGAATACAAGGGGAAAAGAACAAAATATGGGTAGCCAACTCTTCCGCAAAATAAACGGTATGAGTTGCTTATCTTGTGCTATAAAGTTCTTGACAACACCCCTTAGTGAAGTTATTTCTTTTTGGTTCACAGTGGCAGATGGGGATGAGTGCAGTGCTCAATTCCCTTTGTTCTCCTAATCCTACTTAGTACCCCAGCCCCACTGAACGATGCAGCCTACAGCTAGGGTGGGTCTTTCTACCTCAGTTATTCTAGAGAATTCCTCGGAAATAATGTCTAAAGGCTTGTCTCCTTAGTAATTAAAGATTGTGTCAATTTATTAACTGGCACATTTGGATACAATGAATTAAAATGTAAACCACATCTGCCATGGGATATAGCACATCCACTAAGAAGGCTGTTTATCAAGGACAAAGTTTTAGCAAGAATACAGAAATAGGAATCCTTTGCATTTCTGGAAATTAAATTGAATCTGCTTTGAAAAGACTGGTGATTCCTCAAGAAGATATAAACTAGGATTGTGGTTCAATGGTACACAGACAGCTAGATGTATCCCCAAAAGGACTAGAAGCTGAAATTAGAGGTCTTTGTAGGTAGCAACCAGATGTCCATCCATGCGAGTTGATAAAGAAGGATGGTGTGAATAGACTTGCACAAAGTACAATACAGGTTACAAGCAGCTGAGGTAAAGAGGAAATCCTGCCCACAGGTTTGCATTTGGGACGATGAAAACCTTTTTTTTTTTTTAATTTTTATTTATTCAATTGTGCGTGTGTGCGTATGTTTGTGTGCGCGCGCGTCTGTGTGTGTGTAGAACCACGGACGAATTCGGGAACCACCATGGACGCCTCCACTTCCTCCGCCCCGGGATTCACAGGCTCCACCCTACCAGGGCCAGAAACGCAGGCCGCCCCCGCTTCCGCCTGGCGTCTATAAGTGGGATCTGGGTTCCGAACTCAGGACCTTCTGCCTGCAAGGCAGAGGCTTAACCTCTGAGCCACTTCTCCAGCCCGATGAAAACCTTTTTTGAATGGATGATGATGATAGTGAACATCTTACCAGCAACCTTAACAGTTCTCAATATAATCTGACATTTGGAAGAACGTGTTGCCATAATTTAAAAATATGCAAAACTAGGTAAATTAAGATAAATCTGGTTGCCTATAAAATTTTATTTGAATGCTGAACATTCTGTATGGTGAATTTAGGGTGTAGGGATGAGCTCAGTTGACAACTGGGCTATGAGAATAAAGAGGACTGAGTGGAGGAGAGAGAATAAAAAAACCGGTCGGGCTATGGGAGGGGGAGACACGCTTAGTGTGGAGCATGCTTACACTGAAAACAAGCTCAGAGAAGAGGCTGACAGCCTTGGATGGGCACGTAGAACAAATGCTTGGCACTTGTCCAACCAGATAAGCTGAAGTGCTGTAGAACACGAGAAAAATTTTAGAGGAGAAACTGTGTGCATGCATGTGCACATGTGTGTAAGAGGGCACTTGACTATGCGTACCTGTTTGTAGAAGCTCAAGGGTGACATCAGGAATCATCCTGAATTGCTCTACCTCTTTACTGTTTTATTCTGAGGTTTCCCAGCCTCCACCTTTCAGAGCCGGAATTGCAAGCTTCCGTCATATGAGCCTGGCATTTTTACGTGGGATCTAGGGATCTGAACTGAGGTTCTTTTGCATGCTTTAACCCCAGAGTCATCTATCCAGCCTGGAAAGAATTCCCAGCCCTTGGTCCTCCTGCTCCATTGCTGTGTGCCTGTGTGGTAAAGCAGAACTTCATGAAAGTGAGAGCATACATCAAGGTCTGGGGCTGTAGCTCAATGGGAAAGTTTGGGTTCAATTGCCAGTACTTCCTTCCCATCCCCAAACTGTGTGTTGGAGCAAACGTACTGCTCGACAGCCAAGATGCCAAGTAATCCCGCTGCTGGGCTCCCTTCTCTCCATTTAGTCTCCCAGTCTGTTGACTGATTGCTCCACCCACATTTTGCTAGGTTTTCCTTTAGTTTCCTCTGGAATTGCCCTTAAGGACACCCAGAGATGTGTTATTAATTTTCTTGGTGTGTCAATCCAATTAAGTTGACGAAACTGACCGTCATGCTGAGGTTAAACTGCGTTTCCCATTAAGCGTATCTCAGGACTCCCACTGAGCAGCCAGGCATCTCTCTGGTTAATCTGATTTTCAGTCCATGTCTCCTCAGCCTGAGATTGTCAAAACTTCTGCTCCTTTTCTCAGGGTCTGTCTGGTTGATTTTCTTTAGCCCAAACTGGCCTGGATTCTCCTGCCTCATCTAAGATTAGAGATGTGCCACCATGCCCACCTGACCCATTCTTGAGTGACTGCTGGTCCTTGTCTGCCATGTTTAGCCACCTTAGAAACTCCACTTAGGTGGCACTTATTAATTACCAGTGTTGCGGTTACTCCGCATGTTGCCAATAAACTCACGACCAAACAGCTTTAGGGGAATGGGTTTTATTTTTTCTTACAGTTCTCCATTCCAGTTCATGGTCCAGCTTGGTAGGAGAGCTCATACCAACATTGGAATTGCTCAGAAATGGTACTGAACCAGCTCCCTCCATTTTATCTACCTGTCTAGGAAATGATCTCATCCTCTAGGGACTGGATCTTCCCTCTACTGCAGGCTTGCTCAGGGCTTGCTTTAACTACCGTTTCTTCACAGATGTGTCCAACGCTAAGCCTTCAATTGTCACTTCACACTGGTATCTAATTAGCACAGCCTGCTTCAGTTTTGGACCTGTTTCTTTGGAATCTTCAAGTATGCCTATGTTGCACTGTAGTTTTTTGCAGAGACCTGTGTGTTCCCTGCAGAGACCTGTGTGTTCCCTGCCTAGTGATAGAAGCTCTGCCATAGTTTTGCTCAGTATAAGGTAGTGACCTAATCAGGGATGTGTATGTATTTTTTTCAAACTGAATAAAACTAGATATTAGAAAAGCATCGTTTATGTAATGCTGCACTAGTTATAAATTGCGAGATAATTCTTTTCCTCTATATTTTGTTTGTTTTCGTGCATGGTCTCCTGTAGCTCCAGTATGTCTTGAACTTGCTGTGACTAGAAATGTTTAAATGGATGCAAACATTATGTATGCGAACTCAGAGATTAGGATGTAGCTAGTGGGCAGAGCCAACTTTGAACTGCATTCTGCCTGTCTTCACCTCTCAAGTGTTGGGATCACAGCTGTGATCACCACTTCAAACCTGGTTTTCTTTAGAGAGTATCTTGAATAATTACAGTTCATATAGCAGTTGATGTGTACTGTACATGTTGATAATACAACTATAATTTTATGAAAATAGTGTATTTTGCCTTTTCTCCAAGGTGTATTCAAACCTTACAGAATCATAGACGTGCTCGATAGTAGTCAACTCCATGCAAGACTCCTCAAGACCCCCGCCTGAACTTTTGATCATCTGCATGTTTTTTTCTGTATTGCTAGCGCATGAAGCCTCATGCATGCTAGGTAAAATCTTTATCACTGAGCCAGGACCCAAAACAGAATAGACTTCTCTGTTCTCAGAACATTGATCTCCTCTGGCCTATATGTCTTGCACTTTCTCTTATGGTGGCTAATTTTGGGGAGGTTTCAACTTGAATGGGCTACAGGTACTAAGACACTATGTTACTGTATTATTATATGTGTCTTTACTAAGACATGTATCTGTGAGGGCCTCGGGATGCAGGCAGCACCAGCCTGATTAGAACAAGAAAACTGGGATCTGGATCAGAACTATGTCTCGGGATGCCTGAGGCCTTGTTAGAATCTGCAAAGTGAAACTCTGTGGTCTAACTGCCTTCTGGTGGGGCCTTAGGAAGAAACTCTGACCTTTCCGGCATCTCCAGCTTGGTTATGAGAGACTTTTGGATTTGTCAGGAGCCTTTTTTTTTGTCTGTGTTTTTAGACTGTGTCTCACTCTACCCCTGGCTGCCTTGAACTTGAGATGTCTTTAGCTTCTCAAGGGCTAAGTGTGCTCTACTATGCTTGGTATAAGTCAATTCTTTATTACAAAATGTCTCCATCATATTCTCTGGAGAATTCTAGCACATCCCTCAAGGTGTCAAAAGGATTCTCTGGGGGAGAAACAAGCTCTAGATATTTCAATGTTTTGTAGCTCTCCAAAGTTCCTGTATCCCAAGCTGGTCTCAAATTGGCTGTGTAGCTGAGGGTGACCTTGAACTTCGATCCTTCTCTTCACATGGTGTTTCATTTTGTTTCTTTTTAAAGTATCTCATTGTGCTCACCAGACTGGTCTCAAACCTGTAATCTTTCCTCAGTCTCTTAGCTAGCTGGGTTTATACTTGGAAGATTACAGGTGTATAAGTACCTGTCTTTTTAGAGATAATCTTTTCCTTCCCTCCCTCCTTCCTCTTCTTTCTTTGCCTTTCTTCTTCCTTCTTTTCTCTCTACTGCTTCTTTTTTCTCTCCCCTTCTCCTCTTTTGAGGCAATCTTGATATTTAGTCCAGAATAGCCTCACATTTCTTAGTCATCTTCCTGCACCATCAGGCCTGGTTTAGGATAATACATTTGAGCTGCTATAACAAAATACTATAAACTGGGCAGCTTGTGGCCAATGGAAATTTCTCACAGTTCTCAAGACCGGAAACCAAAGATTTGGGTACAGGCAGTTAGTATCTGGTGAAGGTTCACAGCTGGGCATTCTAGTTGTGTGATCATGTGGGGGAAGAGACAAGCCATCTCCTTTGGCCTCTTTTTTTTTCAATAAAATTTTTTATTTTTTTTTCATTCAATTGTGTGTGTGCGCGTGTGTGCATGTATGTGTGTGTATGTATGTGTGTGTGTAGAATCATGGACAAATTCGGGAACCACCAAGGACGCCTCCACCTCCGCCTTGTTTACTCTGCCCTGGCATTCACAGGCTCCGCCCTGCCAGGACCAGAAACGCAGGCCGCCCCTGTTTCCGCCTGGCATCTGTACGTGGGGTCTAGGATCCGAACTCAGGACCACCTGCCTGCAAGGCAGAGGCTTAACCCCTGAGCCGCCTTTTTTTTTAAAAAAAATGCAGTAACCTTGTGACCTCATTCTTGATCCTTTGCCATCATTCTGCACATAGTAGTCAGAGTTCTCTTACAAGTTTGCATGTCACCACAATGTTCTCTGCCCATAGTTTTCCATGGCTTTACCAGTTGTTTGGAATAAAACCTAGAGGTTCTGTCATCTTTACTTGCTACAGTCACAGTGGTTTGGATATCAAAGTCATGCCTGACCTGGCATCTGTACTCTGCCTCTGAATATTGGGGTGGCTTTGGGCAAATCCCTTACCATCAGTGAACCTCAGTTTCTTGTCTGTAAAATATGACTATTAGCACCTGTCTTGAGCGGTCAAACACTGGGACTCGGTGTAAAAGGCAAGCACTCCTATATGCTTTCCAGTCCTCTAAGATTTTTTTTTTTTCTGGGATGCTGGTGATACTCGTGAATCCCAACCCCATGCCAACTGTGCCATGAACAGGGAAAGCAAAGAGGCTGTAGGAAAAGGAAAGCATGCAACTGGACCCAGAGGGCTGAAGGTGAAGGGAACAAGACATGCTCCCCCAGGCGAAGTACTGGAGGAAGCTAAGGCAGGTACCTCACCCACCAAAGTGTTGGAGTCAGCCAAGACCTGGTGGAAGTGAGGAAGCTTCAGTCTCCTGTCAAGATAGTCATTGAGGCAGAGGGTTGATTACATTAGGTATTCTGGTTCTGGATGAACGGGTCAGGATTAACAGCTGTAACTAGCTGCTGATCGGCAGAGACCATTAGAAGGCCAAGAAAAATGGGCTGACTCAGGAAAGTGTGGGCTCTGCGCTGCACTGGGTGCTGCACTGAGCTGCGCTGCACTGGGCTGCGCTGCGCTGCACTGGGCTGGCCTGCTCTGGGCTGTGCTGTGCGGTGCACTGGGATGCGCTGCACTGGGCTCTGCGCTGCACTGGGCTCTGCGCTGCACTGGGCTGTGCTGTGCTGCGTGCTGCACCGGACTGTGCTGCGCTGCACTGCACTGGGCTGTGCTGTGCGGTGCACTGGGCTGCGCTGTGCGGTGCACTGGGCTGCGCTGCACTGCGTTGTGCTGCATGCTGCACTGGGCTGCACTGCACTGGGCTCTGGGCTGCGGTGCACTGGGCTGCACTGCACTGGGCTCTGCGCTGCACTGCGCTGGGCTGCACTGCCCTGGGCTGCACTGCACTGGGCTCTGCGCTGCAATGGGCTGTGCTGTGCACTGCACTGGGCTCCGCTGCACTGGGCTGCGCTGCACTGCGTTGTGCTGCATGCTGCACTGGGCTGCACTGCACTGGGCTCTGGGCTGCGGTGCACTGGGCTGCACTGCACTGGGCTCTGGGCTGCGGTGCACTGGGCTGCACTGCCCTGGGCTGCACTGCACTGGGCTCTGCGCTGCAATGGGCTGTGCTGTGCACTGCACTGGGCTCCGCTGCACTGGGCTCCGCTGCACTGGGCTCTGGACTGCGCTGGGCTGGCTGCGCTGGGCTGGGCTGCGCTGGGCTACACTGCACTGGGCTGCGCGCTGCAATGCCAAACTTGCCACATCTGGGCCCTGGAACCAGACGGACACAAGTCTTGTGTCTTTGTACAACTACAACACTGGGACCAAAAAGGCCCTTCGGCCTGGGTCCTCAAGGGCAGAGCTACTCCCGGGGCGGGCGGCGACTGGGCAGGCGTCCAGAAGGGAGGGTCTCCGGGCAGTTGCCCAGAGCTCTGGCCTGGACTAGCCCGAGGTCGGTGCCGGTCAGCACCTGGTTATGTGGATGAGCGCTAGGTGATGAGAAATGGGTGCGCAGCCCGGCACGAGCACCGACGGCCGGCGGGATGCGCTCCCTTGGGTCCTGGGACCCTAAGAGCACGAACAAGAGCGTGTGGCGGGCGCCCACTCTGTGCGCGGCGACCCACCCACGGCGGAGACCGGCTCGCGTCGCACCCGCCCGGGAATGGGCCAAGGTCATACGGAAGCCGGTGGAGGGGGCGCACTGGAACCTGGGTTGAGCTGAGGTCGGCGGGACCCTCCAAGCGGGACGAGAACGCACGGCCTGCCGCGGAGGCGACGACCATCAGAGAGAACTGCGCGGCGCCGCCGGCCTCCGGCTCCGCCTCACGCCGACTACAGCGCCCACAAGGCCATGCGGCACCGGCGGGGTGGTGCCGCGCGGGACCCCGCCCCTTCGGCAGCCCTGCGCTGCGCATGGCTCTGTGGGAGTTGTGGTCCGGTCCCCGACGACCTGACGGCGACGGTGGCAAGATGGAACGACAACTCCCAGCGTGCCCCGCGCTCTGGCGTCACGCCAGGGGCGGGGTCCGAGGCCGCGGGGTGGTGGCGCTCGGGAGGGCGGAGTGCGGCGGGGGTGGCCGCCCGCGCCCCTCCCCCCGTCGCCGCTTCCCCCCTCCCCCGACGTAAACTGGGATCCCTTTCCCCTTGTGTCCGCCATATTGGACTCTAACTCTGGTCAGCGGCGGCGCTGGGCCCGGTGGACTCGCGTCGCTCCCGCCTGCAGCCGCCCCGCAGCTCCCGCCCGCCCCGCCCTCCCCGCTTGGGAGGCGACCCCGCGCCGCGCCCCTCGCCTGGCCGGCCGCAGCGCCCGCCGCCGCCGCCGCCCTCCCGCCGCCGCCGCCGCCGCCGCCTCCCGCGGCCCCGCGCCCGTCCGCTTCGCCCGCCCGCGCCCCTTCCCTGCCCGCCGCCTCCCTCCCGCCATGAGCCCGGCCGACGCTAAGCGCGGGGCCAAGCGCCGGAAGAACAAGCGCGGCGGCGGCTCGGGCGGCGGCCACGGCGGCGCGAGCGGCGGCAAGGCCGGCTCGGCAGCGGCGCTGCGCCCCCAGGCCCCGAGCCCCGGCACGGCGGGCCTGCTGGGCGGCGCGGCGGCACACGGGGCCCTGGGCGCGGGCGCGGGCGGCGCCGCCGGAGGCTACTTCGAGGTAAGCGGCGGCGGGCGGGGGGCTCCGCGGGCCGGGCCGGGCCGCCGCCCCCTCGCGAGCGGCGGGCGGATAACGGGCCGGCGCCGGCTGCGCTGACAGCTCCTCCCGGGGCGCGAGCGCGGCGGAGGGCGGCGCCGGCGGACCGGGCGCTGCGGCGGGGTCGCGCCGGGCCCTCCGGGGTCCGCGGGCCCGTGGCCGCCGCCCACCGCTCGGGCCGCCGCGGATCGCGCCTGGAAAGTGCGGGGCAAGTTTCCGTGGGCCTTTCCCGGCGGGCGCGCTGGCGGCTGCCCGCGGCGGACGGGGTCTGCGTCCTCTGCGGCCGGCGGCGTTTGGACGAAAGGGCCGGAGGGAAACGGGGTTCACTTAAGCGGCGCGGCGGCGCGGGTGCTGCCGCTTTCTTCTGCCTGCGAGGTAGCTGTACGCGGAGTGCATCGGCGCGGCCGTTTCCAAGTGTTGGGTTGATTTCTGAAATACCGGGGATCCCCTACCCCACCTCCCCAAGTGGTGTGTGTTCTGGCAACATTGATTTTTTTAAAAGTTACTTTGTTTTAAAGACATTTGCAATAAAAAAAACCCCAAAGGTTTGGGCGTATTTGGGTGTCAAGTCATGAGACAGAAATTGTTTAACGCCGGATTCCAAGTGCTGTGTTGCAATGTTACGTGGTGAGACAGGAGAAGAGCTCTTTGCACCCTGTGCCATGGTTTGGGGTGTTTATGTTACTGGAGGAAGTTATAGTCTTGTACGTGTACTTAATTTTTTTGTTTCAGCTCCTGCAGGATGCTTTCTTCGCATCATCTTCATTTGTTTAGGATGCTGGGTCGTTGGTTCAGTTTTCCGAGTGTGTGATTCTCGCCCAGCCCTGGACAACAAAGGGACCGAAGTTTCAGGATGAGGCTCGTGCCTTTGAATCCTTGGGCTTTCGGAGGGCAGTGAGCGCTGCCGCCGGGAGGGGAGAGTGGAAGGTCTACCAACTGGACGGAAACCTCGAGCCCAGCCCTCCATTCAGTGAAAGCCGCTGGGAGCACAGTGTGCTCACTCTTCCTAACAGTCCAGGTGTTAATAATTCCACCTCGCATTGCAGTATTTAGCTAAAAAAATGTTAAACCTACCTTTAGTAGGGTCCAATAGCTAATCTAATTAGACTGGTCAAACTCAGATAACTTATTGCACAGGTGGGATTGTCTTACTGGATAAAGCTATTGACACATGAAGGGTCTTGATCATGATCAACTGTAAAAATTACAAAAACACTCAAATTTCACAGAATGATATTCCAATATTTTCTGATCTTTTCTGTTTTACTCAATTTTATTAATAAAATACTTGTAATTCAATAGATATTGTGCACTATACCGTTTTGAGTTACAACTTCAAAAACATTTGCTTTTACAGTAGTCTACACTTTTGAAAACAATCTCTTTAAATGTAAAATTTCTTTACAAGTGTTTCTTTAATCATGCACTAAACTCGTCTTCATGGTAGGGCTAAAAATGTCTTCAGGGATCACAAAGGTTTTGACGTCATTCTGAACACTGAATTGTTTCTCCTCAGGTGGTGGACTCTGGGGTGTCTCGTATGACACAACGCAGGTGCTCACAACAATGTCAGCAGGCAATAGAAGTCTCTACCTGCCCCATGTTTCTCAAAGAAGTTTTCTGAGTCCGACAAGCATCTTTTAGCCCCCACGCGTCGCCAAGTGAGAAGGCCGCTAAAGCCCCGTGAGGGATGTCCTGATCCTCAGAAGGGTTTCCTTCCCTGCCCCAGTGCCTTTCTTAGTGGAGCCTGAGTGCTTGAGTGTAGAGGGGCTTCAGTCTAGAAATGGGCACTGTGGAGAAGCAGGTGAGCACAGTGTGAGCTCTTGTGCGGGGCAGCACAGTTCCATAGATTCTGTTTTTTTGGACGAGACGCCAGGCCTGTGTTCCTGATAATCGCCCAGCTCCTAGGATTGCTTTAAGAATTAAACAGGTAACTACAAAGGAAGTGTGTAAGTGGAGTGTGATTATGATCATCATTCTTCAGGATAATGGGCTGGACTTTAATAGGAATGCTGTACAGGATGCTACTGAGAAGGTTTTTTGTTGTTGTTTTCCCAAAAATTATGGAGTCCAAAACTGATTAAAAATTCTGACCTCAGGGATTGGACAGAGACTTCTCCAGTGGGCTTCTGCAGTGGCTGGTCTGCTGTACCAGAAAATAAACAGTTGCTAGGTGAAGCATATCATGAATAAGTCTAATTATTTTGCATTTCTATTTTAAAAGATAATTTTCATATTATTCATGATACATTAAGTGAAAAAGGGTTAGAAAACAGTACAGCACAAACCTACTTTTGGGAAACTCTTGTGTATGTATTTGCATAAGACAGTCAGGTGGGACCCATCAAATGCTTCGTGGTAGGCCTTCTGAAGCTTTATTTTCTCCATATGCCGCCAGCTTTCAGACTTTTCTACAAGCAGCACCGCCTGTGGGCAGAACGGTGAATTGTACTTTTACAGTGGATCCTACTAAAACTTTTTTCCCTGTTTTCAGATAAAAGTAATAGAGGCTTTCCTTAACTTTTGACATTTAAATATTTAGAATTATGTGCAAAACAGAAATAATCTACAGGATCAAAATTCTGTTTTTTGACTGTCTAACATTAAGTCATACACATTATTTACAAAAACAAAAAATATTCTTCTGTGGACATCTACCTGTGTTATTAGCTGTCCTGATGCAGGACCTGAATGTGGATTTAGAACTATTTTTATAATGCTGTTTCAGACTTATAAAAGAATGCCATTTGGAGTAAGGGTCAAAGGTAGTTTTCACACTGATACTAAATTTTAAAGTCATAGAAACAAACCTGTTGTCCTGCGTAGGCATTGGAATAATGTAGCCCTTTTGCAGTTAATGCTGGCAGGAGGCTGGTTGGTAAGTGTAAGGTCCACCACACCGCGTGCTGAGGTTGGAGGGTCAGCTGCCCTGCTGTGTGTCTGCTCTCTGGGCACATCAAGGTGACCTTAGAAACCACCAGAAGAAGAGCTGCAGTATTCACTTTGTAGTTTACTTTTTGCTTTAGTAACCTGAGGAAATAGGTTGGATAAAAATCTAGAATTAAAGTGCTTTAAGATTGACGGTTGCTTTGAACAACTTAAATCACAACAGGTGACTTTAGAGAGACCTCTGTGGTCACAGGAGAGTGCATCGTGCTCTCTGCTTCCTCCTTGCTGCACTGCGACTCCCTCCTCGTCTCTCCCCTGCCTTCTGTTGTGTGTTTTTATCTACTTATTTACTTATTCATCAGAGAGATCGAAAGAGAGAACACACACATGCTACAGTGCATATGTGGAAGTCAGAGAACAACTTTTGAAAGTCTGTTTTCTCCTCATAAGTCAAACTCTCAGAGTCAGGTTCATACATAGACATCTTAGGTGCTGAGCCATCTCATTGCCCTGTCTGCTTGTTTTCAAGTGCTGGAGTGTTTTGGCTCAGCGCGGGTGGTGTAGCACTTGGTCGCTGCTTTTCATGGCAGATAGATTTTCCTTTGTGTCTGTTCATAGTTTATCCTGTCTGATGTGATGGAAGTTTGGATTCTTTTGCAGCTGATAGGAATGGGTTGCTGCTGATCTTTCTGTGCTTGTCTTTGGTAGGTAAGGGCACACACTGCATACACACAAGCATTAAAAAAACTCGTTGCTAGTAGTGGACACTTCTCATGTACTTATAGCAATTCCTCTATCCTTTTGAAAGAGTACTTACTCAGAGCTGCCTATTTTTTAAACTTTATTATTTTTTTGTGTGTGTGGGGGGAGGAGGGAGCGGGACACACCAGTGGTGATTTTGGGAATTATCCTGGATTGCTTCTACCTGGATTGCTTCCCTTGGAATTTCCCAGGCTCTTGCCCCACCCCCACCCCACTCCGCCCCGCCCCAAAGTACATGACTTTGTTTTTACGTGGAACCTGGGATTTGAACTCAGGACCTTCTGTTTTCAAGGCAGAATGTTAACCCTTCAGCCATCTCTCCAGCCCTGAGCTGCTTATTTTTGATTGAGCTGTTTTCTGACAGGTTCAGAAAGTTTTCTGTGCTGTGGATGAAAGTCCTTTGCCACGTGTGCAACCTGCAGACGTTGTCCAGCAGGGATCTTTGCTTTGTTCTGGTAGCAGTCATTAACTCTTTGCAGAGGAAAAATTAATTTGGGTAAGGTTCAACTTAGTAGCTTTTTTCTTCTAAAAGTCACAGCTTTGGTGTCATATTTAAAAATCTGTTTTAGCTCAGGTTATGAAGATTTTTTTCTCCCAAGTTTTTCATTTAGGTCTGTGATTCATTTTGAACAATTTCATATAAGTTATGAAGTTTACATCAAGGTCCTCCTTCTTTTTCCTTGTAAACCGGGTGCTTCATCATCCACGCAGGCTGGATGAACGAGCCTCTGTTGAAAAACGAAACAATAAACATGGCTTCAGTTTTCTTTTGTTGGTTAATCCATACTGTTTCATTGATCAGTTTGGTGGAGAATTGTCATAGTTGAGTTGAGTTTTCCAGAGTGTAAAAAAGGCATGATTTTTCCATTTATTTCATTGTCTTTTTAAAAATTTTTTTATTTATTTTGCCTGTGCATGCGTGTGTGTGTGTGTGCATGTGCATGTGTGTGTGTGTGCGTGCATTCATCAGAGAGCACTGTGTGTCCCTGTGGAGGACCAAGGGCAACTTCGGGAATCATCCTGGATTGCTTCTACCTCCTCCTTACTTCTCTCTGAGATTTCCCAGGCTCTGCCCACCACGGACAGAAGTGCAGGCTGTGCCTGGTGTTTTTTTACGTGGGACCTGGGATCTGAACTCCGGACTTTCTGCTTGTGGGGCAGAGTCTTAACCCCTGAGCCATCTCTGAGACAGCCAGTGTTTGTCATTTTTTTAATTAGTATTTTGTATATATCAGCATCACATCTTGTATATGTTGTACATGTTAGATTTTCATGTTTATTTTAAGATTTTTTAAAGTTTTCTTCACTTTCTCAAGTATTGATTTTATTTATTTTTCTTTGGGTTCTCCAGGATTGGAGCCTGGGCCGCTTTCATATGCCATACTCGGCAGTGTTCATGGGATTACACTCTCTGTTTCAAGAATTTTTTTTTAATTATTTTTATTTATTCATCGTATTACAGGGTACAGAAATCATCCTGGATTGTCCTTCTGCCTTCTGAGGTTTCTGCTCGAGGATTTCCAGGCTCCGCCCACCACGGCTGGAAACGCAGGCCACCGCCTTCTTCGGCTGGTGTTTTCATGGGATCTGGGATCTGAACTCAGGACTTTCTGCTTGGGAGGCAAGGTCTTAACCCCTAAGCCATCTCTCCAGCCCAAGAATTTCTTTTCACCATTGTAAATGGTGTTTTTTAATAAGTTTTAGTTTTCAGCTACGCGTTACCAGTACAGAAGTGTGACTGGAGCTGGTGATGTGACTTTCTAACAGCATGGTTGTCTGTCCTTGGCTCTTCTTCCAGATCATGCTGTCAGTGCATCGGAACTTTTCTATTTGTGTTTCATTCTGCAGGCTTCTTACTGTTTTCATGTGTTATGGAGGCACGGGCTGGATTTTAGTCATTACCTGCCAGAAGTCATGAGAGCGGGGGTGGTTTGTCCTGAATTGAAGGGGAAAGCGTCTCGTCTTTCGTCTTCAGCGTATTTGCTGCGGATATTTTGTAGGTGTATATCGTCAGGTTAAAGAAGCTCCTGTCTCTGGTTTGTATGCAGGCACCTGTATACTGACTGTCTCACTGGCCCTGAAAAGCTTTTTTGACTCAGTTGATTATGATCATGATTTTTCTTCTTTAGACTCTCAAAATCATATTACTGATTTTGGATATTAAACTGACTTTGTGTTCATAAAATGAACTTTGTTTTGTCATGGTATGCTATTTTCAAATTGCCAGTAGTGCACCCCCTTGGACTGTGGGGCTGATGCTAGTACTGATGAGCGTTGGTGCTTGTGTTCATAAGCTGTGTTGTTGGTTTCTTTTAGTGTATCTTTGCTTAGCTTTAGCTTTAATATAATAATGATCTCATAAAGTAGAACTGGGATTGTTCCTTTCTTCTCCATTTTAATAGTTTAATGGTTCTCATGGGGTTGGTTTGTTTCATCTGCATGGCTTGGATCTAGGGTGAGGAGTTGTCTGCAGTATTCCTTTATTGTCTTGCTCATATAAACTGGCCATTAGTGTCAGTACTGTGTCTAACGGGTTTCCAGAAGATGGGCTCAGTTGCAGGAATCCATCTGCTTAGCCTGCTGCTCTTCGCTCCCCCTGGTGGAGAAGCCGGGTGTTGAATGTTCTCTTTATAGAGTGCTGCTCACTTGCTCAGAGGTTCCTGCTGACTTAGGCCTATATACATGAATGCATCTTCCAGATCCAAACCAGGGCCACAATGCCAGTGAGAGCTTGGGCATCCTTGTAGCTTTCTTCTGTTCACCCGCTCATGTGAGTGCGTGTGTTCATACATGAGTGTATGTTCCTGTGGGAGTGTTCGTGTGTGTATGTTCATGCGAGTGTGAGTGTATGTGTTCATGTGAGTGTATGTTCATGTGAGTGTTCATGTGTGTTCATGTGAGTGTATGTTCATGTGAGAGTGTTCATGTGAGTGTATATGTTCATGTGTATGTGTGTTCATACGAGTGTATGTGTGTTCATACGAGTGTATTTGTGTTCATATGAGTGTATGTGTGTTCATGTGAGAGTGTTCATGTAAGTGTTCATGCGTTTGTTCATGTGTGTATGTGTTCATGTGAGTGGTCATATGAGAGTGTTCATGTGAGTGTATATTCGTGTGTGTTCATGTGAGTGTACGTTCATGTTCATGTGAGAGCGTTCATGTGAGTGTGTGTTCATGTGAGAACGTTTGTGTTCATGTGTGTTCGTGTGTGTATGATCATGCGTGTATTTGTTCATGTGAGAGTGCGTTCATATATGTATGTTCATGTGAGAGTGCGTTCATGTGAGTGTGCGTTCATGTATGTATGTTCATGTGAGACTGTTCCTGTGAGAGCATTTGTGTTTGAGTGTGTTCACGTGAGTGTGTTAATGTGGGAATGTATGCTTATGTGAGAGTGTTCATGTGTGTGTTCATGTGAGTGTGTGTGTTCATCTGAGTGTGTGTGTGCGCGCATGGATGTGCACGCGCTTATGAAGGCCCAGTGGTGACTTCAGGAATCATTCTGAATTGTTCTACCTCCTTTTTGCTTTGGTCTGGGGTTTCCTAATCTCTACCTTCCAGGGTGGAAGTGTAGGTCATTGGCATTTCTGCCCAGCATTTTTATGTGTGATCTGGGATCCAAACTGAGATCCTTCTGTTGGTGAGGCAGAGTCTTAACCCCTGAGCCATCTTTCCAACCCCACAACTTAGCTTTTTCATCTCTGGTCATGCTGCTTCAGGTGGCTGCCTTCTGGCTGGAAGACAGCGGCTTGATACGGGCCACATCAGTCAAGGGGAGTTACACAGATTACTGTAACTGGGGCCGCACCCAGAGGTTAAGATAGCTTACTTGTAGCCAGTATTTTGCTGCTGCTGCTGCTGCTGCTGCTGCCGCTGCCTTTTAATGTCTGGGGTGTGTGTGTATGTGGGTATTGGAGAGAGGGCTCTTGGCGTTAGTGATGACTTTCCAGGTCCTTACATGTGCCAGGCAAACACTCTTAAAAATGTTCATTTGGTGGAACAACCTGTAAATATAAGTGAGGGAAATACCAATTTCTATGAAGGAAACAAGCAAAATTCAATGTCACAAACATTACTGGAAGTATTCTAAAGTAATTCAGAAACTAAAGCTTATTTCTATACTGAAAGTAAAATGTCTCATAAACTATGAAATATATTATTTGATTCCACCTTATGCTAAACTTTTTTTTTTTTTAATTTTTTTTATTATTTATTCAACTGTGCGCATGTGCATATGTATGTGCGGCGCGCATGTGTGTGTGTGTGTGTGTGTGTGTGTGTGTGTGTAGAACCACGGACGAATTTGCGAACCACCATGGCCGCCTCCACCTCCTCCTGCCCCGGGATTCACAGGCTCCGCCCTACCAGGACCAGAAGCGCAGGCTGTCCTGGCTTCCGCCTGGCGTCTATACGTGGGATCTGGGATCCGAACTCAGGACCTTCTGCTTGCAAGGCAGAGGCTTAACCCCTGAGCCACCTCTCCAGCCCCTAAACTCTTAAATACACAGGCCTTGTGTCTCCAAAATAAAGTAAGTTAGTTTGCAGAGCCCACAGGGTGGGAATCCCAATGAAGTATCAAACACAATATGCACAGAAGCATCTCATGGTAAATATCATAAATATCAGTAATTAATCCAGGAGAAAAGGCCTTAGATAGAAAGTATATTTCATGTACTCATTACAAATAAAGTTAAAGCATGAATTGTGTGCTTGGTGAAAATTAATGACGCACCTGTCTGCAAGAAGCTGACTCCTAAGCTTAATTAATTTAAACCTGTGCATGGCAGCGCTCCTGCAGGCCTAGCACCAGCAGGTGGAGGTGGTAGGATCAGGAGTTCAAGGTCAACTTCCTCAACATGGCAAATTTGAGGCCAGATTGCGCTGTATAAAACTCTGTCTTAAAAGCAAATGAAAGAAAGAATTGGGGGCTGGAGAGGTGGCTCAGGGGTTAAGCCTCTGCCTTGCAGGCGGAAGGTCCTGAGTTCGGATCCCAGATCCCACGTATAGACGCCAGGCGGAAACGGGCGGCCTGCGCTTCTGGTCCTGGTAGGGCGGAGCCTGTGAATCCCGGGCGGAGGAAGTGGAGGCGTCCATGGTGGTTCGCGAATTCGTCCGTGGTTCTACACACACAGACACACACGCGCGCACAACATACATATGCACACACGCACAATTGAATAAAAAAAAAAAAAAAAAGAAAGAATTGACTTTGAATGAAAGGACATATGTAAGTTAAAAGTAAACGTCTAGAAAAACATACAATATGCAAATACCTATTAAAAGAAAGCTGGAGGGGACCAGGTAGATAGCTCAGTTGGTAGAGTGCTTGCCTGGTGTATACCAGGTGGAGGCAGGAGACCACAAGTTCAAGGTCATCCTCCACTGCAAATCTAGTTGTGGGCTAATCTAGGTTAAATGAGACCCCGTGTTCAAAAAAGAGGAATAGGGAGAGGGGAGAGGAGGAGGGGAGGAAAGAAGAGATGGGAAAGAAAGAAAAGGTTTGTCTTTTTCAGCAACCTTACATGACATGAAAGACATAGGCATTCAGTAGCATTCTTACCTTGACTTTCTACCTTCTCTCCCTCAGTCTTCTTTGTCTTTTGTATGTAAGTGAGAGACAGAAAGAGAATGTCACAGTGGGTATGTCGCAGTTAGTTCTTCTGTGACTTAGCACTCCTACTGGTTGCAGAGGGCATCTGCTCCATTAAGGTGGGACTCATATAGCAGAAGGTGTAGCTTGTAGAAAAGTCAGCAGAGAGGCCAGTTCAGGTCAGCATCACCATCGTGGAGGAAGCAGGCTTGTGCCACTCACCTCAAAGCCCGCCCCCTGTGTCCTGCTTTGCTCCAGCAAGTCCACCACCACCTAAAGTTACCACTGTCTTCCCAAACACAGCAACGCCCAGGAAGCGAACTCAGCCTGTGGGGACATTGAGTCTGGAGGTCAGAGGACAACGTTGGGCAGCAGTTCTAACCCTTTCCTTTGTTGACATAGTCTCGTCAGCCGTTAGGTGCGCCTGGTTGTCGGGCCTTCTGAGCCCACCAGTGGCTCTCCTGTCTCTGCTCCCAGCCCGCCCTAGGAGCAGTGGGCTTCCTCAGAGTTCTGGTTTCAAACTCGCATCTTCTATGTGAACAGAAAGTGCTTTACCAAGTGCTGAGCCATCTCCCTAAACGCTGGGATCTTCTCTTGGCCTTGCTTAACCTGTAAGGTGCGATTTGAGCGATGGGGTTCTCCTCTTGCCACCCGTGGATATGAAACACTGGCTGTGTCCTGGCTGATGCTGCTTCTGCTGTCTTCACCTTTAGTAGTATTCTCTTCTTGTTCTTGCGCCTGCCTTTATCATCAGTGTTTCTAGAGGCGGAACACCCGCGTCCTCACCGTCCTCAAGTTATTTTTCTTTTTTTTATTTGTGTGTGTGTGTGTGTGTGTGTGTGTGTGTGTGTGTGTGTGTGTGTCCTCAAGTTATTTTTCAGTGGTGAATCTCTTGGAGCTTTTTGCATTTGACCTCAATTATATATATGCCTTTCTTTCTTTTCTTTTTTCTTTCTTTCTTTCTTTCTTTCTTTTTTTTTTTTTTTTCTATATCAGAGGAGCTCTTGTGTCTTGGAGAAGCAGGTATAAAGAGTGGTTAGGGGTCTGGCACTTCATCTGTGAACCTCAAGACTACAGGACCACCCAGGTCCTCCACTGGGGTGTCCATTCTGATCTTTGAGCATGGTTCAGGTGGTTCTGACTGCTGCTTTTGGTTGGTGGAAGAGTGTTTGGATTTCCAGCAGAATGTTTCCCTCTAGCCATTCATTTTTGTCCTGTCTGGGATGTCTCCTGGCCAATGGAGATCTTACAGGGCATTACCACCTGGTACCAGAAAAATGTTTCTTGTTGTGTCTGTTCTGTTTGTGATGGCACCATTCTGTTAGAAATTAAGCTTCATGTATTCAAGTGTTTTTCAATTGTCTCTTAGCTGGATGGAATCTACCTTTCTTTTTCTGGGTCCCTTCATGGTCGCCAAATGTTACAGGGAAAACGGTCTCGACCGTCCCAATGTTGTAGGGTTCTTGTGTTCCGGAATCGAAGATTGAAACCAGAACACGTATAGAGGATTAAGGTAGAGTTTATTAGAGGAGAGAAAGGTTGGAACTCACGGACTCCAGACGTGGAGTGCCATGAGGAGCCAGGGCGTCTCCATGAGAAGCAGACATGAAACAGAGCTCATGGCACTAGTGCCATGAGGGGCTAGGGAGCCCATGAGAACTCAGGGTGCCTCGGCATGGGATTCATGAGGAGCAAGGAACAAGAAACGGACTCATGGCACTAGAGGTCCATGAGGGGCTAGATCGCCTATATATGCCTTTCTGGAACTTTCTCCACCTTTGTATGTGCTGGCTGTCCTGTGTTGTTTCTCTTACCCTTCTGGTTTGGTGAGTTCACGTACCTGTGTATCCATAGCTGTCTCCTCCGGACAATTGATTCTATAACTTATGTCTGGGAGAGATTGCGGCCAGTGGTTGGAAACTCAAGATGAAGGTCAGTAGGTCTTCAGAATCAGAGTATTCGCTTGCCAAAATGGTAAGCCCCTTTTCGCCTGAGCTGCGAATTCAGCTCATTGTCGTAGCGAGCACTTCTTCCTTCTGGTTGTGCAACGGCATTCGATATTGATTTGTCTGCAGCTAGTTTTCCTCTCACAATCTCAGGTAATTATGCAATAGTGCATTGGAAACAGTTTCTATTTTCAGTCAGATAAGATTGTATTACATCGCTTTTCTGTTCATTTGTTTTCTATTTGAGACAGGGTCTCTTGTAGCTCAGTCTGACTTGACCTTTTGGAGGATGACCTTGAACTGCTGCCCCTCCAGTCTCAACTTCCCAAGGACTGGAGCTGAAGGCGTGTGCCTCCACACTCAGCCTGCTCTCGAAGACCTGCAGGAACTTTAAACTCTGTTTGTGGCTCCCTCTGCCACACAGTTTCAGTGTTTCTCCAATTGTCTTGTGACATGAGCTGTAGGCGAGCCAGGAGTAGGCACAGGAAGAAAAGGATTTGTCCTCCCTTCCTCCCTCCCTCCCCTTTCCTTCTTTACTCCATTCCTCTCTCTCTTTTTCTTCCTTCTCCTAAATTAATTCCTCACTTGATGTACATTTCAGGCCACAAGGGTCTTGTGTGGAATCTGGAGCTATCAGGACGTGGCAGAGTCACTGTGACTCAGGTTTGCGCGTCACATGTTCCCCTGGGAACCGTGGCCTGAGGCGCTCTGCTTCCATGCCTCCTAGACTCTGCTGTCTGGTTTGGGGAAACTGACAGAGAGAGGAGAGAGAATCTTTTATGAAAAAAACCCCTGGTGATGGAATAGCCATTTAGTAATTAAAAAAAGAAAGAAAAAGAAAAAACTGAGAGGGAGGACTGCAGAGGGACCCTTTATTCACTAGGGGTACATGGGAGGTGCTCAGAGCAAAAAAGAGGATGTGCAGGAGGCACAGGGAATAGTAAGGCCAGCCCTGTGCCCTTCGCAGGGAGGGAGCTCAGTGCTTGTCATCTGGGGGAGAGCGAAAAAGCATCGTCTCTTCCAAAGGTGAAGTGAGGGTTTCTTTCACATAAAGATAAGGGGTCTGAATTTGCTGTCCTTTCCCAAGTGTCTGTCATTAGAAAGCTGCCTAGCAAATTCAGTATTTTTGGTAAACATAAATACTTATGTTTCCTTGTTAAAAGGAAGGTGACATTATAACAATAAGTAGAAAATTGCTTTCTGAGAAAAACTTGCTGTAATGAGTGTTTTGAAATGGGTGTTTAACATTGTCTCCATTGTGTGTCTTTGCTAAAAATAATGTAAATAGTCATTGTACTGCACACTTAAACTTGGAAATGAGATTTTTATCCTGTTTAAAAGCTTCTGTTATAATGCTAGAGTTTTGAACCTTCTTATGAAAATGCAAAACTGTGATACCTTCAGGTTTCCATGTAAGAACACGGGTCTCTTACCAGGATGGTGTGTGTTGACTTGGCCAGTCTCGTATCTGAGTTAGGAAGTGCAGCGTGCGACAGGCAGGCCTCCTGCACTTAGCTCTGTGCTTATGCCTGAGAGGAACTTTTTCCAGCAGGAAAGTTGACTGAGTAATTGAATTTAGCTTTCTCTCCAAATCTGCCTCTACTTTTTCTTTTCTCTTCTTTCTTCTCCTTGTTGCTCTTAATTTTTCTTTCTTTTTCTTTGGTACTGGAGATGTCATTTGGCCTCATTCTAAATAACATGTGCTCTACCACTGAGCTTCAGTTTGAGTTCTATTTTGTTTGTTTTTGCTGCAGATAATTGCATAAATCACATTTGTATCAATGTAGAACATACCAGCGCCCTCAAGGGGTGCCCTTTTGCCTCATCTCAGTGAGCAGTGGTTGTGTGACCTGTGTGCGTGATGCTTCCTGTCTTCCTGGCCCCTTCATATTCAGCCCAGGGCTTCTTCCATCAGCACGAGTCTTCCCTTGCTTTCCAGAGCACATGCTTGTCAATTCCCACCCTTCTCTTACCTCTGCCTCTAAGAATCCTAGCGACTTTCAGGGCTGATTTTACACTGCCTATTTTGATCCTTTGCCAAGGAACATCTTTATCTACACATTTATTATCTTTTGTGAGACTAGTTATTTAATTCAGAAAATTTTAAGGCATACTTTTTTTGTGGAGCTCTAACTTTTTCAGTTAGTTTGACTTCATTAGATGCTTTCTGTTTATTTCATTTATTCTCGACAGGGAGGAGAAAGAATGTATGCATATCATAGTACATGTATGGAGGTCACAGACTTCTGGGAATTGTACTCAAGTCTCCAGATTTGTGAGCAGGAACCTTTCCACTGACTATCTTGCAAGCCCCTCATTAGAGCATCTTCATATACACATCATTGCACCTGCTTATGTCCATACTCCTGTCTCTCTGCCTCTTACTGTTCTCCTTCTTTCCCCAGAGAGCCACCTCTTTCCCATCCACTTTCATATTACACATGTTTAAATCTATATTCTGAATATAAGAGAAAATATACTATATGAAGGTCAGTGAGTGTTGGGTTAAATCAAGAGAATGGGTAAATAGAGAATTGGAGTTTTTTTTTTTAAAGCTATATTAAAATTTGGAATTACATTGGGGACAATAGAAATCAACTGTGCTACTTTAGTACTCAATTTGTTGGTGATTTCCAGGAATATGGAACTTAAACTTCTAGTAAGAAATGTGTAGTTAGCATACCCAAAGTGATCAAATGTCCCAGTTGTCACCAAGTAAGGTGACCAGAACCTGAAGTGATAAACAAGAGAGGTATCACTATGAAAAAGGAGTGCACATTTGGAGAATTAGAACTAGGGTTCCACTGAGCAGCCCGGTCTGACTTCAAACATACCGTCCTCCTGTGCTGGCTTCCCTAGTGTGGGCAGGTGCCACACGTGGGATGTGTTTGCTTGTGTTTGATTTCTCATGACGAATTATAGTATGATTTTGATGACACTTCCCCTTCTTTTTATTCTGGCTTGGGACCTTATGGATTTATAAGGTAAACTGAATTTACCTCATGGTTTCCTTGGGTACTTATTCACACACTTGTGAGTTTATGTGTCTGTCCAGATTTTTGACAAGAGCTAGCTGACCAAAAAAACCTAAGTGTAGGGTTATTAAATTGTAATGGAAATTTTGTTTCCAACAGTGGTAGAATATTTCTAAAGGGCTGTAGAGATGTCTCGAGGAGTGGATAAGTTCTTGCTGCATAAGTATAAGGGTCTGGTGTAGATCCGAGCACCCACTTACGAGTCAGAGAGTGTGTTCCCAGGAGTTCTGGGCGGGAAGAGACAGGCAGATCTGGAAGCGTCCAGGCCGATCAGCCTGGCTCACTCGATGAATCTTAGGTTCAGTGAGAGAATCTCTCAAAAAATAAGACAGAACACAATAATAGAAGAAGACATCCAATCTCTGCCCCCCCCACACGCACGCACGCACGCACCCACCCACGGAACTGTATTCAACCATGATGCAAAGCAGTCCCTAGGTACTTTGCTCAGTCACACTTAAACAGTGGGATAAATTAGTGCTGCTGGTCAGTCCTTTTGTTTTGTTTGTTTGTTTGTGGTTGTGGTTGTGGTATTGGGGACTAAAGCCAGGTCTCCCATATGCTAGGCAAGTACTCAGTTACAGTGCATCTTGAGGCCTTTTTGGGGGGGAGGAGATCTTGTTTTGAGATAGGCTCATGCTATGTTTATATCCCTGGCTGACCTAGAACTTAGGGTTCTGCCTTAACCTCAGCCTCCCTGTGTTTAATAAGCACAACCACCACCGTTGATCTCTCTCTCTCTCTCTCTCTCTCTCTCTCTCTCTCTCTGGTCAGTGAACCTAGGCTTAGCTCTGAACTACATTCCACTGAACTATATTCCATCTATGTCACAGTTACTCTCTGCTGTGGTGAGACAAGACTCAAACATCCAGCTTAAGGGAAAAGGGAAAATTTATTTGACTTACAATTCCAGAGGGGAGATACAGTCATTATGTTAGAAAAGGCCTGGCGGGCAGCAGGGCTGCAGGCAGTGAGATCATGTCCTTGTGGAGGCTGAGAGCCCCCTGCTGTGTAAAGCAGACTGTTAGTGGAGCGGGAAGGACTGACTAACCTCAAGTCTCAAACCCTGTGATGTGTCTTCCTCCAGCAAGCCCCACCTCTAAAGGTGTCATGATCTTCCCAAACACTCATCAACTAAAGGTTCAAAACACATGAACCTGTGGAGGACAACTTATATTCAAACCATGACAAGCTGTTTGTCAATTTCAATAGTGACCCCGGAAGGCGCACCCTAACAGTGCAAACCTGTGATCCTAACACTGGAGAGTCGAACCAGAAGGATCAGAATTTCATATTATCTTTGATACATAATGAGTTGAAGGCCAGCCTTGGCTATAAGAGACCCAGTATCAAAAGTACAAACAGGGCTGCGTGTACTTAATTTGGTAGAGAACTCATCTAGCCTACACAAAGCCCTGGGTTTGATCACCAGCACTGCATAAAACTAGGCGTGAGGTATACTTGTAATCCTAGTACTCAGGAAGTAAAGTCACATGGATTGGAAATTCAAGGTCATTTTTGGATACATACTGAGTTCAAAGCCAACCTGAGACGTATGAGATGCCAGTTCAGATTAACAGACAGACAAAAGCAACAGCAGCAAAACCCTAAAACCAGCAAAAATATCCACTGAAACTATCTCTGATGGTCTCAAGAGTTGTAAGGACAAGTGAGTCAGATGCACCTGAGCTGTCTTCACTAAATTGCTGGTCGTTGCAGTGTGCCTGGAGTGTCTCTTGTGGCACTGAGATAGAGCAAGAATGGGTAAGATAAAGAAGGGGCGAGAGAGTAAGATTGTGGATGTGCATGTATGTCGTCTTGAAGGTCTCGGAGGCCTTCCTGTGAAGCTGGCAGTGAGCAGAGACCTAAAGGTGTCAGGGAGCTAGATCTGCACACCTCTGGGTCTCAGGTGTTACCTCGTAATAGAGTTAGTTTTGTGTACTAGGAAAGCACTCTGCCTTCGCCCTAGTCAAGTGTGGCTTCGGATCACCACTTCCCCCAGTACTTCCCCCAGTACTTCCCCCAGTACTTCAGAGGTTGTGGGCGTGGCCAACAAGTCTCCATTTGCCATTGTTCAGCCTCCTGGTCAGTTTGAGTCTATGTGCTTGGGTTAGGATCTTGAGTGTCACCCAGAGGCCTGTATGTTGAAGATACACACACACACACACACACAGAGGTCACTATTGAGGGTTTGTGTGTGTAAATGTCAGAGCTGGAGGTTTTCAGGTCAGGTTGCCTCAAGGGGATAGTGGGACTCTAGCCCCTTCCTCTCTGTGTCCTCACCAAAAGATGTGGCTTTGCTCCATCACTTCCTCCTGCCGTGCTGTGTTGCCCAGAGCAGCAGGCCAATCGTCAAAACTCTCTTTGCAGACAGTTATCTACAGTATTTGTTGCAGTAATGGAAAGCTGTCTGCACTGCTGTACTTCCTTGAAGTAATTATGTTAGTTTTTCTTCTTCCTGCAGCATGGAGTTCATTGCACTTCTCCGTCTTCCATTTGTAAGAAAGTAGTACATCTGTGAGTCACCCTTCGTTCTCTCAGCTCACGGATGCTGAGCTGAAGCTCTAAATCTCTGCAGTGAACATTGATAACTTGGCTCATCAAGAACCAAAATAAATCTTACAACTTTTGTCCACTTGTTTTCCTATATTCCACAAACTATCTTAAAAGTCTGGCATATTGTGGAATATCATGAAAAACCCTCCATCTGGTTTGGCATAATGGATGCTTTTTTTCTTTTTATTGTAGCACAGGAAAGAAGTTTGGCCACATCTAAATCTAAGCTCTGTTGCAGATGTTTTGGTAGTTACATCAGTTACTTAAGGTGAGACCCTTCCCATAATAGCAGGGCTATTTTTTAGCCAGTCTAAAAGAAATTAATTGTCCCTATCAAGTGTCATCATAGGTCCCTATAGGTCCCTATAGGCTGGGACCTTTTGTGGTAGTTACTTAAGAGAACGTTATTTCTTGGGCTGCAGTTGGTATTGTCTCCTGGAAATCAAGTCCAACCCCAAGTGCTGGGCTCATTCCCCCTACTCCTCCCCAGGCCATTTGTCCTCAGAGTTCTTTTGGATGCAAGAAACAGAAGCTCACTCAGTTTACCACTTAGAGGAAAAAATGTTGGGGGTGGCAGCTGTGCTGCATGTATGCCCAGTCCCCCCCCCCCAGTCCTCTGAGCCTCTTTTTGGCAGCCTCCCATGATTGACTGCTGACTGGTGCTGCTTCAAAGCCCTCCCAAGTGTTCCAGGGCCTTGTCCTTGACAGCGCAGCTGTGCAGCGGCAGTGTCCCTTCTTGCGGGCTTAGAATCTGCTCTGACTTTGGAGGAGGAGGAGTTCCAGAGTGTACAGCATCCGTGATGACACTTGATGGGACAATTCATTTCTTTTTAGTTGTTTGTAAAAAATAATATTTGTAGTAGGAATTTGGAATAAAGTGGCTTCTGAAATAGAAAGCTAATTTTAGCTGGAGATAATCTTGATGGTAAAGAATGCAAGCAGTGTGTGTAGAGTGAAACTCTAGATCAGAACATTTTACATTTGAAAAGAATGACACGTTAAACCAAGACAAATTATGAAGACCAGGTTTCTGCTGCAAATTAAGCTCAAACTACTATCTCAACCTTTCTCCTTGATGTTCCTTCCCAAGATGAGGATAGTGCCTAGTAGAAAACCGACGGAACTGCTGTCTCACAGCACTGGGAGCATGGTGTTGACAGGAGTGCACCTTGGACCCTGGTCCATAAAATGAGAAGGAACGGGAAAAGAAGGGTATGGGTTCAGCATGTTGCATGGAGTTAGAGGTGTCCGTTCTGAGAAGGAGAAACCCCGGCCGTGGCTGGACAGGAGGACTGTGCTGGTCAGCGGCAGGAGTTGGCAACCAGCTCAGCTGGGACTAGATGGGCTGGAGATACCTGACTGCAGTCAAGTTCTGGGGCTTAACCAGGGAGGCGGGAAGCTCCTCCTGCCACCCACGTGATCACCTTATCACGTGATCACCGACCTTGAGCCAGAGGACATACCCACAAGAGTGAGCTGACTGGGAGGCTCAGAGTTACTTCTGCTTTCACAAATAGCTCTAAAGGCTAGATTTAGGAATGGTTGTGGGTGTACATGTATTGGTTTTGCTTGTTTTCAGCCTCCTCATCTTGGATTCACACCTTCCTACCTCAGATGAATCTCTTTTTTATTTTTTTCTTTTTGGTGATGGGATCAAGCCCAGGACCAGACCATTGAGTAACATCCCCAGCCAATTCCACTGTGGCCACCTTACTTGGCTCTTTCACTCGTTTCTCTTCCCCTTCTTGAAAACATGCTCTAATATTAACAGGGTTTTTGTGTTTAGAGATGCATGTTTTTTTGCTTTGTTTTTTTTTAATTTAAGAAAGTTGCTTGTGGTAGGTGGTGTAGTGGCATTCACACTGGTAATGTGCTTCTCAACAGTGCAGTCTCACGCGATGTTGCATCCATACTGCCTTTAATAAATGTAGAATGGGGGCTTGATAATACTTGGAATTTTTCTCCCCTAGTACTGGGTATCGAACCTAGAGCCTTACCTAGAATGAGTGGTTGAAAGCACTCTGCCACCGCTGTGTCCGCAGCCTCCCTGTGCTGCTTATCTTGAGACAGGGTCTCACTCTCAGGGCCTTGACTTTATTCTATAGCTTATGCAAGCCTTGAACTTTCAGTTCTCCTGCCCTGAGTTGCGTATGCTACCAAGTCTTCCAATTTTTATTAGGTGAAAAGCTGTTTACATTAATACAAATTGATAAATATTTTTATAGTCTTCAGGTTTATGTGATGCTGAGGAATGAACCAGGGTTCATTCTTATCAGCTAAGCTGCATCTCTAGCTTTAACTACAACATATATAAAAAAGAAGATAGAAACAATGCAGAATGATTCCCGAAATCACACTTGGGTCTCCACAGGCATGTGTGCACACAAGGAGAGCGGGAAGACTGCATGTGTGCTGGGTGTGCATGTAGAGGTTAGAGAAAAACTTTGAGAAGTTGGTTCTCTTCCATTGTGTGGTCTCCAAGGATTGAACACGCCAGGTTTGTGTTCAGAGAGACACTGAACCACTTTGCTGGCGTAAATGTGACTTTTTATTGGGCTCTTGCTTTCTGACCTGAGTCTTCAAGCTTGGGTATTGTTTTAGTTTTTTACCTGTTGTTAAAAATACCCTGACAAAAACAACTGGAGGGAGAAAAGTTTTATTTCAACTCAACAGTCGTAGACAATAGTCTAGTTATGATGGGAAGTCAGGCAGCAAGAGCTTGAAGCAGCTGGTCCCGTCACATCCACGACCAGGGAAGTAGAGAATAAATTGTGTTTCTTTGGAAACAACATCATCATTCATTAATTCTGATTACCAGAGAAAGATAGAGAGGGAAAGAGGAGGAGAAAGAAGGGAAAAAAAGGGAAAGGGAGAGAAAGTGTGAGAAAGAGATTGCATGTGTGTGTATGGGCACATACTTGACTTGGTGTATGTGCCAGGGTAGAGGACAGACTCAGGTATTTGTCCTACTTCTCCACCTTTGATATGGGGTCTCTTCATTGAGCAAAATAGACTAGTTGGCCAGTGAGCTGCCAGATTCTGCCTATGTCTCCCATTTTATGTATGTATGTATGTATGTATGTATGTATTTTTTCATGCTTGTGCGTGTACGTGCGTGCGTGCGTGCGTGCGTGCGTGCGTGTGTGTGTGTGTGTGTGTGTGTGTGTGTGTGTGTCGGAGAGTACTCTGTGTTCCTGTGAAGGACCAAGGGTAACTTCAGGACTCATCCTGAATTGCTTTTAACTCCTTTTTGCTTCACTCTGGGATTTCCCAACAAGGCCAGAAGTGTAGGCCCACCACAGTTTCTGCCTGATTTTTTTTTTTTTAAATGTGGGACCTGGGACCTGAGATCCGACCTTAGGATCTTCTGCTTGTGAGGCAGAGTTTAAACCCCTGAGCCATCTCTCCAGCCCGTGTCTCCCATTTCTTGCAGGTTCCAGGAGAATTGCAGATGGCATTAGGGGGGTTCTGGGGATCTGAACTCAAGTCATAAGACTTGTACAGTTACACACTGAATTATCTCAGAGATCTGCCTAAAAAGTTGAATAAAATTATGAACCCACGGACAGACAAGATGCTTTCCAAACTTGAGTTGTTCACCCTCTATTGATTCACATTCCTTTATCCATTCTTCCCTAGTCTCTTCCATCCACCGTAACAATACCTTGTCTTCTTTCTCCAGCTAGGCTAGAGTTAAAGACGTTGGACTCTCCAGTGAGGTGGCGTGAGTGACTGAGCAGGTAGACTCTCCTTGTCAGAGTCAGTGCAGCCAAGTATAGATGTCGTCAGGTGAAGGGTGGAGACTTGCACCACCATGCGAGGGGAACTGACTGTGACAAGACAGGACGCATCTGAGTCAGGGCCAGGCTGTAGGACCTTTAGGGTTAAGTTAAAGTGACTGGCAAGTTTAGTCGTTGGTGATGCTCATTTGGGAGTCCTTGGCAAGAGAATGCGAGTCTTCTGAAGCTAGCCCGGGCTACATAGTGAGACCCTGTCACAAGCCAACAGACAAGTTTCTTCACTAGGCAAGCATTTAGTGAGTTTTTAGCAACGAATTTGTTAAGCAAGTACTGGTTGCATGCTAAATACTGGAGTTGTGATATCTGAAAGAATTGTGTTCAGCCGTTCGCCTGTGGACGTTGATGCATGTTGCCTAGCCGAGTCGGGGTAGAAGGGTATGTCTGCAAGGATCTGCTCCCAGTGCCTGTCGGGACTAGACAGCACTGAGGGGACAGGGAGCAGTCGTCCAGGACTGTGCTGGAGGGGATCAGATGCCCAGTTACTGCCGTGTGTTCCTTCCGCTGGCAGGCACATTGTCAGGTGCCATCCTGACATTTGCGTGTGCATGTTCCTTTAGTCTTCACAGTCTCCATCTTATGCTAAGAGAAGGGTCAGAAAGGCTCAATCCTCTGGCCAGAGGACAGTGGTGATGGATGAGTCCAGAGCTGAGGCGCACACACTGCGGGCTCAGGGACCTTCGGAACCGTACCAGGTGTAGAGCTGGCTAGGCTAGGAGGAGTTCTCCTCAGTCTTTGTAGTTTGAAGAGAGCTAAGGGCTGGAGAGACTGCCTCACAAACAGAAGGTCCTGAGTTCAGACCCCAGGTCCCAAGTAAAAATGCCAGGCAGAAAAGGTGGCCGCCTGCACTTCTGGCCCTGGTGCGAGAGCCTGGGAAATCCCAGAGTGAAGCAAAAAGGAGGTAGAAGCAATCCAAGATGATTCCTGAAGTCACCCTTGGTCCTCTACAGGAACACACAGTGCCCTCTGAAACACACACAATAAGTAAATAAAACTTTTTTAAAAAGAGAGAGCTAAAAGTACTTAAAAAGCATGTTCTTAAAGGTTTAATGTGCTTGATTGTTTGATTCAGCTTCCTTTACAGGTGTTGATCTCTGTCAGTCTACCTGAGGCTCTTGGCTGGCACAGAAACTAATACACGTGCATATAGCACTGATCTCAGCTGCTCGCTGTGTCTTGAAACGGCTGACTGCTGTGGCCCTGTCCTCAGGCTGACCGCTGTGGCCCTGTCCTCAGGCTGACCGCTGTGGCCCTGTCCTCAGGCTGACCGCTGTGGCCCTGTCCTCAGGCTGACCGCTGTGGCCCTGTCCTCAGGCTGACTGCTGTGGCCCCGTCCTCAGGCTGACTGCTTTGGCCCTGACTGCTGTGGGCCTGTCCTCAGGCTGACTGCTTTGGCCCTGACTGCTGTGGCCCTGTCCTCAGGCTGATTGCTGTGGCCCCGTCCTCAGGCTGACTGCTGTGGCCCTGACTGCTATGGCCCCGTCCTCAGGCTAACTGCTTTGGCCCTGACTGCTGTGGCCCTGTCCTCAGGATGACTGCTGTGGCCCTGACTGCTGTGGCCCTGACTGCTGTGGCCCCATCCTCAGGCTGACTGCTGTGGCCCTGACTGCTGTGGCCCCGTCCTCAGGCTGACTGCTGTGGCCCTGACTGCTGTGGCCCCGTCCTCAGGCTGACTGCTGTGGCCCTGTCCTCTGGCTGACTGGTATGGCCCTGACTGCTGTGGCCCCATCCTCAGGCTGACTGCTGTGGCCCTGACTGCTGTGGCCCCATCCTCAGGCTGACTGCTGTGGCCCTGACTGTTGTGGCCCTGACTGTTGTGGCCCTGACTGCTGTGGGCCTGTCCTCAGGCTGACTGCTGTGGCTCCGTCCTCAGGCTGACTGCTGTGGCCCCGACTGCTGTGGGCCTGACTGCCGTGGCCCTGTCCTCAGGATGACTGCTGTGGCCCCATCCTCAGGCCTTTGGTTTTGCCAGGCTTGTTTGCCGGCCTCTTGGCCCAGTGACTGGTCCCAACTTGCTCTGTTGTCTGCCGTCCACACACTGTCCATTCATTTATTCTTGTATGAGTGTGTGCGCTGCTGCTCTCTTCTACCATGTTGGTTCCGGGGACTGAACTCAGGTCAGGGTTGTCAGCAGTGGTCTTTGCCCTCCAAGCCATTGTACTGGCTCCTCATTTCTGTTTTTTGGTGTTTCTCTATCACTTAAATAGTGACAGTATTGATTTAATGCCTATCCTTGGAATGCTGCCAGCCTATGATTAATCTGGTAAAGCATAGTGCACTTTTCATGTCAGAAAAAAGGCTGGGATTGCTTGGGTTCAGTCAGTCAGTATTCAGACAGACCGTGCAGTGTATTTCTAGGTTTCCTTTGTTGTTGTTGTGTTGTTTGAGACAGGGTTTAAGTTTCATGTAGCCACTCTGACCTCAGGCTTTGAATTCCTGATCCTCCTACCTCCATCTCCTGTTGCTGGGGATATAAACATGTGTCACCATTCCTAACTTAATATATTTCTTTTTTTGTGTATGGGGTGCATGTATGTATGTATGCATGTTTTGCGCGCGCGCGTGTTTGTGTGTGTGTGTGGGGGGGGGTGTGGGTTGGCCTCAGGGTCATGGGAATCATCCTCAGTTGCTTTCTTCCTGTATTGTTTTGAGGTTGGGTCTCTAAACCCAGAACTCCCCAGTATGGGTAGCCAGCCATTTGACTCACTTGATTCCCAGGCTCCAACTTCTGGGGCTAGAATACAGGCCTGGCATTTTATGTGGGATCTGGGGTTCTGTCTCCAGTCTTTCTGCTTGTATAGCAAGTGTTTTAACTGCTGAGCCATCTTCCCAGCCTCAATAATATGCTACTCAAAGATATAGTCAGGTTATTAAAAGTCATTTTTAAAAATTGAGCATGGTGGAGCTGAAGAGGTGGCTCAGGGATTAAGCCTCTGCCTTGCAGGCAGAAGGTCCTGAGTTCCGATCCTAGACCCCACGTATAGACGCCAGGCAGAAGTGGGGGTGGCCTGCGCTTCTGGTCCTGGTAGGGTGGAGCCTGTGAATCCCGGGGCAGAGTAAACAAGGAGGAGGTGGAGGCGTCCATGGTGATTCCCGAATTCGTCCGTGGTTCTACACACACATACACACCACGCGTGCATACACGCATACACACACAATTGAATAAATAATAAAAAATAAAAAAAATTGAGCATGGTATGTCTTGGGGGGAGAGGGGAGAGAGAGAGAGAGAGAGAGAGAGAGCGAGCAGAATGTACACACTACACACTATGTACATGATTGGAGGGCAGAGGACAAATTTCAGAAGTTAATTTCCCTTTCTATCATGTTAACCTCTAAATTCAGGTTAGTAGGTACCTTACCTACTGAGCCGTCTTGCTGCTCCCAGCTTTTTATTTATTTATTTTTAATTTTTATTTATTATTCAGTTGTGCGTGTATGCGTGTGTGCGCACATGCGTGTGTATGCGTGTGTGTGTGTAGAACCACGGATGAACTCGGGAACCACCATGGACACCTCCACCTCCTCCTTGTTTACTCTGCCCCGGGATTCACAGGCCCCGCCCTACCAGGACCAGAAACACAGGCTGCCCCCGCTCTCCCCCCCCACCCCCCGCGTCTACACGTGGGGTCTAGGATCGGAACTCAGGACCTTCTGCCTGCAAGGCAGAGGCTTAACCCCTGAGCCACCTCTCCAGCCTCAGGTTTTTATTTATTAATATAGGTTTTTTTGGTTGTTGTAGTTGGGTTTGATTTTGTTTTAAACAAGATATGGGTTTGTAACCTAGACTTGAATTCATTCTCTTCCTGCTTCTGCATTATAAATGTAGGGAGGGATAACAGGTATGTGCCTGGTTATTATAGATTTTTTTAAAAATTATTTCTTTATCAGAGTGAGAGAGTATGCATCCACACAGATGTCATAGAGCATGTATATACATTAGAGGGCAATTTTTCAGAAATCATTTCTCTCCTTGCATCATGTGCACTTCTGGGGAGCCCACTCTCAGATCGCCAGATTTATAAACAGGAGCTATATACCGAGCTCTATTGCAGATGTTCTGGAAAGTTCTAATATATACTTTGGACATGTTAGGGGGTCATTGTACAAGGTCATTTAACTACAGAACATCCATAATTAGTGATACAATGGGGTAAATTAACCTAAAACCATGGCTTGGTACTGTACATGAAATACAGACTTGGATACAGATATAAAGGTAAGTAAGAGAGATCATTAGGGAGACTCAGTAAATACTATCATGTGTCTGTCACTCATGATTTTTAAGACTTTAGGAAAATTACATGCTCAGTGCTTATTTCAGGAAAATTGAAATGGCACTGATGAGCAACACTGCATCAAACCAGGATAATTGAGTTGGCAAGATGGCTCAGCAGTGAAGGTATCTGTGGGCAAACATAGTGACATGAGTTTGATTCCCAGCCCACATAAGGGTGGAAGGAGAGAACTGCCCACAAAAAAAATGGTTTTCTGACCCTGTGAATGCCTGCTTTCCTTCTGAGCCGTGAATAAATAAAAACAAAATATTTATTTATTTTATTTATTTATTTTTCCGTTCATACAAACGTAATAGGTACCCCTGTCCCCTCCCTCCCTCCACCCCTCCCTGGACCTCTCTGTTCCCCCCTCCCTCCCTTTCTCCCAGTGCCCCCTCCCCCCATCTCTGAAGCATCCTTTAATGTGTATATCAAACTTTCCTCTGGGTCCTCCTCTTTGATGAGATATAAGGACTCAGTGGCATTTCCTAGAACTCTTTCTTGTGTTCCCCTTAAGTATAGGAACACTATTGTGACTGTTAATCCCTTGCTTCTAAGGATCCTAGTGCCTTAAGTCCATGCTAGACTTTTGAGGGGTCAATGATATGTTTGGTCATTGCACAGATCACGCAGAGTCCTATTATAATTGCTTCGGTCCTAACTTGTGTGGAGTATCTTGCATATCATGACTCCTCCTATCCTCGTGCTCTTACAATCTTACCGCCCCCTCTTCCACAAATTTTCCTGAGCTTCAGGATGGAGAGAGATTAGGCAGGCCTGCTTCCAGGTGGTTGATATAGAGTCTCTGATGTTCTGAATTATGGTTAAAACAAAATATTTAAACCTTCAATAATCATAATGTCTGTGTCTAGACATCTCCTTTGAGTTGGAAGAGAGGTGGTGGTATACCTGTTGAACTGTTTCAGTTCTTCTCCTCCTGGCTCAATCTCAAAACAGATTCCTACCTTAAAGAAAAGTGCACCTTCAGGGCACGTCCTACTCTATTCTCCCACCGTAGGAGTGAGAGCAGAAGATCAGAAGGAAAAAGGCCGAGTTGCTACTGAGTTCTTTTTTCTTCTGTGGTGCTCTTTGCCAGGAAACCAAAGAGGAAAGAGATTGGGGGCTGGTTGCTCATTTTCACCTGAAAGTGGAAGGAAGGCATTGTGTCTCTACCTCTTTCACGAAAGTGTGTTTGTGTGCACCGTGTTGGTGTCTGTGCCCATTTATTCTCAGTGTTCTGTGCTCATGTGTGTGCAGTTGTTTTACCCATTCATGTGAATGTGAAGATTATAGGTTGACCTTGCGTGTTTCCCTCTACCACTGTCCATCTTATTTTTGTGTGTCAGGGTTTCTTACTGAACTTGGAATTCACCAGTTTGGATTGGCTGGCTGGCCAGCCAGTTCTGGGTATCTACCTTTCTCTGACCCCCAGTACACAAGTGTGCACTACCATGCCCAGCACCATGTCCTCATGAGGAGAGTATATCTTGATCATACTCTACTCACGTGCACATCACAGTGGAGAGAAGTTTACTAGACTGAACCAATCCCCTTACCTATTTCTCCCTTGAAGTTTCGACAGGGAAAGAACTGCACTAAGCAACAGTTTCAAACTGTAGGATGAAAGAAAGAGGCAGGGGCAGCATCAGAGGCAGGAACAAGCAGGAGGGCCTCAGTGTGTTTTTAATAAAGTTGCATGATTTGGAAGAATCATTAATTTCTAAAATACACTGTAGAGCCTACCTTCTACCTAGCTCTTTTTTTCCAGATAAAATTCAAGGGCCCTCATAAAGTCAGAAGTATTGGTATCTCCTGACTACCATAAATCCATGTTCACTTCAGCATCTCACAGAGACCGAGTTCTCTAGGGTTCGTGTCTCTCTGTCTGTTTTCCTACTCAGTGGTAAGGTGGCTGCAGAAACACATTGGGGGAAGCAGAGCTGGAAAACAAAGGGCAAGCCCGGGCACATGGTGTAGGAAAAGGCGGGGAATTCCACTGCTGAGTTACTTTTGTCTCTTCCTTTGGAAGGAAAAGTGGGTTTGGTGAGATGGCTTAGTGGGTAAAGTGTTTGCAGTACAGACATAAACACCTTGAGTTCAGATCCCCAGCACCATGTAAACAGCCAGGCCTGGCAGCACATGTCCGTAATTAAGAGATGGGTGGGGCACAGATAGGTAGATCGTCAGGGCTCACTGGCCGGCCAGCTTAGCTTAGTTCATAAACTCCAAGTACAGTGAGAGGCAATTTCAAAAACTTAGGTGGAATGCAGCTGAGAAGTCAGTCCTTGTGGACCTCAGGCCTTTACACACACTTGTACACATTTGCATGTACACACAGAAAGATGGTGATCGATGGAAAGGGTATACAGCAAACCCAAGGCAGTAAGCTCCAGAATTAAATTGTGGGAACTGTGAGACACCCAAAGAGGTGAGAAGGGATAAAAGATCAGGGAAGTGTTGTAGCACAAACTCCCCAGGAGCTTCCCTCGCCCAGCATACTCCTTATTTATGTTCACCGTAGCCTGATGGTTTCACGGGCACAGCTCGTTTAAGGGAACCTGTGGCACAGACTCATTAAAGTGTCTCCATTAATACCTGGTTGCGTCGAGTAGTTGAGCTCAGAGATCTTGATGGCACAGGTGTGTTTGTTGGTTTGGTTAAAGCACCCAAATCATACTAGTGTGTCCTGCTTGCTGAGAAGACACAGCCTTGCAAGCCTCTCTTGTTGGTTGTATTCCGCTCAGACTTAACAGTTTGATGTCACATATCCTAGAGTTTTTTAAAAAATTATTTTTTATAAGAGAGTGTATACATGCAGGGATGTGTATGGAACTTTGAGCGTAACTCTGGAGTTGGTCCTGGGTTGAGCTCGGGCCACCATTGGCCCACGAGTGCCTGCTGTGGAGCCTGTCCCTGGCACGCTAATGTTTTGCTCAAACATTTCCACTTTGCTAGGTTAAAAACACTGTTGATGTTGTGTTTCCTTAGGAAGAGAGACACTAGTGTATGTGCATGTGATCTGCAGGGCACACCTGTGTGCACATGTGGAGGTCAGAGGAAGGAAGATGGCTGTCTTCACACCATGCTGCAAGTCCTTTTCCTTGTTAAGCCATCTTCTTAATAAGTTGTGTTCTTAATAAATACACTTACTGATTCAACTTTTAACCTGAAGATTTCTGTATGGTCTTTGCTTTAGGTTTAATGTTTTTTCCTGAATCAGTTTCAGGTTTGATAATCATTAATTAAAAGTTTTTGTTAAGTTTGTTTTTGGTTTTGTTGATGGAGAAGGAATCTCACTTTGTATTCTAGGCTGACCTGGAACTCACTCTAACCCAGGCTGGCTTCAAAGTCAGCATCTCCCTGCCTTGACCTCCGGGTACTAAAAATAAAGGCTTCTGTCACCATGCCCTGTTAAGTTTTATTCTGAATAAAAGTCTTCCTTTTTTTAAAATTTTTTTATTATTATTTATTCAACTGTGCGCATGTGCATGTGTATGTGCACGCTCGCGTGTGTGTGTCTGTGTGTGTGTAGAACCATGGATGAATTCGGGAACCACCATGGACGCCTCGACCTCCTTGTTTACTCTGCCCCGGGATTCACAGGCTCCGCCCTACCAGGACCAGAAGCGCAGGCCGCCCTGCTTCTGCCTGGCGTCTATACGTGGGATCTGGGATCCGAACTCAGGACCTTCCGCCTGCAAGGCTTAACCCCAGAGCCACCTCTCCAGCCCTAAAAGTCTTTCTTTTAAGACCATCGTGCCATCCAGCAATTCTGTTGCTTTATGTATATACAAAGGAAAGTAGTGTTTTGTTTTTTGGATACATTATATACTTTGAGCTGGCCTAAAGCTCACTGTGACCCTATTGTTTCATCCTCCCAAGCACATGCCCCATCGAAATTAATGAAATTAACGTTGTGGAGATACCCGTATCTCTCTCTGCAGCTTGTTACAGTGGCGGGATACTGACTCATCAATGTCCACTAGCAGGTGAGCGTAAAGGAAGTGCGATGCAGAGAGGATGAGAGCACAGAGGGGCTTCATAGCACTGTACACGAGTTGTCACCCCTAAGAACCACAGATGGATTGGCTAACGATTTCATGTTCTAGACTCCGCATTTAAGTGCACGGTTTAGGATATCTTAGTATTGTTTGGTTCAATGAAATACCTTCAAGTAGATTTTCTTCATTCACAAGTGAAGAACCTGAGTTGAGCAGGATTATTACTCGTTCAGGGTAAAGACTGAGCGGTGAACATGGAGTCACTGTTGCACTTGAAGTGTATGCTTTCAGGGTAACCACAATGTTCTGTGAGTGTGTGTGCTTGTGGACCAGAGGACACTTGAGCATTTATGCCTGTGGAGTTTCAAGAGTGACTTCAGGAATCAGTTTGGATGACTCTAGCGCTTTATTGTTTTGCTCTGGAATTCCCAAGCTCCATCTTCCAGGGCCAGAATTTCAGGTCACTGTCATTTGTGCCCAGCATCATGGATCTGGCTGGGGTCCAAACTCAGGTCCTTTTGCTTGTGAGTCAGAGGCTTAATCCTTAAGCCATCTCCACAGTTTCCAAAGCAGTCTTTTCAGAGCTTATAAAGTATCTCTGTGTCTCAGAAAATGAATCCTGCAAGGAGAAGTGGCTTCTGCAGGTCATGTGGCTGACTGGAGATAGATTGGGGTCAGCCTATTGGCCTTCTGGCTCACCATGCTTTGCTGCCGCTGTGCACTTCCATCTTTACTGTTGGTTAGTCTCTCTCAATGGCTGTTTACACCGAGACAGAAGCATTTTGCTTGTCCACTGTGTTTATTTTTCCAATGCAGGCATTATATGTAGAAACATGTGGATACAAATTTGAAACTCTTACTGGCTAAATTTTGTTTGGAGAGGGATATGTGGTTCTGGGGTAATGTTTTCTTATTTTCTTTTTCAATCCGTTTTATAACATTCAGTTGGTTGAAAAATTTATCAGCATTAATGTTATTAATCTGGAAAGATGTGTCAGCTTAGTTTAGAAATGTATTTTGAGGGGCTGGAGAGATGGCTCAGGGGTTAAGACTCTGCCTTGAAAGCAGAAGGTCCTGAGTTTGGATCCCAGATCTCACATAAAATGCCAGGTGGAAATGGTGACTGCCCACACTTCTGGTCCTGGTGGATGGAGCCTGGGAAATCCCAGAGCAAAGCAAAAAGGAGGTAGAAGTAGTCCAGGATGAGTCTTGAAGTCACCCTTGATCCTCCACAGGGACACATGGTGCCCTCTGAGGCAGACACACTCAGACAGACAGACACACACAAGCACACGCACACACACATTCATGTAAAGAAAAAAAAGAAGAAAATTTTGGGGGATTCTACCGTTCCTTGTTCTTTTCTCCTTACTTACTGCCATTGTGTTCAGTTGTGGTTTATTAGTTACTTTTCCTGTTGTAATGATGAAATGATTTGATTAAAGCATCTTGAAGAGAAAAGGGTTAATTTTGGGTCTCGGTCCAAGGGTACACAATCCATCAGGCAGGGAAATCAAGGCAGCAGGAGCTTGAAGCTGATGATTCCATCACATTCACAGTCTGAAAAAGAGAGTGATTAAAGGCTAGTCAACTAGTTTTCTCCATTTTGCACAGTTCAGGAAAGGTGCCACTTACAGTGAGTCTGTCTTCCCACCCCAGTTGATGGGATTCAGGCAGTTCCCTTCAGCTATGCTCAGAGACTAGCCTGGCCTGGATGGTCGCTCACAGGTGTGCCTGGAGGCCTGTCCCCTAGGCAGTTCTAGGTCTCACAAGTTGACAGCACTGTCACCTTGAGGGGTATCCCCAGAAGTCTAGTTCTTAGTGATGCAGCTGCGTCCTTAGTATTGTCGACACGCTGCAATGCTATTTTTTTACCTGTTAATTCAAAGGTGTGATCCAGATGGCCAGGCACAGTCTGATGTCCTGAGCTTGTATCAAGACTTTCAAACTCTCAGAATCTAGATTGTGGAGCTGGAAAGAATTTTTCCGAATTGCTCATTAAGTTTAACTGTGAGAGATACTTTATCATTTAAATCCTTGTTTCCCAGGTCTGCCTGTCCAACTTAGGGGAGAATAAGCATTGCATATTGGTCATTTGTGGAGAATACTTACTACATCTTGTGGAACTGTTCTCTTATTTTACAGGGGTGGGGTGGGGGTGGGGTGAAGGTCAGAGAACAGCTTTCCAAAGTCAGTTCTACCATGGGGGCTTCTAGGGCTTTAATTTACGTTGTCAGGCTTGTAAGCAGGACCTTACCCGCTGAGCTGTCTCACTAGTTTAGGACTGCTCTTTAACACTAAAGGTCTTTCATCTATCTTGTGTTGTGGATCCTCAGCAGACTATCATACTATTGTGTTCAATAATTTTTTTCTTTTATATTTATTTTATTTATATATTGATTTTTAAGATAGGTCTCAAGTTCCAGGTTCAAATGATCCATTTCAGTTTTCCTGAATCCCAGGCCTCCCTGGAAGACTATATGTGCACACCACCAAGCCCAATCACTTCACCTTTTTCTAGTGCAGTTACTTCTGGATGAGGGGTGTGAGGAAATGTCCCCTGTCATAATGGGCCCATCACTGCCCTTGACATAAAACAAGCCCTCAGTCTGTCGTGTTGTAGCTACTCACTCACTAAGTCTGTAGGCTGACATTTAGGAACAAGCAATGTGAGGCCTGTCAAGCAATAAAGAAAAGCATAAGCATTTTATGCAAGGGAAATTCGAGATATTGAAGAACTACTTTTTTTTGAGATAGGGGGTTGCTATGTTGACCAGACTGGCCTTGAACTTTCTGCCTTTTCTCAGTTTTCCAAGTAGCTAGAATTATAGTTGAAGAGGTTTTTTTTTTAAAGTTTTTACTTATTCGAAAGAAACAAAGAAACATTTGTAGAGGCCTGAGGACAGCCTTTGAGGTTGGTTCTTTCCTTACACCTAATGCATTTTAGGGGATCAAACTCAGGTTGCCAGGTTTGTACACAGGGGTCTTCACCTGCTGAGTCATCTCGCCAACTCCACATGAATAATTGTGATTATAGGCATATGGCACAGTCCTCAACATACCGTGTCATATATTTTCATTTGTTTTTTGTGTGTGTGTGTGTGTATCAGAGAGCATTGTGTGTATCTGTGGAAGGAAGCCCAAGGGTGACTTTGGGAATCACCTTGGATTGTGCTCCCTCCTCTTTGCTTTGCTCTGGAGGTTTCCAGACTCCGTCTTCCAGGGCGCCACTGCTATTTCTGCCTGGCATTTTTAACATGGGATCTGGGATCCAAACTCAGGATCTACTGCTTGCGAGGCAGAGTGTTAACCCCTGAGCCATCTCTCCAGCGCCCAACTATTAAAAGAATTGTTAAATTGTCATGAGAGTGTAATTGAAAGTAGGAGAGAAAACTCAGAAGGCTACTTTGGGCTGAGGGATAGCAGCCGAGAAAACATGTTTAGCCCGATGCAATTGTGCACACACTTAACCCCAGCGCTGTGGAGCTGGAGGCCAGCTTGCACTACCTACAGATAAAATAGTGGTTGTAGACAAGTTGGCCAAGCTCTCTGGGCCAGAGGTGGGCCATAGCCGCTAGGCAAGCAGGAGTACAGGTGAGTTGAGACTGGGGGGTCCCTGGAGGTGTCCCTAAGCCATGGGAAGCGCCTCCAGGACTTGAGTTAGCCAAGGTCGACGGTCAGCGCAGCTGCCGGAACAGCGCGGCTCTAGAGACTCACTGCAATGTATGTGTGGGCCAGGGCAGCTCCAGCCGCCCTCCAGGATGGAGGTTGGCCAGTTTTCCAGTACTGAGGTACCCTGATGGTGGCGACTCGGAGCCGAGGAGCAGGCAGGAGCAGTCGCCAGTGTCGGAGTCTAGGTTCATGATCCTGGAAACTCCTCCATTGCTCTTCCCAAGTCCACAGCTAGAGGAAGCACATGTCGTTGAATCCTGAGGAGTTATGCCGTGTGGACACCTAGCATTAGAGAAACTAGTCTAAGCTGAACAGGAGACGCAAGAGGTGCCATCTCCAGGGCCTCTACTGGACCGTAGAACCCTCAGAGGAAGTTCCCGCACTGCCCTCCAGTTCCCTCCCATTGGCTTCTTTCAGTAACATAGATGAACTGTAGATGGTCCCATGGTACAAAAGTAGCACACAGTCAAAACCATACTTAGAAATGAGATTTTTCCCAGTCTGGCAGTTGGTGGTGGGCAGCACCAGAAAACTCAGTCAGGCCGTAATTGTAGGGAAACTGTCGACACTACAGTTCCTGTATTGTAATATTGGACAGCTGGGAAGTTAATGCATGTTTTTGTTGTTGTTATTGTTTGTACACGTAGTTTACTCAGTACACTGCAAGAGGCAGTCTAAGCAGTAAGTAGGGCACTCACTACCTGAAGCTTAAAAAACATGTTTGACTTAGAATATTTTCAGCTCAACGAGGTTTATTGGGATGCACAGCAAGGAGTATCAGTATTTCCAACGTGAAGCTAAGAGGCATCAGTTGCTGGCAAGCACACACACGTGAGCAGGAAGCTGTGCCCTTGGCAACTGGTTGCTTCTCACCCATTGTTCTACTTGTGATATTGGCTTTGTGCTCTGCGTATGTATTACTTTGGCCAGTGGGCATTCCTAAGTTTTGTCAGTAGGGGGTGCTGTAGGACTTGCAAATATTTGGGACTTCTGATCTCTGCTCTGGTGTGTCTTCAAGCTTGAACTGTGGGTTTCATTGACCTGTAGTGTTGTTCTGGTAAATTCTTTTATTATTACTATTATTGTTTATTCAGTTGTGTGTGTGTGTATGTGTGTGTGTGTATGTGTGTAGAACTACAGGCGAATTCGATAACCATCATGGACTGCCTCCACCTCCTCCTTGTTTACTCTGCCCGGGGATTCACAGGCTCCACTCTACCAGGACCAGAAACTCAGGCCGCCCCGCTTCCGCCCAGCGTCTATACGTGGGGTCTAGGATCCGAACTCAGGACCTTCTGCCTGCAAGGCAGAGGCTTAACCCCTGAGCCACCTCTCCAGCCCCTGTTCTGGTAAATTCTTTTGGTTCCTAAGCTAACCTCTTGGAGAGAGTTCAATAGCATTTCCACAGACAATGGATCTAGCAGGTAAAAACTCTTGTCATCAAGCCTGGTGACCAAAGTTAGATTCCCAGAGCCCAAGTTACATATTCCATTAGATTGTCCCCTCCTCTCCCCTCCCTTTTTTTCCCTCTCTCTCCCTCTCTCTATTTCCCTCTCCCTCTCTCTATTTCCTTCTCCCTCCCTCTCTCCCTCTTTCTATTTCCCTTTCTCTCCTTCTATTTCCCTCTCCCTCCCCCTCTCTCCCTCCCTATCTCTCTCTCTCTCTCTGAGACAGCATCTCTGTAGCCCAGGCTGGCCTCAGATTCCCAGGTTCGAGTTCATACTGTCTCACATTCTCAGGTAGCAGGAGAGGGAGTGCATACAGGGAGGCAGAAGGTGGCTTTCTGACTTTGGTGTGAACACAGGCCTGTGTCCCCAGGACCGTGGAGGTCTAGGCAGGTTCAAAGCTAGCTTGATAAGTGTTGTTGACACCTAGAGGACAGCTTCCTGCTTGCTAGCCCCTGCAAGTTGTTTGTGCAAATCTCCATGCTGGGGTTAACTGCCTGTCTTCAGTGATGTCTGAATCTCAACTTGGCCTAGAGGTTCTGGGAAGACTGCTGAATAGGTAAAGTGCACAAGCATAAGAACTGAGTTCAGATTCCTAGCACCCGTGTTACAAAAAATATAGACAAAGTAGCATGAGTAATCCCAGCACTGGAAGATTCCTGTGATGCTCTGGTGGGCAGATCCTCGCGGCTTGCAGCAGCCTGTTTAAATAAAGCAGGAAGCTCTGGGTTTAGTGAGAGACCTTGTCTAAAATGAATAAGGTCGGGCTAGTCACAAGCACAAGGTCCTGATACCACATAAAAATGCCAAGCAGAAATGGCCACGGCCTACCCACTTCTGACCCTGGAATGTGGAGCCTGGGAAATCCCTGAATGGCAACAAGGAGATAGAAATAATCCAGGATGATTCCCAAAGTCACCTTGGGCCTCCACCAGGGATATATAGTGCCCCTGCTGCGCGCCCGCACACATACACGCACACACACACACACACACACACACACACACACACACAAATGGTACAATAAAATGAGTAAAGTGGAGAATTTCAGAATGACCAGAGCTCTGGCCTCCACACATACCTCCCCCTTCCCCCCAGAATAATAATGGTAATTTTAAAAACTCACCAAATTAAAAAACCCACCAAATTGAATATTCTGCCTCAGATCTAGGAAGAGTAGGAATAGTGGCTTCCTGTATCTGCCCATACCGTTGTTTATCCTTCAGTAATTATTAGCTCATATGTAAAAAATGCTAAGTGATCTCGTTGAAATTTCTAGTGTAGTTGGTTAGACCATTGCTGTTACTGTGGCAAATCCATACCAACAATTTCTCTTCTAGGGAGGAGAATTGCTCTTCCATGACTTCCAGTACAGCTAACCCATTAACCAACAGCTGCTCACCTCCCCTAGGGTTTGTATAGGTTGGGCATCTGCAGTGATAGAATTCGATCTTCTTGGTGGGGGAGCATGCTGGGTACATGCTATTGAGCAAATCGTTCTAGCATTGCTGTTTGTTCAAGCTCATTGAGTAAGCATTGGCAGAAAAGACCGGAGATACTCAGGGACCTGACCAGGAAGCTCCGAGTGAGTGTCAGAAATGCTGATTCCTTGTCTTCCTTGCCTGTAGCCCTTCCCTAGATCTCTCTGCTGTTGCTTATGTCATTGAGCCAAATGACTACTGGTGAATGGTGCATTTCTTCTTTCCAGCACATTTCTTGAAAATTTCCCTTGGATTTCTCCTTCTGACTGGCCTTCAGTCTTGCTTCACCTATGTGCTGCTGACAGTGGCAAGACACCATGGTAGGAACAGGGTCTCTCCCTTGAGTCTGAAGCCCAGTTTGGCTACATTGGCTGGTCAGCAAGCAAGAGTCCCCTGGGATCTGCCTGTTTCTGTAACTCCATTTCTGGGGTTACAGTTCTACAGTGCCATGCCCGGTTTTTACATGAGTGCTGAGGGTCTGAAATCAAGTCTTCATGTTTTTATAACAGGCACTTAACCCACTATGTGTGTACGTGTGCATACACTCTCAGGCACAGGCCATCATGGTGTATACACATGTCGAAGTCAGAGGACAATATAGGGGAGTCAGTTCTCTCCTTTCCCTGTACAGAGTCCAATGGTTAAGTTAGGGTCACCAGGTTTGTGAGAAATGCTTTTAACCATCTGAGACATCTTGCTGGCCCTGTTTTTTTAGGACAAGGGCTTTCTTTGTAGCCCAGCCTGGCCCTTAACTTGCAATCATCCTGCCTCAGTCTTTTCAAAAACTGTGATTATAGGTAAGAGTCACCATGCCTGGCCATGGTGTCATTTTGAAGGGGCATCACTGACTGCAGTACATGTGACTTCAGGATTGGCTCGCTCAAGATTTCTTAGAGGCTCAGGTGGCACAATTACTTATGTTTCGTGCTTGTCTTGAAGCTGAGTTAAGTGCTCAGTCTGCAGACTGCTTGGCCTCAGTGGACGTACGTTAGGAGAAGACAGACGATTAGGACAAAGGACAAAAGACAATTGAGGAATTTGCAGTGGCTTCACCTGAGCATTTACTAAGACAGCTCCCTGGTACATGCGGTGAGAGGTGACAGTGAAGGCTGGCTCGTGGAATAGACCTGAAGAGAAAGCGCTGCATGGACTGCATGAGCAGTGAGGACCGTCTTTCAGGGACTTACCAGGCCAAAGTTCTTCCCTGAGCTTCCCAGGAAGCAAGTAGGAGTAGAGGCTCCATCTCTAGGTTCGGTTCCAACGCTAGGATGGTAGGTGACTTGCTTCACAGTTCTTTGGCCAGCTTTGCAGTGAGGACAGTAGTGTCGTCAAAAGGGAGGAGAAAAAACACCGTGCAGTGTGTTCAGTGAAGTGGCTGGTGGGAGACGGCCCCTCTGCCCTGGAGCAGCGAACGCTTCTGACTGTGCCCACGCTGACTTCTCCATTTATATATAGTAGCTTCACTTTTCTCAGTGAAGATTTATTTACCTGTGTTTTAATCCTGCACCACTTTATAACTTTAAAAACTTCATTTCATATTTATGAGAAAGTATGAGTAGTGCAGAATATTTACATTTTCTTTCCATTCCCTGCTTTGACCTTTCACCAACCACATCACTCCCTTCTCTATATTTGCACCTCTTTCCTGCAGTGAGTATGTTCAGCATGCTTAGTTGTCTTGTACATAGGGGTTTCCCCTGCACCCACCACTCTTACTCTCAGCCCTGGGATACTGACTCATGCCTCCTTAAACTAGCTCCTCTTCTAGCCTTGATACTCAAGTGTCCAAGGAGTAGGGTAAATCAAAAGTTATTTTTAAAGTTTTCTCTTTACTATTGGTAGATTGAAATATAGTTGATCTTTTTGCCTTTGCCTATTGGCTTTTCTAAAATGTTAATTCTGCTTATTTATATCTTTGAATTTTTCTGTGTATGTGGTCATTTCTATGAATACAAGCTTATTTTGTGCTTTGAGTGAGTGAGTGTGTGTGTGTGTGTGTGTGTGTGTGTGTGTGTGTGTATGTGTGTGTGTGTGTGTATGTATGTATCAGAGGCCACTGTGTGTTCCTGTGGAGGAGTAAAGGTGACTTCCAGAGTCATCTTGGGTTGCTTTTACCTCCTTTTTGCTTTGCTCTGGGATTTCCCAGGTTCCACCCCTTAGAGCCAGAAGTGCAGACTACCACCGTTTCCACCTGGCATTTTTATGTGGGACCTGGGATCTGAACTCAGAACCTTCTGCTTGTGAAGCAGAGACTTAACCCCTGAACTCTCTCTCCAGCCCACTTTGTGCTTTTTTAATGATTTGTTCTTTCCCCCTCCCTTTTTTTTGTGTTCATGCACATATATGTGTATCAGAGGCCCGTGGTTGAGTTCAGGAATCATCATGAATTTTATCTACCCTCTTTTTGCTTTGCTCTGGGATTTCCCAGACCCCACCTTCCAGAGTTTAAAGTGCAGGCCACACACTCATTTTTGCTTGGCGTTTTTCTGTAGGATCTGGAATCTGAATTCAGGTTCTTTTGCTTGTAAACTCTCTCTCTAAGTTGTGTCCCCCTCCAGTTTAAGTAGTACAGTGCATGGGACATCTGGCTATTCCAGAGTAGCGTTCCTCTGTTTCGTTTTGTTTTGAGGCCCTTCTCACGTAGCCTAGGTTAGCTTTGCACTCAACCCTGTTGCCTCCACCTCTGCGTGCTGAGATCACAGGTTCACACGGATGCACCTGGCTTCCTCCCACACCACCCGTACAGATTCCAGCTGCCCCCTTCCCAGGGGAGACGTGTATTTGTGGCTGGTGTCAGTGGGCCTTCTTTAGGGAAAGCACAGCAAAATCCCGGCTTTCGAGGAGTGCATCCATCGGTGATGAGATGTTGAGAGAGCTTAGTCAGTCCTTTGCTAGATCAGCCATGTGCTCCCCATGAGTATTATACGGCCATCCATTCCCATAAATCACAGGCGTGGCTTTGCTCACAAGCACTCAGGAGTTTGCATCATTTATGAGTGAGAATGACTTTGACTCTTTCCTTCCTCCGGTCTTTGTTGGATTTTATTGTACAGATTGTGGTTATAAGTTTAAATTGCTCATTTTTTAATATCGTGTGGAGGAGTTTGGCTAAAATTAGATACATGTCATTTTGGTTTGTTGACAGTTGTTGAGGCTTGAGCTGCATTTGCTACTTAACACGTCACTCTGTGGCTTCTGTTTCTGTTTTGCTCAGTGTATTTTTCTAGGAATTCTTTGAACCTTTCATCAACAAAAGATGTGAATCAATATCCTTACTTAAAAAAATTTACTTGAGAAAGGGAGAAGCTGTGCGCGTGCGCATTATGGACGCATGGCAGTCAGAGAACAACTTTCACAGGCCACCTTCTCTCCTTTCCTTGTTGAGCTTCTGGGGCCAGAACTTGTCTATGACCAGGCACCTGACTTGCCGAGCTCTCTCTGGGCTGTTCTTGTTTCTTCAGAGTGACTGTTTAATTTGCAGCCCACCTGTCTCCTTTTTCTTCTTTTTATTGGAAACAAGGTCTCATGTAGACGAGGTTTGCTGAGCATCTCGTAGCCTTGAACTTCTGAGCCTCTTGCTCTACCTCCCAAGTGCTAAGATTCAGGGGTTGACCTTCAAGCCTGGTATTTATGCAGTGTTTAGGATTGAACCCAGAGCTTTGCACGCTTGGCAGGTACTCTGCGGACTGAGCTACATTTCCAGTCCTGTTTCATCTATTTCTCCGTTTCTCTGACCAATCTTTTTGTATTTTTCAAAGAAGCAACTGTAGCTTTGTTGGTCTTACTCTAGTATTTATTTCTGTTTCATCAGCAAAGTAATTGCCTTTGCCTCAGCCAGGAAAATTTCTACCCCAGCTGATGGCAATGCTTCAGATTCACGCCTGTCTTCTGTAGCTGAGGCAAGGGCTAGCTTGTCTTGGTATGCTCCTGGCTCTGATAGTCACTGGCATGTCTGGCCTCCCTGCCTCCCTGTGGAGTACTGGGATTCCAAGTGTGGGCCATCGTGTAGTTTTTTTTAAAAATTTTTAAAATTTATTCAATTGTGCCTGTGTGTGTGTGTGTGTGTGTGTGTGTGTGTGTGTGTGTGTATGTGTGTGTGTGTGTAGAACCACGAGCAAATTCGGGAACCACCATGGACCGCCTCCACCTCCTCCTTGTTTACTCTGCCCTGGGATTCACAGGCTCCACCCTACCAAGACCAGAAACGCAGGCCGCCCCCGCTTCCACCCAGCATCTATACATGGGGTCTCGGATCAGAACTCAGAACCTTCTGCCTGCAGGTTCTGAGTTCTGATCATCGTGTAGTTTTTGGTTGCATATCAAGACAGGGTCTTTCCGAGCTCCCCAGCTAGTCTCGCCCCTGCTGTCCTACTAGCAAGCCTCCTGAGGAGCTGCTGGGGGTAACAGGGTGTATAACAGGGTGTGCAGTGTGCAGAGGGGGTGTGTGCGTGTGAGGGCACAGTGTGTGCTTCGGAGGCCCAAGGGTGACCCTGGATTGCACTATACTTGCTCTTTGCTTTGCTCTGCAATTTCCCAGGCTGTCTTCCAGGGTTGGAAGTGCAGGCCACCACCATTTCTGCCTGGCATTTTTTACATGGGACCTGGGATCCAAACTCAGGACCTTCTGTTTATGAGTCAGAGGCTTAGCCCCTGAGCCATCTCAGCTGCCCTTGCATAGATTGCTTAAATGCTGCACCTTAGTTTCCCCTTCAGAAAATGGTGGTGAGCAGTTGCACTGACCATTTAGTGTCTTCATGATTGTCCTCGTTATGCTGTGCTACCCAACAGTGATAGGAGTCACCTGACCTTGATGAGTCTGGATTTAAAGCACCTGAACATAGTGTGCAGGGCTGTTGTCAATGTAGCCAGTGTCACAGGTTTTTGTTCATTATCAACCTTTATAGAAAATGAGAGAAGAGGAAAAGCGATACTCTGTCCATGTATGTCCAACAAACGTAAACCGCACTAGTAATCTTAAACTTTTCTTGTATCCTTATCATAAAAGTAAAAAGTGTGGAAGTAGGCATATTGTGGAAATGGAGATTTGGTTACCAGAAATTGTCCTCCTGGCCTCCACCCGTGCATTACAGGGTGCATGTGTGCCCTCTCTTCCTCTCTCCTCCCTCACAATTAAATAAAATATAAAAGTAGCCGTATTAAGCAAGTGGAAACAGGAAACAAACAGGAGCTGCCATCTTGATACCAGATAAACTAAACTTCAAACTAAGGTAAAACATTAAGAGATAAACGTGGTCACCACCTTCTGGTTGGGGAATATTTCAGCAGGGGATACTACAATCCTAAACATGTATACACCAAACACAGATGTGCCCAAATTCATCACGCAAATGCAACAGGGGGTAAAAACAATTTATCAACCCAAATACAGTACTTGTAGGAGACTTCTGTTGGCCAGTTTAGTGGGTCAGAAATTAAGTAGACACACATTGGAGTTAAGTGAAACCATAGATCAAATGGACCTGACAGACATCTACAGAGCATTTCACCCAAATATTAAGAAACACATATTCTTCTCAACAGTCCATGGAATTGTCCCAAAAATAGACCATGTGCTAGGACACAACTAACCTCCACAAATACAGAAAAATTGAAGTCACAACCAGTATGCTATCTGACCACCATGAAATAAAGCTAGAAATAAATCTACAGTAAAGGAAACAACAGAAGTACATAAACTCATGGAAGTTAAATAATACATTTTTGAATGAGGAATAGGCCAAGAAAGAAATAAAACAGGAAATTAAAAAATTCCTTGAGTCTAATGAAAATGAAGACACAACTTATTAAAAGTTATGAGACACATTAAAAGTCCTGAGAAAGTTTATGGCATTAAATGCCTACATCAAAAAAAATTGATCACAAATAAGTGACTTAATGTTCACCTGAAAACTTACTTAAATTTTATTTATTACTCTGTGTGGTGTGTGTGTGTGTGTGTGTGTGTGTGTGTGTGTATGTGTATCAGAGGCTGCTGTGTGTTCCTGTGGAGAACCAAGGGTGACTTTGGGAATCATCCTGTATTACTTCTATCTCCTTCTTGCTTCACTCTGGGATTTCCCAGGCTGTGCCCACCAGGGCCAGAAGTGTAAGCTGCTGCCATTTCCACCTGGCGTTTTCATGTGGAACCTGGGATCTGAACTCAGGACCTTCTGCTTGTGAGGTAGAGTCCTAACCCTAAGCCATCTCTCCATCCCCCACCTGAAAACTTCAGAAAAACAAGAACAAACCAATCCTAAAAGGAGTACACAGGAAGAAATATCCAAGATCTGTATAGAAATCAATGAACTGGAACTAAAAAGAAAAAAAAAACACAAATTAATAAAATGAAGAGCATGTTCTTTGGAAAAAAATAAACAAGATTGAAAAACCACATTAACCAAAAGAAAAAGAGAATATTCAAATCAATAAAATCAGATATGAAAAGGAGGAAATACGACAGATATTGGAGAAATGCAGAGAATCATGAGGACATATTTTAAAAATCCTGCCAAGTTAGGCAATCTAAAGGAAATGCATGAATTGCTAAACAAATATGATCTACCAAAATTGACTCAAAAAGAAGTAGATAATTAAAATAGAGCAATAACAAGTGATGAAATCAAAACTCTAGTTACAAGTCTCCCAATTTAAAAAGTCCAGGATTGGATAGATTCAGTAGTTTTGCCAAGTTTCATAGAGCTAATGCCATTCCTCCTCAGATTGAAAAAGAAGGACTACTCCTAAACTCTTTCTTTGAGGCCCGTTACTCTGATTCCAAAGCCAAACACACATCAAAAAAAGAGGCCACCCTCACTAATGAACACAGTTGCAAAAATCCTTAAAGGGCTGGACAGATAATGTAGGGGTTAAGACGCTGCCCTATAAGCGGAAGGTCCTGAGTTCGGAACAGGCAGAAATGACTGCAGCTTGCGCCCTGGTGGTCAGAGCCTGGGAAATCCCAGAGCAAAGCCACTTGTAAACCTGACAGGTTTCAAGGCAGCAGGCCAGTAGTTCCACCACCTTTACTGTCACTGAGTCGGAGATCAGTCCCACCAGAGGCTAGAAAATGGTGCTGAGAGTCACAGCCTGGGTGCTGCTGAGATGGGCCTCCCTCCCTTCTCCTCTGCCGCCCTCCCCTCCCCTCCTGTCCACCTGAGAAGACGGCTCAGTGGTTAAGAACACCAGCTATGTAAGCATGATGACCTGAGCTTGAATCCCACACACTCAAGTAAAGCAGGGTGTGGCCGGGCATACCTGTAAACCCCAGTGCTAGCTTTGCAGATGCTGGGGGAACCTGGGATCACGGATCAGCCTGGCAAGAACTGGTGAGAGAACTTGTCTCGAGGGAATGAGGCAGCCTGATAGAGAAGAAGACACTCAGTGTCCTCTCTGGTCTTGGTCATGTACTCAGACACAGACTCAAACACAAATGCACTTAAGAGAAGGGAGGGAAGAAAGGTATCAGGGGCCACTATGTGGCTCAACTACTAAAAGTGCCAGATTACTTGAGTTTGTTCCTGGAAGCACATATGTGGGAAGAGAGAACTGATTCCCACAAATGGTCCTCTGACCTCCACATATATCATGCTTGCCCATATGCACTCTAGATAAATGAATGCATGAATAAATACATTTTTTAAAATTAGAAAAGAAAATGCAGGATGAACATGTAACTATATTGGTAGAATACTTGCCTGGCAAGTCCTAGGTTCTTTCTCTACTTTTTCAAAATAAAAGTGAAAAGGTCTGGTCATTTGCCTAGCATATGAGAATTCCTGAAGTTGATAAATTGATTCCTGTACCCAGAGAGAGAGAGAGAGAGAGAGAGAGAGAGAGAGACCGACTTGAGATTTAAAACTGGGGACATATGTCAGCCTTTAGTAGTTGAAGACAGGAGAGTGAGGCATTTGAAGACATCCTTGACTACATGAGACCCTCTGTCAAAACAAAATTTGGGAGGTAGAAATGGCTCAGTGGTTAAAGTCTTTGCCTCACAAGTAAAGGACCTGAGTTCAGATCTCACATAAAAATGCCAGGTGTGACTGATGGTGGCCTGCAATTCTGGACCTGGAAGGTGGAGCCTGGAGAACCCCAGAACAAAGCAATAAGGAAGAAGCGCAATCCAGGATGACTCTGATGTCATTCTTGGGCCTCCACAGGCACACACACTCTAGCATGCCCCCCCCACACAAATATCACAGAAGAACAATGGGATGTTAAAATAGTATTTTGGGATCAGTGGTAAGGCTTAACTGAATTCTAAATTGCTTTGTACTTTATAAAATTGCAGAACACATGTTACAAAACATTAAGTATTTAAGCTAGTTTCATACTTAATTCTTGATTCTGTTATATTGTAACTATGTCCAGGGAAATTTAGTTTTTGTGTACTAATTACTTCCTGACAGTGCCTCTTGCTCACAGAACCCACACATACTTTGGGTAAGTGGAGTTCAGGAAAGAAACCAAGGAGATGCAGCTGTTACATTAACATGGTGAACTCTTGGACCTCACACAAGTACCTAGAAAAAGATGGCGTAAGGTGAAGAGAACTGTGTAACAAGATGGTGTGCATTTTCATTGGTGGCTTGCTTCAGTTCCTTCGGTGGGCATTTACTGGAAACTTGCTGAGTTCATCATGACTTTTAAAAACATGGAGTCAAATGCAAGGTTAATGTGTGAAGCATAATTTTGTAGTAGATATGTCTGTATAAAGTCACAGCAATTAGCTTTGGGGCACACGCTTTAGGAATGGGAAGCAAAACTCACAGAAAAAAATCACAGTGGTATTTGAAAGAATATCCATTACATCTGTGTAAGAAGGAGAGACTGGTGTTTTAGGGAGCCAGATGACAAGTTCTCAAGCAGAGAAAGAATGCTACAGAATTGGACTGGACAGAATAAGAAATTGTCACTTTGAACTATGTAGTGAGGAATGCTACTACATAGGGCTTAGCAAGCAGCTGCAGGCACTGTATGTCGTGCTTGATTCTCACTGCAGGAAATAGAACAGCAGGAGGGATGTGAGGCTGGGTGTCAGTGGACAGGCTGGGTAGGAGCTGGGACCTGCACTGACCCACCCAGGACACGCAACCTTGTGAGTCTGGGCCTGTGTAATCTGGGAAGCTGTTGCTTTTTACACTGAACACCTGTCTGCAGGGACAGACCATACTCTGGACCATTCAGAAGTCTTTGTGGTCATATGTGGTGGCTCTTACCTACAGTCCCAATTGAAATAAGGATTCCAAGTTTGAGTTTGAGGCCACCCTTAGACCCTTTCTCAAAATCAAGTTTCAGCAAGTTCAGAATAATTAAAACAACAAAGAATCTTTCTGATGGTAGTAGAATCTTATAAAAAATCATTAGGTATTTAGAAAACCACACATATAAGCAAGTTAATCCATACTTTAAACAACTCGTGAGTCAAATCAAAGGGAAATTTCTTCTAAACTGAAGGAAAAGTACCCCTAAAAGTCCTGGGGTAATGAGAAATGTGAATCGATCTACACCACAGAAGACGCGATGACAGACATCGCGGAAGAGAGAAGCCCAGCAAGGTGGACACACCTGTTAGCACTGGTCTGTGGACAAGATTGGTGTGTAGCCCACTGTTCTGTCCTCTAGATTTGTCTAAGACCAAGTGTATGTCTGCACCAGCGCCTGTCCCTGAATGTTAGAGTAGCTGTTTGTAATCGCCTCAGACTAGAAATCAACAAAGTTTTCATCAGGCAGGATAAACAGATCATGACTTGACCCACACAAAGGAGTAGTATTCAGCAGTGATGAAGAACAAATTACTGGTATTTACTGGAAAATTTTCTGAAAAGAAAATTCTGGTGGGTTTTAAAAAAAAAGGAAAAGGAAAAACCTAGAGAAAGAGTACCTGTCGTATGATGCATATACACTACCTTAGAAATTACCAAGTAATAGAGCCTCATCCAAGCCTGTGAGTGAGAGCGAGTTTGAAGGAGACGGGAATAAGGAGCAAAGCGGTGCCGGAAGAATGTCCAGAGTTCAGTGGTTTCAGGAGTGTGGCCTCCATGAAGTCTGTTCAGACTGCACCATTTTATGGTGTGTGTATGTGCACGCATGCAGGCTCTGCTTTTCAAAGCCGGGGAAGTGCAGGCCACCATAATATCTGTCATTTTTATATGGGATCTGGAGATAGGAACTCTGATCCCTTTGTGAGGCAAAGACTCTATACCCTGAGACATCTTCCCAGCCCACCTTATTTTTATTTACTGATTTCGTATGTGTATGCACATGAATGTGGAGCCCAGGGATTATTGTCAAATGTCTTCCTTAGTATTTGAAACAGGGTCTCTTGCTGAACCTGAAGCTTGCCTGATCTGGCTGGTCAGTGAGGCTCAGGGTCTCCTGTCTCTGCCTCTCCAGCATTGGACACAACACATGCCACCTTAACCGGACCTCGGGCTTGGACAGCGACTACTTTACCAGCTGAGCCGTCTCCCTAGCCTTATAGTATGTGCTTAAGTGCCTACTGGCAAATCTGGCTATCCAAGATTGATCGTTAGAAGCCTTACATGATGGAAGGAAAGTCATCTTTGATCTCTAGCCATGCATGTGCTCTCTCTCTCTCTCTCTCTCTCTCAAATATGTAAATAATAGTTTTTTAAAAAGTTCTTGTTGTGTAGCCCATCCTATTTCAGCCTCCTAGAATGGAGATTACAGACATGCACCGCCATGCCCACTTCTAGATTGACACGTTGTGTTTTCACCTTGTTGTACTTACTATGCTCAGATACAACTATATATTTTTAAATCAGTGGCATTTACTCATACCACACATTTTGTTATAGGAAATCAGTCAGGTGGATAGCAGTGTTGTAGTTCATCTGGATTTTGATCAGGTGTCTGCTGTGCGTTCCTGTGTATGTGTGGGTGCTGACTTGTTACTTGGTCTTGAAAAGTGTGTGGAGAATAGAATTTTAATCATTTCAAGGACTAACTGTATACTCTTCATAATTGAACATTGAAAAGTTGTACTCACTTTTTTGCTTTGGTTAGTACACGGGTTTAGTGTGTTGCAAGGACCATGGCTCAAGTTATCCCCACCCCGCCCCACTCCTGTCTGCCAAGTATCTTGGGACTAAAGTACACATCACATACTCACCTGGTTCAAAAGGTTTGACTTTTTATTCCTGACTTCTCCCTTTCTGTGTGTCACCTCATCTAGTTCTATGACTTTAGATATTGAAGGTACTAGTGATGCCCAAGTATATATAAACTGCAACTCACCTCCCTCACCTCCCCGACTGTTTTGCTCATCCCAATAAGCAGAAGTTCTGCATTAGATGTACTTCATGGAAACAGCGTCCAAAACCAAACCAGTGATTCCTGCTGGTCCTGGTTGGCCTGAAGATTCATCCTCACTGTTCAGCACCTCCTGAGTTCTCTCTCTTGCTCACTGTTCGGAGCGAGCAAGCTGCCATGTCCTCCCTCAGAGCTGCCTTCAGCGGGAACTTACGTCCTTGTCCACTAGAGTCACTTTCACACAGCAAAGTTTCTCTCCAAGGTGCAAACTGGACCTTGTCTTCCCTCCATGTCAGAACTGCAAGCCTGGCTGACCTGCCTGTTCATCCCTCACTTGTTGCAGAAGCTGAGAGCTTGTTTGCAGCAGCCGCAGACGAGCCCCATGATTCTGCCTCACTCCCTCAGCTTTGTGGGCCACTTACACCTGCAGACCCAGCTGCCTGCAGACCCAGCTGCCTGCAGACCCAGCTGCCTGCAGACCCAGCTGCCTGCAGACCCAGCTGCCTGCAGACCCAGCTCCTTGGGCGACTGAGGCACAAGGATCGCCTGAGTCCAGGGAAACCTCATCTCAAAAACTAAAACAAAGAATGAGAAAACAACAGACACCCTGCTCGCCCTGTCACTCCTTGCCAACTTTGTTTTCCCTGTGGTAGGATCTCTGTGCTCTGTAGTCTTATCCTTGTCTGTTCTAAAGGTGGCCTGGAAGAGGTTTCAGGTGTTTATAGATGCTTCTTCCTAGGCCCAGAACTGCCTCTGCTAAAGCTGGCCTTAACCCTTCTCCCGGTCTGGTCTCACTACTCTGGCTTGCCAGCAGTGTGGTCCACCTTCCCTCTCTGCAGCCATTGCTTCCCTCCTTTCACTGTGCCCCCACTAAGCCCCCCTCCCCCCTTGTCTCAGGACCTGTGTGCTTGCTCTCCGGGCTCACTCCCCAGGGAGGCCCTAATTACCACCTGAGTAAAAGAGCACCATTCATAGCCCCAGATACCCTTAGGTTTTCTCCTTATCAGTTGCCTCTGCCTAATACATAACATGTTCTCTCCCAGACAGGTAGCCCAGGGTGCCCTGGAATTTATTATTTAGTCTAGGCTGGCCTCAGACTAAGGGAAGTCTTCCTGTCTTAGCTTCCCAAGCAAAGATTCCAGCCACCACATCTGGTTCTAATTTTCATACTGTTTTTGTCTTTAATGAGGATATTGGCTCCTCAAGCCAGAGATCTTTGTATATTCATCACTGTGCCCCAAAACCCAGACACCCAAAAATCTGAGTATGGGCTAACCATCCTTGATCCAAAAAATGTGAAATGCTCCTGAGCTGAAACATTTTAATTAGCAACATGTCTCTAGAGAAAGTATTCAACCTCGTGTACTGGCTACAATCACAACACACAATCATCAAAAGTTTTGTGGCATTGTCTCCTGCTAGCATGTAAGATGTACATGAAACAAGATTTTCACAGTTACAAGTTTGGGATGTACCCCCAAGACACTTCTGTGTGTATTTCCAATATGCAAATATCTAAACACTGCTGGATCTGTGTACCTGGCTCTCGCTGTTGTATCTGCATCTCTGGACGTAGGAAACATGGAGCCCAGTATGCACATCCTGCTTCATGGCGGCTGCTGAGCACACACAGGTGTGGCATTCGTGTCTGTGACAGGAAAGAGACAGGTTAAATCCATGCGAGTTCTGAAATCCTTTAGCTCTGTTGCTACAGAAAATGATTATATTCTCCTGTGCTCTGGTTTTGGGGTCTGGCAATCCTACTTGGTGGTCTTCCTTTGCCTGATGACTAAACTGAGCCTAGGGAAGCCCCAGAGCCTTGCAGGTGTGACTGGCTTAGCACACCTGTAAGTGTGAGGTCTTTCCAAGGAAGGGCCATTGTCATTGCTTTGCTGAGTTCTTTGTATGTTCAGTCCCACTGCCCACGTGCACCACTTGCCTCATGAGTGCTCAAAATCTGGTTGAGCTTCGGTGATTGGCCAGTCACTGGACTGAGGGAAGAGCCCAGGAGAGCTGGCAGGGCTGCATGAAGCTGGGGGCGGGGCACGACACAGCTGAGGGGAGATGGGCCAGCCCCTCCAAGAAAAGCTGCAGAGCACTGCTGTGGGAAGGCCTGTCTTCGTTATTTATCTGCTTTGGGTTAAAATCTTGACAACTCCCAGTCCCTCCAGCTGGTTGGTTTTATAGCTTTCAACCCATTTTCAAATGTGAAACTTGGTTTTTTGATGTGTTTAAAGGTATTAAAGGTAACAGTCTTGGCTCTTGCCAAGACCCCTATTCCCACAGATACTCCAGACTCGAAAGAGCAGCAGCTGAAATTGGGTAACTGGTGATGGATTAGCATAATGAGGGAAGTCTGACCTCAGTCTGTGGCTGCTGTAGGCTTGTCCTTGTTTCCCTGAAGTCTAAACAAGGACAGCCCCTCAGAGATGCCCCAAGCCTTGTGGGCAGTTTCATGCCTGGTTGAGAGAGGACAGTGCTGGTGCTTTCTGGCAGTTTCTCCTGGTGGAGGTCTAGGTGAACAGTGGACAATTTCTATGCCCTGCTAAACATTCTTTAGGCATTGCTGTTTTACTTGCACTATTAGATTCAGCTTTATGTGTTCTCGATATAAGCATACATACGTATTTTTAATTTTAGAACTATATATATAAACAATCTTGGCTTTCTGGCTCAGGTTTTGAATATAGAATTTTTTTTCTGTTCCAGACTCCTTTTAGTTTTGGCATGAATCATAAGACACCACCCTATCCCGCTGGGGATTATTGTCTTCTATGCAGAAGTGAACGGAAAGACTCTTCATTCTTAGAGAGTGGAGTTAAGACTGCGAGCAAATTGGCCCTTTCCATGGCTCCCAAGGGCAATAGCGTGCTGCACCTGCCGCTGTGGGTGTGCCCAGACTGCAGGAGGACCCTGGAGAAGGAGGAGAGGCACAACGGCCTTGACCAGCCGGTGAGTGGCTGCAGGGCAGGAGGGTCCCTTGCTGCTCCCTGTGGGTGGTGGGCTGAAGCAGTGAACCGAAATGTGTCCATCTGCCTTTGGATGTCTCTCCTGCGCCCTCTGCGACCTTCCTCCTGGCTTTGCTGACTGCTCCAACTCCCTCGCTGACACACAGCAAGCTGACCACCTGCTGCTTTTGTCTTTCGTACCCGGACTCAAGGTTTCTTTGGTAATGCCAGTTCCTAAAAAACTGATAGGTCTTTCATGTATTTAGTCCTAGACTAGCCCACGTGTTGGTAACTCACCTGAAATTCTCTTCAGGAGCCAGGCCACCCTTTCCTCTCCTTAATCCCATGCTTCCACTACTGGGGTGGGCTGACTGGGTGGCATCTCCTGTGGCAGGCGGAGGCCTAGCGGCCTTTTCCTGTTAGACGTCCGTCCTCCCTCGGGCCCTGGGAGGCGGCTTTGCAGCCACTTGTGCTCACACCTGGAGACGCTTCTTTTCTCTGTGGTTTCTGGCTGGAGTCGCTGTTTCAGAGTAATTTCTGGTCGTTTGCTCTGTGTCACTATTCTTGTGTTTCTGGATTCATCCCACTGGCAGTTTGAGAAGCATTTGGCTTTGCCCACCTTTCGGGCCTGACCTCTCTCTTCGTTGGCCATTCAGAGGCTCCAGTGCTGCGTGGGCCTCAGTACTCGTTGACTCAAAAATTGGCTTTCTCTTCAGCCTCTCCCCACACGTCCCACTTCCTGCCTTGTTTCTCTCCCTTGGGTCTGGTTCTGAGTCTGTGTATTTCCATTTCTTCCTTAAACATCGTTCTTGTTTTTTGCTCCTCTTGTTCTGTTTGTTATGTTCCTTTTCCAGACAATTTCTATAGACGGGACTGATGCTGCCGTGACCTTTGTAAACAGTTGAGTCTGAGACAGACACATGTCTGCTTAACCCTGCGCAGGCCTGGCCGAGGGCCTCACTGTCATTCCCCCTGGGCACAGGTCGTGAATGGTACTACTCTGCACGCTTCTCTGTCCACCCGACTCGCTTGGGGACACCTCTCGGCTGGACTCCCTTATGGGTGGACATCTCCTAGGATTAGACTCTCTCTCCTTTCAGACCCTCCTCAGGGTGGAGGACTCCTTCACCCTCTGCCAGTGATTGGACCTGACCCTGGTGGTCTCTGCATTTTCTAGGAGTTGGAGCAGCTTGTGTTTAGGGCTTTGAGTCAGACAAAGCTCTGACCGTCAGCTCTTTCCTTGCCTTCACATTCTCCTGTCAGCTGCCTTCCTCTGGTGAGAGCATGAGTCCCCCATTGCTCATCGTCACGTAAGTTATGTCATTTGTAACCTGGGCAGTTCTCACTGCCCCAAGTCGAGTGTTCAGAGATTGTCTGACTTGTGTTGTCATTACAATGAGAACTGAGGGTTCTCCCACAACCCTTGGCCTCTGAGTGAAGGGGGTAGAATACTGTCTTCGGTGAGCAGAAGGTGGCTCTGGAGTTACATCTTGCCTCACAGTTCCACACTATAAATTTCTTATGTACCTGCCTGTTCCCAACAAGCCAAACAGTCTTCATTTCACATTTCCAGATCTTCCTTCTGTGGCCCCCATCCTCCTCTTCCTCCTCTGCGCTCCTCCGCCCCCACCCTCCTGTTTCTTATTTGAGGAAAGAAGGAGGAGGCGTTGGCACAGCAAGCGCCTGTCACAGTGCTTGAGTCCCCGGCAGAGGACAACGTTCAGAACCCCGTCCTCTCCTCTGCCCTGTGGGCTCCGGGGACCAAGCAGGGCGTCTCACTGCTGAGTGTCTGGCTGCCCTGGTGTTGGTTCTCGAACAGCCACATGTGTCTTCGGGTGTAACTTTGGGTTCGGTTTCTTCTCCCTTCCCTCCCTTCCTGGAGTTGTGTTCTGAAGCTCTCGTTCTCCTTAGAAATGTGTATTTTGGACCCTAGTCAAGTGGGGTCCTTCTGCTGTGTAGCCACCAATCCCCGTCCCACTGCTGCACTGCTTGTTCTGCTGAGGGAGCTCTTCTGCCTGCCTGGCTTCATATTTACCATCAGTTTTCACTTTTTTGCTCTGATATTGGTGAAAACTATCTAATTACTACTCTAGATTTTGAAGTGTTAGTTTCAGTGGCCCAATTTTAATTTTTTTAATCTACACATGTGCGCACAAAATGGATGTATACATGTGTACAAGAAGATGCTTGAGTGTGTGCTGCAGAGCCCAAGGGTGACATCAGGAGTCATCCCAGATTGCTTTTCCACTTCATTATTTTGCTTGTAGTGTCCTGCATTCCACCTTTTAGAACTGAAATTTCAGGCTGCCACTATATCTGCCTGGCATATTTTACATGGTGTTGCAGTTAGCCTTCATGGTTGCCAATAAATGACTATCAAACGGTTTAAGGGAACAAGGGGTTTATTGTCTCTTATGATTATCTGGTTACAGTTCTCAGTCCAGCTTGACAGGAGAGCTCACACCAAAACCACGTGGAGGGAACTGGTCACACCATCTCTACATAATGGCTGAGAGAGGAATGATCCCTTATTTGCCAGACTACCACATCTGGCCAAGTGTACAAAAGGATGTCAGCTCTCTCAAGCAGCTCTTTTTTATTCCGGGTCCTAATCCCTCCCACCATGGGCTGGGCCTTCCCTGTCAGCTAGACAGTCTCCTGCAGGTTTGCTCTGGGCTTAACTCAACCACTAATTCTCTACAAATGTGCCCAGAGCTCAAACTCTCAACAGTCAAGTTGACACCTGTGCTGCCTAACTATGACACTGGGCTCTGGGAACCCGAACTCCCTGAACCATCTCCTCGGCACTAGTTTTCACTGTTTTTTATAGAGACTTTGTGTTGCAGTTCATCTGCATGGTTGCTGATAAATGACCATCAAATGGCTTAGGGAACAAGGAGTTTATTTCCTTAGGACAGTCCGGTTACAGCTCAGTCCACCTTTATGGGAGAGCAGGCACCAACACCAGGCTGAGGAAACTGGCCACACCATCTCTACATAATGGCTGAGAAAGGGACGATCCTTACTTGCCAGACCAGCATGTCTGGCCAAGTGTACACAAGGATGCCGACTCTCTCCACCAGCCCTCTGTGATTTATCCAGGGCCTAATCCCCACCCACCATGGGCTGGGCCTTCCCCAGCAGCTAGACAATCTCCTTCAGGTTTGCTCTGGGCCTAACTCAACCATCAATTCTCTACAACTGTGCCCAGAGCCCAAACTCTCAACAGTCAAGTTGACACCTGTGCCTAACCATGACACTTTACTGTTTTTAATGTGCGCACATGCGGTGTGCACGCACGCACGCACGCACACACGCATGCTCAAGTGGGAACATATGGGAACATCTTGTGCTTACGTTCCCGTCTTCGGTCTTCATTGCTTGTGTGCTGCATCTCCCAGTTTCTGAGGGAGGTCAGTGAAAAAATCTTATTTCCTGAGTGTGTCTTTGTTCTTCTTTCCCTTAACTGTTTTTGCTGCAGTTTAAGATTGTGCTGAGCATGTGAGAACTACTGAATCCAGAACTCTAACTTTTTACTCATTGCAGCCTTTCTCCTGAAGGTAGATTTTGACCACATGGGTCAAAAATCATGTGGTCCTTAGTGCTTGCATCCTTCTGAACTGTCTATCACTACTTGCCTCTGTTGTATCACAGTGAGTGTCCTAAATCCACACACCTGAGTTTGGTTTTCCTGATGTTTTGCATCTTTCAGCAATATAATAATGCAGTGTTTATCTGTTGCAATTGAGACTCATAAATGTTGTGGTATTCTCCTTTTTTGTTGTTGTATGTTATTTGCCTGTGTAATATACTGCATTAATTTGTAAATTTTGATATTATAAGTTATGCTCCTGGAACACAAAAGTCACATATTCTTTTGCCTGTAAGTAGATGGAAGGAGTCGCCAAGGCATAGAGGATTATAGCATTAGCCAATTGTTGACATCAAGGATATGTTTTCCAATGAAAGTGACTTTCAAAATAGAAAATAATTTAGTGACAAGAATAGCAATGTTTTGTTTTTTCAGAACCCTTTTAAATGTCTGAAGAGTAGAAGAAAATCTAATCTTCCATATGCTGTATTAATTTCTTGAAGTAGGTTGTTATTTTTGATCAGAGTATATGGAAAGGTAGATATGGTGGCCGTCTATAATTCCAGGCTTGGAAGGTAAAGCTATCTGGGATGACTCCTGGTGTCACACTTGTGCCTCCACAAGCACACATATGTATACGACACACACACAAGTAAAACATTTTGAGTATGTGTGTGCATTGTATGCGTGTGTGCACGTACCGTGGCATGAATGTGAAAGTTAGCATTCTTTTGGAAGTTGGTTCTCCATTTTCACAATATGGGCTCCAGGGAGCAAACTCAGCCCCTGAGCTTGTGCACCTTTCTCTATTGAGCTATGTCCAGTTTTGTTGTTCTCTTTTTTAAGGTTGTTATTCTGACCAGGCCCAGGCTGGCCTTAAACTCAAAATCTTCCTGTCTTACTCTTTTTGAGTGCCGGGATTGCAGGTCTGTGCCACCATACCAGCTTCAAGTTCTTCAGTTTGTATCAGACTTTAAATTTTTTTTTTTTTTTATTCAACTGTGCTCATGTGCGTGTGTATGTGTGTGCGCTTGTGTGTCTATGTGTGTGTGTAGAATCACGGACGAACTCTCGAACCACCATGGACGCCGCCACCTCCTCCTTGTTTGCTCTGCCCCGGGATTCCCAGGCTCCGCCCTACCAGGACCGGAAACGCAGGCCGCCCCCGCTTCCACCTGGCGTCTATACGTGGGATCTGGGATCCGAACTCAGGACCTTCTGCCTGCAAGGCAGAGGCTTAACCCCTGAGCCACCTCTCCAGCCCTGTATCAGACTTTAAATGATTATGATATTTGTGTTCTGTGTGGGAAAAAAACCTCTGCTATTCAGAACTCTATTTGATGCGTCTTTGTTTTAACGTACACTGTGAGGTTTGACCCATTTTAAGTAAAGCTTCATGTGCTTTTGAAGAGGGTCCAGGACCATCCTTTGAAAAGACAGTTTACTCTTGCCCAGTGACCGGTGCTCCTTGACATCTGCTGATCCCCTGTGCATCCTGCTGTTCTAGAGGCAGAGTCCATTGTACATGCTTGCCTGTGCTTTTATCAGTCATGAAACTCCATAGAGGATTTCCTTTAACTTTTTTCTTTTCAGTTTTTTTTTTTTTTTTTTTTTTTTTTCCTAAGATAGGGCCTCATTCTGCAGCTGTGCTGGCCAGGAACTTCACTGTGTGAACTGGTTTCTACTTCAGGCTCAGACTCCCAAGTGCCAGGATTACATGGGCCTGGCACTTTACTGCTCTCCATAAAACTTGTGTGGTTTAGATCATTTGCATTTTCATATGAAGTTTAGGATTAACTTGTCAATTTGTATAGGAAAGTATGATGGGCTTTAAATTTTATCAAATCTATAGATCATTTGAGGGAAAGTTGACCTCTTTTCTAGTATTTATTTAAGAGCAAACAAGCACACACACACAGGTGCCCATGTGAAAGTCAGAGAACAACATTAGAAGTTAGTTCTCTGCTTTCCGCCTTTTTGTGGACTTCCAGGACCAAACTTAAGTCACCAGGTTTGTATACACGTGCTTTTTTTACTCACTGAACCATCTCACCTGCCCCAAATATTGACCTCTTAACAGTATTGAGTTCTCTAGTCCATGGATGCGGTTTAACTCTTAATTTATAAAAGTCATTTAGGTTTATTCTTAAGGCCGATGAGGTAGCTTAGTTGATAAGGCACTGCTTGCAAACCTTGAAACCAGAAATCCCATGGTAGGAAGAGAGAACGGGATATTCATGGCATGCATAAGCATATACCTCCTTGCTCCCTCTCTTTCAAATAAATAAAAAGTTTTTTATTCTTAGCATTGTAAAATCCGGTGTACAGGATTTGTGCATGTAGGTTGCATATGTTTCAAAGTACGTGCTTTTAAAATTTCGTTGTATATTTATTGCTAATATATAAAATGTAATTTTTAAATAATATGCTTTATTCTTTGTATTCTGTGTACACAACACATCTTGATAACATCTACCTCAGTTACCTGCCACCTTCACGTTCCCTTTTTTTTTTTGTTTAAATACATTTAAGTCCCATCATTGCAGCCTGTGTGTGTGTTCACTGCATGAAGATGCTTCTCTGACCAAGCTGAGGACAGGACTAATCAGTTCATATAAAGATAAATTTATTGTTTCATTTGTTTGGGAGGCAGAAAGTGCACTTGCACTATGAGCGAGGTCAGAAATCAGTTCTTTCCTTTTAGCATGTGAGCATCTAAGGATTGAACTTGGTGCCTTACCAACTGAGCTGTCTTTCTGACACCCAAGATAAATATTTAGAAGGCAGTTTGACAATATATCCATTTAGCAAAACAAAAATATTAGGCCCTGAAACCTCCCCAGCTGTGGGCTTTTGATAGATTTGCAATGTCAAGTCTGAGTTCCCTCCCGGTGTCATGCAGGGCCATCCCCAGGTCAGGTCAGTGAGGTCTTTTGTCCCAAGCAGTCTGCACAGCGCCTGTGCACTGTCAAGCTGGCCAGCATGGAGGAAGCTTTCGGCTCAGTTCAGTTTGGTTTCTGTGTGTCCTGTAACCAAAGTGTGTGTTGCTGCCTTCAGCACGTAGATGTGTGGGCAACCAAGAACCATGGCATTAGCCCGTGTTGCTTTCGGGCCTTCCTGAGCAGCAGCTGCCCTCCGTGCCTTCTGGGAGTAACCCTGATCATCTGAGCAGGGGCCTGCGCGCAAATGCCACTTCCTCCTCCTCCTCTTACTTTAATTGGGTCATCAAATTAACTTACAAGATAGTAAGTTTCCACAGTGCTTTTTCCTGCATCTTTACTTTTGACTAACCCACCCAACACTCCCTTCTCTCCTCCAGTCCTCTGCCTATCCCCATTTAAACCAGTAACTCCATACCTTCTCCACACTTTCATGGCTCATGTTCTACTATCTCTCCCCCTAGAAATGTACTTTTCATTGATTCTGTATCCTGTGAAAATTATTTATTTCTAGTGATCTTTGACAGATTTCCTTGGAATGCCTCTATGTAATCATCATTACATCTATAGAAGAGGTTGTTTCTTTCTTTTCAATCTCTGTTTTTCTTGCCTTAGTCCATTTTCTAAGCCCTTCAGTCTGAGGCTGAGTGGAAGGCGTCTGTGTTGCTGACCTAGGTAAAGACATTTAGCTGAAGGTTCTGCAGAACAGGTTGAAGTTTGCTTTCATTTTCAGTTCAGGTATGAATTATCATGAAAAAAAATGTGTCAAATTTTTTTTCTACATTTGTTGATGATCATAAGTCTTTGGTTACAAAATGAAGTATGATTTTTGGAATGTTGAACAAGTTGCATTTCTGAGGTAAATCAATATAATATATTTTTGTTTTTATATATAACTATTGGATTCTCTAATACATCATAAAGAATTATTATGTCACATCTAAATTTGTTTCGTGGTTTATATGTTTTTGGTGTCATAAATAAGATAGGAAATGTTCTTTTAGTTTTCTGGAGAACTTTGTATGGAGTTGTGTTTGATAATAATTCTTCAGTGAAGCTCTGTTGAGCTGAAGTTGCCTTATCAGGACTATTTTTGCACTGTGATTTCAGTTTATTTGCTGGGGGCTTTCTATCCCTCCCTCCCCCCTTCCCTCTCTCCCTCCCTCCCTCCCTCCCTCCCCTTCTTCCTTTCTTCTTTCCTTCTTTCCCTCCTTCCTTCCCTTCTTTCTCTCCTTCCCTCCTTCCTCCCTTCTTTCCTTCATTCCTCCTTCCTCCCTTCCCTCCTTCCCCCCTTCCTCCCTTCCCCCTTCCCCATTCCTCCCTTCCCCCTTCCTCCCTTCCCCATTCCTCCCTTCCTCCCTTCCCCATTCCTCCCTTCTTCCCTTCCCCCTTCCTCCCTTCCCCCCTTTCCCATTCCTCCCTTCTCCCCTTCCTCCTTCCTCCCTTCCCCCTTCCCCCTTCCCCCCTTCTCCTTTCCCCCTTCCTCCCTTCTCCTTTCCCCCTTCCTCCCTTCCCCCCTTCCCCCTTCTTCCCTTCTCCCCTTCCCCTCTTCCTCCCTTCCTTCTTCTGTCCCTCCATCCCTACCTCCCTCCCTTCCTTCCTTTCCTTGATACTTGCAGAGGTCATAGACGATG